>OX451376.1:0-2400000 GCA_949629185.1 Apamea crenata | reverse complement strand
AAGCCTTTCTATCTTATTCTACGAGGTGGTGCTGTGAGCCAAAATATATTTTACACTGTTGGTAATTAGGTTAATATATCTTGGAATTTTTCTGCGGGAAAATATAATTGCCTACCTAAGGAACAAATTAATTAAAATGTAATAAAAATATTTAAACTGACCCGAAATTGAAAGGTCTCGCCCGCTATTACATGAGACTAAAACATAACTGGTGAAAAAGGGTTGCATCCTCTGCCTAAGCCGTTAGGAATTACAGGCGTGATGTCACGAGTATGTATGTATTTAAACTCATCATCTACCTAGCCTTTCCCAACTATGTTGGGCTTAGCTTCCAGTCTAACCGGATGCAGCTGAGTACCAGTATTTTACAAGGAGCGACTGCCTATTTGACCTCCACAACCCAGTTACTGGGTAATACGATACCCCTTGGTAAGACTGGTTGTCAGACTTTCAGGCTTCTGACTTTCATCTTCTTTTCGTATCGATGGTACTCTACTTCAATATTTTATATTGTTTGAGCCCAGTAGGTGGCGACGGTAATTGCAGCATCAGTGGCATTATTTATTGAGGTGACAATAAGGGCGGGTTTGGATAGCTGGTGGTAGGCTTCTGACGACCCGTAACGACAGGCAGAGATCCACGAATGACAGGCGGGACCAACGGCAGTGCTTTCCGAGGCACGGAGAGGTCCTGATATGTAAAGGTGGTCACCCATTTACAGACCAACCGCGGCAAGCGTAGCTTAGCCTGATCGACCGACCCGTGCGGCTGTTATTACTTAGCTACAAGCGTATATATTTAAACTGTTAGCAATACAATACAATATATGTCTATAACATTTCCATTAGTTATAATTAAAGTTTTTACATTAAGTATCGTATTATATTTTTCCGCAAAATAATTACTACAATAATAGTAATAATAGTCTGTATGTCAATTATTTGTAATTACTGTAATATACGTACATCAGAATATTTAACATCATAAGGACTCGGCCACACTTAGCATAAGGACCAATCACATTTTTCTCACATTCAATTCGTACCCTTACCTAAAAAAAAAACCAACATCCTCTTCATATTACAGAATGGAAAATATTTAACTGATCCTCTAAAAAACTTATTGACCATCTAATGATGAAATCTTTAATAAATAATTGAGCCTCTTCAATTTTCTGGCATTTTCTCACAGTGGGTCGTAGTAACTAAGCTAGGGTATCTCGACTAAACGAGTTAGGTCTGGTTAGAACCGTGACCGACCACGCGCGAGTCGAATTGGTCGGTCGCAGTAACTAAGCAAGGGCACCCTGAACAAATGGGTTAGGTTAGGTTATAACTGTGACCAAACGTTACATCCTATGATCCATAATTATATCATCTTGGCTATTAAGTATTTTTAGCGCCACCAAAATAAGAATTATCTGACGTTTACAAAAGAGGCGCAATCATTTTATTAGAGTTTCAATAATATTTTTAGTAGCACAGTTCGACTAAATACCTACTATGCCTTGTAGAATGAGCATCTTTAGTATGGTTTACAACAAATGTTGACAAAATGTGACTGCTCCTTTGTGTCGAGTTTTCAGTAGCTTCCTGTAAACGGAATAGAATCTAGAACAGGCACACTTGACTACCACGTCACGTAGCTAAAAGGCTAAGCCTTAAGACTAAAATTAATTTATTTTCATACTCCACACCGTTTTACCTACACACAAAAATAAAAAATAAAGTCGTTGAAGAACTGATTTTTTTCGGTGCACATAAGAATCTTTCAGAAGAACTTCTGTTGAAGCAGTTCAGAAGCAGGTCTGGCTCAAACCATTTTTTGAACACGTCAAATTAGATTAGTTAGCGAAACGCCGCTGACGTGGTGAGTATCAATATCTAAACATGATAAAACAAAAAAGAAATTAATTTGTACTTTATTTGTGGGGTCATCGACTGCAGTTAGTGGAGTCTCTTGAAATATAAGTAAAAAAAAAAACAATTTTATTTTGTATTTACTTAACTGGGGTGCGGTATCGATTTAGAAACACAATAAAGCAAAGAAAACATATTTTCTCAACTCATACTTCAAGTAACAACACTACCCCCCACAAGAACATCATTATAATCATTATCATCATCTGTCCAGCCTTTTCCCAAATATGTTGAGGTCGGCTTCCAGTCTAACCAGATGTAGCTGAATACCAGTATTTTACATGGAGCGACTGCCTATCTGACCTCCACAACCCATTTACTGGGTAATACGATACCCCTTGGTAACACTGGTTGTCAGACTTTCGGGCTACTGATGCGTAACGACTGTCAAAGACCAAAAGATCATCAAATCTTTTACATTTTTATTTTATTTTGGTTAGATAACGTCTGCGGAGTTTTGCTAGCTTTTTTATTTTTTAATAAATGCTCCTACATTAAAATACGCTCAGACCTTTACAAAAATTTCAAAGCTTTTAAATAATAAGAATAAAATATACATAATTATTTTACCATTATAATATATATATTATTTAAATAAAGGTAAGCCCACACACATTTCCATCTACAACATACACTTCTAATGCAAGCAAGCTGTAATTAGAAGGGAACTTACGTAGTACGAAGCAACACTATTATTTTTTTAATATATATTTCATTTTAGTATTATAAAAAATCTAGAAAATGTATAAATTCACAACCTATTAAATTTGTCTATTAATAATCCGTGTGATTATGATTTTTTTTTTTAATATTAATAATTATTATTTCTCGAATATTTTTCTCTAGAGAAACTATTTGCAAATAATTGATTAAAAATTATTTTATTTGATCTTACTGCAGGGGTTTAGGCCTTCTAATTAATGAATTGTCTTATTAGATTATAATTACGTCAACCATTGTAATAATTATAATTATTTTAAAGTTTTGTCTTTACGATGTGTCGTAGTGACCGTTAATCAGTCACTTCATTTTAAATTATTGTAACCAAAATACAACCAGCAGGGTAATTTCGTAACACACTATAGCAATGGCTTTCATTTTGACAGTTCAACAACATTCATTGCATTATTTACGTTGCTGAGTAGACAAATTTTTCGAACTTATGAAGCAATGGATAAGTAATGTCCTTCAAAATGATTCCGATTGAGATTAATAGTGTGTTCCGAAATTAGAGTGCTGCTATATTTAAATTCTACCGTTTTTCCTTTACGATGTTTATAATTCTATGATCCAAAGGAACACGTTTTAATCATGGCAATATTCAAATCCAATTTCAGAAAGTACCTTTTTGTAAATTGTTTTTTTTTTTTAGATAACATTGAGGGTATGTATGTAAGGTTATCATACACAAAAAATATATATTTAAATTATTTGCTTAAATATATTTTTTTTGTTTCTATGGTTTCTTTACCACCTATAGATTTTTTTCTTAAAATATTTCGTGTATGAATTGTATACCTTGATAATGTAGAGACAACGATACGACAATAATTTAAACTTTGTATATTTAATGACGTTCCTAGTCTGTATACACCAATTTAATCAAATACTTATCAAACAGTTTTCTCACTATATCTAGTTGGTTGCTAGGCAAAACCGGTAGACAGCCCGTCACTACTATTTAGTTTGTTTAACATTCAAATTCGATGTTAAGGTTTATTTAATATTTTAAAATTCAATCACAACTGTCTAGCCTTTTTCATCTACGTTCGGGTCGGCTTCCAGTCTAATCAGATGCAGTTAAATACTAGTATTTTACATGGAGCGACTACCTATCTTACTTCCACAACCCAGTTACTGGGTGATACGATACCCCTTGGTAAGACAGGTTGTCAGACTTTCGGGCTTCTGCCTACCTGTAACGACAGTCAAAGATCCACGAATGACAGCCGGGACCAATGGCTTAACGCGCTTTCCGGTGCACGGAGGAGTCTTGGTATGTAAAGATGGTCACCCATCCACGGACCAACCGGGACAAGTCGATCGACCTGTACGGCTGTACTTACTTAGCTACAAGCCCCTCCCTTGATATTGATTATTGATATTTTGACATTCAATGTTAAGATTAATTTGACAGTTACAAAATACTCCTACGCACTAGTCTAATACTAGTGCGTAGGAGTATTTTGTAACTGTCAAATTAATCATAACATTGAATACAAAATACTCCTACGCACTAGTCTAATACTAGTGCGTAGGAGTATTTTGTTACTTATTTATTTTGTACTAGAGTTTTTATTTACTGTCGTATTGTTGTCTCCACATTATGTAAAACTTGAAGCATCTTGTTAATCTGTAAGTTATTATAGTTTTATAAACATAACTGGTGAAATGTGAGTGTACCATACAGGATAATTGTTTAACCAGTGCGCAAACTGTAACTATGAATTCAGCACATCACACATTTACAATGCCCCTGCGTTGTAGTTTTTAGCTGGTTAATAAAAAAAAATTAGCTCTGCCATACATGTTGAACGCGTAGGTGTTGCACTTTTCTATGAAATAGCTGATTTCGTTTTTAATTTTTTTTTATTAACCACCTAAAAACTTCAACACAGGGGCATTGTAAATCATGTACCGAATTCATGGCTACAGGTTGCGCACTGGTTAAAAAGGTATCCTGCATGTACACATCTACCTTACCCTTAGGAGAAATCAGGCGTGATGTTACGTATGTTATGTTATTATAGTTATCCAATTGCATCCAAATATCTCAAATCTCATATAATTTTTTAACGTTCTTTTTTGTTTCAATAATTATAAACTATAAATAAACAGTGATAGAATAGATATTAGTATGGCAGGTTTACACTAACGAAGGCAACGTTCTAACTGGACAATTACACAATCTTACAGTTCGGATTAAGTTTCCTTAAAGCAATATTATTAATAATAAATATGTTTTCGATTCAAGAACATTTGGTAAGGAGGTGGTTTTACTATCTGGATTTTTTTTTTTTAGTAGCAGCCCCGAATCTGTATTTCTGCTCGGTTGATGACAATAATCTGTAGTTTCTGGCCCAATGGGAAAAAAGCGTGAGTTTATGTATATTAAAATTTAATTTATGTTTCAAATTGACGTTATTTCAAGTAAAATAAATATGAACTTTATTTTGATAAAAATTAAGTTGAATTCAGAGTGAAAAGTTATGAAAATGTTTGAAGTTGTAGCGTAAACTGAACAATATTGTGTAGGAATTCAAGCTATTTTTCCATAAACTCATATTTGTTTACATTTTTGGCGAACATGTCGCGATTCAAATTTACGAGTACGTGTACCTCTTTTACTCCTGATCAAACGTTCTCAAGATCGGGTAACAAAAATTCCAAGGAACTATTTTTTTTCAGAATAATTATTAATATTAGGTACAACATTAAACAGTATAATGTAGCAATAGAATCTAACGCTAACCCACAACAGCAGTTCATAAGTTACCGACTTTATACTCTATGACAAAATAAAATATACTTGTTCCCATAAATGTTTTAAAAATGATAAATTATTTGAACTATACAATAAATAGATCTTTTTTTTGACGATTATGCTTCAGATTTCGTGTACCTATGAATGACATGAAACTTGAATGTAAGGATATTATAAAAATAAAAACCTGTAAAATAAAAGTATTCCGCGGGGTAATTGCGTAACACACTATCAGTAGCAATTACTTTCATTTTGACAGTTCAACAACATTCATTGCGTTATTTACGTTGTTGAGCAGACACATTTTTCGAACATGTGCAACAATGGATCAGCAATATCATTCAAAATGATTCAGGTAACGATTGAAAGTGTGTTACGCAATTAAGGTGCGGTTCACGAATACGAAATGTAATAGTTTTTTCAATAACAGCACAGTTTTAACAAATTCTTCATGCATATATTCAGTGAAAGTTATGACGAAGCTTCTTTATTTTCATTAAATTTCAGAATATAATCCTACAATAATATAATTTCTACAGTCACTGCATCCTTTTCGAATTCACTCAAATAAATCTTACCATTCAGAATCAAACCATCTCTAGGCTAATAATAATTATAATATTTGTTATTCATAATTAATTATTTATTTATTGTCTTAATTATTGTCGTAGTTAAGATAGGAAAGCTCGATAAAATATTAACCAGTATAATTAAGATAGACACTTTCGCTATTCTCGAGAACATGGGAAATATATTTTTTTCTATTTTCATTTTAAATATCTCTAAGGAGAAAAGAGGTAAAAGTATGGACCACTGCAATCTTGAACAAACTAAGTTCAAATGAAACTAATTAGATATGGATTTAAGGATATGCGAGAATAATATCTCATTCTACTAAAATTTCTAAAGATTAAGATCGCCCACCATTAAATTATGTGGCGTATTATTTTTTATTAAAAAATCTTTTAAAAGCACAGCCAAAATTTCGCGGTGGATTCGATATAATTTTGTTCCTACGTACAATTTGTTCTCGAAACTTTGTGCTTACTTGAGAACTTAGCATTCTTTTAAGCCACTTTAAATACAGGGAGCTACCACTTTTTCTCTAGCCTACATTTATATACATGACGTCATGACCCTAACTCATAGAACTTAATTTTGAAGGCCTTTGTCCTTGGTGTTTTAACGTCCATCATTTAGCATTGAGACCCTTCATAGATTTTACTGTCAATTTATACATAGGTACTTAAGATTCGAGTTTATTGTTTCAAACCTCTATTTTCATTATAATTACTTTAAAGTTAGGAGTCCGTCCCAAAATCCTTTCCATCAACACTTTCTACATAATCTACATCTAAACCAAAAGCTTTCAAGTAAGCACGAAGGAAAATTAACCTTTTACCTCTTTGGTGATAAACTTTGAACGTAATTTGGGTCCATCTCGTCCAAGTCCTTACCTTTGGTCTCCGGGACGCAGCACACCACGAAACAGAGACCACCAACACTTATAGAAGCGTACAACCAAAACGCACCATGCAACCCCAATGTCTGCTGGAAGTCCACGAAGGTCTTGACACCTACGAAAGCGCAGAGATAGCTAAACGCCGTCGCCATGGCGCTGCCAAACGCTCTGTATTCCAACGGAAACAGCTCCCCAATCAACAGCCAGGATATAGGGCTCATGCCCAAAGAAAAGGCTATTGTAAAAACTAGGACACACAACAAAGGAATCCAGTCATTCTGCCCTATCGTCTGATGGAACATGACGTTTTGAATTCTCTGATTGCGATGAACTTCTTCGTAGTACGCGTAGCTCCCGAACCCAGCTAACGCCATGGACATTAAGACAGAGCTCACTATCAGTAACGGAAGACGGCCCACAGTATCTATCAGCAAGCCTGAGAGACAAGAGGCGAGAAGCTGGACGAAGGACACAGCAATCGCCGCTCCATGAGGGTTCATACCACCGAAAGTCTTCCTAAATATTGGCACAGCGTAGAACGAGAACGCATGAGCCCCAGAAAACCTTTGGAACATCATAAGCCCGCACGTCACTAAAATTGGTCCTAAGAGCCTATTCATAGTCCTTACGTCAAAGGAATTTATAAGTTGACTCCCAGACATTTGGCTCTGTCTCTGGCTAAAGTTCTTGCTTGCTAGAACATTTGTGCGTATTGTAGCTAACTCCTGAGCCACGTCTGAGTCAGGACCTCGTAACCAGAGAAGACTTTTGTACGCTTCCTCGTCTTTTCCTGTTAGGACGAGGTAGCTTGGTGTTTCTGGTATGTATAGCACGGTGCAGAACAGAAGTAAAGGGGCAGCAGATATGCACAAGGCTAGTTGTTGCCAGTCGAGGTAGGCGCCGATGGTGAAGCTGAAGAGGACTCCGAGATGGCCGACTATTTTGAGCACAGCGCTGAGGCAGCCGCGGATGTCGGGGACTGATATCTCGCTGATGTAGACCTGAAATTAGACAGTAATAATATTTATCTAGCGTTTGGGATTCGATTAAAAATAAAAGTCGCTCTTATACGAAATGTATGTGTGAAAATCTTTTGTAATTTTTAAAATTACAAAAGATATTCACACCGAACAATCTATTTCGTCCTCACACCCCGTAGCCATATTGGTTCTTCTAGACTCTTTCGTTCTCTCGATCCCTCACTCAGTCCTTCACTTACTTTCCGTTCCCTCTATTACTTCCGCATTAATTCCCACATGTATTAGAAATAGAAACAGAAAACGTATATTTGCATAGAATACAGGTCAGACTTTTTATTTTTCGACCTGTATTCTCCCACTGCTGGGCAAAGGACTTCCCACAGGTCAGCTGTTACAAGATAATGTTTGGTGTTCAATTAAGTGCAATGTGGATGAAAACACAAACTTCTTCACAATTTTTACGTGCTACAGTATATAATACTTTTTGGTCGAACCGTTTATTTACGAATTAATTCCAAGCCGCCATTCTCCCTTTTTATATAAAACTTCAAATTCGTTTTTAAAAACGAATACTTACTAATTACAAAGTTAGTGTTTAAATCGCCAAGAATACATTAAACAAACGACAAATTAATTTAATTTTAACCGCTTTTGGAGCAATAAATAAGTAATTCTATCGTTAGAGAAGTTTCCTTTCGAGCGAAATTTTCTGAATAAGCGGCCGGCTTGGAGAACCAGCCAGTATTACCGACTGAATATAAAACTTGTGTAAAGTTTTAGACCGCTTTCACATTTATGCGACTTTAGCAGCGCGACAGTCGCGCGACAGACGCGCGACAGTCGATCAGTCAAAATTTCATATTACAATCATAAGTGCGGCGGCCGCGTGCGCTCAACCGGTGATGAGCTGGAGTACTATCAAAAGCAGTCAACAACAATGTTTCCCTGTCGGAATCCATTTTTGAAATGAAGTGTGCCCAGCCACGCTTCTTTCGCGCGGCTGTTCTTATGATGTGAAGGTATCTGCTTCTCCCGCGCAGCTATCGCGCTGCAAACGTCTTAGAAAGACTAGTAGGTATGAGAAATTATTATATTGTAAATTCATAAGAGTACAACAGTGGAAGTAAATGCATAAACACTGGATGCTAACTCGTTGAAAAGGTTCTTGGGTATCCGATCAAGAATTTTGATTATTTCTTAAAAGAAAAATAATGAACAGTCGACAGACAAAACACGTGTAGGTAATACCAACGAGTTTGCCTTTTAGGACCCGATCACATGTAGCATAACCACACCACAACGCAGCGGCAAAATGTGGGCAAGCAATGGTTCCGTGTGAATAGTGTCGCTGCAGATTCTTACAGGTGCGTTGTGGTAACTACAAAATATGGTCGGGTTGCCGCTAGTAGTTGCGATCTGGTTGCATTGTGGCTAATGTTTGCATAGAAACAGACGTTGTGGTTGCGTTGTGGCTGCCACGTGGGTTTGATGTGGTCAGTATCGCCCACACGGTTGATTGTGACAGTCAATTATGGTCCGTGTCTGTCAAACTGTCCACGTATTGTCGTTGTGGTGTAGTTATGGTTGAGGTGTGGTTGTGGTCGTAGTACGAGTGATCGGGCCCTTAGTTGCAAATCGTAGAGACGATATTGAAATTGATTGTCTCATTTACTTGCCATTATCTTTCACAGACTGCGGCCTTTCTTAAGAAACTTACTAGGAAATGCTAAAAATAGGAAGATTACAGCCAAACATCTACATAATCAAACAACTAAGTACAATAGAGATTTTATCTTGTCTTTGATCCGTCGTAAGGCGTGGTCAAGTCACTAATTGTCTGAAACATGCGGGCTACGAAATTGGTCCTTCAAATCTTCACCCAACATTGTCAAAGCAATGTGCTACTTATAACAAGGAGGCAAAGGTCTGGTTTTGACTGGTTCGCGTGATTTAAATTGAAATGTCTGTACAAATAATTTCCCTGAACTTGTAATGAATAATTTGACAGTTATCTTTATCTGATGTTCAAATCTGTTTGAAATTTTGGGGGACAAAGCAATTAGTGAGAATACTTTGTTTCGTTTTTCTCGTCTTTTGTTTTTTTAAATACTTCTACTGAGAAATTTCAATCAGGAACTTCTCAGTGGCAGCTCGGAGTCTAGATTTGTGGCCGGTTGATAGCAATGGGCTCGCCTCCTACATGGGACTTAAAACTTATCTGAAGAAATGTGGGTGTATAACTAAGGGTACTTTACTGCCTAAGCCTTCGGGGATTACAAACTGAAACCAGCGCTGAGGCTCTGTCTCCCATAAGGCCTTAGCATTATGCTGAGCGATGGCCGTTTTGCGTGGATGTGACGCATATTTTCCACGAACTTGTGCTTTTTTGTGTTTGTCTTCTTTCTTTAATAACGATATACGAATAATAAACGTATTTTCTTTCTTTCATTGTTTATAAATGCTTTTACTGCCACGGGCACTGAAGATCATGGGAAAAACATTATTAAACCAGGCAGCGTGGCATGACCACTATAGAAACGGGTTTTGTCGACGGAAGAATAGACTAAATGACAGATAGTATAGACAAAATGACAAATATAATAGAAAAAATGTAGAATAGACAAAATGGCAGATAGAATAGACAAAATGGCTGATAGAATAGACAAAATGGCAGATAGAATAGAAAAATGGCCGATAGAATAGACAAAATGACAGATAGAATAGACAAAATGGCAGATAGAATAGACAAAATGACGGATGTCTTTAGAAATCTGCCTACAACGTGTCATTTTGACGTGTCGTTTTATCTTTCGTTGACAAAACGGTGGTCATGCTTCGCGTGCAGATAAGACATTGTCCATAGTTAAGGAAAACTCAAACTTACCTGCGACAGCATAGTCAGTATCGAGCAGCAGAATCCTCCCAAGAAGGCAGTGATGCACATCATCCTGACTGACGTGGCGACGGTAGTCAGCAGCCAGGACAGGCTGCACGGTGCGGCAGCCAGGGACAGCACCCGACGCCGACCGTGACGCATCGCCGCGCCGCCGGCCATGCCGCCGAAGAGCGCGCCTGGAAGGACCAGAAAAGGAGTTAAGGGTTGGGATCGACGCAATATGTATTTTTAACCGACTTCAAAAAAAAGGAGTTTTTCATTGAGTTGGAATCTTTTTTTTATGTCTGACCCCGATAACTCGAAGAGAGCCGGACCGATTTGGAAAATTCAATACTCAATCATTTATTTGCATTCCACAATGTGTACTTATTCTTTTTTTGTTTGAAAGGTTATACTTCCCAGGTCAGGATCTGATGGTCAGGATCCTGGAGAAATTACGGAAAAGTACTTATAACACCCATAGGGATTTCTAGTAACTAAAAACTGAATAATATAAAGAAAGAAAGAAAGAAAATACATTTATTTAGCACAGACTAAAAGACACACAACATATCAGATACATACATCAGATAGCAACTAATAAAAAAAAAACTAAGTTATTTTTCAGTTTGTTTTTTTGGAAGTCGATATTTTTTTTTTTGTAAAACGTTTTTATTTTTCCATACTTCTCTATTTTGTGTCTTGCCCGTCTCTAGCTATAACATTATCTTTCACACGGTTCATCCCCTACTCTTATAACCATCCCTATTCGTACTCAAAACTTTCCTCACGACATTTTCCTCATTACTTTCATCGTATCATATAGCAATACCATGACAACTGCTTTAATGTGTACCTACTAGTTCCCGTGCATATTGTATTTCATTGGTTTTATTTTTTTTTGCGCGGGACCCTAATTCCATTTCTAAAATAATCTAGTTAACATGTTTTTAATAATGCAGCCCAAGTTACTCCTTAAAACATCAGTTATCAGCCACTAAAAGTCTCATCAAAATCGGTCCAGCCGTTACGGAGATTAACCGGAACAAACAGACAGACAAAAATGTATGTGTATATGTATTCACTGGCATATAGCTGATGTTATAAGGAGTAACGTAGGCGACTTTTAATATAGAAAAAGAATTAGGGTCCGCGCAAAAACATTAAAACCCCACGCGGGTGAAGCCGCAGGCAGTTGAAAGTGTACGAGTTTCGTCAAGATATATGAATAAATTGTCATTTAAGCATCATTTCAGCAGTTATTTATGATTAAACTTCAGCATCACATTCTAATATTCTCCCTACATCTGCCTCTGCTACGGACTCAAAGAATTTCAATTAAATTCCTTCAGTAAAAGTCTCCGGGATTCACAGCCAAGTGGCTCTGTATACAGTATTTCTGATATCAATATACAAAATTATGATTACGAACCTTATAGCAACGGTATTAAAGATCAAAACAAAGATTACTGTCAAGCAGTCAGAGCGGAAATAACTGTAAAAACAGCACCCTTATTGCGTAACACAATTTCAATAACAATCTGAACCATTTTCTAATCCATTGCTTCATTTGTTCGAAAAATGTATCTGCTCAAGAACGTAAATAACGCAATGAATACTATTGAACTGTCATAGTGTTACGAAATGATTGCGCTGTAAATATTGGTAATTTTTGCTTCTCCCTGAAGGCGTAATTAAAAACGTTCAAAATCTGGCCGCAATCTCATCTCAGCGACAATCAATTTTATAAAACTTGTCAAAAATGTAGGGAAATTAGAGGTGTTTTTGACAGATTGCGACTGACATCTGAATATGAACGAAAATTGCCCCTCTGTTTTTTTCGATGCAAAGAGGATTATTCTGATACTATAGTATTGTTTTGTTTTTCAAAAGAAAGAAAAGAAAAGTAAAACGTTGCAATAGTAAATCAAAGTGTTTTGTTTTCTAATTTATTTCGTACCAATTACAATTTAGAAGCTAACACTAAAATAACAAAATTAAATCCTAAATTATCTAAAACTATTTACAAACTAAAATATAGCGTCGAAAAATTCATCCGCATCGCTGTCAACTGGTAATGGTTTTCTAATTACGTCGTTAATATACGGGGTCAAATAAAATTAGCCAGCGAAACGTGACGTGATAGCATCGATATTTAGACAAAAATAAAAGAGATTTAATGTTTTTTTTGGGGTCAACCACCCTTGTAGTTGTTGTGAATGTTACTTGAAGTTTGTGTAGAGAAAATCTGTTTTTATTTGTTTTATTGTGAGATATCGAAACCCTTCAAGTTTGGGAAATAAAAAAATAAAAATTTAAACTGATATTTCAAGTTAAAGTAAATTAATTTTTTTTTTTTTGATCATGCTTAGATAACGACGCCCATCACGTCTGCGGAGTTTCGCTAGCTAATTAAATTTGACCCTGTTTATTGGAGCTTTAAAATATTGATGGGCAAAAAAAAAACAAAATTAAAAAAAAACAGTCACAAAAATATATCTGCGTAGGCCGGGAATCGAACCCGGATCAACTGCTTGGAAGGCAACTATGCTGACCATTACACCACCAACGCATAGAATAGAATAGAATAGAAAACTTTTATTTCAGACAGGAGTCCATAAGGTTAGGTTAGGTTGGGTTTGGGACTGATCGAAATACTGGTTTAATTTAACTTACAACTATTAGTAGGCTCATTACATACAAAATCTATTCAAATATGTACACAAGTGGTCACAATTGCATTTATCAACCCGTAACAATCATTCTTTAATTATTACTGTTAATATAATTGTTGTGGATTGAATGTACAAAACTATAATTTTAAAATACATAATCATCTTCATGCACTTTGATAAACAAAGTGCAGTTGTACAGTTGTTTGTACAGTCACAAACACAAGATTTTTATAAAAACCGGCCAAGTGCGAGTCGGACTCGCGCATGAAGGGTTCGGTACCATTATCTATAAAAATCACGTATCATGTGGTATGGGAGCCGGGCCCCTTAAATATTTATATTATTTTAATTTAATTAAGTATTTATTTTTAAAGTGAATATACAACTAAATATTCTGTGTATCTATCTAAATATTTCAAGCGTCTGTCTGTTGCCGTTATGACCTAATATCGAGCAAAAAATGGCAAAAAGATCACGTTTGTTGTACCTATGCCCGCCCCATTTAAATACCTATTTATTTTATTCTGTTTTTAGTATTTGTTGTTATAGCGGTAACAGAAATACGGCCATACCATTGCATTTTTGTTTTTTTTTTTTGTTGGGTTTGTCTATATATAACCATCTAAATTCCTATTTATTGATATTTCGTGAAATTCAATAGGATTATATAAACCACTAGCTGCGCCCCGCGGTTTCACCCGCATAAGTTTCGATCCCGTTGGAATATCGGGATAAAAAGTATCCTATAAGTAAAGCTATGTGTTAATCCTGGTTATAAACTATCTGTCTGCCAAATTTCATCCAAATCCGTTCAGTAGTTTTTGCGTAAAAGAGTAACAAACATCCATCCATACAAACTTTCGAATTAATAATATGAATATAGTAGGAAGTACTCTGCGTTTTCTCCTTAATAAAATACTTAATCAAGACTTACCAAGAAAAGACAGAGAAGCCAGCCAGGACGCCTGCTGGTCGGTCAGCTGGAAGTCCCTCCTCGTGGCATTAGCCCCAGGCCCTTGCAGGGACGCTATGGCAGGGGAGCTGTACCCCTTGCCGAGGCCAGCTGAGAACGGGGCCAGGGAGACTGCGAGAGCTGCTAGTACCTGTAAATTAAGGAGGTGTTAAGTGTTTATAGCGAGTTTTTGTCTATTTTATGTATGACTAGCAGAAGCTAGTCGACCCGCGACTTCTTCCGCTTGAAAATCATGTGCCCCGACCCACCCCGTCGCATCGCATCGCCTGCCTGCGCGGGCTGGTGCACCGCCCAAAAATCAAAATCAAAAGTCATTTATTCAAATTAGGCTGAGTATCAGCACTTTTTGAACATCAAAATTACAAAAGACAGTCCCCCAAAAACGCGCGCCCTTCACCATTTCCTAGTGCAATCGCTGGAAAGCAGAAGTGGCGCAACAAACTCCCCAGCAGCACAGCTGTCTGTTCAGTTATTTAGAAAACACTTGATTCTATACAATACTAGGTATGTTCAGTAAATAACAATACAAGACCAGAACATAAGATTAAATTATTTGCCATGTCATATGTGCCGGAGGCGCTGCGGCTGCGTGTCCCGGACGGGCATGTGGGGGCCCCCTTTGTTAGATGTGCCATGGGCTAGGAAGAATTTACTCAAGTTTGCTCCTTTGTCAAGGGCCGCACGGATTATAAATAATATGCCGTCGGAAGATGTGTTCGATAGCCTGCCGAAATTTGTGTTAGAAGCACAAAGGTGCCTCAATAGGAGCCTTCAAAAGGTGGTGTCCTTCAATAGGAGGCATAATATTGTGAATTTTATTTTTATTTTTGAATTTTATGTTCGTACTAGGTTTTGCCCGCGACTTCGTCTGTGTGAAGCAACTTTCTTACATTTTTTTCTGTAAGGGCCATCCTCGTACTTCAAGGAATATTCTAAAAAAAGAATTAGCGAAATCGGTTCAGCTGTTCTCGAGATTTGCGCTTAGCAACACATTCAGCGATTTATTTTTATATTGTAGATAGTTTATTATGTATGTATAATATCGTCTTGGAATACTGTAAGATGTTGTACCTACTTATTGGTGTGAATAAATAAATAAAATAAAATTACTTCGTTTTCGCTTAGCGTTCCTTCCGATTTAATTTTGCTCGGCTCCTAAGGGTTATAGCGTGATGTTAAATAGCCTTTCAGTTGGGTCGGGACCATAGACAATATTCGAAAGAGAGGAGTGTAGGATCGGGACTGACCGAACCAAATAGTACCTTCGCAGCAGGAAACGGCCGAACATTCGGCCGATACTACTTCGGAGTAGACCCCCAGATTTATCCGTCGGCTGCTTCAGTGGTCCAGGGTGGCGAGCACGACTGCTAAGCATCTAATCCACATTTCAATTGCCAGCTCGAGCTCGGTGTTTTTATTTTTCCATTACGAAATTATCAGTAGCAGTACCTGATACATTTACGACTTTTTTTTCTGATAAGATCTAAACAAAGAGACATAATGACCATATCTCAAAAAACTTGAAGAGTCCTACCAGCTTACGTATTTTCTCTAGAAAGGTACTTGTCCCAAATACCAGCCTGATATATAGAATAGAATTGTCTTTATTCAAGTAACAGAGACTCAACAAGATTGTTAGTAAAACTTACGACTATGTTAGTTAGCACAGACAATAAACAAAAACAAGGAAAACAATACAAAAAATAACGGTCACCGTTGCGACATCCCATGAGAGACGGCACAACAGTGACCCACGTACACACAGTCTAGGCGACTCGCAATCATGCTTAAGACACTGTTGGAGCCGCCCCGCACTCTGCGCACCAGGGAAGCGCACCTTTTACGCATTGTTGCCTAAAAGCAATCTACATACGCATCTGCGAACATCCCTGACGCACTACTGAAACGGGGAAGCCCCACCAGTATCCTAAACGCGCTATATGAACTAGTTTTAATTTTATTCACATTTTTGGTCCTCCTGAAAAATTTCACTTTTGTCTATACGCCCATTTACTATGAAGCCCTCGATATGTGGAGCTGTGTGCCTTTAAGTCTCTGATAAATAAATGTATTTTCTTCCATTCTTTCTCTCCTTCTAAAGTTTTAGATCCCGCAGGCCAACCAAGATAAATGTTTTCTTGCAACACTCTTTGCACGAGTTTCGTTTACCGTGCGATCTCGATAAGTAAATAATGATGGTATGTTAGTGTCAACTCAATCTATTCCGTGACACGTCCGAACGTGCTCGCGTACCGGTTACCGAAAATTCACGAAAAATTACGTAAAAAGCGGCCAAGTGCGAGTCGGACTCGCAGACGAAGGGTTCTGTACCAACAATCAATCTGCCTAGCTTTTTCCCAACTAAGTTGGGAACGAATTTCATTCTAACCAGATGCAGCCGAATACCAGTATTTTACATGGAGCGACTGCCTAGCTATGCCAAGCCCCTATCACCGCACAATATAAAACACTAAATAAAAAATACTTTAGTAATAAAACGTGAGTTTCATTTTTAAAACTTATTTTATTACATTATTTGTTGTTATAGCGGCCAAAGCAGTACACACTCTGAAAAAAATTCAAGTGTCTACCTATTACGGTTCCAAAGATAAAGCCTTCTGATGGACAGCGGAGCCTTAGTAATCGGGTCTCGCTGGCACCCTTAGGATACGGAACCCTAAAATCCTACCCTTAGGAACCCCTTACCGGTTTGTTTGGCAAACAACAACACAGAAACATGTTAGTGTATAAACAGTCTTGGTGGAAAGACACGTAACGTTTTTAGGGACGATCCATTTGAGATATTGATTTTTAAAAGGGGCAGTTGAGAGGCTCGTGGCTAGATGGTAACAGCCGGGTCGATCGAAGGTGAAAAAATGCTTACCACGGTCGGTTCCTGGATGACTATCCATACATATCGAGACCCCCTCCGTGCCTCAGAAAGCACATTGTGGCTGTCATTCGTAGATATTTGACAGTCGTTACGGGTAGTCAGAAGCCCAGAAGTCTGAGAACCAGTCTTACCAAGAGGTAACATATTATGGGTAACATATAATACCCCAAAATAAAATTAATAATCATTAAAATTGTAAAAAAAAAAAATTAAGAAAAGATGAAAAAATATAATGAAGCTTCTTTTTTTTTATTGTAACTAGCTTCATTATATTTTTTCATCGTTTCTTAATTTTTTTTTTTACAATTTTAATGATTATTAATTTTATCTAATATTAATATTTTAATGATTATTAATTTTACAATCACTAAAATTGTAAAAAAAAATTAAGAAAAGATGAAAAAATATAATGAAGCTACCTAAAGCTTACCAACTATAAAAAAAATATCCTGAACTAGCATAATATAGTCATAAGGGTCCATATACTCAGGCGGCGGGATCTTCCGAAAGGGTTACCGCTGCCCTGGAACAGAAAGAGCTAAGGATGGAACACGGGTGGGTTTTAGTCAGTAAGAGTCTGACACTCCCTTCCGCTCCAGAGCGGGGTCATTTGATGATTTCCCGTCCTCAAAAAAAAAAAAAAAGGGTCCATATACTCCAAAAAGGAGCCAAAAAGTGGGACTTGGCAGACAAAAGCCGAATGTTGAACGAATCATGGGTCAAAACTACCACAATGTTGGTCCCACAACATCGAGGCAGGCCCAGGAGAAGATGGCGGGACGAGCTTGACGCATACATACAGGATTGGTCCCACACTACCTCAAGCTAGAGAGCGGTGGAGGACAAACAGGGAGGCCTTTGACCTGCACAGTGATACGACATTGCATTGCGATTTGCGTATTGCATTGCCCCGTCGTTTTTGCGTCGGGGGTTAGTAATCAGCCTGTAATGTTCCCACTGCTGGGACACAAGCCTCTTCTCTGTGAGAGGGAGTGGGCCATAATCCAACACTCGGGCCCAGTACGGGTTTGGGGAGGTCATAATATTATGTCTTAAATTTTTTTGGTTCTAGGACATGCTGGGTTCCTCACGATGTTTTCCACGCGGGCCCAGTACGGGTTTAGGGATGTCACATGTCTTCAATTTTTTTGGTTCTAGGACATGCTGGTTTCCTCACGATGTTTTCCTTCACCGTTTTGAGACCAGTTGTGAACTCACGACCTACAACTCGGTCACTGGACCACACTAGGACAACATAGACTAAACATTAAATAAAAGCGCATACTCCAGCGGAAAGCCGATTGTAACATAGTTGGGAAAACTGTACGTCGATAGAAATAGCACGTTTTAGCATTTATGTACTCGGCTTTCGCAAAAACATGAATATTCATCATTTGATGCAAGCAATGCTGAAGAGCTCCTACATTAATATTGTTTGTATATGCACTTCATTATAGAGAAGTTTGTAGTGTAGGGTGAAATATCGTATTGGTGAAAGCAATTTCAAAAAATACTTTTGCGAAGTTTTCGTTGAGAAAATAGAAAATTATTACTGTCCTGACGACATGAGTTGCTTAAAAAATGTTGCCTACAGACTACAGCTAGGTTACAATGTTTTATAAATTGTCAGTATCTTGGAGCAGGGTACGAATTCCAGGATGGAGATTAGAGAGGTGATTTCAGCAGGCCAATTCTCGTAATGTCAAAAACTTGTCAAAATGTAGGGAAATTTGACGTATTTTTGACAGATTGAGACTGAGATCAGAGCGTGAACGTTCTTAAAATCAGAATTTCCCCTCTGATTTGCAGTTTATTGTGGTATGTGTGAGTGTATTATGTGCTTCGTTTGGTTCAGTGTCAGGGTATTTATAATTATTTTTCCGAGTTATCACAACCAGTGTGTTATAACATAATATTTTTTTTTTTTATACTGAATGAAGTAGTATTTTTAATTTCGCAGAGTTTGTACAATAACCAGTTAACTTTAAATGCCATTAACTCAAGTTCAAGGTTTTGTATTTTTGTCGACTTCAAACACTAGCAGATGTTGCTTTGTTCAATATTTTTCTCTTATGTTACTATTGCATTTTATCTATTATCAGCTCGTGTCTTCCCTGCCAGGCCTGCAAGGCCTTTGCCTTGCAGTAGGGCAATAATGCTGGTATTTTATTACTTTATAGGGTGGCAGGGACATCGACGCGCAAACTGTAAACATGGATTCAGCACATGAGTTTAGACCCCATAGCGTAGAAATTTTTCGTCGGTTATTAAAAAAAAATATTGCTGTTCCATACGTTTTGACCGCGTAGGTATTGCTCTTTTCTATGAAACATGTTTTTTTTTATAACAGACGAAAAATTTCTATTTTTTATTTGACTTCGTCCTTGGTCTAATCTCAAGAGCTCGGAGTCTGAATTTGTGCTTGGTTGATAAAAATAAGCTCGCCCTCTGTTGGAACTTAAACATAACTGTCGAAATATGAGTGTACTATTAGGTATACTTCTGCCTAACCCTTCGGGAATTATAGCTGTGATGTTGTTATTATTTGACTATCAGATGCTATACCAGATCCTAGAGTCAAAAGGTAGGTAGCATATGCTAGACATATTATTTATTTACGCAAATCTTACCTACAATTATTGCCATTACAGATTTGTGATCCAATGCGTTAGAGTGGCCTTACATGCTAAATACTTAATCTATCATCATCTGCCTAGCCTTTTCCCAACTATGTTGGGGTCGGCTTCCAGTCTAACCGGATGCAGCTGAATACCAGTATTTTACATGAAGTGACTGCCTATCTGACCTCCACAACCCAGTTACTGGGTAATACGATACCCCTTGGTAAGACTGGTTGTCAGACTTTCGGGCTACTGACGACCCGTAACGACTGTCAAAGATCCACGAATGACAGCCGGGACCAACGGCTTAACGTGCTTTCCGAGGCACGGAGGGGTCTTGGTATGTGAAAATGGTCACCCATCCACGGACCAACCGCGGCAAGCGTAGCTTAACCTGATCGATCGACCCGTGCGGCTGTTATTACTTAGCCACAAGCTCCTCCTTAATCTATATCTAATCCTCCTTAATCTTATCTATCCTAATCTATAAATCCTTAATCTATATCCTATAAAATACATATACAAATAACATCATTATTATTTATAATGCAGATTCTGGCTGCCGGAGCCTGTAAGTATTATCCAAGTTATTGGGTTATTCAAAACCTAAAAAAGACTAATACATCAACATCTTAATAAATGTATAAGGACTACACAAAGACAATTAATTATTTGTACTATTTAACAACTGATAACCATCCATCCTACCCTACTTCACTTTGGCGACGTTTTCTGCATAGAATAGCTAATAGTTGACGGGGTTGTACCAACAAGGCACCCAAAGAGGTCCTTATCTTGTTTACATTGTTAATGTACCTACTTGGTTTCTGTTTTACAAATTATGGTGAAGGAAAACCTCGTCTTCACCTGAACCTTTATTGCGTAACACAATATCTCAATCTGAATAATTTTGAAACATATTGCTAATCCATTGGTTCATATCTTCGAAAAATATGACTGCGCAAAAACGTAAATAACGCAATGAATGTTGTTGAACTGTCAAAATGAAACCCGATGGACTTTTTAACCTGAAATCTTCAACATGGGGTTAGTAAGCGTGATGATCGATCCTTCTCTGTAAAATATTATTGGGGTCGGCTTCCAGTCTAAACGGATGCAGCTGAATACCAGTATTTTACGTGGAGCGACTGCCTATCTAACCTCCACAGCCCAGTTACTGGTTACGATATCCCATGATAAGACTGGTTGTCAGACTGTAGGGCTTCTAACGACTAGTACCGACCATCCATCCATACAAACTTTCACGTTTATAATATTAGTAGGATAGGCACATAAAAGGCACTTTTGAACGTCAAACTATATATTATACTCGTAGGTAGGACTGGTTGTCAGACATTTGGGCGTCTGACTACCCGTAACAACTGTCAAAGAACCACGAATGACAGCCAGGGCCGACAGCTTAACGTACTTTCCGAGACACGCAGGGCTCTTGGTATGTAAAGATTGTCACCCATCAACGGACAGACCGTGACCAGTGTAGCTTAACCTGATCGATCTACGTACCCGTGTCACGAGAGCCACTATTTGTACACTAAATACAATACAAAAAAGGGAACAGTTAACAGCCCCAAAAAATCTACAAACGCTATTTACTTACTACATACCCGCAGGTAATCTTTCCCAAATTCCGGCCATCCAGAAGCTTCATGCATCGATCCGAAAGCCTGAGCTCCGGCCGTATATGCAATCAAAAAATTTCCACGTCGGTTAGGGGAGCCGGAATTCCGTCCGGCCGGAGTTTCGGTCCGCTCCAAAGTTTTATGGGACTAGCAATAATCCAGCGGTCGTTAGTCCTTCCTAATGAGCTCGGAATACGTTAAGTATCAAGTTTTTCGGAATCAGGCTTTGAGTTTGTTAAAAGGGATTATGATGGTGCATATAGAAAGGTGGACGTCGATATAAATGTATGTGGCAGAAGCTAGATGTCACTGTGAGGGTTGTAAGGTTTCCGTTCCGTCTTTGGTGCAGCCTTGAGCCACACTTTCCTGCTAATTTCTTACATCGGACTTTTCACGTTTCATTTAATCTTTTTTTTTTTTGTTTTTATCTGAGGGGTAATTCTCGTAATTATCGCAGTCTCAATCTGTCAAAAATACGTCTAATTTCCATACATTTTGACAAGTTTTTGACATTTCTTTGTCGCCGAGATGAGACTGCGACTAGATTTTGAACGTTTTAAATTACGGGAATACGGGCCCAGATGTATGTATCTGGTGTATTGTGTGTCTTTAGTATGTGCTAAATAAATGTATTTTCTGTCTTTGTTTTATACATATTGGGAGCGCTTTGTATCTCGGTTTCCCAAATGTCAATGTAATATACATTGACATTTGGGAGACCGAGATACAAAGCGCGAAATCCAAAAAGGTGATCTAAAATATGCATGTTCGTTAGATATTGGGTTGTGGAAGTCCGATGGCAGACATCATAATCTGTTAAAATTTATTTCAACAATGCTTCGGCTTTACAGTCTGCTGAAATGTGGCTCAAACTTATAATCACACTTGCTGATAGATTCTGTAAAAATATCACTGTGAAAAGGTAGGTGAAGTGAGCTTAGAGTGAGCTGTCAATAGTGTCAATCCCTTAGCATTAGTTGGAATGACAGCTCACTCCACGCTCACGTCACCTAACTTTTCACGGTGAGATGGTTACAGAATCGGACTGTTATTACTGTGGGGTAATTGCCTAGTAAGCTACAGTGCAAAGCTGTCAATTTGACAGTTCCACAACATTCATAAATATAATTAATGTAGGTATGCAAAATATTGGAAAACATTTTAAAAGAGTAACGGTGGAGTTTCTTGCCCATTCTTCTCTATACGAAAACTACCTTTTGGAAGGGGCGACTAGAATAAATTCTATTTTAATGTAATTTTTGACGTTCAAAAGTGCCTTAGTGCCTATTTGAAATAAACAATTTCAACTCTTTTAAATCTAGATATTATAAAATCCTGGGCACATCTAGCTACTACAATCTTTCAAATTTCTTTAATAGATTTTCAACTTTATCGCTAAAGCATTTAAGGTTCAAGGTTGATTGGGAATATTTGACAGTTTCGGGTAGCTTGAGTTGCTGGCGTCTGTTCGTGAACGGGCGCCGTCAGTAGGGACTGGTCATCTCTTAGTTGCTACGGTTTATTTATTTCTGATTTGTTTTTATGTTTTCTATAACGGACGCTTTTAACGTGCACGTCTTTCTACATCGCTCTCACATGGTTAATTTCAACACGAATGATGTAAACAAATATTTTGTAAAATTTTTATGATTTAAAAGAGTGTCCATGGAGTTTCTTGGAATGGGCAACTAGCTTCATCTTTCTGACTGACCGACCCTTTGACAATTCAAAAGTGCCTGTAATTGGTTTAGTTGAATTAAATGATTTAATAATAATAATAATAATAAAAATCTTTATTTCCAACTTACAATTCATAATGTCACCGATAACATAACAATATTTATACAAGTTTTAGTTTTAAGAATTGTACTTGATACAGACATACACTACTGACACCCAAGCTAAGATTGAACTTGTATTATGGGTGTCAGGGCTCTCTAAGTTCACTAGGATAGTAAATACAAAAAAAGGAGTTTGGTACACGTCAAACAGGAAACAAAGACTAAGTATACAATTAAATAAGATTTTTTTTTTTTTAAAGTATTCAACAAAATAATAATTAATTTAAAAAGGCAAATCATAATTATGTGTATTGTGTTTAAGTTTTGTGGGTGTGTGTGTGTGTGTGTGTGTGTGTGTGTGTGTGTGTGTGCGTGTGCGTGTATTGAGGATAATTATGTGGGATGGAGGAAAGTTTGGGAAGGGGGGTGGGTAATAAGGTCACGTATTGAGAATTTGTTCGACATCATCTTAACAAAGAGTGTTTATCCATTTTGTGACTAGAGCTTTGCAGTCAAATTTATTATATTCATAAATGTTGCACTGTTCGTTGACAAAGTGAGTGAGTGAGTGATTTGAGTTTGAGTTCTGTACATTATTCTTGTACTATTACTATTACCTACCTACTTATTCGTTCGAAGAGGTTCTTTTCAAGCACCGTAAAGAATAATCAAGACCTCAAAAAAAGCCAGCAGTAGGTACTTATATCAAATCAAATCAAATCAAATCATTTATTAAGTGTGTTTTTTGGTGAGGTTACATGGTCTTATAAAATACAACATTGTGCTCAAAAAACTACCCATTGTGGGCTTACACTTTTTTATGAAAATTCGTTCATTATTAATTAAATATATTATATTATTATGCAAAGTACATGAAGCTATATAAAGTAATGTCAGATAAATAAATAATAAAATTGTCAATTAAATATTTTTGTCAGAAAGAAATTCAGTAATTGAATAATAGCATTTTTGGATTAATAAATTATATAATTTTCGTTTAAACTGCAATAAATTATAATCTTTAATAGAATTAGGCAATTTGTTATAGATTTTAGGTGCCATGCACAGTATGCTATTGTGCATGAGGGCGGTTTTTGAAGGCCTTAAGTACAATTCATGACGATAAACTTGTCTTATTGATTTAGGATGATGTTCTGTTTTTTTGCGAAATAGTTCAATATTTTTCTTTACAAAAATTGCGGCTTCATATATATAGAGACATGGTAATGTTAATATTTTGAGCTCAATAAAATATGGCTTACAACTATCTATCGATTTCAAACTGCATATGGACCTTAAACAACGTTTTTGTGCCTTGAAAACAGAGGTTTTTTCACAGGAGTTGCCCCAAAAAATTATACCATAGCGAAGTATGGAATCAACATAACCAAAATAGGCGGCAACGACTGCTGATCTATTGGCTACTTTGCTAAGTTTATATAAAACAAATGAATATTTACTAAGTCGTGCTATTAGTAGAGCTGTATGTTCTTTCCAACTCAATTTGTAGTCAATTGTTAGGCCTAGAAATTTAGTGCTTGAAACTGCTTCAATTGTTTCCTTATTAAAAATTATATCAGAAGCAGCAAAAGCAGTTCTTTGTCGAAAATTTATAATTTTAGTTTTACTTAAATTTAAGATAAGATTATTTTGGTCAAGCCATTCAGTCGATTGTTTCAATGCATTTTTTATTTCTGTCTCGCGGTTATTCTCATCTAGTTGTCTTACTACTAATGTACTGTCATCAGCAAAAAGAATCATTGGATGATTCACGTGTCTAGGAAAGTTATTTATATACACAAGGAAAAGCGGAGGGCCTAACACGCTGCCTTGTGGCACGCCATAAGAATTTGTATATACTTCAGATGTATATTTAATTTCTTTCTTGGTCTTTTTACAAATTCGTCTGATTTCTGTGAATTGTTTCCTATTACTAAGGTAGGATTTTATTAACGAGAGTACATTTCCTCTTATTCCATACATATTGAGCTTATTTATTAATATATCGTGGTCTACTAGGTCGAATGCTTTCGTCATATCCATAAATATTACACTGGTTCCGGTTCTTTTGTCCATATCTGGCACTACAATATTAAGAAAATCATAAATTGCTACATTCACTGTCATGTTTTGTCTGAATCCTTTCTGTTCCTTTGCTAAAATTTTATTTTTAGTTAGGTAGGACTGTAAGGATCGGTAGATTACTTTTTCAAATATCTTTGATATAACAGGTATGAGCGCAATAGGTCTATAATTTTGCATGTGAGATTTATTTCCTTTTTTGAATAGTGGTTTTATAATAGTCAGTTTTAATCTTTCAGGAAATATTCCAGACGAAATACATAAGTTTATTATATGGCTAATATAACCTGATATTATTTGTGACACGAATTTTAAAACTTTTGTAGAAATGTCGTCAAACCCGACGCTAGTTTTATTTTTTAAGTCTAGAATAATACGATGTACTTCGTATGGGGTGGTAGGGGCTAAAAACATGGACTGACTAAACAAGGGATGGTCCACGTGTGGGTACTTGTTATGTTTAGACTTTGTGGTGCTTGAAAGTATTCGTGGTTGATTTACAAAATACTCGTTGAATGCATTTGCAATTTTACTGGGATTTGTTAATGTAATACCATTTTCCTTTATTTCATTAATGCTTTCAGTGGGTGAGCGATATTTATTCTCCTTTATGATTTTCCACGTGTCCTTTGATTTATTTGTGGATGTTAAAATTTTATGGTTATTTTTAGCTTTACGAGTTAAATTTATAATTTTTTTAAGTTTTCGTGAATAATTTCTATATTTATTTAAGTTATCGTTATTAGGATTTCTTCTTAATTGCCATAAACAACGGCGTTTGACTTTACTGCAACGTTTTATGCCAGGCGTTATCCAATCAGGAACAATTTTTGACTTAATTTTTATATTTTTTATGGGGAAACATAAATCATAAAACAGTTTAAACAAATCAATAAAGTCATTGTATGCCATATTGGGGTCACTTGTATGATAAATATCCTCAAATGATAATGCAGCTATACAAGATTTAAATTTTAAAAGGTTATCATGGCTGTAGTCACGTAATTTAATAGTCCAACTGTCTAATGTACAAGTATTTCTTACGGGAATTTTTAAAGTTTGAGCTGTATGATCTGAAATGTTAAGATCTATTACTTGATGGACACACTTTCGTTGTAAATTATGAGCAAAGTTGTCAATACATGTGTTACTTTTTAGTCTGGTTGGTTGGTGAATTTGCAATTTTAGGTTGTAGCTTAATAAATAATTTGTAAATTCAAGAGAATTCCTATCATTTTTCAATGTATTGATATTAAAGTCACCACATATAATGACACTCCTGCGCGTTTTATAACAAATCTTTGACAGAATAACATTTAATTTTAAGTAAAATGTATCAAGATTACTAGATTTAGGTACTCTATAGATACACACAATGATGATACTATGCTGCGTTAACTCGATTGCGCAACATTCAAATACACCTTGGACTGATAATTTCTTGATATCTTCTAGCTCTTTATATTCATGGTTGTGTTTTACTAATATGCATGTTCCTCCTCTTTTTGTGTCTCTGGAGTAGCAAGCTGCTAACTTATAATTAGGAACATATAAGATATCTTCATGTCCAGCTTCTATGAAGTGCTCAGTAACACAAATTACATCCATGGTATCGGTTAATTCATGTACATGCAGCAATAATTGGTCACATTTATTTATTAGTCCGGCGATATTCTGATGCATTATTGAAATATAATTATAGAAAAAACTGATCAGATTGTGTTAAGTGATTTTCCGGACATTTTAAAACGTTAGGTTTTACGTTTTCGTTGTATAAGTCTAGGTCAACCAATATGTTACTCTTGATTCTATCGTATATTTTTCTTACTCCGTATTTATTGATCTTGCCATTTTTGTGTGAAAACATTTCATGAGATAATTCACTATTGCTGTCCAGGAAGTATGCATACTTGTGGTTCTGTAGGTCTGTATATAGAAGGTTGTTGAATATTTCCACTTTAAAGTTATATATCGGAGCACCAGCTATATACGTAGGTAAACAGAGAACTACATTGGTATGGGTAAGCCTTTGTAATGATTGTCTTATATAGTTTATTATATTTAAATATTTACCATGTTCCCCGATATCGCTTCCTCCAATAAAAATAATGCAGTAGTCATTTAGGTTAAAATCTTTCAGTTTATTTTCCAAGTTTTCCAGAAGATGCTCTATATTGCAAAGGGGCATAATGTAATGGCAGTAATCAAAGCCATTTGAGAAAACTTCTTCAATTATTGTTAATGATCCTATGTTTTTATCGTTGCTCAGAACACATAGTTTGTTTTTTTGTTTCCATCTTCTTGATGTGTCATTTTGCTCGACACCTTGAGTCTGTAGATGATCTGAATATAATTTTGACTGAGAGGTACTCATAGTATTATTGTTAATATTGGTATTATTATGCAGACGATGAGTTAGGGATGTAAGTTTTTGTGTGAGGTTTTTAATATCCTGTTCTGCATCTTTTAGTTGCTGCTGCAAATTTCCTATTTTTTGTTCCAGGCGTATTATGTGTAAAGGATCTAAGTTATTTTTCGATGAAACTGGTGTAGACTCATGTTGTTGTAAAGGAGTTTGAGGATACTTTTTCTGTTTCATGCCCGGAGAGTTCTCTATTATCGAAGATGAATTACACAACGATTTTAATATATTATTTTCCGTGGTCAGTTTGTCTATATGCTTATGAAGATTGTTATTTTCCAATATCATGTTATCCAGCTCCTGTTCCGTACTATTAAGCTTTAAAGTGCGCTGTGTTAAAACTTCTTTTAGCAAAGCTTACACAAAATCAATTTCATAATAAAGAATACAAAAAGTTAATAACTATCAAAAACTCCATTCAACGCACTGTCCGTCAAAACGGCTTGAATACAAACAAAAGATGGCGCGCGGCTGAAATTGACCAAAGCCAAGAGAATCGATCAAAGACTAGAACAATGGCGGCACAAAATTAAAAATAAACAACTTCTATTTAGCTGTTATGTATAGGAAATCGATAATCATACGTGGTTTTTTATCGTACGTGGCTTTTCAGTTTAAGGCTCAATTTACACTGCCGCGGAACGGAATGGAAGCAAACGAATATTTACTTGTTTCCCTTCCGATTTGTTATATCGAGGTTGCACTGTATCATGAAGTTGCTCATGTTATTTTTATTTTATACCTTAGTCTTATCAATTTCATGAAAAATCATATTGTAGTTAGGCTATTTTGGTTACTTTACGCTTGACGCACATATCGAGGAGGCACGTTAAGCCATTTGTCCCGACTGTCATTCGTAGATCTTTGACAGTCGTTACGGGTAGTCAAAAGCCCAAAAGTCTGACAACCAGTCTTACCAAGGAGTATCGTACTACTCAGTAACTGGGTTGTGCAGGTCAGATAGGCAGTCGCTCCATGTAAAATACTGGTATTCAGTTGCATCCGGTTACACTGGAAGCCGACCTCAACATAGTTGGGAAAAGGCTCGGCAGATGATCATTTGTCATTACTGTCTCACTGCTGGGCAAAGCCCTCCCTACTCTCTTTCCACCTCTCTCTGTCCAGAGCTGCCAAGGACCAATCTTTATTAATGGAGTCCAGGTCATCCCACTGATATATATATGCAGCCTTCTTGTTCAACCCCAACTAAAACATTAAGAAACTTCGCTATTGGAAACAGAGTGCAAGCCAGAAATTACTCAGATCCGCATAAGAAATGGATATTTGGCAAAATTTTACGACGGATCGGTCTCCTCCACTACGAGGTACAAACTGATGATGGTATGGTATGAAAGAGACACCTTAACCGATCCTGCCGGCTTTTCGAGTGCCAGATCCAAGAATGTTGGCGGAGGACTGATAATATCCAGACTTCTTGTTCACAATACTAACTCCTTGGAGACTTGTGGATAGAAAGGAGTAAAAAACATCTATGTGACATTCTATGTAAAATAATAATTGAATATATACGAGTATATTTACGTAACACCCACCATCACCGTCTTGGTATGTAAAGATGGTCAACCATCCCCGGACCAACCGCGGCAAGCGTAGCTTACTATTCACGTTGTTACTTAGCCACAAGCTCCTCTAATCTCTGTTATCTTTATGTGTACAAAAAAATCTGTGTTCAATGATAGCCAATTTGCCAACAAAGCGTTATGCTCATGGTTGAATCTTCCCATTGTAAAGGAGGCTTACTTTCAATAAGGGACACTGTCGGGCTAACATCGTAATAAAAGCTTGTGGGCCCCAGGGCCCCCGGCCCCGGGAAGGAATTAAATAGGTCACCCCTGACTGGGGTTGTAATTTTGGTACGGCTTATATTATTAGCTGGAGCAGAAATATCTTGGTTATTATGTAGCTGTTTACTAATTGGCTACGAATCGTTAGTTATTCAGGGATTAGTAGATAATATAAACTAATGTTGTAAAGAGTAAAGATTTATATTTTGGATATTCGTTTGATACGCTTTCACGCTAAATCAGCTAAACAGATTCGGATGAAATTTGGCACATGGTTATAATGACCAACGGCTTTACGTGCTTTCCGAGACACGGGTGGGTCTCGGTGTGTAAAGATCGTTACAGATGCAGATGTCTCTAAAATCATAATAAAAGAAATACTAGATGAATCATTCATTAGTATCGACGCAACGTGGACGAAAATAGTATCTAGTCACTTTATTTTTTTAAGGGCTGTTTCTTCAATCGACCGATAATTTTTATTCATGGAATAAAATTGACGTCTGACAGTTTTTATCTAGCGTTGGAAAAATCAGCCCTAAAATAAGTTTTTGTATTAGGAAGTTGTATTTTCTTTATATTCGTGAACCTAATTAGTTTAGTTAATTAGTATCATTCAGTGGTTGTCCAGTGGTAACGGCCGCGACTTACGAGTTGTAGGTCGTAGGTTCGTACCCAGAAGCGCTTTACTTTGTGTAAAAAATTAATTCGGCATTTTGTGGTGGCGGCCATCTTGATTTGAAATTTATCATAGTATTCTACTAGTCAAGTCCTTTCATTTGATACCCATATTGAGGGAGTTGTGAAAAAATATGTAATCCGCCATTTTGTGGCGGCGGCCATCTTGGACCGATTTTCATCAAACATAGCTAAGAACACTCCCGATACATTTACCTTTCAAACAAAAAAAACAAAATCAAAATCGGTTCATCCGTTCGGGGGCTACGATGCCACAGACAGACATGCACACACACACACACACAACACCCCGTCGTTTTTGCGTCGGGGGTTACAAAATCGTGAGGAAAGCGCCATGTCCCAGAACCAAAAAATCGAAGACGGACATCTACCAGCACGCACTGGGGTCGCGTGGATCACGGCCGGATCACGGATCTCCCTCTTATAAACCAGAGGCCTGTGTCCCATCACTGGGAACATTGTAGGTTTATTATGCTGTGTAGTTATGCTTTCGTGCGTTATATACACCAAAAAAATGTTTATCTATCTTATCTAGTAAGGATAACAACGCGTAGTGTTCTTTAGTTCCTGTCCACCCCCAAGGAAAGAGGGTGAGTACAAGTCATCATTATCTGCTTAATCTTTTCCCAACTATGTTGGGTTCGGTTTCCAGTCTAACCGGATGCAGCTGGATACCAGGATTTTACATGGCGAGACTGCCTATCTGACCTCCACAACCCGGTTACTAGGTAATACGATTACCCCTTGGTAAGACTGGTTGAAACACTTTCGGGCTTCTGACAACCAGTTACGGCTGTCAAAGATCCACGGGTGCCAGCCGGGACCGTTCTATTGTGTGTAACCTATTCATCTTATCTAGTACCTAAGGATAGCAGCACGTAGTATTCACTAGTTTCTGTTCCTGCCCACCCCCAAGGAAAGAGGGTGAATTCAAGTAAACACATTAAATATTCAACGTGGCACACGAACTCCGTACAAATCTGAGCCACACCGCATTTTAATAAGCCACAATCCGTGTAAATAACAAGATTCGAGTCGCCCGACCGCGCTCAGACATTCAGCTTGTAACTCGCGAGCTTAAGAATATCCATTTTCTTTACTTCTACGGCTTCGTGGGGACAACCTAGTTTTTGTTAGAGACGGATAATTATGAGGGGCATAATTATTTTCGTTCAGAATTTTACAATTCATATATTTTAAGTGGAGAAATATTACATCATCTACCTAGCCTTTTCCCAACTATGTTGGGGTCGGCTTCCAGTCTAACTGGATGCAGCTGAATACCAGTATTTTACATGGAATGACTGGCCTATCTGACTTCCACAACCCACTGGGTACCCCTTGGTAAGACTGGTTGTCAGACTTTCTGGCTTCTGACTACCCGTAACGACTGTCAAAGATCCACGAATGGCAGCCGGGACCAACGGCTTAACGTGCTTTCCGTGGCACGAAGGGGTCTCGGTATGTAAAGATAGTCACCCATCCACAGACCAACCGTGGCAAGCATAGCTTAACCTGATCGATCGACCTGTGTGGCTGTATTACATAAAGCAGTTTTCATAAACTCAGATAATTTACATTCCATCGCTAGTTAATCAGTTATCTACTTTAGTGAAATGTATTCTAAGTTGATTTTTGAGTACCAAAAACCGTACCGTCCGTTTTTTGATAACCGACGAAAAATTTCGACGCTAAACTCATGTGCTGAATCCATGGTTACAGTTTGCGCGTCGATGTCCCTGCCACCCTGTATACAGACTTATAACAAAAAAACAATTTTAATTATCTTGTCTTGCTGTCTGTCTGTTGTGTTGTGTTTACTCCGGCTAATCTCCAAAACTGCTGGACCAATTTTGACGGGACTTTCTCAAGCAGCTAGCTGATGTTGTAAGGAGTAACTAAGAAAAAGAATTAGGGTTCAACGTAAAAAAAAAACAATGAAATCCAAATTATTTTGGCACAGCTAGTATATATTATATAATAACATTAAAACACAAGTCTTTTAGGACGTCAAAAACATAAAATGCTGAGAAGCCCTACGATTGAGAACATCACAAAATCTCATTAATTTGTCGTTCGATTCGCTTCGACACCGTGACACTTGACATTTTAAAACTGGTAATTTTATTAGTGTCGAATCCAAATTGATTGATACTTAACTTGGCCTAGAATTTTTCAGTTATAAAGAAGTGTTTAAGTAAGGAGTTTCTAATGAATCTTTGCTCCAATGGTTTTGTAAGCAATCGTAATTTAAGTAAACTAGATAGAAAATAATGAATTAATAAAATTTTGTTATTATTTCAAGTTGTTAAATATTGTTAAGAAGTTTATTGTCCTACAATTACCATAAAGTATGCTCATGCCGCCTGTGATACAGGTTTATCCTAGTACAGGCATCTAACATTATTATACCTTTGTAAGTTATTTCTAAGACTATATGTAAATATTTTACCAATTTTAATACTGAATCATATTATTTATTTATTCATTGCGCTATTTACGTTGCTGAGCAGACAAATTTATCGAACGTAATATGAAGCAATGGATTAGCAATATCCTTCAAAATGATTCAGATTGTGATTGATAGTGTGTTACGCGATTAGGGTGCAGATCTCTCTCCAGTCGTGTTGGATTGCCGTCTCATCAGACAAGGAGAGAGGAGGAGAGTGAGGGAAGAGAGAGTACACCTGTGTCTGCGCACACACTTGTGCACTATAATAACTCCCGCGCCGAAGGCTAGTCTCCGCTGAGATTGGTCGCCATGGCTGAAATTCGGTGGGCTTTATTTTTACTTACGGCTTTATTTGAGATGGAGCGGATGAAGCTGAATACTAGTATTTTACAAGGAGCGACTGCCTAACGGGGGTCAGCCCCCCCACACCCAGTGACTGGGTGACACGATACCCCTTGGTAAGACTGGTTGTCAGACTTGGGTTTCTGAATACCCGTAACGACTGTCAAAAATTTACGAATGGCAGCCGACGAACGGTTGACATACTTTCCTAGACACGGAGGGGTGCCGATATGTAATGGATGGTCACCCATCCACGAAACGACCGCGCAAAGCGTAGCTTAACCATCGATTAACCTGTGCGGCTGTTACCATAATCGATTACTGCAAACAATTACACAAAATCAAGTTCATAAAATCAATTTAAATTCTATTTACCCAAACTCAAATCTGAAAGGCTTTTAACTCTTTGAAAACCACTAACTGGAATTCCAAAGCCACATTCTGCTAAACGAGTACAATTTCCATTACACTTCATTAAGGGCTTGTGAACTCATGATTAATCCGCCTGCCTTCGACAGATTATTAATTACAAGTCATTTACTACGCTATATCAACATTACAGAGTTGGAGGATTAAGGCTGTTGTACACTGTTCACAAAAGCCGCTTTGTAAGGGGTTACTCCTCCCCCATTTATTTTATTTGGGACAAAAAACAGTTATACATTACGGCATTTACCAAAAGTAGTTACTTATATTACTGTCGAAAAAAAACGTATAAGCCACACATTGTCCACGAAGAGACATCTGAGTATGTCATCGCAACTGCTGAGCGTGGGGTCCTGGGTTTGATTACCAGTTTGGGTCATTGGGTTTTCCCATCAGAAATGTTTTGGAAATGGGCGACGTGATACCCCCGTGCCTCGGAAACCAGGTTAAACCGTTGGTCCAGCGCTTGATCTCCCTCCAGTCGTGTCGGGTTGCCGTCCCATCGGACTATGAGAGTGAGGGAAGAGGGAGTGCACCTGTGTTCGCACACACATTAGTGCAGTATAATGCCTGTGCTTCATATCTCTATACATTCAAGGAAAGTGAAAGAACCTTTATTATGAGCCTGATGGATGGACTGTGTGAAGGATGATATGGCTAGAAATGAAGTAACTACTGAGATGACGACTAATAGAGAAGTATGGAAGAAACAGACACGTTGCGCCGACACCAAATAAATTCGGATAAGGGCAGAAGAACGATGATGTTGATAAGTCTGAAACACCGCCTTTTCCTAGGGGTTTTTTTTTTTTAAACGTTGCCCCACACTAGGAATTTCTCCTGTGTCGTGGGTGCGTTTACAGACATATAAACTCACATACACAAACAGCCAGACCCGGAACAACTGATTGTAGGTCATACAAATATACTTGTTATTAAATGTTTTATTAAATTGTACGAGTGACGTGCTTTCCTATAATTTAGACACATGCGAGAAACAAAGACTTTGGGTTTGGGTTGGGCAGTGTATGTGCTTAGTTGTTATTCCTACTATCCTACTAAAATTATAAACGTGAAAGTTTGTATGGATGGATGGGTGGATGTTTGTTACTCTTTCACGCAAAAACTACTGAACGGATTGGAATGAAATTTGGCACACAGATGGTTTATAACCCTGATTAACATATAGAATACTTTTAATCCCGATATTCCCACGGGATCGAAACTTATGCGGGTGAAACCGCGGGGTGCAGCTAGTATTATATAAATAAATAAAGATCTACTGGTAGGACTATGTAAGTATCATAGCAGGCGACGTTCTGGAGTTTCTACCCACCCTCATGGGACGAAAGCGTGAGTATATATATATATGTATGTATAGTGTATCTATTAGTAATTCATCCAACGCTGTTATACTACTCGATATGTATGTTAGTTGCAAATAATTGGGGGCTATTACACCAATCTGTGCGTCTAATGGGCCCCCGGGCACCCTGGGCCCGCGCCTGAATAATGTGGCGCGACCCTTAGGCTGCGTATACACGGCCTGCTAATTATTTCAGTAAATTACGGGGTTAGTGCAAGGAAGCGAATGTGACTAAAAGAGTGATAGACGTAAATGTTGATGGATGGAGAGGGAGAGGAAGGGCAATGGAAAGATGGATGGAATGTGTGATTAAAGATATGAAGGAGAATGAGGGGGGGAATGGATGAAGAAATCGTGTAGCGGCGGCGCCAAGTAATATGCAGGGCAGGAAGATGATAAGTATAATTTCTGCATTATGCTGAGCGATGGCCGTTTTGCGTGAATGTGACGCATGTTTACCGCCAACTTGTTATTCTTTTTTTGTGTGTTTGTTCTTTTTATGCGTCATGTTTGCCGCAAATAAATGTAGTTTCTTTCTTTCTTTTTATTTCTGTCATTGTTCCATATTCTTCAGTATAATATAACTATTTCATTGCTACATTTTGGCAATAAGTTGCTTGATATTGTCAAGATATTATACACATTTCAATCAATTTGCTTTGCCTTTTCCTGACTATGTTGGGTCAGCTTCCAGTCTCACCATATTTAATGAAGTTCCTAGTCTGCAATGCATACAACAATTTAATCCAATACTATATCCAACAGTTTTCTCACTATATCCAGTTGGTGGTTAGGCAAAACCCGTAGTCAGCCCGTCATTACTATTTAGTTTGCTTAAAATTCAATGTTACATTTTCAAATACAATCACAACTGTCTAGCCTTTTTCATATATTTGGGGTCAGCTTCCAGTCTCACCGGATGCAGCTGAATACCAGTATTTTACATAAAGCGGCTTCCTATCTGACCTCCACAACTCAGTTACTGGGTAATGCGATACCCTTTGGTAGAACTGGTTGTCAAACATTCGGGCTACGGATGACTGCCAAAGATCCTGGAATGACAGCCGGGACCAATGCACGGAAGGGTCTTGAATTATCTTGATATGCAAAAATGGTCCACGGACCATCCGCAGCTGCGTAGCTTAAGCTTTACTTATAGGATACTTTTCATCCCGATATTCCTACGGGATCGAAACTTATGCGGGTGAAACCGCGGGGCGCAGCTAGTTAAACATATTTATTTATGAATATAGCCTAGAATTGAGCAATTAATTGGTCCGTGTATCTGCACCCTTAGCCCGTTAGTGAGTTATAAGGGTTTAATGTGTTTGGCAGTGCGTTCGGCAGATTTAATCATGGCCTGATAGTGAGGGGCTGTGTTTGATTGTATGATGTTGTGTGTGTTATGTGGATCCCGGTGATCGTTGAAGACAGAAATGATTACCTATACTTCGACTTTTAATTGTATTCAGCCGATAGATTCTGTAAAAATCTCACCGTGAAAAGTTAGGTGAAGTGAGCTGAGAGTGAGCTATCAATAGTGTCAATCCCTAGGATTAGTTGGAATGACAGCTCACTCCACGCTCACTTCACCTAAGTTTTCACGGTGAGATGGTTACAGAATCCACAGAACACTATTACTCCTATCAGAATCGCACTGCTTTAACTTGACAGTTGAAGGGTTATCAGATTTTGACAAATTAAAGATAGTGAGGTGGTGCAAGAATGAACGAAATTGATTGAACTTAATTATTGTACTTACGTGCATAACTTTATAATATATTTAATGACTTGTGTTAAAAACAGGATTATTACACACAAATTATAGTACACTATTATAAATTGTAGAATTTGTTATATATTTTGTTTTTCAGACGTACAACTTATTTGGAATGTACATAATATTATATATTGATTACTATTATTGTTCAGCCACTCTTGAATGTCTTATCTTGGGAATTGTTTAAATTTTCCGTATATTCGAATTACGAAAATATTACGAATATTTAAAGTTTTATTTAAATGGAACCATTTTTGTCATTCGTTCTTAACGCAAAATCGTTCACTACCCCAACAGTATTAGTTTTAGTATGGTAACATTATTTTTCTTTGAACTGTCAAGTTACTGAATACAAATAAAACTCAAAGTATATACAGGGTGGCAGGGACAATCGACGCGCAAACTGTAACCATGGATTCCGCACATAAGTTTAGACCCCATAGCGTCGAAATTTTACGTCGGTTATTAAAAAAAAATATTGCTGTTTGCGTTTTGACCGCGTAGGTATTGCACTTTTCTATAAAACAGAAGATTTTTGCGCTGATGTTTCAGTAATTTCAAAGTTAATTTAAGGGTGAGTACACTAGGGCGGCGGGATCGTCCGAAAGGGTTACCGCTGCCCTGGAACAGAAAGGGCTAAGGAAGGAACACGGGTGGGTTTTAGTCAGTAAGAGTCTGACACTCCCTTCCGCTCCACCCAGAGCGGGAGGGGGGTCATTTGATGATTTTCCATCCAAAAAAAAAAAAAAAAAGAGTGTGTAAACTTGAGTACGTAGGTACCTACCAAATTGAATCTCATCGGTAAATAAGAAATCTCAGGATTTCAAAATATCATCAACTTAGCCTATATCAGTCCACTGCTGGACATAGGCCTCTCCCAGGCTGCGCCAAAACTCCCTGCCCTCCGATTTCTGCATCCAGTCTATCCCAGCTTCCTTTTTCTGGTTGTCGGTGGGGGGGTCTTACATAACACTTGCCAATACACCTTTTTTTATTAAGAATGGCACATCAATCCTTCCTGAATTCCTTCATCGGTCCTTCTGACTGCCAACCCTGAATGTGTTTGCGAATGAATGGTGTAAAATGATGCCTAAATGTCTTGTGTTCTGTGAGAGTGTGTGTGTGTGTGTGTGTGTGTGTGTGTGTGTGTGTGTGTGTGTGTGTGTGTGTGTGTTGTGTGGGGTCTCCCTTGCATACTTTCTCTTTAACTGTTCCGTGTTAGTTTTAAATGAAATTTTGTATAAAATAATTAATTGTCAGTGTAATATTAATGGTTTCTATGAATGAATGAATGTAATTGGCATTGTACCGTTTTAATTAACTATAAATAAATAAATAATCAATGTAATGGAGTAAAATGGGAAGTCCTACTTTCCGGACATAGTCGATCGATGTTTTAACACCGCAGGGTTTTATTTTTAACTGAAAACGACTGTCTCACAAAGAAACGAAACGCCACGTAACTATTGATTTTCTGAAGTTAACGTTCACATAGCAACATTGTATTTACTTCTTTTTCATATTTCAGTTTATATAGTTAAACAGTGTCCCGCTCCTGGTTCGCACGGTTTTTAACCTGTAGCAATATCTACATCGCCACATGCGAACAACGCGTCATACTGACGTCACGCAAAATCCTGCATCTCGCAAACAGAGTTTACCACGCAACTAGCATATATACAACCGCCCGACATGATTCATTGGGCAGTTGTCCGCCAGACACAAAACCCCTCTGGTCGGGAGATCCTCCCTTTTCTATACAGAATGAGTAAACTTTACACCCTGTTCCTCATACCTCTATTAATACTGGTGACCCCGAGTATAAACGTCAGCGCAGCCTTCGTGCAAATACTTCAGCGTGACGTGATCATCATCACTCCCGCAAGCAGTCTGAGTAGTCAGGCTTATCATACATGCATAATCAGCAGCGAGGCTCATCACTATTTACTTATCGAGATCGTACGGTGAACGAAACTGGTGCGAAGATGGTTGGAAGAAAACATGTCTTGGTGGATAGTACGCTTGTCTTAAATCTAAAACTTTAGATACAGAGTAGTGTGCTAACGAAAAAATGACGGATAAAATATATTACATAATACATACTCGTACATAATCAGCCTATAATGTCCCGACTGCTGGAACACAGGCCCATTTTATGCGAGAGGAAGTGGGCCATAATCCACCACGCGGGCCCAGTGCGAGTTTGTAGATGTCACAAGTTTTGGAATTTTTGGTTTTAGGACATGCCGGTTTCCTCCCGATTTTGTCCTTCACCGTTTTGAGAGCAGTGGTGATGAAATAATTTACACAAAGTAAATCGCTTGTCTGGGTTGAAATCTACGACCTAAAACTCGTAAATCACGGCCGTTACCACTGGGCCACCACTGCTTAGTCAGGCTCATCATCACCATCATCATCAGCCTCCAGCAGTCCACTGCTGGACGTAAGCCTCTCCTATTGCACGCCATTCAACTCGATTTTCGGTAACTCTCATCCAGCTGCTACCAGCCATCCTGCGACGATGGTCGCTCAAGCTCGCTACCACGCTGCGTAACTAGCTGGCTAATATTTGTAACAAGGCATAACCTGCCGATATAGAAGAAGAAAAACGCCTCAAAAATGTTCTGTTAACATCTTAATACGAACTCAATTAATCACTCATCATAATCACCCACCTCAAAATTCTTAAAACAACGTTATTCAAAAGAAGGATATAGCAGAAAAGCCCTTAATCCTGGTTGTTATAAAGCCATTGTTTCTGTGCATCTCCGGACGCCCGGCCGGAGGGAAGCTTTGCGAACAATGGTCTTAATTTTGACACTTTAAATGTCAAATGCAGAGATGAAAATGGGCGAGTGTCAGAAGTATTCTGTGCTTTTCGCGTTTTTAAGGAGATTATTGTTCAGCTTAATGTTATAGAATAATTAATTCATTTCGAGAAAATTCAATCCGTGTTCTTTACAATCTCCATAGTTAGGCACCTGTAGCTATATTTTTCATTTGTAACATAATTTGAACAACTTCAAAGTAGAAAATCTGTCTACAGGACCAATGTTGTTGCACAGCCCATTCAAACTAATTTACCTCAAACATTGCATCACTGTCAAAATCAAAGTTATCTTTGTTCTCGTTACTTTAAGGTTGCTTTTGCGTTACCACTGTCAGAGGTAAAATAACTGTGAACGAAATGTAAGTATTCAGACACCTTAGATGATAGATGGATATTTAAATTAGTTTAAAAAGGATGGACTCAATTAATTCTCAATAATCTGTTCTAATTGAAATATGTTATCGAAAGCATTTAACACCAATAAGAAAAACAAATGAAAAAGGAACTAAGGGTTTTTTGTCAATAAATGGCCAGTGTTTTGTTATTGTTACTGAAAAGGGGTAGCATTCAAAATGTTCACATGACATGTAAAGTGCGACAAGCGCATCTGGACCGGTGGTGTGATGCTTCCAAGCATCACAATCTCGTTTAGTTAAAAACCATTTTCGACCAATCCATTCATGGATAATGCAAAAAAACCTAAGGGAAAACGGTCACACAAAATATTAAACATTTCACAGAAACATTCTTCAAAATCATTTGCACTGCAAACCAATTATGCAACAGTTCCTAGAAAATAACTCACCTGCGGTAGATGTCTTGTTTTCCTGGAGGCTTGGTGTTCCTTCCCGCCGGTGCCCGATAAGCACTTCCCGTTTGGCACGCCGCTGCCCGCAGCACCCTTTATCTCTTCCTTCACCGCCCCGCCAACAGGCCTCGATATCGGAATGTTATGCTTCTCAAAATAACCATTCTGTATCATCTGGTCTAACGATACCTCCAATTCTCTCACTGGAACCAATTTCCTCCCACAGATAGGATCGTCAACCACCATTTTTCGATTGCAACCTGACACTTCGGAGAATTTAACGTTCTTTTTTGGCTCTTCGCATTTTTTCGGACGATTTCGGCCCCGCTCGGGCGGGTCCGTCGTCCAATAGCGTGCGCTCTTGTCTGATATTCGATGCGGCTTACAAACTGCAACGTTTTTCGGTTGCTTCAAACTAGAATTCGTTGGAGCGTTCAAAGTAGTATTTCTGCTTGAATTATTAGTTAAATTAATTGTAGGTTTTGTCGGATTCTTTAGATTTGAATTCGTCTCTTTTGGTCTAGATTCGACAGCTTTCCTATAAGATTCATAAGATTCCCGCGTTCGCCTCTCGTTTTCGATTCTAAAGTCGTAATGATCCTTCTTGTACCTCCGATTATCTCTGTCTTCATAGTTATAGTAATTTCTCGGCAACGAGTTGTATTTAATGTCGTACGTCGTCGGGAGGTTCAAGTACTCGGGCCTAATAGGCCTGAACAGAGATAATCGACCTTGTGCTTCGTCGAAATCGGAGTATATATCTTCATACACGTAGCCATTCTTGCGTCGAGGTCGGTCGTGTAGATCTCGTCTCCTTTCCTGCCTGTATCGATTTGTCTCCCTGTGGCTCTCCCTGTCGTACGGTTCATATCGACGTCTGAATTCGTATTCATATTCGTAATCAGGCCTCCTTTCATAGAGCAATCTCTCTCGGGAGCCGGCCATTGTCCGCTTATTAGATTTTTCCCGCCTGAAAAGAAAAGAATCGTATATTAATGAGGGATTGGCGAGATTCAACGGATTTGCGGCCTCTGAATAGTAAGCGTGGATTGTGCGGCATTCTGTCCCGTTTTTACGACGATATTACCGAGGTGTAAAGACGGATAGTTAAATTATAGGTACATGTATATTGCGCACCTTTTTAGTGCCGTCCCAAAAATTTTCGGGGCGTAATGTTGAGGCCATATTTTGGAATGTGGGCTAAAAACACAATGGGTCATTGTCGGGAAAGGTTGTTAGCAAGAGCTATATAACCCTTTTTTATCTGCGTACGGCGTAGCTTAGAACATGTATGTACCTCCTACTCTCATATATTTTCAATTGTACGTCACCTGCAGATATCGCTTGTGATAAAGTGGTTAGAACTGTTCTTATAACTTTCCGATACCACGATGCTTCGGGAACCATCCATACTACTCGAATAAAAATTAATGTTACTTGCGACCAACTTATTTGGACATTATTATCTAAACTACTAATAACGTATAGAGAGAAAAAACGATTTGTTGAATGTTGGCATGAAAAATATTTTTAAAAAATCGTAAAATACAGTAAGTAAATCTTAGAAATAATGTAGGTATTACTTGTATCAATTACTGTGTGCTTAGTCTGTAAATAAATATTTTCAATTTCAATTACAAAGTATAATGCCCGTACTAAGATAAATCTGTATCACAGGAGGCATGGGGTTCTACGATTAATATTAGGACAACTGATTTCATGCTTTCGCGCTAAAACGGCTGAACAGATTTGGATAAAATTTGGCACTTGGGTAGACCATGACTTTTCATCCCGATATTCCCACGGGATTGAGACTTATGCGGATGAAACCGCGGGGTATAGCTAGTCAGATATAAGCATGGAAATGTATTATAGCCACCTTTGCCATATAGAACACCTAATCTTTAGATTAGAACAAGAAAGCTTGTAGACAAGACTAAAGTCTTATCTCCAAGCTTTTACTATCAGAATGGATGTCAGCCTTCCTTTGTAAAACCGCTACCATGTCACACTACCCATATTCGTCATTAATTTCCCCGTTCACCCCTTAAAACGCTACATGACAACCACTTCCATCTGAGCCGCACTAATAAATGAAACCGCGTACATTTGCATACGGAATCCAATTAGACGTAAAACGGAACTACCCTACTGTTTGTGACGTCATCTTGCCAATGTGTAAAGCTAAGCTTATACGGGCAATTGTTTTTGAAATCAATGCTCGGCAACAGTTATTGTTGCTGGAGATAGTGGAGCAATCTTTGTAGTTCAGCATAATTAGCCGATAATGTTCCCACTACTCAGTAGTGGGAACATTATCGGCTTGAAGAAGGTTTGTGTCCCAGTAGTGACTACTGGGACACAAACCTTCTTTCTTCGAGAAGGAGTGGGCTGTAATCCACCACGCATGCCCACTGTGGATTGGCGGATTTCACATGACTGTCTTCGAAGTTTTTCTTCACCGTTTTGAGAGCAGTGGTGATGAAATGATTTACACAAAGTGCCTGCTTGGGTTCAACCCATCTACAACTCGCGGCCGTTACCACAGGCTACCACTGTTCTTCTTCTGATCTAAGTCCAGACGCCAGCACATAAAGCTACTACAATCTTTAGTAAATTTTCAACTTTATCGCTAAACCATAAGGTTCAAAGTTTATTGGGAAAATTAGACAGTTTCAGGTAGCTTCATGTGCTGGCGTCTGTACTCTATCGTCAATATTATCTCATATTACTCTGCCTATTGTATTGCTTAGTTTATTAAGTTGCTCCATATCGCTCCATATGGTGTAGCTCTAGCAATAAATTGCAACATGTTGGAATAATCAATTGCTTGATATTGTTGTGACGTAATATTTGACAAATATTGCTCTGAGCAATTATAATAACCAACCCGCAATAGGCCTGCAAGCAATGGCTTTCATTTTGACAATTCAACTACATTAATTGCGTTATTTACGTTGTTAAGCAGACAAATTTTTCGAACATTATGAAGCAATGGATTAGCAATATCGTTCGAAGTTATTCAGATTGTGTGTTACATAATTAGGGTGCTGTTTCCCAGCTGAGGGAACGTTACACGCTATGCTCTGAGCAATTTAAGTTGCTCGTGTAGGTTCCTCTTAAATAATAGAATGCCGGTCTCTATGCATGGCTGTGGTATGAATTTGTTAGTCCGATTTATGCTAGAATGTTGAATGTAACTGGATTGTGGTTGTAAGCATCTGTGTTTGTTGCTAGACGATTTACGTTATATAACGTGATTTATTTATTGTTAGCAGATAGTAGCTTGTGGCTAAATAATAACAGCCACACGGTCGATCAATCAGGTTAAGCTACGCTTGCCGCGGTTGGTCCATGGATGGGTGACCATCTTCACACACCAAAATAGTAGAAATAGTCGACGGCTGCACGCACTGAGGTAGATCATGATCTTGGCTAGGTCTAAATATACTTTTTTATCCCAGTAGCAGATCTCTACGATCCCGTGGAATATCTTCCGACCTCCACACAGGCGAAACCGCAGGCATATACTGACAGATAAAATAGTAAGTACTTAACTATGTCAAATAACGCAGAAGTTGACCCCAACATCGAACTACAAAACTATTTAAAGCCCCGACCTCTGCTCACCGCAAAAAGAACAAAGGCTCGAGCATAAATAATACTTTCTGGTATGCAAAATAACTTCCCTAATATAATAACATTCCATTTTGTGAATGAGCGTCCCGGGCTCCGCAGACTGAGCGCAATAGTGTTGGGAAAGCCGAGGTCACACTGATGTCAAATATCGATAAAATATAATGAGTATGAATGTGGATGGCTATAAGAGTAGGGGAAGACCAAAGAAACCATGAATTGACTGTGTAATGACAACACATTGTTTAAAACATTAGTTTTATTTTGTTAACTTTGTGTTTCACGAACTGTTTCCAAATAAACTTTATTCTTTCTTACTTTCTTTTATGTGATTATAATTATGGCTGGACCAAAGAAACAATGGATGGACTGTGTTAATGATGATATGGTTACAAAGGGGGTGACTACCGAGATGATGACTAATACAGAAATATGGAATAAAAAGACATGTTGCACCGACCAAAAAAAAATCGGATATGGGCAGAAGAATAATGATGATGATGGTGATAATGTAGGTAATTAAAAGATCGACAGACCATACTTTCGCATTGGATAGCTTAATTTAACTCAAGACGGGAAATCTCAGTAAGCCGAGATTTAATGACAGATTGAAAACTCTATAAAGTTTTTTTTAAGTCTAAACTTAAACGAAGCTTAAAATCCGTAGTTAATTCTGAACAATTTTATTGTGACAATCGTAAGGAAGACTTGGAAGAAAAAGTGCAAAAAGCATAGCTTTGATAGATTTGCTGAATACATTTTTATGAGGCCCCTGGGAGCAGAGTCCACAAATAAATTCTTAAGCCGCCTTTTACGACACTTTTAGAGAAGGGTTGGCTCATAAATATGGGTTTCTGCATAACAAGTCTGGAGCTACACTGTAAGATACGTCAGAAAATACTTTATGAATGAAATCCTTCTCAAAAGGCACATACAAAATCTAAGAAGTTATTAAAGCATCGATATTTCAGTCGCATCACTAGTCCGCGGACCCGTCTGGCGCAGTGCGGTACGTGCCGGTCCATCGATAACACGAACGTTTAAACTAAACGATACAACACCAGTTATTGTAGTATTCTAATACCACTCACATTAATTTTCCTGACTGTAGAATATAATATTATTTTGATCATTCTTTATCACTGAAGGGCAGGAAACAGTAAAGGCATGGTTTCCTAAGAAAGTGGTAAACGGTCACACAATAACCCGGCTGTATAAATCATCATTTGCCTAGCCTTTCCCAACTATGTTGGGGTCAGGTTCCAGTCTAACCAAATGCAGCTGAATACCGGAGCGACTGCCTATCTGACCTCCACAACCCAGTTACTGGATAATACGATACCCCTTAGTAGACTGGTTGTCAGACTGTCGGCTGTCTAAATACAGAGCGTTTTTTTTATGAATGACACCTTTATGTAATATTTTTTTTGCGCTCTCTTATTCCTGGGCAAAAGGCCTCCCTCCACTCCTTCCATCTTTCGCGAGCCCGCGCGGCCTCCTTCCAGTTTTGACGGAACCTATCTAGCTCGTCCCGTCATGTCCTACGTGGTATGCCGCGACCCGCCTCACTTCAGGGCACCAATTTAGTGCTTTATATGGGCCCACAGTTTGTCATTTTTTGTTTGATTGACAAAAGAAAAAATACGTGTCTATTATTTTTAGATAATCTAACTGACGGACTAAATATAATAATATTTTTTTTACCCAGGAAACTACCCTATTTCGCGGACTACCATGGCACTTCCCCTGCAACCATTCGTAAGTCACTCGTTTATTGGGAATAGGTCGACGTCAAAGTAACGAAGAATTTTAATCATAACCTGTCAGAAATAACTAATATCTTGCTTCGCTTTCTAAATAATATTTTACTTCGAAACTTTAGACGAGGCGGTCTTTTGAAATGTCTATATTATGTTCCATTTCTGTCATTTTCCATCTAGATCTGACAATTTACGGCACTGAAATAATTTCAATATTATGAAATTATTTCAGTGCTTCTAATAATATTGGCAGTACCGTTCAGCAGGGTTATTGTGTAATACACTTTTATAATATAGTGGCAATGGCTTTCATTGTGACAGTTCAACAACATTCATTGCGTTATTTGCGTTGTTGAGCAGACAATTTCTTCGAACATATGAAGCAATGGATTAGCATTATCCTTCAGAATTATTCAGATTGAGATGAATAGTGTGTTACGCAGTTAGGGTGCTGATTCATGTTAAAGGACTCTTAAAATAATATCTTATTGGGTTATTTCATCAGGAATGGATGGATGGACTGTGTGAAAGATGATATGTGACTACCGAGATGACGACTAATAGAGAAGTATGGAAGAAAAAGAAATGTTGCGTCAACCCCAAGTAAATTGGGATAAGGGCAGGAGGATGATACTGATTGTTTTCTTGCTTTCATTAGGGAATAAAGAACTCAAAGACTCGAAGACTCATGAACATGAGATCCTAGGTTCGCTTGCCGGGTCTAGCTAAGTTTTATTGGGCGTTTCCGTCAGGGATTTGTCAGTAGCAGCCAGCAATCTGAATTCATGCCCAATAAATTGTTGGCCACAGGCTCGACCCCTATGGGACCCCTACGTGGGAATAACTTATACACAACTGGCAAAATGCACGCAAAAATACACCCAGTATTGAAGCTACACCTGCTGGGGAGTTTGTTGCGCCACTTCTTTTTCTCAGCGAAAGCACTAGGAAGTGGTGAAGGGCGGGCGTTTTGGGAGACTGTCTTATGTAATTTTAACGTTCGAAAAGTGCTGATTATCAGCCTAATTTGAACAAATGACTTTCTTATGGAATGACTTCGGGAATTGCAGGCGTGCTGTTTATGAAAAATTAAGCTTTAACAGGAAAACCCGGCCAATAGGTCAATAGCTTCTTTCCCGTATTATCTTACTACATAAACATACAAGGAACGAACACAAAATCGTTCAAGTAAAATGATATAAAAACCAGCGAGCTGAAACTTGCATGCAATATAAACTTTTGAGCCGAGTTTCTTTATTTGATCCGCGAACAGAGTAAACGTTCAACTCACGAAAACTTTCGGATAGAGCCTTGGGAGTGACATAAGGCGATATTGACTCAGTGTTCCTTATGTAGCATATTATAAATATTATATGCTGGAACGGAAACTCTTGCAATTTTTGTGTGCCTGTTTTGTCGACATCTGTTACGTCTACAATTTTAGTTTATTATTTAGGAATAGCTTGTGCTCGTGAGTCGTGGCTGAATAATAACAGCCGCAACGCTCTGTGGAAAGTTAAGCTACGGTTGCGGCGGTCAGTTCGTTGATGGGTGACCATTCATTACGTATCGAAACCACTGCGTGCCTCGGAAATCACGTTAAACCTTTGATTCCGGCTGCCATGTGTGGAACTTTGACAGTCGTTACGAGTGTCTTTTAGTATGTGCTAAATAAATGTATTTTCTTTCTTTCTTTTAGTCAGAAGCCCCAGTCTGTCAACCAGTCTTACCAAGGGATATCGTGTTACACAGTAACTGGACTGCGGAGGTCAAATAGTATGTCGCTCCATGTAAAATACTGGTATTTAGTTGCATTCGGTTAGACTGGAAACCGGGCTCAACATAGTTGGGAAAAGGCTAGCAGATTGATGGGATATATGTATAGCTTTTCTTAAACCTGCTTATCAATACGCTTGTATTCCTACACTTGACAAAAAATGTCACCACCAAGCGTGGTAAAATGAATGACAGTGATTTTACACTGTGCTATATAATAATTATGAACCGACTTTCTGGTTAAAGGTGGTGATGTTGAAGGAGCGTAGTATTCATCGGGAGTGCGTGTATGACCAGAGGTATGAACATAAATGGAGCCAAAGGAGTATGTAAGTAGCGCAGCAGGTGCTGTTCTGTAGTTTATGCATGTTTCATTCGGAGACAAATTGCTAATCTTTTAGCATACAATATACTCAGTGACACGGGTACTTGTAGTGTACCATCGATTACTGTTAGTACTGATACTAATACTACTTTTGATACGCCTTGTAGTTTAAACTATTAGGTGCGACAACGGGTCAGCCACATATGTTGAATGTTGTACATCAAAATATGCAGGGTCTGTCCGGCAAAGAGCTAGAATTAAGTTTATTTATGGAGAACTATGAGGTTCAGGTGTTATGTTTGACTGAACACTGGTTGAAGGAACATGAAGTAGTGTTTATAAATGATGAAAACTTTACCGTACAGAGTGCATTTGTGAGAAAAAGTGCTATTCGCGGTGGCTCTTTAGTTCTTGTTTCAAACAAGTTGAAATGTAAACAACGTTTAGATTTAGTTAATCTTTCAATCGAGCGCACTATAGAGTTGTCTTGTGTTGAACTTGAGCGATATGTTATAATTTGCGTTTATCGACCCCCCTCTGGGGATTTTATTAGTTTCGAATCGGTAATGGAAGATACTCTCAATAGGTTAAAATCAAATAACAAAAGTATTATTTTATGTGGAGATTTCAATATTAATATTTTAGATGTTACTCCATTAAGTATTAGACTTCTCAATCTTTTGAGGTCTTATAATTTAATTAACTTGTTTTTTGAACCTACTAGGATCACAGCTTCTTCGTCAACTTGTCTTGATAATATATTTAGTGATTGTGATGCCAAAAATAAATTAGTGTTAACTGACTTAACGTCCGACCACTGTGGTTTATTAGCTAGCTTCCCCATGCCATTACATAAAAAGCCACATAAACTTGAATGCAGGCCTTATACAGCTAGTCGTTGCAAAATGTTTAAAAATAATATAGCTCATAGAATTACACCATCGATAGTAGAACACGAGAATCCTAATGAAATTTATGGTGCCCTTTTTGATGTTGTGCAAAAAGAATACCAATCCACTTTCAAAACCAAAACTATTAACATTAATGGATCCTCTGTTGGCTTTAACCAATGGGCTACTCCCGGTATTTATAAAAGTAGAGCGAGACTATACGAGTTATATGGTTTGAAAAAATACAGGTTTGATACTCCCTTCCTAGAGTATGTCAAAACTTATTCAAAATTATTCAAAAAGATTAGTGCTTTTGCTAAATCAAAATTTTTAGGCGATACAATAAAAAATTCTACTAATAAAGTAAAAACCACTTGGAAAATTATTAATAATGAAACGGGAAAATCGGTTAAACAAGAAAAACTACTTGAGATTATGGTCGACAACAAATTAGTTAACAAAGCAGCTGACGTAGCTGAGGCATTTAATGAGTTTTTTGCCAACATACCGATAACTACGACTCGCTCCTTAAATTCGTCCTCGTCTAAAGCTGAAAACCTTTTGCACAGTAGTGTACCTAAATGTAGTCCCTTATTTAGTTTCGAACATGTAACCCCGCGTGATGTAGTTAATGTTTTTAATACACTTAAGTCTAAAAATACCGGTGATTATTGGGGCATCTCCACTAAACTTATAAGTAATATAATAGACATCGTAGCCCCCTATCTAGCTGTTACTTTTAATAAATGTGTTGATTTAGGAACTTTTCCTGACCTCATGAAGAGTAGTAAAGTCATACCATTATTTAAATCAGGTAATAAGAATGACGTTGGCAATTTCAGGCCTATTTCTATCTTACCTGCATTTAGCAAAATATTTGAAAAGTTAATACTCAAGCAGCTGCTAAGACATTTTAATTTAAATAGCCTCCTCCATAATGAGCAATATGGCTTTACAAAAGGTCGTTCAACTACAGATGCGGGTGTTGCTCTGTTGAGACACATATTTGACGCATGGGAGAAATCACAGAATGCTATTGGAGTTTTCTGTGATCTCTCCAAAGCCTTTGATTGCGTGCACCATGACACGCTTTTGCGTAAATTACGTCATTACGGTGTCCAAAACGAAGCTCTCAACGTAATTATTTCGTATTTACATAATAGGGTCCAATGTGTAGATGTTAATGGTGTGAAATCATCCGGGCTACCAGTTCAGTTAGGTGTTCCGCAAGGCTCAATACTGGGTCCATTCTTGTTCTTAGTTTACATTAATGATTTACCATTCCATTTGACGGGCATCTGTGATGTTGTACTGTTTGCAGATGATACCTCTCTTATTTTTAAAGTAGACAGGAATAGACAAGATTTTGACGACGTAAACAGTGCACTCTCAATAGTTACAGATTGGTTTACGTCAAATAACTTAGTTCTCAATGCCAAGAAAACCAAATGTGTAAAGTTCGCCTTACCGAATGTTAGAAACCTAGGACCCAACATCGTCTTAGATAAAGAGGTGCTTGAAACTGTAGGCTCGGCAATTTTTCTAGGACTAACAGTAGATGCCAAACTTCAGTGGGGACCTCATATATCAAGTCTAGCAGGAAGGCTCAGTTCGGCTGCCTACGCCGTCAGGAAAGTAAGACAATATACTGACGTTGATACAGCTCGTTTAGTCTATTTTAGTTATTTTCACAGCGTTATGTCCTACGGTATTCTGCTGTGGGGCAAAGCCGCTGATATACAAAATATATTTGTCCTTCAAAAGCGAGCTGTTCGAGCAATTTACCAGCTAGGTGCCAGAGTTTCTCTAAGAGATTTCTTTAAAGATATTGGTATTCTCACGGTTGCATCACAATTCATCCTTGCCAACATTTTATATATTAGGCAAAATTTACACTTGTACACTAAAAATAGTGATATTCACAGTGTTAACACTAGAAATAAGGACAAACTACGTGCCCCCTTTCACCGGCTTCATAAGGTTCATAACTCATTTGTTGGGCTTGGTATAACCTTTTATAACAAGATACCCTCTTCTTTTCTAGACTTGCCTTTTAATGCGTTTAAAGCTCAACTAAAATCCAACCTTTGTTCAAAGGCATACTATTCTATCAACGACTACTTAGACGATAAGAATAGTTGGTCACCCTAGTTTAACGCAAGACAATGTTTATGTTCCTTCTCCAGAATTAGCTTACTGCAGAACCCAGCAATGCATAAATGTGTAAGCTGTCACGCCCTTTATGCCTGGAGGCTTTTATTTGGGTAGTAAGTTTTTTTATTTACATTTTAATTAATTATTTTTTAGCTTGAGTACGTATAGTTTTTATTATATTTGTTGGTATATTGGCGTGGCTAGCTGACATATTATGGCAAATAATTAAATTTTATGTTCTGGTTTTGTAATGTTAATTACCGAACATAAGTAGGTACCTAGTATTGTATTCATTCAAGTATTTTTTTAAATTGAACAGACAGCTGTGCTGCTGGGGAGTTTGTTGCGCCACTTCTTCTTCCCAGCAATAGCACTAGGAAGTGGTGAAGGGCGGGCGTTTTTGGGGGACTGTCTTTTGTAATTTTGACGTTCAAAAAGTGCTGATTCTCAGCCTAATTTGAATAAATGACTTTTGATTTTGATTTTGATTTTTCTGGTTAAAGAAAGGCTGATTCAATGTCACCTTCGGCATTGAAATCTTTCCGTTGGTTATTCCGTCACCGTATTAGACTCACGAAAACCTTGACTAACGGTTCCCACCCAATGCTTTCCATAAGCAATACCATCTCGAAGTAACAGCGCTGAACATGTACGTACATAATTATTGTAGGTACGTCTGTAATACCGGTCACCATTACTAATTAGACAATGCAATGCAATACACGGTGAAACTTTGGCAAGGGAGAGTTTGATTCGCGACCTGGGAATATTACTTGACGACAAACTGCACTTAGACGCACATGTTAGTAAAATTGTTAGTAATGCTTATCGAATGTACGGCTTTGTGTTGAGATCATCCACAGAATTTAAGCACCCTAGTACATATTTACATCTCTATCGATCACTAGTTAGGTCTCAATTAGAATATGCAGTACCTGTGTGGAACCCATTCTACAATAAATATATTGAGTGTATTGAAAGCATACAGCGTAAATTTTTAAAGTCTATGCATTATCGCTGTTTCAAAAGTTGTTATCTCTCTTATAGTGATTTACTCAAAAAATATAATCTGCTTTCTTTGAGTTCAAGGCGTGCATTTCTTGAAACTACATTTTTGTATGACTTATGCAATAACTCGTATGATTGTTTAGACATTGGTAATAAGTTGTGCTATATAGTTCCCAGAACATGCCAGGGGCGCGAGGTGCGCGCACGACCTGTATTCGCCACTACTTCCAGTCGCACAAATGCCGGCCTGCGTGCGCCTCTTCGTCGCCTTACGAGCAATTTTAATAAGAATTTCTGCAGCTTGGATCTATTTGCTTTACCCATGGAGTGTTTAGGCTCATGTTACTTAGCATATTGAAAAATTAATGTGACACTGTTTGTTCCACTTATGCGGCACTATTAACGGCTCTATTTATATTTTTTGTTTTTTTTTTTTATACTTTTACTCATACTATTCCTCTTTTTTATTGTTTAGAACGCTAGTCTTAAAATTTACCAAATTGTCTCATTGTTTATCTGTGGAAAACGTGGTTGATTTCACATTTGTATCTCTTCTGTATCCTATCTTTTTGTAATTCTTAATGTGTAATTGTTTGTTTTCCCGAATAAATAAAATAAAAAAAATAGACCTTCTACGTCTACCTAGTATATTATCCTCTTAGAATCTATAAGCCACACGCTCCCTAGAGCTCCGATTCTGCTAACCATCCACCTAATCCATTAGTACCCTTTACATCGTCATAGAACACATTGAACAGACACGTCACATTCGAACCAAACCCTTTATGCCTACTTTCATAACTCAGAGAATAATTCAAGAATATTTTATTACAATATCCGATACAAAATATTTTGATGAGGCCGCAAGTTAGGGTATGCGGCCCAACATTTGTCGCAATGCGGTGCGACTGCCTGCCAAATCGTATTGTATTAATTGCCACAGCTACCTTGAAGGTACGCTGGCGAATTATAGCGAATAATGTTTTTATTTAGCTGCGTCAGATCGAAATTGTAGGTACAGTTTTCTTTGGAAATGGGTCGTCTAGAATTTACTTTGAGGATTGGCAAATCCTGATTTGCTCGAGTGTTCCGACGGGTTCTCGTAATTTTAAGAACGTTCACAGTCTGCTCTCAGTCTCAATCTGTCAAAAATACGTCGAATTTCCCTACATTTTTGACATTGATTGTCGCTGAGATGAGATTGCGACTAGATTTTGAACGTTTTTAATTATGAAAATTGGCCTTCTGGTTGGTTGGTTCTGCCTTCAAAAACAAGATAAAAATATATTATTTCTCATAAAACGACAATGGGAACATAAGAAACGCCAGAAGCTAGGTACACGGTTCTAATTAGTCGTTTCCATGACTGACGTCGTCGTAATCTCAATATGAATCATTTCGAAGGATACTGCTAAGCTTCAAATGTTCGAAAAATTTGTTTGCACAACAACGTAAATAACGCAATGAATGTTGTTGAACTGTCAAAATTAAAACCATTGCTAGATACTGATAGTGAGTTACGCAATTGCCCCGCTGGCTGCACCTATATTCCAGAACCACCATGTTCAAAATAAAACTGTGAAGACTATTCAAACAGTTCGCGCTTCGTCCTCCAAAGTTTAAACAACGAAATAAAAATGGAAGTACCACACAGTCATGTGTTGTAAGCGCGCTTCGGTACAGTTATGTTCCAAAACAATCCTCGACATGCTAACAGTCCTGCGTTCCAACTTTATGAGAGAACATTCATATCTATTTGCTTCACGAAAAATATGAAGTTTTTCTTTTAATTTCCGAGTTTTTGTGCCCGTCGCGGAATGAATGGTATCTCGCTCGCTCGCTGGGAGCAGTATTTTTATGTTTCCTTTATATTTTTCTGCTTTCATGAAGTGTTTTATCAATTTATTGTTTGCTGGTTTATTTTATGGAGTTCGCTCGCAAGTGTTGTTAAAAAAGTCGTGAATTATGACAATGGGAGCTGTTTACTGACTGTACGGAGAGAAATGGCTATTTATCAGGGGACAATTTTTTATTATTTTACGAGATAAGAAACAAGGAAACAAGTATTGTCAATGCTACCCTCCTCTCTGTGAGAGGGAGTGGGCCGTAATCCATCACGCGGACCCAGTGCGGGTCGGTAGATGTCACATGTCTTCAAATGTTGGCTTCTAGGACATGCCGGTTTCCTCACGATGTTTTCCTTCACAGTTTTGTGAGCAGTGGTGATGAAATAATTAAGCCAAGTTTAATTTTAACTAAACCAATAGTTAAAATTAAACCTAGCCTCGATTCTCTTATTGGTCTAATGGTCGCGAGCGCTACTGCTGAGCATGAGGTGCTGGGTTCAAACTCAAACTCAAACTCAAAGTATTTATTTCAATTAAACCAATTACAGGTACTTTTGAATTGTCAAGGGGTCGGTCAGTCAGAAAAATGAAGCTAGTTGCCCATTCCAAAGCGTAGGTACCTATGGAGAAGAACGGGCAAGAAACTCCATGGACACTCTTTTAAATCAGAATAATATGGTTACAAAGTATTGGTTACATCATTCATGTTAGAAATTATGCATGTGAGAACGATGCAGAACATTAAAAGCGTCCGTAATGAACAGATAAAGAAAAAACAATTCAAATATAAAATTAAATATAAAATAAGCCATGGCAGCAAAGAGTTGACCAGTCCCTACTGACGGCGCCCGTTCACGAACATGACGCATAGATTAGCACCATTCAGCTCAACCATTTTGAAGGGAGCTAAATCATCCAACACACGCGCCACCATCAGCGAGACATTAGAGTGAGCATGACATACTCTCAGCCGCCAAGCCACATTCAAGTCAATGAAAGACGTACCCAGTAAAATGGTAGCTTTATAGTATGTACGTACATAGTACTCACATTTATGTGCTATGCAATTATACAATACTAGGAGATTGAATTTATACAATGCAAAAATAGTATTTTAAAATCTTCATCAGCTCCAACAGTATGTAGGTAGGGTAGGCGTGTGTGGAGTATTTCCAAATGCTAATCAATTTATTTATGCGTCCTGTGGAGCAGGACCAGCGTTTAACCAAGCATTTTTGTCAGCGATGTAATCCCCTAACTTATAATATGCTTGGCTACATAGTGTGCGTTTTATGTAAGATTTGAATTTCGTTTCATTGAGTTGGAGTATGTGGGGAGGTATTTTATTGTAACATTTTAAACAGTACCCCATGAAGGAAGAGTCTACTTTAGCCAGTCTGAAACCTGGTTGAACTAATTGGTCCCTATTTCTAGTTCTATATGTGTGTCTGTCACCTCTTTTACTGAAGAGATTTAAATTTTTCCTTACGTACATGATGTTTTCATAGATATATTGACAAGGTACCGTCATGATATTTCGTTTAACGTGTAGTTCGTTTTAACGTTGCCCCATACTAGGAATTTCTCCTGTATCATGGGTGCGTTTACAAACATTTAAACTCACATACACAAACAGCCAGACCCGGAAAAAGTACTTGTAGGTCATACAAATATTTGTTGGAATTGGAATCAAACCCGCGACACGCAGCGCAGCAGTCAATCGCTCAACCACTGCGCCAACCGTGCCGTTAAGATGTGTAAGTTAGTAACTTAAGTTAGTAAGGCAAATAAATTATGCAGACTCTGGACAGCTTCAAAGATTGGGGGGGGTCAAACCCCCACGACCCCCCCGCCTAGGACCGCGCCTGAATGTGGGTGTACTAATAGGTACACCTGGGCCGTCTGAAAGTTTTGAGTATGAATGTGGATGACTATATGAGTAATGAAAGACCATAGATACCAGGGATGGACTGTGTGAAAGATGATATGGTTACAAAGAGGGTGACTACGGAGATGACGACTAATAGAGATAACACTTTAATCCTAACCCTTCTGGTTTATCAGGCGTGATGTTTATGATGTTACTGTAGTAGATCTATTCAAAGTAACATTTAAAATTAATCGTAGGCCTAAAAGACATTGGCACTTAACAACTACGCATGCACCAAAAATTTTATACCTTGCGGAGTATCAAGAAAGATATTTCCGGAACTGCTAAAGAAATAAATGATTCAAAAGATCGGGGGGTCGGGGGACCTCCGGTAGAAACGTAGTTCAGAATGAAATTCCAAGATGGCGGCTGCGAGAATTTTAAAATGACAAAAAATATTAAAATTTTTGCAGCCGCCATTGTATTTTCTTTTTGATCTTACTATCGGCTTTAGCACCCTCGAAAACTATGAAAACGACACCCACGGTGAAAAATTTGGAAACTTTTGAAAAAATATGGTATAACTTCTGCCTAAATCTTCGGGGATTACAGTCATGATTTTATGTTTTGTTTAGGTAATCTTGGCCCTAAAAGTAATTGGCACTTAAGAAATACACATGCACCAAAAAGTCTATTTACCATGCGGTGTATCCGACATTGCTAAAGATTAAAGGGTTTATTCATAAACGATGACTAAAGTTAAGTAACGTTTAAACGTCAAAAATGTATGGTTAAACAGTCGCTAATCACTGCTTAACTTTAAGCAACGTTTATGAATAAAGGGGTAAATGATTCAAAGACGGCACCGCTTTCATCCAAACACTTTACATCGCTAAACAAATCTATTAGAGCTTTCCTACTAATATGTCCCTTTATGGTGACACACTGGTAAATGAACCGAATATTAAATAAACAAATATTGTGATAGAAAGTCTGACAATTAAAGTGTTTTGTTGTGTTTGATAGTTGCATGTCGCTAGGCTTGCTAATAGAACAACATTTATCATTAACTAGCTGCGCCCTGCGGTTTCACTCGCATAGGTTTCGATCCCGTGGGAATATCGGGATAAAAAGTATCATATATGTTAATCCTGGGTATAAACCCTCTGTGTGCCAAATTTCTTCCAAATACGTTCAGTAGTTTTTGCGTGAAAGAGTAACAAACATCCATCTATCCATCCATCCATCTATCCATAGAAACTCTCACGTTTATAATATTAAGTAGGAAGTGGGATTACATCATACATTTGTAGGTAGGTATGGATTGCATCGGTAAATACGAACCCTTCTCTAATTAGTGGAGTTTTTTGCCCATTCTTCTCCATACGAAGACTACCTTTTGGAAGGAGCGAGTTCAAAAGTGCCTTTTATGTGCCTATTTGAAGTAAATGCTTGCTGCTTAAGTTTGCGTGAGAGATACTCTATTAACGACGTTGTTCGTAAAAACATAGTTATACCCTGAGAAAATCATGGGACGAATGCGTTCACAATAGCTTTTAAAACGTTGTTGCTATCGGTGTCAACATTAAGCCAAGCTAAGCTGACTTAGTATCCTAGATAGTTTGAGATCTTGACCTATAATACAAGCTGTTGTCTTGGCATGCACTCTTTGGCACTAAGCTGCAAACCGGTGCCAATTATATTTTCTCTTTCACATCATTTTGAGAGGGGCTCGTGGCTCATGGTTGGGAAAAAGTTAGGCATATTCATTTTTTGACACGATGCTAGTCCCACGGAGAAAGTTGTTCAGTTTCATGGTTTGTACCACACCAAAAATCAAAATCAAAAGTCCGGTTTCCTCACGATGATTTCCTTCACAGTTTTCCCTCTTATCTTTCTGTTACATGCTGTAAATAAGCTTTTTACCGAACGAAAATCGAACCCAGCACTTCACACTCAGCAAACGGACTACTAAACCAAGGAACGACACTATCAACTTTCATGAATACCAACGAAATTCTATCCCAGAGTTTGAGTGTACAATTTAACTATTACAAAAATCCTCTAATATTTCAATGTAATCCAGTAATGGCGTCATAACTCACAGTTTCAATTAAAATGCCTAAAATATTTGTTCAGTTGTAACTACAGACGAGGCGCTAGAACACAGTAAGTACCCGTTGTTACATTACTGAAATAGTTTACGTTTCGCTATGGAATCGAATTAAATAAAGGCTTTTAATTACTGTTGAGGTTGGTTTGTTTACTAGGTTACTGTTAGTGTGTTACGCAATTACCCCACTGATTGGCGATTCTAAATGAATAAAAGGGTCAGTGGGTCGTCTTAGGGGCGAAGACCTATCGGTTCTTAGTTGTCATTAGCATTGACTAACTTTTAAGGCGGACTTTGAAAATTGTAGAATGGACACGCCTGATTACAAAGAAAGAAAGAAAAATAATGTATCTAGGACACCCACAGGAAATTGAATCAGGAATGAAGAGATTTGCAGGAGAACTAAGGTAATCTACATAGCCCCAAGGATTGCCGAAATTAAGTGGCAGTGGGCAGGGCACATTGCTCGCAGAACAGACAGAGAGGGTCTACTCCGAAGTGCAAAGTGCGAATGATCGGATCGGACCGACACATGGCCGAACCGAATATTATTGAAAAATGCGAAAAACGTTCGGATCGGCTCAGTTAGGTCGGGACCATAGTCAATATTCGAAAGAGTGTAGGAGTGTAGGATCGGGACCGACCGACCCAGCCTATCGCAGTTCACTCTCCCAGGGTATGCGACAAAACCCTGTCCTCCGCATTCCGCATCCAGTCTGACCCAGCCAGGTTCTTAAGGTCGTCGGTCCACGCTACGATTGCCGATACGCGGTCTCAACTCCAGAACTTGTCTGATACACCAGCCATCGGTCCTTTGACAATCATGGCCAACCCACTGCCACTTCAGTTTGCTTACTCTACAAGCTATGTCGGAAACTCCGGTTCTTTTCCGAATAATTTCATTTCGTATCAAAGAAACTCGGAGCATACATAGCCCGCTTCATAGCGCGCTATACCTACTCATCTATGCGAAATAAAAAGTGCCCTTTTTAACACACATTAGACACTCCAACCGACCCAGGAAGGCACATTACTTTCTGTGATTTATTTCAGCACCACTGCTCTCAAAACGGTGAAGGAAAACATCGTGAGGAAAAAACCGTGGTTCGGTTTCCACCAGCATGTACTAGAACCAAAAAATTCGAAAACATGTGACATATACCCGCACTGGCCCCGCGTAGTGGATTGCGGTCCTCTCCCTTTTAAAATCAAAATCAAAAGTCATTTATTCAAATTAGGCTGAGAATCAGCAAATTCGAACGTCAAAATTACAAAAGACAGTCCACCAAAACGCCCACCCTTCACCGAGAGGAGGCCTGTGTCCCAGCAGTGGGAACATTCTAGGCTGATTATGCAAAAAATACCTACCCATCTATGCAAAATAAAGTGACCTATTTACCACACATTACACACTCCAATGCTACTAGATATTCTAGAATAAACCTGAGCTCTGAGCAAAACAATAAACAAAATATAAGTGAGTGCTCTCTTGAAAAATCGTTAATCGATATTCCTATACGTAAATCGCAAATAGGATACCTCTCGAATACTAATATCTCGATTAGAAACGTGCTTGAATGAGGTTCTTATTTGTCGTGTGTTTTTCAGTGATTTAAATTACATTCAGGAAAAAGCTTTAACCAAAGCGCAAACTCAACCATGAATTCAGCATATGATTCTAGATCGTTAACGTAGAAATTTTTCGTCGGTTATTAAAAAAAAATAGTTGTTCCATACATTTTGACCATGCAGGTCATTGCACTTTTCATGAAACAGCATTTTTTTTTTATAACCAGCCATTCATTTCTACGTCTATCGTAAGCTGAATTCATGGTTTCAGTATGAGCATCGATGTTCCTGCCGTAATTGTCAATTCCATGCACCCTTTCTGCATAGGTCTTTCAATCACATTGGCTATCATTTTATTTAAGACCTTCAACAAAATATATACATAATACATATAAATAATGGGCAACATCTTATTAGGTAGGTAGGTGTACTCGTATATTCCTTCACACTGCATTTTGAGACAATCAACGATATTGATTACGTTGCATACAGTGCAACGAACGGATTCGACTGCCAAACCATTTAAAACGATTGTCATTTGTCACTCAATGGACTCATCACAGTTTATGATCATTAGTGTTCATTTCCAGCCAGCATGAAACATGTTCGCAGAAGATTGTATTATAATACACGGACAAGTTCTGGCACGCTCGCAGCCGCCATTAAAACATACTTGACCTGGCAGAGTCTGCCAAAACTGTCTGTTTATACTGTCAACCTAACTCTATTGTGGTTAGCGCACGTTGGTTCTGGACTGGACTGGGTGAATTGAATTTTAAATATGTATTTGTGGTCTTTTAGTTTCAGATGAGCTGAGAGGTAAGTTTCAACAAGGGGATTCAGAATTATGTATTGAATCCATGGTTGCGCGTCCGTGCGTCCGAGCGTCTGTATGAATATTGTGGAAGCACATCCACAATAGGTACTACCCTTGATTCTGAGAAGGCAAACTACATTAAAAGTCAAAACAGCAAATTTTTCGAGCCCAGGACTACGAAACTGAGCAGTTTCTTTATGGAATAGCTGTGAAAAAATCAACAAAATGTCTGCCTGGCTATCCTGCCTGGCGCCTGGCTGGCGTCTGGCCTGGTTGGGTATGGCTGGCCTGTTTCTTGGCCAAAGAATTAGCATGGCTATACAACGTGGCAATGCTGCCAGCCTTTTGGGCACTGTTCCTGTTCCAGTTTACAGCGATGCGGACGAATTTTTTGATACCCTATGATTCTTTTGCTTATTTTTTCACATGTTCGTGTACATATTATTATTATTTTACAAAATGCCAGTATAAATGAGAATACAAAATGATGCTGCTGAGAGTAAGACGAAAAAATTATTTTTGAAAACCAACGAATTTATAATCTCATTAAAAATCAAAACCGCAAAACACACACTTACCTGCTTGGTCCAAACCCTGCTTGCGTGCAACTTTCATTAAAAATATCACGGAGATGTTTGCCAAACATTTGACATTTATTTTTATCGTATTTGCCAAACGTGCAGCCATGGTGGGCCATAGCGAAGAAAACGCAAATATTGGCTTGTTAGCTTAGGACCTATCAGAGGTCTAAAAATAAAATTGGACACCCAGCAAAGAGGTAACCTTTATCGGTTGGTTCTAAATAGAGCAGAAAAAAAAATTAAATACAATACACAGCAAAAAAATACTGGCCGGTATTTTAATTTTGTCCCTCTGCAAGACAAAGACTTATTCTCATACAGAGTAGGAAAGAGCATTCATTGCCAGTCATTCACAATGGATTTAAACACTAAACATACTTTTTAAAATTGAAAAGTCACTGTTACAAAAATTCCACGTTTTCCCACTATGAAAATACCTGTGTTTATTTTCTGAATTTCGTGAAAATACTTCACGTGCACCGTAGAACTAAAAGCCGAAACGGATCAACATTAACACGTCCTAGATTAATCGAGTGAAATCCGGCGGAATCCGGTTTGATCCAGTTAAGTCTGGCTGTCCGGATAATAAAATGACCGGGTGGGGTGACACCGCGTATGGAAGCGGATAGAAGAACCGGTTGTGGGCTATGATAGCAAGGCAATACAATGATCAAAGGGAATAAATGGATAAAATGCGCGTATTTTGTGATTAGAAGATTCGAAAGAGAATTCGGGCTGCTAAACTATCATATAGTAAAAGCATTGGTGGCCTAATAGTAATGGCCGCGAGTTACAAGTTGTAGGTTCGAATACAGAGAAGCCCTTTACTTTAAGTAAAGTAATTCATCACCACTGCTCTCAAAACGGTGAAGGAAAACATTTTGAGGAAACAAAAAAAGACAAAAAAAAAAAATTTTTTTTTATTGACAATGGGCTCACTCTTGACCTCAATCCAGCCCAGAGGCAGGAATGAGATCTACGGTGGAACGAGCTTGCCCAGAAGAAGCCTATTCACTCTCGCCCTGAAGAGATTATAATAATAATAATAATTCATTTATTGTTCAAGTAACAAGGACTCATTAATACAATAATAAAATATACACAGAAATAATAATTAATACACAGAAATTAAATAATAAATAGCACAAACCTTACACTAGAACACACTGATTACATTATACATAACATTACAATAGGTACAACACAAAACAATAACCACACAAAACATTTCATTTTGACATCCGGCGACTGTAGGTGACGTGCAAGTCACTGCAGCGTCTGATATACGGACAGTCGAGCCTGCCGGCTATCATCACCAGCACGCTGTTGGAGCTGCCGCGAACTCTGCGTACCAGGGACGCGCTTCGCTTACGCATCGTTGCATAGAAGCAATCGACGCTAGCGACGGCGAACATGCCCGAAACACTACAATGTCGCGGCAGCCCCATCAGCGCTCTGATTAGGGTTGTATGAACTCGGGAATGCAGACGCAGGCAAACAATTCCAAGACATGTGACAACTCCCTCTCACCGAGAGGTCTTGGTCCCAGCAGTGGGAACATTATAGGCTGATTATGCTATTTATATTTTTTTTTATTAGCCTTTAATGTCCCACTGTCCCACTATTGGGCAAAGGCCTCCCTACTCTCTGTCCAGAGCTGCTGTGGAACAATCTATGAAAGGAGTCCAGCTCATCCTGCCATCTCCGTCTGGGCCTGCCGCGATGTCGACCCACCGAGTCGTATGTTTGGCCCATTGATCGTCTGACATGCTATATACTGCAGTATAACATTCAAACACTAAAATAAGTTATGTATAAGCTTTGAAAGCGTAGCTTTAATGTTAAAATATGTAAAATGAACCTTCTGATTCAATCACGTTTATTCATAACCTATGATTGGAGTTACGACTGACATTTCAATGTGTCAATAATAATAATAATAATAATAATAAATTTATTTATTTCCATAAAGTAATGTACAGAGTAGGTATGCGCAGCATTTACAGCGTAGGACTTACATGTGCACAGAGATTTGATCAATAACCCCCATGCTAGGTGGAACCTGTGTTACAGGGGTCATCCATCCGTCCATTATACAGATTACAGGTAAGTAAGTAGCACCAACGCATTATTTGGTCGAGCAATTATATGCCTACCTATAGCTAGTGTGAGAAAAGTGTGGTGAGTGTGTGTGTAAGGGTGTGTGGGAGGGTGTGTAATTAATTGTGTATGTTGGGGTGTGTGTGAGGGTGTGTGTGTGTGTTGGTCATGTATATTGCGATTTTAATAGGTCTTCTGTTTTGTTGTAATCAAGAGTTAAAAGATATTCTTTAAGTTTAGTTTTACAATGAAATGTGTTAAGGGAATGTATATTCAAAATCTGGTTCAGTTTGTTATAAGTGAGGGTGCTTAGGAATGGGTAGTGTCGTTTAGCAAAAGTCGTGTGCGTTCTTTTTGTAGGACATGGAGGTTCTGGTCTTCTTCTTGATGTGGAGGGATTACTGATAACCAATGGCAAGTTTGAGTGTTTGCGGATTAATGTGCGGTAGATATAGAGTTGTCGAACTGTTAAAACCTTGTATTCCATATAAAGCAAATGGGTGGGAAATCTAAAAGGCCTACTGAGTAGCACTTTAATTACTGCTCTTTGGGCTCGCTCCACCTGTATAATCGCAGTTTTCGCTGCTCCTCCCCAGGCTGTGATGCAATACGTTAATATAGATTCACAAAGAGCACAGTAAGCCGTATTCAGAACTTCCCTATGGGCGGACAATCTAAGTTTTTTGAAAACATAAATAAGTTTTCTGACCCGCGCGGAGAGAGTCTCAAGTTGGTAGTGCCAAGATAGACAGGCGTCGATCTGTAGGCCTAGATATTTAATGACCGGGGCTCGGGATACAGAGGGGCATGCGCATTGGGGATCGCTGGACGCGCAAACATGTGCTTTGAGTACCATTGAGTTTACTGGTGGCAGGAGGGAAGATCTGAGGTCAAAGGTGATGAAATGAGTTTTGCTAATATTTAATGTAAGACTGTTATTAGCCAGCCAGACCATTGTCTCGCGCAGTGCATTTTCCGCAGACTTATTTGCCGTGACCCAATCATTGCCATGACTCAAGATGACCGTGTCGTCTGCATATGCCAGGATGTGGGTGGAGGCAATCTATCCGATTTTATCCGTGTTTTAATGCGTTTCAATTATGGGACAGACAATGGATTCAATTTTACATATTCATGGCTCTGAATGCGTACAATTGTGAGAATCGTATTGGAATATTTTCTGTTTTCATTCTTTGCTTTTTTTCAGGAGGATATTTTTAGATTGCCGATTTTTAACAATAGGAGAGGTAAAAACCCTTACCTCTTTGTACTTTGAATCGGGTGAGATTGGCACCGAGCGGTTGGAAACGTGTAATGTCCGTTTCGACATAGGAGTAAGTCCGTTTCAAAATTATTATTTTTTATTTATTAAAATCTCCGTTTTACTTAACTATCATTAGGTACATCCAGCAGTGCGATTCTGTAACCATCTCACCGTGAAAACTTAGGTGAAGTGAGTGTGGAGTGAGCTGTCGTTCCAACTAATGCTAGGGATTGACACTATTGACAGCTCACTTCAAGTTCATTGTAACTAAGTTTCCACGGCGAAATATTTACAGAATACATTGGCAAGTGTATTTACCCAATGCGACAGTGCGGTCTTTTTATAAATCTATTATTATATTCAACATAACACCATGCCTGTGATTCCCGAAAGGATAGATCGGGGTGCACCTATAGTACACCCACATCTCGTCAGTTTTCTGTAAGCAGGCGACCCTATTGCCTTTAACCAGGTACAAATCCAGGCTCAGGAGCTGCTGAAGGTTCATCATCCGCCTAGGCTTTTCCCAACTATGTTGGGGTCGGCTTCCAGTCTAACCGGATGCAGCTGAATACCATATTTTACATGAAGCGACTGCCTATCTAACCTTCACAACCCAGTTACTGGGTAATACGAAACCCCTTGGTAAGACTGGTTGTCAGACTTTCGGGCTTCTGACGTGGCAAGCGTAACTTAACCTGATCAATCGAACCGTGCGTGAACTCCTTGTATACATATATGTATAGAACTTATTTGAAACATTGCTTTCGTTCCAAATAAAATAGAACCTAATAAAGTAGGTTTTCAGTAAGTATCTCTTATATATTTTCCTAGTAACGTTGGAAGCCACATTATTGAATAAAGTAATGTGCGCTGCAATTCCTCTATCCGGTCGTGACGGCGCGTTCAAATTGGCAGAGAATACTGTCTACTAGTACTGGCGTTAAGGAACAGATAAATGGCAATCGCCAAACCTCGTATTGTCCCTGGGAAGAAAATTGCTTCCTTTCCTTGCCCGTTGGTTTTATAAAAAGCGACCTTTCTAGTTTCCTTTTGACAACGTTACTATTCGAGACTATGAGAGTGAGGGAACAGGGAGTACACCTGTGTCTGCGCGCACACTTGTGCACTATAATATCTCCCGCACTGAAGGCTAGTCTCTGCTGAGATTGGCCGCCGTGGCCAAAATGCGGTCTGGAGGACTTTATTTGTATTAGTGGTAGTAAGACGACTCTCGACGACTCGAGGACAAAGCTCGTTTTTTGCGTACGGCTGGGAAAATCGATTGAAAAATTTCTACGCTTAGGGTCTAGAATCATGTGGTGAATTCATGGTTACAGTCTGCGCGTCGATGTCCTTGCCATCCTAAAATTCAGTAAGTATTCGAACACTCTCCCGAGAGTACTGGACCACTGACTCGACTACATGTAAATGCGCCCTGGCTAACCGCAGCCTGACCTAATTGACGTATTTTTCAGAGAATCTACATTTTTATAATGGATCTGCCGCGCATTTAAATCAGTTAAAAGAGAATCTTTATTAGGATTGAAATCTAAAATTAAGTTTTAAAAATTATATTCATCAGTTGTTAGATTTAGGGCTGATTTTTCAAACGCCAGATAATTTTATCCGAGGAATAATTTTGAAGTTTTGACAGTTCTTCCGTGCAAAATCTGTCAGACGTCATTTATTCCTCGAACAAAAGTTATTAGGTGATAGAAAAATCAGCCTTATGGAACATAAAACATTAGATAAAATAAATTATTTGTCATAATGACAGCTAGAACACGCCAATATTTGATCAGATGTTACAAGCACTGTAAGAATGCTAATACGAAATCAGTATTTGGCTTTATTAATGATTGCTATTGTTCAAACTGTACATTTTTCCAATAACAAGTTTCAGCAAGTGATCGTGTTTTTTGGAGCTCTCAATACGTGCGTCGGTGGTGTAATGGTCAGCATAGTTGCCTTCCAAGCAGTTGATCCGGGTTCGATTCCCGGCCGACGCATAAGTTTTTATTACGTTTTCTATACAATTAGCTAAACAGCTTAAATTTGCGAGGCCTTTGTTTCACGCTGTTTTTCTTTCAATGTACTTTATTTCGGGAAATCGCCAAGTGGTTGGTCGACTCTTCACATGACCGGAGGGATGGCCGATTTTTAAACAAAAGAAAGAAAAACGTTTATTTGGACACAGTTCGTGAAACACAAAATACAAAATTAATAAAATAACAAATAATGTTTCAGACAACAATAGTGTGTGCCTCACGGCTGCGCCAAAAAGGTTCATTTCAGCATTAATGCCAGACAGATGCTGTCTGACGCTGGTTTTAAAAGAATCAGCATTACCATACAACGTGACAATGCTGCCAGCGTTTTATGTCCAAAGCTCTTCCCTTTTTTTTACTTTTACATAATATACCTGGTGGCATCGCCATTGACGCGTAAACTGTTACCATGACTTCGGCATATACAAAACTTACAATACCTACGCGGTCAAAATGCATAGAACAGATTTTATTTTTTATTTTAACGCTTTTAATCATTAGTGAATCCATGGTATCAGGTGGCGCGTCGATGTCCCTGCCATCCTGTATAATATATTTTAGTGTTAACTTGATAAGATGACCAAATATTTATGTTGGTTGAAATAAAGTATGTATATCTACTTCTGTATCCTATCTAGACGGCACGGTTGGCGCAGTGGTTAAGCGATTGACTGCTGCGCTGCGTGTCGCGGGTTCGATTCCCGCACGGAACAAATATTTGTATGACCTACATGTATTTGTTCCGAGTCTGGGTGTTTTTCTATCTATAATATGTATGTATTTACAAAAAAAAAAATTGTATATAAGTAGTTTATCAGCCATCTTGTTACCATAACACAAGCATTAGGTTGCTTAGCTTGGGACAAATGGTGCTGTGTCCCCCCCGGTGGGTTCCCGCATTGTCGAGGCGGGGGGGCTCAGTAGCCGTGGTGGATTGGGCCACGGTGAAGCTAAGAGGAACCCGAGGAGCGGCCGCTCGTCTAGGCTGTGCGGAAAAGCCGACGACGTAGCGGCCGGCGGGTAGGTTGCGGTGCCGTTTGGCCGACATCGCAGCCTACCTGAGGCGGGCCGCGATGTCCCCCGTGAGGGAGACATCGCGGCTGAGGATTGGGGGCCGCGGCGGGGGGGGAGTGTCGGTGATACGTTGCCGCTCTCCCCACCTTCCGCGGCCTCGACGGGGCCGCCACCGTTCGATGGCGGACGCGGTGGGGCCGCAGGGGAAGAGGAGTGTCGGTGTGTCGTTGCCGCTCTCCCTATCCTCTGCGGCCGTAGCCCCCCATCCTGGGGGGCATGCGGGGCCTGCCAATTAGGCGGGCGTGGGGGCCAGCGGGCAGCGGGTGCGGGGGCACCGTTGCCTGCATTGCACAGGCCTCCACCAGTGTTGGACGGGAATGGCTAGGTGGTCCCGGCCATTCCCGTAGCCCCCCAATGTGGGGGGCATGCGGGGCCCGCCATATCATCTAGGCGGGCATGCGCCGGGAGGGCTATGGAGGTAAAGGCTATGCCTATTCCCGTGGCCCTCCCATCACGGCGAATGAGGGAACACCGCTGAGTTTTAGTGGGTATACTGTCATTCCGACAGGGAGTCCCACATACCCCGTCTCGTCCCCTGTGAGGCGGGCATGCATAAAGCATTTCTCAGCGACAAAAAAAAAAAAAAAAAAAAAAATGGTGCTGTGTGAAATGTCCAGGGATATTATTATTATTATTATCTACAACAATAAATTAAAGATAAATGTACAGCAGGACCAATTCCTAAAATATTTTCCATCTACTCCGCCTCGCAGTACCGATAACTCCTCAGGGAAGACAATTCCGATGTTACTACTGTAGATCCCGTTATAAACATTTACTTTACCGTATTATTGGCCAAATTGGTCGCAGTAACTAAGCCAGGGCAGCCAAACCAAATCGGTTAGGTTAGGTTAGAACTGTGACCAACCGCGGTACCTACTTCCAAGTTGGTCGCAGTTACCTACTTGGCTATTTAGTGTTAGCGCAAGGTGTGATCCGTCGCATGCAAGTTTGATACCAGCAGTGCGATTCTATAACCATCTCACCGTGAAAAGTTAGGTGAAGTGAGCGTGGAGTGAGCTGTCATTCCAAATAATGCTCACTTCACTTGAGTTTTCACGGTGAGATTTTTACAGAATCGACCGGCAGTTCACAATTTGTCGGTTTGCCATGGACAGATCATAAACTATCGAAAAAGAATGCGTTAAATTGTAAATGTTTTGTTGCACGTCACAATATTTCGATACATAATACATACCTACATATATTATTAACATCGTTAGTTCATATTCTATCTCGCGAGATTATAATCTAACGATGTTCATAATAGGCTATTTTCTTAAAAAAATCTAATTAGTCCGTCAGTTAGATTATCAAAAAATATTGAACCCGCAAGCAAGTGACGTCACAACCCCCCAATCCCAAATTTTGACGCGCTTTATCTTTGTCATTTTTTTATAAAAATACGTGTCCATTATTTTTCGATAATCTAACTGACGAACTAGATATAATTATTATTTTTTTACCCAGGAAACTACCCTATTATACGGTGACATATACATCGATAAATGAAAAAAAAAATGTACAGCAGGACCAAGTCTTAAAATATTTTCCATCTACTCTGCCTCGCAAGACCCATAACTCCTCAGGGAAGACAGTTCCGATATTATTACTGTAGATCCCGTTACATACATTTACGTTACCGTATTATTTGCTGCGTACAATTTATCTCCAGTATCGGGGGACGTGTCTTATTGATCAAATCGAATTCATGTCAAGTGGGATGGAGCGGTGCTCTATGTAGAGTTATTGGTCTTTGTGAGATAATGTGATGGCTTTTGTTTTTGTTTTTCGTATGAAAATGAGAATTATTGTATTAGGAGTTTTACCTCGGTGAATTGTGAACTATTTATTAAACCATTTATGTAGATACAGACAAGATTTATGTATAAACAGACAAGAGAAAAAAAAACGGAAAAATAGGTACAAAAGTGATGCTTATTTCTAAAGAAATCTCTTCGAGCATGACTGTGATAGGAATGAAGTTAAAGAGATGTAGACATCGTGTCTACGATCGATCTGCGATAAGTCAAACTATAAGCCAAATTGGTGTGAAATAAAATGGAAATTGGTTTAATTACAAGAAATCACGCCTGCCGGTCGATTCTGTGAAAATCTCACCGTGAAAACTCAGGTGAAGTGAGCTTGATGTGAGTTGTCAGTAGTGTCAATCCCTAGCATTATTTACAGCTCACTCCACGCTCACTTCACCTAAGTTTTCACGGTGAGATGGTTACAGAATCGCACTGCTGTAATCCATACGTTCGAAACAACAACGTGTCAACTGAACTACGTAAATAACGCTATGTATGTTGTAGAACTGTCAAAATGAAAGTCATTGCTACTGTTAATCATCATCTGCCGAGCCTTTTCCCAACTATGTTGGGGTTGGCGTCCAGTCTAACCGGATGCAGCTGAATACAAGTATTTTACATGGAGCGACTGCCTATCTGACCTCCACAACCCAGCGACTGGGTAATACGATAAGTACCCCTTGGTAAGACTAGTTGTCAGACTTTCAGGCTTCTCACCACCCGTAACGACTGTCAAAGATCAACGAGTGCTTTCTAAGGCACGCAGGGGTCTTGGTGTGTAAAGATGGTCACCCATCCACGGACCAACTGCGGCAAGTAGCTTAACCTGATCGATCAAACCGTGCGGCTGTTATTTCTTAGCCACAAACCCTCTTCAACGTAGGTACAGCTTGCGAATCTTTATTTCACGGGTCGCTACATAATCTGTTCTTTTAATATAGCTTATGCTGACAGGATAAGAGGCCAAATTAACTCCAGCAATCAATTATTGAACCTTTCTCATTCCTCTGCTGATCCTGGGGATTCTTTTGTGTTATTTATACGTGGCGTAAGGGATGCCAACGAACAAACTGTTACTATGAGAAAACATAATTATGCTTCTAGACCCCCCAGAGTTGCCAGATAACGTCGGTTCATGTGCGGTTGGAGGTATATTCCCACATGGATTGTCACCAGGTGGCAATGGGGAATAAAATTCCCAGTTCCCGGGTGGCGACTGGGAAGTTATTGCCCCCAGTTCAAATCACTGTACACTCACGAGCGCCAATATGTCAACACTTGGCAACCTTCAATTGCGATTTATTCGTGAAATAACAAATGCAACGTTGAAATACGACTCATTACATAAACCCTATGGGTTCGAAAATGCTATGTTCGTAACAACATAAAATTTCATTAAAAAATAAAGGAGTAAATCCCTTTTGAATAAAGCCAAGTGTATACATACTTTTGGTCGTGACTGTACACGGCGGCGTGGATTGCGTGCTTTGCATTCGTATTGTCAGTGTTTTTATTTAATGTCGTATTTAATTGTCGTCCCCACATTATATAATAATATCCGTTTCGAAAATCTTTCAAGTGCTTGGACATGAAATGATAAATGATCGTTTATCCAGCACTGAGGACCTCCAGTCGGGTTCCGCACCTGAGCACAGTCGGTCACTTTTTGTGACACATCCCATTTCTCAACGTCCACCGCACCGAAATGAGAATTTGATGAAACGTCCGAAATTACTTTACTTTGTGTAAGGAGCGATTATACTATAGTGATATTATATAAAAGATGAGATTAATATTTCGGTAGTTTTCTTACAAATCACTTCTGCTTGTTTTAGTATTGTATACAATACAAGTATTTTCTAACTGAACAGACACCTGTGCTGCTGGCGAGTTTGTTGCGCCACTTTTTCTTCCCAGCGAAACCACTAGGGAGTGGTGAAGGGCGGGCGTTTTTGGGGGACTGTTTTTTGTAATTTTGACGCTCAAAAGGTGCTGATTCTCAGCTTAATTTGAATAAATGACTTTTGATTATAGCATTGTTGGTTTTTAAGATGGTTTTAGAAGTGTTGACGAATTTAAAAAATCACTCTAAAAGTATTTACCATAAATATGGTTATGGGTTATTTTGAATTGCTAATAAGCCTGTCCGCTAGAAAGTCAAATCTAAATAATTATTATAAAATGAAGATTGTGCTTAGAAAAGAAAAGAAAGAAAGAAAAAGTATTTATTGCGATTGCGACTCGAACAGGATAGGACTCGTACAGGGGTAGGAGGATAGGAGAGTGGTGGTTAATGGTTACATAAATATCCTCTTGGGTTAAGTTTGTGGATTTGAATTTTGTCTTAAAGTGCATAAACCTTCCGAAATAATTTCTCTAAATTATGATGGAAATCTCATCAAAATCCATTGCGTAGTTTAGTAGAACAACACGGTCACACACGACAGTGAGAATCACGAAAAGCGACTTTTATTTATGCAATGTATAAATTTAAATACCTAGCAGTTGACTTACATGCATAATCAGTAAGTTTATGTCATTCCAATTGCTGGAACACAGACTTCCTCTCTGTGAGAGGGAGTGAGCCATAATCCACCACGCGGGCCCAGTGTATGTTGGTGACTGTCACATCAAGCCTTCGAATTTTCGGTCCTAGGACATGCCGGTTTCCTCATGATGTTTTCCTCCACCGTTTGGAGAGCAGTGGTGTTGAAATATAATACACAAAGTAAAACGCCTGCCTGCTAAATTGACTCAGATGACTTCAAACAAAATTACACCTTAAACCAATCTTCAACACGAAAACCTTTTTAAAAAGACTAACATCCTCTACGACACAAACAAAAAGCATTGATTAACATTACTATAATTAATTTTGGCCTCCATTAAACAAACCGTGGCTCCATTGTGATCACTTTTGACAAACAAAATGGAAGTTATATTGATTGAAATGGAAAATTCGTGTCACGTTCCTATTGTTAGGACCAACTGTAATTATTCGAGGAAATTTCGTTTCGTTAATATTTTCCAAGGGATTTCGTTGAAAGCAGTTTGAGAAAATATTTGTTTGTAATTTTGGCTACGTAATTATATTCATTTGCTTATTAAACTGTCAGCAATCAGAGTAAGAATGATTAAAGGTATGGCCTTGTGTTTATAAAATTTGTTTTGTGATTAGAATTTTATTTGGAGTAATTTTTTGTTCAAGACTTAGAAAGCCAAGCTTTCCATGTCAAACCAGCTGAAAAAGTATGCTCTAAATAATTGTGTCTAACATAGTACCCTGAGGGACACCGGGCTCTAATGTAATTGGTTAGTATCGACAGGCAAGTGAATTAATGATCTAAGACACGCCCTTGATTCTACACAATAATATGTAATTTGGGGTGACAAACACTAGAACATATTAAAAAAATAAGCTAATGAATTTGCATATTGAACCAGTCAAATGCTTGTGTAAAATCGCATCTTACTGATGGAGAAGAGAGAGTCCTTTTAACAAGGGAACAAATAATTAACACACATAACTACACGTCTGTAATCCCGAAAGGATAAGGTTATTGTATGTACATCCACAATTCGCCAGTTACGTTTAAGTCCCATGTAATAGGCGAGCTTATTGCCATCAACCGAGAACACAAAATCCGGACTCCAGGCTATTACTGGGAAATTCAAGATGTTATCTGAAATTTCTCAGTAAAGCCCGGAGTCAATAGAAACGAACAACAACAAATAATTAAGCATGGCATCATTAATCATATATTTTCTCTCTGTGATACGATTTAACTATAGATAGATACTGAAATGGTTAGATAAATAAACTACTAAAATGAACGCATTACAATTAATGTTTTTCTAACATCGTCTGCCTACCTTTTCCCAACTATGTCGGGTTGGCTTCCAGTCTAACCGGATGCAGCTGAAGACCAATATGTTGTGACTAACCTTCACAATCCAGTTAGCTACCGGGTTGTGGTTGATATACGGAAGACTGTTTGTCAGACTTTCAGACTTCTGACGACTATCAAAGATCGAAGAATGACCAACGGCTTAGCGTGCTGTAGCGGTATCTATAAACGCCACATGCGAACAACGCGTCATACTGACGTCACGCAAATCCTGCATCTCGGAAGCAAAGTTTACCGCGCAATTAGCAACATCAATCAAATTCCCAATATCAATCATTAGGCAGTTGCCCGCCAGACACAAACCCCGTCTGGTCGGAGGATCCTCCCTTTTCTATGGAGTATGAGTGAACTTCACACCCTGTTCCTCATACCTCTATAGTGCTTTCCGAGGCACGGAGGGGTCTCTCGTCTGTAAAGATGGCCCACCCACGAACCGACCGTGGCAAGCTGATCGATCGACACATGCGGCGGATTAATGTTTCCCTATCACTGACTACTATTAAAAATCTTGACTAATATCATCCAAGTGCTGTAATATTCTACTGTCGCTGGGAACCAGCGCTGGCTATCGCTCAGCATTATGCTACGACCCTATGCAAGACGGAAGTCTTGCATAATGCTGAGCGATATCCGTTTTTTCATGGATGTGACGCATGTTTCCCCCAACCCTTTCTTAGTGTTGTTTTTTTTTTGTGTTTTATGTTCTTTTTTGTGTCATATCTACTGCAAATAAACGTATTTCCTTTCTTTCTTTCTTTACTATAATCTCAAGACAGGAATTTATCATACTTAAAGTTGACAAAAAATATAAGGCCCGTTTTGACATTTGAGAATGCGTTCTTGACGTCTGTCAGTTTCATACAAACGAATACGTGTTATGCGAATTTGATCTTTATTTACTACTAGAACTGTCAATGTCAAAACGGGCCTTTTATTTTTTGAAAACTTTAAGCTACAATACTTGCTACTTAGAAAAACGATTTAATAATAATCATTACAAATCCCGTCCAATAAGTCTAAAACAAAAACAATTACTTATAAGAACTTCATGGGAACTACAGTTTTTAAGTGAAAGTTGTTAAATTCGGGAGCTACCATTTATATTGGGCTGGCATCAGCTGGTCCCGGCGAACACCTGGGCCCGCAAATTGTGAGGCTTACTGCCTTTTCAGAATCTACACAAGAATATACTTCTACATTTTATTGATACTGAAGTTTGTTGTTCTCTTGTTATTCTTTATGTATAATTTCTTCATTTTCAAAAAATATATATATGGTTTATATCCTCACAATGTTGGCCGTAACCGATACCAGGAACGTACATAAGAGAAATAAGCCGAATTTTCACAACAAAAATAAAAGTCGTCCCAGCAAGAGTTACTTAGTTTGATGTAGGTACATATAGACGCCAGCAATTTTTTAATAGTCTTTCTGTAATAGACTTACAACTTTACCGCTAAAGCATTAAGGTTTAAGGTTGATTGGGAAAATTTGACAGTTTCGGTTAGCTTGGCCTGCTGGCGTCTGGATTTTTTAAATATCATAGAAGCAATGCTTTTCCAGAAAATGATAAGATTAAATACATTCTAATAAATAAACCTTCAAAGTCAAAGTCAAATCATTTATTTCAAATAGGCACATAAAAGAAGGCACTTTTGAACGTCAAAACTTACATTAAAATAAAATTGTTTCTAGTCGCCCCTTCCAAAAGGTAGTTTCGTATGGAGAAGAATGGGCAAGAAACACCACCGTTACTCTTTTATAATGTTTTCCAATATTTTGCATACATTAATTATATAATTACTCAAGTTAATTAGTAGCAAAGAATACCAAGTAAAAATTCTTGCCATAATTTCCACCAGTTTCCCCAAAAATCTCAATAAACTTCCTACTCTAAAATTAGCTCACTAAATTAAGGGGAAAACTCACTATCTTAAGTAGTGGTCCCCCAAGGAAGGGGGAATGGGGGTGGTCACAAAAATGTGTGGCTCCCTTTTAAGGGCTGACCGCGTTATGTAATTATGAACGAAAAGGTTTTTTTGACCTTGAGGCGAGGTCCTGGGTAATATTTTTAAGTGATGTTGTAAGTTTTTGCTTCCTATGGAAGAGATTCTCGAAATAAACTACTTTTATATATTTTTTTATGTTGAGACGCCAGCTTCACCAAGCTACTAGAATTTGTCAAATTTCTTTAATAGATTTTCAACTTTATCGCTAAAGCATTAAGGTTCAAGGTTGATTGGGAAAATTTGTGGTGAAAATTAAAAAAAATTTAATGGGGAGCCGCGGTTCATGAAAAAAAACGAAAAAAATTAATATGTGTATTTTATATGTTACCCGGTCGGTTATATCGGTTAAGCCGCTTAGACATTATGGTGGAATAAAGAAACTCACAAATATTTATATGTACATGAACCCTGAAACATAATACTCCTTTTTTGGGCAGTCGTGTAAAAAGTTTAACGAATCTTGAACCTATCTAATATTTTAAGGCTGATGAATGTATCCCTCAATCTTCGAAGTCCCAAAACTTTGCAATTAAAACAACTTCCTTGGTTGGATTGAATTTGGCTTCCTTCATGGCATCTCCAAACTTGTTTCACAAACCCCCAAGAAAAAAAAATGTAGCAGAATTAAAAAAAATATAGGTATATTTCAGTTTTAAAAAACCTCTATAATTGAAAAAAAGAAAAAGAAAATGTAAAACGATATGCGTAGGCCGGGAATCGAACCCGGATCAACTGCTTGGAAGGCAACTATGCTGACCATTACACCACCAACGCCGGTGATAAGTGTGTTCAATTTGCCGAACACATTCCTATTTCGAGTAGAATGTTTAGTCAAATGTGCCTATAACAATCGATACTATTATCTATCAATTAGGGGCAATTGTTATCAATGACCTCTGCACTTCCAACCTTACTTGACAAATTGTTTTTTTTATGATAACAATATTTTTTTATTATTCATGTTTGTTTTCCGGTGATAGATAACGAAGAATTCTGTGATAAGTGAGCCATCTGAATTTTAAAAACGTTCACAGTCTGATCTCAGTCTCAATCTGTCAAAAATATCTCTAATTGCTCTACATTTTTGACAAGATTTGACACTGATTGTCGTTGAGATGAGACTGCGACTAGATTTTGAACGTTTCTAAGGAATAAGACTTCTGATCTAGATACTAATACATATTATAAAGAGGTAATATTTTTAAGTTTATTTTTTTGTAGGGGCAATTTTCATAACTGCCGATCCGATTACGAAAATTCTACCACTTTTAGAAACCTACATTATTACCGAATGTCCTAATTATTAAGTATAATTATATTTTGTATTAAAATAAGAAATATCACTTTGACAAAATTGCGAGCAAAAGCTAAGTTTAATTTATATTTTCGTTTTGTTTGATTAAGGGCTGTTTTCTCAATCCTTCAATCTTTAATAATTGATTCTATTTATTAATTTTTGCCACCTGTATGACATCATCAGATTATCAATCGGGAAAAGAGGATCGGGTTAGTTGAGAAACAGGTTAGTTTCTCAACTGACCCGATTCTCTACTCACCATGGTCATAAATTATGGATTCCAATAAAGATGAATTGATTAATTATTTTCGTTAGGGCTGATTTTTCAATCGACAAATAATTTTATTCGTGGAATACCTAAAATTGACGTCTGACAGATTTTGTACCGAAGACCTGTCAAAAATTCAAAATTATTCCTCCGATAAAATTATCTGGCGTTGGAAAAATCAGCCCTAAATATGAGAATGAGATGGATAGGCATTTGCTATAGAGCTAAATTTATATACAGTCACCGAAATTGATTGGTTAAAAGAAGTATATTGAAATCACAAATGGACAGTTGGGATTTTTTTTTAAATACATGAAATTTCTTTGACAGCTGTAAGAAATACCCAAAACAAATTGATATGCCTTGTCGATTTGCTTAACAATAAACTTCTCTGGCTGTAATGAGAGTGTGTGACCTTTTTAGATTCAACTTTAGGAAGAAATAACTCACACATTAATTATAAAAGGGCCATCAGCCATATTAAGTATGGTAATATGTCAGTAAGTTAAGTAATGGAAAAAAGAACAGTTCCTTTTTCATATAAACTTTATGGAAGTCGTTTCGTTTGCAATATTCCTCAAAATGAGGAGATTCACTTAATGGTACATTATCTATACAAAGGAACTGTATGGGACATTTAATGGGACTTAGACAGGGTTATTACCATCCATTCTAATACTGCGGAAGTTTAAAATGTTTCAATAAATGAAGAAAAACTGGTCTTTTGAGGCTAATGAGGGGTAAAGGTCCTTACGAATGGAAACTTTGAGTCATCGTCATCATTGGATGCCGTCAATCTGTTAATGAGAACTCCTGAACTTATCGCACCCCCGGTGCGACACTGTCACTTTTGCAAAAAATGCAAAAATGAGTTAAATATCTAAAAATGATCCTAAAGCACCCCTTTACTTGGTGCGTTAACGTTACTATTGTAGTACGCATAGTTTCCGTATGAGGGCGTGAGTGTCATTGCCGTTTTGGCGCGAATCACGTGAGGTGTCAAAGTTTTAAATGCTTCTCCTGAAAAACTACATTTTTGCATAAGTGACAGTGTTGCACCGGGGGTGCGTTATGTAATTATTACCAGTCTTGCAAAATAGGTTGACAATTTTAGTGTTTTTACCTCATGAAACGATGCGCGTTTTACTTGTGGCAACCAAGAGTACAAACACGCTGTGAATGTGTGTGCGAAGACGAGTAACGTCAGCACATCACACACACACACACACACACACTTCCGATTTCGCCCGTGTCTCGTATTTGTTACGGTCACGAATCACATTTTAATCAACATGACACTGGCGCCGATTCCCTTGTTCACAAACTAACTAGCAGTTCAGTGCATCTTTTTCTTTCTATTTCATTAAGAAAAGGACAGAAGATAATAATATTAGTTTAGACCTGTCAAATTAAGATACCTACTCCATAGACTATTTTAGACGTGAGTAAAAAATTGGCTACTAAAAATACGGCAATTCACGTCAGATGCTGAGTAATTTGACAGGACTAAACTATTATTTATCTTCTGTCATTTTCTTAATGAGATAGAAAGAAAAATATGCACTGAGCTTAAATTTAGTTCATTTTGTGAACAAGGGAGTCGGCGCCACTGACCAGAAAATTGATAAAAACGTAAGTAAATTTCAATTTCGATGGCCCCCCTTAACTCAGTATTATTGCTTCAAAGCACACTATTCCAAAGGTAAGACCTATAGAATTTTAGAAAAAAATCTATTTGTGACGGTATCTCCCAAAATATTGAGTAGCTCCCATCTCATAGTGGTTCATGAATATTCATTTGTACTCCGACCACCTTCAATACTATTCCACCTTCAATCTATAGCTATACAGGGTGGCAGGGATATCGCCGCACAACCTGTTACTATGGATTCAGTACTTGATTCGGAACCCCGTGCGTTGACATCTTCAGAGAGTAATTTAAAAAAAAATGCTGTTCCATATCTACATTTTAACGCGTAGGTATGGAACAACACTTTAATATGAAACAACAGTTTTGTTTTTTTTTACTAACCGACCAAAAATTTCTGCACTATACTCTGTCCATTAGGTAAACCGTTTTTTGACAGATGGAACCAGTTATTGCAGCAATACACAATACATTATACATAGAATAGATAACTTTTAGTTCAGACAGGACAGGACTGTTTATATATTTATTTTGTTACACATTTTAAAGTTAACTTTTACGTAATCTGGAATATGCACGTACGTACATTTAAGACAGCTGTCAAAAAACGATTAACCTAATGGACAGGGTATGGGTCTAGAATCATGTGCTGAAGTGATGGTTACAGTTTGCGCGTCGATGACCCTGCCACCCTGTATATAAATGCTACATATAACCCAAAATCCACCCTTCTATTCTAAATTCTAGTCGCCACATCAACAGTACTTCATAGATTTGGTTCTCAGAAACTATCAAAGACTACCCACTATCCTACTTTTCCAATAGATCGCGAACTTTGATCATAAATCACTGCTGGCTTAAGGAACTTCGTTACAACCGAAGTTTTTCCTACAGGATCAATAGGAATGAATAAATAAGTTCCTGTACATAAAGAGAGGGCAGTATTCGATACAGAGCATAGTGAAATCGACTGAGCAGGTTTAGTTTGGTCCTTGGTAACAGGGTTTGTGTAGATTTTTTATCAGAAATGAGGCATTATTCACGAAGAACAATTTTTTGTTGAAGAATATGAAGATATAGTCACAAAGATTGAAAAGAGTATGCTTGGATGGTTTGGTCATATTGAGAGGATAAATGAAAGGAGACTAACAAAAGGTATTTACAAAGCATATGCGAGTGAAAACGCTGGGAGGAGATATTATAGTGTCCTTATTGGTGATGTTCTTCAGAAAGGTCAGGTGCGTAGTACTTTTAATATTTTCTAATTACCCTCGTTATTATTGTCATCAAATCATCAAAGGATCAAATAATACCCACTGTAGTGTCTGTATTCTTATAACCATACTCATAGTTCAGTGTTTTATTTAACAGTCAAATGAAAATTATCGGAAATTATGTGGAAGTGTGTGAGTGTTTGTGAACGAGGACTGACCTGCCGTAATACAGTTTTCACTAGTACGGAGGTCAGTGTGAATTAAGCTCAAACAACCGCATAACGAACACATGTATTTATAACTACATACGTAATTAAATATGTAATAGTAGACGCAAATCACAGGATTGTTAGGATTTGTATGCAAGGTTGTTCTTTATATTGTCAATAAACTTTTTTACTTTACTTTACTCGCAACCAGCGTGTTTGACCAGATATATGAACATAAATAAAGTAAACGGAGTATGCAAGGATCGTAGCAGGAGGCGTTCTGTAGTTTCTGCCTACCCACATAGAAAGAAAGCGTCAGTTTTATGTATGTTAAGGATTTTTGCTTCTAGAAGAAGTCTTGCGTATCACTGCAGCTGAGACAAGGCCGATGACACAGATATAATGCTGTGAAAATTACGTGTGTGCTACGCCATCCTTGATGTCCAGAGAATTCTGGAAATATGGAGGATACTATTTTTCATCTTTACTTTGAACCTTAGCCTTACCTAGCCTATTTATGTATTTAAAGTTCTCGCATACAAATAAGGTACAAAGGCGGACTATATGCCTTAGATATTCTCTACCAGTCAACCAAGGGTGGTAAAGGGATAAGATGGCAGATGCTCTGTTTGAAAGAAACACTCTCAAACTATCTCTCTAGCTTCTTATCACTTATCACTATATAACTCGAGCGGAGGAAGTAGAAGACAACAATAATGACGATACCTAGACCTCAGAAAATGATCAGATATTCCTAGTACATTCTATGCCTACCTAGATAGATGAGGGACTAAAGATACCGCCAGCTTATCTCCGTGAAGTCATAAAAGTATATGCGAGTACGGTAATAGCACATAATGGTTGTCATAGAGATAGGATAACAACGGTGCCGTATAACTACGGTGATGTAAAAACTTACGTAGTACAATGCGGTTTGGAAATTACTTAGATGACACCCTGACGCTGGCTTTAGAGGAATGGTATGCGTAGAATGTTTGACCACGACGTGGAAGGCGATTTTGGTGAAAAATAACTTTTGGGGCACGGTAATGTCCTTTAAGCTGTCTATTCTGTAAAATCTCACTGGGAAACTTAAGTGAAGTGAGCTGTCTCTCGTACATTATCTCATACCTTAAAATTCAAGTCGCAATCTCTCAGCGACAAGCAATGCCTAAAACTTGACAAAAATGTAGGAAAATTAGAGTAATTTTTGACAGATGGAGACAGAAATCAGACTGTGAACGTTCTTAAAATTACGATAACTGCCCCTCTGATACTAGGGATTGACATCATTGACAGCTCACTTTAAGCTCGCTCTACCTAAGTTTTCACGGCCAATTTTTTTACAGAATAGAACGGCTAGTTTCAGAGGTTGGTGAGCGCAGAATGTTTGACCACGACGTGGAAGGCGATTGGTAAAAAAATATATTTTAGAGCATGTTATAGCAGCATCATTCATTTATTTATTTATTTAACAGAACCTACACAATGACATGCATGTTTACAAGAACAGTGAGAAATACAAGTGTGCGCTTCCAATTATAGGAGACCACGTCATTATCATCATTTAGACCAAGTAACCAAATTCTGGGATCACCAAATCTCTGATTCAAATCGTTGGCTATAATATCGAATTTTTTGTCAATATTTGTGAACCTATTTGATTGGTTGCTATCACTTCTGTGAACAAATCACAAGAGTTTACCTACATCAGATTTGACAGCAGCCACAGCATGTTTTCTGATCAGTAAGATCAACCTTTCCCAATATAAAGCCTTCAATCGTCAACTGTTCTGTTCCTCAGAAAGCATCTACGGGCTTATCAATCAAACAATCTACCTAGCCTTTTCCCAACTATATGTTGGGATCGGGTTCCAGTCTAACCTGATACAGCTGAATATCTACTGAAATTCAGCACAAGTATATGCATAGGTACATCATCATCGTTTGCCTAGCCTTTTCCTTAAAATATTGGGGTCGGCTTTCAGCCTAACCAGATACTACAGACTGGTTGTCAGCCTTTGTGCTTCTTCCCGTAACGAATGACAAAGATCTACGATATATATCTTATGATAATGGTTATTGGTTGGCGTATTATGATACCCCGTTTAAGTACCTCATAATTCTTCAATTACGAGAATAGTGGCTTCTAATTTTTTTTATAAGCCTTTAATGTCCCAATGCTGGGCAAAGGCCTCCCTACTCTCCTTTAGTGTTCATTAATGTGATGAGCGAAACGTATAACGCGTTCCGATATGTACACGTTACAAACAATATTACTTTAACGCTTAGGAGGATATTCATAAAATAAGTTAGAAGATAAAAAGCTACTAAAACAGAAATAAAAGCTACGTATCAATTATCATCTGCCCAGCCTTTTCCCAATTGGACAACCCAGTTACTGGGTAATACGGTACCCCTTGGTAAGACTGGTTGGTGTTGTCGGTTGAAACTTGAAAGCTACGTCTACTATAAAATTTAATTACGTCTAAAAAGAAGCCGTTATAGAAACTTTTAGAACTGGCAACTCAAAAGAAGATAAGGGTCAATAAAATAATAATTGGATAAGCCACAATCTACACTAGCAACATCTCGCTACATATCTTGCAATAATCGATAATTTTCAACTGAACTCACTTGATTTAACCCGTCATAATCCACAACAAGGCATCCCGAATTGACGACATTACATTACACACTTAAGCCGTAAACATTATCTAAAAATAAAAAAATTAAATCGTGAAAAAAGGAAAGGAAACATCTAGGGCAAAGGAATTTTTCGGTTGGCACAACAATTCAAAACATTCGACGCTCTAAACCGCTACTGCAATGCGCTTTTCGGGGGGAAAATACTGAAACTTTTCATTTGAAATTTTAATTTAATTTTAGATCATAAGAACTGGGATTTAAGTCAAAATAAATGAAAGAATAATTACTTTTTTTGGTTATTTTTTTGCGGAGCGTTGCGGCTCCCGCGTCTATTCGACGGCGCTCAGCCGCGTAGACTGGCGTCGCGCGCCCCTGCGTCCTATACTTATGTGTTTACATCTTAAATGGGGTTGCACAGAGTAATGTCGGGTTCAGGCTTTACATTGGCTTGTTCCCTCGAAAAGAACAATCGTGTACCCTTGAGCCTGAAAAGAAGGAATGGATCCATTATGCACTGTAAGTTTCTATTGTTCGATGCACATTAAAGTCTTTGTTTTATTCTTCAGTATAGAAGGGCGGTTTGCTGAAAAAAGGGAAAAAGGATTAGGAAATATTGTGAAATGACCTTTGTAAAAAAGATAATGCGTCGGCCGGGAATCGAACCCGGATCAACTGCTTGGAAGGCAACTATGCTGACCATTACACCACCGACGCATGTGTTTGTCTATTTCAATACGGTATATGCCAGCAGCTTAGACAATATATTGTCAGGTTATTTACACAGATGGTTGGAACAATAGTCATAATTATGAACTATGACTAAAATGAAAAGTACGGGTTTTCGGAACGGAAAATTGTGGTCAAATTTAAGGGGGTGGCACAGATCATTAAACTGAATAACTTTCTCCATGGGACCAACACCGTAACGAGGAATAATAAAAATTGGACGGCTGATTATTTTTTCTCCCTAAAATTAGGACAAAGTAGCCAACAGTCAACAAAAAGCTGAAAGTAGATTCAGGGCAAAAATGAGCATACTTACTTAACTGAAACCTTTTGTCTTCTTTAATCACTGTATTAAAAGTTTGCCTCAAAGGACGAAAATTTCGACCAGTAAAAACTTAACCCAATTACGACAATACGATAAACGAACGCTATCGATATCGATATTATTCAGTTTTCATAAAGCCGGTGTCACTCGTAATCTTATCTTTCTAACCTTCCTTTTGGCTTCACCAGAGTCGAGCAGTGTTGGCTCAGTGTACTGGTAACGGCCGCAGCTTACGACTACAGCTTTACTTTGTGTATTCACCACCACTACTCTCAAAATGGTGAAGGAAAACATTGATAGGAAACCGGCATGTCCTAGAACCAAACCAACCATCCAGGACAAACCGCGGCAAGCGTGGCTTAACCTGATCTATCGACCCGTACGGCTATTATTACTTACCCACGAGCCCCTCTATACATATAAATCCAAGGCGGATTATGCTATTGCCGGGTAAAAGACAGCCGCGCGTTGTCGTCGCCTCTGTCCCTCCCTACTCTGTGTAGGTAGGCCTAAAGTCCAGTATAAGTATAAAATATAAAGCTCGGTGGGATGTTATTATTGCCCGTCGCGATTCATTGCTCCATCCCTGATGTATTAACACCACTGTCCTTATTAATATTCTCATAATAATATATGTTCCGGAAGTTTTTTTTGTTCGGTAAAAACGTGGCAAATTGTTTTTTTTTTAGTCAGGAATAATGGGTTTACGCGAAGCGGTCGGGGAATATGGTGTTCGCGTAGAAAATATAGCGGTTTTTCACGGATTTATTTCATGTTGTAAGATCAAAATTCACTCTTAATAATATTATGGGACATTGCTCGACAGACGACCTCAAGAAAGTGGCTGATACAGGCTGGATGCGGAAGGCGGAGGACAGGGTGTTATTTCTAAACCTGGGAGAGGCCTGTGGCCAGCTGTGGACTGCGATAAGGTGAACTGATTGATTAACATTGCTCGCAGAACAGATGGCCGATCGGGCCGAAAGGTTCTGGAGTAGCAACCGCGTACTGGAAGACGTAGCGTTGGAAGACCATGGAGGTCTCTAACGTGAACCGATGACCTTGTGAAGATCGCAGGAATCCGCTGGATACGAGAAACACAGAACCGGTCGACGTGGCAATGCTTAGGGGAGGCCTATGTACTTTGCCAGGGCGGCGGGATCGTCCGAAAGGGTTACCGCTGCCCTGGAACAGAAAGGGCTAAGGAAGGAACACGGGTGGGTTTTAGTCAGTAAGACACTCCCTTCCGCTCCACCCAGAGCGGGAGGGGTCATTTGATGATTTCCCATCCTCAAAAAAAAAAGGCCTATGTACTTACAGCAGTGGACGTCTTTCGGCTGAAATGATGATGAATATAATGTTGTTTTCAAGAGAAAATTCGCCAAACCTGGCTTTCAAATGTGATGTCATCATTATGATGATGACTTGGGTGAATAAAAGTGTGGTGTGGCAGGTTGAAGTAAGCTTCAACCTGGGATGGGATGAGGTAAGCTTCTCATCTGGGAATTGACCCTACGACCGCAAGGTCAGGTGATAAGCTTCAGTAAAGGTAGGATGTTTGACCTACTTGCAGTTTTGACCCCCCAAAACAGGACTGAGCGTGAAAATGAAACGAAAACAGAATTCATTATCCTTATTTCGGCATGATGGATAAATTAAAAGAGCAAGATTGGAGAATTCCCAAAGTTTATCCGCTCCAAATTAATCTATTTGGTAATTATAACGTTTACTGGTAATGGGGCTGTGAAACAAGCGATAATAAACGATTCCCTCTTCTATCGCATTTTCATATCCACCTTAACGTTTACTGACCTAAATAAATCATTGCTTACTATGACCGTTTAGTTAAAAAATCGTTAACAACGTTTTGGGGAATTGAAAAAAAAATGTATACAGAGTAGAGCAGTGGTGGCCCAGTGGTAACAGCCGCGACTTACGAGCTTTAGGTCGTAGGTTCGAACCCAGAGAGGCACCTTACTTGGTGTAAATTATTTCATCACCACTGCTCTCTAAACGGTGAAGGAAAACATCGAGAGGAAACAGGCATATCCTAGAACCAAAAAAAATCGAAGACATGTGACACCTACCAACCTGCACTGGGCCCGCGTGGTGTATTAAGACCCACCCCCTCTTCCAGAGAGGAGGCCTGTGTCCTGTGTCCCAGCAGTGCGAACATTAAAGGCTGAATATGTAAACAGGGTCGCAGGGACATCGACGCCTAACTTGGTTGCATGGATTCAGTACATGATTCTGAACAATCCTGCAATTTTAAGTCGATTATTTAAAAAAAATAGCTTTTCCATACATTTTGTAATGGATTAGCAATATCCTTCAAAATGATTCAGATTGAGATTGATTGTGTGTTACGCAATTAGGGTGCTGAATCATTTTGAAGGATATTGCTAACCCATTGCTTCATATGGTCAAAAAATGTGTCATCTGTCTGCTCAACAACGTAAATAACGCAATGAATGTTATTGAACTGTCAAAATGAAACCAATTGCTATTGATAGTGTGGTACGCAATTACCCTGCGGGTCATGATCAGCTCTTCTGTATACGGTGTAACCGGGTTTTCGAGACCAAATTTGGTTTTGTTAGTCATCAGAGAGCTCACGGAAGGAAAGAGAAGTAGTTGGGGTCGCTGTCGCCGGATACGGCAAAGAGGACTATATTAATATACAGGGTGGAATTTTGTAATGCCACCTGAAGGGAAAGTACTCTTAATACTGTAGATAGAAAATTTTACTCAAAGAAAACATTCCTTTATTTTTTAATAGAAAGAAAACTGCATTCAAAGATTTTCAAAAATTCGCTTGCCACACCCGGGAATCGAACCGACTAAAATCTGTGAAAATTACAACCTGTAGGTACTTTTATTATATTAATATAAGAATGAAATCTGGATTATAAATTCAATCAGTCAAGTTAAAGCTCTTTACCTAATTTTTTGAGTAACATTGTATGGTCTGACGAAAGCAACTTCAGCAATAACGGCATGTACAATCGCCGCAATAACCACTATTGGTCTCGAGTGAATCCTGTTCGTGTTCATGAAACTAACAATCAAGTAAGATTTTCTTTCGTTTGGTGCGGAATTATGAGAAATATGGTTGTATTAGTCCACGTGTACGAAGGTCATTTAAACACTGTCAAGTATCTTGAAATATTGGATCTCTTAAGAAATGAGTTAAATGGTTTCCCCGAGCAAGAGCGAAACCAAATAATTCTACAGCAAGATGGTGCTCCAGCCCATAACAGCAGAATCACTACTGCTTACATTAATAACCATTTTTAATACCTGGATTGGTACAAACGGCACAATCAGATGGCCTGCGAGATCACCAGATCTCACCCCTTTAGATTTCTTTTTGTGGGAATATATGAAAAATCAAATTTACATTAAATCTTGTGAGTTGAAGTTCAGAATACGATTTATAACATTCACCACAAAACGATTAAAGGTTACTAGAAATGAATTCGTTAGAAGAATACATTTGTGTATCCAAGAAAATGGAGCCCATTTCGAGCAAGTAATTAGCTAATTTACAATTTGTTGTAAATAATTTAAGATTTCATGGTTTTCCTATCATTTTAATGTGTATTGTCTTTGGTCCCTGGCCCTGATATCAAGCAATGGACAAAATTGTCAACATTTTATATGCTTGAGTACGAGGCTTTTGACTACGTTGTATTTGATGGCATTTTTTTTTGTAATGTATGGTTTGTTTGTGCGGAATAAACTATTTTTCTTTCTTTCTTTGCTTTTTTTTACTTTCGTTACCAAGCGACTTCCTCTACCCAATGAAAGGGACTGGTCATCTCTTAGCTGCCACGGCTTATTGTAATTTTTAATTTCTGAATTGTTTTTATGTTTTCTATAACGGACGCTTTTAACGTGCACGTCTTTTCTACATCGTTCTCACATGGTTAATTTCAACACGAATGATGTAATCAAATATTTTGTAAGAATTTTATGATTTAAAAGAGTGTCCATGGAGTTTCTTGCCCGTTCTTCTCCATAGGTACCTACGCTTTGGAATGGGCAACTAGCTTCATCTTTCTGACTGACCGACCCTTTGACAATTCAAAAGTGCCTGTAATTGGTTTAGTTGAATTAAATGATTTGAGTTTGAGTTTGAGTTTGAAAGAGAACGGCCAAGTATTCACGGAAAAATCATCATAACCTCCTCCGTTTTTTAAAGTCGCTTAAAAACTTGCATCTCACATGCACCCGGAGCATCCTGAACAAAATATTAGGATATCTACAATGCTGTTTCTGAGAAATCCAGATGGAAAAACTTAATAACACTTTGCCAGACCCAGGAATCGAACCCAAGAAAGACCTCATGCTTAGCTGTAGCGCTTGCAATTGCAAGAACAACGAGGCAGACGTGTCAGTACTACATGGAATATGCGATGATTATTTTAGCTCAAAATTGCTTATTTCATGGCCCAACACAGAGGGAAGTTTAAGTTCCAAAGCGATTAAACTCGTAATGAATTATTTGATCTGGTGTTATTTAGAGCACAAGACGACTCGGATCCATCTGACTCCGGTTTCATTTCATTTTGGTAGTCATACAGGATTTTCAGCACCGTGGCCCGTGGCTAAATAATAACAGCCGCACAGGTTGATCGATCAGGTTAAGCTACATTTTGAATGGGTGACCATCTTAACATGTCGAGACACCGGAATGCATGTTAAGCGGTTGGTCCCGGCTGTCATTCGTGGATCTTTGACAGTCGTTACGGGCAGAAGCCCGAAACTCTGACAACCAGTCTTACCAAAGGGTATCGTATTACCCAGTGACTGGGTTTTGGAGGTCAGATAGACAGTCACTCCATGTAAAATACTGGTATTCAACTGCATCTGGTTAGTCTAGAATCCGACCCCAACATAGTTGGGACAAGGCTAGGCAGATGATGACAGGATTTTCAGCACTTTTTTCATTCATTCATTCTCAGTCCTTATCCAAATGTACAGTCACGAGCACCAATATGTCAACACTTGGCAACTTTCAATTGCGATTTTTTCGTGAAATAACGAATGCAACGTTGAAATACGACACATTACATAAATCTGTGGGTTCGAAAATGCTATGTTCTTAAGAACATACAATTTTATAAAAAAATAAAGGAGTAAATCGCTTTTGAATAAAGCCGAGTGTATACATACTTTTGCTCGTGACTGTACATGGGGTCTGCGCGGCATGTCTTCTTCTTCCATACTTCTCTATTAGTCTTCCATACTTCTCTATTAGTCTTCCATACTTCTCTATTAGTCTTCCATACTTCTCTATTAGCCTTCCATACTTCTCTATTAGTCTTCCATACTTCTCTATTAGTCTTCCATACTTCTCTATTAGTCTTCCATACTTCTCTATTAGTCTTCCATACTTCTCTATTAGTCTTCCATACTTCTCTATTAGTCACGATGTCGGTAGTCACTCCCTTTCTAACAATATTTTCATTCACACAGTCCATCCATGGTTTCTTTGGTCTTTCAATGTCATCTTTTGGCATTTAGAGAATTGAATTTGCAGCTTGCATTTTTTCAATTAAATGAAGTTTGGTAGTCAGAAGCTCAAAAGTCTGACTACCAGTCTTACCAAGGGGAATCGTGTTACTCAGTAACTGGGCTGTAGAAGTCATAGTCACTCTATGTAGGTATGTATACGTATGTTTAAAACAGTGTCCTCGGAGTTTCATGCCTTTGCTTTGAAATGGGCAACTTCTTCTTCTGAATGACCGACCCCTTGACAATTCAAAAGTGCCTGTAATTGGTTTAAATTTGAAATAAATGCGAGTCTTTAGATGCGAATTTTGCAAAATACAGTAACTGGCTCGAAAGTTTAGGCTAGGTCTAAACTCGTTTTGTAATAAGACGATTTGAGTTTCCGTTAAACACCAGCTGCATCCGGTGAGGCTGGAAACCGATCCCAAAATAGTTGAAAAAATTCTAGGCACATTGAGTCCAAGCAAAAAGATACCATAACACTCATTTTCTATTAAACTAGAGTCAGTGGGCAAACATCACATGGCAGTGAAAGCTAAGCCTGGATTACCGCCCATACCGCAACCGTCTAATGACTCGCTATAACGTAGCGAGACATTCTATGACGTCACGGACTCACAACATACAGGCTGTGGAGTGTCTTCAAGTGATATTAAAACCGGTAATATATGGCGTGTCTGGGTGAACATGAGACGTGGTGACAGCAGGTGGAATAGATTACTGACACAATGGTGATCGATAGTGGGATAAGGTGGTTTGGATGACCGATGATAAGATGGATGATAAACAAATAAATAAATTCTTTGTTGCCATAAAAACGGGTAACAGAAATGTATGACCCTGGCCTGTATTTCAGGAGCCAGAATCGATGTTATAATAATAAAAGTTGTTGAAAAAGATACAAAATAGGGGGGAATTTTCTTGAAAGTATAAGTAATAAGTAGGTATTATAAGTATGTGTATACATGTGTTATGTATGATAAGTATTTTGACAGTTCAAACCACTCCCTTGTGTCATAGAAAATACGTTAAGAGCATTTTCAACGTACGGCATTTTATACAAACTTTGAAGTCCTTGTTCTTCGAAAGGCATGAACCTATTTTAATGAAACTTCATATGCATAAGCAGGATACATAGGCCTAAAAAGAACTAAGAACAATTTCGAATAATGTCTTACTTAAAAAAAGATAATAGGACATCTCTGTTTCTATGGAAAGTTTAAAATCGGTCAAATTTACATGTAACACTATATTTCGAAAATGTTCTCCATTAACTTTTTAGACCTATGTATCCTGCTTATGAAGTTTAATTAAAATCGGTTCATGCATTTCGAAAAACAAGGACTTGAAAGTTGGTATGAAATGCCGTACGTTGTCAACGCTCGTAATAGCAGATATCGTAATGAACTAAGGAATTGACGTGGTTTTGAAGTAAGGAATATTCGTTTAGTGGTTATAGTGAATCCTATAATGGCCCAGGTCAAATAATTTGACTATGGAGCTGAGGTGCAAACTATGTTCCAATTACTATCCTGCCCCCTGTGCTCCAAAAATCAGCCATAGCGACCTCTGCGCTGCCACCACATGATCTGACGAAGATTATGTCTGGACTTTAAAAGAGACTGTGACCTCTGAGTTTGTTTCGGCCTTTCTTCTCAGAGTAGTCAGATAGGAAACGCCGACGTCATCTAGTTTTAAAAAATATGACTGTCGTGTAAAAGTGTTTGTCACTGTAAGTACAGAAATAAAATCATTTATCACCGACGGCCAACAAAAATTAATACACTGTCGTGCGGTCGTGCCATTAACACGACGAAAAAGAAGATGTAAAATAAAAGTAACATCCCGTATCTCGCAATAATACATCAAGTCAGCAATATAGGGGACTCGTCCCGGCGGCGCTCTGTTTATTTGAGTTTGTACGCACACTTCACAAATTGACAACATGACGTACAACACACATAGAACACATGCAGACCTATGTACTTGCAGCCAAAGTACGCTGAAACTTTGAAGGAAGCCACCTGTCCCGCCGCCGGGGATTAAAGTGAAGCCAGTAGGACTTTGAGCGACCAACCCGCACTGGACTCGCGTGGTGGATTACTGCCCACTCCCTCTCACAGAGAGGAGGCCTGCCAGCAGTGGGAACATTACAGGCTAGTTATGAGTAGAGCTAGCACCTAGAAAGAGTAGGCGAGCAACGAGAAGCGAGTGCGCGACGGTGACGAGCGATTACTCACTGGTATGCGTATTTACCAAGCGAGAGACTCTCAGCAAGTGTTCTGCGGCGCTGAGCGAGTAGTCAGCTAGTACTTTCTTTGATAACTCTTATCGCCGCTGGGACAAACGTGTACTCGCCGGCGGCGGTGTGAACAGTCATCGGTCAACTTTAAATATATGACGGATCATCAGGATGGTTCGAGCTACGATCAGCTGCAGATCATCCAGGCCGTTTTATGTGGGTATCATGCAAAGAAATAACAATTACTCAGGCAAATAATCACTTTATACTTCAATTTCTTGTTAAAATCAACCGCTATTAGACAATAACAGGCTGTTATAATAATAATAATAATCTTTTATTTCGACCAACAGTGGATCATATACAAAAAAAATACAAAATTTCAAAATAAATCAAAATGATGATGATGTTATGATAATGATGGTTTCAACAAGTAGACGGAACCGTTCGAAATGCGTTCCCTTCAACCTCGAAACCGAGAGGAAACGCCACGACTCTGTCAAAGCACGTCAAATCTAGTCTTGACAGTTGCCGCTAGGTGGCGTGCCTTGTTTTGTTGTAAACGTCAATTGCCGGATGCGAAATAATATATAATTATTTCTCTTTTACTTACACGGGACTTCGAATCTTTCGAGAAAATCGTTAATAAGCGAGTCATTTCCTCGTCGGAGATGAAACAGATGCTTGAGCCGTTTGTAGATTTGCTTCCGAAAAAATTTAAACATTAACGATTGTATCTATATTCGACTTACAAAAAAACGCGGGACCAATATGGCACAAAAATTATGATGCGTCGGCCGGGAATCGAACCCGGATCAACTGCTTGGAAGGCAACTATGCTGACCATTACACCACCGACGCATGTGTTTGATTGCTTTAATCAAGTTTGTGGTAGTTGAACAAAAGCTAGGTAATATGGCTAAAGTCAAATTTTATTTATGTTTCAAATTGACTTTATATCAAGTTAAACAAATATCAACTTTATTTTGATGGAAATTTTAGTTAATTTCAGAGTGTAGAGCACTATTGAAAAAGTTTTTGATGCTTGAAGTTGTAGCGTAAACTGAACTTTATTGTGTAGGAATTAAATTTATTTTTCCATAAACTCATATTTGTTTACATTTTTGTCGAATATGTGCTTGAAGTTGTAGCGTAAACTGAACTTTATTGTGTAGGAATTAAAGTTATTTTTCCATAAACTCATATTTGTTTACATTTTTGTCGAATATGTCGCGATTCAAATTTAAGTATCGTTAGCTACACGGGACATTTGGCTATGGCATAATCAGCCTATATCGTTCCATCTGCTGGGACACAGGCCTCCTCTCTTCGAGAGAGATGCTCTCTCTTTCCTTGGCTGTGGATATACAAGTCTCTAACCTAGTAAAAGACTGATAATATATTTTGTATTTTGTTAGTCTATACTTTCCCACTGTTCGGCAAAGGCCTCCCCCAAATCGTTCCAGGAACTCTTTTCGCGCACCACCTCGAACTAGTCCTCGCGGTACGCGTCCAGGTCATCTCGCCGTCTCTTTCTGGATAATATATTAATAATTATTCTTCACCTGGCTCTTCATCTTCGTCACGTCCAGGGTACAACAGCATATAATATTGGTGTCCGCAATTCCACGAATTTTATTGGCCCAAAACTTCGCCACTTCCACGGCATTGTTAGTGGCAGCGCAGAGGTCGCTTTGACTGCATGTTTTGGAGCACATAGGCTGACGCGACGGAGTAGGCTATTATAGCAGTAGGTATTGGACATTTTCTACTGAGTGAAGCATCTGTTATGTAGTAACTATTTAGTAATCTGTGACTGAGGGCAGAATAGGAGGTGGGGATTAGTTTGCACCACAGCTCCACTTCCACACCCTGCTGCCGTACTGTAGAGATAGCTTTTTTTTTAATGATATAAACTAGTGCTTGACTGCGATCCCGCCTGATGGAAAGCAATGATGCAATCGTTGATGGTAAAGCGCACTAATTTATTATGAGCCTATTCACTCTAGCCTTGAAGACACTTAAATTATAATCGGACGGGAAGACCGCTGCAGGCAAATTGTTCCAGTCCTTCGATGTACGCGGTATAATAAACGACAAGGCGAAACGCTTCGTCCGGATCGTAGCGGTGTCAACAACGTAAGGGTGGACACTCGCCGTACGACGGGTTGTCCGATGATGGAACGGTGACTTTGCAAGGTTGTACGAGTATTTGTATACGAGTATACCGGCGGGTGGCGAGATGCTCGCTTGGTTGTAGGTATTGAGTGCGTAGAGGGAGAGTAAAGCATAACAAAATCAGCCTGTAATGTTCCCACTGCTGAGACACCGGCCTCCTCTCAGTGAGAGGGAGTGGTCCACATTACACCACGCGCACGTGCGTTATCATTAACCACTAAGGTTTTAGGTAATGATTAATAAAGTAGACGATTTATGTATGTTCGTTTGGCACCACTTTACTTTAGAAGTCAAAACACACCATGAAATTGCAATTATTTACTATCTACCTGTAATTAAAGTTTATTGTCTCATAGTACAATCAAGCTCATTACTGTAATTAAAACATTTGTTACATTAAAGATGGTTCGAGTTTGTGTAGTCAATTGGAAGGCTCTATCACATGCGTCGGTGGTGTAATGGTCAGCATAGTTGCCTTCCAAGCAGTTGATCCGGGTTCGATTCCCGGCCGACGCATATGTTTTGCCTATCCTATTTTATTGATTTTATTAATTATTTTGGCATTCGTGGATCTTTGACAGACGTTAGGTAGGTCGTCGAAAGCCCAAAAGTGTGACAGTCAGTCTTACCAAAGGGTATCTTGTTTCCCATTAACTGGGTTGTGGAGTTCTGATAGGCAGTCGTTCCATGTAAAATACTGGTATTCAGCTACATCCGGTTAGACTGGAAACCGACCAAAATCGGATCATGAAATTTTTTGATCCCCAGAAAAGATGAAAATATATATTTTTACGCAGGCAAAGCCGTGTGAATAGTAGGTAAACTGAATCTAAGATTTACAATAGTCATACAACAAAATATTTATATCCTAGGCTAACTTCGCATCTAGCCTGTTTGTATTGCCATCTCTTTTTAACGCATTGGGTGTTATATGTATCTGTTTCATTTATCTAGTAGCACTGATGGTATATATATCGATTGACTGGCTTTGTATTAGAGAGGATAGGTTTTGTCGGATAAATCTGGAGATAGGTCTTAAGGTCATCGTCTGCCTAGCCTTTTCCCAACTATAATGGGGTCAGCTTCCAGTCTAACCGGATGCAGCTGAATACCAGTATTTTACATGGAGCGACTGCCTTTCTGACCTACACAACCCAGTTCCTGGGTAACACAATACCCCTTGGTAAGACTGGTTGTCAGACTTTCGGGCTTCTGACGACCCGTAGTGACTGTCAATGATCTACGAATGACAGCCGGGATCAACGGCTTAACGTGCTTTCCGAGGCACGGAGGGGTCTCGATATCTAAAAATGGTCACCCATCCACAGACCAACCGCGGCAAGCGTAGCTTAACCTGATCGATCGACCTGTGCGGCCGTTATTATTTAGCCACGGGCTCCTCCACGATAGGTCTTAAGGTTTGGTCGATAAATAAAATTGTTGTTAACTTTGATAGAAAGCACTGAACGGTCACACAATGACGGCTTTCCAAATACAGAGCGTTTTTTGACACCTTCATGTCAAAGGGCATAATGGAAAACATCGCGAGGAAACCGACATGTTCTAGAACCAAAAATTCGAACATTTATCCTTTCTGTGCCACCTTGTCCTGTAGTCAGCAGTGTGTTTCTTCCAATGTACTGTATCCAAACATCATCATTATCATCAGCCTTAGAAAGTAAGATTCCAGGAGGGTTTATAAAATTCGTGCCCAATATTTTAGAAAGCTTTATCGCATGTGTCGGTGGTGTAATGGTCAGCATAGTTGCCTTCCAAGCAGTTGATCCGGGTTCGATTCCCGGCCGACGCATTCTTTTTGCACTTTCCCAGTCGAAAAATATGCAGACCAAAGAAATAGCCAATGTTGAACGCTATCCTATTTAGTCTTTCATTCCTTAAGGAAGTGAGTTTGATGTGTTTAAAAATAATAAATGCAAGTCGTTTACCAAAATGGATATCGTTCTGGTCCTAACCTATATACAGGGTATCCCGAAACTCATCTATAACCTGGTACCGGGCGAGAGGCCAAGGTATACCAGTTATGAAAAAAAAAGGAAAAAAAATCCATGTCACTTAGTCAAGCGATAATAGACATTTTTTGAAAAAGTTGAAAATTTGACCGCTTTTTTAAGTACTGTGATCACATTTTTTATAATTTTACAGTGGTTTTTTTAATAATGTAATCTCAAATAACAGTGCTATTAATCGCAAACACAAATCAATGTAATAAACATTGTTAAGTAAGTAAAATAAATTAAGTCTTGACGAGTTATGGCTTACAAAATTATTGTCAGTTATCTTTGATACTCCATGTTGGAAAAAGATTTTATTTCATTTTTTTTTTCATATCTGGTATATACCGGTCAGGTAATAACTGCATCTCATCCGTACCGGAGCTTGAAGCGCCGGGGCACACCGTGGCGCACTAGGACTCACCGGGGCACATCGGGGGACACGGAAGTACACTGGGGCACACCGGGGGATACGGGGGCACACCGGGGCATTGAACGCTTCCCTCTCTCGTTACCGAAGCAATGCGAGCAACACAACTGTACGACAGTTTTCACACTTTACTCACTAAGCACACTCTAATGTAATTGTTCTTGTTTATTTACATAAAGGAGCAGTGGTCGCCCAGTGGTATCGGCAGCGATTTACGAGTTGTAGGTCGTGGGTTCAAACCTAGGCAGGCACTTTACTTTGTGTGTAATTTTATCATTACTGCTCTCAAAACGGTGAAGGAAAACATCGTGAGGAAACTGAAGGAAACGTCCTAGATAAAAAAAAAAACCGGCCAAGTGCGTGTCGGACTCGCGCACCGAGGTTTCCGTACAATTTAAAATTATTAAAAATATTTTTATTATATCGATACTGGAAATATGAAATAACGTAAGGGACAAAACTAAGGTTTTCAGGAGAGCAAAAATAAGATATTTTTCTTACAAAACTGGCTATAATTTTTTAACTATATGTTTTATGTAAAAAGTGTCTAGGACAAAGTTTCTTAGATTTCTTCATTCTTTGAAGCTAAAATAGTAAAAAATCAATAAAGCCTACAGTTTCAAAGATAGCATGTCCCTTACGTTAAATAATAATGAATACGAGTGATATACGTTATCAAAATTTTAGATGTAAATAAACGGCATTGGTGTATGGGACACTTAAGGAAATAAACATTTAGAGTTTTTCAAAGTAAAGGTCTCTTAATGGTACAGTCTATAATGTTAATGCTGTTAACAAATATAAAAAATAGAATTTTATACATTCGTGACCTACTATGCCTATGCCATACAGTTTAAAACTACTTGCTGACTCATAGGGATAAAAAATAAACGAATAAAAGAGATCAAAACTTTTATTTGTGCTCACTAATCCTCTTTTATAAACGCAATTTAGGTACTCTCATAAATTATGTTAAGTATAACATTATTAAATTCTGTTATAAATCACAATAAAAATAGCTATTTTGGCTTACTAAAATTAGACTCATTGTCCCAAAAGAAAAATAAAATTCACTTAAAAAATAAACAAATCAGTCTTCTTATGTAAATAGTAATCATTAAACATAAAAAAAAAAACAAATTAACTTCTTCCTTAATAGAAAGCCTACAGATAAATTGAAAAAGTCTCAAAAATTAGTCATTATCTTTGTCAGTCTCATCATCGTCGGGTGTCATTGAGCCTATCTTTAATTATACTCTTATTATGAAGATTCAAATATTCATTGAAAAACTTATTTGGAATTATACCATTGTCACATAATTTTTTGAGATCTTTAAACTTTGGAACTGAAATTGGCACATCGGCGTCGAGGCAACGATGAGGGACGACCTGGGTCTCGTCCTCGACAGCCGGTGGAACTTCGTCGAGCATTTCCGACGTTTGGCCCCCAAACTGGAACGGGCCGGGGCCGCCTTAAAGCGGCTCCTGCCCAACCTGAGGGGGCCAAACGCCTCCTGCCGGAGGCTTTACGCGGGGGTCGTGCGGTCCATGGCCCTATATGGGGCCCCGGCGTGGGCGCGTTCACTGCGGCTTCGAGCCGCACACTATCTGAACGCGCCCCAGAAGGTGGTAGCCACAAGGCTGATCCGGGGCTACCGCACGATCTCGCGCGAGGCGGCAAGCCTCCTTGCCGGACTGCCGCCATGGGATCTGGAGGTGATAGTCCTCGCGCGCCTGCATGACTGCCGCGCGGAGGCACTACGCCGGGGGGAAACTCTGCACCCGTGGCAAATCGGTGTGGAGCGGACGGACCTCCGGCGCGATCTCATGGCGGAATGGAAGGCGCGACTATCGCAACCCAGCGCAGGGCACGCCACGATAGTGGCGATAAGACCCCTCTTTGAGGAGTGGCTAGAGAGGCGTCACGGCATTCTCACGTACCGCCTGACGCAGGTCCTCTCCGGACACGGGTGTTTCGGGAGGTTCCTGCACATAATCAGGCGGGAGGAGACGCCTGGGTGTCACCACTGCCAGGATCGCCCAGAGGACACGGTGGAGCATACGGTGGAGGTCTGCCCTGCTTGGGCGGAGCCCCGCCGTGTCCTCGTAGAGGCGATCGTCAATACGGCGGCGACCTCTCGCGTCCGGCCCTGGTGCAAGCCATGGTCCGGGGCGAGAGGGAGTGGGAGGCAGTCACCTCCTTCTGCGAAGCAGTCATGCTAGCGAAGGAGGTGGCGGGGAGGCTGAAGGAAAACACCTCACGCCTCAACGGCCGCGGGAGACGCTCCGGGCGTCGGGAGCCGCGTAACGACTCCCGGCCACCAAAGGCGCGGGCCTGCGGGGGCGGTAAGTAATGGGTAACTCACCGCCCGATCAGGACCAGGCCTGTGCCGGACGGCGCGTTGTGTTCCACGCGCGCCTCAAAGAGATGTCAGCAGAAGACGGGGCCCGATAGGGCTGAAGCCTGCCAGGGCGGCGGGATCTTCCGAAAGGTTTACCGCTGCCCTGGAAAAGAAAGGACTAAGGAAGGAACACGGGTGGGTTTTAGTCAGTAAGAGTCTGACACTCCCTTACGCTCCACCCAGCGGGAGGGGTCATTTGATGATTTCCCATCCTCAAAAAAAAAAAAAAGGGTCAATATAATTATGATAATTTGAGTCACAATTTAATGTAAGGGACATAGTATTTGTACCTTCTCAGGGAACACTAATGTATAAGACAATAATAAAACATCTCAAATTATGGAGTAACTTATGTGACCTGTTGTAAAATGTACTCGATTTTTATTTAATGTAAATACCAAATACTGTGAGTAAAGAGACTTACATTAGTTTTTATAAAAATATTAATTTATAATGTCATATACAGCCAGTTTCTAGAAAAAAAATGGTCTAGGCCTACGGAAAATATGTGATGTAAAGGACATTTTTTTCAAGATATCGAGATTTTAAATATACCAATCGATAGAGCAAAAAATTCCGAATCCAACGATATATATAACTCATTTTCGACCAAATGTCCCTTACGTTATTTCATATTTCCAGTATCGATATGATGTAACTAAAAATTTACGGTTTTCGCAATTTTTCCTTTATCTGTGCTATAAGAAGTTGCTTCGTACCAAATTTCAAGATTCTGAGTTCACGGGAAGTACCTACCCTGTAGGTTTTGAATCCCTTGCGAGTGTCGAAAATCTGCGGCATAAACGGCTGTATCTTTGATTGCGTTGGCTTAGAAGTTTGATTTTTTCACAGCTCGAAGGGTCAGTAGACCTGAGTATTTGATATAAATTCCAGCTTGATACCTCCACGCGTTCCTGAGAAAAAGGGTCTTGACAGACAGACGGACAGATAACAAAGTGATCCTATAAGGGTTCCGTTTTTTCATTTCGAGGTACGGAACCCTAAAAATGACGACGACATGTGACAACCAACCCGCACTGGGACCACGGGGTAGACTACAACCCGCTCCCTGTCGAAGAGAGGAGGCCAGCGTATCAGTAGTGGGAACATTAAGCCATTCAGGCTTATTTACACAAACCAAGCTTTATGACAGACCATGATAATATCACGCCTGTTCATCCGGACGGGATTAGCAGAGAACAATTTGTACACCCACATTTCACCTGTTTTTTTAAGTACGATGGTTTTTCATAGAATAAAAATTATATATCATAGCACATTGCCATTAGCATTATTAATAGCCGAGCTGTTACTAAGTAAATTACTCATGCAAAAATTCGAGATACAAAACCCAATGATGTTGTCTGTCATGGGAATCGAACCAAGCACCCCACGCTCAGCGGAGCCACACTTTTACCTCTAGACCAACTTGGTCGCAAGCGCGAAAATAAAATAGGTTGTCATTTGTTCTCCAAGTAGTAACTAAATAAATAAATAAACATTTATTTCAGTATCGCTTCCATATTTGTTAGTAACAATGTACACTTTAAACTAGTGTTAGTAACATTTATTCTAAGCTGCGTGAGGCGCGCCGATATTGGGGAATGTCTACTTGACTGCGTGCAGTCGTATCCACCGCCCCAGGATCAGGATCGGAGAGCCCCACCTTTCAGCCAACGTTCTAAGAACGGCGTAGCAGAGATGCGCATCAACTATCAACGTCCGCGTCGGCAAACATGCCTGACGCGCTACAAAAACGTAGCAGCCCCATCAACACTCGGAACGTGTTGTTATATTGTTTCAACCCAAAAAGAAAACAAAAGCTACACACAAACAGACCCTCGTGAACGTCTAATTACACCAATAACATCATTGCTTTCAACCCAGCCAGTACTTTTTATAGCTTCAAGCGATGAATCAAATCTCAAGAGTCAAACGTTTCATTCCTGCCACTTGAACGTATCTCTTAAGTGTTATAAGTACCTTTAAGCTGCATTTATTTCCGTTTGAAGCGATCCATTATGAATTGAATGATAATTTATTGGTGTATTTATTTTTGTTTCGATTTTTCTTTATGTTTTGTTGGCTAACTGGTCAACTTTGTTGTTGAAAAAGTTCCTAAATTAAAATTGGCGAGAATAAACATGCTGCGTGTGTCTTGCTAAGATGAATTTATCAGGCGTAAAGAGTCAAATTGACACAACAATTCGTACAGTGAGGTTGTTTCGGTCTTTTTAAAACTTTACTTACTTTAAGGCCTATTTTTGTTGTAAACCATATTATTTACATGAAGGTGTAAAACTTTTTTCTTTTTATCTTCTTAGAGTAGTCTGATACGAAACACCGAAGTCGTCTAATCTCAAAACATAATCTATAATTGTCATGTAAAAGTGTTTGTAAAAACTTTATCACCGAAATGACATAATTAATAACTTATCATTTATCAGTGCAGCAAGCGTAATGACCCTGTGGCTTATTTTGGAATTCATGAAATCACTATAAAAATTGTTTTTTTGTTCTCTGACAGCGTCACACCGTGAAAGGGACAGATTGGTTTAATGTAGTATACTTTATATCTCGCTGTACGTAGAATATCATCATCAGCCTACAGCAATCTAGTGCAGATTCTCAGCAACTCTCATCCAGCTTCTACCAGCCACCCTGCGAAAATCATCGCTTCACCTAGCCTGAGGGCGTCCTACCTTACGTAGAACGAAACATAGTTGTCTAATATACGTAACGTGGTGTGTATCGTCATTACTGCAACCCTTTGACATAATTTAATGACCTTTTCGACGCCCATGGGCGCAGATGAATTTTCTAAACTATTGTAGAGATAATAATAACAGCCGCACGGGTCGTTTGGTTAGGCTAAGTTAGGCTAAGCCGCTTGCTGCGGTTAGTCCTTGGATGGGTGACCATCTTTACATCCCAAGCCCCTCTCCGTGCCGCCGTTGGTCCCCGCTGTCATTTGTTCGTCTTTGACAGTCGTTACGGGTCGTCAGAAATCCGAAAGTCTGACAACTAGTCTTACCAAAGGGTATCCTATTACCCAGTAACAGGATTGTGGAGGTCAGATAGGCAGTCGCTCCATGTAAAATACTGGTATTCAGCTGTATTCGGTTAGACTGGAAGCCGACCCCAACATAGTTGGGAAAAGGCTAAGAAGATGATGAGGAGATCATACTCACACTTAACATACAAGGTGCCTTTTAATTCAGTTTACTGTGGACTCTTTTTTTTATTTTTTATTCAGCCATTTCTGTCCCACTGCAGGGCAAAGGCCTCTCTTCCCTCCTTCCACTTATCCCTATCCAGTGCTGTTAAACGCCCATTCTTGTGGAAAGAGTCGAGCTCGTCCCGCCATCTCATTCTGGGCCTACCGCGTTGTCGTTTGCTGCTGTTTGGGACCCATTGTGTGGTTACTTTAGCCCATAGCTCCTAATAACTCTTATTTTCTTCAGATTACCTATAATGTTTCCACTGTTGTGATCCAAGCCTCCTCTATAATCTCTATGTCACTTATACTTCTCGCGGACCCATTGCAGGTTGGTGGATGACATTCATTATCATTTTCTCAATGGTCACCTTGGCGACCCAGTGATACCGGCCGCGTCTTAGGAGTTGCATAGGTCGTAGGTTCGAACCCAGACAGGCGCTTTACTTTATGTAAATTATTTCATCACCACTGATCTCAAAACAGTGAAGGAAAACAACTTGGGGAAGCTGGTATGTCCTAGAAACAAAATTTCTAAGACATGTGACTTCTACCAACCCTCACTGGGCTCTCTCCCTCACACCGAAAGGATGTCTGTGTGTGTCTCAGCAATGGGAACATTATAAGCTGATTATGCACATTTTAATTGTTCTCCAATCTCTCTATCTCATTTTGTAACAAGTCTGCTCTAGCCCTATCAAATAGAAGATCAATTCGGAACTCAACAGGAAACTGCTAATGAATGACTTACTTTGTTCATTTCTCCCAAAAATCATAGGGAATCATCAACGGGGAACAAAAACATGTAATTAGGTGAGTTTCCACGGGATCCATGGAACCATGACACCATCATGATCGAATTATGTGGTATAATGGGGTACAATGGTGACACCGTAATGTCGGTACTTCCGGTAGTAATGATGATTCTATTTTGTTGGTCAGCTTGTGTGTCAAGTTTGCGTATAGTTCGAGGTTAGGATAATCGGGCAGAAAAGTGTTTGTTTAATTTTATGTCATAGTTAGTGAAGCTTCTATTCGGTTTAGATTTTGTTTATTTGTGACAACTAGCTGCACCCCGCGGTTTCACCCTCATAAGTTTCGATCCCGTGGGAATATCGGAATAAATATCCTATGTGTTATTCCTGGTTATAAACTATATGTTTGTCAAATATCATCCAAATCCGTTCAGTAGTTTTGGCGTGAATGAGTAACAAATATCCATCCATCGGATTTATGTTTGCAATAATAAATAAACTGGCTTTGTGTATAGAGAATAAAGTCCCGTCGTAAAGAAAGTTAAGTCTTTTATTCCTCGCAGAATGAATAGGTTTACTAAAATATCTCATTTTCTTCATTTGGCTGTATTTTTTAATTTTGCTGGTTTGCAAATTTGCTATTCACGAACTTGCAGGAGATGTACTTACCTACCTATCTAGGCACGATCTAGTAAACAGGTCCAGTTGAAAACCAGCGTCAGGCACTAGTGGTCTGGCATTATGGCTGACCTGGACCTTTTTGGTGCAGCCGTGAGGCACACGTTCCTGCTAATTCCTTTCATCGGACTTTACACTTTTTATTTGTTTATTTCTGATGTATTGTGTGTCGTTCAGTCTGTGCTAAATAAATGTATTTTCTTTCTTTCTTTCTTTCAAAAAACAAGAAACGATACTGTTTATAATTTAATTTCCATAAGTCATGTCGGTATTTTTTCCAGTTTAGTCCTGTACCTACTTAACTTTTGTGTCTGTCTATATTCGTTGTAGGAATTGTAGAATTAAACAAAGGATAGGGTCACAAAATTTATTGAAACACTTAAATTCGAATTTTAAGTACAAATCAATAATTTGAAATAGCTTCCTCATATGGCAACGTGTTTTATTATAACACAATTACTTACTACATAAATATCTATAAAATATATAACTATTTACAAAACTTAATAATACTGCTTCTATATACACTCGCTATCTATAAAATATTTATTTTATATATTCGAAAAAAAAATTAAAAATGCAAGGCACCAGTTTTAGCACCAAATTTTACAAAATAAAGGTGCAAAATATTTTGACATCTCGTCATTGGATTTAACAATATTTTTAATATGCACAAATTGTACCTACACACATAGTGTAATATTTTTAACACATTATTCGATATATGTAATACATTTTCGTAATAATTTACATTTTGTATAAGAAATATTTTTTAATACAATTAGTGAGCACATGCTCGCGACTGTAAGCCATACCCGTACAATACGATGAGTATAATGCCATTGGTCGGCTTTAGATAGCCGGTAGACAGTTATATTAATATTTGATCAAAAATAATTAACTTTAACCAAAATGCACAGGACGGCAGACTTTTTTATTTATAAGCAAGAGAAAGAATTTTATATTAATATTTAATCATTATGGTGACCATAAACAGTCATGCTTTCAAGTTATTGCAACCTTTTTTTTAAACTACAGAACATAACATCGCGGCTGGTAATACCCGAAGGGTAATGCAGAGGTGTACCTTTTAGAACACCCACATTTCGCCAGTTATGTTAAAGTCCCATGTCTCATTTTACCTAAATTCAACCAACCAATATCATGATACCCATATCACACTACTACAACAGACTATACCATGAGCGAAGAGCGATTAACTTCAAATTAATCAGTATTATTTTATAGGCCAATAAGCAAAAACGACCTTATATCAAACTAACATAAGAGCTAAGATCATCGGCCACTCTACTCATGACATAGTCCACACATTATCAACTAAACTATATTTACAATAAATATCATTAATTTTCGTAAAGACAGAGAATATTCAGATCATAACAACATTTAGTTAAAATGCTACCTACAACAGGAAATTAGATTATTTAGAAATTGCATCAGATTTTGGAAGCACATTGACAGTAAACGCACTATACAAGAATAATTTCGACATTTCTAACAATACAGTACATATATCATAAATAACAGATACATTTATATATCTCACAGACATAAACAAATAATTCAACAAAAGCATTGAATGATTTAATTCGTGATAAAAAACAATTTATTTACATTATTTCTCTAGAGAAATAAGCACCATATGAAAAATTTTAGCACAATATTTTGATACAAACAAACGCTCCCGATGCAATTTCTTAAGTCTTAGTAAGAAAATACAGGAACTTTTTAAGATAAAGGCACTTTGAAGGAAATACTAACATTAATACTGGTTGAAGACTCCAGCCGTGCTTAAGTTAAGCGCACACTGGCGACAAACCGCATTTATATACACTAAGAGACTGTTTAACACCGACTTATAGTTCCCTTGCACTTCTTGTGACTAGCAAAACAGTTTCTCTGTAGCGGCGATTCTCAAAAATAATCGTTTCGCGATATTCTACTCCATATTCGATATTATGCGCTTAACCTGCGTCTTCTACAAAACAAACCAAGACATTTAATACATCGAAAACTATCGATTAATACATAAAGATTCAACGTACTTTGGATCCATTTCGTCGATCTCTCGTCCTTTCGTTTCTGGGACGAAAAGTACGACGAATAGGAGACACAGTACGGAAATTCCTGCGTACATCCAAAATAGTCCGTACAACCCTATATAGTCTTGAAAATCCGTTGCTGTCTTGACATTTACAAATCCGCATAGATGGCTGAAACTTGTAGCTAAAGCACTGCCCGTACTTCTATACTCAAGAGGAAACAGTTCCCCTATGAGAAGAGAAGAAATCGGACTGATACCCAAAGAAAATGCGATAGTAAATGTTAAGACACAAACCAGAGGGATCCAATCATACGTAGGTTCTGATACCATTAAATCTGTCGAATTTCTGAAAACTTCCTGATAGTATGCGAATGATCCGAATCCGGCGAGTGCTATGGACATCATCACTCCACTTATCATCAATAGAGGTAGTCTACCTAAGTTATCTATCAGCATTCCTGATAGACATGACGCTAGCAGTTGGGCAACACTTGTCGCTATCGCTCCTCCATGAGGATTCATTGTCCTAAAGGTCTTCTTAAACATTTTGACTGCGTAGAAGTTGAATAAGTTCGCTCCAGTAAACCTTTGGAAGAACATCAGCCCACAAGTTATTAGAACAGGCCTTGTCATCCTTTTCGAAAGCAGAGCCTTGAATTTTCCCGCGTTGTTTCCATTGAAAAGTTTACTGGCGAGGATATTGGTCCTTATCGTTGCTAATTCTTGCCGTATATCTGCTTCTGGTCCTCGGAGCCATTGCAAGGACTCTTCTGCTTCCTGCTCTCTCCCTCTTAGAAGGAGAGAAGAGGGAGTTTCAGGGATAAAGAAGAGAGCGAAGAACAGGAGGATTGGTGCTGCGGCGACCATCAGAGCGAGTTGGTACCAGTTCAAGTAGGCGCCGATGGAGAATGATATCAGGATGCCGATCTGGCTCAGGATTTTGAGTACAGAGCTGAGGCACCCTCTGATTTCGGGGACTGCTATTTCTGTGACGTATACCTGGGAACAAGAGAAAGGCATGTTAGGAATTTTCATTAATAAGGTGTTTGATTCTAGCTGTAACAATGACTAATTGGCCAACGATGATGTTATCTTAGATTCGCTATCTTGATCAGGCGACAGATTGGAATCTGTCTTCAATTCCTAGTTAAAGTCATTGTTAAAAGGCATGCCACCAGAATATTCAGTGTTTTCTATGAATTCTACAACCTTTGCATGTGGTATGACTGTTTCTCGTTTACTATCCCAAGATAAGAGGCAGGGTGGCCCAATCTAATCATGTTAGACCACACATTGTAGTCATAAAATACATTATACAGTCCAATTACATGTAAAGCGAAACAAAGCACCATCTAACGATGCATAATCTATGCTTTGTCGCCTATAAGCCTTTCAAATTAAGATTAACACTGTATTAGTATTATTTTGTTCGTTATCAAGCGATTTTATGTTTTCCAAACTACATTTTACTGTCCACTATTAATTTAGGGATAAGATCATTTTGTTTCTCGCCTTTCATTTTAGCGTGGGTGTCCAAAATTGTGGTTTTATTAGAATTCTTCTGTTTATTTTGATAGTTATTTGTTTTATTACGTAGTTCAATGACTTCTTTGACGTTGTTGTGTAATAGAAAATAGAATTGATCAGCTGTTTTAGCCCACGCTATTAATAAAAGTCTTGAGTGAAAGAGTTGTAGTTTTTTGTAAGAAAGTGTAATTGGCTGGTGATTCGTTTCAACGTTATGGTATATTAACAACTCTTCCCGTATTATATATTATTGTAGAACGCCTTCATAGGTTGTGTTATGTCTATCATTGAATGAAGACCCACAATTCGAAGTGATAAAGAAACCCGAGGACCTACAGTAGAGGATGAAGTTGATTGCAAAATCGTCCTTACTTTTGCCAGGATTTAGTTTCCATGCATAACTATGTGTAAAACGACTATAAAATAAACTACAGCCAAAGAAATTACGACATTGTCCACCTGTAACTATTCAAGGTTTCAAGGAAGACATGACTATAATCTTCTAACTTTACTTTAGCGTTTTATGGAAATATGTTTGTTGTTTATAACCTCTTCGGTTTCTGCATTGGCAATCACAGCATGGTATTATATTGCTTCACAGACGAGTGCTGTTACATTCTCCTCCTTTGTCCTACAAAGTAAGAGTTCAGACCACCCCGGGCCAGCCCACACATACTTAATACCACCACAACGCGAAATGTCGAAAAACATAAAATTCATGAGCGATTCGACACAATACCAACCTTGGTTATTGTTAATGTAATGTATGGAAATGCGTCAATAGGCTGTAGAATTATGCCATGAGTTATGATAAGTATTTCTCGTGACCAGGCATGAGTATGTGAAGTCATGACTGCTGTAATATCGATGGTAGTCACTCGTTTAGTTGTAATACCACCTGTGTGGGATTGTGGGAAAATTGTGAGAGCATATGATTGTGTTTTGTTTTCATTGCGATGTCTGGGAAAAATAGAAAGTTATTCCTATCAAGCTTAGATTGTTTCATGGTATTGTTGTCATAGTCACAGTCAAATCATTTATTTGAAATGGGCACATAAAAGACACTTTTGAACGTAAAAATTTACATACATAATTTCGTGTGAAGAAGAATGAGATAAATAGATACCCCATTTATTTGGTGCACACAAAAGATATAGCACAACACAATCAAATGATAACAAATAATATTAACGAATGAGCACGAAACTCCACCGTTACTCTTTTAACATGTTTTACAATATTTTGTATACATTAATTCTTATAATTATATGTGAAGGCGATGCACCTAGAAAAAAATTACTATACCACAAAACCTACTGTGTTGATTTTGAAACCATTACGTAGGGCGTAAAATATTAAGATATCCTTGTAGATGCAGATGCAAATAATTCTGCCAACTCGACGCCTATCTACTGAATGAATAGTTGATTTTATAGCCACATAAGTAATTTTAAGCACGGTGACATTTTACTTCTTGGGCAAAATATCTATTAATGGAGAGGATAATATTATCCTTAAAATATAATATACCTACCTATAAACCGTGTTCTTCACGTCATCCATAAACTTTGGCAAACGCTTCTATAGCTTTTACAAATCAAATCTAACAAAGGAAGTAGTACTTAAAAGTCTTCGTTACAAAGATATTTGTAATTTCAATTAATGAAATTTAATTGAGCTATGTAGTAGAAAGGGTCTTAATTTGGCCTATATTGCCGCTTAGTGCAATAAAAATGATATATCTATCAAATGCTTCGGTTATAGAGATAAAAAGGCATGCATATCGGGTGATTTATGTCAAGGTATTTAATTTGTATGAAAATTAACAAAAAATAAGAATTCATTATTGTGTCCATAATGAAAAATGCTTATTTCCATGGTCTGCAAAATGCTTATTTCCATGGTCTGAAAAATGCTTATTTCCATGGTCGAAGTTTATGTATATCGTCCGGAACACGGTGTATAGTACTAATTTATTAATATTCAACGGTTTTCCTTTGACCCTCAATCAAAAACTTGTTAACAACAAGTCGTACTAGACAAATAAAAGTCAAGAAGTGTCGTGACAGACCCGCACCCTAATTGCCTGACACACTTTCAATGACAATCTAAATCATTTTGAAGGATATTGCTGAGGTTAATCCATTGCTTCATAAAGTTCCCTGTTTTTACTTAACAAAAGTGTCGTCACGAACAAAATTTTACAATTTTACACACAGCACTGTACACTGCACAAGTGTACAGAACATAAAACGTACGTTATGGAACTTAATTCCAATATTATATGATTATAATACAATTACTAGCTGCGCCCCGTGGTTTAAGCCCCATATATCCCGTGAGAATATGGGGATACAAAGTATTCTATATGTTAATCCTGGTTATACTATCTCTGTGCCAAATTTCATCCAAATCCGTACAGTAGTTTTGGCGTGAAAGAGTAACAAACAAACATCCATCCATTCATACAAACTTTCGCGTTTATAATATTACTAGCTTCTGCCCGCGACTTCGTACGCGGATCCAGTCCCTTTCTCGTTCCGATAGGAATTTCGGCAAGAGTTTGAACTGTGCGTCGATATGTCAGACAATAAATCAATCAAAACCGATGAAGGATTTCGATTAAGTTTGGTATAACTTAGATTGAGTGTTGTAGACTGGGTAGGTTATAACTTCATTAAAATATAAAGGTAGAATTATTTTCATTCCAAAATTATGAAGCGAAATTAATATCAATTAGTTAACATTACTATTCTAAAAAAAATCTTTATAAACTATACTTTTGGTTTTTCCGTCGGGTGCCAGAATATAAAGCCCGGAAGCGTTGCTAACCCTTGAGAAAGCAACATAAAGTTGGCCATCAGAAAAACAGCCGGTTCTCAAATCAGCCCCAGCAGCTTTCAGTTTCTGTCCCTGTGACTTGTTTATTGTCATGGCAAAGCATGTAGTCACAGGAAACGATGAGTGGTATGCGTGGTAAGAACACAGTCTCACCGGCACCACTCCCAGTGAGGATTACAGCTACAATAATATTGCGTTGTAAAACCTCGACTATAAGTCGGGTTCCATTACACAGTTTCGCGGCCCTGTTAGGACAAAACGCTGTAATCTGTAAAACGTCAATTTGAGAAAAACGATCTAAAACATTTACATTTCATCCGAACTTCAGGTTACTGTGAAGTTGTAATATTGAGTTTTTTTGATAATGGAAACCATTACTGAACATTTGAACTGTAGATGGAACCCGTACCAAGCTAATATCGCGTAGATTATTTTATGATGTATTACCATAAAACAATGTAACCCAGGTTGCAGTGTTTTGTCCTAACAGGGCCGTTCGGCGGTGTCAAATTTCGCATCAGCATTATCGGAACACCAACTTTGAGTCTTATTTTATGTGCAGGGAGACCACTCGCTGTGAGTGAATTGAGGAACTCAACTGGGTAATTGGTGGCGTCGTCCTGATTGACTACGTTATCAAAAGAAGTGTAAACGATTTCATTTCCAATAATTTCCCCTAAATTTTTTTCATTTATTGATGCAGCTTGTTCGTTTTTTGGGGTCGATATAACGCGTTCACATAACCACGAATTTTCCTGGTTTCTTATGCTCTGAATGTCCCCAAATACTGATTGTATAAGTTCCTCTTCGGAGGCAACAACTTTTCCAAGTATATCAGGAACAGTCACCATCAGACTTGAGCAGGAAGGACCTTCTCCAACTTTTAATAATATTTCTGAAAACTCTTGGGCATGTGAATTACCACCAAGCTGGGCGTATTCTCATTTTTATTGTTAATCTTAGCTTTTGTATGTGAGGCCATAGATACGAATGTTTTAATGAGGCGTTAATCTCATCTGTATAAAGTGATTTTCACATCAAATGTTCCTAATCCTTGATTTTTATTATCTCGGCGGAAAATATTCATCAGACCAAACAAATTTTGTTAAAATGTCATGTCTGTATATGCCATAGTTTAGCTGTGCTCTCCAAGTTCCACACATGTTTCAATCTTCGAATTTTATTCTCCCAGCAGAAAATACTCATCAGATTGAACAACTTTTGCAAATATGTCATTCCTATATGTTATGGTTTAGCTGTGCTCTTAGAGTTCCACATCAGATGTTCCAATCTTTGAGATTTATTCTCGCAGTAGAAAATGCTCATCTGACTGAATAACTTTTGCTAAGTTGTCAAATCTATATATACTATAGTTAAGCTGTGCTCTAAGAGTTCCACATCAGGTGTTCCGGATCTTCAATTTTATTCTCGCAGCAGAAAACGCTCATCAGATGCAATGTTTTTTTTTAAGGCGCCATTTTTGTAACTCTTATAGTTTAGCTGGTCTGTGGCGGTTCTGCATCAGGTGTTCCAGTTTCCAAAATCAATTATAGCCTATATGTTGCCCAGGTTTAGTAGCTAGATAACAAAAAAAGTTTCATTCAAATCCGTCCAGTAGTTCCGGAGATTAGCGTGTATAAACAGACAAACAGACAAACAGATAAACAGACAAACAGACAAACAGACAAACAGACAGACTTTTTTTATTAGATTCGTGTTCTATTACTGTTTCTTAACCCCCCTCAATTATTCTTTTTTAAATATATTCAATGTACAGACACAACTTTTTTACATTCTTATTATAAGTATAGATATAGATATGTAGGTATAGTAGGATTATTATTATTATATATATATATCCCAATTATTATAGATATTTTATTCCAATCAAGATCATCTATTTAATAATAAACCTGAAGAGTTTGTTGGTTTGTTTGAACGCGCTAATCTCTGGCTTTCACTACCAGTCCGATTTGAAAAATTCTACTTGTATTTGATAGCCCAATTCATTATGAAGGTTATAAGCTATTTAACATCACGCTACGAGCCTTAGGAACCGAGCAAAAAGTAAAAAGTCAGCAAACATCCTAAGCGAAAACGAAGGAATTGATCGGGCAGACGATACGATGTGATGCGGCCGATCGGGGCCCGAAATTTCACGCGGGCGAAACCGCGACCAGAAGCTAGGACATTATACGATATCCCAATCAAGATCATTAATTAATATTCCCCACACAATCCCTCTGACAGTAACATCCACGTTCTCACAATAAGTTTTTCAAAATGGTTTCGCCTGACAAATAATCATGCAATTCTTACTCAAAAACACTGGTCATCATCGGTTCAAATAGTCTCGTAAAATCGTTAACAATAGATTACTTTACATAAATAATGCTTAACAAGTCAAAGTTAGTGCATAAACACAGTAATGCCTTTTTATGTTTTGTTCGAAGAAAGACAAAGAGTATGTATGGCGAGATGGGACTGGTAAATTAACAGGTAATAAAGATGGCGTCTTATGGCGATTCGGTCGAGTGACGTTGGATTTAAACAATTGACGATTCAATGACATTAAATGCTATAGATGGGCTTCTATTCCGTTCCTCGGAAAGTACGTTAAGTCATTGGTCCCCGTTGTCACAAGGCGTAAATATTTGACAGTTGTTACGAGTAGTTAGAAGCCTGAAAGTCTGACCACTAGTCTTACCAAGGGGTAAGAAGGGGGGGGGGGGTGTTAAATGATAAATTATTTTATTTCAGTAAGTAGGTTTCTACAAACACAGGTGTCACTCATATTTTAAAAAATAGATAGGTCAGCGTTTCCTATCTGACTACTCTGAGAAGAAAGACCGAAACAAACTCAGAGGTCACATTTTTTTTTAAAGTCTGACATAATCTTGGTCAGATCATGTGAAGACCATGTAGATTAGTGTCTGAAATGGTCTTCTGAGGAAAGAAACACACAGATTGAGTGGACTGGTCCAGTCAGTGCACGCATTTGTCAGTAATCATGCCGCTCAACTCAGAACTTAAGGAGCTGAACTGTTACACTGTAACTGGGCTGTGGAGGTCAGATAGGCAGTCGCTCCATGTAAACAACTTGTATTCAGCTGCATCCGGTTAGACTGGAAGCCGACCCCTACATAGTAGAAAAAAGGTTAAGCAGATTGACCGGTCTGAGATGGGCTTCTATCCTTCTATGTCCAAATTCAATTTGATTCCCGAATTTGGAACATTTAAGAGCTTATGTAGATTTTGTGTTTATTCCGAATTCGGGACGTTTTACATAATGATTCCTGTATTGTGGTTGTCTGATTTGCATGCAAAGGTTTTGTATTATTTATGAGCTTCTAAAATATGTGTTAATTCTACGAATTCAAATGCTATACGCAATCCGATTTAGGTAATGATTTGTTGGTTTTCGGATTACACAGATTAGGGTTAACGGACCTTATGTCGATGGTAAAGTATCGTCATTTTCTCGTTTGGGTAGGGCTAGGAAGCATGGGAACAATATGTATGTGTATATAATCGTATATGTTACGAGGCAAAAGGAGTACGTAAGAATCGTAGCAGGTGGCGTTATGTAGTTTCTGCTTGCCGATGAATGCGTGAGTTTATGTATGTGTGTACAAATATTATAACAATATTAAGAAAAACTCTGCTCAATGTTTAATATTTTTCTTGAAGTTGGAACTTGTCTCTGATTAAATAGCAGAATATTTCAGCTCTATAAAATAACCGTAGCATTTTTTTAAAGTTGATTTCAACATTTTTCGGTAAAAGTACCTAATTTTGCAGAAATAATACTTTGCCATAATACCATTGCCACAGCCTCTATTCTAATAAACAGAGGGCAATTCTCATACTTTTAATAACGTTCACAGTGTGATCTCAAGTCTCTGTCAAAAATACCTCGAATTTCCTTACATTTTTGACTACTTTTTAACATTGATTGTCGCTGAGTAGAGATTGCGACTAGATTTTTAACCGACTTCTAAAAAAGGAGGAGGTTCTCAATTCGGATGTTTGTATTTTTTTTTTTATGTTTGTTCGCGTATAACTCGCTTGCCAACTGATTTGAAAAAAAAATTGTTGGATAATATACTTCCCCAATGGTCCCATGAAAATTTTATGGAAATCGGACAAGCGGTTTTTGAAAAATCAAAAAAATTATCACAACAAAAAAGTGAAATTAAAAACTTTAATAAAACAAAAAAAAACAACCGACTTCCATAAAAACACTACAACGTGAAAAATAACTTTAATTTCGGAAGTCGGTAACGAAAAACGAAATAAAAAAAACAAAGACACCGACTTCCGAAATTAAAGTTATTTTTCACGTTGTAGTGTTTTTATGGAAGTCGGTTGTTTTTTTTTTGTAAAAAAGTTTTTTGTACCTTTTTTAATTACGGGAATTGGCCTTCTGATGCCTTAAAAGGGTAACTAATTAAGAGAAGCAAGGAATTTCTCCTCTGTATACATGTTCTCTACTCTATGTGTTCGCGACAATAATGCTCAAAGTGACGTCTGTCAAAGATTGCACGATTCTGAAAATACGCAGCACGCAGCTCCAGCGCATTGCAAATGGTCATTTATTTCACAATAACTTAAAAGAAATGGTCAATTGTTTAGTATGCATCACGTTTCAACTCTTGATTATGGCAACAAACATAAAAATTGTGGTTCTGCACTTAAAACTTTTATTTGTGTGGTTTTTCCAATCTATAAAATCTGCTCGTAATATTGTCTTTCTGCGGAACAAGGGCTTTTTGCTTCTTGTCATACTGATTTTGTTTTTGTTTTTATTTGTCGAATAGATACTAAACTTTTAGCTTATTTGTGTGTGTATTTTATGTTTATTTTATAATATATGTGTCTTATTTTGTGCACAATAAACAATTTTCCTTTTTTTTCATAAAGAAACACATTATTCATTTGTTTTCTTACTCAAGCTCAATCAATCTAAAACATTGTGGCTAAACTAAACCACTAGGTTCATCTTAGGTAAAAAATGTATTGGATAACGTAATAGTGTTTTAGAAATATACTTAATCAATTTAGAATTTCTTACGTTCGTCATTTCCCATTAATCAATAGCTTTTAACAAAACTGGGCTGAGGTGTACCCACATCTTACCAGTTATGATGAAGTCCCATCTAATAGGGGGTGATCTTATTGCCATCATGAGAAATCATGAGATCATCATGAGAAATTCCTGATGGACAAACCTCATAACACTTCGCCCAACCCAGGACCTCACACTCAGCAGTAGGGCTCAAAATCAAAAGTGATTTATTCAAATTAGGCTGCGAATCAGCAGTTTTTGAACGTCAAAATTACAAAAGACCGTCCCCCAAAAACGCCCGCCCTTCACCACTTCCTATAGCACTAGGAAGTGGCGAAGGGCGGGCGCTGGGAAGAAGTGGCGCAACAAACTCCCCAGCAGCACAGCTGTCTGTGCAGTTAGTAAATACTTGATTGTATACAATCTTGGCGTGCTTTTAGACCGACGAGGCAGCCTTAATCTTGCTTAATAAAATCCCATAAATCTTAAACTAAACATGGGTTGACGAAACTGACCTAACAGAACAAAGATGCCATATTCACAATAACCACGCCACACCTAAAGGTTTAGTTACGTAAGAATAGTTGTTAAAATTTAACGACCCCTGTAATTACTAACCCCAGTTAGGATAACAGACCCAGCATTATGTCGTAAAAATAGCTATGCAATGTGATTGATTGATTGATTTGTTTATTTGTAGTGGTTGCATGTTTATTGCTATACCTGACGGTATTAAAATCTCGCCTCCGCTAATTTTAGAAGGTGTTTTAAAGTATGGTTGTGATAAAAAAATCTAGTCGGTAAGCGAAATATTTATTATACGAGTAAGAAAAAAATAAATAAAATCATTTGACATTTTTTTACCAACTTGTTTTTTTTTTTTGTGTTTGTGCTTAATCGGATGGAGACTTTCATACAACACGTCCTTCATACAAACTTTACCTCTTTATAATATTACTGTAGATTTAGGAAGATTTTTGTATCCGTTTCACTTCATTGACCAAATAAGTATTTCATTTTACTCGTAGATCAACCTTCATTCTTCATACATCTTTCTTCCTTTTTCACTCCTTTGTAACATCTTTATGAATATGAATATTCGATGGTGACCGATTCATAATTATGTATTCGCTAGTATCAGCTCTAACTTTTCAGATAAACATTAAATCCTTATTATTTTCCACCGATGCTAGCAAATAAGTTGTCGGTCTATAAGTCTGCGCTAGCCCTTACACCATGATAGATAAAAGGCCGGTCTATTCAATTTTAATGTACCATACACAGACACACGCAATGGTATCTCTCTCTATATGGTACCTATAATGTTTTATGGTGGACTCTAATGACCATATAAGGCCTTCCTTAGCTTTCTCTGTTCAAAAGCAGTTTCTATAAATGTTATTTTCGTAATCAGACGGACTATAATGTTGGTTTATGTTTCCTAAGGTCTTGGGATTTGATCCCTAATGTTATTAGATTGGGTTGTGAAGTTGGAAAATGATTATTTGGAGAGTGAATTGTCCCCCCTGCTAAGTGGGCTTTACAAGTACAACATTGATCGACGGATATCAGTAGAGCACGCCAACAAAAGGGCCACAGATAACATTTGTTTTTTTTTATGATAAAGGATTTTATCTTTAAATAATGTGATTAGCGAGTTGAGCACAAGTGCAAACTTTATACATAGAGCGAAATGTTATTATACTACACAAGTCTTGCTCCTCCTTCAGCTAATAAAGACGCGGTGTTATGTTTTTGAAATTTAACAGAACTGAATAATGGGCAAAATAAGTTAAATATTCATTATAGTAATGTACATTTAATTTAACCTTAATCTTACTAGATCCCTTTGTTTTTAACTGTCCATACTTGTTGCCAGACGATCAGACGATCATAACAGCTAAAATTGTCTGTACATTGGTAGATTGTAAATTGCAAAGTGGGTATGGAACCTAAATACTTTGACTGACTAATAAATCAATGAAGTTAGTAGTACTTTAACTGTAGCCAATTTTAATTTTCCTTTGTTTAATTTAAAAATTACCAAAATATTGTACCTTTGTAATGGTGCCCTAGATACAGGCTGTGCATAATTTGGGACCAACGATACCTCCATATTGTAATTTTGAATGTTAAAATTAATAAACAATTTTACTTTACTTTAGTTGAGAAGAAGAGAGAATTATTAAAAGAAGAAGAGAAACCTCAAAATAAGAATGGAATATGTGAAACTTACTTGTGTAGTCATATTGATACAGCAGATGAGCATGCCCCCGCAGAAGGACGCGGCGGATATCATATGGACACTCGTCGAGAGTGCTGTGGCGAGCCATGCCAGCGTATACGGCAGAGCAGTCGCAATCAACACCGAGCGACGGCCCAGACGCATCGCGAACCCGCCCATTATGCCACCGATGAATGCACCTGAGGAAGAAAATAGAAAAATTAATTAAGTTCAAAAGACGTAGAGAAAGAATGGTTGAGGATGGTCTATACAGTAGTGAATGAAGTCCAGCTATGAATGATGGTGATGATAACTCAATTGGAGTTCAACGGAAATTAAGAACGATGAATAGGAATAGACATTAAACCCTCTCGCTACATAATGGGAATCTATTAAATCTTAGTTTTGTAGGCTATCGATTAAAGATTTTATGGATGAATGGGAACCAATAAATTATATCGAATGTAAAAGTCTTATTGCAGCGCAAAAGCGTCGCCATATACCGTTCGGGACCGAGCCTATTAACTTATGTTTGTTTTTTCTTGCGTTTTAGCGATTTGATATCATTAATTACAATGTTAATGAGTCCTATGTTCAGCAGTGGACTGCTATGGGATAATGATGATGATGAATTAGGTAGGTTTTTACGCTCAATGTTTCCCCTTAGGTACAGCCGATCGATTCTGAAAAAATCTCACCGTGAAAACGTAGGTGCAGTGAGGTTAGAGTGAGCTGTTAATAGTGTCAATCCCTAGCATTAGTTGGAATGACAGCTCACTCCACGCTCACTTCACCTAAGTTTTCACGGTGAGGTGGTTACAGAATCGCACTGCTGGGAAGTCAGTATTGTCTTAGATGACATACATTTGTAGAGTTTTTAAAACCTGACAAGGCAGACAGGCGCCTGTGCTTACAAAGAACTGATTATGCTCTTGCTAACGCACTTAGACAATAGTACGTTATGTTGGTCCACTGCATTACAAGTTACATAATCTTCACGAGTGTACATTTTGACGAGTTATCTATATCTATACTTATAATAAGAATGTAAAAAAGTTGTGTCTGTACATTGAATATATTTAAAAAAGAATAATTGAGGGGGGTTAAGAAACAGTAATAGAACACGAATCTAATAAAAAAAGTCTGTCTGTTTGTCTGTTTGTCTGTTTGTCTGTTTGTCTGTTTATCTGTTTGTCTGTTTGTCTGTTTATACACGCTAATCTCCGGAACTACTGGACGGATTTGAATGAAACTTTTTTTGTTATCTAGCTACTAAACCTGGGCAACATATAGGCTATAATTGATTTTGGAAACTGGAACACCTGATGCAGAACCGCCACAGACCAGCTAAACTATAAGAGTTACAAAAATGGCGCCTTAAAAAAAAACATTGCATCTGATGAGCGTTTTCTGCTGCGAGAATAAAATTGAAGATCCGGAACACCTGATGTGGAACTCTTAGAGCACAGCTTAACTATAGTATATATAGATTTGACAACTTAGCAAAAGTTATTCAGTCAGATGAGCATTTTCTACTGCGAGAATAAATCTCAAAGATTGGAACATCTGATGTGGAACTCTAAGAGCACAGCTAAACCATAACATATAGGAATGACATATTTGCAAAAGTTGTTCAATCTGATGAGTATTTTCTGCTGGGAGAATAAAATTCGAAGATTGAAACATGTGTGGAACTTGGAGAGCACAGCTAAACTATGGCATATACAGACATGACATTTTAACAAAATTTGTTTGGTCTGATGAATATTTTCCGCCGAGATAATAAAAATCAAGGATTAGGAACATTTGATGTGAAAATCACTTTATACAGATGAGATTAACGCCTCATTAAAACATTCGTATCTATGGCCTCACATACAAAAGCTAAGATTAACAATAAAAATGAGAATACGCCCAGCTTGGTGGTAATTCACATGCCCAAGAGTTTTCAGAAATATTATTAAAAGTTGGAGAAGGTCCTTCCTGCTCAAGTCTGATGGTGACTGTTCCTGATATACTTGGAAAAGTTGTTGCCTCCGAAGAGGAACTTATACAATCAGTATTTGGGGACATTCAGAGCATAAGAAACCAGGAAAATTCGTGGTTATGTGAACGCGTTATATCGACCCCAAAAAACGAACAAGCTGCATCAATAAATGAAAAAAATTTAGGGGAAATTATTGGAAATGAAATCGTTTACACTTCTTTTGATAACGTAGTCAATCAGGACGACGCCACCAATTACCCAGTTGAGTTCCTCAATTCACTCACAGCGAGTGGTCTCCCTGCACATAAAATAAGACTCAAAGTTGGTGTTCCGATAATGCTGATGCGAAATTTGACACCGCCGAACGGCCCTGTTAGGACAAAACACTGCAACCTGGGTTACATTGTTTTATGGTAATACATCATAAAATAATCTACGCGATATTAGCTTGGTACGGGTTCCATCTACAGTTCAAATGTTCAGTAATGGTTTCCATTATCAAAAAAACTCAATATTACAACTTCACAGTAACCTGAAGTTCGGATGAAATGTAAATGTTTTAGATCGTTTTTCTCAAATTGACGTTTTACAGATTACAGCGTTTTGTCCTAACAGGGCCGCGAAACTGTGTAATGGAACCCGACTTATAGTCGAGGTTTTACAACGCAATATTATTGTAGCTGTAATCCTCACTGGGAGTGGTGCCGGTGAGACTGTGTTCTTACCACGCATACCACTCATCGTTTCCTGTGACTACATGCTTTGCCATGACAATAAACAAGTCACAGGGACAGAAACTGAAAGCTGCTGGGGCTGATTTGAGAACCGGCTGTTTTTCTGATGGCCAACTTTATGTTGCTTTCTCAAGGGTTAGCAACGCTTCCGGGCTTTATATTCTGGCACCCGACGGAAAAACCAAAAGTATAGTTTATAAAGATTTTTTTTAGAATAGTAATGTTAACTAATTGATATTAATTTCGCTTCATAATTTTGGAATGAAAATAATTCTACCTTTATATTTTAATGAAGTTATAACCTACCCAGTCTACAACACTCAATCTAAGTTATACCAAACTTAATCGAAATCCTTCATCGGTTTTGATTGATTTATTGTCTGACATATCGACGCACAGTTCAAACTCTTGCCGAAATTCCTATCGGAACGAGAAAGGGACTGGATCCGCGTACGAAGTCGCGGGCAGAAGCTAGTGGGAACATAAATGTAGGGAACAGCTGATTTTTTTTTCGCGATTTCAGTTTTGGTCCCATAGTAAAAGTTGTTCATAATGAGTACAATGACCTCTTAAGAGTTTGTTGGTGTTTTACAAATAACCCTGTATAGATAGATATTGTTTGTTTGTTTTGTTTTTTTTTTTAAAACGTTGCCCCACACTAGGAATTTCTCCTGTGTCGTGGGTGCGTTTACAGACATATAAACTCACATGTACACAAACAGCCAGACCCGGAACAACTAATTGTAGGTCATACAAATATTTGTTCCGTGCGGGAATCGAACCCGCGACACGCAGCGCAGCAGTCAATCGCTTAACCACTGCGCCAACTGTGCCATCGTATTATTATTATATTTTAAATATAAGTCAGAGATAGTAATACCTTCAGCTTATCTTTGTTTTTGGCAAAAGATTTAAGGCACAGTTACTCGATGGTGGAATTTTCAAATTCTTAGCAGTTAGAAGTTAGGACAGAATTAGATTCTTCACCCTCAATACGATTTCATAGCAATGAATTGAAATATTCCGTAAGCCTTGTATTCCGAAATCTGTTTGAAAATATTGTTTCCGGGAAAAGGGACAAATATTCTCTTTGACAACGGAATATGAAATGTTCAATAGTGTTCCGAGCATTCTTTGCATTCGGATCGGAAATCGCTGAATATTTTTATTACAGACACTTTGATATAAGTAAGTAAATTTTTCTTTTTGTGTTTTGTTCTTATTTTTCAAATGTTTTCGAAATTGATCGGTGAAGTAATGTTTCTTTGCGGTTGGAAGGATCAAAGGATCAATGTAAGACTGAATATTTAATATATCATGCAATGTTGCTGGCTGTTTGTGTATGTGAGTTTAAATGTTTGTAAACGCACCCACGATACAGGTGTAATTAGTAGTGTGGGGCAACGTTTTTTATAAGAAATGACCATCGTCTACCTAGCCTTTTCCCCACTATATTGGTGTCGGCTTCCAGTCTAACTGGATGCAGCTGAATACCAATATTTTACATGGAGCGACTGCCTATCTGACCTCCACAAACCAGTACGCTTAAAAGTCTTGTGTTTATAAAGATCTGCAATGCGATTCTGTAACCATCTCACCGTGAAAACTTAGGCGTGGAGTGAGCTGTCCATCCAACTAATGCTAAGGGATTGACACTATTGACCGCTCACTCTAAGCTCACTTCACCTAACTTTTCACGGTGAGATTTTTACAGAGTCGATCGGCTGAATAAATAAATGAACATTTATTAAGTAAAAAAATATTTGGTCTTTCTGATACAAAAACTCTCGTCTTATTTATAAGCATACATACATACTACATACACACAAAGTCGTTCATCTCTCAATACATCACGGTAACGACATGAGACAGGGCGTAGGCAGAGAGGTAATTTATACCTGATCTCTCCCTTCATTAGGCGTTTAGGAACACGATATAAATCTACGCGCGGTACCTTTCACGAAGCAGGTTCATTATTGACAACGTGTCTGAAGGTTAGGGAATCGGTACTGGTAAATACAGCATCATGCCACCTCAAGGGTGGGCAGAGGTGCACCTGCGATTTGCAAGATGCATCCTAGGAACAAATCCAAGCACTGGGTTGCTTCTGAGAATTTTCTAATTTGGACATACCCAATAACATTTAGCTCGACCCGGGTATTGAATCCAGGGTCCAACGCTCACTAGTAGTCCTTGAGATCACTAGACAAACCAACGAGCCTGAGAAGAGTACCCTAAACCATCCTAACTTAATATTCTAAATGCAAATGTGAGTTTGTTTGTTACGCTTTTACGCTAAAATAGCTGAATAGATTTAGATGAAATTTGTCTCATAGGTAGACCATGATCAGACTACTTTTTATAACACATATTAAAAATGCAGCGCCATCTCCCAGTTTCCCTACCCAACTGCCCATGTTCCTGTTGTTCATGTGTTGTAGGTCATGGTTTCGAACTTAGGCAGGCGCTATTTGTGCAAATTATTCATCACTACTTCTCTTCCAAACGGTGATGGAAAACATAGAGAAGAAACCGACATGTCATAGAACCAAAAATTCGAGGACATGTGTCACCTACCAACCCGCACTGGGCCCGCGAGGCCCACTCCCCCTCGACGAAAGGACGCCTGTGTCCCAGCAGTGGGAACATGATAGGCGGATTATACTATCGACACAAGTATGGAGAAATCCATCCATCACTCGTTGTATAATAAATCAGTCATACCATCCTAATGTTTACCATTTTCTTTCATACCGCTTTCGTAATGGAAGTATTATAAGACTGCTCAGCTACTAACATAATACAGATGTTTATCTTTTTACTATGAGCTATTAATAACATGCTCTTGTAATATTTTCCTATTGTATACCATACCCTGCTTGTATAAAATGCTTTCGTTTTCCAGCCAGATTATAAAAGCATCATCATCTGCCGTTTACCTTCCAGGCTAACTGGATGCAGCTAAACACCAATATTTTACATGGAGCGACTGTCTTTCTGACCTCCAAGACCTGGTTACTGGATACATTGGTCCCTTGTTAAAGTCAGGTTGTCAGAATATCGTGGTGCCCACATACTGTACTCCTAAATTCTCCTACATGGCAAGTTGGAACACACTCTTGTGAAAAAGAAAGAAATAAAGTCCTCCACACCGAATTTCGGCCATGGCCACCGATCTCAGCAGAAACCAGCCTTCGGCGCGGGAGATATTATGTATAGAGCACAAGTGCATCTCTCTTCCTTTTCTTTCATTGCCCGATGGGACGGCAGTCCTACACGACTGGAGAGAGATCAGGCACAGGACCAACAAAACATACGTAGAGAGAGAGACAAGTCACGAGGCTTTACTTATGCAGCGTCAACTCAGGCGGTGTGGACCGGTAAACGGTGTTCCTCGCATGGAGGAACACCGTTTACCCAAAGTGGTTTTCTACCCTGAAATGGCAGAAGGTAAACGGAAGCATGGTGGTCCACATCTCCGTTATAAGGGGGACAGAGGATGTGTTCAAAAGGCATCTAAGCGCTTGCACTATTGAGGCACTCTAATGTCCACAACAGTGTAACTTTTTTAGGCGAAAAGCGCCTCGATACTCTAACCGAAAAACGCCAAATATAAAACACATTAAAGAGCTAAGCCCTGTACCTATTATACCTTTAACTCTGTCGGCTAACTCGTATTGCATTAGTTGTGCCCGGTATTTAATACCGGTGCAAGGTGGTCAACCGGAGCAGCGTGGCCCAGTGGTAACGGCCGCGATTTACGAGTTATAGGTCGTAAATTCGAGCCTAGACAGGCGCTTTACTTTGTGTAAATTATTACATCACTCCTTCTCTCAAAACTGTGAAGGAAACTAATTAGTCTCCTCTGCACCATTGATGGTGCAGGTCAGTGGTGCATACGGTGCAACGGGAAGGAAACTATCAAGTCCTAGAACCAAAAATTCGAAGACATGTGACATCTACCAACGCGCATTAGGCCCGCGTGGTGAATTACAGCCTTCTCCCTCTCACAGAGAGACCTGTGTCCCAGCAGTGGGAACATTATAGGCTGATTCTGATATGAATTTAAAACCGGGCACTAGATGATAATTTTGCTATCGAAATCGCTTGGAGGGCTACATATAATACGAGTATATAGTATCTCAGTGTAAACTATCTGTGAAACAAAATCATGACAGTTTTAAACAGAGTGGTAATTCTCGTAATTTTAGGAACGTTCACAGTCTGATCTCAGTCTCAATCTGTCAAAAAATCCTTCATATTTCCCTACATTTTGACAAGTTTTTGACATTTGTTTGTCGCCGAGATGAGACTGCGACTAGATTTTGAACGTTTTAAATTACGAGAATTGGCCTTCTGGTATAAAGTCCAAGACGTCCAAGATAAAAAAAATATGTTATCAAAAGACTGGCTGTCTACGATATCAAGTCAACAAAAACTAAAAGATTTTCCTCAACTGTTTTCTCTCAAACCGAATCACGGAAAGCTACACTTCTCATTGCTATTAATTGAAAGCTCCTCAGTTTGAGCGATGGCACTGCGCGTAAATATAACCGGGTATGTGTCTGTCTGTCTGTGCCGTTTATTTTGGTCTGGCACGGAATCATCCTGAGATGTAGCAGATTGGCCCGGCATAGAATTAACCATTTGATTTCAACTGTCGGTTTTGTTTTCGTTGACTTTTTGCGTTCTTGAGTTTATATGCTCCTACTTGTGAGCTTGGGATTTATTGAAAGGTGATTGGCAGATGGGTGTTATTTTTCTCAGATTTGTTATATTCTGAAAAATAAGAGGAATCTGTTTTAAAAGTTTTTTGAGGTTGGTCACGGTAGGTCAGATTTATTATAATACATTCAAATCTTACATTCGTTCAAAACTTCTTGTTGCAAAAATTCTCTGTTCACTACGTATTCAAAAAAGTTATAAAAAATTTGTAAAAGCCCTGGTAAATCTATCTATCAAGAAATCTTTGTTTAATTTATCATAAACAAAAATTTAGACATAATATGTCTTAACCCAGGTGAAGATGGCGGGACGAACTTGACGCCTACAGACAGGATTGTCCATACTTACCGAAGACTGAGAGAAGTGGAATGGAGAAAGGGAGGCCTCTGCCCCGAAGCCCACTTCACAACAAAGGCTAAAAGTAAATAAAATACAATAATCCGTGTACAGTAATCAGTGTAAATGGTACACCACAAACTACCTACCATATTTGTCTCTCCTTAATTTTAATCCATCCAAAGGTTGTCTTTAAAAGATCGCTTTTAGCGATAAGACCGCCCATTGTGTCACCCTTTGTAAAAAATAAATAATTATATTTATGTTCTGTAATTTGTATGGTGTACAATAAAGAGTATTCTAATCCATTCTCCTGCCCAATTTAATTAGGGTCGACGCAACATGTCTTTTCCTTCCATACTTCTCTATTAGTCGTCATCTCGGTAGTCACCCCCTTTCTAACCATATCATCATTCACACAGTCCATACATCCTTTCTTTGATCTTCTCTATAGCCGACTCAAAACATCAACACCACATCGATACTCAAAACTTTTCTTGCGACATTTTCCTCATTCCTCCGTCAGTGTCAATTAAAAAAGGGACATTTTAAATTGATTTATGCTATAAAATAAAATTTTGACAAAATCAATAAACTGATTACATCATAAAACGAATGATAGAAAACTCATTGTATCGGACAATTTAACTCCTATCTCCAAATCATGTAACATACCAATTGAATGCACCCATTTAAACTAAAGCTATAATGGTTGTATTACGTGCACAAATACTATGTATATGATGAAATGATACACCAAACGGATGGGAGAGCAATAAATTGCCCGTTAACACAGAATTGCTCGAAAACAAATAATCCCGAGCATGCGCTTCGTATTTCCGTAACATCACCAATCATTTCCATTGTGGGCCTTATAAAGGAGGATGTTCATTCAACTATTTCCATTAAATGACGCCAGTCATAATCTCCTAATTCATAATGAAAGTTACTTATTATCTTTTACTCACTGTTTCTGAATACCTATTTAATTTAAATTGCTGTTAGCCTGTATCATCCACATCATAGTATATATCATAGTGGGATGAAACAGGCTCTCTCTCTATGACTTCCAGTGACTTCAATCCAGTGCTAATGTGAACCAGTAGTCTTATACTTATCCAGCTCGTCCGTCAATTTAAATTAGTTGCTTGAAAGATAATATGAGTTTGACCGCAAATTGTAGATTAATTATTCGACTTCGTAAATTTTATTTTTGATACTCAATGTCATTTTACACGTAAATGGTTCGAATTTGAACAATAACAAAATAAATTGCTTAAACTAGAACTTTTAAAAACTATAATTTATTTATTTATCCATTTATTTCAGGCATCAAGGCCCATATAAAACACATACAATACAATATTAAATTATATTATTATTATTTTTATATAATGCGTCTGTAGGTGGTAGGTGTGTGTGTCAGATTAAGCCCGAAAGTCTGGCAACGAGTCTAACCTAGAGGTCATAAAAGAGGAGGGTTGTAGAGGTCAGATAGGCAGTCGCTCCATGTGAAATAATGGTATCCAGATACATCTGGTTAGACTGGAAGCCGACCCTAACTTATTTTAGAAAAGGCAAGGCAGATGATGATGACGAGTATGTCTGTAGGCACATTTACTTTCCTTTTAATCCAATATACCGTATTCCTACGTCATCTACATTAGACCAAACGAATCATAACCAATTTGCCTGTTTGTATGCTATCAATCGCCTTCCAACTGCATCGCCTCAAAAGACCAATGTACACACTTCGCTACAGTAACGAATGACGCGTGTTGCAATATTTCTGCCTTTACGAACTCGAGCGGACGCAAAATAAACCGATGAGTGTGCTATCTATCAGTTCTCGTTTAAGAGAGCTACATACAAGAGTGAGAGTTTTGTTGTATGGATTGGAGGGTGAGCAGTATTCAAAGTTTTATTTTTTACCAGCTTCTGACCGCGACTTCGTCCGCGTGAAATTTCTTGATTTAATGTAAAATATATCCTATGTTACTTGGCAATACTGTAGCTTCCCATTAGTGAAAGAACTTTCGGGATCGGATCAGTAGAAAATCACAAATTTAATATTAATACAGATTTTTCCACGTGATGTATTTTCCAGTTCCTTGTAGTGAAAAAGAATACTTCTTTTTTGGCTGTCTCAAAAATAATTAATAATGTTCAGCACTTTAGAGAGGCAATTCTCGTAATTTTAAGAACATTCACTGTCTGATCTCAGTTTCAATCTGTCAAAAATGCTTCTAAAATCCCTACAATTTTGCCAAGTTTTTGACATTGATTGTCACTGAGATGAGATTGCGATTTTGAACTTTTTTAATTACGGGAATTGGCCCTCAGATCTTATTTAAGCTTTTAAAAATAGCTCTTTCTAATCAGTTTTACAGAAGTATTATTTATTGCAGAGTATCATAACACACAAACCTCTGTGATAACTAATCTACGAACTATTACAAAGATTTATCATGAACAAAAAGAGACTCAACAGCTTTTCCTCACCGGCAAACCAATGATAATTAAAAGCCTCCATACACCAATAGATAATATAAAACAAAATGAAACAATGAAACTTATTCTCAACCGATGACTGGAACACTAATCCCACCTCCCAAAACGAAATACAGCGAGAATGCTGAACATCCCAAAAAGTGTCATTCCGGCCGGTGAGCGATGCCCTTTATAAGCGAAAAACAATGTCTTTACAAATACCTATGTCGGCGGGCGACCATAAATTAAATCCACGACGTTTGACGGTAGAACACTTTTATTTTCTTATGTTGGTATTCAGGTTGGTACCAATTTAGAATACTGTTCTAATGTATTTATTGATTTATTGGTCGCAGTCTCCGCAGTTTTGTGCAGTGCGACTCTGTGCGACCAGTGTATGTTGGGAGTGAATGGTGGCGCTAGTTGCTAAAGTAAAAGGTAAAACGAATATCCACAATAAATATAGTTTTCGAGAAAATCGCCTGTAAACATCAAAGTTGCCCATACACAGTGTTGCCAATTTGGGTTTGGAATATTGGAAATAAGTCAAATCTAGTGTGAAAAGAAATAGTTCCTAGTTTCGTCACGAGTCAAAATATACTGGTCGCACTGTAGTGTTTTAACCTATTGTGAAAAATAGGGTAATGGTTTAAAAGATTGATGGTTATAGAGTGATGCAATGTTAAACTTTTAATTTCGTGTCAGTGGAATTATGTTTCCCCATTCATCGACGGCTGCTCGTATCGGTGTTTCTAATGGCTGGGTTAATTTTGTGATATTTCTATCTTTAAATAATAATTTAATGTAATAATGTAATGTAAATCTGCCTAGGCTTTTCCCAACGATGTTGGGATCTATCAGGTTAAGCTAAGCTTGCCGCGGTTGGTCCGTGGATGGGTGACATCTTTACATACCAAGACCCCTCCGTGCCTCGGAAAGCATATTAAGCCGTTGGTCCCGGTTGTCATTCGTGGTTCTTTGACAGTCGTTACGGGTCGTCAGAAGCCCGAAAATCTGACAACCAGTCTTACCAAGAGGTATCGTATTACCCAGTTACTGGGTTGTGGAGGTCAGATAGGCAGTTGCTCCATGTAAAGTAAAGAAAGAAAGAAAGTGTCATCTGAAGAAAATATTATTTAGAAATCAATTAATATTTTTCCGACACTTTATCCCAAGGAAATTGCCAGGTGTAAAATATAATAAATTACTAGTAACGACTTGTATAGAGAAAATATAGGTACCTTGCAAAGTGCCATTATAATTTACGAGTCATGACAAACGCGCAAAGGATTACAAGGAAGAATAATTACGAAATCAATTTAACTAGTTTATCAATATCCATTTTAACTGCCGTATGATAAAACGGAATAGCCGCAATCTTTACGCCATCATATTTTACGGGGACCGGCAGTTATTGAGCTGACAGATTACCATAATAACTTGCAGTTGTGGCACTGTGTCCGGCATAATGCTGGAAGGACCATGATTATATCTTGGTCCTTTGAGGCGACGTTACTTGTAATGGTTAATGTCAAGAATAATAATATGTGACATTCATGATAGGTACAGAACGTCTTCTTTCCATGGTGGGCAGAAACTATACATAGCAGGTTACTGCTACCCTCTTCGTTTCCGTTCATACATAAGCGGGGGGGTAATTGCGTAACCCACTATCAGTAGAAATGGGTTTCATTTTGACAGTTCAACAACATTCATTGCGTTATTTATGTTGTTGAGCAGACACATTTTTCGAAAATATAAAGCATTAGTAAAAAAAATATATTGTTGTTCCATACGTTTTGACCGCGTAGGTATTGCACTTTTCTATGAAACAGAAGATTTTTTTTTTATAACCGACGAAAAATTTCGACGCTATGGGGTCTAAACTCATGTGCTGAATCCATGGTTACAGTTTGCGCGTCGATGTCCCTGCCACCCTGTATATAATATCATATTATGCTTCAAATTGTCCAGATTGTGACAGAAAGTGTGTTACGCAATTAGGGTACACACACGCCGGTTGCGATTACTACGAAAAAAAATATTCACTTTCTAATGGGCGCTTTTTTTAAATGAACGAACCTCTAAAAATTTTTTTCTCTTCCAATCATGAAAACTTTTTGTAATGATTGAACCTCTTTTTAACTTTCTATCCTTTTCTCACAGTTCGTCGCAGTAACTAAGCTAGGACACCCCAATCAAATGGGTTAGGTTAGGTTGCAAGTATGACCCCCCCCGGTGGGTTCCCGCCCCCCCGGTGGGTTCCCGCATTGTCGAGGCGGGGGGGCTCAGTAGCCGTGGTGGATTGGGCCACGGTGAAGCTAAGAGGAACCCGAGGAGCGGCCGCTCGTCTAGGCTGTGCGGAAAAGCCGACGACGTAGCGGCCGGCGGGTAGGATGCGGTGCCGTTTGGCCGACATCGCAGCCTACCTGAGGCGGGCCGCGATGTCCCCCGTGTGGGAGACATTGCGGCTGAGGATTAGAGGCCGCGGCGGGAGAGGAGTGTCGGTGTTACGTTGCCGCTCTCCCTACCTTCCGCGGCCTTGACGGGGCCGCCACCGTTTGATGGCGGACGCGGTGGGGCCGCAGGGGAAGAGGAGTGTCGGTGTGTCGTTGCCGCTCTCCCTATCCTCTGCGGCCGTAGCCTCCCCAACCGGGGGGGGCATGCGGGGCCCGCCAGTCAGGCGGGCGTGGGGGCCAGCAGGCAACGGGTGCGGGGGCACCGTTGCCTGCATTGCACAGGCCTCCACCAGTGTTGGACGGGAATGGCTAGGTGCTCCCAGCCATTCCCGTAGCCCCCCCTGTGTGGGGGGCATGCGGGGCCCGCCATACCATCTAGGCGGGCATGCGCCGGGAGGGCTATGGAGGTAAAGGCTATGCCTATTCCCGTGGCCCTCCCATCACGGCGAATGAGGGAACACCGCTGAGTTTTAGTGGGTATACTGTCATTTCGACAGGGAGTCCCACATACCCCGTCTCGTCCCCCGCGAGGCGGGCATGCATAAAGCATTTCTCAGCGACAAAAAAAAAAAAAAAAAAAAAAGGTTGCAAGTATGACCAACCACGCGCGAGACGAATTGGTCAAGCTAGGGGCACCCCGACCAAATCGGTTAGGTTAGTTTAGAACATTGACCAACCGCGTAATCTACATCCAAATAGGTTCGTAGTTACTTGGCTATTTAGTATTTTTAGGACCACAAAATAGGAATTATTTGAGGTTCGAACAATTCATGCTTTTCCACATTAGGTACACCGCGTACCAAGATAAGGTGGTCACTCTCTAATTGAGCCAAGAGTATCAGGAAACCGCTCGCGGGTAAATGGGCGTGCAAGTAATTCAATTACGAGTAATAAATAATAATTTTGAGTATTTTTTATGACAGTTTTATCGTTTTTCGATAAATTATAGTATTTTTTTGAAGGTGGGTTGGTTTTATTGAATTTTATGTTGTTTTTTTTATTTTTTTTTGGGAGATTTTTGTTTATTTTGCCCTCAAGGGAAAGTAGATAGTTATTATGATGTTTAGTTATGAGATGGCTTTAACCTTTTGGGATCAAACTTTTATCTAGCTTGAAAACATGGTTTAGAAATCTGTACAACAATATTGATACATTTAATTAAAATGCTTTTAACTTATTGCAATTAAGTTTGTAGCGGTATCTACAACGCCACATGCGAAAAACGCGTCATACTGAAGTCACGCAAATCCTGGATCTCGCAAGCAGAGTTTACCGTGCAATTAGCATAGATACAATTTCCCAATATCAATCATTGGGCAATTGCCCGCCAGACACAACACCCGTCTGGTTGGAGGATCCTCCCTTTTCAATGGAGCATGAGTGAACTTTACACCCTGTTCCTCATACCTCTAAACTGGTGACCCCGAACATGAACGTCAGCGCAGCCTTCGTGCACCTACTTCAGCGTGACATCATCATCATCATCGCTCCCGCAAGCCGCCGCTCGCGCTATTATTTGGAGGGGCACGTGGTAAAGCCGCACTGTTCGATCAATCAAGATTAAGCTACTCTTGCAGCGGTCGGTTCGTGGATGGGTGACCATCCATTACATATTGAGACCCCTCCGTCCCTCGGAAAGCAAGTTAAGCCTTTGGTCCAGGCTGTCATTCGTAGATCTTTGACAGTCGTTAGTCAGAAGCCCAAAAATCTGACAACCAGACTTAGATACAAAGGGGTATCGTGTTCGTAGGTTGTAGAGGTCAGATAGAAGTCGCTCCATGTAAAGTACTGGTATTCAGCTGCATTCGGTTAGACTGGAAATAAAGCCAACCCCATAGTTAAAAAAAAAAAAAGTTGGGAAAAGGCAGTGTAGATGAATTAATTCGTAATTGTGTATTTCTATTTTAGTAGTGTGTTAGCCTAATTAAAATAAGACGTGATGTAATCTGCAACAAACTTGGATGTGCCGCTCTCACGGGTTCCGTCACAATTCTAAGCTAACGCTTTTGGTCGGGGTCCCTAGATTAGTTACTGCGACCAACTGGGAGAAGAGGCAAGAAGGAAAAAAAAAAGCTCAATTATTGTAAAAAGTGTGCACCAACAGATGAGCACAAAGTTTTTTAGAGGTTCATTAATTTTTTTTAAAGTGTCCATCATCAGAAGATCAATACGTTTTTAGAGGATCAGTTAGCCTAACTACAAATAAGACGTATTGTAAACCCAGCTGGTAGTAAAATTAAATCGCACCCATTTCTCGGTCTTCTAAGAATTAAGTTATTTATTACTTTGGCAACCGTTACGTATTAACCAATCGTAAATAATAAATGGGGTAATGGGTAGCAATCTACTATTATGAACAGTTTTATACACAATGTAATTAAATTCTAAAGACTGACATAATATTTGGTGGTCGGTTTTCGGTAATTTTTAAACTAAATATCGGCAATTTTAATTTTTGGCCGAAAAAGAAACAATGGATTTTTAAGACGAGGCAGTAAGGTCTATTAAATTGTAAAGACGACATAGTTTGGTTTTCGGTTTCCGACAATTTTTTGCAAAAATATCCATTTTAATTTTCGGCTTTAAAAGAAATGGTGGTTTTGAGTCGGGGCAGTAAGGGTAGGTATCTTAACCTTTGAAGCCACAGGAAAACGGTCTTAGAAGGCTGTCCTTAACTTTTTGAAAAATGTTGATCTGCATTAATTTCCTACAATAAATACTTTTTTTTCTTTTCTACAATATACATACATGTTCCGGAATTAACGCACACTACCAAACGTCCCAGTTAGAATATTACATTATAATCATAATACATTCACTGAATTTTGTATGTACTATTATGCATAGAATAAAGTTTATTTATTAACACGTTGAACGCCAACGCGGTCAGTGCTGACCGACAGTGAACTTTCCCTTTAGGCCAAGCAAAAATCACAGTTCTATCCAAAATTAGAGCAAATGTTTTTTTAATTAGATACTTATATCTAATGTCCAAATGTATGTTTTTATTAACAAAAGTCAACTTGAGATATTATTTATGGAGATATTAAACGTCGGGCAGCACTGACCGACGCGGCTCCTAGAAACGAAAAATCGACTTTCCGTTAAAGGGGGCCGCGCGGGTCGCGGTGTCTGGTCTCCTCCTGCGGCTCCCGAGTTTGTAATCTCACCCGCGCTTACGCAGTTGACGCCCATAATATATCTTGATCTGAGATGCCTTTACATTGAACAACTTATATTTACTCCAATAAACTTTTTGGTATAAAATGAGTTTTTTTTTTGTTTAATGGGTAGTTTTCGCTAAATATTTTACAAACACACCCCCACACATTCACGCACACACATACTCACCCCTACACACGCGCACGCAAACACACAAAACTTGTGGATTTATATTATTAGTATTAGCACTCGTCGATAACGTAGCTTTCCATTACTGAAATAATTTTTGAAATCCGATGAGTAGTTTTAGATATTAGGTACTTTCTACATCCAAACTCACAATCCGACAAAATTTACATCTTTATCATCATCATAAGCCCCGAGAAATCCACTGTAACAAAGGCCTTTCCAACTTCGCGCCACACAAATTTTCACTCTTTGGTAATTGTTGTTTTTTTTCTAAGTCCTTTACGTTTTTCAAAAACCATCTTATTTGGAGTAACTAGAGGGCCACGCGGGTCAATGAATATAGGATTTAGTTTGATAACACTGTCCTACGGCCTGAATGAATGAATCGAAAACACTTGTAAAACGCGGTCAGCACTGACCGACGCGGCCCGAACGGAAAGTCTAGTTGTCGACCATCACTGACCGACGCGGCCTGAACGGGCAGATGCATTTTTTTCCTTGGCGTTCAACGTGTTAAATTAGTTATACTGATTGTGGGAAAACGGGTGGTCACATTACAAATCTACACACGCACACACACAAGATGATGACGTGTGCGACTGCACACGTCATCATCTGCCTTTTCCCAACTATGTTGGGGTTGGCTTCCAGTCCCCGGATGGGACTGAACCGGATGCAGCTGAATAACAGTAGTTTACATGGAGCGACTGTATATCTGACCTCGACAACCCAGTTATTGGGTAATACGATACCCATAAGTAAGACACATGCAGTCACACACGTATAATTCATTAATTCAATACACAGTACACATTGTATAGGAGAAAAGTCTTTCCGCAATTTCTGATTTCTCTTACTCAAACTTTAATTAGTCTCACTGTCTGTACTTTTGTTTCAAAATCTATGAACGTGAACACTATTTCTAATTCGTTGTTTTTAATTGCTAACGCTATCTAATCTAGGCAATATTTTAGATTTCTCTCCACACAGCACAGGCTAAAGTTTGTAATTAATTTCTAGTGAAAAGAGCTAAACTATCTCCAGCATCATCTTCATAAAATAAAGTATCTAATATGGAAGCGAGCCGGCAGACAATTTCTAGTACATGCATTGTATAGTAATTGAATGGCTTAAGCGTAAAGCCGCTAACTAAGTACTCTGCCTACGCCAGTAAGAGTTAGCGAGATGTTATTAAAGATTTCACTGAAGAAAGTTGTGTAGCTAGTTCTACCGGCGTTATTATTACAAATATGGTGGTATTATTACAAGCTATTATGATTTAGCTTGAGATACGTTTGTGGTCTATCTAGCCTGGCTAAATTCACCTTCGACGTGCTAAATAAAATGAACTTAATAATATTTTCACTTTTGTTAAAAACATATTATCACATAACTAACTTTCAAACACCAGGCTGTTACTATGAAATTAAACCCCCGTGCCTCGGAAAGAACGTTAAGACGTCGGTCCTGCTCCTGCGTCTAATCTCCCTCCGGTCGTGTCGAACGGCCGTCCCATCGGACTATGAGAATGAGGGAAGAGAGGTGCACCGTTGTCTGCGCGCACACTTGTTCTCTATAACATCTCCCGGGCCGAAGGCTAGTCTCCGTGAATATTGACCGCCATGGTCGAAATTCGGTCTGGAGGACTATTATATTATTACCTACAAAATGGACATTATGTAGAATTGGAATTTAGATGTCTATCTATACTATAAAGAGGTAACATTTGGGAGTTCATTTGCAGGGGGTAATTTTTGGAACTACTGATCCGATTCCAAAAATTATTTCACAAATGGGAAGCTGAGTATTGCCGAGTGTCATACATTGATTATTATATTATTTTATGTTAAAACAACAAGTGAAGCGCAGTATATTCTAGGCGTCAAATTGACAGACCATATTCGCAACACCACATTGCGCTCCAAAACACAGATTACTGACGTTGATCAAAAAACCGCTAAGCTGAAGTGGAACTGGGCTGGACACGTCTGCCGTATGCCCGATGGGCGGTGTGCCAAAATTACCACTACGTGGAGCCCTGACACTGCCAGTCTTGTATAATATCAGCTTTGTCATCCCAAGGATGTTTTAGCCAAAATCCACCGAAAAAATATGACAGGAGTGCACGTTATATTTTGAGTCAAAACCAGGTTTACCCACCAGGTTTGTTCTCCCTGCATAAGTAGTGTTTAGACTTATATTATGAAGTTACACTCCGGGTTTTAACCAAAAAGGTAAATATTTGGAAATACGGTCACCATATTTTACACAACACTGAAAGGTAGTTACGTAAGCTTTATAACTGTACATTTCATGTCAGTAGTGCAAAAGGCATGTGTTTACTCGAATCTCAATTAATTTTAATTTTTTGCTTTCCTAAAAATATTATTGAACACTCTAATATCATGGTTGCGCCTCTTTTTGTGAACCTCAAATAATTCCTATTTTGAGGTCCTAAAAATACTAAATAGCATAGTTGTAGCCTGTCGCTGCTGGTTGCAGTTCTAACCTAACCCATTTGGTCGGGGTACCCTAGCTCAGTTACTGTTACCGGGACCAACTGTGAGAAAAGGTCAAAAAGTAAAACAGAGGGTCAATTATTTAAAAATGTGTGCATTATTAGAAGAGCAAAAAGTTTTTAGAGGTTCATCAATTTAAAAAAGTGTTCATCATCAGAAGGTCAAGTAATTTTTAGAGGATGCATTAAATATTTCCTATTTAAAATTGTATTCTCAAAACCATCTTGTATGACAGTCCTTAAGGATGAGTTTTAATAATGATAGAAGGTTCTTCAGTGACGACATTTTGTAATTGAGATAAAACAACAATGCTTTGTTTCAATATTCTTTGTTTACTTGTACTAATAATTTAAAGGATGACTCAAGCTGAATTGAATTAGAACGAATTTAATATGAAAGGGTGTTGTTCTAAAAGGGTGTTAACGTGTTTGAATGTATTTTATTACACGTGTTTCAGAGTTTATTGTGTTGTATAATTTAATTTACTTTGGTACAGCTTTTGTTTGTATTTTTAGACTGAATTCGAAAATTAAGAAGTGTTTATGCTGCGACTCATACCGTCTTATTACAAAACGAAACCTAACTTTAGTTCTACAGTCTAATTAACAGTACTACAGTCAGTACAGTCTAACAGTACGTATTTCGAACGTTGTTTCGATTTAGTCAAAGTTCTTAATACTAAAATGACAACTTAGCAACGAACTAAGCTGTCATTTTTGTATAAAGAACTGCATTTCTCTATCAGTTGGGCTCTTAATTCAATAACTGGGTCAGTGGTTTAAACCTGATCGAAAGAAAAACATTGTTTTGTAATAAGGGGTTTTAGACTATAAAAGGGACTAGCTAAGTACCTATATTATTTACTTAGCTGTCACAATAATAATCTATCTTGTGTTTATTTAAGATCTATTTTTTTCATCATCAGCCTACACTGCTGGACATAGGCCTCGCCAACTGCACGCCATTCAGACCGATTCTCGACAACTCTCATCCAGCTGCTACCAGCCACCAAGTGAAGATCGTCGCTCCACGTTCTACCCTACGTTTGCCGATTCGCGGTTGCAAATCAAGAACACATCTTCCCCAACGGTCATCGGTTCTACGGCTAATATTGCCACTTTAGCTTTCTTATTCTATGAGTTATTTCGACACGTTTGGTTGGTGGACTCGTTTCTTAATTAGGTCAATTTCTTAAATTGTATTAAATATCTATTCTTTTTATCCACCCGATGTGCACTGTGCAGCCGTGACCAAAACTGTCTACAAATAAATCTACATACAAACATAAACTCAATATCACAAATCCGAAATAATTTACTGCACTAATGACCGTAACAAAACCCACCAAACATAATCTGAAAGCCGCGAAGTCACGATTTCTATCCCGGACTTGCGACTTATCCTACAAATCAATAATGTCAGCGAATAATCCAACGGCAATCTATCAATAAATCAATTACGATGTCAGACATAGCCGGGAGCTAACACTATTTATATTTATAGATAAGCTTTGCTAATAGGTTCGTATTATTCTGGTTGCTTTGGTATTCTATCTAGGATTATTGATAGTCTACTGAATCTTGGGTAATAAGACAATAATGATAATAATATGTCTGTTAACAGATGTAGGAATCAAACTACTTTCTTCTTCTTCCTAGGGCGTCGATGGTAATCTATATAATATAGTAGTAGTATATATGTCGCAGGCAACTGGTTAAATTAGCCGTTTAGTCAACTACCTGGCCTTTGGGAGTAGTGCTCGCCTCGCTTCGCTCTCTCGGCTGGCACGCGGTTGATCACAGTTCTAACCTAAACCATTTGGTCGGGGTAAACCTGGTTTAGTTACTGCAACAAATTCGGCTCGCACGTGATTTTTTACAGTTCCAACCTGAACTATAATTTAATGAACATCATTCAGGCCGTTAGTTGAGCGGCCGCCGTTTAGTTAAAAAGCTAGGTGATTAAACAGGTAATTAAACCAGTTCGCTGCAACATATGTAGAGTCAGCCCAGAATTTTACTACACCCATCCCTGGACTTATACATATCGCAGAGATCTGTCACTCGAAGCACAGTCACGTTTGCTGCTCCCGGTAGCGTAAGTATACTATCCATCAAGTGTTCAAACAAGAATGGTATTAAATTATTTTAATAAGTAGTTTAATTTTACGTAATTAATTATACACAAAAACCTTCCGGAATAAATTCACTAAATGATGGTGAAAACCGCAACAAAATCCGTTGCCTTGTTAAGAAGAACAATGTGGTCATAGACAGCCACGAAAATAATTTGTGTAGAAGAAGCAAAATCTTTTACTCCTTGAAATCTCATCTTGATCTTTCAACTCGATGATGCAACAGAACAAGACACCGGAACCTTCAAAAGTCACGCTCAATTCTTAGTCACCGGACCAACCGAAGTATAAATCTTGGTAATCTCAACCACAGCCGGGGGCGAAAACTATTTATTTACAGATAATATGACATGTTTATGTGAGGAATAATCAGTGGAGTTTATGATGAAAAGCAAGCAGGATGTGGCCGCCATCAGGATCGTATCGGACTGATGAAGCGTTAATAAATATATAGCTTGCTAATTGGCAATGGACGATGAAGCTGGAGATGTAAATATCTTTGGTTATTTGGGTCTTCGGACTTTACATAATCCTGTAGTTACGTTTGATTTCTCTCGTCTCGACAGTTTTTGTCTAAATATTTTTTTTACTTTTCTTTTTTTCTCTAACATGTGATTGTTCCTAAATTACCCTAGGCTGATAAAATTTTCGTTTTTCTTATTATGTTAAATATCAGAGTTTAGATCGGTTCCCCCGAAGGGGAAGAGTCGCATTAGTCAATCCATAGGGAAAATGTAGCCATCACTGACGTATGGTTGGTTTGTGTTTGTAATATCTTTCTTTTATTTCTTTTAAACGTATTTTCTTTCTTTCTATACCATATACATACATACATAACATCACGAATGTACTCCCCGAAGGGCTAGGCAGGGGTGTACCTATGGTACAGTGTACACCCACATTTCACCAGTTATGTTTAATTCTCATGTAATAGGGGGCAAACCTGGCATATATTTTAGGAAAAATATTAATATTCCAAGACGACATTTTAATCGTTTATTTCAATTAGACTCAACATTTGTAAACAAGGTATAGATCTATATCGTTGTATCTCCTCCATCGCGCGATATTGAGCAAGCTGTTTATATGCATATTATCAGAAATCATTAAGTACATTTGGCATAATTCTATGCAAACCTATAAAATTAAACATTTTTAAGGAAACATAAACTATATAGCCAGTCCTTGTCCAACACCTTATTACGGGACCCGTATTACCATACATGACATAAAATTCTACAAGCTAACTACATATTTCTGAGCTCTGCAATTAGCCTGCAATCACTCATTAAAATCTAGCATAGACGTGTTACAAAACTTTTAATATGACACCTTTTATGGCTATAATGATAGATGTCGGTGGCCAGTGTAAACTGGGCCCTAAGACGGCGCTGGCGGCATAGACAACTGTCAAGCAGCTGTCAAATTGGATACGTTTTGAATATAGTTCCATATTTTGCCACCTGTCAAGATTTTTTGGGCACTTAGAAGTCTTATTAGGGACTTATCCTTGGTCCAATATTTTGATGATTATATTGTGTTGCTGTGGTAAATACTAAGGCAGAAAAAAAAACTTAGTATATTGACTAGACTCCGAGTAAGCAGCAGACATATCTGCGTACGTGTTTGAACTTCAAGATTAGATCCCTGCCAGCACTTGTTGTGTTGCTGGGTTCGATTCCTACGTCGGGCAGTAGGAATCGAACCCAGGTTGCACAGCAGTCGTGCTTGAAACTACAAGACCACCGGAGCAGTTAGGTTAGTTATTTAATAACCCCTCAAAACAATTTCGGAATCATACTACTTACTTCATTTAATCTACACAATCTTGTCCTCAGACACTTAGACGCTATTATTCGTGACCTAAGCAGCAAATATCCTTATCGAGACAATAAACCCTAAGATTGTGTTCACTATAATTGACATTGACATCATTGCACACATTCTTGAATTAGCATAGAACAAGAAATTCAGAATTATTGGGTAATTTTGAATCTATTGTTGGCGATTGACAGACTATTCTGATGGTAATTCATAATATTGTAATTTTAGGCTTAGTTAGTAGCTCTATGGATAAATCTAAACTTGTTTATTAGACAATAAAACAATAGTGAACTACATTGCGATATAAGAAATTACACTTGAACCTTACTGGTGTATAAGGTGAACAAACAACCAATATTACCCGTGTGACTACAAAAAGATTCCTATCTCAGCATAATGCTGGGAGATTTAAATATAGTGATTATCTGTTAAAAGAATATCCAATTCCCTGGTGATTTTAACAGCAATTAGTCTATTACCATTAACAACAATCAAAACAATTCCAATTCCCTCCGAATCATTCGTTATATCGGACAATGCGGTAGGTCTGAATTCAACATTATTAAACCTATGCACAAAGTTATGTTGGCCAACCCAACCCAATACAAATTTCAAAATCCACCGTCGTATTATAGCTCCTTTTATAGAAATGACACAACTGCCAGGATCTAAGGGCTTGCCTTGGGCCCAAAATGTCACAGCGCAGCCCTATCGGTGACGTACAGTCGGCAAAACAAACAAGAACAAGCCATGATTAGCATTTAAGTAGCAAGCACGATTTTGTATTCATTTGTAGTCGTGTAAGTAGACATTGACGGTATTTAGTACTACTTAACCTTCTAAATTGATGTTTAAGAGGTATTAATGCAGTTAATTATGGAGTAACGTGTGATAATTTGAATGCGAGATAACAATCTGACATTTAAGAAAATAAATAAACTTAATTGCGTAATAAAATCTGGCTCTTGGATTCTCCAATTACGGTAATTAGACAGACTTTACGTCTGTGTGGACAAGTTTGTATCAGAGGGGCTCGTGGCTAAGTAACAACAGCCGCACGGATGGATTGAAGGTTAATCTACACTTGCCGCGGTCAATACATGGATGGGTGACATCCCGTGCCTTAGAAAGTACGTTAAGCCGTTGGTCCCGGCTTTTATTTGTAGATCTTTGACAGTCGTTACGTGTAGTCAGAAGCCCAAAAATCTGACAACCAGTCCTACCTACGAGTATAATATATAGTTTGACGTTCAAAAGTGCCTTTCATGTGCCTATCCTACTAATATTATAAACGTGAAATTTTGTATTGATGGATAGGATGGATGGATGTTTGTTACTCTTTCACGCAAAAATGACTGAACGGATTTGGATGAAATTTGGCACACAGATAGTTTATAACCAGAATTAACACATTGGATATTTTTTATCTTGATATTCTCACGGGATCGATCGCTAATGCGGGTGAAACCGTGTGGCGCAGCTAGTTTGAAATAAATGCTTTGAATTTACCAAGGGGTATCGTGTTACCCAGCAACTGAGTTGTAATCGAGACATGATTAACGTCTGTATGATCACGTGTACTTTACCAGTCTCCAATCACAATGACACGTTTCACGCTTTCGGCGGCTCCTCACGCAGAGGTGTGAAAATCATATTGTCTTTTTGTTTTCGTTACTTTTTGGTACCTATACGTCAATGTCCACGTGGTTTGTTAATGTTATGATTTTCATACAATTCTACAATAACTTCTGGTGCGAATTGATGATCTTACAATAAGATATAAGAATAGATAGCATGAAAAAACAAAAATAGTGGCTTTTAACTCAGTAGACTACGCCAATTGCCGTTTTGAGTCTTACGTGCATAATCAGCCTATAATGTTCCCCCTGCTGGGACACAGGCCTCCTCTGTGTGAGAGGGAGTGGGCGATAATCCACCACGCGGGCCCAGGAGGGGGATTGGCGGATGTCACATGTCTTAAAGTTTTTTATTCTTGCTTTTTTTTATTTCTTTTTTTTTACTATGTTTTCCTTCGCCGTTTTGAAATCAGTGGTGATGAAATAATTTACAGAAAGTAAAGCGCCTGCTAGGGTCCGAACCCGCGACCTACAACTCGCAAGTCGCAGCCGTTTCCACTGTGCAAGGTTTTAGTGTTCAAATCGTTATTCGAGAAACCTCCTTCTGTGCATAATCTCCCCTAGCTTTAATTTCCGCCTCTGTTCACAATTTCAACTGACTCGTGTATAATAAATGAAGGGAACCAATCGATGCTGTAAAGGATCAACTGTAAGCCCATTACCCCGCCGTATCTAAACCCCCTTGTCAGATAGATACGGCGGATATATCGACGTAACCGCACAGTTTTGGATACATTGACGGTAAAATAGCACGGCCTTTTTTCAGTAGTGGGGTCTACAGTGTATTGAATGGGTAAAGATAAGGACGTCACGTAGACCATCACTTGGAGGACTGTGGCAACACTGGGAACCCATTTTCTAGGACTTTTTCGCAGCATAGAAGTAAATTTTCAGGAAGGAACTTCATGTAAAGATTTATTGAGTTTAAGTTACCTTTAATAAAACAACGGAGCATAAAATTGTAACGGCAACGCGGGAAAAGAGAGAGGAAAGATTTTGACACATCAGTCATTTGACATTATCATTATAGAATGTTGCCAATAAAAATAATTAGCAACAACACAAAAACAAAATTTCCAAAAAAGGAAACGGAACAACCGATTTCGATTAATTAAAAGTGAAGTTCATCGCGTCACGCATTTCAAAAAAATCGATCCAATCCAATCCAAAAGGAATTCCATCATATTTATTATTTTTAAAGAAATTTTTAAAAACAACTTTATTTTGTGGTCGCTACTACAAAAAAAACATGGAATTCTAAATACGGAAGTTCGACTTGCACTTGACCGGTTCTTAAACCGAAAAAGATATAAAGCTTATAAAATCGCATTAAAATCAAAAGTGTTAACAGCTTCAACACCTGTATAAGTGAATTAGCTAACCAGTTTGAGTATTATCTCTACAGCAGGTGAATTGATTAATTAAATTCACACTTAATTAATTCAATGGATTAGTATAACGCTGGATGCTGGCTAGATTACAAATTACAAATGCATCGGGGACTACCTGATAATATGCTGATTGGGGTTTACGATTAGGAATAAAATATCAATTTCGGTTTTGGAATATTCGGATTTGCTATGTATCAATCAGGTCTATAAATATTCTATTAGGGCTTATATTTTATTAATCGTTTTAAATCATAAAATATAAATTGTATTGTTATGTACTTATATTATATTGTTGAACAGAGTAACTACGTTTGGATGGTTGGTTTATGCTGAGAAGGTGAATGAAAGGCGACTCACAAAAACGCCCTAGAAGGACATATAGTAACTTTATTGTAGATGTTCTTCAGAAAGGTCAGGTTCGTAGTACTCTCAAGCGGCGTGTGAGTATGACCAGATGAACGTAAACGAAGCATCTGGAGTGTGTAAGGATCGTATCAAAATATCTCTTTTTTCTGTTCGTCACATGCGTTTCCATACTTCCCTGTAGTACACACTTTGTTCTATACTTCAAGTCTATCAATAGTCTCCATATTTCTCTCACAACGTTCCTAGAACTAAACGGCACGCCGATACATAATAAAATTTTCTCCCACACAAGTCTCAACAATAGAGTATATTATCACAATAATATGTATTTATTCAGACCACCTGGATTACAGATATTAACACCGTTTTCCAATGTTCCCTGTACCTGTACTGTTCGACATAGTCTGTGTAGACGGGCTACAACACGGCGGCAAAAATGTTGCTGGCTGGATATAAAATGCTTCGGCTGCAACTACAGTGCTACGAGGATCTTTTTGCGCTTGAATGCCAGTGACAGTGAGGGGTTGTTGGGAAACATATGTGATATTTTTTGTTGTGAAATTGGATTCTAAAATCAAGATGGCGACGTTAAATCCGATGTTCGCTACGCGCCAAGAGATCTCTGTCTGTACATTGCATTATATGGCTGTAACAACTTCAACTACCGACAGTGACACAATTCGGCAACGTATTTACCACTAAAGGTTGTGACAAGTTCGAATAGAACTTCAGAGTATCCGTATACGGATCATTTTGTAACCGGCAATAGTAATCAGCTATATATAGCCACTGTTTATAGTTTTCATACAGTTATGGTGAGTTGCCGTCTGTTAATGGCCCACTTCATCTAAGGAAAGTGGTTGTTGCTGACAACTCGCGGCGATCATGAGTGGTCCGTCTACGCAGAGCTTTCGTTTGAATTTTGCGCTCGCCTGTACTCGGCGCCGATAGCTATGGTTTATGCGCGACGTGACAAATCGTTGCGCGATCACAGCGCCAATTACTGGCAACATTATGAAAGTACAGTTGCTCACAAAAATTACGTTTAGAATTTTTTTGGACATTCGAGAAAAGGGTGTTGTATTTACGAATTGTATATTTTTAGAGATGTGATGTAGATAAAGAGTAATGACTATAAATGTTGATGGATGGAGAGGGAGGGGAAGCCAAAGAAAAGATGGATGGATTGTGTAAGGAATTATATGAAAGAGAAGGGAGTGAATGATAGCGTGACGGTTGACAGGGGAGAGTGGAAGTAAACATGGGACAAGGGCAGGAAGACGAAGACGATGTGGTTAACAGGCTGTTAATTGTTTTTTCGGCTTACTATTTAAACTTGCTTTTCCAGAGGGATGCAATAGTTCGTCAAGAACTGCTCTTTAAATAAAAGATCGGTTTTTTTGCGAGTATAATTTTGGTCCACCCAAGAAATCGAAAAAATCAAAAATAAAATGATTCCTTTGAACAGATCCCATACGCAATAACAGTTATCACCGGAACACTGACGCACCCACACACCAAAATAAAACTCCTCTCCTATAAACCCAAGATTTTCACATAACATCGCAAAGCATTGGAAAAAATACGTTCCGAGAAACGAATAAAGTGGTCAGCGAATAAAATTAGATCATTACTTTCAAAACCGTTTCTTACATGGTAACACAAAACAGATAGGGTGTAAAATGTATCTCTTACTTAAACAGTCGAGCGGTTCACGGATAGCGAAAAGCCCAGTTTATTTATCTTTCGCTGCCAATTTATTGCTATTTACTCCGGCTAGAGATAGGGACGTTAATTGAAATCGATTCTGTCGTAGTATTGATTTCGGAATCGATTACTAGAGTTCATAACAATCAGATGTCTCTTTGTGAACTTTAGTATCGTTAAATCGATCATTGCATCAATTTAGATTGTTGTTAGCAATTGCAATCCGTATCATTAGTGCATCAATCATACCAATTGATTCTCAATAGTTTTGGCTTATTTTGAAATGTTAACCAAGAACATGATCTTCCTGCCCTAATCCCATAATTACTTGTGTAACCTCCCCTCCTATCCACCGTGACGCTATCATTCACTTCCTTCTCTTTCATGACATTCCTCACACAACCCATCCATCTTTTTTTGGCCAGGAAAAGAGATGGAGATGGAGAGGGAGAGGAGGCGGCTCTCTCCATCCAGAAATATTTACATTTATACAATTTTTATTAAAATAAAACCCTAAAGTTACTTACAAATTCTACTATCCTACTTCCTACAAATATTATAAATGCGAAAGTTTGTGAGGATGGATGGATGTTTATTAGTCTTTCACGCAAAGACTGCTGAACGGATTTGGATGAAATTTGGCACACAGATAGTTTATAACTAGGATATGATACTTATTCGATATTCCCACGGGATCGAAACTTATGCGGGTGAAACCGCGGGGTGCCGCTAGTCCCACATTAAATAAATGGTTTACCTATCTACATCTCAATTCTAAAGACAATTACGCATGTAATTGTATCACATTCCTCGCCACCGCCACCGTCTCGAATCGATTCCCTAATCCGTTCTCGAATCGATTCCCAATGTCACTGGTTCCCGTCTCTAGACCGAGTATATTTTGTTATCCGACTGTACATTAACTGTTCAACTTTAAATATTAGGTGCGGACAACGTAATTGTTGGGTAAAATGTGTTCTGTGTTTGTGTTCCCCATGATTTAAAGCACAAGGTGATTTATTATGAAAACACTGTTTCGCGAACGTATGTACGAATGGAACGCACAACAAAACGTAATATTATGTGTGTGAAAGTGTGTGTGTGTCAGTAAGTGGGGGCGTGTGTGTTCGAGGGTTGTTGTGTTGGTAAAAAATATGGGAGAATGGGAGGTTATTGACTCGTAAAAATTATGTCATGCGTTTACTTGTGTTTCTGGGAATGAGGCCAAAATGTAGCAGCTGATTGTGATTGCGTAAATTATCGTTACAGTACCCTACCGTAGAAGAGAACTGTGTTTTAGTATAATAGAATTAATAGAAAATTTCTGTATTCAGAATTAGCATATAACCAGCGCTGGGGCTCTGTCTTGCATAGATTGCAGCATAATGCTGAGCGATAGCCGTTTTGCGTGTATGACACAGGTTTCCCGCAACCATTTCTTATTTTTTTTTTTTGTGTTTTATGGTCTTTTTTGCGTCATGTTATCGCAAATAAACGTATTTTCTTTCTTTCTTTCTTTCGTATAGCATAATCAGCCTATAATGTTCCCACTCCTGGGACAGGCCTCCTCTCTGTGAGAGGGAGTGGGCAGTCATCCACCACGCGAGCCCAGTGCGGGTTGGTGGGTATTTAGAATTGCTACGTTTTAAAGCATGAACTGTTACGTCTTATTACAAAACCAGTTCTAGCTTTAGACCTAGCCCAAAAATTCGAGCCAGTTACTGTATTTTGAACTTTATTCCGGAAAACGTGAAGTTCTTAATAGAAAATTGCCAACCTATACACAGGTTTTTTATAAGAACTGACTGTCGGAATAAAGTTCAAAATTCAAAAATGGCTCGATGTTTTAAATCTAAGGCGTGGTCAGACACATGACTTTGTTGAATTTTGTCAACATTTGCGTCATTCAAATTCCAGAGCGTTTCTTCGCTGCAATTTTTAGGTTATTTTTAAATTTGTTTGATTTTTTTTTTCTTTTTTTCAAAATAAAGATCTATTTTTTATCCTCCCTAATAGATGCTTTTACAGGTACACATTTTTTGTTTTGTATGACAGTAACCTGTGCATGAACGTTTCTGTATGTGGAGTGTAGGTACACCAATACCCTGTAGAATTACGACCACTCAACCTTTACGTACGAGGCTCGAATCACAGCCCACCGATCGTTCGCCAATCGACCTGTCCGCTTTGATGTATCATGTAATTTCGTTTGACCCGTCAAGGATCTTATCCTTCTTATGTACAGATAGAGTGCCCAATATATCTTGACACTTTTCGGTCGGGACCAAAAGCAATCAGCTCACCTGATGGTGAGTGGTCACTGGCCTCTGGAACCGATGGATATTTTCGAATAAAAATTAATTTAAATATTTAATAGAAAACACACATTTCATTTACCAAATTAAATTTAATTCGAAAACATTCATCGGTTTCATACTAAACTTCAACTATATCCGACGACCCTGGTTACTTATCTCCTTTTGGTGACTTCATTATAAAGAATATTGTATATAAATCTCTACTTGGCGGCCGAAATTGACACACTTTCAACCACAATCTGAAGCATTTTGAAAGATATTGCTAATCCATTGCTTCACGTGTTCGAAAATTGGTCTGCTCAACCACGTACAAAACGCAATGAATGGTGTTGAACTGTCAAAATGCCATAACTATATAGAGGTCCTTCACAGAGAGTTCTACTACTAGATTTCTAGTTACTAGTTCACTTTTCTTTTTCCCCACGGATCCGAATACACTGGCCTTTCCTCTCCTAAGTATTATGTAAGTTTAAGTACAACCAAATCTCAGCCGGGTACTTTATACCAATGAACATTGATTGTCGAGTTCGTTGGCATCTGTCAGCTTGTCGACCGAAATTGTGATCAATAATGTTGCCAGTTGTAAAATGTAGGGAAGTTGGAGAAACGGGTCAAAATTGATGGCAATTTTATTATTTGTTGTGTAACGGTTCGCAGTGGAGTCACCGGTGAAATTTGGGTCACCGTTTTCTTCCCGTTATTAATGTGGGAGTAAAAGGAGGAGGATATTTAGCATTATTTTTGGCTAGGATGACATTTTTATTTGTCCAACAAGTATTTGTCAGGTGTGCTGATTAAATCGTAATATTTTTCGCACAGGGAACGGATTATAATCATGTTTACTATTTCAGTATCATCTCTGAGCTTCATTTCCAATAGTTTTTCTCTTGAAATTAAGACATTTATTATAAAAACACTACTCTTACTAAACCTGGATGATACTCGCACAGACCAGCACCCTAATTGCTGGTGTTGAACTGTCCAAATGAAAGCCATTGTGTTACGCAATTTTTTTTTTTGTTGAACGTTGCGTCACACTAGGAATTACTCCTGTGTCGTGGGTGCTTTCTCACATACACAAACAGCCAGACCCGGAACAACTACCTGTAGGCAATACAAATATTTGTTCCATGCGGGAATCGAACCCGCGACACGCAGCGCAGCAGTCGATCGCTCAGCCACTGCGCCAACCGTGTCGCCAAAATTACAAATATACTCGGCAGTGGGTGGAACATGGCTGCCAGTGCTGATGACGATTACCAAAAAACATCTGCGATTGGCAGAATAATATCATTGGCAATACTCGGCATGCGGAAATAATGCACAGAAACTTTCCTAGATATTTCAAGCAGCATCAGATAAAAAGTAATTACCCTAAATACGCATCACAAATCTGCTTACCCCTCAGGCGGTTAATCCGTGAAGATAGAAAAGTTGACCATTAACTGCGGTAGCACATGAAACAGTTTTAATTACGGCTTAACTTTTACACGATTAGCTGCGGTATGGGATGTTTTAGCCTAAACTAGGGTACTTTCACTTCTAAAATCTTCATATTTTAAAGTATATTATTTAAAAAACAAATCACAAAGACAACAATTACAATTTACAAGCTAACACTAAAATATAAATATATATTATATTAAATAAGTTTATAATAAAGAATTAAAGAAAAAGGCAGGAGCTCATTGGGCAATAAAAAAATTCGTCCGCATCGCTGTCAATGGGATAAGTGACCAAAAGGCTGGCAGCATTACCACGTTGGATGGGAATGCTGATTCTTTGGGCTAAAAATAGTAAATAATCTTCTTATATATCTTAGTACCAATATATAATTCTTCTGTACGTGTGTTTGTCACCTAAATCCTCCTAAACGGCTGGACCGATTTGGGTGAAATTTTGTATATTTCAATGGTTTCCTGCCGGGCTTGAAAACACAATTTTATTGCACCCGGTCGGGCAGGACGACGTCTGCCAGGTCCGCTAGTTAATTTATAAACTATTTTTTATGAGGAGTTCATAAAAAATAGTTTATAAATTAACTAATTAAAGATTGGTCCTTGGCAGCTCTGGACAGAGAGAGGTGGAAGGAAAGTAGGGAGGGCCTTTGCCAACAGTGGGCCATTAATGGCTAATAAAAAAATATCAATCCTAGAATTTTCCTATCTCGTATCGAATTTTACTTTTTCAGAACTCACGGTACGAGTATCACGATTAGCTAAGTTATCAAGGTTCAGTATTTATTTGAATAAATATTGAACATAGTAAACATGTTCGACTGCCCCTTTGGTCTAGTGGTTGCAAGCGCTACTGCTGAGCAAGAGGTCCTGGGTTCGATTCCCAGGTCAAGCAAAGTGGTATTGGTATTTTGCAACAGGAATGTCTCAGTAGCAGCCTGGAGTCTGAATTTGTGCGCGGTTGGTGGCTAAAGACTCGCTCCCTATTACAGCCCCATTCAAATTTTCTGGCGGCTCGGAACATGAGGCGTGTCGCTGTGCAGTAAGAAATTCACGTGTCAGCGGGGGTGAGGGGTGAGATACTGCGCAGCGAATGGCACACTTCATAATCAAAAGTCATTTATTCAAATTAGGTTGAGAATCTGGACTTTTCGACCGTCAAAATTACAAAAGACAGTCCCCGAAACGCCCGCCCCCTTCACCACTTCCTAGTGCATTTGCTGTGAAGAAGAAGCAGAGCCCATAAGGTTTAAATCGGGCTGTTTATGGGACTTAAACGTAACTGGCGAATTGTGGATGTACTATAAGTACACCTCTGCCTAACTCTTCGTGAAATAATGGCGTAATGTTATGATTTTATCTTCGACCCTTTCAATTAGTCGCATAAACTCTAAGCAAGCTTGTAACTAATTTATACACAGTACTAATACTTATTTTACAAACAAATGAAGTCGTATATTTCCTTGTTTGTGGAACACTTAAACAATTATTTCTAAAAACGTACGTCCGTTTGTTTGCGCCGTCCAAACTCGGAAACGGCTAAACCTTTACTAATGATCGTTTGCAAGCTTTTAGAAACTAAGAATGTACGGGCAAATAGATGGAAGGTTTTAGCGTCTGTAAACCAACGTTTTCTCATTTTTCTAAGCGGATTTTGTGGTAAACGAACAAACATAAATATTTGCACACTTTACTGTTTGTTGTATGTACCTATGTGTGTATTACAAAGCCCGCAACTAATCTATTTGTTTTTCTGAGTTTTTTCTTAAATACGTTTAAAGCCGTCTATATTTATTATTATTTTGGAAACAACAACACGGCAATAAATGATAACACTGGCAATAATAATACAATAGGAGTACTAGTACTACAATAGAAAATATTTATTAAATATAAATCATTGAAATTAAAAAAGTGATTTTTCATAATAATCCCCCTGACCGATTTCGGTCACGGTGGCCAATCTCAACGGACATTGGCCAGGTACGCATGAGATATCATAGTGCACAAGTGCACTCTCTGTTCCTTTACTCATAGAGAGCTATGAGGAACAGGGTGTAAAGTTCACTCACTACTCTTTAGAAAAGGGAGGATCCTCCAACCAGATGGGTGTTGTGTCTGGCGGGCAACTGCCCAACGACTGATGTCGTTGCGTTTGAGTTTGAGTTTTGAGTTTGCCGAACAACCGACTAGATATAGGTAGTGACTGAACTATTGGATATATTTGATTTAATTTTTGTAAGTAACCTTGGAAAAGTCATTAGATACGAAGTTTAATTTATTTCCTACATGTCCACCTTATACAGAGGTGCAGGGACATCGACGCACTACATGATTCAGAACTGCGTTGAAATTTTTGGTCGGTATTAAAATGAAATTGCTGTACCGTTCATTTTGACCGTGTAGGTATTGCGTTTTTATATGAAACATCATTTTTTTTTTAATGACCGACGAATAATGTTTGCTCTGCGGGTCTGAGTCATGTGCTGAATTCATACTTACAGTTTGGGCATCGATGTACCTGCCACCCTGTGTGCATGCCCTGCCCTCATCCCAATTTATTTGAGGTCGGCGCAACATGTCTTTTCCTCCCATACTTCTCTATTAGTCGTCATCTCGGTAGTCACACCCTTTCTAACCATAATCATCATTCACATAGTCCATGCATCGTTTCTTTGGTCTTCCCCTACTCTTACAGCTATAGATATTCACCTGCTGTTTTATGTTAGCCGATATATTGAGTAGCCAGAACTCAAGAATGACATCCTGCTTAGCAGTTTCTTGTCAGTAGGTACTACCTACTCATTACTTACGAATCTCATTGAGTGCCACTTTGACAAAGATAACGTTAAGAATGTCTGACTGATAGGCAGGGAGGTAATCACGTGAATGTAGAACAAGAATGGTCTAGTGTTGATATGAGTCTAGAGGTGATTATGTTGTGATGTCACACTGTGAGAGGAGTGATGATCTAGTGGTAACAGTCGCGAGTTACAAGGCCGTAGTTTCGAATCCAGACAGGTGCTTTACTTTGTCTGAATAATTTCATCACCATTGCTCTCAACACGGTGAAGGAAAACATTGTGAAGAATTCGGCATGTCTTAGAACCAATAATTCGAAAACATGTGACATCTACCAACCCGTGCGTTCGACGTGGTGGATTACGCCCCTCTCCCTCTCACAGATAGGAGGCCTGTGTCCCAGCAATGGGAACATTATAGGCTGATTATGCAAATATAGAAGTAATTAGGTAGCCCATTCTTTCGCTCCACATATCGAACGCGACTCAATCGCAGTATATTCGTAAACAAAATCGAATTAGTACCTTACATTACAAGCGCTTACAAAAAGGCTTAAAGCACACAATGGTAATACCAAAGAGTGATTGAAAAAACACATCGACTGCTGATCGTGTACCCCTGCCGTGGAGAATTGTACATTATTGAACTTTTTAATGGCCTCAGTAGCCCTTTACTTCGAAAAAGTTGTTTAAAGGCTTTGCACGAAAAGCTGTAAGTGGCTAGCCAGCTTTCTGGGCGAATAAGGTTGCTTACAATTTTGGCCATAGATTATATTGGGACAACGGGATTTGGTTTTAGTAAGTACGATGTGAATTGCATAAATGCATCATAATCAGCAGTAAAATAAAATTAGCCAATGTCACAAAATGTTAGCGATACAAACGTGATCATCATCTACATATTATTGGGGACGGATTCCAGTCTGTAATACCAGTATTTTACATGGAGCGACTTCCTACCTGATCTCCACAACCCTCCGAGGGGTAACACCATACCCATTGGTAAGACTGATTGACAGCCTTTTGGGCTCCAACTGTGAACACAAATCCAGCGAAGGTCTTGCTATGTTGGGATTTGCCCTTGATTTGCCTTTACCATTGATGGTAAAACCCATTCAAAGAGCTTAAAGATAACTATTTGAATGGTATTTACCATCAATGGTCTTACATAGACGTTTCGACAGATATGATGATGACGTTAGTAGACATTTTGTCTGCGAACTAGTAACCTTATGTAATCTATGAGTATCCGGATATCATTAACCTTAATTATGTCCTTAAACTTGCATTAGATAAGACTGGTAATCTCCTTTCTTGACGCACTTTGCCAAAAACTGTAGACCCAAGACGAGACTAACGAGTTAGCATACCTTGACAAAACTCTGATAAAATGATGATGTCATGTTTTTACCTTATGAACCCAGGTTAATAAGAGCTAACTTATTTCGAGTGGACGACCTACAGCAGATCTCAAAGAACCTGGATGAGACTTGCACAGACGAGCGAAGCATGGCAAAAAAGGGAGAAGGCCTAATACTCAGCAGAGTGGAACAAGGGTGCTAATGATGATGAATACCAAAATTTTGTCTACATTTATGTTCAAAGTATCTAGTTTTAGCGGAGATTCCAAAAACCATCTTGCTGAGATATAAAACTAAAGATCAGCGCTAACAAACTGTAAAATAACTTTAAGTAATTTTACACAAACGTGGTGATAATTACACAAGAGGAACGAACAATAAGAAGTCTTGCTTTACCTTGTGTGCCATAACCTGGGTCAAATAAATTTATTTTCTTTCTTTTTCTTTATCTGCAGTGAGATACTTACAGAACAGCACGTTATAATAATTATGATAATTTTAATTGTTGTCGAATTTAGTCACTTTACCATCATCATGACCTTTGTAGAAACTTCTTTCTCACATCCTATCTCAAACTTTAAAAACATTACGACTTACCCAATAAACTAAGGCTGGCAATCCAGCTGGCCTGCTGATCGCTGACTGTGAAACCTCCATCGTGCGTCTTGTTGTCTTGCATCGATGCTATTGCTGGCGACATGTAGCCCTTGCTGAGGCCTGCTGCGAACGGGCCGAGGGAGACGGCCAGAGCTGCCAGGATCTGTGGAAGAGAGAGATGGATATAATTTTGCTAGTGCGACTACATGGGTATAAGGAGATCGTCATGTGTTTTTTCTCTGACACTGGTGGATCCGATAGACATACTTCTTGCATATCTTCGGTATAAGCGGATGCGGTCTTTAGATCTTTAGTCAATCCAGCTTCAGTAATAATCAGCCTATAATATTCCCCACTGTTGGGACACGGGCCTCCTCTCTTCGAAAGGGATTGGGCTGTAATCCACCACGCGGGCCCAGTGTGCGTTGGTATATGTTACATAGTTTTTGAATTTTTAATGAGTCGGTAAAGAAGCCGGAACTGCCCGCCTGATGACCTGATAGAAAGTGGTTAATGTCCAGTCGCCTAAGATCACGTGTGGCGCCATAGGGGTTATCTGTTACTACTAAAGCAGAAGCCGTACCTACCTATGGCCTTTCTCTCTATCTTAATTCTCAGTATCCACCATGCTCACGCCTTTTTTTCTTTGGGGCTAGACAGAAACACCGAAATAGAATATATCTAAATAGAATCAGCAGGAGAACAAGGTCACCGACATAGCCCGAAGAATTGCCAAACTTAAGTAGCAGTGGGCAGGGCACGTTGCTCGCAGAACAGATGGCCAATGGGGCCAAAAGCTTCTGAAGTGGCGACCGTGTACTACCGGAAGACGTAGCGTTAGAAGGCCCAAAGGATGCCACAAGGTGGACCAACGACCTTGTTAAAGCCGCAGGAACCCGTTGGATGCGAGAAGCACGGAACCGGTCGAAGTGGAGGTGCTTAGGGGAAATCTCTGTCCAGTAGTGGACGTCTTTCGGCTGAAATGATGATGATGATGAGACAGAAACTACAGAAAGCCACCGGCAACTATTGTTATATTATACACATTTAGCTTCGTCCACATTCATAACTACATTTGCTTATATATTCTATAAAATTCTTACCGTGAAATCTTAGATGAAATGACATAACATTATACCTGATGCTAGGGATTGACACCTCACCTAAGTTATCACGCGGAGATTTCTACAGAATAGCAGTACTGTTATTCCACCTAATGTTAGGGATTGACACTATTGACAGCTCACTTCCACTAAGTTTTACAAAATAGACCGGTTGCTGGTACTACGCTCCTGACCTTACCGAATATCTAGAGATACTAAATGGAAGCTAAGTTCAAAGATAAATTGCATAATTTCACAGTGACAAAGTGTAAAGATCAGTCGTACTAGTAGTAAACTACGAACTGCTAAACACTTACAACATCGTCGACGGGACGCCATATGCCATAGGTATGTCGCGTCTAAACGTCGCGTTTAAAGATCAGTCGCAGCTCGCAGTAAACGTCGTGTTAACCTACTTCACATCGATATACCGACTCATTGGTGAAGCAGGTGTCAGACTAATGATTCGTAAGATCTAGAATCAATTCAAGGGATGGGCAAAAGTTTATACCGAATTTTATATCTGTCTCCGTCACAAAGAATTTTGACAGCGCGACAGCAAAGACAGGGTTTTGTTTGTGTTGACATGTATCTTTGTATGTGGGATTCTTTTAGCCCCAAAGCATCGTAACGGCTGGATGACTTTTATCAAATCAAAATTACGCTAGGTTTTGTTTTAATTTTAGACGGTAAAGCCGTGAAAAAGATGTACCATAAGCATGTGTGGCATCAAAATAAAGAACTTCAGGAGAGGATTTCGAAATGATAACAAACTAAAAGGTTGAAAATGAAAATCCAACTGTAATTGGCATCAAATCGGATATAAATAACTATCACCAACTAACAGCATCAGACTTCCTGAAAAGTGAGCTTGTTTTGAACTTTCTAGTTACTGTCGGGTTTTTAAACTCGTAAAACTTTAAACAGCCACTGCTTCATCAACCGTTGCATTCGAAATTAAGTCACAGTTACAATAATTTAATTTCTTGCTATGACAAACTTGATCTAATAACCCAACCTTCCAATTATTAAAAAGCCGTCCATCATTACTTTAAATCGGAACACAAACAGTTTAATAATAACATACATTAATGACCACCTCGGAGATAGCCGACACTTTCAAAATCAAGTAACTGTAACACTTAATGTCATAGATTGATTCTAATAGGTGTATTAAGATACTAAGGTGTATAATTTGGTGTTCCCAATACCTGCGACATTTGGTAGATACAAATTAGTTGAAGAAACTGGTAGATTGGAGGAACACCTTTTCCGTAATGTTGCAAGTAAGAAAAAACTTATCTGAACGTTCTTATTTTCTAAAGGGAGTAAGTACATACACATTCCGTCAGTAATCTTTAAGTTCCATATAACAACGAGCGAGCTAACTGCTTTTAACATACTATACTTAGCTTATAATGGTCCCAATGCTACGAATGAATGAATGAATGATATATGTATTTATTTGCAAGAATATAGGTAGCTAACATAAGTTCTATATATGGGTAGGTAGAGCACAGTGCTCCTTTCTGTGAGAGGCAGTGGGCCGTAATCCACCACGCGTGCCCAGGCCAGTGCTAATAGATATGAGAGGACAGTGTATGCCTGTCAACAAGTACTAGGTAGTCAACAAAATAGGAAATGTTCAACAAACCGAAGCATCTACGAGTCTACAAGGCCTGCAACGTTCCCACATTCACAGAATAGAAAATAATATAATAATAAGAGAAAGAAAATAGAACAGCCTATTTAAACCAAATGACATTACAGATGTAAGAGCTACTGTTGAAAGTAGAAGGGGCTCCATGAGTGATGATACTAAAGGACGCGAGACGCATCATTTCATTTCTGTCAACCCCACCTCTAACCTTGGTGAATATCTAGTCGTCTAGTGACACCACCACAGCAATAAGATATTCTTGTATAGCTCTTGCCAACTCCGAAGAAAAGGTTATGACGATGACAGACAAGGATTTATGATATCCTCCTCTTAAGTTGTGAGTTCAGTTATGTCTGGAGTTTGTCTGAGTGAAATTCTTGATGACTTAGCTATTATTTAATTGTAGTACGATACGATTTTCTCCACTCGTGAAGAATGTTTTGAATGTGGATGGCTATAAGAGTAGGGGCAGACCAAAGAAACCAAGTATGGACGGTGTGAAAGATTATATGGTTACAAATGGGGTGACTAGATGACGACTAACAGAGAAGTATTGAAGAAAAAAGAGGTGGCAATTCGAACCCAGGCACTTTACTTTGTGTAAATTTATATCACCACTGCTCTCAAAACGGCATAGGAAAACATCATGAGGATTCCGGCATGTCCTAGAACCAAAAATTTGAAGATGTGTGACATTCACCAACCCCCGTGGTAGATTATGACCTACTCCCTCTAACAGAAAGAGGAGGCCTGAGTCCCAACAGTGGGAACATTATAGGCTATTTATGCTAAGGGCAGGAGAATGGTGATGATACGATACTCTCTATATTCAAATTTTATTTATGTTTCAAATTGACGTTATTTCAAGTTAAACAAACATCAACTTTATTTTTATAGAGATTAAGTTGATTTCAGAGTGACTAGCACTATTGAAAAAGTTATAAAAATGTTTGAAGTTGTAGCGTAAAGTGAACTTTATTGTGTAGATATTAAAGTTATTTTTCCATAAACTCATATTTGTTTACATTTTTGGCGAATATTTCGTAATTTTATTTTAGCTAGTTCCTATAAATCGAGTCGATGTAGACAGTAGGTAGTCTACGTCAACATATCTTATACGTTTAGGATTTTCTTGGCAAAGATTTATTGCGCTTCATTAAGGTAAGTGTGAAAAAGTTCTATGGCTAGAAGGCGACTTTCGTAGAGCTTTCTGGATAAGCATAAATTTATCGCGAAGAAAGTATCGTTAATGATCTTCCATAGTCTTGAGAGTACTATAGCATAAATAAGACTATAAGGCAACTCTACCAATCTCTCTACCTCAATATAAACTAATTATATCCAGGTAAAAAGATTAACAGCGCAACGGGGTGATTGCGTACCAGACTAGCAGTAAGAATGGCTTTCACGTTGTCAGTTCAACAACATTCATTACGTTATTTGCGTTTTTGAGCAGACAAATTTTTCGAACGTAAGAAGCAATGGATTTGCGATATCCTTCACTATGATTCAGATTGTGATTGATAGTTTGTTACGAAATTAGGGTGCTGAGCTGCTTAGGGATTCAGACGCAGTTTGCTTAACTCTTTTAATAGGTATAGTCAGATTAACACTTTATCAAATTGGGACAGTGCGCCAATTTGACTGTCAAAGAATGACATTTCATCATCTGCCTAGCTTTATCCCAACTATGTTGGGGTCGGCTTCCAGTCTAACTGGACGCAGCTGGATACCAGTATTTTACATGGAGCGACTGCCTATCTTACCTCTACAACCAAACTCTACAAAGCATGACACTTGTGATTTGAGTTTATGGACAATTTAGTTGGAAGTCATTTTGAAAATTCCTTGTCTTTACAATGCAAAATGTGCGTCTGTCGCATCCTAGCCCGTCAAATACTACTTGCAGACGGCAAATTTTAAAATTCGACATGAACTATTCTGACATAGTTCGTACAGATACAGGAGAAAAGGGGAAGCTATTCAATTGTTGGTAGGTAATAACTTTATCATTCCGGAATGTGGGACAAACAAGAATTTATTTTACCATTCCCGACACACACGAGATATATGTCCCATGTACAGTCGTAGAGATACATCAGTGCTACGGGAACATGGTTGGAAGTGTTGAGCACGTACACAGGATCGATCGCTGTTTGGAGCACCATGTGTGAATGGTTCGCTAGTGATGTGCGTGAAGGGCGTCGATAACTAGATATCGATAGACAACGTTTTCAAAGAAAACTTTGTGGTGAATTGTAATCGGTCAATTTTGATCTCTCTCTATGAATTTTTTGCTCACTAGCAATTGAGTGTGATAGCGACTGATTGATTTTACGTGATTGGTTAATATTGATAATGTAGCACTGTGCAAGTATGATGATTTATGTGGCGGCATAATATACCTAAATATAGGAATTTCAGGACAGTTTCAGAAAACCTATAACTGACCATTTTGAAAACTAAATCCCGTGCACATGATGACCACAGCTGCGTCCAAAAGGAAAACAAAAGAGGATCCTTTTTAGGTCGACTAATAATATGCGCTGCAAGGAGGAATAGTCCTTACGGTGGACAGATATAGATTTTAGCAATAGTAGGTACCTAATTAAGTATTAAATATATATAACATTATTTAAAGAAGCTGTAGTAATTGTTTATAAAATACTCTACGTCAACTAAAGTAACCAAAATAATATAATTTGAATATAATCGTAAAAAAAACTTAAATTAATCAAAATCAAAATATTTTATTTCTCATATACCAACATGGGCACGTTATGAAACGTCAGAAGCTAGATGCACGGTTCCAATTGGTCGTTTCCTATGGAGTAGAGCCGGCAAGAAACTCCACGGTTACTCTTTTAAAAATAATTGATTTTACAATGTTTTCAAATTACAGTAGGTATAGGAGGACAGCGTAGGCCGGTTCACAAGTACCGGGTGATCGATAAAATAAAAATGGTCCACAGTTCTAAAGGAGTATACAATGAATCCAATTAGTATCCTTCAGGTAGATACCGTAAAACTTATTGAATCAAGTCCTGTGTTCACCAACATTCAAACCACCTGGCTCTAGGTATTTAAACAGTTGGTTTATGTCAAATTTCCTAAAAAAATACAACTGATTAAATATTTAATCAGTTGATTTAAATATTGATGAACACAAGGCTAAAAGGGTTTAAAAATGTTTTATGTTTCAAGAGTTTTACCTATCGATATCGGTGTATCATCACAACAGTAATGTTCTCATTGGTTGTCTTATTTGTTTTTAGTATATTCGTGTATTTCTATATATTTATTTGTGCTTATATTTATATATACATAATTAGGTATACATATTATATTTATAGTTTTAATAGGTTTTTTCGTTCCTTTATTTATTTAAAAATATTTTTCCTCAATTTTTACAATAGCACCTACCACTGTTTGTCTCTGCATCACTCAAAGGTTGACTGGTAGAAAATTCCTATGGCATTAAGTCCGCCTCTGTACCTACATTTGTCTGCTTAAAGTATTAAATAAATAAAATATTTAGAAATGCATCCACGTGTGTGTATCTAAAAATGCTAGACCCAAAACGGGTCATCACCTTGTTTCAACATCCCCAAATCATATTCTATTTTCGACTGATAATAACCATCGACCTCGATATACATCCCGGGACAACCCTAGTTACTCTATCAGAAAGCGTCCGCTAGACTCCTAACATTTTGACGGGTCAATGGCCGACACACTGCCATACATTCTATCCCCCCCATACAAACATAACCATGCAGCTACACCAGCCAAAAAACAATCTTATCGCACCAAAAATAAGACTTATTTAAAGTGAAAGATGATCGTTGGTGTTGACAAATTTAATTCCAATTTTCTGTCAAGGGAGATTGATCTTTGTTTGTAAAGAAATAGGGGTGACATAATAATGTTTTGCATGGCAACTAAAATGCCCTGAGTTAATGTTACTGAAATTGACGGATTGTGAAACAAGTTCGAATGTGTATGATTTTATTAAAATTGATTATGATTTCATACATTAATTTATATGGCTTCAGTAATTAAGTCGCTGTATGATTTATGAGTTATTAAAGAAGATGGGAAGTTATTTAGAGTTCCGGATTTTGAAATAGATTTTATTAATTTGTATGAAAGTTTGGACGAGAGCTAGTGATGCACCTGCCGTTTTAAATTATTGAGACAGCCATTTTCATATCTGACAGTTTCGTTAAATTATGGTTTAGGGTTAAACAGTATTTGACCATTCTTATAATTGCCCATCAACGAAGTCAGGGGAGAGATCGCGTAGTGGCAACCATAGTGAGGGACGCCCCCCAGCTAGATGGACGGACGACATCAAAAAGTTCGCTGGGACAGATTGGATGCGGAAACCTGAGGACAGGGTTTTGTGGCGCAACCTAGGAGAGGGCTATGTGAGGAGAGGGATATGTCAGTGAATATTTAATAAAGAAAAAGAAAACTTTTTATTTTATTTTCTACATCGAGTTTTAATTTTCTTTTGCATGAAAGCTCACTGTCAAAAGTGTAGCAGCTTTCTCATTTCAAACGAGTAACCAAAAACTGACAATAAATGACAGCTGTCAACTGTTTCTAGAACAACACACTTCTTCACATGCCATGGCGGCGGCGGCGCTGCTAGCCAAGAGAAAACGTCAACACGCCTGTAATCCTGGAGTTGGGCAGACCGTATACCAACCTTGGTAAGACTAGTTGTCAGACTTTCGGGCTTCTGACGACCCGTAACAACTGACAAAGATCCACGAATGACAGCCGGGACCAACGGCTAAACGTGCTTTTCGAGGCACGGAGGGGTCTTGGTATGTAAAGATGGTCACCCATACACGGACCAACCGCGGCAAGCGTAGCTTAACCGGGTCGATCGAACTGTGCGGCTGTTATTACTTAGCCACAAGCCCCTCTCGACCAACGAAGCTGTCATTTCGATTTACACAGTTCCCTATTTCGCCACACTCGAAGAAGATTGAGTTGTTGTTATTATCGGAAACAGAGAAACATCGTAAAAAGGGTGACTCGTAAAGAAACTGACATTTTACGAGCGGGAGTTGCGTAAATATCAGTAAAGACGATTTCAGTGAGTTTTTTTCGTATTTTTACTTTTACTGCGTATCTTTTTCTCTTCGCACCGAAAGGATACGTGTGACTGTATGATTTCCGGCAAAGAAAAGGGTGTCATACAATGTTATTCAGGCGCGGTTAGAAGCAAATGTTTAGGTAATTGACAATAGTGCATCGCATGAATGAATGAATGAAAAAATAAGTAGCTGTGGAGTTTCTTGCTGGCTCTTCTCCATAGATCCATCCTTCGACGGACCCGTGCACCTCACTTCTGACGTTTCATAAGTGCCCACGTAGTTTAATGTGAAATTCAATATTTAGATTTTTTATTTGATTGAGTGCTTTTCTAGGCTATGCATGTGAAAATAAAATAGCTTCTGATACATACCTGTCTCCTATAACTATTTCTTCCATCGTTGTTCCTCATCATCATAATCCTGGTCTCAGGAGTAATGTTCGTCATTTTATCACTACGCAGCCCCTTTTCACACATATGTACACTGTTGGTGATCACTGTTAATAAATACAACACTTTTTGTTCACTGTCGGTGATTTGGGCGGTTACGTCGAGTGCGGGATCATTTTGTGGGCTAATTTTGAACCTGGAACAAAAGAAAAATGGCGTTAGATTGGCTGTTGGTGAACTTTACTATATCATAGGTTTGATAATGGTTGTAGTAGTCTTGTTTTAACAAAAAAATAAAACTAATCACATAATAAGAGGAGAAATGTGTATCAATTTTCCCACTACGGAATTTCCTTTCAAGTTGGGAAGTACGGAAGTTACGTATCAGAAAAACATTAACAATGAAAATCAGTTTATCAGGGAAATGGTTTCCACTAAGAAGTTTTACAGACAAGAAAATAGGTTAGACGTTAAGGAAATCCGCAGTTAACTTTTCTTTCGAGCCCCACCTAGTTACGCACTAAATACACGATGCTGCTCCAGAATAGCAACATTCTAGAATCACCATCATCTCTCATTCTAGAATGTCCAACCGAAATTAAAACAAGTTTTTTTTTATAGAAACGCACTTTTGGTGAAAACAAAAGAAAACTACTATATATTCCTCAAGAAAAAAACAACAAAAACAAAACACAGTTTCCACAGAACAAGAACAACACCAAAACAAATGACAATCAGAGCCTTTGTCCCAATCCCCGATATAACACAGAATCCCTACAAACAACAAAAATGGTTCACAAATCAATCAACTTACATTGAATTACGAATGAATATTACACAAGCTCTCCCATTGCCGGTTCACACATTACTACAATATACTGACGACTAATTGTCCACTCATACATAGTACATACCTACAACTACATACATAGATACAGAGATGCATCTATAATCTCTACACGAGGAGTCTGCCATCATACACGTCCTATGCGAGCGAGAAATTCGATAACTGATACTGTGCGATTGATACTATAGAAGCTACCACCTTTAGTTTCAAGTTTTTGGATATCAGGCATTATGCTGCAACGTCCTTAGACATAAAAGTGATTCTTAGGAAGGCTTACATACACCTAATACTAATATTACAAAGAGGTTATGTTTGTTTGTTAGTTTGTACGTTGGGGTAATCTATGGAAGTACCCGTTGGATTTGAAAAATCTTTTAGAATTTGATAGCCCAATCCTTGAGGAAGGATAAGGGTTATTTAACATTACGCTATGGCCCTTAGGAGCCGATCATAAGGTCAGAAAGAATGCTAAGTTAGTAGGTAGATGATGCCATGCGACGGGGTGGGTCGGAGGAACAAGAAATACGCGGACAAGGTCGCGGGCAGAAACTAGGACATATGTAAAAGTTACGCCCTCTTCCCATGGAGGTAGGCAGAAATCACAGAACGCTACTACTACGATCCTTACATACTTCTTTTGGCTCGTTTACGTTCATACATCTGAGGGGAAATTCTCGTGATTTTTTGAACGTACACACAGTCAGAAGGTCAATTCTCGTAATTTAAAACGTTCAAAATCTAGTCGCAGTCTCATCTCAGCGACAAACAAATGTCAAAAACTTGTCCGAATGTAGGGAAATTAGACGTATTTTTTGACAGATTGAGACTGAGATCAGACTGTGAACGATCTTAAAATTACGAGAATTGCCCCTCTGGTCTCAGTCTCAATCTGTCAAAAATAATTATTATATTAATAATTTCCATTAATCTATACCATTTTTAGAATCTAGAAGACAGTGCTTATAGAGCAGTGGTATCAGCCCCAAGTGAGTCGTGAGTTCGAACCCAGAGTGGCACTATACTTTGTGTATTTAATTTCATCACCACTGCTCTCACCGGTGAAGAAAAACATCGGCATGTCTTAGAACCAAAAAAAGATCGAAGATGGTCTACTCTCTCACAGAGATAAGGCCTGTGTCCCAGCAGTGGGAACATTAATATAGGCTGATTATGTTTATGCATCGCATTCCCCTCTCACACAGGCGTAACACCGTTCATTATGACCGGGATGACGCTCAACTATTGATTAACGATCAAAACAATTGCTAACAATGGCTTCAAACGGTGGCAGCCGCATAAAGAATGTTAAATATTTTTATTGAAGCAGTTATTTTATGGTGAACTAAATGTGCCCGCGACTTCATTCGCGTTTATGTTGGATTTCAAGGGTTTTATTTTTTGTGTTCTCCTTATTTATTTATTTTACGATTTTCATAAGAAATGAGTAAGTTTCAAGACCCCATCATTCTTTTACAAACTGCCAGAGTTAGATAAACTGCAAGGAGTTCTCATCCTTGTTTACTTAAGTTAGGCAAGACTTAGAGGCAACTTGTGTCAAAGGACATTTAGCATTATTACGAGAGCCTGTACACAAATCGTAAAGCTAACCGACTGAAAACTAATTGTTTGTCTGACATATCGGTCAGCCTTGTCCCAGTTAGACGTATTGTCTTCTCTTAAATGTTACTCTAATGTTTACATACGCAAGATTAACAAACTGTGGTTACAGAGCAAGTAGTTTGTGGTTGCCATTTGTGAAAGTTGTATTTATGTGATTTTTTTTAACTAATTTTTTAGTCACCAAGACTAAACAAAAATATTTTCTAAGTAATTTTTAAGGCATGTTTATTCTCATTCTTTTATAACGTAGTTAAAGAGGTGACCATTGTAAGAGTTTAACGTATGATCTACCAACGTCGTCATCAACTGCCTAACCTTTTCCCAACTATGTTGGGGTCGGCTTCCAGCCATACTTGATGCAGCTGGATACCAGTATTTCACATGGAGTGACTGCCAGTCTGACCTCCAAAACCCTGTTACTAGGTAACACGACACCTTGGCAAGACTAGCTGTCAGACTTTCAGGCTTCTGACTACCCGTAAAACGAACAAAGATCTACGAATGAGAGCCGGAAACAACTGCTAAGCGAGCTTTCCGAGACACAGAGAGGTCTCGGTACGTTATAATTGATCTCCCATCCACGAACCAACCTCGGCAAGCGTTGCTTAACCTTAAAGATCGACAAGTGTGGCTGTTATAATTTAGCCACGAGGCCCTCTAAAGCTTCTTTCAGTGTGTTCTTAGTAGATTCCAGGTGTTTAACCTTTCACACAAGTACAACTGGCTTTTTCAACACCCGATAAAAAGGGTGATCCACAAACAAAATAACTCATGTCAAACTCGCACCACCATCTTTCTTTCAACTCCTAATAACAATAAAATCACTAAAATACACACAGGAAATTGAATAAAACATTAGTGAACGGATATATTTTAATTATTTACACAATTACAAGTAAACGAGGTGCACATCAGAATGAACAACAAACATTCGTCTAGAAGCCGGATGACGCCGGATGAAACTAAAACTAACCGGAATCGACTGGTGTAAACAGTTGCTTCAGCTAATGTGTTAATGTGGGTGGTTTGGTGAAGGATGGCGGGTAGATAGGGATAATGATTATGGATTTGATTGCATTGTTGATAATGAATGCACAAACTCTAGAATAATTTGTCCTTTGTTTGACGTCAAAGCTCTACCATAAACAACCATACCACAGATTATGTGATAGAAGAATAATATCATTATCATCATCATTTCAGCCGAAAGACGTCCACTGCTCCCCCAAGCATCACCACTTCCACCAGTTTTCCAGCGGATTCCTGCGGCCTTCACCAGGTCATCGGTCCAACTTGTGGGAGGTCTTCCAACGCTACGTCTTCCGGTACGCAGTCACCACTCCAGAACATTTCGGCCCCATAGGCCATCTATTTTGCGAGCAATGTGTCCTACCCACAGCCACTTAAGTTTGGCATTTTTTTGGGTTATGGCACTGAAACGTGGTCGCTCACAATGGGCATCATTAGAAGAACCTGGACTGAAAGTCGCCCAAAGGGCAATGGAGAGGGGTATGTTTGGAGTTGACCTACGTGATCGAATCAGCACTGAAGGGATCAGTAGGAGAACCAAGGTAACCGACGTAGCCGATCATCATCTGCCTAACCTTTACCCAAATATTTTGGAGTCGACTTCCAGTTCAAACGGATGCAGCTGAATACCAGTATTTTACATGGAGCGACGGCCTGTCTACCCTGAGATACCCCTTGGTAAGACCAACTTGTCAGACTTTCAGGCGTCTGACTACCCGTAACGACTGTCAAAAATCCATGAATGACAGCCGGGACCAACGACTTTACGTGCTTTGCGGGGCACAGAGGGGTCATTCACAGACCAACCGCGGCAAGCGTAACCGACATAGCCCGAATGATAATATGAGTCAGAAAAACTGTTCTACACATTATATTTATACGGAAAACTAATGCTTTTCAGACCCATCCATCAATTCCATTTAAAACTTGTTGACAAAAATCGTCACATAACTAAGAATAACCCTGGTTACGGGGACAAATTCTAAATAAAGGAACTGAAATACAAAAATAGAGTAACGACTTTACAGTTCGTACACAAATATACTATTGCTAAACGGAACTGTAAAACAGAATGAGGCCAACGTCTTAATACCGGAAATAAATTATTTGCAGCCAAAAGCCCACCTATACTAATTCATACCTAATAATGATATTATACAGAGAAAAGTTAGATTTTTGATTTTGTGTTTGTTTGATTGTAACGCTTTCACGCTCAAACAGGGGAACGAATTTGGATGAAATTTGGCACACGGTAAGACCGTGACCTGGAGAAGGACATAGGGTACTTTTCATTCTAGATCGCAGACGAAGTCGCGGGCAACAGCTAGTAATATTATAAAGAGGTGTTTTTTTTTCTCTTTTTTTTGTGTAGGGGATAATCTTCGGATCCGATTCTGAAAAAACTTTCACTGATGAGAAGTTAAATCAAATCAAAAGTCATTAATTTAAAGTAGGCTGAGAATCAGCTCTTTTTGAACGTCAAAATATATAAGACAGTCCCCCAAAACGCCCGCCCTTAACCACTTCCTAGTGCTTTAAGCTGGGAAAAAGAAGTGACCAAAACAGGCTGTTCAGCAGCACAGTTGTCTATTCAGTTAGAAGAACTTGATTCTATACAATAGAAAGCTACATTATTGCCAAGTGTCATAGGTATATATATATTTTATGTAAAAACAGGTAATTTCAAGAATTTGCGAACAGGAGCTAAGCCGAAAAAAAATACCACCAAAAATACTTTAGATACTTTTTCTTTCAACCGTAATAATTACTGGCTATTTTTGAATCGAGGGTAGATTCTCAAAGCCCACGCGTGTGTTTAAATTTGGAATATCTGCTTTTAGCGAAATATCTTTATCAGACGATCATTTTCTTTGCTTGCTTATACCCTGTCCATTAGGTTAACCATTTTGTGACAGCTGTCTTAGAACGTACATATTCCAGATAACGTAAAAGTTAACCTTAAAATGCGTAATAAAATATATAAACTGCCTTATCTTATTGAATTATCTTATTCATGGCTTCTTACAGACATTATAATACCGTACGTGTATCAATCAATGTATTGTGTGTTGCTGCAATCACTAGTTCCATTTGTCAAAAACGGTTTGCCTAATGGACAGGGTATAGAAATGCGCGGGTTGATAAGTCAATAAGTTGTTAGCCTTCTAGACTGTAGATTTGTAGACCATTTTCTATTTTATTAAGTAGGTACCTGGTACTTGTTGACAGGTCTACACTGTCCTTCCATGGCCATAGGTACCTATTTACTGTAATTTGAAAACATTGTAAAAGAAAATTTTATTTTTAAAAGAGTGACCATCGACTTTCTTTCCGGCTCTTCTCCATAGGAAAGAAACCATTGGAACCGTGCACCTAGCTTCTGACGTTTCATAAGTACCCATAAGTTACTTATGGGTACTTATGAAATGGATAAGTAGGTAGGTTTATGTAATATAAAATATTTTGATTTTTTTTAAATACTTACGTTATTGTGTTTTGTTAGTGTTGTTTTTTTCCGTATTTTTTTTTATGAAAGCAATATCTACAAAAACATAATAATTTATTTAAGAATAGAAACAAAAATAATGCCTTGTATTTTTTTTAATTACCTTAAAATTTAAATTATTATATTGCAACCAAAAACTGCACAATGTGAAGTCTCAGAATGGGCACGATTTTTGTGCGATCCTGCAATCTCTTATCTACTGATCTGATATAAATCTCCAGATATCTTTTTAGAAGGATGTAGCCTATAACTTAGATTGAACTATGAACGGATATTCAGCTTTCAGCACGTCACAAGGCAACATAAATCTATGAACCGGGTCAATGACAAACCAATATACCTATATTACTCTACCAAGGCTGAGATGAATGCCAAACATCTCACTTATAGATACATCTCTAAATAAACCGTCTATCTACGACCGGATACTTATATTATATCCAAATGAAGTTTTATATAAATATCATACAACACTGTGCATTGACTACCACCAGAATTTTCATGCCTGGCATTTTTTTTATAAACTGTTCCAATATCTTACCGATCGTATAACAGATTACGACGCATGATATGTATTTATTTTAATTTTATAATGTCTATATGTCTGTAATTTATAATTATGGTGTACATAGTAAAGATCATTGTATGTATTCTATTCTTATTTATTCAAAACCTGTATTAAAAATAACACATTATTAGTTATAAAGTCTGCCAAACTGCATAACAGTTTGTCAGACAGTGACAGACAGACAGACAGTGACAGTGACAGTTCGGTGTGTGTGTGTTTGTGACAGTGTTTGTTTGTCGGTTGTTTTGTGTGTTTGTTTTGTTTGTTTGTTTGTTGTTTGTTTGTTTGTTTGTTGTTTGTTTGTTGTTGTGTTTGTTTGTGTTTGTTTGTCGGCAGATGTTCTCGTCTAGCAATAATTAAGGATTACACATTTTGAAACTTATGATTGACATCTTGTAAAACGAGGCTGGGCCACACGCGTCATGCACTACTACGTACAAGATATTATTTTGGTGCAGCAAATACGTCATCACATTATATGTATATAATCGCCACGACCTGTGATCCCGGGGTTAAGCAGATGTCCTATCAAACACCGCATATCTCCGATGACGGAATTAGGTCAAATTTGACAAGGGGCAAGCCATTTATTGGGCTGAATTCCGATGTTATATTCCGGTTGAATTCAATATAAAGTGTATGCAAACAAATATTTTCAAATATTCAAATATTTTATTTTCATTGTTTATAATACTATCGCCAAAATCTATATGTGACCACCGTAAGTACTATTCCTGATGGCAACATTATTAATTTATTATTAGTCGATCTAAAAAGGACCCTTTTTTGTTTTACTTACGGGCGCAGCAGCTGTGGTCATCATGTGCACGGGATTTTAATATCAAAATGGTCAGCTACCTAAAGGTTTTGGCGATAGTACACAGAGCCACATACCACATAATTATTATTATGGATGGGTATTAGTAGGATAATGCTTATTTCTTTAGAAATTTCTTTCACCAGACCTGCTAAAGGAGAAATGAAAATAAATGTAGACAATAGTGTGTGAGGAAAAGAAGAGAAGAGTTTAATTTTGTGACGTATTTCACTAAAATATCATATCAAAAATAACATATCCTTCAACCTAACTTGTTTGTTTTATTTGTTCCATCCAAACCTAACCCAATAGTCATCCAAAATCGAAAGTGGCGAAGTTTTGGGCCAAAAAAACAAGTGCCGTGCCAGCGATACGCGGAAAAAGATCAAAAATGATAGTTGCTTTACAGTAAATTAGTATTAATCGAGAAAAACAAATAGCATTGCATAATCAGCCTACAACGTTCCCACTGCTGGGACACAGGCCTCCTCTCTGTGAGAGGGAGTGGGCCGTAATCCACCACGCGGGCCCAGTGGGGGTTTCCTCACGATGTTTTCCATCACCGTTTTGAGAGCAGTGGTGATGAAATAATTTACACAAAGTAAAGCGCCTTTCTGGGTACGAATATACGACCTACAGTACTCGTAAGTCGCGGCCGTTACCACTGGGCCACCGCTGCTCGCTCACCAATAATAATTTCGACACGCACAACATTCTCGACTTCAAATCCTGATACAATGCTTTACAGTGAATTAGTATTAATCGAGAAAAACATGGAATGAAAGAAAACTACGCATTACTAAAATTTGCTAAAAATAACTCAAACGAATTTATCTAAACAAACAATAATGTTGTGAACTAGATTTTCAGTAATATGCGTAGCGTTGACATGTTATTCTATTTCGGACATTGCGATTTGCGACAGTAGTTCTCGACGCACCAGGTTACCTGGGTACAGCAATAAAAATATCCTAGACGATAATAATAGAGTTAACGAGACCTATATAATAACACAAGATGATGTGGGAGTTGCAGATAATAATAGTGAACTTTATATTGTGATCATTGTAAATATTGATTTGTTGAATGAACTCAGTATGGTTATGGATGAAATAGTTCACAATCAGCCTATAACGTTCCCACTGCTGTCCAAATAGTTCTTGAAACCGCATTTATCTACAAGGAGGTTTAAGGTTAGTAATATTTTGCTTCTTGATAGCTACAATAGACCGCATCCTAATTGGGTAACACACGATTAATCACAATCTGGATGATTTTGAAGGATATTACTAATCCATTGCTTCATATGTCAGAAAAAAATGTCAGCTCAACAACTTACATACCGCAATGAATGTTGTTGAACTGTCAAAATGAAAGCCATTGCTACTGTTAGTATGTTACCCAATTACCCCGCAGGTCCTTTATCATAATCAGCCTTTAACGTGTCCCACTACTGAGGCCTCCTCTCGGTGAGAGGGAGTGAGCCTTTATCCACCACTCTGACCCAGCGCGGGTTGGTAGATGTCATGTCTTCGAATTTTTGGTTCTAGGACATGCCGGTTTCCTCACGATGTATTCCTTCAACGTTTAGAATTGCTATAGGTAATATTCTGGACTTTTCCAATCTTTCATCAACCGTTTCTCTATATTCTATGTTATTAATTACTACCAGACATAGTTTATGCAAGTTATTCGTTACCAATGCGTGTATGTATCACTAATTACGCAAGTTAACTATCAATAAACTAGCTAAGTTCTCGCACAACTTACTTTATGACTTCATCTCATCGTTCAATGTTATCATATTTACGACCACCAGCTAATTACAGACTATATTGAATCTGATTTATTACTCGCTCTGTTATTATGTTAATTTTGTCGTTATGTTGAAGGTTTGAGGAATATATAGCTGTACGGGCGCAACCAGGACTCGGGAAAAATAAAAGAGGAGAATTTGGAATTACTTAAAAAATGTGTACTAATTAGATGATGACACAAGCAGTAATGAAAACTACGCAAATTAACATAAAAACTTAAAACTAAGACAGGACGCATCGTCGCTCGCTGCTTTGACGAATCCATCAGGCGCTCCAACATGCCCCCGGACGTTGAAAGATTCTCTTTCAACAAGCATCAGAAGAGACGGGTAATGGGCAAATTCTGTTGAAGGCTCGTCTTATTACTCCAGCAGTAGTCCGGATGTCAGCCACACGAACGATGCCGTCTGATCCTGGATGGACGGCGACAATTCTACCCAGCTTCCACTTGAGGGGGGGTAGGTTATCCTCTTTGATCACTACCAAGGAATCCAGCTTCAGTGCATCTTTGCAGGAACGCCATTTGGTTCTCTGCTGCAACTCGGAAACAAACTCCTTACTCCACCGAACCCAGAAATGCTGGCGGAGTTGCTCGATTCTTTGAAAACGAGTTAGATGATGAATGGAGTGTTCCTGAATATCTCGCTGTGGCAGTGAAGTAAGCGGTCGACCGACAAGGAAGTGTCCTGGAGTCAGAGGGTTAAGGTCAGCAGGGTCAGCGGACAGCGGCGTCAATGGACGAGAGTTCAAAATTGCCTCAATTTGGATCAGCGTGGTGTTAAGTTCTTCGAACGTGAGATTACAATTTCCCAACACTCGCTTTAAATGATATTTGGTCGACTTAACACCCGCTTCCCAGAGTCCGCCAAAGTGAGGAGTATAAGCGGGAATAAAGTGCATCTTAACTCCATCATTAGCCAAACTTTCACCCAAGGAATCGCAATTCGACTTTAAAAATTTCGATAAATCGTTGTACGCTCCAACGAATGAGGTACCGTTGTCGGAATAAATATTAACGGGTTTTCCCCTTCGCGAAATAAACCTATACAAAGCCAATAAATATTTATTGCTAGTCAGGTCACCCACTAGCTCCAAATGAATAGCCTTGGTTGTGAAGCAGATAAATATCGCAACGTACTGAACGTACACCTTTACTAGCCTACAACCGCGGCCTTGCCGACTGGCACACATGATAGGGCCGGCATAATCAACACCAACACTTTCGAAGGGGTAGCCTCCCTGATGGAGACGCTGCTGCGGCAAATTCCCCATTAAGGGGGTGACTACATTGCCCTTCATACGACAACAGCGCACACAGTTATGATAGCAAGCTTTAGATAAATTTCGGCCGCCTATAGGCCAATATGATTCCCTTATCGACGCTAATAATAACTGTGGGCCTGCGTGCATCAATCTCTTGTGCTCGAAATTAAACAATAGCTTTGTAAATATATGTGTGGACTGTAAAATAATAGGGTGTTTTTTATTATATGAGAAGTCAGAATTCTCTAAGCGTCCTCCGACACGCATTATATTATTGCTGTCTAAATAAACATTAAATTTGATAAGGGCGCTTTTTGACGGTAAACTTTGTTTGTTTGCAAGTAGTTTGTACTCTGGAAACGAATCAACTTGAGATTTTAAAATAACAACATTTAATGCTTCCTGTAGTTCTTCTTCTGATAGAAAGTTACTAATTACAGGAAGTTTTTTACAAATTCTAACAAATCTCAACACATATGCTACGGAACGAACAAGTCTTAAATAATTAGAGAAACGCTTAAATTCTATAAATAAATTACAAGAACTACTTTCTACAATAGCGCTCAATGAAACTTGAGGTCGCGTTTCGGGCAATGTCTCCAATTCTAAACATTTAAGGTGAGATGGCCAGTGGGACTGATCTTCCTTCAAGAAGTCGGGACCGCACCGCCACAGATGTAACCCTTGCAGAACATCAATATCCACGCCACGAGATATGAGATCTGCTGGGTTCTTAGCAGTTGGGACATGACGCCAAGTACAGTTACCTGTCTTATCCAAAATTTCAGCAACGCGATTGCGTACGAATGGCTGAAGTTTAGAGGGCAACATTTGTAACCATCCCAACACAATGGTCGAGTCGGTCCAACAGTAAACCCGATCGAACTTTGCTCGAAGTGATTTGACCACCTTCTCACACACGCGAGCTCCCACTACGGCCCCACACAATTCCAACCTCGGAATCGTGGTAGGTTTAATCGGTGCCACACGACTTTTGCCTATCAATAAGCGGACCATGCATTCACCATCACTGCGGACACTACGGACATAGGCGCACGCACCGTACGCGCGCTCAGATGCATCCGTGAATACGTGGAGTTCTAACGTGTGGTACGAATCGGACATAACAAAACGTGGGATACGCAAGTTATTTAGAAGAGGGAGATCCTTAAAAATTGCTTTAAAATTGGTGTTGAGTTCCAGAGTCAACGGTTCGTCCCATGAAAGGTTGTCCAACCACATTCTTTGCAACAACATTTTCATGGTCACTACAAAAGGAGATAAAAGACCTAAAGGGTCAAAAATGCGTGCAATTGCTGAAAGCAAATCACGCTTAGTACTGCCATTAGAAGGCATCTCAGAACTCATCAAGAAACCTAGTTCGTCAGAGTCAGCAAACCAGTCAAGCCCCAACAGTTTATTGGGTTCACTAGATCTCATGCCTAAATCTAAGGATGACTGAGAAGTCCCTGAGACTAGAACAGGTTCGTTCGACTTCCACTTTCGAAGTGGCATGCAAGCTGATCTGAGCGCATTGGTGACATCGTTGCGAATTACCATTACTTCATTTAAATCATTGCCACCCGTGAGTAGATCATCCACGTAAAAATCATGCTTGATAATGGTGGCAATTTTATCATCAGTGCACTCAATACCTAATTGCTTCAAGCAGCGCGTCGCAAGAAACGGCGCACTCGCCGTACCGTATGTGACGGTGTTCAGCTTAAATACCTTGACAGGACCACACGTGTCTTCACGCCAAACTATCTGCTGCAAGTGCCTATCAGATGGATGGACTACTATCTGTCTATATATCTTTTCAACATCGGCTGACAAGACATACTTGTACTGTCGAAACCGAAGAAGTATAGACAGGAGGTCATCCTGAACCGTAGGACCCACCATCTGTAAATCATTAAAAGATACACCTGATGAAGTAGGGCAACTAGCATTGAACACTACACGTAGTTTGGTAGTGGTACTACATTCGCGTAGTACCCCGTGATGAGGTATGTAATAGGCATTTAAATCTAGTTCCTTGTTTAAGGTCATATGACCTAACGACTCATATTCTGCCATAAATTCGTGATATAACTTACTAAAATCGGGTTTAGCCTTAAGTCTGCGTTCCAGGGAATATAAACATTTTGAAGCCCTATGAAACGAGTCACCTAGAACAGAAGGGTTCTGCTTCATTGGTATACGAACACAAAAACGACCGTCCTCTAAACGAGTCGTGGTTTTAATAAAATGTTCCTCACAGATTTTTTCCTCTGGCAAATAATTTGAATGCTGCGAGGTAACCTCTTCAAGGTTCCAAAATCGCGTCAACTCATCACGAATTAATCTGGAGTCATGATCACTATAGGAACTAGTTTGAGTAAAATGACAACTAACACTGTTACTTAATTTACTATTACTAAATAAAATGGGACCAGAGACGATCCAGCCTAACCTGGTTTCACATAACACTGGCTTCCCAACACCTAGCTTTACTCTTTGCGAACCTAACAGGTCCCAGAATAGATCAGCACCAATTAAAATATCTACATCGGAGGGCTTGTAAAAGGTAGGGTCTGCCAAACAAATATCAGTGGGAATATTTAGGTTAGATAAATGCAATTCACGACATGGCATTTCATTCGTTATTAATGGCAAAACAAAACAAAACAACTTAGCAACATAAGTGTTGTTGAGTGACGTCATTTTTACCTGACAAGTATTGCCTACGCGAGAGGTCGCGTTATTTATGCCATAGATGGAGCCATCTATCGGACTTGTATCCAACTTAAGTCGTTTACATAGTCGCTCCGTCATGAAGCATGAGGTACTACCGCTATCGAGTGTCGCTCGCACAATATGCTCACGATCATTATGATCAAATACTTTAATTAGAGCTGTTGACAACAATACGCCGCGCTCCTTCCCACTGTCGCCATAAGAAGGTGAAATGTTCGCAGACAAAGCTACGTTATTAGCGTCAGTGTTAGCAGAGTGCGCGGGCGACGCAGACGTTGACGGAGACGATGTTGTATTATCACTACGACTATCGCTAGCGTCCGAAGTATGAAGTAAAATGTTATGCCTGCGATTGCATAACTTACAACCCGGTTTTTTACACTTGTTGGAGAAGTGACCCGAACGAAAACAGTTGTAGCACAATTTAAAACTAGGCACTAATTTACGACGAGCCTCATTACTCATCGAAAGGAACTGTGAACAATTAGATAAACTATGGTCACCTTTGCAATTGGGACATTGCCTCGTGGCAGATTCAGTGCTTCCATTATTAGAATGTTGTGTCGTCACCATTGACTTAATTTTACTCGTTGAGCCTGATTTAGCGATACCTGATACGTTTTGTCTTGGTATTTCCAGGGTTTCAACTAGATCAGCGCGTGTGCGAATAAATTGGAGGAATGCATCGAATGTAATTTTGCTGTCTTTGTCAGTATGACCTATAAATTCCTCCCATTCGCGATAAGACTTCTGATCCAACTTGCGAGTAACTAAATATATCAACAAAGTATCCCATTGCTTGACTGGTTCACCTAACGATTCTAACGCTCGTAAATTTTTATTTAATACGTCTATTAAACCTTTCAAAGCGGCTGAGGATTCCTTTGTGATAATGTCTATATTACATAATGCTGACAAGTGATTCTGCACCAATAATCTTTTATTGTTAAAACGATCGCAAATTAAATTCCAAGCCACATCATAGTTGCTAGCGGAGAACTCAATGGATTGAACAACCACAGCAGCAGATCCTTCCAGAGAAGCACGCAAATAATGAAATTTGTTAATTTCATCAATCTCGTCATTATTATGGATAAGGCTAGTAAAGGTGTCACGAAACTCCATCCAATTGGTATATACTCCATTAAATTTCGGAAGTTGTATGATAGGCAACTTAATATTATGTTTATAAACACTACCACGAGTACTTTTATCACAAACGGAATTGTTATCCTTATTAGATGTACTCAGTAACTGTTGAGCCCTCGACAATGCCTTAAAGTACAATGTCTCGAACTCACAACGCTCAGACAACTGGGCCTTCGCATCATCAACCATACACTCTAACCGCAACTGTACCTCATCGTATTGTTCGTACAACGATTCAAGTTTGCCCATACGCAGCTGTAATTCCGTGACGTCACAACTACTTAATGTTTTGTCAATCGTTGCGTCCAGGTAACTGATGAATATAGTTAAGCGGCCCTTATAACTGCCTCGCTTCTTTACTAATTCCTTTTCCTCGGACATACTGGGACTCGAGTGTTGTCGACCTGAAATGTATAAAATCACAAATACGTTTATGTACTTAAAAAGAAGTTAGGTACTAAGTAGCTAGGTACTAAGTTATACGGTTGATTATATGTGATGTAACAATGTAACGAGATAATCTTTAATGCAAATATCTGTACATAATAATAAATTTGATTACTAATGTGTAGGTGCAAACTTTGTTTTATAAATTGGTCAATACCTAATCTTTAAGTTATATTAATTAGGATACAAGTAAGCAACAAATCTGATGTACACTCCGGCTTAAAAAACTGACACTGTGGTCAATAATTGGAAATAATATCTAACACAAATCAGAATAAACTATGGCTGATGAATACCTACGCATCAAACTAATAGTTAACTGAATAGTTAACGCTCTAAATGCAACAATACAAATTACTTAAATGTAGTACTACTTCCTACTATACTTCAAAGTAATAACAAAGTAAAAAATAATAATAATTGTCGCTGATTGTACGCGTAGCATACAAAAATAACGAAACCATTCAAAATGCAAAAAAAAAGGTACCTACTCAATGAACATAATTTATATAAATACAAGTTAAAAATGCACTAACCTTTAGTAACTTCTAATTAAAGTTTATTATACAACCTGTACGAGTGTTGGGTGACGATATTATCCAATATAAAACTTAACACCGTGAAAATAATATTTGCTCAATCCAAATTCCACGCTGGCGGCACCGGCATATAACCTCTCAAGTCCAGGTTAATTAATTCCGTCGTTAATATCGCTGATTTCATTAATCTTCGAATTTACTTGATGAATACCACAATCCGGCTCGATAATGGACCATGTACGGGCGCAACCAGGACTCGGGAAAAATAAAAGAGGAGAATTTGGAATTACTTAAAAAATGTGTACTAATTAGATGATGACACAAGCAGTAATGAAAACTACGCAAATTAACATAAAAACTTAAAACTAAGACAGGACGCATCGTCGCTCGCTGCTTTGACGAATCCATCAGGCGCTCCAACAATAGCTTTATTGTGAGTTTCATAAGATATGTTTTCGGCCCTTGAAGAAACGGAACTAGAAAATTGTTTGATATTGGACTTTGGTTTATCAAGAATTTACAAAAATATCTATGACATGATTTTCAACGTAATGCAGACCAGCTCTTCTGTACACGGTGTGACTGGGTTTTCAAGATCTGGTTTTGCAAATCATCAGAGAGTTCACGAAAGGAATGAAAATTAATCTGCGTCGCTGTCTCCGGATACGGTGAAGAGGACTATAGTCCTAGTCCTAGTAGTAGTATATGAACCTTACAAAATGTTCATGTCATATATGACATGAACATTTTGTAAGGTTCATCAGAAACTGAAGAAATATTTTGCGGGTACGAGTAGTAGCCCTCAGTAGTGAGTGAAAACAGTGAAAGATATGGTTGAAGAAAAAGAAACCAGAAATATACATACGTGACAAAGTAAGTCTGAAGTAGCTGGTTTTGGTCAATTCTGAGAACACTGACAGCAAATTGTATAGTCAGTGACCAAAAATTAATTTTGTCATATTAGTCGTTCCATGTGAATTAAGGCGTATATAATTATATAATTTATCCTGGGAAGCAGAATACAAACATAAGGAAAATGAATAGAATAACATACCTAAGTTAGCATAACCAAATAAATAAAGAAGTAATAAATAAATAGAATAAAGTAAAGAACAATATTGACAGAAGCACGTAGAAACACAATTAAATCATAATGAATAACTGTTGTGTCAACAAATTGTGAAGATATTTTTAGTTTTAATAGCGTCATTTGGAGAGACCAATACGTGCGTTGGTGGTGTAATGGTCAGCATAGTTGCCTTCCAAGCAGTTGATCCGGGTTCGATTCCCGGCCTACGCATATAAGTTTTTGCATTTTTTTCTGATTATTTTCCTTTTCCCTGTTATATCTTGTTTGGGTTTTCTGTTTTTTAATTTTATTTTCAATTTTAATTGTGATTGGGATTATCTATCTGGAATTAGCCTGGAGACGGGATTTTTGCCTGCAAGAGACGTAAACATAACATTTTTTTTGCCTATTTACGTTCCATTGCTGAGTAAAGTCCTCTTTTTTTTCCTTCCCTGTTTTGTGTGATATCAGATCGTTGCAACACCGTAGATAAAGGCGTGATGTTATATTCTATTATTTCACAAATCGGCTAACTAATTCAGGTTAAAAACCGCCAGTCAAAAAGAATAATGACAAGCGAATAGAATAAACAAAACAAAATAGAATCGCTACGGAAATGCACAAAATGAGCACAAGCTTTCGAAAGGTCGACTGACCCGTGGCCCAAAAATGTCAATCCCAATAATTTCAATAAAGAGTGTTTTCCTAACGTTAGTGGAACGACACTCTGTCTAGCGGAATTGTATCGCATTCATAACAACCAAGGACTGATTATAGTAATTGTTCCAAATTAGTAAATTTTCATAAATCACAATTAAGTTCAATTTACACGTGCACCTTCTACTTATTTTTTTTTATTTTTTTTATAAAACGTTATTTTGACAGTTCAACAACATTCATTGCGTTATGTAGGTTGTTGAGCAGACAAATTTTTCGAACATATGAAGCAATGGATTAGCAATATCCCTGAAAATGATTCAGATTGAGATTGATAGTGTGTTCCGCAATTAGGGTGCTGTATTGTGTCCCACTGTGGGGCAAATACCTCCCCTTTTTCCTTCCAAACCTCCCTGTCTACTTAATAAAATTCTTAAATTCACTGTCAGACAACGCACAGCCTATATTTTCTAGTTACCTAGACCTTCCAGTTTCTACCTCCTAGCTGGGTCTCGAAGCTTATAATTTTGCTCATGAGTTCCTCTCTAAAACGAAGGGCAGCAATAAGGAAGGATTTTCGAAAATTCATTCCCTTAATTGGTTAAATATACTGGACATCAAAGTCTGTAAGGAAGTTCTTCATTATTGTTGATGGGAAATACCATCGGGTTCACAGCTTGTGTTATATTATAAGAATTGGGAAACGAATAGTATAAGATACTCTTTTCCCTTTTCTTTACTTTTCTATTTTCTTTTTTTTACTTGGCTATTTTCTTTTTTTGCTTTTTTTTCTACTTTTTTTCTCTTTACTTTTATTTTACGTTACAGGTAGTCAGAAGCCCGAAAATCTGACAACCAGTCTTACTTAGAGGTATCGCACCCAGTAACTGGGTTGTGGAGGTCAGAAAGGCAGTCGCTCTATGTAAAATACTGGCATTCAGCTGTATCCGTAGAATGGAAGCTGACCCTAACATAGTTGGGAAAAGGCTAGGCAGAATGTAGAATTCATGACATCATAAACGCGCGCCAGTTATTTAATTTAAACCTTACAGTCAGCCATAAGATAAACTTGGGATTCCAATATTACCTAAGTGTTGTAAGAGAAATGGAATCGTTAAAATGTTAGAGTCGTTGATCTACCTAAAGCTTTTAACACCGTTATTTTAACTGAAGCCGTTGCCCAATAATTACTACAAAAACAAAATAGTCTGATATTTTAAATGAGACGCGAACGCACCGATAGTTTTACGGAAATCATCAAAATGGGTTGTTTATTTCTATTTTATGTTTTGAACACTCGGTGATTTTTTACGACACCGCAGTGTGTGTCCATTGGCACTGACAATACGGGATTGTCGTACCATAAAGTAACTTATGAATAAAAGATGACATACCCAGACTATCTACTCTTTTTGTCCACGGGAGACATAGAAGCTATAGAACGCATTGAGTTTATAAAAAAAAAATATATATATATTTCTGGCAAAAAAGTCCATAGACAAGGCAAGGTTTTTAGTAACAAAAATTTTGCTTATAACTAATGTTAGTAATTAAAAAGTAAAAAAGGAAGAAAGTAGACACCGTCTGAAGGGGCAGGTGTCATACACACTGCAGCAAGCCCTGAGCATACTGTGCCCCTGCACAGTATGCTCAGTGCTAGTGTATGTTTATATATATATTGAAAACAACAAAAACATAAAACGAATAAAAATAAATTATCACTATAAACCCTACCACAAAGATTGATTCTTCCTTTGATTGAAAGAAACCATGTTGACAGATGGGTCTGCACTAGACAAAAGGCAGTAAACAAGTCACTCTTGCACAGTTCAGTGCGTGAATTGTACAACAATGCTCCATCAACTACAAATGCATTACTTTCAACTCTTTATTGCCATTTGACGTTTGTTTTCTCTTCGTTCTAATGTTATTCTTTGTTTGTTTAAAGAATCGGGCCATTTTTCAAATAGATTGCTTTCCTAGAACGTAAGAGGTTTTATTCCACTTTTTTATTCGTCGAATCGTCAACACGTGATAAAATTATGAATATCCCTTTAGTGGTAATTTTTGACAGCTCGACAACATTCTTTGCGCCATTTACGTTGCCGAGCAGACGAATTTTTCAAACATATGAACCCATGTATTAGGGATTCGGATCGTGAAAGAAAGTGTGTTGCAATTGGAATTCTGATTAAACATGGAAATGACATTTTTAAATTCACGTGGTCATGTGGTTTATAAATGTGATGTTTGTTAGTTGGTCACCTTTACTGCACATCATCAATTTATGTTTTCTTGTTGCATGTGTTATTGGTTTTGAATAATAAACCAATTAGATTTGATTCATTATCCTTTTGTCTAAGATCATTCCACTCTAGCATGATAGTGTCCAGTACAAACCGGAAATCTTATTATTATAAACTTCGTATTTTTTTCCTTTTGCTTTTCAATTTACGATCCGTCGTATATATTTTATAGACATAATCACGCGACATCTGCGCTATGCAGTGACCTCTGCGCTGCCACTGTCGACGCCGTGGAAGTGGCACAGTTTTGGGCCAACAAAATATAAAATTCAGTCGTGCCGGCGACACGAGTAGAAGACGCGACGTCCACCTACCCGCAATGGGCCCGTGTGGTGGATTACGGTCCACTTCTTCTCACAGAGAGGAGGCGTGTATCCCTGCAGTGGGATCATTAATAAACGCCTGTGATATCCCACTGCAGGGTAAAGGCCTCGCTACTATCTTTCCACTGATCTCAATTTAAAGCTGCTAAGGGCTAGTTCAAAATCGGTGAAGGAAAACATCGTGAGGAAACCGGCATGTCCTAGGACCAAAAATTCGAAGACAAGTGACATCTACCAACCCGCACTGGACCTGGGTGGTGACGGTCCACTAACTCACAGAGGCTGGCATACAGACCTGCCTGTATCCCAGCAGTAGGAACGTTATAGGCTGATTATGCTGTTATGCCGTAAGGACCAGCACCCTAATTGCGTAACACACCTACCAATCTGAATCAGAATCGTTTTGAAGGATATTGCTAATACATTGCTTCATATGTTCGAAAATTTTGTCTGTCCAACAACGTAGATAACGCAATGAATGTTGTTAAGCTGTCAAAATAAAAGCCATTCCTATTGTTAGTGTGTTACGCAATGACCCCGCAGCTCTTGATGAAAGAGACCAGTCATCCCGCCATCTCTCTCTCTCTCATCTCATTATAAACCAATTATGTTTTGACGTATATCAATGGGAACGCTCCGAAACAGTTAAAGTTCCATGTGTATAAAGTTAATTAAAAGCCGTTTTATTGCAGATGCCACTGCGAGTTAAAATGCGGAAGTGTCCCTCCACTAGTCATTAAGATTACCTAGATAAGTATCATGTTATAAGTTTAATGATTCTGAAATCTAACTTAGATTGGAAAGTGGTTCAGTAGAAATTGAATCGTTCAGCCTTCAATTACTTATTGGTATCAGTTTTGAAATCTGTTTTTGATATATTATTTCTATTTCATTTTATTATAAAATAAGAGTCTGCTTAAGTGGTTTGGTTATGTTGAGAGGATGAATGAAAAGCGACTTACAAAAGGTATTTACGAGACACGCACGATAGAAGTTTTACGATTGAAATTGTTTATTGAAATGCTTCGACATTTATTTTTTAAGGTGAGATAGGAGCCTTGTTTTTAACATAATTTGGTTTTTATTTTTGACTGTGTTTAGTTTAATCTGTGATATTCCTGTACGAGTCGCAATAAATACTTTTCCTTTCTTTCTTTAAATAATTGATATAGTACATAAATATTTACAATATTATGACCTTTAACTAGAGGTATTAATCATTTGATTCTACCTGATCTAGGAATAAATCTCAGGTATCTCAGGTATAATACATACAAACATGATTGCGAAAAACTGGTAATAATTTATAAATTTACTATTACGTCTGGGGGCGTTTCGTGTCCCGCAAAGTGTTCACCTTAAAACCTTCGAGCCCTTGAATGAAATGTTGAAAATCAAAATCAAAAGTCATTTATTCAAATTAGGCTGAGAATCAGCACTTTTTGAACGTCAAAATTACAAAAGACAGTCCCCCAAAAACGCCCACCCTTCACCACTTCCTAGTGCTATCGCTGGGAAGAAGAAGTGGCGCAACAAACTCCCCAGCAGCACAGCTGTCTGTTCAAATATAGGCAAGTGTGATAACTTTCTGTTTGACTAATCATAGATGATGTCATTGTGTTTAACAGAGTGGAAGATATCGGACATGATTTTTCAAGACAAACGACAATCTATAATAACACCCATGTGTCGCATTGGCATTAGCCCTTTTTTTTCGGATGGGAAATCATCAAATGACCCCTCCCGCTCTGGGTGGAGCGGGAGTGTCAGACTCTTACTGACTAAAACCCACCCGTGTTCCTTCCTTAGCCCTTTCTGTTCCAGGCATTAGCCCTTGCTTATAAATTCATATTGCAACATAAACATCACGCCTTGTCTCCCAGAAGGATTAGGCAGAGGTGTATATTAGGTACACCCACATTTCGCCAGTTTTGTTTAAGTCATATTTAAAAGGGAGCGAGCCTATTGCCAGAAATTCAGACTCCGGGCTGCTACTGAGAAATTTCTAAATGAAAAACCCAATAACACTTTGCCTGAACTGGGACTCAAACCCAGGACCTAATGCTCACCAGTAGTGCTTTCGACCACTTGACCAACGAGGTAAAAGTTCACGGCTCGCATACTAATACTCGGTTCCTATAAACAAAAACGAATAATTTTGCTTACCAAAGGTTTCTTATTGCCAAACTGGGCATATAAATAGATTCGTAAGCTGCTCATAACATCTTATACCTGTACCTGCATTCGAAGCAAATAAAGTTCTGATTCTGATTCTAATTTTACCTGTGATAGCTACTCGTACTTCCATATGTGCGGGTCTACTATGCAAAGCTATGAGGTATTAGCTTCATTACTGGTAAAGATACAAGAGTCTTAATTTTAACCAATAAAAATCCGTAATTTGTAGGAATCGGCCATAAGAAAAGCGTTAGAACTATAAAGATATTATTAGGAAACTAAACAAAGATAAAAAGGTGTAAACTCCGAAATACGGTGACAAAGCTCCTGTCCGAAGTTCGGTGACAGAGACGGACTGACAGGATGACACTAATAAGTCTTCAATGGCTTCAGAACTTCACAAATAGTATTTATCTTGCTAAAAGATCAGGAAGAGAGAGAAAACATTGTATTTTTGTTTTTAATTACGGAAAGACAAAAGAAAACAGGGTTCTACGGTTTTGGAAGCAAGAAGGTTACAAATAAATAAACAAAGAAACAAAAATGAATTCGTTGAAATGAGATCTTGCAGTGCTCTTCAAGAATTGTTTTTCAGTGTGAAGGTCTGCGAATTTTATTCTTATAAGAAGATAATTATCTATCTTTCTATTTATACTAGGTACGAAATTAAATGACTAACTAACTATACAAATAAATATACAAAAACAAAAGGACACTTAGCGTTACTTCGTCTTACTCGTCCGCGTCGATATCATCCGGAAACGTGACAAAAAGACTTTCAGCTTTGCAACGTAATTTCTTAGATCAATATTGTGTATCAACTGCGTATGTAGTTGGTCAAAGACAAAGAGATTTATTCGTTGGATATGGCAGGTACAAAGTTGGTTGCTATTAATTAAATTAAACTTTATTCGAAAACATTCATCGGTTTCTTATAAAACTTCAACTATATCCGCCCTGGTTACTTATCTCCTTTGGTGACCGTATCTAGATTTGACAAAGTCTAACATAATACACCGGTGGAAAGGACACATCCGCCGCTAATATTACAATATATAAATGTACGAATATTTAAAATTTAATTAGGACCACGTGGGGTTATAAAACCTAACTTATATACTACTTATAATCGGTCGTAGATTTTACAATGCTAAAGTCTTTAATGATGCAAAGTGCTAATAAATAATTACAGTTTTAGTGCAGACTCCATAAACTTACAATTACGTAAAGTCAAAGGCCGTCGCCAATAACTGGGTATTCTAAGATTTATTCCATGCCAAGTTCAAGTATAATAGTTTGTTTACAATTACCGCCGAGGACAGACGTGGTTTGATTACTTGATAACCTGTCAATTAACTTAGAAGAATATTACGTAATCTGTGTCAATAAAGTTAAGGTCATAAGTAAATTAGTCATCTGAGTTAATAAAGATTTAGTAGTGGATATTGCTCCGCCGGCCATCGGTCCTTCGACAAGTGACTACGAGTCCTGGGGGTCTACTCCGAAGTAGTATCGGCCGAATGTTCGGCCGTTTCCTGCTACGAAGTTACTATTTAGTTCGGTCGGTTGCGATCCTACACTCCTACACTCTTTCGAATATTGACTAATGGTCCCGACCCAACTGAGCCGATCCGAACTTTTTTCGCATTTTCAATAGGTAATACTCGGTTCGGCCATGTGTCGGTATGATCCGAACATTCGCACTTTGCACTTTGGAGTAGACCCCCTGGAGTGGAGACCGCGTATCGGCAGGCGTAGTGTGGGACGCACCCCAGCTAGATGGACGGATGACCTAAAGAACATGGCTGGGATAGACTGGATGCGGAAGGCGGAGGACCGGGTGTTGTGGCGCAGCCTGGGAGAGGCCTATGTCCAGCAATGGACTGCAATAGGCTGAGTGGATATTGAGACATAGAAAAATATAAAAGACTTTCACTATGGTTACACATAAGGACTACGACCCGGGTCTGTGTTTCCAGATAGATATAACCTGCGTAGTATTTACGTAACTCACTAAAAGTTTGATTGACTTTCATTATGACAGTTCAACAACATTCATTGCGTTATTTTCGTTGTTGAGCAGACAAATTTTTCGAACATAATTATGAAGCAATGTTCCTTCAAAATAATTCAGATTGTGATTGATAGTGTGTTACCCAGGGTGCTGGGATTTTTCAAGTCTCGAGGGAATAGGTTATTTATATATATAAATAACCTATTCCCTCGATAGGTATGATAATTTTGTGAGTTTCTTAATTGTGGGGCACACACACTAAAATGTAATTGACAGGCTTATGGTGATTTATCGAGGTAGGCACTGCTTATATGCCTTTATGCAATGCACGCCACTGCTCTGAAATCAACTTAATTGCCATTAGAATAAAGTTGATATTTGTTTAACTTGAAATAACATAAGAAACATTAGACTTTACGTACTATGTATTTTGCAGTGTGCAATCAGTATTGTAATGAAACTAAATTTGCCAAATTGCACTGATTCAGAAAATGAAGGATCGTCGAAACGTGTAACTAATCGAATCCAATTGCGATTCACTCAGCACTGCGTTCGCTCTACGTTCATGACCATGTAACATCACATGATACACCACTAGTTACGTTACACGTTGCAGTCGTATCACCACAATCAATCTGCCTAGCCTTTTCCCAATTAGTTGGGGTTGGCTTCTAGTCTAACCGGATACAGTTGAGTAGCAGTGTTTTACATAGAGCGACTGCCTAGCTGACCTCCACACCCCTATATTTACTGGTCAACACGATACCACTTGGCAAGCCTGGTTGTCAGTCTTTCGGGCTTCTGATCCTTATCGACTATCAAAAATCTACGAATGATAACCAGGACTAACTGTTTCACGTGTTTTATCGTGCTACGGAGGGGTTTCGGTTTGTATTGGATGGTTACCCATCCACGGACCGATCTGGCAAGCGTTGCTTGACCTTGAAGATCGACCCGTGCGGCTATTATAATTTAGCCACGAAGACATATTCAGCATAAGCTGACTTCTCTACGAAAAACCTATACAATACGAGGTCAACTAAACTGGAAATGTATAGCTTGATGTGACGTCGTGTGTACTATGACCAAAATATATATCTGACCACCGTAAGGACTATTCCTGCTTGCAGCGCATATTATTAGTCGACCTAAAATGGATCCTCTTTGGTTTTACTTACGGACGCAGCTGTGGTCATCATGTGCACGGCATTTTGTTTTCAAAATGATCAGCTAAAGGTTTTGGCGATATACCACCTCGTACAGTATAATTGCATCTATCTCCCCCACTTAATCAAAAAGGGGCGTGGCTTAAACACCTGATATAATGAGTTCCACCTAGCCACGTTTTAAAGATGGCGATTAAGCGCCAATTTCTCAAAAAAAAAAGTGTGCAATTTTTCATTTTTTTCCTGCGAACGCGTTTTTAACGAACACGGTGCGAGTGGTTATTATGCGTAATATCCATGGCAAATTACCCTGTATCGACAGGCTACATCTTTATATGGGGCTCTTTATAGTTCACGTTAAAATAAGTGACTTCGACAAAAGGATTTTTTTTTTGAACAGACGCCAGCATATCAAGCTACCTGAAACTGTCAAATATTCGCAATCAACCGTGAACCTAATGTTTTAGCGATATAGTTGAAAATCTATTAAAGAAATTTGACAGATTGTAGTAGGTTGTGCTGGCGTCTGTACCAAAAATATCAATCTGCCGGTTGGGGTCGAATTCCAGTCTAACCGTATGCAGCTGGAAACCAGGACTTTACGTGGAGTGACTGCCTACCTGGTCACAACCCAGTTAAAGTGTATCACGACATTGCTTGGGAAGAATGGTTGTCAGACTTTCGGGCTTCTGACTTCTGACTGTCAAATATCTGTGAAGACATCCGGCAGCACCTGCTTAACGTGCTTTCCGAGGCATGGAGGGTTTTCGGTATATTATGGATGCTCACCTATCCACGGACCGACCCCGGCAAGCCTTGCTTAAGCATGAAGATCGACTCGCACCCTAATTGCGTAAGACACTATTAATAACAACCTGAATCATTTTGAAGGATATTGCTAATCCATTGCTTCATATGTTCAACAAAATTGTCTGTCCAACAACGTAAAACGCAATGAATGTTGTTGAACTGTGAAAATGGAAGCCATTGCAACTGAAAGGGTTTTACGCAATTTCCCCGCAGTATGACTGTTAATACTTAGCCACGAGTCCCTACCGTTGAATACAATACTTTCTGTAATGTCTTGTCAATCCAGGGGGTCTACTCCGAAGTAGCATCGGCCGAATGTTCGGCCGTTTTGTGCTACGAAGTTACTATTTGGTTCGGTCGGTTCCGATTCTACACTCTTTCGAATATTGACTATGGTCCCACCCAACTGAGCCGACCCGAACTTTTTTCGCATTTTTCATTAATATTCGGTTCGGCCATGTGTCGGTCCGATCCGAACATTCGCACTTTGCACTTCGGAGTAGGCCCCCAGGTATCGATTGCTAAATCTCTCCTACACCTAGGTCATTAGGAGTTGTAATGAGGTCGGTACTCAAAACCGCTCGAAAGAACGTGATGGGTTAAAGATTAAACCATACACGAACTATGAGGCACTAAAACGGAAACGCAACTTTAACAGCGTCGTTTAGTTTTCATTGATGTAGCTATCAAAGTTATTTGAGCCTCATGATGAGGGGATTGTGGCTAAGTAATAACGGCTGCACGGGTCGATTGATCAGGTTAAGCTACTTCTGCCGCGGTTGGTCCGTGGATGGGTGGCCATCTTTACATACGAGGGGCGTTAACGTGCTTCGGAAAGCACTTTAAGTCGTTGGTCCCGGTTGTCATTCGTAGATCTTTGACAGTCTTTATGGGTCGTCAGAAGCCCGAAAGTCTGACAGCCAGTCTTACCAAGGGGTATTGTATTACCCAGTCACTGGGTTGTGGAGGTCAGATAGGCAGACCCTCCATGTAAAATACTAGTTTTCAGCGGCATCCGGTTAGACTGGAAGTGTGTAGAGCGCAGTGGTGACCCAGTGGTATCAGCCCCGGCGGGTGAGACGTAGGTCACAGGCGCTTTACTTTGTGTAAATGATTTCATCACCACTGCTCTCAAAACGGTGAAGGAAATCATCGTGAGGAAACCGGCATATACTAGAACCAAAAATTCGAAGACATGTGACATCTACAACGCGCACTGGGCCCACGTGGTGGATTACGGCCCACTCCCTCTCACAGAGAGGAGGCCTGTGTCCCAGCAGTGGGAACATTATAGGCGATTATGCTATGCCGGACTAATAGACGATAACTTTTTTAAATCGTGTCGTCTCCGTCCCGTGTCAGATAAAATTGCTTGCATTTTTAATCGTGCTCATTACGTCAGTCGATCATCGGCGCTGCTCAGTCATGAGCCGCGACGCTGTCAAGGGATCAAGATATTGATACCTCGCACAACGCATGTAATTTCATACGCCCAGGGGAATTTCAAGTTGAATTTTTGCAGGTTATTTTTGAATTTCTGGCTTGCTGGTCAGTTATGTGGTTTTTGAGAGGAAATTGACAGGTTTTTAAGATTATTTTGTTGAGTATTGTAAGGCCTGTATGTACTAAAATCAAATAACTATTCGCGGTACGTAGGCGCCAAGACCAAGAAGGCAGCAGCCGCCGCCGGGGCCACCACTGCCGCCTCCGGCTCACCAAAGTCCAAGGACAAAAAGGCGGCCGCCGCTACGAAGAAGCCGGCATCCAGCATATGCATATGGATATAGCATTATGCTGAGCGATGGCCGTTTTGCGTGAATGTGACGCATGTTTACCCCCAACTTGTTATTTTTTTTTGTGTGTTTGTTCTTTTTTATGCGTCATGTTTGCCGCAAATAAATGTATTTTCTTTCATTCTTCTTTCACCCAAGAAGGCCACATAACTGACCAGTAAACCAAAGGAAATTGACTGTTATTTTTTTTTTTTCTTGAGTATTAAATTGCACAGGCGTGTGGTTACTAAAAATCAAATAACTTATTATCTCCCTGTCCTTCTCTCATGTTACTTGGGGTCGGCGCAACACGTTCTCTTCTTCCATTCTCCCCTGTCAACTGTCACGCTATCATTCACTCCCTTCTCTTTCATATCATTCCTCACACACCCCAACCATCTGTTCTTTGACCTTCCTCTCCCTCTCTATTCACCACCATTTATATTCATTACTCTTTTAGTCACTTGCGTTTCCTCCTTCCTCATCGTCCCATACCAAACCAAACGATTTCCTGTAAACTTTTCTCTGACTGGCGCCACATAATTGTGAATAAATAAACTACATCTCGTTGGTATTTTATAAAACATTATTAAAGCGGTCTAGAAGAAACTCTTTGACTGTCGTAATAAAACTCAGTCAATACAAATTGTTTCCATAAAACCTTTTACACATAAGTACCTACAACTAATACTTCCTCCTTCCATTTAATAAAAAAAATTACAACATACTTAAAAAAAACTACTATGTTATGAGAAATAACTTCAATTTTGGAAGTCAGTGTCTTTGGATCTATCATTTAGTTTTTTGCCACCGACTTCCGAAATTAAAGTAATTTTACACTATTTAGTGTTCTTTATTTGTAAAAAAAAAAAAACACTTTCTATTTGCACCTACCAATTACAAATTCATATAACACTACTTGTATGTAAATATCAGTGACAGGAAGTTATTAATACATCATCAAAAAAAACTAAGTGAAAAAAAAAATCGTATTATTGAAGCTAACTCAAAAACTACCCAAGCAAACTTAATAAAATTTATATGGGACCACCCCTGATGCATACCTTATCCATTAAAAAAAGAATTTTGCAAATCGGCGTATAAACAACGGAGTTTTGAGGTAACAAACATTAAAAAAAAAACAACCGAATTGACAACCTCCTCCTTTTTTTAAAGTCGGTTAAAAACAGTGAGCCGACATCAGTTACTAACGATCATCAGTAAGTTATACTAACGAATGAATAAAACAGCGCATAATCTTACGCGTCAGTAATAATATTCTATGTTAACTACGTGTCGTAACTATTTGCACTTCACAAGATATTCCTGAAGATAGTTTTAACTGTTGAGACTAATTTTCTGCTCATTTGGAATGTGATTTGTTAGCCACTTTAATTTTGCCGCCACTTGCTTATATTATGATAGCCAATCTGGAATTATTCTCAGCCAGTTTTAAGCAGTTCAGTCTAACTTGTTAAAACTGTATACTTAAGGGGGATGCGGTAAGGTAGCTCGCAAAATTCTATTTTTCTTAGGTTTTTTGCAGTTTGCAGATCAGTGTCAGGTTGTATATTAATTAAAATCCTACTAATATTATGACCGCGAAAGTATGTATGGATGGATGCATGGGTGTTTGTTACTCTATCACGCCAAAACTACTGATTGGATTTGGATGTTTGGCACATAGATATCTTATAACCAGGATTAACACATAGGATACTTTTTATCCCGATATTCCCACGGGATCGAAACTTATGCGGGTGATACCGCGGGGCGCAGCTAGTTTCCTTAGTAGTAAAAATAACGTTTTTCGATAGACAATTTGATATTCCTTAGCACTTGTCCATACAAGGTTTTACCTTATTCTATACATTATTGTTAAGCTGACTTTATCCTGATGTCCGAATCATGTGTTAAATTCCTGAAAACAAAAAAGAGGGTGTGACCACACGGTAGAAGGGAACCGAGTATACACGATTCAGCGGCACCGACCGACTAGAGCCGAGTATACCCTGTTCACCGTCACTGAACTGAACGAGCGCGGCGGTTCAGTTTCGTTCACTGTTCAGAAAGAGCGTATAAGTGCAAAAAAGAAAACAAAGTTTTAATTCAAAATTGAATTCGCCTTCCAACCGAAGAGCTCAGAATCTTTGAGATGAAATTAACATACAGGCAGCTTAAAAGTCGAGGCTGCCTAAATTTTCTCCGTACGAAATTTTATTATTATTAAAATCATCATCCAACCTATCTTCACACCCTATATTAATCCGCGATATAAATAAACCACACATCAAAACACAACATGATCGTATATTTACACAAAACCCACGTTTATAGTACCCCTGGCATTAAAACGACTCCGGTTAAGTAAGCCTACCACCTAATCCTATAATTTTCAGCTTTCATACCGCGTTTCATTGCCATACACGACAGGGTTTTAAACAGACAGACGGACCAACATGACACTCACATAAACATGTAGAGGTTATGGCCAGGACGCAGAGGAATGAGTAAATGGAGGAATGACGAGGCGAGAGGCATTTATTTAGAACGTGTATGGTCATTTCATACAGGTAATAGAATGGTGTTTGCAAAAACAGTATTTCGTTACATAAAAATAGGTAATCTTTCACGTTATGGTATTGACATTCTGATGCTTTAAAATTTTTCTTGGCTAGCACTCTATTGCTGCATGGATTCTTTTGTATTGGTTTTACCACCCTAAGAAATTCTAAAAGTATTGCGGTTATATTCGCGCTTTCAATCACAGACATAATTATATTCATTCCATTCATACACATTTGCTGTGTGGAATTTTATGAATCTGTATGAACCCTCCATTTACATCATCATGTAAACAGAAAAACATCCACTGCTAGACAGAGGCCTCCACCAAGCACCGCCACTTCGATCGGTTCTGTGCTTCTTAAATCCAGCGGATTCCTGCGGCTTTCAAAAGGTCATCAGTCCACCTTGTAGAAGGCCTTCCAACGCTACGTGTTTACCGCTCGAGAACCTTTCGCCCCCATTGGCCATCTATGTATTCTGAGAGCAATGTGCCCTGTCCATTGCCACTTAAGTTTGCCAATTCTTCGGGCTATATCGGTTGCCGTGTTTCTCCATTTACTTATTAATCTGTAATCCCGTTCAATGCCAAGGTTTTACGAGTGTTATACTAGTAGTTAAAGTAATAGCAGAAATACGGCTCAAGTGTTGTTGGCTTAACGACTTGTCAATTTAACTGAAGATATTATTGATGCTATAATAAAATTCTCGCTGATAATAATCATATTATTGCTACACTTTATAATTATAGGATTGTGCTGAGATAGTGCAAAACAGGTTTTTAATGCATGGCTTTATGGTTATGATCATTAAAGGTGAGATGAAGTTTCAGAAATACGGGATGTTGATAATATCAGACTGAAACAAATGGGTTGGTTTGATAACTGCAAGATCGGGAGTTAAATGTTAACAGGAACCAAATAAACCAAAAACATTCAGAGTTTCACACTTGGTCCACTTCCTGTGAATTGGCTTCGGTTAGAGAGAGTCATGTACAATTTCGACCAACTTGATCGCTTTATTGTCTAATTTCACTTCTAGAACACGAAATGATGTCAAAACCATGACCACCACTATATGTCATAAAACTGCACCACCATGAAACCGACTCTAATATTGACATATACCTAGCAGGCTCATCTCATTTTCTTCCTGCCGTTGTCCCATGTTACTTGGGGTCGCCACAACACGTTTTCTTCTTCCATTCTTATCAACCGTCACGTTAACATTTACTCATAACGTGCTCATCTACAGAACACTTAAAAAATCCCTATCACTTTTACTCTGATCGAATGTATTAGTGCCCTCTCCCACATCCCTCTCGCACGTGTCGTGATTACACGTGCATCCGGAGGTGTAACTTTATGCAATAGTCCAATTTGTGACAACGTGACTCACGTGAGGCGGCGCGAGATACAGGCTGTTCTGAAATGGGCAGAAAGGAAAATGGCAGGCCCATTGGCAGCTGTGCTAAGTGTACCTGTGAGGGAAGACAGAGTGCAGGTGCACTCCCTCTTTCCTGTCTATGCACAGACGTGTGCGGAAGGCTGGTCTCCGTGGAGATTGGCCGAAATACGGTCTGGAGGACTAAAACTGTACCTACTTCCAGTTTAAGATCACTGACTTGGGGTGGTAAAAAAGTCGTGAAGAATCCTGAAATTGATGAAATGAAGTTTCTGATATTACTGAGCAAGTGTTGGTATGAACTAAACTTTAAACTCGTAATCTGTAAGAGAGTAGAGGAGTGAAAGCTGAATGGTCTAATGCAGCTTGGGAGGAACTATACTTGAGTAATTAAAATCCATGTTCTTCTTTTGTGCAAGCATTGGCGAATTGACACGCTTTGCGAGAATAGCTGGTGAAAAGATATTGTGGTCGAAAAAGCTCATATCTGACTAAGCTGACTCTTGGACCAAACGGACCCAAGTATTGTCAGTCGTGAAGATCTCTCTAAGAAATAGCACAGATGTAGAACATAATAATAATAATATCCCTGGACATTTCACACAGCACCATTAGTCCCAAGCTAAGCAACCTAATGCTTGTGTTATGGTAACAAGATGGCTGATAAACTACTTATATACAATTTTTTTTTTCTTTTTTTTTTTTACATACAAGTTCTTATGGAAGCTCAAACCACCAAAATAATTTTCACACATGACAACCTTTTACCTCAAATCCCTATGTGCCATTCATTTCAGCACCTCCCTGTAAATCACTAGGGTGCTATATCTACTCGGTTGTGACAGATTGAGTGGCCAGTAATCTGATTGTGCTAACTGCATTACCGGAGTCGCGCGGTGCATGTTATGGAGTGCCCTGGCGGACAGGGGGACTGATGCCGAGATTTAATACGATAGACACCTATATTGCCTGTCTGGGTGTTAAGGATGTGTGTTAACAGGTTGAAGAGACTTTTAAAATGTGCATTTGCGTGATGTAATACAATGATGCCTATAATGTTCCCACTGCTGGGTCAGATTCCTTCTCTCTTCGAGAAGAAGTGGGCTATAATCTACCACGCGGGCCCAGTACGTGTAGGCATACAATGATGCGATGTGTATGATCTGTAGCAGTGTTCATAATCTCAGATAATTTACATTCCATCGCCACTTAATCAGTTATCTACTTTAGTGAAACGAATTCTAAGTTGATTTTTGAATGATCATTTGTAACACACAGGTCCTAATAAGTTTTTGGTTGCATTGGATTTTGAACTTTGTTAATAATGAAATTTAGTTGGTTGTTCCATAACTTGAAAATTAAGAAATGGGCATTATGGACATGAAACTCAAGACTTTCCGTGTCATCTAGGATTTCTAGTTTCCATATTTGTCAAGGATAATATAAAGATGTTACGGTGATTATCAGGCTTTGAGCCCTTTCTCATAATTTCTCATTGATCTGAAGGAAATGTCTAAGATTTCCATAATGATGTCGCAGCCAACTGGTTTATTTAGCCGTTTAGTTAACCGCCTAGCCTTTTAACTAAACGGCGACCGTTCAACTAACGGCCTGAATGATATTCAATAAATTAAAGTTTAGGTTGGAACTGTAACCAATCACTTGCGAGCCGAATTGGTCGCAGTAACTAAGCCAGGGCAACCCGACCAAATGGGTTAGGTTAGAACTGTGATCAACCACGTGCGAGCCGAGAGAGCGAAGCGAGGCGAGCACTACTTCCAAAGGCCAGGCTGACTTAACGGCTATTTTAACCAGTTGGCTGCAATATAGATTTGATGATTTAAAGAAACCTTTTAAAGTGACTTAAACGAATGAAAGCTTCAAGTACTATCCAACCACAGCAGTAAACGTAGCTTATCAACCAACACCCCAATAAGGAAATCTAATAGATTATGTACTGAATAAAAACACCACAAGCAAATTTTCCGTCATCGAGCCACTTTCCGGCCGTCGAGCGTCGATTCTACCAAGAGTAGGTACTTTCTATCAAACCCCGGTGAATACCAACTAAGCTATTACGTCTAATACTATTTTAAACTTTCCCGTCTCATTCGGTGAAAGTATATACTTAGGCTTCGAATGTTAGAGGTACTAGAACCTCGATAACTATCGATATAAGATCAAATTCATGATTCCTGGAAGACTTTTGATTCGTAAGGTGAGTATAGACTGGAGCATTTACGAGTATTTGTAATACATAAAACATGGGGAATTCGGCGTTTTACAATTTTATCGAACCTTAAAGAAAATACATTTATTTACGGCAAACATGACGCATTATAAAGAACACAAACACAAAAAAAAAAATAACAAGTTGGGGGTAAACATGCGTCACATCCACGCGAAAACAGAGTGTTGCTGTTCAACTTGGGATAATATGCCTATGTTCAGCAAATATGAGTTGATTGACTTGACCTTTATCTCCTAGTATATATAGGTAGCGTTAACCCTTTCCTTGCGTCCTATAAACACAATTCGCACGGTATCTAGTGACTGCAGATAAGGGCAACCTTCAGGCGTTAGGTATCGGACACTGCGATGAGGGCCTGCGTCTTTGAAACTTTATCCGTTAACAGCATAGGCGTTGTGTTTGATACCAAGGTTCGTAGACTTGCTGTGGAAGTATACTTGACCGGCAAACTTTGTAATAGGCTAGATGCCTAAAAAAATCGAATTAGTCCGTCAGTTAGATTATCAAAAAATATTGGACCCGTATTTTTTCTTTTGTCAATTATATAAAAAATGATGAAGATATCGCCCGTTAAAGTTCCGCATGACGTCACGCCTTGCTACACTTTTTAGCATGGCGTGACGTCACGAGCTCCCACTCCCAAATTTAGACGCGCTTTATCTTTGTCATTTTTTGTTTGATTGACAAAAGAAAAAATACGTGTCCATTGTTTTTCGATAATCTAACTGACAGACTAAATATAATTATTATTTTTTTACCCAGGCATCTACCCCATTGAGAGTTATTCCTATATTTCGGACCTAAACTAACCCGCTACTGGTGCGTGTATGACATTATGAACGTGAAGGTAGCAAGAGGAGTTACATGTAAGGATCGTAGCGTGAAGAAGAAGAAGAAGAAGAAGGCGTGAACTCAAACTAAAAACTCAAACTATTTATTTCAAGTAAACCCATTACAGGTACTTTTGAATTGTCAAGGGTCGGTCAGTCAAAAAGATGAAGCTAGTTGCCCATTCCAAAGCGTAGTAGGTACATATGGAGAAGAACGGACAAGAAACTCCATGGACACTCTTTTAAATCCACTAATATGGTAACAAAGTATCGGTTACATCATTCATGTTAAAAATTATGCATGTGAGAACGATGCAGAACGTTAAAAGCGTCCGTAATGAAAAGATAAAAATGATTATTACTATCAGGCAAAATGTGAATAATCGGTAGGTATATAATTTTCCTTCTACTGGGAAACAGACTTCCTCTCTGTGAGAGGTAGTTGACTGCACTTCACCACGCGGGCACAGTAGTGCAGATGTGCAAGTTGGTTGATGTCATAAATATGACCTCGAATTTTCTGTTTTATCACAATATTTTTCTTCAACGTCTTGAGAGACGTAGGCGACGCAAATTAGTTGCACAATATTAAGTAAAATGCAGTATCTGTCGAGTAATACAGGCACGATATTTGTGAATGAATTTATTGACAGAAAAAATCGGTAGAAACTTTGTTTATTTGCCCAAATCGTGAGCATTCAATACTCTGATGTGAGTTTATCATTAGCGACAAACTAAAATCCTTTGCATGTTAAACCAAAATATAAACAAAATAGTATTTTTTTATCAAATATTGGAAAACCCGTTACGTTAATCTACGATACATTTGCGGTTTTTGCATCATCAAAAATAAATAAATGATGGTCTTAGAAATTGCCGTCATAGGCGACAATTTAGTATAATAGTACGTATTTTGGTGAAAATAAAGGTCAATTTAGCTTACATGTATAAAATCACGATTTATCTACCAGAGGATTAACAATTAAAGTCAAACCGTGTCGAAATAGTTCTTGAAACCGCATTTATCTTCAAGGAGGTTTAAGGTTAGTAATATTTTGCTTCCTGATAGCTACAATAAACCTGTCCTATAGCATAATCAGAATATAACGGTTCCCACTGCCGGGACACAGGCCTACTCTCTGTGAGAGAGAGTGGGCCATAATCCACCACGCGGGCACATGTCTGACAGATAGATTCGCCATCACCCTAATATTTTTCCCTCACACAACACACTTTCTATCAGAATCCAAAAAAGAAAGATTTCCAAGGAAATTGCTAATACATAGCAATTGTTTAAAAATTCCTCTGCTCAACGACATAAATAACGTAATGAATGTTGTTGAACTGTCAAAATAAAAGGCATGGCCATTGTATGTGCCGTAGTTCCCCAGAAGATTGACTATCCCTTTATGATGACATGTATCACTTTAGACACCAAGTCGGCAAAACCACGCATACCTTGGAAGCGCTTGTGACCAGTTTGCGACCACGGCTCAGACCGCAACGGGTCGCTTTACTTACGGTATTTCCTAGCGATCGCATGTTTATATGATACGGCGATTTGGGGTTGCATGTGTTAAATTGCTTTTATTGGGCAGGGTATGGTTTAGCGCGCGTCAATGTTAACAGTTTGGCCGTGAAAGCTTCTTTATTTCGTAGCAGTTAGGCCTGTTTCTCGGTGTAAAGACAAGATAAAATTCGGAACACCATCTTGCGTTCCAAAACGGGTATAATAGATGTAGGCAAGAAGGGTGCCAGGCTCAAATGGGATTGGGCGAGTCATATACATACCTCACTTTTTGAAATAAAAAAAAAATATCAGCCGCATGCAGGATGACCGATTGGCAAAAGTCTGCACAGAATGTGTGCCTGAAGATGGACGGCGCCGCCGAAGTCGGCCCAGAAAGCGGTGGCGAGATGACCTGGACGCGTACCGCGAGGGCTGGTTCGAGGTGGCGCGAAAAAAGAGTTACTGGAAGGACTTGGGTGAGGCCTTTGGCCAGTGGAACAGATCAAATTGTCATTTATTTAAATTAGCCTGAGAATCTGCTACATAAGAGCGCCCTCCAACACTTCCTAGATCCTAGTACTTTAGCTGGGAAGAAGTAGTAGCGCAACAAACTCCCCAACAGCATTGCAATGACGTGACAACAGAATATTTAACCTTCCATTGGAAATTGGTGAAATCGACGAAAAACACTTTCAGAACAGCGCACAGTGTTCTAAAACAACAACTAGTGTGTCTAATTGTGACTAGTCTTTTCACTATTCTAAGTGTGTTAGCTATTGTTTTGAAATACTCAATTTCCTAAAGGAAAACTTTCACTAACATCGTAACCTGGTAGCCTTCCTAAAATCAATGGATTATATGTTTGTCATGAATAAATATTAATGTGCTGTGTCAATGATGATATGGTTAGAAAGGGGTTGACTACCGAGATGACGACTAATAGAGAAGTATGGATGGAAAAGACATGTTGCGTCGACACCAAGTGAATTGGGATAAGGGCAGGTTTGCCTAGCCTTTTCCCAACTAGGTTGGGGTTGTCTTCCCGTCTAACCGGATGCAGCTGAATATCAGTATTTTACATAGAGCGACTACCTATCTGACCTCCACAACCCAGTTACTGGGTAACACGATACCCTCCTAAGACTGGTTGTCCGACTTTTTGGCTTCTGAACTGTCAAGGATCTGCGAATGATAGCCGGAACCAACGGCTTATCGTGCTTTACCAGTGCGGCTGTTATTATTTTGCCAGGAGCCCTTTTTTTTTTTTTTTGTGGATGGGAAAACATCAAATGACCCCTCCCGCTCTGGGTGGAGCGGAAGGGAGTGTCAGACTCTTACTGACTAAAACCCACCCGTGTTCCTTCCTTAGCCCTTTCTGTTCCAGGGCAGCGGTAACCCTTTCGGATGATCCCGCCGCCCTGGCAGTGCCAGGAGCCCTTGAACATTTAATCATATATCACAAAAAAAAAATCTTTACAAAATCTGTAAGGATTGCTTAGCCTTTCGTCACGAAGTAATTATGTTTATAAAGTAGTATTACCAAGTACTGTTTCCGGCATGTCCTAGAACTTACTTACTTACGAATTTACTTGTGTCAGTGAGTGTGACGTATCTCACTCCTGCAAAAATTCTAGCTTTTTTCGAATGATGGCTTTATTTCTTTATTGATTTATATTTGCAAATAAAATGGTTTTATATTATTTTCTTTATGGCTGAAACATAAAAGAAATGGTTTTCGATCGTAAATATTGAGATTTTATTGTGAACTAGCTTTTGTTGGCGACTGTACTCGCATTTCAGATTTTTTGGCATTTTCAGCTTCTTGTGAAAAGTCTGTGCAGCTATCAACATACCGTTTTCTGCAACCTGGTTTTAAAGGGTTTAGGAGTCACAGAAGTACATACACTTGAAAAAAAATTAACCATGACTTAGTAGGCTTCCCAATGAGGCTGTCTGTATCTTTAGATCGTTTGCATTACAATCTAAGCCTTAATCTGTCAAAAAACCTCTAATTTAGGGTCTAACTTTTTGACTAATTTTTGTCAAAACTTTGTACAGACGCCAGCACATCAAGCTACCCGAAACTGTCAAATTTTCCCAATCAACCTTGAACCTAGTGCTCTAGCGATAAAGTTGAAAATCTATTAAAGAAATTGGACAGATTATAGTAGCTTGGATAACATACAAACATTTCCTATTGTCAATGCAGACGTAGTCAACTTCAATAAAACCATAACAATTTGTTCGAACAAGTAAATCAAATAAAGATATAAATAATATTGAAATCGATATGTTTTACGACCACACTGTTCTGGCACACGCAAGTACGCACCTGGTCTGTTTATTGACACGATCAGTTTCATAATGTTTATAATATTAACATTGGCTGTTGTATAATACTTTCTATACTTGAAATTCAATGAGGTACTAAATTTATCTAGAGTCAATTGTCTGTCGGTAAAGTCAGAAAGGTATAGTTCACATTTTGAAGGGTTAAGGTCCAAGCCAATAGATTGAAATTCCTGTTTGAGGAGTTGTAGATCTTTCAAAACAGTGTCTACATCACCTACAGTGTCAACCTCTAGATAAATTTAATGCAATAGCCCCACAAATCAAAATTTTAGACAAAAGTTCACTGCACCTCCTAGGTTCCCCAATTTTAGAAGATAGTTTTTCTCCTTTCATCGATGAAAAAATTAAAAATTTCAACGACATGAGGTACTTCATATCAAAGGATATCATAAAATAGGATAAGATATTGGATGTAAATACGATCGTCTCGAAGATCGTATTTCCTATTTCTCACAATCAAGTGTTACCTACATCAAAATCAATAGTCATTTATTCATACTAGGCTGAGAATCAGCACTTTTTGAACGTCAAAATTACATAAGACAGTCCCCCAAAACCGCCGTTCACCACTTCCTAGTTCTTTAGCTGGGAAGAAGCGGCGCAATAAATCCCCCAGCAGCACAGTGGTCAACAAACCCTGCTGCCATCGTTTTCATGAAGGCCGTTCTAGGAAATATAAGCAAAAACATTCATGGTCACTGCTTGACAAAATCCCTTCCCCTTTTACGACTCATGCGTACATACGAGGGTGTAAATTTTTGACCTAAATCACTAATCCTTTGCTTCAAAAATAAAGCATATAAAATCAGAGTCAGTGTTGCCATTAACACCGACCACTCGTCGCTAATAAAATATTTACAAATTAAAAGGAAACATTTTCTTCGAATCGAAACGTCTTTACAACGCTATTTTCGTCAATTCGAGGAAAGTGACTGTCATAACAGAGATGAAACTCAGAGTACAATGTTTTGCTGTCTTTGAGAAGGAGCTGATGAGTTGGTGTTATATGTATAATTAGGAGCGATTCATTGCTTGGAGTGCAATTTTTAAGACTACTAGCGTCTGCCCGTGAGTTCGACCGCGTGATTCTTGTTTTAACATAAAATATAACCTATGACCGTCGGCAGTACTGCTGTAAACTTCCAATTTGCATAATCAGTCTATAATGTTCCCACTGCTGGGACACAGCCCTACTCTCGAAGAGTGTGGCCGTAATGTACCAAGCGGGCCCAGTGCGGGTTGGTCCACATTAGTGAAAGAATTTTCGGAATATAACGAATGTTCAAAAAACCCCATCCAAATCGGATCAGTAGTTTTCGAGAAAATCGCGGACATACAAAGATACATACATACGGGTCGAATACAGAACCTCCTTTTTTGAAAACGGTTAAAAAGTGCTAATTCACAACCTAATTTGAATAAATTACTTTTGCTTTTGATTTTTGAAAGGGACTTTCTTCCTTTCCTTTTACCTCCATTGCTTCAAAAGTTTTTACCAAATCGAAGACTTTTTTAGAAGAAAACTAATGACGAAAAGACCTTTTGTCTCCTGACTAAACTTCTGTCTATCGCTCTCCACATCCCCCTCAATCATTAATTGCTTCGCTGAATCTCCGTCTGGTCTGAGCGCGGTTTTTTGTTTATATTCTGCGGCAATTAGAGACTAATTAGGCTATGTTTATCATTAACTAGTGTTTGCCCGCGGCTGTTCTCAGGTAGGCGGCTTGATTGATGTTTCAAGGGAATTTGGCAAAAGTTTAGGGTTTGAGCTGGGTCTGTCTGCCTGTGTGGCTTTTAAAGGAAAGATTTGCATGTCTCTATTTCATTTCACCGAGTCGTATGACGGACGAGCGCTGCGCGGCAGCGTACGGCATCCTCGTAAAATTATGTTGTTTAATGAATAGTGGGTTATTTTGATGGTTATAAAGTTGACCTTTTTTTAGCAGTTGCCGTCCTGTGGTTTCTCCCTACTACCACGGGAAGAAGGCGTGTTATTAAGAATGATTCATTTAAGAGTGATGCGAGTAATCATGACATCCAATTTATCTAGTTAACGTTACCTCTAATTCTTTCAAGGATCTAGGTATAAATAATTTGTATAAAAAGGTAATACGACATAAAAATTGTGTAAATAAATGAATATAATTCCAGAAAAAAATTGCTTAAAATCTAAAACAAAGATGCAGAGATTTTAGGTTTTCAACATTCAATATGTTTATTGCTTTTACAATGTGAACGGTGGTAAGTTTGGCAAAGAAACGATCAGTGTGTACCCTGTCGGGGACAGCAACGTAGGAGAGAAGAGATAAACAAGTTTTCTGTAGGAAAAGGACAACTAAGTACTATTTTATTTGTATAGAAAGTGTTTTGTGGACATATCCGTACAAACTAATAGTGATAACTATCCTAAACACAGGATTATGTAAGTAAACAATGTTGGTATGTACAGATGCCTGCACATCAAGCTACCCGAAACTGTCAAATTTTCCCAATCAACCTTGAACCTTAATGCTTTAGCGATATAGTTGAAAATCTATTAAAGAAATTTGACAGATTTTAGTAGCTTGATGAGCTGACGTCTGTACGTATCTATCTTATCGTGGGTGTATCGAACTTATATCTATGTAGCTTAACGAAATAGATAGGATATGTGATGGTGTCTCCGATTTGATGAGCACGAGTATTCTATGTTTATTACTTTTTTATGACATTTTGTGTAATGTAATCCTTTTGGGATTAATCGAAAACAAAATCAAAACGTAAGACTTTTGATGGGGTGCCAGGGTAGCGGGATCGTCCGAAAGGGTTACCGCTGCCCTGGAACAGAAAGGGCTAAGGAAGGAATACGGGTGGGTTTTAGTCAGTAAGAGTCTGACACTCCCTTCCGCTCCACCCAAAGCGGGAGGGGTCATTTGATGATTACCCATCCACAGAAAAAAAAAAAAGACTTTTGATGATAGAATGATGATAGTAAGTAACTGATCTCCTTTAAATTAATGATTATTTATTTTTTTCATCCACTTACATCTACCGTCACAGGATAGTCCCAATGCGATAAATGTGCTTATAGTAACTTAATAAAATTATACTAAGATCTTTAATTAATTTAGAGCAATGTATTCCTTGTGAATGTTACCTCTTTCAAGTTTAGATATGAAAACTTGGGATCTTCTGAATATTTTTTTTTTAATATTAAGTACAGAATACTCGTTGGCCTAGTAGTCGCAAGCGATACTGCTGAGCATGAGGTCCTGAGTTCGATTCCCGGGTCGGACGAAGTGTTCTTGTGTTTTTCATCACGAATTTCTTATTAGCCGCCCGGAGTCTGGTTTTGTGTCCATTTATGCAGCCTATAATATTCCCACTGCTGGGACACAGGCCTCCGCTCTGTGAGAGGGAGTGGACCGTAATCCACCACGCGTGCCCAGTGCGGGTGGTCAGATATCACATTCCTTCGAATGTTTGGTTCTAGGACATGCCGGTTTCCTCACAATGTTTTCCTTCACCATTTTGACAGCAGTGGTGATGAAATAATTCACACAAAGTAAAGCGCCTGTCTGGGTTCGAACCTATGACCGTAAGTCGGGCCGATACCACTGGGCCACCGCTGCTCCACATTTACCAACAAGAGCTATACAATTAAATGAATAAACATGTAGGTACAGTACGCTGTACGCAACCATATTTAATTAAATGTCAGCATTTAATTACGTTTGCTCTGCTTCATTGATAACAAAACAGCCAGGACAGGTAACAAGACAGGTGGCGCCGCCTAGCGTGTTCCCAAGGCGTTACATGTCTTAACAATTAATATTATTTATATGTGTGCTAAGGTTTCAGGTTTGTTTGTATGTATGAAAGGGTATTTGGATGATAAATATTTACCTGCAATGTTTAAGTTCGAAGCTCGGAATGAGCTTTTTAATAAAAGCTATATGAGTTAATATTGATTAGAATTCCGCGTATATTTTTTCTATACTTATTTAATGCTTTCTTAGCCGCTTTCTTACGAAGAGGACGCCCTAGAAGGACATGCAGTGACCTTAATGGTCATGTTCTTCAGAAAGGTCAGGTGCGTAGTATTCGCAACCGGCGTGCGTGTTTGACGAGAAGGCCAATTCTCGTAATTTAAAACGTTCAAAATCTAGTCGCAGTCTCATCTCGGCGACAAACAAATGTCAAAAACTTGTCAAAAGGTAGGGAAATTAGAAGTATTTTTTGACAGATGGAGACTGAGATCAGACTGAGAACGTTCTTAAAATTACGAGAATTGCCCCTCAGATGTATGACGCAAAAGGAGTTTGTAAGCATCGTAGCAGGAGGCGTTTTGTAGTTTCTGCCTACATCCATAGTAACGAGTCGTGAAATTAAACGGAATGAAATTACTAATTAAAAAACTTGTCTTTAAAGTGGTCCCAGTTCAAAGAAATTCTTAATTTTAAAAAATCATTTGCAGAAACAATGTCAAGAATAGGTACGTTTTTCTAATAAAAAGTAGAGTTGTGTGCACAAGTGTCCGCGCACTGTTCTAGAATGTGTGCTCAAGATAAAACCTGCGAACAAATAGTGACAGACAAACATTGAAGCGCATCTGTGCGCGATTGTACAATGACAATACCTCGTCTATGTGCTTAAGTGTACAAAGAACTTCTCGACACGGTTTTCGATTTTTACCGTGTAGAGATTTTTGTTAAAATATTAAGTATCTAGCTGCGTCTCGCGGTTTCACCCGCATAAGTGATGATCCCGTGGGAATATCGGGATAAAAAGTATCCTATGTCCTAATCCAGGACATAAGGCACTTTTCATCCTAGATCGCAGACGAAGTCACAGGCAACAGCTAGTAATATTATAAAGAGGTTAAGAAAAGAACAGAAGATAAATATTAGTTGAGTCTTGTTAAATTAGTTAGCGCCTGCCGTAAATTGACGTATTTTAGTACGCAATTTTTTAATCACGTCTAAACTTTCTATGGATTATCTTAATTTGACAGGACTAAACTAATATTTGTCTTCAGTCTTTTGCTTAATGAAATAGAAAGAAAAAGATGCACTGAAGTGAAATTTAGTTTAGTTTGTGAACAAGGGAATCGGCGCCAATGTCTTCCTAAACTTAAACATACCTAATAAAATTGTAAGTTCTAAGCTATCACTTGTCTATCGTGATAACAGCTTTCTTATCTACAATACCAGACAATATGTTAATGTTAACACGTGGACGCCTGACAAGGCCGTGTAGTATCAACAATCTTACACCCACGTATGAAGGGTAGGCAGGGAGATAGCTTCATCGATTCGGAGAACCAAGCTTCAGAGATTACTTAGAAAGAAATATGAGAGTTGGAAATCATATCAGAAACAAAATTAGGATTTTTAGGTGAACCTTGTGAATAAACTACTTTTGTTTTGTTTTTACAAAAAATTACCTTGTAATACGTTGGAACCAAAAACGTACCGTGTTGTCTTTTACAGTAGCTTCCCTACATCATTAATCTTACGAGCTGTTTCTGCAGCGCTGGTGCCACGGTGGAACTCGTACCTATTCGTAAATAACGCGATATTTTAATTTTACATATTTTGAACAGACCGATGATTGTCAAAGAAAAATCAAATGGCGCGAAAACAAATGAATCACTAAATTCGAAACTACAACACTAATTCCTAACCAAACGCCACATATTTGAGATCAAAGTGGCCAGTTCGAGAAAACGCCAATTTCATATTGTAAGGACCTAATTATAAGATTAAAAAAAATGTTTCAAAAACATTGTAGAACCAGTAATAAATTCATTTGTTTTATTTTCATTTATTTTTATACATACTACATGACGTAGACGCATCGCAGACAGCATTGAGGAAAACTATAATGATGACGATACCGTACATATTATGAAGATCAAAAGATTGCCTTGACTAGCAACATATTTAAATCTGATATTTACAAGTACCTATTTCTATATTTCTTCCCGGAAAATAATATATCTTTCTTTCTCTGTCCGGGTTAGTAGTTATTTCCTCATCTCTGCATTTTACTACACGGCGTTAATATAAGAAACCGGTCAATGTTTGTTCCTGTATACGTGACATGGAATACATTTTTGTATGTTATGTTGGTAGTATCTTTTGGTGCCGTGTGGTTGGTAAACCCGCACCCTAATTGCGTAACACTATCAATCTGAATCATTTTAAAGGATATTGCCAATCCATAGCTTCATATTTTCGAAAGATTCACTACTGGATTGGGATCTTGAAAATTATTAAAAACTACAAATATTGTAAGATTTACAGTGATTTTAAGTAAAATTAGTACCGGCCAAACCTCTAGCTAGTTAGCCATGACGACCTGTCACTAGGACAGACTGGATGCAGAAGGCGGAGGATAGGGCACCAGCAGTGGACTACGAGGAGTTGATTGATGACGATCTAAGCAAGACAACAGTGGTTTTTCCATTGATTTTTCCCATAAGAGAGAGTTTCCATAATCAAGAGGTTTACTGAAAACATCAATATTTATTGTCTTAATGCTTCAAGTATACATTGAATACTGTTGTGGGTTTACAACTCACGACTTGGGAAAACTATTCATAATTCAATATTTACTTAAAATATTATACTAAACTAATTATATCTAATTCCAGTTAGTAGCATTGCCTAGTTGCCATCTTGGTTTTAATTAAATTTTGCAAAACTTTGGAAGAAATTCAACCATGTTAGATATTATCATCTTCGTCATCATGCCAAGCCTTTTCCCATATGTTGGGGTCAGCTTCCAGTCTAACCGGATGCAGCTGAACATCAGTATTTTACATGGAGCGACTACCTATCTGACCTCCACAACCCAGTAACTGGAAAACACTTGGCAAGCCTGGTTTTCAGACTTTCCGGCTTCTGACTACCCGTAACGACTATCAATCAAATGACTGCCAGATATTGTCATCATCATAATCAAGTTAATAAAGAAACAGGACATGATATAATAATCTATCTTTCTTCAAATAATCATCATCATCTGCCTAGCCATTTCCCAACTATGTTGGGGTCAGTTTCCAGTCTAACCGGATGCAGCTGAACACCTGTATTTTACATGGAGCGACTGCCTATCTGACCTTCACAACCCAGTTACTGGGTAATAGGATACTCCTTGGTAAGACTGGTTGTTACCCGTAGCGACTGGTAAAGATTTACGAATGACAGCCTAACCAACGGCTTAACGTGCTTTCCGAGGCACGGAGGGGACTCGGTATGTAAAGATGGTCACCCATCCACAGACCAACCGCGGCGAGCGTAGCTTAACCTGACCGATCGGCCTGTGCGGCTGTTATTATTTAGCCATGGACTTTCTTCAAAGTCAAATAAAATACTGTTTTTCTATACTTCGCTTCTATAGCTACGAGTACATACAACTTTCTATCCTATAATTACATAGTATGTTAAATATAATAAGTATGTTAGTTGTTACTAAGAAAAGGCAATAAGTCAATGACGTAAATTCGCGGAAAGGTCACTCGTTTCAATGCTACTCAACAGCGGATCTGCAGTGCGATTCTGTAACCATCTCACCGTGAAAACTTAGGTGAAGTGAGCGTGGAGTGAGCTGTCATTCCAACTAATGCTAGGGATTGACACTATTGACAACTTTTTTTTGAGCAGATATTTACAGAATCGATCGGCTGTCTTGTTAAAATCTTACAGTGAAAACAGAGGGAAATAATTCTAGTAATTTTAAGGACGTTCACAGTCTGATCTCAGTCTCAATCTGGAAAAAAAAATACCACTAATCGCCCTAAATTTTTGACAAGTTTTTGATATTGATCGTCGCTGATGAGATTCTGACTAGATTTTGAGCGTGTTTCATTACAGGAATTGGCCTTCTGACGTGAAGTGTGTTGTCATTCCACCTGATGCTAGGAATTGACACTATTGACAACTCATTTCAAGTTCTCTTCACCTTAGGTTTTTACGGTGAGATTTATACAGAAAAAATCGACATAAACTTTTCGGTAGCCTAGCATAAGCAGCCTATAATGTTCCCGCTACTGGGAGACAGGATTCCTCTATCTTTTCTTTTTTTAAAAAACGTTGCCCCACACTAGGAATTTCTCCTGTGTCGTGGGTGCGTTTACAGACATATAAACTCACATACACAAACAGCCAGACCCGGAACAACTAATTTTAGGTCATACAAATATTTGTTCCGTGCGGGAATCGAACCCGCGACACGCAGCTCGCTCGCTCGCGCTGTGAGAGGGAATGGGCCGTAATCGACTGCGCGGGCCAAGTGCGGGTAGGTAGATGTTACATGTCTTCGAATAAGAATTCGAAGACATGTAACAGACAGGTTCTAGGACATGCCGGTTCCGTCACGATGTTTTCCTTCACCGTTTTGAGAGCAGTGGTGATGAAATAATTTACACAAAGTAAAGCGCCTGTCTGGCGTAAAATTCGTAAGTCGCGGCCGTTACCAATGGGCCACCGCTGCTGCCGATACCTAGTTTTGACTTTTCCATCGTCACCAAGTCATCGTCACTATTGTCTAGGCCCTTTTACAAAGGTTTATATCCAACGGACAAACATAGACTGGAGTGCCTACAAAGTAGGCTCAATTAAAAATATGGTGTGTGCATACGTGGGTCATATGCGAGCACCGTTATACGATTACTATAGAGTTACCGAACTCCGCTCTGCAAGCCACATGAAGTGCGTCTCCTTTGTTATACGGTTTTTAGACAGTTATAGCTTCGTTATGACGTAAGTTCTTTTTAGGGTACCCACCTCCAGCATACATTTGGCAACTTCAGAAAGTGTGATAAAACCATCCAACCAAGATTTTGTCTGGACTTTAGAAGAGACTGTGACCTCTGAGTTTGTTTTTGCCTTTCTTCTCAGAGTAGTCAGATAGGAAACGCCGAACTCTAATGTTAAAAAAAAATAATATGAGTAACGTGTAAAAGTGTTTGAACAAACCTACTTACAGAAATAAATCATTTATCATCCTCAAATCCAAAGTCAGCTTATTACACTGTCCATTGCTGGACATAGGCCTCCCCCAGGCTGCGCAACAACAACCTGTCTTCCGTTTTCTAGATCTAGTATTCTAGTCTGTCTCAGTCACCATATCATACATCTGTCCTTGGATCGGCTCAGCTCTATCACCCTATATTCAGCATTCACCCCCCTTTCCAGCAATGTTCACAAAACCCATCCACATTTTTTTTTGTCATCATTATCTGTCTAGCCTTATCCCAACTATATTATGGTCAGTTTCCAGTCTAACCGGAAGCAGCGGAATACCAGTATTTTACATGGAGCTACTGCCTATTAGATCTCCATAACCTCCTTTTTTTTGTAAAACCTAATATTTGAAGATTAAGTTACCATAGAAACTGACTCCGATATGTACCCTTAATTCATTTACTCTTGACAAAGAATATTTGAAAAGCACACTCGTCAACGAATCAATAAACAAATTAAATCAAATAACACTTAAATTAAACTGAATGCACAGTACTTTATTTGCATAAGAGCAGCCAACAATGAAAGAAAGTGAGCGGCATACAATAATCCCTTCTCTTCAACACACAATGCTTGAAAACCGTACCGTTGAACAATGGACACACGCACCGTGTCAAGTGTCAGTAACAAGGCATGCTTTCTTCAGAGCACAGACTACATTATAACCCACAAACACCACACAACATCAACCTTATAGTTTAGGCACTGAGGTTGCTTTTAGCATTAACAGGATATAGATACCTTTGATTTTGAACCACTTGAAAATACGTTCAACTTTTGTATGAACGATATTATGTTATTTCGGGATTGTAAGATGTTTAAATAGGGATAAGCAGGAGTGTAGGGTGTCATAACATTAGAGGTTGTATTAGTAAGATTATCGTTCTACTCGCCTACACGACTTTGTAACAGGAACGTTATGTTATATGATTTTATTAACGGGTTTTCTGGATATCTTTGGAATTTAAGTTATGTCGTGTGAGGTGTAACTGATATGTTATAAACCTACATGGAGTTTTAGTATGGAAACCACTTGATATTCGATAACAAGGAATAGGGATACTACATACGGCTCAATTAATATTAATGGAAATCATCATCTGCCTAGCCTTTTCCCAACTATGTTGGGGTCGGCTTCCAGTCTAACCGGATGCAGCTTAGCAGAATACCAGTATTTTACATGGAGCGACTGCCTATCTAACGTCCACAACCCAGTTACTGGGTAATACAATACCCCTTGGTAAGACTGGTTGTCATACTTTCGGCCTTCTGACGACCCGTAACGACTGTCAAAAATCTACGATAACCTGCTTTTCAAAAACATAAATAGTCGCAGTGGTATTCAGTGATGTTCATTTCGATCATAGAACAATTCACATCATTTCAACGAATTTCAATTGTTTTTCATAGCGATCCGCACCCTAATCGTGTAACACACGATCAATCGGAATCTGTTTCATTTTGACAGTTCAACAACATTCATTGCGTTATTTACGTTGTTGAGCAGACACAAATGACACATTTTTTGAATATATGAAGCAATGGATTAGCAATATCCTTCAAAATGATTCAGATTGAGATTGATTGCGTGTTACGCAATTAGGGTGCCGATCCCGTTCGAATTTTCAAAGTTAATGATCTTCCAAAATACTGTAGTACCTACTTATCTAATACATTGATTTTTAGCCGTTAATGGCCCACTGTAGGGCAAAGGCCTCCCTCCTCTCTATCCACCTCTCTCTGTCCAGAGCTGCCAAGGACCAATCTTTATCTAAGACTAGACTGGAAGCAGACCCCAATATAGTTGGTTAAAGGTTAGTCAGATTGATTTTGATTATCCCTCAATGCGCAATGAAATGTCAGAATGAAAGCTATGGTGAATTATGTAATTAGAGTGTACAGTCACGACTCACGAGCACCAATATGTCAACACTTAGCAACTTTTAGGTGCAATTTTTTCGTGAAATAACGAGTTGAAATACGACACATTACATAAACCTATGGGTTCGAAAATGCTATGTTCGTAACAACATAAAATTTCATTCAAAAATTAAGGAGTAAATCGCTTTTGAATAAAGCCGAGTGTATACATACTTTTACTCGTGACTGTACCAACTTCCAGTTCCATACATTACCTATTGCAAAATTACTCAATAACTGTAGCTAACAGTCGATCGATGTTAATTAGTTCTCGTTAACGTTGCTGACATTCAACCTTTTCTGCCGACACCGTTACATTTAACGGGATGAGGTGTTATGGTTGTTGTTAGTGGCCGGTTGGCAGAAGGTTTGTCTTGTATGTCAGTTTTAATTCTGGTCCAAATAGTGACATTTATGGTCCTTAAGGATTAAATGACTTTTGCCTCTTTTTAATTTCAGACATAAACTTTCACTTCAGTTCAACTAGCTTCATATTTCTGACTGACCGACTAAGTGAGTTTCAAAAATGTCTGTAAATGGTTTAATTGAAGTAAATGCTTTGAGTTTGATCAGTAGCCATAGTTTACTTAAAAAAAACCATTTATTAAAAAAAAATACAAGACCTGTCCAAAAAGCCAACGTCACGCGGTGTTCCCAGGCGGTCACCCATCCAAGTACTGACCGCGCCCGATGTTGCTTAACTTCGGTGATCGGACGAGAACCGGTGTATTCAACGTAGTATGGACGTTGGCGATGATTATGTCGAAATAGTTGATCCATTTAAATGTCGTCATTCTTTTTGCATTTGACTTTTATTTACCGACAAAGCCTATTCTTCAAATGTAAATTCTATGAAATTATTATCTACCATTAAATACTAATTTCTCTGTAAACAAACAGCTAATAGAACGGGCCAGAACTATGCCATTAAAACTCTTTATTAATTTCATAGTTCTTAGAATCCAAGGCAACAAAAGATAATTATAGCAAAAAATTTGACTATCCAAGTTATTACATAAACAATACGTAGGTCACTCACCTTTACTTTATTACGTGGGTACCAATGTATTTGGTATGATGATTACGAATTACGATATTGATCAACCATTTCAACTTGCTCATCGCCAACGTCCATACTACGTTGAATACACCGGTTCTCGTCCGATCAACGAAGTTAAGCAACATCGGGCGCGGTCAGTACTTGGATGGGTGACCGCCTGGGAACACCGCGTGACGTTGGCTTTTTGCTTTTTTTACAAGTTTTTTTAGAACAAGCAATTTTAGGAGCCTATTTCCAGCACCTTTAATAATGGGAAATATAAATATTGAACTAAATCCTCTAAAAACTTTTTGTTGTTAATAATGAACACTTTTTTTAAAATTAATGAACCCCTAAAAACTTTTGCCCTTCTAATGATGCACACTTTTAAAATTATTGAGCCTATTTTTAACTTTTTGGCCTCTACTCCTGGACCAAATGGGTTAGGTTAGGTTAGAACTGTGACCAACCATACGCGAGTCGAGCGAGCGAAGCGAGCGGTGCCTTGGTAGCGGCCGGCGAGCGCTGCATCCAAGTTGGTCGCAGTTACTTGGTTATTTAGTATTTTCAGGTCCATAGGTCCCAGCTAGATGGACCGACGACCTTAAGAACAGCTGGAACGGCTGGGACAGACTGGGTGCGGAAGGCGGAGGACAGGATGTTGTGGTGCAACCCGGGAGAGGCCTATATCCAGCGGATATACTGCGATAGTTGATGATGACAAAACGCGCAATCATTATATTAGAGTGTACAATAATATTTTTGGGAGCGTAAATGGGAATTATTAGAGTACGATTGTACTATCGCCAAAATCTATATCTGACCACCGTAAGGAGTATTCCTGCTTGCAGCGCATATTATTAGTCGATCTAAAAAGGATCCTCTTTTGTTTTACTTACGGACGCAGCTGTGGTCATCGTGTGCACGGGATTTTGTTTTGAAAATGGTCAGATATATGAAGATTTTAGCGATAGTACATGAGGTACATGCCTTTCACAATTAACTCCATAGAAATTGCAAGGTATGTATACAATTATTAACAGTACAATTCTCGCGAATAACTGTACTAATGACGATGATTAGCAATAATTCCTCACTTTCTATAATTGTTTGGAAACACGCTGACTATTTGATAGTCGGTGCTAATGATGGCAGATTATTTTAACAACCGCGAAATTTTTCGCTTCGGCGACTTGAATTTGAAGTCATGCATTATTGACGAATGTTTATTTGATAACAAGGGGTCCGTGGCTAAATAATAACAGCCGCACAGGTCGATCGATCAGGTTAAGCTACACTTGTTGCGGTTAGTCCGCGGATGGGTGACCATCTTTACATACCAAGACCCCTCCGTGCCTCGGAAATTACGTTAAACCGTTGAACCCGGCTGTCATTGGTGGAACTTAGACAGTTTTTACGGGTCGTCAGAAGCCCGAAAGTCTGACAACCTGTCTTACCAAGGGTGTTGTATTACCCAGTGACTGGGTTGTGGAGGTCAGATAGGCAGTAGCTCCATGTAAAATACTGGTATACAGCTGCATCCGGTTAGACTGGAAGCCGACCCCAATATATTTGGGAAAAGGCTAGGTAGATGATGATGGTTATTTGATAACAAGAGCAAGACTCTTTTGAATAAGCCATAATAGAATAAAATTGGCAGTAGGTACATCACATCCTTATAAACCTCGTAGTCCTTCCTTGCTATGCCTGTTTTGCGTGGGTGTGACGCATATTTCCCCCAACGTTTACGTATTTGCGTTTGTGTTCTTCCTCCGCGTCATTTTGCCGCAAATAAACATATTTTATTTATTTTTATTTCTTTCCTTGTCACTCACTGAACGCCTGAAGGAGAACATCGCCATCGAGGTAGACCACGGCGAAGGTGGTACGACGATGTGGTAACATTTGCAGGGCCAACATGGCCAGAGATCGCACAAGACAGGGGGTCTACTCCGAAGTAGTATCGGCCGAATGTTCGGCCGTTTCCTGCTACGAAGTTACTATTTGGTTCGGTCGGTCCCGATCCTACACTCCTACACTCTTTCGAATATTGACTATGCTCCCGACCCAACTGAGCCGATCCGAACTTTTTTCGCATTTTTCAATAATATTCGGTTCGGCCATGTGTCGGTCCGATCCGAACATTCGCACTTTGTACTTCGGAGTAGACCCCTGGGCAGGTTTAGAAGAAACAAGGGCAGGCCTTTGCCCATCAGCGAGAAACAATGTGGGCTAACAAAAAAAAAAGCCATGATCACCAAATCCTTAGCCAAGCGTGATGATGAAAGAAGTGTTTCTAATGCTCATCATAATCAGAAAGAAACGTCCACTGCCGGACAAAGGCCCGCGAACAGCATCTACTGTTTATTGGGAATGTATACGTATAAAGAATATTTCCAGCAGCTGATAATGTTTGGATGAATAAAACGTATCCATTACTATAAACATGAATTATGTCTTAGTATGTAGTAGTCAAGATATTCATTGCTGAGTTTCGATTTGAATAATGCATTTAAATAGCCTGCATGAATGGGGTTACTCTCATGTACAGACGCCAGCCACACCAAGCTACTACACTCTGTCAAATTTCTTTAATAGATTTTCAACTCGCTTATCGCTAAATCATTAAGGTTCAAAGTTGATTGGGAAAATTTTACAGTTTCGGGTAGCGACATAAGATCTTTTAATAAAAAAATGTTACAAAAATTAAGCAACCGACTTCCAAAAAAAACACGACAAACTGAAAAATAACTTTAATTTCGGAAGTTGGTGTCAAAAAACGAAAATACGGAACCAACGACACCATTACGATGACACACATTAAAAAAGTTTTAATTTTTCACTTTTTATTTATTTATTTAGTTGTACCTTCCCCACACAAACTAATTTAACACTACTAGCTATGTAAATGAGTGACAGGAAGTTATTAATACATCATCAATATAAACTAAGTGGAAAAAAATCGTATTATTAAAGCTAACTCAAAAACTACAAATGGTGTGTTTCAAAAATATCTGATGAAATTGAAAAAAAAACTCTCATTATCTACCTAGCAATTTCAAAATTATCTCTGGGTTGGCTTCCAGTCTAAGCGGATGCAGCTGAATACCAGTATTTTACATAAATTGACTGCCTATCTGACCTCCACAACCCAGTGGGTAATACGAGACGGTAAAACGAGCATCTACGGGTTCATTTTCTGATCCATGAGTTGTTTATATTTTCGTAACATGCGTTTGGAACAGACTTTACTGAGTTCGTGCACATAAGAAAGAAGATTTACAATTTACATATTACACGTATTATGTAAAATGTTAGTTATGTAATATCGTGTAAAGTAATAGGTTTACGCTATTTTGCAAGCGAAAGTTTCGTTGAGATTTGTACGCAACCGTTTTTGTGATTCGCTTCCAAATAGATCTATGTATGTTGAAACATTGACTGATTTGTGACATTGTAAACGAATCTCAGTGCGCTAGGGAGTCAATCAGTGTTATGTCTAATTAAGGTTTTCTTAATTGTTAAGCTTTAATTAAGATTTGCTACTTTATTGCAAGCTTATAAGAATCTAACAATAACTTCTAGAGTTGTATTTCTCAATCAATGTGTCCAAAATAATTCTAAAGTTGATTTAAAAAAATATATCAACGTTAATATTTGGCTTCAAACAAAATATGTTTGAACTATGTGGTCTATGGTGACGCAGTGCTACCTGATATATGATATTTTTAAGTTACTTTGTCGCATTAGATTTATCTGTAATGGCAAAGGAAACATTTCATGTGATAAATAAATAAATAAATATGAAGCAGGTGGGTTGTTCCTGTCGTTAGGAACTGGGGCAGCGACCCTGACTCTAAGGCTGAGTGGAACTGGGATGAAACACCAAAGAACTTCCTAGTATTATACGTATCAATCTACCAAAAGTGCCTCCTGCCAAGCAAATATCAATTAAATACAAATTAATTAAAACAAGCAAATTCTTACAAGATGACCCGCAAGCTATGAGCGCCATTACAACCGGAAACATACCTGCAACAAGTAAAACCATAATTAAAAATCATTACTAATTACGAAGTGTAGGAAAATTTTCCTGAACATACCGCAATTATGGTAAAGTAGGTAGTTTCGATGTAGGTAAGGAAACCCGCCATACCGCAAGCTTACCGCAGTCAGTAGTAAAGGTATAATTTATTTATTTATACCGGAATTGACGCGTGCCGTAAATTGCGAGGGAGGTGTCATGACTAGATGTGGTTTGACATTGAAATCTGGTGGGTACTGGTGAATTTCATCAAAAACAGTTCAGTAGGTAGTTTAGTTTATGAACCAAAATTCCTGGCAAAAATGACAACTTAAAAGTGAAACATAAAAACTTTATTGCAAAACAAAACAAAAAAATAACTTTAATTTCGGAAGTCGGTGGCAAACAACAAAAATGCGAACCCAACGACGAAATTGCCGACTTCCGAAATTAAAGTTATTTTTCACTTTGTCTTTTTTGAAAGTTGGTTGTTTTTTTTTATGCAATTTTTTTTTAAAGAACTACTCAATAGGGATTGGTATTATTGAGTCATAAAGCAAGTCCAGAGCCCTAATTCACTATGACCAGTCAATGATTCCTTACTTAGAAACCACGCCAATTCCTCAGTCCCACCAATCTCGCGTTCATTTCGCGCGGTTTCATATTCATTGTGTCTTAGAGAATACACACTATCAATCTCAATCCGAATAATTTTGAAGCATATTGCTAATCCATTGCTTCATATGCTCGAAAAATTTGACTGCTCAGCAATGGAAAAAACGCAATGAATGTTGTTGAACTGTCAAAATGAAAGCCATTGCTACTGATAGTGTGTTACGCAATTAACCCGCAGGACGAGGTGCGATCTGACAGCAGATTATAAGAACTCTGAAATTGGGTTTCAAACCTGACAACCATATTTTAAGATTTTGTGTTATATTCGCGCAGCAAGTTTAAAAAACATTAAATGTATAAAATATTTATGAAAAATTAAGATAAATGATTGAATGATGTGTCCTTGAAGACCTGCCGCTGGGGAGTATCTTGCGCCACTTCTTCCTAGCACTAGGAAGTGGTGAAGGGCGGGCGTTTTGGGGGACTGTCTTTTGTAATATTGAAGTCAAAAAGTACTGATTCTCAGTCTAATTTGAATAAATGACTTTTGATTTTAGACCCCAGAAGGTTGACTCCGAGTGCCAGGCAGCTATTTTTTTACCATGGTATGACCTATTTTTGTACAGCTCGTGCCGACACGAGAGAGACATATAATTAATGGACGGAAACCCCTTTTTATCGGACCTTTGAAACATCAGCATTACATTTCCTTTTATGAACTTTCCAGTATATCCACCTCTTTGGTATAGAAAGCTCGGTACGCGTGGGAATACAAGTTACTACGCGTACTTGTTAGAACTACTGCACAAACATGATAGTTTTTATAACTGGCAATACAGGTCATGTGCATGCACGTGATTGGTTCGGATAATTAGAGTTTTCTGATATCGGTGCGGATATTTTTAAAGAGGTTGATTTTTTCGGGTATGACATTTCGTCTAGTTATTTGTAGTAGGTATAATATAATATAAATAATATTATTTTACATTGGGCTGATTTTTCCAACGCCAGATAATTTTATCCAAGGAATAATTTTGAATTTTTGACAGTTCTTGCATGCAAAATCTGTCAGACGACAATTTTATTCCATAAATAAAAATTATCTGTCTATTGTCAAATCAGCCCTAAATTACACAGGATCGCAAAATTAATCGCTTCTTTTAATTTCAGAACTTAAAGAGTCCTATCCCGCAAAGAACGTCACGTTCCCAGTCACAATCCATTCCTTCCAAAAACATATCCTAATCCATTGCTTCTATGTTTGAAAAATTTCTCTGCTCGCTAAGGTAAATAACGCAATGAATGTTGTCGAATTGTCAAAACGTAAGACATGGCAACAGTTATGTTGCACATTTGCCCCGCAATTTTCATAAGTCAAATAATTTTCATTAAGTATTTACATAAAACCAATCAGCAGAATCTATAGATCCATTAGCAAGAACCAGAACAAATGCATTCAGCAATTCCTGAGATAATCCCAAACAAATAGACAGACACGACGGGGGACCTTGTTTTATCGAACCTAGTGATTCTGTACTTCCTCAAAACAGGTTCTGGTACCATACAGTTTACTCTCTATAAATATTGTTTTGAAGTATTAGTTTATGGTACGTTTATTTATAAAACATAAATTGTGCTGTTTCTGGTCCTCCTACGCGATCAAAGCTGGAAGTGCAATCGACATTCCAGTTCACTTCTGGGTTATGATATTTTGATTATGGCCTACTTGTAATAAAAATATGAAAGGAAATTGTTGAAACATTTTATTTGGCATGATGTATTTAATCGAACCTCAAATAATTCCCATTCAGCTTTCCTAAAACTATTATTGAACATTCTAGTAATGATTGCGCCTCTTTTTGTGAACCTCAAATAATTAACTGTTTTTGGGGTCCTAAAATCCTACTAATATTATAAATAAACTTGAAAGTAAACTTGAAAGTATGGATGGATGGATGTTTGTTACTCTTTCACGCAAAAACTACTCAACGGATTTGGATGAAATTTGGAACACAGATAGTTTATAACCAGCATGGAATACTTTTTGTCCCCATATTCCTACGGGATCGAAAGTTATGCGGGTGAAACCGCGGAGCGCAGCTAGTTCTAAATAACCAAGTAACGCGACCAACTTATAATATGTAGCGCTTGACGACGCGCGCCACAGCACACAACATGCATGTTTTTGAAACACCAAATTGCTTTTAAAGGTTCATTTAAAAAAGTGTCCATCATTAGAAGCTCGATAAGTTTTTAGAGGATCAGAAGAATATTTCACATTTTATTTTATATATTATTCTGAAATAATAAGTGTGTCCTATTCCTATTGGGCCTTTTTGGCGCAGCCGCGAGGCACACTTTCCTGCAAATTTCTTACATCGGACTTCACACTTTTTATTTAATCTTTATTTATTTTATTTTATTTGATGTATGTATCTGGTGTATTTTGTCTTTTAGTTTGTGCCAAATAAATGTATTTTCTTTCTTCTTCTTTCTTACTTCTTTCTGTCTTCTGATACAACTACATTATAAAGATCTTCTTAATAATTTAACCGTGAAAACTGCTCAACCAACTCACTTTTAAATGTAAAAAAAAAACATGATTTATAAAATGCAATTTTCTCCGGTGATTAAAAAAATTAAATTAATGGTCATCGTGAGGGCAAAACACAATCCGATAGAAAATCAGAAAGTCACTATTCATGCATACTTTAACGACACTTTCATTCTTTAAGCTGCACAATCATTCATTCACTCGTTCACTTTAAAGATAACGATGTCGGGAGAGCTGTGACTTTAATATGGTTATTTTATTATGGCAACTTTGACGACTCCATACTGCCTTTACAATGAACATACTTTCTCCGTTTAATTGAATATTTACTGCATACATTGTTAAGTATTCATAGAGGAGAGAAAATGATTATAATAATTCACAATTCAATACAATACGAGTATTAATGAGACAACTCCATATTTGTAACGTACCAACTTTTGCTCGAGACCATTCGGATTCTAAACTTTTTCATACAAACTTCAATGTCACATTGCATTTTCTTAAGTTTAACATAACATAACATCACGCCTGTTTTACTGGAAGGGTTAGGCAAAGGTGCACTTATACTACATCCACATTTCGCTAGTGATGTTTATGTCCCATGTACATAAGTAGGGGGCGAGCATTTGCCATCAATCGGGCACCAATCCACATTGAAAAATGAAAAAAAAAAACAATGAAAAATGTCCTCTACACCCTTTCACGAACCTTCCAAATTGTTCACGCGTTTCTATATTTAAAGGTTCAACTCAAGTCGACCTTGACAGTTTCGGTTATTCGGATTTTTTGGATATTCCACGCATTGCCACATCACTACTACTGTCTAAACTTGAGATTGTGCCCGTATGGTCAAGGAGGTCAGGTTTCCTAACTATAACAACTTTTTTGTGTTCGAACTGTGTTTTATGTAATATTTTGTTTTTGACATAGCTTATTATCATAGAGGGAGGAGCTTGTGGCTAAGTAAGAACAGCCGCACCTGGTTAAGCTACGCTTGCCGCGGTTGGTCCGTGGATGGATGACCATATGTACATACCGAGAACCCCCGTGCCTTGGAAAGCACGTTAAGCCGTTGGTCCCGGCTGTCATTCTTGCATCTTTGCCAGTCGTTACGGGTCGTCAGAAACCCGAAAGTCTGACAACCAGACCTACCAAGGGGTATCGTATTACCCAGTAACTGGACTGTGGAGGTCAGATAGGCAGTCGCTTCATGTAAAATATTGGTATTCAGCTGCATCCTCTTAGACTGGAAGCCGACCCCAACATAATTGGGAAAAGGCTAGGTTATGGCAGACGATGATGACATAGCTTATTATATTGAAGGTCTATGCCCATAGGTTCTCAGACTCTTTGAGATAAATGCTCTTATTAAGGAATCTGTTTGACGTGGGTATATTAAACAAACAACTATTTAATAGTAAAGAATTATAAACATGAAACCAGACATCTGAAGGACTTATCAGAAAATGACGTCTATTCCGCCATATTGGATTTTATCTGACGTCATAGGACTTAGATCATGTAAATTCAGGATATGAAGTTCCAACATCTCATTTGTTGAAATCTTTTCAGTAATTTAGACTGTATGTGAGATTCATACAGGTCCTTTCATTTACACAAACACGTCTTCTTCCCGCCTGGGTAGGTAGAAACTACAGAACGCCACCTTCTATGATCTTTACATACACGAAGCAAAAGGGGGGAACCCTTTGCATCGTGTACGTTCATACATCTGCACCCTTGCGTAACACACTATCAATCACAATCTGAATCATATTGCTAATCCATTTCTTCATATAATATGTTCGAAAAACTGGTCTGCTAATGTTGTTGAACTGTCAAAATGAAAGCCATTGCTAGGTACTGATAGTGTGTTACGCAACTACCCGGCTGGTCTTACACACACGCCGGTTGCGAGTACCACCCACCTGGGGGTCTACTCCGAAGTGCAATGTGCGAATGGATCGGACCGACACATGGGCAAACCGAATATTATTGAAAAATGCGAAAAAAAATCAGATCGGCTCAGTTGGGTCGGGACCATAGTCAATATTCGAAAGCGTGTAGGAGTGTAGGATCGGGACCGACCGAACCAAATAGTTACTTCGTAGCAGGAACATTCGGCCGATACTACTTCGGAGTAGACCCCCTTACCTTTCTGAAGAACATCACCAATAAGGCCTCTATATGCCCTTCTCCTCGTAGTCAGATGAAGAATAACCCAGTGGTAACGGCCGCGACTTACGAGTTGTAGGTCGTAGGTTCGAACCCTGACAGACGCTTTACTTTGTGTAAATTATTTCATCACCACTGCTCTCAAAACGGTGAAGGAAAACATCCTAAGGAAACCGGCATGTCCTAGAACAAAAAAATCAAAGACATTTGACATCTACCAACCCGCACTGGGCCCGCGGCCACGGTCCACACCCTGACGCACAGAGGAAGCCTGTGTCCCGGCAGTGGGAACATTGAAGGCTGATTATGCTGATGCAGGTAATGAAAACCTGTCTCTCAACAAGGAATTCAATCGATGTCGTCCCGGTTCAAGGGAAAGGAATTGTTGACAGGACCAGTGTGTCATTTACATCGTCAAACTAAGAATTTTAGAAATATGGGATTACAGTCTCCCTTTACTATTCAACATTTCTAGGATTCTAAGCAAAGTCCGTTAACGGGAAAGTAAATTATCATAATCAGTAGGTTTACAGGGATATAACTCAAATGTCCTGTTCTCGATTCCCTTCATTTTGTAGTGAGGATAATAAAATTTTAATATGACTTTGGTGCAACTGCATATCAATGTTTTACATGAAGCGACTGTCATTTCTTTACTTTCTAAAGATTAGGGATGTTCTAAAATTCGTTACACATTCGGTTTAACCGAACTTCGGCATTCGGCCAAAATTAAAATCCTAATAAATAGGAATCCACCACGAGGGCCCAGTGCGGGTTGGTAGATGTCAAATGTCTACGAATTTTTAGTTCTAGGACATGCTGGATTCCTCACGATGTTGTCCTTCACCGTTTTGAGAGCAGTGGTGATGAAATAATTTACACAAAGTAAAGCGCCTGTCAGAGTTCGAACCTACGACCTACAACTCGTAAGTCGCTGCCGTTACCACTGAACCACCACTGGCTCTTAGTGCGGCTCAGTGTTGGCTTAGGGACTTAGCAGGCGCGGTCGCAGCCCAAGATATTGGTGGGGCCACCAAGTAGTAAGTTAGTGACTTAAGTTAGTAAGCCCAGTAAATCATGCAGACTCTCAACCCCCACGACCCCCCCCCCCCCCCCCGGACCGCGCCTGACTCTTAGTTTTACTCAGAGTCTCTCATCCGGACATAAGTTACCGTGGCCTACTTGGAAAACCATAAATAGACTTCGTACCCAAGTAGGTTGCGTTTTTAGGCTGCAGCAAGGACAACCTCCACAAGTGGGAGTTCATGGAAAGCTCAGACCTCCGGTGTGTATGCGGTGTCCCTCCACAGACAATGGCTCACCTCCCATCTTGCATCACATGTCACCTGCACACGTGAGGACCTAATGAATGTGTCTGCGAATGCTATCCACGTTGTTGCTGAATGGGCCAAACAAATTTAAGAAAAAAACTATTTATGTTTGCCATGGAGACGTGAATAAGAAGTGTTGGTTTATACAAATATTGTAAGGTTTACAAGGTTCTGAACCAACTAAGATAAAATGACCATGTTTACGAAGAGGTCCTCTACACATAAGTAGTTGACTAAGATAGGGTTTGACCCGGTGACCCCACGATCGCCATTCAACGTTGCCTCAGCTATTGTCGTTACACTATTTATGGCTCCCAGCCCTGACCCTCCATGGGATAAGGCAACAAGTAAGTTTATTTTCTTTTGTCTGCCTTGTTGGTCTTAGTAGTTGCAACTATGCTGCTGAGCGTGAGGTCCTGAGTTCGATTCACGGGTCGGGCAAAGTGTCGTTAGATTTTTCCATCATGATTTTTTAGTAGTAAATTCGAGCCACCAAAACCAGTCTATAATCCGTTAGGTAACAACCAAAATCCAAGCCCAAATATCACAATATGACACTTTCTTTTTAAAGCTAATTCCATAACAAATAACTTCAAACAAGTTTGCAAGAATGCCAAAAATAAAACTCGTTTTGCACAAAATACCAACCATTTTTTTTCTTAACACTAATTAGTGAGAGTCCAGGTAGTTTCTTAGAAATGAACACGCAAACGGGCAGACAATGCAATTGTGTCCGATTGTTAACAAAGTTCGTAATACGGAGATAAAATTCTTAAAATACTAAAGTGGAATTTTCGATTCTCTTAAATAGAATAAAATTAATTTTATTTTTATATCACGAAAAGCGCTTAGCGGCAAAGTTTATCTATAATCTATTTATATTAACATTTTATTTATGTTTCAAATTGGCGTTATTTCAAGTTAAACAAATATCCACTTTATTTTAATGGTAAGTAAGTTAATTTCAGAGTGCTTTTGCAGTGTTTTTATATGCTGCAAAAAAAAAAGCCAAATAAAAAATCATCAGGTCTGTCATGCTATCAGCCTAATCAGCCGATAAAATCTGCTGTTTCATAGAATAGTGCAACACCTACGCGGTCAAATGTATGGAACAGTTAATTTTTATTAACAACCTACGAGAAATTCAACGCAGAGGGATTCAGAATCATGTAATGAATCCATGGTAACAGGTTGAGCATCGATGTCCCTGCCACCCTGAATCATAATTCTGTATTTAAAATGACCATTAATGAAATAGAAAATATTTATTGTCCATGTAATACAGTAAGCAGGTTCACAGGTTAACAGCAAGTTAAGATGACATGAGTGGCTTAAAATACTACCTACAGCTACTTTACAGTATAGTATTTGCTAGTGAGCCCCAAACTAGACAGTTAGTCTGTATCTTGGGGCTCGAAATAATTATTTTAACTAACTACATAATACAACCTGCTTAATATTCTTAAAACGCTTTACGCTTATGCTATTCCTAAAAGCAACATTACAAGTGAATGCGCTTCTGCAACACCTCGTCCGAAGCCTGCATAACTGATACGCCACACAATCGCCACACGACACATCACCCATTCACTACACTTGTAGAATGTTGGCTATTGCTTACTCTAGAGTCACCATACGACCGATAGGTTGAAGGACTGTCCCAAATCATAAGATGTTAAAGAATTGGTATTAAAACCATAAGGTAGACTTAAGTATTGGTCCTATTTATGTATTTGTGTACTTAGTTTTAATAGTTTTTTTTTTTAACCCCTGACGCAAAAACGACGGGGTGTTATAAGTTTGACGTGTCTCTGTGTGTGCGTGTGTATGTCTGTCTGTGGCATCGTAGCTCCCGAACGGATGAACCGATTTTGATTGTGTTGTTTTTTTGTTTGAAAGGTGAATTTGTCATTGTTGCTCTCAACCAAAGCACCTGCCATCTAATCTCTTCAAGAGAATGCCGAAGGTATTAAGTCCGCCTTTGTAGCTTTTTGTGAAAACGTCATGAAAGCAGACCGCAACAATATACAGCACCCTAATTGCGTAACAATCGCAATCTGAATCATTTCAAAGGATAATGCTAATTCATTGCTTCATATGTTCTAAAAATTTATCTGCCCAACAACGTAAATGACGCAATGAATGTTGTTGACCTGTCAAAATGAAAGCCATTCCGACTGAAAAAGTGTTACACAATTACCCTGCAGGTAAACACACATAATCAGCCTTTAACGTTCCCACTGCTGGGACACAGGCCTCCTTTGTGTGAAATCCCCTGTAATAGCCACGCGAGCCCAGTACGGGTTGGTGGATGTCACATGTCTTCGAATTTTTAGTTCTAGGACATGCCGGTATCCTCACGATGTTTTCCTCTTTTCATTTCTCTCCATTTTGAGAGCGGTGGTGACGAAATAAATAACACAAAGTAGGTATTGCCAATCTGGGAATACTAAATAAAATTCACTAAATCATTTAAAGATCAATTAATAGTATCCTTACAATATTTTCTTGTGAGTCGAATCGCATCGTTTGCACTCGTTATCGCACTTGATGGATTAAACGCGTCTCTAATCGTCTCGCAGGGGAATCCAAAAACTATGTGATGCACAATTAATTCTCGGACATACGTTAACATCCGTTAGTTTAACAGAGTGTAGAAAATTAGTCGCTGGATTATATAGTGAGATGGATGACCAAGAGTGACGGGATTCCACAGCAGATGAAGATTCCACTACGTCTTGACATTGTCAAACCCAACCCAATAAAACTGGTATTTCCAAATGATTCCATCTATATTTCCTGATCGCCTGGTCTCCCTAGCCGTACGTATCAGTAATGCTGACCTGGCGCGCTACGTGCTTGTCCGCGGTTTAGATAACTGCTTGTCACCGCTGCAGCCCTGCAGCTACTGCGTGTGTAGCTATATACATACTGTGCGTATTGTAGAAATGGAATGGGCAGTTTCAGACTGTTGTGTAATGGGTGTGTTTATTTCGTAATGCTTGTTAACTATTGTATCAGATTGCTCGTAAGGTTCACTGACGTCATCATTCTCCTTTTCAGGTCCAGTTGAAAACCAGCGTTAGCCACTAGTTGTCTGGACGGTTGTTTTTGCTGAACTGGACCTTTTTGGCGCAGCCGTGAGGCACACTTTCCTGCTAATTTCTTACATCGGACTTTAACAAGTTTTATTTGTTTTTATCTGATGTATTTATTTGGTGTATTGTGTCTTTTAGCCTGTGCTAAATAAATGTATTTTCTTTCTTTCTTTCTTTAACTGTACCACAAAGCGTTGAATAGAAACTTTTGCCATTTCATATTCATATATTTATTTGCATTCCATAATGTTATAGAGGTGTATGTTGTGTGGTGGTGATTTCCTGGGAACAACGCTACTAATATTGTCACGACCACAAAACTCTCTATTTCACCTTAGGTGGAAGACTTAACTGGGTGCTTATTATGGAACCTGAAATGGAACATTGTTGTCTTAGTGCCAATTTTATAAAAGAAACATCGCTCCTAAACTGCGTTCAACTGCTGTCGGTGTCATCATTGTTGTGGATGCTGACACTGACAGCTCTTGATAGATGTGCTGATCACGTTCACTTTCTTTGATGAAATTGTATCTTAGCCTAGTTCGTATTCATTCATTTTCATTTCAGACGAAAGACGTCCACTGCTGGACTACGAGTGGTTCTGTGCTTCCCCCATCCAGCGGATACCTGTGGCCTTCACAAGTCATCGGTCCACCTTCCAACGCTACGTCTTCCAGTACGCAGTCGCCACCCCAGAACCTTTCGGCCTCATCGGCCATTCTACGAGCAATGTGCCCTACCTACTACCACTTAAGTTTGGCAACTCTTCGGGCTGTTTACGTTACCTTGGTTCCTCTGTGGAGAGCGTGGAGTGGGCTGTCATTCCAACTAATGCTAGGGATTGACACTATTGACAGCTCACTCCAAGCTCACTTCACCCAACTTTTCACGGTGAGATTTTTACAGAATCGATCGGCAGTTCATTTTCCCAAGAACAAAGCAGAAGTATTGTTTTGTTTTCCGTGTACGGTCACGAACAATTATATGTCAACACTTGGAAACTTTCAATAGCGACTTTTGCGTGAAATAACGAAACCAACAATGAAATACGACACTTTGCAAAACCTATGGGTTCGAAAACGCTATGTTCGTAGCAACATAACATTTCATTCATAAATAAAGGAGTAAATCGCTTTTGAATAAAGCCAAGTGTATACATACTTATGCTCGTGACTGTACTTCCTCATCTCAGTTAAAAGGATAAGGATAAAGAGTGATGGGTGCTTTATGTACTTTGGTTCTAGGAAGTAATGCCTTGACTCGACGCAGTATGGTGCACCATAAGTGATGTCATGTGCACCGATGATCACGTAAATCTTTGTCTATAGGTGTCTATAGTTACCTCGGAAACCCCTTCGATAAGTCGAAGGGATTTCCGAGGTAACTAGGCTCCTTGAATAATTCGTTTCCTGAATTAATTTCTTGCATGTTAAGAAGATGAGCTGCAGTATCGTACTTCCATGCGCTTTTGTGATCAGCGATCTGTTTTCTAAGAATAGTGGTCATAGCATGCTTGTGCAATCTTTGTACCTCTATCATATTTGTTATTTCGATGTTCCATCTTACTTCTGTCATTGGTCTAACATAACATCACACCTGTATTCCCCAAAAGGTTCGGCAGAGGTGTAGGTTATCTGTAATAACTTTTTTAATCCTACACAGCTTCAAAGAGAAAGAAGAATCGAATTTAATTTCTCTTTCATTTCATCCATCATGTCTCTCTCTTCAATAGTAAGTATAGACTCTTCAGTCAGATAGACAGTCGTTCCATGTAATGTAGGTTATCTGTAATAACTTTTTTAATCCTACACAGCTTCAAAGAGAAAGAAGAATCGAAATTACATTTCTCTTTCATCTCATCCATCATGTCTCTCTCTTCAATAGTAAGTATAGACTCTTCAGTCAGATAGGCAGTCGCTCCATGTAAAATACTGGTATTCAACTGCATCCGGTTAGACTGGAAGCCGTCTCTAGCATAGTTGAGAAAAGGCAGGCAGATGAGTATAGCCTCTCCGTTGTTTATCAGTAAGCAAACGATCTTGTATCTGATCTGTCAGAATCGATGGCCTGTTTACACCCTTTCAAATTCCGTCTTCAACATTAGCACCGTGGTTCACATTCTCTCCCTCCGGCATACGCCCTTCAAATAGTTCAAATGCTTGGCAGAGCTAACCTCACAGACACACCCCCATACATCGATATCAGTTACCCAACGCGATGAATCATCGTCCGTCTATCAGTAACTATTTAAGTAACATTGGCTTAACTCCGCGTTCAAAATAGACACGAAATGTGCCAGTTGACCGACTGGTTCCAATATAAATGTGTTATGTAATTAATGCGTGCAATTGTACGCGTAAATAGATACATTAAAGGTTGTTTAAGATAATATTTATTCATTGTTTTCGATTGCTGAACTAGAGATATCGACCTCAGTATCTAGAACAACCATTTAACAGAATCTCGATTTAATACTAGATTTAATAGTACTCGCAACCGGCGCACGTGTTTGACCAGTAATACAATTCTCGTTCTAAAAAAATGTTCAAATTCAAGTCGCAAACTCAACTCAGCGACAATCAGTGTCAAAAACTTGTCAAAAATGTAGGGAAATTGACGATATCTTCGACAGATTGAGACAGACTGGAATGTGAACGTTCTTAAAATTACGCGAATTGCCCCTCTGAACGTGGATGAAGTAAAAGGTGTATAGGGATCTGGAGATTAGTAGTTACCCCTGAAAATAACCGACAACATGGATTTTATCTGCAACTTTCAAGCAAATGATCAGTCAGTGGTAAAATCAGAACTCCTAGTACCCTCTATCATTCACTCGCGATTAACACAAATGATAAGGACGTTATGTCTGTATGTATGTTTGTCTGCACAGACGGCTGGGCGTCTATTTCTATGCTCGCTCGCGCCGCTTGCGCAAACTGCGACAGTTGCACACTCACGCGCATTGGTTCACGCTCGCTACGCTTTAGAGGTAAGCAGAGCTTGAAAGGTCAGATACCAGAGCTGTGGGATGTTTCCTTAAGATAGTTATAAGCTAGGTATTATAAGTTATTAAGATAATTTTGTTGAGAATTTTCCTTGTGACTAAAAGTTTATCTAAGTTATGGTTGTTTTTGAACAATAAATATATGAAATTCCAATTCATTGACCGCCTATTGTGTCACCCTTTGAAAAATGTCTATATTTTTGTCTAGAATTTATATCGTGTACATAATATATTCTATTATTTTCATTTTATCTTCAAAGGGTGAATACAATAAAACATAAAGGCCTTCTAAAAATTAACAACTTAATCAACATTTTTTCTCTCCAATCAACACTCGAACCTTCACACAATATATTAGTATCTAATTAGTTCACGTCGACCAATCACTAGAGGGCACAGAGTGATCAAATAAACAGAGAACCAATCAACTGCTGCACTGTTGTTATTAACAAACCGTTATCGAAGTGCAATCGCGTCTTACCACTAAATGGGTGTGTTACAGAAGGCTTACAATAGCTTAATGTAAGCTTCGCTCAGGGGCTAACCACGCCATACTTAAATTAAATATGGATTCGTTTTAGTTCCCAAATCTCCAAAACAGGTAAGCATTTAAGCAAAATTTGTTTAGTGACGCATCCGCATCGTTGCTTCTTTTTTATAAAAAGCTTCTTGAAAACTAGGGTTTTTTCAAGATTCGTATACATTCTGACAGTAGCCACAACCGCTCTACCGCCAGGAGCCAGGCAAAAGCGACCTTTGGTTATGAATTTATGATCCGCACGTCCGCAGTGTGGACGACGGGGTGTGGACGAGCGGGAATGACCCCTATAAATTACTGCAAAAAATAAGTGACCTAAGCATTTTGCTTCAACATAAATTGCATTGCAAAATCAAAAATCAAAAGTAATTTATTCAAACTAGGCTGAGAATCAGCACATTTTGAACGTCAAAATGACATAAGATAGTCCCCCAAAACGCCTGCCCTTCACTACTTCATAGTGCTTTAGCTGGGAAGAACTGTCGCAACAAATTCCTTAGCAGCACAGCTGCCTGTACAGTTCGAACAACATGATTCACTTTTTTATATGCTAAAATCGATTGAAATCACATGAAGTTCTTTGCCTAGTGCAAGTGTGTGTTACGGTTGAAGGTATATCAACTCCATCTCCACTATCACTGCACTGGCTATAAAGAAAACTGTCTACAGCAAAGTTGACACATAATTATGTTCTGTTTACGACATACCAGTTTTCCACTTTTGATCTTAGATACCTGTCAAATAAATACTTACAGTATTTCCTGGGGGTCTACTCCAAAGTGCAAAGTGCGAATGTTTGGATCGGACCGACACATGGAAAAATACGTAAAAAGTTCGGATCGGCTCAGTTGGGTCGGGACCATAGTCATTATTTGAAAGAGTGTAGGAGTGTAGGATCGGGACCGACCGAACCATATAGTAACTTCGTAGCAGGAAACGGCCGAACATTCGGCCGATACTACTTCGGAGTAGACCCCCTGTATATTCGCTCTACAGACCTCCCCAAATATTCCCTTCTGGGGTCCCGTCAAAAGTGAGTCCTCTGTACCTAACTCAAACTCAAACTCAAACTCAAATCATTTATTTCAATTAAACCATTTACAGGCACTTTTGAATTGTCAAAATTAAATAGTCGGTCAGTTAGTCAGAAAGTTGAAGCTAGTCGCCCATTCCAAAAACGTAGATCTCTATGGAGAAGAACGGGCAAGAAACTCCACGGACACTAACCTACTCAATGTCACTGGTTAATTGCCTCGTTAGAGCTAACCAGCTCATGCGATTAGCATAATATGGTGCGTACATACCTGTGGTGTGCGTACTGATAATTATGACGTTACATGCATGGGAACATATTCGGGTTGCTCTGACCAAGAGAGAGATGCAGAACAGTTATGTTTACGCGTTGGTTAATCGAGGGATAGAATATTTTAACACAATCAGAGAAAAGCTTCATTAAGTTTATTTTTGATGACCAGTCTCCACGAACATGGCGCGTGGATCAAGGCCATTCAGCTCAACGATTCTGAGGGCAAACGAATGATGCAACACATGCGCCACCATCAACGAGACATTTGAGGAAACATGTAAGCACAACTTTAATATCCACACATAAAGAATCAGCTATTACTAAAATATATCTATATATATAAAATTCAAAGTCCTGACTGACTGACTGACTGACTGACTGACTGACTGAGACATCAACGCACAGCCTAAACCGCTGGTCCTAGAGATATGAAATTTGGAGGGTGTATTCTTCGTGAAGAGTAGGTATCCACTAAGAAGGGGTTTTTCGAAATTCCACCCCTAAGAGGGTGAAATGGGGGGATTTTGTTTGTATGAAAAATCTTATTCCTTGAGTTAATAAACTTGAAACTTGGCACGAATACTTATCTAAGTAAATTATGAAGTTGGGCATTTTTTGTTTTTATAAACTACCCCCTAAAAGGGGATTGGGGGGTTTCAAAGTTTGTATGGAAGAATTTTGGCGCGCGGTCCGATTTAATCGAAACTCAGTATTTATACCTAAAGTTGAAAGGAAAAAATAATGTGTATCAGGGTTTTTCGAAAATCTACCCCTGACGGCCTGAAAAGGGGTAGTCAATTTTCAGGGGAGGATTTTACAGCGTGGCTTGATCAACTCGAAAATTGGTATAAATAATCTTTGAGTCAAGTTATGAACACATACCAAATGATTTTTCAAAATTCCATCCCTGTGGGGGTGAAAAGCGGGGATACAGTTTATATGAAAATTTTTATTCTTTAGTTTAATAATCTTGAAAATTGGCATGAATACTCGCCCAAGTAAGCAATAAAGTTTATCATTATTAGTTTTTCAAAACTACCCCTCAAAGGGGATATAGGGGTGTTAAAGTTTGTGTGGAAGAATTTAACGTGCGGTCCGATTAACTCGAAACTCAGTGTTTATGCTTAAGACCAAAAATAAAGAATAACATGTATCAGACTTTTTCGAAAATGTACCCCTAACGGGTTGAAAAGGGGTAGTTAATTTTCAGGGGAGGATTTTACAGCGTGGCTTGATCAACTCGAAAATTGGTATAAATAATCTTTGAGTCAAGTTATGAACACATACCAAATGATTTTTCAAAATTCCACCCCTGTGGGGGTGAAAAGCGGGGATACAGTTTATATGAAAATTTTTATTCTTTAGTTTAATAATCTTGAAAATTGGCATGAATACTCGCCCAAGTAAGCAATAAAGTTTATCATTATTAGTTTTTCAAAACTACCCCTCAAAGGGGATATAGGGGTGTTAAAGTTTGTGTGGAAGAATTTAACGCGCGGTCCGATTAACTCGAAACTCAGTGTTTTTGCTTAAGACCAAAAATAAAGAATAACATGTATCAGGCTTTTTCAAAAATGTACCCCTAACGGGTTGAAAAGGGGTAGTTAATTTTACGGATGAGGATTATAATAAGTGGCTTGATTAATTAGAAAATTGGTGTAAATAATCTTTGAGTCAAGTTATGAATATACCCCAAACGATTTTTTTAAATTCCACCCCTGTGGGGGTGAAAAGCGGGGATACAGTTTATATGAAACATCTTATTAATTTAGTTAATAAACTTGAAACTTGGCAACAATACTTGCCTAAGTAAGTAATAAAGTTTATCATTATAAGTTTTTCAAAACTACCTCTCAAAGGGGGATATAGGGGTGTTGAAGTTTGTGTGGAAGAAATTGAATGCGCGGTCCGATTAACTTGAAACTCAGTATTCATACTTTTGACAGAAAATAATTAATAATAAGTTGTCGAAAATTGACCCCTGATGGGGCAAAAAGGGGTAATACGGTTTTCAGGGGAGGATTTGAACTTGAAACTGTATGTTACATTTTCGCGCTTAAACCACTGAACTTCTGATTTGGCAAAGAGATAGATGGCATCCTGGGGAAGCACATACTTTTTATCCTGATAGCACGTTCCCGTGGGATAACTTCCGACATCCACGCGGGCGAAGCCGCGGGCAGAAGCTAGTATATTATATACAAGTATTTAATAATAAAAAAAGTTCAATTAGCGCTAAAACTTAGAATATTTCCATCTCAAGAACGGCGGGGTGTTATAACTTATAAGTGTGACGTGTCTGTGTGTGTGTGTCTGTCTGTGGCATCGTAGCTACCGAACGGATGAACCGATTTTAATTTTGTTTTTTTTTTGTTTTGAAAGGTGAATTAGTCGGGAGTGTTCTTAGCTGTTTGTCGGGGGTTTTTGAAATTTTATATTTTTTTTTTCAGAAGTAGTATTTTAAAAACAACTTTATTTATACTGTTATAAAGTTGATTTTTGCTTAAGTGAAAATTACACTTACTGGAAACAAGGATTTAAATTGACTTTACACACGTTGTCATTTATAATCTCCTTTATGACTGAGTAGTGAAACAAAAACAAGAGTTACCTACGACAACAGTTAACAGCTGCTTATCTGCAAACCAAACAGTTAAAGTTAACTGCAGATAAGATAACGGGGACAAGTTTTATGACTTGCAAGCCTGACACTGATTTCGCACTTCCGAAAGATTTTGCTGAGTTTGTACAGACGCCAGCAGATCAAGCTAACCGAAACTGTCAAATCTTTCCAATCAACCTTGAACCTTAAAGCTTTAGCGATAAAGTTGAAAATCTGTTAAAGAAATTTGACAGATTGTAGTAGCTTGATGTGCTGGCGTCTGTACGAAGGTGTTCGATAAGAATGGTAACGTACGAGCATTTTTCAATAAGTCATAAACTCATAAGCAATTTATTTCAAAACAATATACATTGTGTAGAAAATTTACAAGAGATAAGATGTCATTTAATAATACATATGAGTAATACAATAATAAAAACAAAATGACATAATATAAAATAAAATAAAACAATATTAAGTGTAAAAATGTCAAAATAATAGTCAACCATACCATTTAAAATTAATTCCAATCAATAAATTAATTGCCTGAACGATAATATTACGGTTATCGCTTATCACCTAGCTAGGTACTCATCGACACTGTAATAGCCCTTCCTGAATAAATATGTCTTCAATTTGTTTTCAAATAAGTTTGTGCTATTTATGCTTTTAAATTCTACGGGAAGCTTGTTCTATAGAAATACTGATTGGTACCTAGTACTGTGATGAACCACGTTTATTTTCGGTTTGAATAGGTATGTTAGGCAAGTCTTAGGCTGAGGCTACAGTAGGCAGCGATTTGCGATGCGACTGGAAGAGCGAAACGAGATAAACATGGTATGGCTACATTATAAGCGAAAATCCGGCGTATATTCGGCGATGACGTGGCTACAGTACAGATGCTACACAACGAATCAGCAAGAGCTATTCATGCGGCTACATTTAGTAGCACTATTGAACTAGTCGTGCAAGTGAGAAATTATCTAATAAATTCGCTTCAATTTCGCTGATACATTGATGTAGCCGATGCCATGATTACAGAATGTTTTTCCTATCGCAGAAAGAAATCAAAGATCGCTAGTAATATTTGATGTACCGTGTAGCCATATACGTGAGCATTCATTTATTTGTTTTAATCGCTCATGTGTCGCAGGTCGCGTCGCGGCCTAATGTAGCCTCAGCCTTAACTACGTGTATTAATTCTATGTTCATCATGTTGTCATGTTGTATTCGTGTATCAATACACCTACACACAAACTCAGGCCTTCCTCGCATGGGAAGAAACCACAGAACGAACCTGCTACGGTCTTTACATAATCATTTTGCTTCGTTTATGGCCATACATCTGGGGGTATATACAGGTATCGGGGCTACTCTATGGGCACGAAATCCGTAGTTTCGACGAGCGTTTCCTCCTCCGTATCATTTACGGACATTGGATTAGTCCGGGGCCCGAACTAAAAATAATATAATAATAAAAGAAAAATATAATAGTTAGGGGTCCAGTGGAAACAATATTGATTGGGGGTCGAGGGGCCAAGAGTGGACTGAACGTATTTTTCTTGCTGTTTTTTCTTTTCTATCAAACAAAAGAGAAGCATTAAACAAAGCCTTAATACAAAGGTACTCTGAAAACAGAACAAAGTTATTTTTGGGAACAAAAAATCGTGTTAACGTTCCCATGTTTATAATGTTTATACTGAAGCCATTTCGAGGTAAGCAGGAGTCATCAAATAGGTTAATGGTACCTTGTACCGATATAAAAGAGAAGTTAAAATACACAAAGGTACTAAAAATAAACTTTATATGGGTAGACTAGCTGCGCCACGCGGTTTTACCCGCATAAGTGTTGATCCCGTGGGAAAAGCGGGATATAAAGTATCCTATGTGTTAAACTATCTGTGTGCCAAATTTCATCCAAATCCGTGTAGTAGTTTTTGCGTGAAAGAGAACGCGAAAGTTTGTATGGATGGATGGATGTTGGTTACATCCATCCATCCATACAAACTTTCGCGTTTATAATATGTACTCGTATTATAAGGATAAAAAAGCCAATCGATTATATATTAAATGCGTTCTTTTATTTTTAGACGTTTTGATCTTTGTGTTCATCATCTGCCTAGCCTTTTCCCAACTATATTGGTCAGCTTCCAGTCTAACCGGATGCAGCTGAATACCAGTATTTTACATAGAGCAACTGCTTATCTGAGCTACACAACCCAGTTGCTGGGTAACACGATACCCCTTGGTAAGACTGGTTGTCAGGCTATCGGGTTTCTGACTACCCGTAACGACTGTCTAATATCTACGAATGACAGCCGGGACCAACGGCTTGTTGCGTTTATACGAGTAAGAAAGAAAGAAAGAAAGAAAGAAAAATATTTTATTCTGCACAAACAAAACGCACAATTACAACTAAATAATAATAATATTTAAAAAAATAATAAGACAAAACACTTAAGATACACATAGTCAAAAAGACTCGTACTCAAGCATAAAAATGTTGACACTTGTCTATTGCTTGTCTATTGTTAGTACATGTCCAGTGTTTAATCGAGTACGTGTCTTTAAAGTGCGGCTGACGAGCCTGTCAGTTTCAAACAAACGAATACGTGTTTTGCGAATTTGATCTTTATTAGCTACTAAAATTGTCAGGAACGGATTCTCTCGGCAGCCGGACTGTAGTTACAAACGAGACTAACGAGGAGTCGGTTCGAAGCCGGACAGGCGCTTTACTTTGTGTGAATTATTTCATCACCACTGCTCTCAAAACGGCGAAGGAAAACATCGTATGTCCTAGAACCAAAAATTCTAAGACAAGTGACATCTTCCAACCCGCACCGGGCCCGCGTGGTGGATTACAGCCCACCCCCTCTCACAGAGAGGAGGCCTGTGTCCCAGCAGTAAGAACGTTATAGGCTGATTGTGTACTATATATGAACGCAAGACCAATGTCTGTTTCACGGTTCGATATTTTAGTAGCCTAGCTCAATTTCTTTACTGATAATTTCTATCACGATCTTTCAATTTAAACACGGCTGTTAAACCAAGTAAATTAGAACCCAAATAATTACTAAAAATACTTTCTCCATTAAAATCTTAAACACAGCGCTCCGAACGAATAAAAACGGGGACAAAAAATGTGACAACATCAGAAACAGAGATATAATAATGTAACATAATATTTTGTGGCGCACGACGTCAACATCTAACATAACTATTATCTTGATTTTTTCTTTAATTTAATGACAACTAAATTCTAGGAAAGGACCACCTACGACGTTTAAGCTTTTTATATCCCTTACATTAAAAATATTTTCTAGCAGAATTCAACTTTGTAGCAACGAGTAAAAGGTTGGTTTTAGACTGCGAGTCCTAAACGTAATAAAGCCATTTTTTCGAATGTTACGGATGCATCTATATTATAAAGAAATAATGCAGTCACTCCTTTAAATGGACCTTTAATTTTGACAGACACCATAACGTCAAACTTACTTTTATACCTCAAAAACTTGATTGTAATCAAAAATAAACTTTAATCCCACGCAATAGCGATGTTCATATGAAAATTAAACTGCAAATCGAAGGTTGTAAATGTTCTCTCCTGATGATGTGTGGTCTGAGGTTTTTTGTTTATAAATTGGGATTTTTGATTGAGTCTACGGTGCAATTAAGCTATCTTGTGAGTTATGGAGATGTATTTTTAGATACAATCATAAAAAAATTGTGTAAACATTTACTTGGATGGTTGATTGCCTAAATATTTTCAAATTGATGAGCAAATAAACGTAATTAAACACTACACAACGCTCCACGCTGGGTTTTTCTTATACCCTTAATGACTTTGTTATCTTTAATACAGTAAACGTATTGAGTATTGAAAGTTAAAACTTGAATATACACAGAATTTACTTTTCCAATTATAATGTGCTCAAAAACCGATCACGCAAGCGTCATTACCTCGCCAAAAAAAATAATTTATTTAATAATTTTTGCTCGACCTTTTTCCTAGAAAATTCACATTTCGACCCACTGTGTCGAATTTTGACCTGCTAAATGTAAATGAGGGATTCTTCCCATTGGTCACGATCTCTCTGGTAATTTCTAATTTTGACTAACAATAAAACCCCATCCATCTTATTCTCGCAAATCATCTTGTTTGAGTGCTTCATTTCAATAGCTTTCAACTATTTTTTCGTACTTACGGCGATGACGGACTGATGATGATTTTGCTCTTTATGTGAGTACTTGTAATATTTACTATTTTTTTGACGTATATTTGCAAGTGTACGTAATAACTAAGCAAATATTTTCCTTCCTCAAAATGACATGCTAAAATCAAAATCAAATCAAACTCAAACTCAAAGAATTTATTTCAATTAAACCAATTACAGGTACTTTTGAATTGTCAAGGGGTCGGTCAGTCAGAAAAATGAAGCTAGTTGCCCATTCCAAAGCGTAGGTACCTATGGAGAAGAACGGGCAAGAAACTCCATGGACACTCTTTTAAATCAGAATAGGTAATATGGTTACAAAGTATTGGTTACATCATTCATGTTAGAAATTATGCATGTGAGAACGATGCAGAACATTAAAAGCGTCCGTAATGAACAGATAAAAAAAACAATTCAAATATAAAATTAAATAAAAAATAAGCCATGGCAGCAAAGAGTTGACCAGTCCCTACTGACGGCGCCCATTCACGAACATGACGCATAGATTAGCACCATTCAGCTCAACCATTTTGAAGGGAGCTAAATGATCCAACACAGGCGCCACCATCAGCGAGACATTAGAAAGAATCAAAAGTCATTTATTCAAATTAGGCTGATAATCAGCACTTTTCGAACGTCCAAATTACAAAAGACAGTCCAAAACGCCCGCCCTTCACCACTTCCTAGTGCTTTGACTGGGAAGAAGTGGCGCAACAAACTCCCCAGCAGCACAGCTGTCTGTTCAGTTAGAAAATACTTGATTGTATACAATACTAGGTAGGTAAGTAAATGTATGCTGGGGGTCTACTCCGAAGTGCAAAGTGCGAATGTTCGGATCGGACCGACACATGGCCGAACCGAATATTATTGAAAAATGCGTAAAAAGTTCGGATCGGCTCAGTTGGGTCGGGACCATAGTCAATATTCGAAAGAGTGTAGGAGGGATCGGGACCGACCGAACCAAATAGTAACTTCGTAGCAGGAAACAACAACATTCAGCCGATACTACTTCGGAGTAGCATCTTACTCAGATCAGTGTTTGAAATGGTCTAGTTAGTAGGTATGTAAATGTACATATGCTGATTTAGTAAATCCTACATTTACTAAATGGGGGGTCCCATTTAGTAAATGTAGGATTTACTAAATGGGACCCCAATGCCCAATGGTCTAGTTAGTAGGTATGTAAATGTACATATGCTGATTTAGTAAATCCTACATTTACTAAATGGGGGGTCCCATTTAGTAAATGTAGGATTTACTAAATCAGCATATGTACATTTACATACCTACTAACTAGACCATTTCAAACACTGATCTGAGTAAGATTATGTCTGAACTTTAAAACAAACTGCTGAATCGCCTGAAGAGAAATAGAGTACATTTCGTCTGTTTACGTTTAAGTTCTATGTAACAGGGGCTTTTGTCATATAACGGGCACAAATTCAAACTCAGAAATTTCTTATGGTAATGTACCTACTGAACAACACGGCCAAACCTAGGGATAAAATCACCGGGGTAATTACGTAACATACCATGTGACCTTATTTAAAAAACTAAAAGCAATAGCTTTCATTTTGACAATTCGACCACATTCATTGCGTTATTTACGTTGTCGGGGAGACGAATTTTTTAGACCTATGAAGGATTATGAAGGATTCGGATTGTGAAAGGAAGTGTGTTGCAATTGGGATTCTGATTAAACGTATGGAAATTTTAATTTCACGTGGTCGGTTTATGATTGTGATGTTCGTGAGTTGGTTTGGTTTGGATCAATTGCATTTGAAGATTTTTTTTTGCTGTCAAATTGCCAAATGCTTGTTGTGTATTTCTTTCAAAATTGGATTGGATTGTGACAGAAAGTGTGTTACGTAATTGAGGTGTTGGACTACTCGAACAGCGGTTGCTATGCAACCACAAAATTAAAAAGGCAGTTGGCAAATACTTCAACAGACATAAGATTTCTATAACAACATTACATGAGTCGTGAATCCACGCAGTTGGCCTGCTCTAAACATATAAAGTGTGTTAAACCGGTCGAACACAACCCCATAACATGTGTTTAATGATGGCAATAACAGTGTGTACTGGCCTATAAACCTAGACCTAACCTGGATCCTGTACCTACGCCTGAACGTCTAAAACAAGCCGACACGTTTGGACGACGTACCAGGAGGACATAAAACTGCGAGTTGATCGGAACTTGGAACACTGACAAGGCAAAAGAATCTAGTTTCTAGGTGGAAGTAAGTAAAATTATCATCTCTTCATTGTTTCTGTTACACTGGTAATTCCTTACTGAAAACACTAGTTTTAAGGCTAGAAACCGCTCTGAATTTATTTATTTTATTATTAGCTGACCCGGCGAACTTCCTACCGCCGAAATCTAAGAGAAAATGAAATTATCAGTATTTTTTTAATTCGCGAATTTTTCTCATGTTTTAATAGTTATTCTGCTAGTCGGAGCGGAGACAAATCCAACAAACCAAAGATTATAAAAATCGGTCTAGCCGTTCTTGAGCTAACTAACCCGACTTTGTTCTATATAAATAGATTTACAAGCTACGCCCGCGGTTTCGCCCGCATAAATCTTAATTCCGTGGGAATATCGGGATAAAAATTATCCTATGTCCTAACCTAGGTCATGGTTTACACGTGTGCCAAATTTCATCTAATTGTGTTCAGCCGTTTTAGCGTGAAAGCGTTCCAAACAAACATCCAAAAAAAAATACAAATCTTTTCTCTTTCAAAACTATGAAACAGCAGATGTCTTTATGATAAAATATTTCTACACTAGTTGGTCTAGAATCATAGGCTGGATGCATGGTTACAGTCTGCGTGCGCACTAGTATTTTTTTTTTCCTGTATACTTACAGTTATCTTTTTTTCACGTTTGAGAACAGAGGGATAATTGCGTAACACACTATCAGTAGCAATAGCTTTCATTTTGACAGTTCAACATTCATTGCGTAATTTACGTTGTTGAGCAGGCAATTTTTTCGAACATATGAAGCAATGGATTGGCTTCAAAATTATTCACATTCAGATTGACAAGGTTTGACGCAATTAGGGATGTACGATTTCATTTAAATAAACATTTTCAGAAACTTTTTTGTCCGTCTTCATTCCCAACTCGTTTTTAAAAACCCAACAAAATAACTGAAACTTCTCAATCGTACTAAAATTCTTAATTAGTTCAAAACTTAATTAAAACCTTGAACGAACTAATACAAAGTTACCGAAATTCATTAAAATACAAAAATATTCACGGCCACGTCTGCCTCCTAGTTAAAACATAATTTTGTTAGTCAAACACTGTTTAACGATGGTTAACTGCCCGGTTAACTGAACAAACATGTATAGAGCTAAGTTTAATTTAACAAGCGGTTTGCCGCTACGTCGCTTGACGAAGTTGTTTCTTTTACTGAAATAAAACATGAAAACATGTCACATTCATGTCAGCGAATTAAAGTTCATTTGATTTGATTCTTATGACCGACTCAACGTACACGTCCGTCATTTTGTCTGTGGCACAACGTCCTTCCCTAGCAAGTGCATGCAGCCGACTGTCGGTTAGTAGTGTGTGTTCACGCATAGATTTCCGAACGTTCCATTTTTCACCGATAATCGGATCGGTCGGGATGCACCGATTTTGACCGACTTTTTGTCGGACGTTTGCGTTGCACTATTGCCATCAGTGCGTTCTATTTTTCTCCTACAAAAATCAGTAGGACGTGGGCGGGCAGCCTGACTGTAATAAAACATGAAGACATCGTATGTCAGATATTTAATGTTCACTTGATTTGAAATTACTTCTATCGTTCGGTAGGCAGGCTTAAAAGGTTTTCCTTGATTTTAGAGGGCTTCCTTTCTAAAGTTTTATGTCTTTTTCATATATACATACCATAAACTAACGCTTTCTCACCATGAGAGTAAGCAGGAACTACAGAACGCCAGCTGCCACGATCCTAACATGCTCGTTTTGCTTCGTTTGCGTTCATACATTTGGTCATACCCGCACGCCGCGACTTTTCTGAAAACCATCACCCATAGTATAGAGGTATGAAGAACAGGGTGTAAAGTCCACACATCCTCTATAGAAAAGGGAGGATCCTCCGACCAGACGGGCGTTGTGTCTGGCGGGCAATTGCCCAAAGATTGATGTTGGGAAATTGTATCTATGCTAATTGCGCGATAAACTTTGCTTGCGAGATGCAGGATTTGCGTGACGTCAGTATGACGCGTTGTTCGCATGTGACATTGTAGATACCGCTACAAGGTCACCATATGACCTTCTAGTGCGTCCTCTCCCGGCGTCTCTACTCACATCTATATTGTAAATACCTTTCTTTTAGTTCAGTCGTAGTCAAGAGGGCGAGTAATGTTTTCAAATGATTAGCATGTAATTTGTAGCTTTTTTTTCTCCGTGTCGCTGTCACGACTAAATTTTAAATCTTGTTGGCCCAAAACTTTGCCACTTCCACGGCGTTGTCGGTGGCAGCGCAGAGGTCACTTTGACTGCATGTTTTGGGACACAGAGGGCAGGATAGGAGGTAGAGCGTAGTTTGTGACATAGCTCCACAATCACACCCTACTGCCGCTTCATCAAGGTAGCCCCGCACTTTACCAGGTTGACCTACAAACATACAACTTGTAGCCTGCTGGCATTTTCATGAAACAGTTGACTTCTCTACAGAAATCTGTCAGAAAATAGCTGCCTCAGTTTCTTTAAATCAATTGTTTTAGATGTTGCACCGAAACGTTTTTGCTTTAAACCTACTGAACCCCAATCAAAAACAGGTTTCTGATCTCCTCATCGCGTTAACTGTAACATCTCAATCTTGCGTGTCAGTCCGTCTGTCATCGATTTCAGGCGTGTTCTCCGTAACCGTAGCGTATCCGTGTCGGATTATGGGAACTTTTTTCTGTCTTTTTGCGACACTTGAGTCAGTCAGTTAACAGTTTTTTGTAGGATTGTGACTCATGCCATTTGTATTGTACCTGTACTTAGTTTTTACTATTCTCAGACTTTGGACTTAGCCAATAATTTTGTGAACGTGCTTGATGAAGCGTATGAGTGGATTTTTTTGTGAACCAAATTCTGCGAAATATAAAGTTTATCATATCGCTGCTGTAACAACATTGGGGGAAGGAAATAAGTAAATTTATTTTGTAATAAATAAATTTTGGGGTCGGCTTCCTGTCTAACCGGATGCAGATGCGTACCAATATTTAAATGGAGCGACTGCCTATCTGACCTCCACAACCCAGATACTGGGTAATACGAAACCCCTTGGTAAGACTGGCTGTCAGACTTTCGGGCTACTGACGACCCGTAACAACTACTGTCAAAGATCGTTGTTGTAGTTGTTTCGAATTACAGTCACAAAATAATGGCCTTGACTTACGTCAAATAATTAAGATTACGTACTCGTTATTATAATATGGCGTACGTATGTTACGTTAAATAAATAAATAAATTCCCCCAAACCATATTTCGGCCACGGCGATCAATCTCAACGGAGACTATAATCTTCGGCGCGAGAGATATTATAGTGTGCGCGTAGACACAGCTGCACTCCCTCTTCCCTCACTCTCATAGCCCGATGGGACGGCAATCCGACACGACCGGAGAGAGATCAGGCGCAGGACCAACGGCTTCACGTGCTTTCCGAGGCACGGGGGTATCACACCGCCAACTTCCGAACTCCGGGCGGTTACTAAAAAACGTTACGTTAACCAACCGTTTGAAACAACCGGCCCTAACTGTTCCAATTAAAATAGGGCACTTGAGTACAACACTATGCCACGACCAAGTACCATTAACAAGTACATTACTAACATTGCCTCCTGTATCGCCAATAAAAGAAACAGACCGTATACGCTTATCGCGGAGCAAGTTGTAAAAACAAATGAAGGCTACATTACTTCTCTTATTTATAAACTTGCTGCATTAAGTTTTTACTTCAAGAGCTATCGCTACTGCCATCTTTTTCTATTGCTAGGAGAATGAGAGAGACGGCTATAAAATAACGACAAGCGATGAAAGTTTGTGGCCAGATATGGCGCGTGTATGAATAAAAAGCATAGTCAAAGCTGGAATTCTATGATACAATTTGTGTCTAGTAATAATGTCGTGTATTATAGTGTCTAGTTGCACTGGGTATAGTAGACAGATAGACACATTCCTTCGTCGACATAATTATATCGATCATCATAGTTGCGACGTGTTGCTCAAAAAGCTGCTAAGCTGAAGATGAACTGGGCTGGCTACGTCTGCCGTTTGCCCAATGAGCTGTGGGCCAAAATCCACGTGGAGCCCTGACACAGCTAGAAGGCGTCGCGGCAAACCCCGTAGAGGATCGCGGGACGAGCTGGACAAAACAAACGACCACTTGGTCCACTTTAGCCCTGGAAGTCATGGAGCTGTCTCCATGACTTCCAGGGACTTCCACAGCTGGGCAAAGGCCTGTGCCTTTGCCCAGCTGTGGGATGATGCAGGATAACAATAACAGTTATCACTAGTCGTCAAACAGTACTTAAGTGCCTCTATACACAGTAGCTTTATAAACAAAAGGTCAGCGGCTAACGACAAGCTCGTATCAGCTAATGTTATGACGAGTATTATCGCTCCGTTGGGATTTTCTCACTTATTAAAGTATAAGTTTGTGCTTTATAGTAATAGTTATTAGTCCATTTATTTGTCAGAATATTGCTACAGAGTGGTACATAGTTTCAAAAGTTCATAATATTAGTTTCGGGCGTACAAGGCGGGACGTCGGAAGTCACCAGCCGACTTCCGGCCACCGTAGGCGCGGGCTTGCGGGCGGCGAGCAATGGGCAGCTCGCCGCCCGGCAAGGACCAGGCCCGGGTCGACGACGGCGCGTTGTGTTCCACGCGCGCCTCAAAGAGATGTCAGCACGAACTGACGGGGTCCGCTAGGGCCGATGCCTGCCAGGGCCACGGGTTGTTCGAAAGAGATACCCACCCAAAAAAAGGACTACTTAAAATTATTTTCAGTATTTTGAAAACCAGTGTGGAGTAGAACATCACGCCTTTAATCCCCGAAGGGATAGGCAGAGGTGTTCCTATAGCACACCCACATTTTGTCAGTTATGTTGAAGTCCCATGAAATAGTGTGCGAGCCTATTGCCATCAACAGGCTGTAAATCCAGCCCCCAGGCAGCTACTGAAAAATTCCTGAATGAATGAATGAATTGCACCGATCGATCCCAGCGTGGTTTGACCAGAGTCGATTAATCGAATCAACCCCAAGATTCGCACTAAAGAAAGAAAGAAACAGTATTTATTGTGACTCGTACAGGATCATAAACTAAACTAAACACAGTTAAAAATAAAAATAAAACAAATTATTAAAAAAAAAAAGTAACAAGAGGAAAAATGAAACAGAAAGCCCCTGCACTAGCTCCTGTAGCCTCATGCTCATGGTGCTACAGCGACCATTGCATATCAAGAAGTAGACCGGGGGGCGCGGTAATGGTAGGGAAGACGTGCTCGTAGGATAGGGAAGGATTTACTGAAAAATTCCTGATAGAAAAATCCAAAAACACTTACCTGGGAATTGAACCAAGGACCTCATGCTTAGAAGTAGTGCTGGCGACCACTAGACCAAGGAGTCCATTTTATAAGAGTAGAGGTCATTTGAAGGAAAAGAAAGATAGAAAGAAAAATGCGTTTATTGGCATTACACAAAATTAAAAACAGTAAACAAAGATTATAACGCCAAAAGGGCCTCAGCTCAGCATAATGTCAGATGACAACACAAGTGTACCACCTGACGCTGATTTTCTGCTGCAACCCACGAGTGCCATACGCTGGAATAACAAACACATAGGGAAGTGTGTGTCCGTTATAATAAATTGAGAGAATTAATCTATATGCTAGAAATTATAGAAAAGCTTGAATTTGATTCTTAGGTATTAACTTTTATGTTTTCTCTGCGTTTGATTACTTTCTGCTGTCTGCTGTCCTTAATGTCCAGCTTGGCTGTTCTTCTCGGTAGGGACGCCTGCCATTATGAGGTCCATTATCAGTGAAAATGGACTGGTTTCAATGTGAAGTCTGCTCAGTTCACTGCTTAAAAACCTCCCGAGCATATTGTTCTTTGTCAAGTAATTACTTACTTCATGAGCAGGACCAAATAATTTTTGCTATGTCAAACACACTATTGTAATCAGTGTAGCGGTATCTACAACACCACATGGGAACTACGCGTCACACTGACGTCACGCAAAATCCTGCATCGCGCAAGCAGAGTTTACCGCGCAACTAGGATACATACAACGTCCCGACATCAATCACTGGGCAGTTGCCCGCCAGACACAACACCCGTCTGTTCGGAGGATCCTCCCTATTCTATGGAGGATGAGTGAACTTTACACCCTGTTCCTCATACCTCTATATCAATAATTTCCTAGAAGCTTATCTAAACTTAATAAAAAAAGAAAAGATTTGATTTTATGTATGTTTGTTTGTTACGCTTTGACGCTAAAACGGCTGAATGGATTTTGCTGAAATTTGCCACATAGGTAGAACATGACCTGGAGAAGGATATACGTTACTTTTTATCCCGAATCGCAGGCGAAATCGCGGACAAAAGCTAGTGTTCAATATTGTTAATTATCAAAAGTTTGTTTTTTTAACATCATAGTCCAATTAACAGATTCTTCTTAATCCCTTTTAAAAAGTACCAAACGAGCCGAAACAAATTCTCAGTAAAAAATGTTTTCAACTTTATTTTGCTAAGCACACTAATTTGTTTACCAAAACAACAAAATGCTAATGTTTAACGATGAATAAAAACATTAATTTACTTACTTAATTACTAATTAATATTTGTAAACAATGTTAGTCTTAAGTGCGGTCATTCGCAACCTATTAAGCCCTGTTTACATTGGTCGAGTACTGTAGTCTAGTGGGAGAGTATTTGAGTCGTCGGTCCCCTTTTAAATTGGGACTTAAACATGACTGGAGAAACGTGAGTGTATGTACTATCGCCAAAGCCTATATCCAACCATTTTGGAAACAAAATCCCGAGCACATGATGACCACAGCTGCGTCCGTAAGTAAAACAAAAGAGGATCCTTTTTAGGTCGACTAATAATATGCGCTGCAAGCAGGAATAGTCCTTACGGTGGTCAGATATAGACTTTGGCGATAGTACTATAGGTGCACCTCTGCTTAATCTTTCGGGAAATACAGGCGTGATATTATGTACTCGTATAAGACAGGTCGCCATCTTGTACTTGTTAACAATTTGTCGTTTAGCACTAATTCCAGGCAGATGGACTTTAACGCAAAAAGCGATCGTAACTGTGACGTCACGCTTATAGGGAGTTCTGGGGTTTCAGACGGACGGAGCACAAAACATGCGACTTATTTACACATGGGTTTTGCAAGTCTTGAAAAATAATATGTGGATTAGTCTAAAATATGGATTGTCTGAGAGTGGCACTGGTGATAGCAAAGTTGTGTGAAAATCTGTTGTCATGGTATGGGCAGGTAAGGCGGAGGAGTGAGGAAAGTTTTTCGTATATGTGGATGGCTATAAGAGTAGGGGAAGATCGAAGAAAGGACGGATGGACAGTGTGAATGATGATATGGTTAGAAAGGGCGTGACTACCGAGATGACGACTAACAGAGAAGTATGGAAGACAAAGATATGCTGCTCTGACCCCAAATAAATTAGGATAAAGGCAGGAGTATGTAACGAAGATGACATAAAAGCTCTTTTAAAAAATAATGTTGTTTAGGAACCCTGTATAACTATGATATTCACAAAAACTAAATAAAGCCTACAGCTGTCAAAACCACACGTCAAATAAATAAAGTAAGACATGACTACATGAGTTATATCGTTCGTTGTTAATAGTTGGAACGTGGGAACTGTACTACATTGTAAGTCTTCAGTCTGTGGTTTACAAGAACATAATAAACCTCGTATTTGTTTTTATAATGGCCACACAATGTCGAAACAATGAATAAGTACGTCAAAATCTTGTCATCTTATTGTCTTGTCTTGTCCAGTCTTGTCTTGTCTGGTAGTCTTGTAAAAGTGAGATCTTTATTTCTAGTTTTTCCCGTGTGCCATAAATGCTGTAGTGCTAGATGAATCCAAATTTGAAGCTTCATTAGAACCATTTAGAATTGAGTTTTCAATAATCCTTTGCATTAGGTTTCGCCAAATCATAACACAACGTATTTATAACGAAAACTATGACATAACCAATATTCGATAAGGTTTATGTTACAATACCAATACCAAAATATATACTCCATTTCTTAACCAAGAACCGCTATCTATCAACAAACAAATGAACTTCTAACGGTCGTCGGTTGCCATGGTTACAGACACGGGTCATCACTTACTAATTGTTTGAAATTGAAAGAACCAACTGTCGTGGGCGCCATTCGTTTTACTTAATTAGAAGATACCGATACGGGGCCAGAAAGTACGTACTTATGTACCAAGTTGACACTTGGAATTAGATTGTTGCTTCATAAACCTACATACACTGTGTTTCTATCACGCTTTCCAATAGTGTAAACAGAACTTATTTATAGGACGTTATTGGAACCTAATTCCATTTGAAGATTTGAGTCATGTGGTAACACACAATAATTAGTAGCAGAATATGTACCGACTTTAGAACGTGCCAAAATATGTCCGCTTATGCTTCAAAACGAATAAAAGTTCAGGCTTTCGTAACATACAGGGAGGATTTTTGAAAGTAAGGGTTCTGCCCCATCTCAGGAATCCGGCTTATTGGTCGATTCGCACGCATTTACTCGCCCGAAACGGGCGTATTGTCACTTTTAATTATTTTTTTTCTGAAGGCGACTCGCTCGATGTTAATTTATTTTTGGGCGAATCGTCAACTCCAGTAATAGCTTCGTATTAGGTAATTGACGCATGTATTTTATACAATGAATTGCTGATTTTTCAATCGACAGATAATTTTTTATTCGTGGAATAATACGGAGGTCTAACAAATTTTGTATAGAAGAGCTGTCAAAAATTCAAAATTATTCCTCGGATAAAATTATCTGGCGTTGACAAAATCAGCCCTAAGTTAAGGAAAAAGTAGCCAAACACCCCACGTCAAATAGAGCTCTAAGACTATTCCCACTCTTGGTAAAAATATTGTGTGGCCTACGCACTTAACTTAAACTTAAACACTTACAATAAAGTGCAATATTGTAACGTAATGGTCTTGTTTGTGCAAGATAATGTACATGGAAAAAAGAAGGAATAAAAGGAATGCCTGGGATCGTCCTGTCGCGCCAGAGGTAACCGCAATGGGTGAACAATATGAGGATATAAAAGTTCAGTATTCCGTAAAAAGTAAAGTGAGATATGAGTTGCATCTTTATACCTGGATTTTATACCGTTAAAAAAAAATCATATCACTTTATACATAAACTCACGACTTCCTCCCATGGGGATGGACAGAAACTACAGAACGCTTCCTTCTACGATCCTTACATACTCCTTTTGCTTCGTTTACGTTCATATATCTGGTGACACACGCACGCCCGGTCGCGAGGACTGCGCACGCGATCTCTCTGAAGAATATCACCAATAAGGTCACTATGTGACCACTTTATATCGTTTTCAAATCCAATAATGAAACGTCGGGTCGTTGATTTTAAAAACAAACAGAAAAACATTTCTCATTGTTTAGCAATGTTGATGGTGAGTTTATAAGCGTTTGCGCATTGACTTTTCATAACAATCCAGAACTAACTAAACGTGACAAGAAACGTTTTTATTAAAACATCGCACAATCGTGGGTCCCAGTCTCCCAGCCAGCCAAACCAGCAACCAGTCTTACTAAAAGGTATCGTATTACCCAGTAACTGGGTTGTAGAGGTCAGCTAGGCAGTTGCTCCGTGTAAAATACTGGTATTCAACTGCATCCGGTTAGACTGAAAGCCGACCCCAACATAGTACGTACCATGTACACACGGCTACACATCCAGCTATGCATTTCCAGTTTTAGTTGACCTCACATTGTATAGGTTTTTCGTACAATCAGAAGTCAGCTTATACTGGTTATGTATAGCTTGATGTCTAGCCGTGTGTACGTAAATCAACCTTTACGTATTTTTGTGTGTACATAAACGGTTAAATAAATAAATAGGTAGTTGGGAAAAGGCTAGGTAGATGGTGATGCCAACCGCTCTTCAAACCCGTCTGAATGGCCACTACCAGATCCTTGATGCTCGCTTCAATTTGATTGGTGGAAGTTGTCCCAATCGTTAATAGATCACGCCGTTACACAGCTCTTTACGATTGGATAATTGTTCCAAACTGTTCCGATCGGACTCTAAAGAAAATACACTCGAGAGCAATGAATCCGGGTCACTTAAAGAATGTTAAAAATCTCGGAAACTAAAAATGATAGGTCTAATGCAATAAATTGTATTTAATAGACAATGTAATACTCCTTAAATGAAAGTAAAAAAAATATGAGTCACCATACATTTTATTAACACAAAATTACATAAAGAAAAAAACTGCTGATCTCTCCTTAAAACAAAAATAGGAAACATGAAATTTTTGAACTTTATTACGATTTTCTTGAATTTTAATACTTCGTATTGCCTCCTCGTGCTTCCATTACTGCGTTTACGCGGTTTGGCATGCTGTACACCAAGTTCCTTATACGATTTTGGGGAATATTCTCCCATTCCTCTGTGAGAGCAATTTTGAGCTCACGAAGCGTGATTGGGGAGGGTTTCGTTGTTTTACGCATCTGCCTAGCTCGTCCCAAGCATGCTCGATCGGGTTGATATCCGGGCTGCGCGCTGGCCACTCCATACGAGTAATGTTCATCTCTTGAAGGTAGTCATTCACAATCCTACCTGTATGAGGTCGGGCATTGTCATGCATAAATATAGCATCCTCACCTAAATTGACCATAAATGGACCAACGTGATCATTGAGGATTTCTTCCACATATCTTATGCTAGTTAAAGAGCCGTTTTCTATGATCACCAGCTCTGTGCGACTTTCAGAAGAAATTCCGGCCCACACAAGTACAGACCCACCACCGTAGGCTACTTTTTCTTCGATGCATGCTTGCTTGAATCTTTCCCCTGGTCTTCGATACACTCTGTGTCTTCGTGCTTGTAGAGCATAAATTTTGATTCGTCGGAGAACATAACTTTTGACCAATCTTCAATACTCCAATTTACGTGGCTCTGGGCATATCTTAGTCTTGAAATACGATGCCCACGCTCCAGTTTAGGGCCGTTTGCAGGTCTAAGGGGTTTTAAGTTAGATTCAGCAAGCCGACGTCTTACTGTCCATGCACTTGGGTTACTTTCTCCGAGGCGTCGAAACTGATTTGTGAGTTCAGTTCCTGTGAGAAAGCGATTTCGAAGCATGGTGTTCACCAAGTATCGGTCTTCTCGTGCTGTGGTACACCTGGTTCTGCCCGTTCCTGGTCTGCGTAGGTTAGAACCAGTTTCTTCGTAACGTCGGAGAACTCTTTGTACTGTTGACAGCGACACACCGACAGTCCTGGCTGTATCGCGCTGACTCCGGCCGGTTTCCAGCATTGTAAGTATTCTGGTGCATTCTTCAGGCGTAACCGACATAATTTCAGCTTGAATAATGAATATAGAGCACTATCAACATGGTTTATGTACCCACATAAATGACAGATTACAAACAAAAGCAAAACCAAATGCTGTAATTTCGTAGTTCCATCTTCGAAAGTGGCCCTTTTTCAAATTTGATTTTTTTATGATATAACTTTACAATAACTAAGAAGTTTTAATAACTTCATTTAAGGAGTATTACATTGTCTATTAAATACAATTTATTGCATTAACCTAGCATTTTTAGTTTCCGAGATCTTTAGGATTCTTCAAGTGACCCGGATTCATTGCTCTCGAGTGTAGAATGTTGCCGTCGTCGTTAAGTCGCCCGGTAATTATTGTGTTGTAAAACTCGTCTGGTGTAGGTTTTATGGTTTTAATTTTAGTGCTGTTTTTAAGGTCAGATACCTATAAAAGTTTCACTTAATAGGCCCAGGGCCCGTATTCTTATATAGCTTCCGGCCGCGACTTCGTTCGCGTAAAATTTTTTGTTCCCCCTAATCACCGCGTCGCGTCGCATCGCCTGCCCGTAATATTCGCTCGTTTGTTTTCGCTTAGAGATCGTTCTTAATTTTCTTGTTGCTCAGCTCCTAAGGATCGTAGCGTGATGTTAAATAGCATTTCTTAAGGATTGGGCTACAAATCCAAAAATATTTTTTTGTTAGTTCCAGGGATTACTTGAGCAGACATTTTTTTAGAACATATGAATAATATATAATAATAATATATCCCTGGACATTTCACACAGCACCATTTGTCCCAAGCTAAGCAACCTAATGCTTTTGTAATGGTAACAAGATGGCTGATAAACTACTTATATAATTTTTTTTGTAAATACATACATATTATAGATAGAAAAACACCCAGACTCGGAACAAATACATGTGGGTCATACAAATATTAGTTCCGTGCGGGAATCGAACCCGCGACACGCAGCGCAGCAGTCAATCGCTTAACCACTTCGCCAACCGTGCCGTCAAATATATCCTTCAAAATGTTTCTGATTGTGTGTTACGTGTGTTAAGGTGCTAGGTGCGCCAGACGTGCATTCAAGTATTGACACTTGTGCAGGCTACCATTATTAGTGTCCGACCGAAAGTTCGGTTTCGGTTTCGGTTTCGGCTGAGTTTCGGCCAAAAATCAAGTTTCGGTGGCAGTTTCGGTTTCGGCCAAAATTGGCCGAAACTTTTGCCGAAACCGAAACTGATTTCGGAAGTTGAACGTGCACGCTCGCCTAACTTTGTTTCTCACGGCAACGCTTTGGCGGACGCTGGCGGAATTGGAACAGCAGTCCATAACCTATATTGAGAAGTGCAGTTTTAAAATACCTTTCAGCTCCACCTACCAGTGCCCCGAGTGAGCAGCTGTTCAGTGCTGCTGGCCAAATATGCGTGGCGAAAACGTAGACAAACTGCTTTTCTTGGCGTACAATATAAGAAATATGAATATTAATAATACGAAAAACCAAAAAAGTAACCCTAGATATAAGATATTTAGAAGTTTTTTTTTTTTGATTTTATAACTGTTTTCAATTTAAATGTTTACTGTAGTTTCGTAGTGAGTTACTTAATTCTAAATGTAAGTATGACTGTCCGTCCTACTAATTGTGATCTAGGTATCTTTGTTAATTCTAAATGTGTGATTTGATTATCTTTGTTGAGACTGGAACTAAGAGTGTAATAGTAATTTTAGTAATTATTATTTTTATATATGAGGTAGGTACATAAAAGAGATTGATGATTCTTCTAAGTACAAATACAAACCAAAGTATTAATTAATAAGATCTCAAAATACCAATACTTAGTATTTAATGAAACAGTAACGATTAGTGATTTGATTATTGATAACTGATAAACATTTTGCTATGAGAACTTAATTTGAAAAAATAATAAAAATATTATTAATAATTTTTAATATTATATTAACTAAATGATTACAACAAAATGAATATACTGTTTCAATTTCATGCCCTAATTAATGCAGAATAATGGGTAAAATGCACCAAATTTCAGTATTTTAAGGAATTTTATACTTGACCACGTGAGTTTCGGTTTCGGTTTCGGTTTCGGCCGAAACTGAAGCCACGGCCGAATGTTCGGTTTCGGTTTCGGTTTCGGCCGGAAAACCAGGTTCGGTCGGACTCTAACCATTATTGGTCCAATCCAGCCTGTCCCTTCCCTTCCTACCCTCCACCAGGGACGCTCTAAGCCGAGGTCCGTGTCCCTCATGAGATACCCTTGGCGTGTAGCCACTTGGTTTATAAGTTTTATACCCTGGCTGGGGGCCTTAATTTATTAAAGCATCCACAGGATAACCCGGTTGAGCACCCGACAACCTCCCAGGTTGTACGAGATACCATAAACAAAAAAAAAAGTTTGTACTAATCTATTTATGTTGTCAATGACGTTAGCCTGATGGGAAAGAACGTATATTGCATAACAATAATGTTATGCCACACTCATTAATAATAAAAGCGGAATGGATCGAACTAATTGGGTAAAACCACTCTATATTTGCGATATAATTAAACATCATCACAGCGGCCACACGATCTGTTCCTCTCGATTGATTCTGACCACAACACAGCATATCATAATGAAACGTACAATTAGTATAGTTATATCATAATAGTTGCATTTTTTAATTAACTATGATTAAATCATTGGTTCGTACGGTTCTATAGGTATGAGGAACAGGGTGTAAAGTTCACTCAACCTCCATAGAAAAGGGAGGATCCTCCGACCAGACGGGTGTTGTGTCTGGCTGGCAATTGCCCAACGATTGATGTCTGGAAGTTGTACGTATGCTAGTTCCGCGGTAAACTCTGCTTGCGAGATGCAGGATTTACGTGACGTCATTATGACGCGTTGTTCGCATGTGGCGTTGTGGATACCGCTACACGGTGTCGGGCAAAAGTACTAGGAGGGCTGAGGGCTAAATAAATTGGGATAATAGCGAGGAGAACAAAAGAGAAGATGAAAACAATGGTCCCTGACTTCTGTCTTCTGTTGTTTACCTCAATTCAGGAGTATAATCAGCTTGTACGCTGATTATGTGGATTACGGCACACAGAGAAGAGGCCTGTGTCCCAGCAGTGGGAACATTATAGGCTGAGTATATATGTGTGTGTGTTATGTGATGCTTATATACAATATTAAATTATTATTCAGCTAACTCATCATCACCATCTGCTTAGCCTTTTCGGTTGGCTTCCAGGCTAACTTTCCAACTATGTTGGGGTCGGCGGTCAGTCTAACTGGATGCAGCTAAATACCGGTATTTTCTATGGAGCGACTTTCAGCTAACTATTTAAACGAAATGAAATAGTGCTGTCACGGATAATTTAATTACAGCATCATAGTAGGTGATGTCATTATAGTGCTACAGCGAAAACAGGAAAAGAGTTGTTGGCAGAAGAAATTGAGAAATAGTTGCGAAAGTACTTCCCCGAATGAGTCCATTCACGAAAATCACTATCACTAATAAAATATGACTCACGTAGGTGCAGTCAGGAGAATTTATTATTAAACATTATAGATACGGCCATTTGCCGAGTTAGAGACATTTCAAAAGAGTAACGATGGAGTTTCTTGCCCCTTCTTCTCCATGCGAAAACTACCTTTTGGAAGGGGCGACTAGAATCATTTTTAGGGTTCCGTAGCCAAATGGTCAAAAACGGAACCCTTATGGATTCGTCATGTCTGTCTGTCTGTCCGTCCGTATGTCACAGCCACTTTTTTCCGAAACTATAAGAACTATACTGTTGAAACTTGGTAAATAGATGTATTCTGTGAACCGCCTTAAGATTTTCACACAAAAATAGAAAAAAAAAACAATAAATTTGGGGGGTTCCCCATACTTAGAACTGAAACTCAAAAATGTTTTTTCATCAAATCTATCCGTGTGGATAGGATGGATAGGTCTTTAAAAATGATATTGAAGTTTCTAATATAATTTTTTTTTCAACTGAATAGTTTGCGCGAGAGACACTTCCAAAGTGGTAAAATATGTGTTCCCCCCTGTAACTTCTAAAATAAGAGAATGATAAAACTAAAAAAAATATATGATGTACATTACCATGTAAACTTCCACCGAAAATTGGCTTGAACGAGATCTAGTAAGTAGTTTTTTTTTTATACGTCATAAATCGTTAACCGCAAGAACTTTTATATTATGTTACTTGCTGCTACGGAACCCTGCATGGGCGAGTCCAACTCGCACTTAGCCGCTTTTTTATTTTAATTTAATTGTCGGGGTTTAAAAGTGCCTTTTATGTGCCTATTTGAAATAAATGATTTGACTTTGACTTTCATACCTACAAACGATGTGAATAGAGATGCAGGGGTGAAACGGTACGAAACTTAAAATGGATTTTAATGTTGAAATAATATCGTTTGTTGCCAACAAGGGCAGTTAATCGCTAATTATAACACAGTAAACACATTGGAGTCCTTTTTGGCAACGAACTATATTCGTTTAATATAAAAATCCCTTTTAAAGTTTCGTCTCGATTCACGCCTGCATCTCTATTCGTCCCGTTTGACGGTACGACAGGCAAGGAATATAAGTTGTGATAAATTGATTTAAAAGTTAATTCCTATTTCCTTCAAAATTCTTCGTATAAAGCCGAACCCTTCGGGGTATACTGGCGAGATATTATGTATGTAGGTAAGACTTGATACTAATTCAAGTCAGTTCACATGACACAGAGCCAGTCCCTGCTTTAAGGCCGCGTATTGACATGGCGAGCGTGTCCCAAAGGTTAGGTCCGTATTAGTATGTGGCAACAACTTGCTGTACACTTGTACAGACTACAGTTATACAAACTGTGTTGTACTGCAGTTTGTGAGCGGAGTAGAGGCTAGGAGAGGAGCGGGTGACTTAGCGCGAGCGATGGGAAAGTTACAATATAGATCTCGCAAGCGAATGGCGCTGTCTACATTTGTAATTGTATGCAAAGCGATCGTCTTTTTTACTTAAATCTGGAGTTTTTCAATAGTCAGATATCTCTGAACTGAAGAGTAATTATGGCCGTTTGACAGCTTTTGTAAAGAAAATATATAAATATAACAAATGGATTTATTCTTCAGATAAAAGTTATCTGACTTTAGTAAAATTACCTGAGTAAATTACCTGATATAGTACAAAATCTATCCGAGTAAATCTGTTTTTGTCCGAAAAATCTACAAATTAAAAAATAACGAATTCGTCCTTACGGCATTTCACAGGTAAGGTAAGAAAGTAGCTGCAAGCTAGATGCACTCAGTTCAATTAAATCATCTGCCTATGCAATACTCACTGGAGAATATCTTTTTGTGTTCAGAAACATCAGTCCATCTAATTAAGTCTTACAAAACCCTACCTTACTTTCACTAAACAAGCTATTTCGCCGCTGTTCTCAAAGCCCTGCATAGAAATTCTAGTTTAAAGTACATAATAACATTCATGGTCAAAACAATATTGTGCATAATGTGACCCTTTGTGTCCCACTTGAGGTCAGAAAGTCACAAGTACAATAGGTCCCACGCTGGTAACGGTAGTGTCAACTATACCTGACTCAGTTCCTTTTTGGGACAAACGAGTATCAGTTTGTAAGAGAATTTGTTATTAGGAGTAAGAATGCCTTTACAGGGGCTTGTGGCTAAGTAATAACAGCCGCACGGGTCGATCGATCAGGTTAAGCTACGCTTGCCGCGGTTGGTCTGTGGATGGGTGACCATCTTTACATACCGAGACCCCTCCGTGCCTCGGAAAGCACGTTAAGCCGTTGATGAGGCTGTCATTCGTAAATCTTTACCAGTCGCTACAGGTAACATCTTTACATACCAAAACTCCTCCGTGTCTTGGAAAGCACGTGAAGCAGTTGGTCCCGGCAGTCATTCGTGGATCTTTGACAGTCGTTATGGGTAGTCAGAAGACCGGAAATCTGACAACCAGTCTTACCAGGGGTTTCGTATTACCATGGCTCTCGTATTTCGTCGCTCCATATAGAATACTGGTACTCAGCTGCATCCGGTTAGACTGGAAGCCGACCCCAACATAGTTGGGAAAAGGCAGATGAGTAAGAATGCCTTTAAGACTAGACATACATGGATGCATTCCACCAGCTTTTATGACAAGACTTTTACAGTTCAAGCAGTGCGGTTATGGAATGCCTTGCCTGTGTCGATAAAGCGTGTCGAATCTTTGTTCACTTTTAAAATTCCAGTGAAAAAACACTTCCTCTCTCCTTAAACATCATCATTACATATACTTCCTTGCTCTTGTTTCATGTTTATTATTGTACGAGCTGCGCCTCACGGTTTCACCCGCATAAGTTTCAGTCCCGTGAGAATATCGGGATAGAAAGTATCCTATATCTTAATCCTGGTTATAAACCATCTGTGTGCCAAATTTCATCCAAATCCGTTCAGTAGTTTTTGCGTGAAAGAGTAACAAACATCCATCCATCCATCCATCTACACAAACTGTCACGTTTATAATATTAGTAGGATTTATAGTAGTTAATATATTGCTTAATGTGTGTTGGCTTCCTAAAAAGAATATTGATTCTAATAAATACAATCCGGGGTTATGTTTAGCGCCACAAATGGCACTGCGCCTTATAAATAATCCTACGTTGATAAAGCTATATAATTTTATGAAGTGTATTATAATCTCTTATCGGCCGTAATAGCCTACGATTAAACATAGGCCCTGTGACGGCTCAATGAACGGTCAGAGGTCACGTTGTTATCTGGTGAGAGGAAGAGGAGAATGAAATGGTGATCACTGTTTTGTTATTATTTCAAGGATACTCCAGACTTTTGTAAAAACAGGGAAATTCATTTAGCTAATATCGTGACATATTCGCTAAAAATGTAAACAAATATGAGTTTATGGAAAATAAATTTTACGCTACAACTTCAAACATCTTTATAACTTTTTCAATAGTGCTAGTCAATAAAGTTGATATTTGTTTAACTTGGAATAACGTCAATTTGAAATATAATTAAAATTTGATTATACGTAATTTGGGCATGTTATATCCCTTTGCTGCATCGTTGGCCTAGTGATCGCAAGCGTTACAGCTGAGCTTGAGGTCCTGGGTTCGATTCCCAGCACCATAATTGCGCAACACACTTTCAATCACAATCTGAATCATATTGAAGGATATTGCTAATCCATTGCTTCGTATGTCCCTAAAATTTGTCTGCTCAACAACGCAAATAACGCAATGAATGCTGTTGAACTGTCAAAATGAAACCCATTGCTATTGATATTGTGTTACGCAATTACCCCGCTGGTGGGGTAAAGTATTATGAGGATATGAGGTTTGTCCATCAGGAATTTCTCTGTCTGTCTGGATGTGCGCCAGTTTCATGGCAAGAGACTTACCCCCTATTACATGGAACTGAAACACAACTGTCGAAATGAGGGTGTAGAGTCAAGAACAAAAGTATGTATACACTCGGCTTTATTCAAAAGCCCAAAAAGATTTACTCCCTTTTTTTTCAAACAGCCAGACCTGGAACAACTACTTGTTGCTCATACAAATATTTGTTCCGTGCGGGAATCGAACCCGCGACACGCACCGCAGCAGTCAATCGCTTAACCACTGCGCCAACCGTACCGTCAGTCATATTTAAATGAAATTTTATGTTGTTAAAAACATAGCATTTTCGAAGCCATAGGTTTATGTAATGTGTCGTATGTCAACGTTGCATGTTGCATTCGTTATTTCACGAAAAAATCGCAATTGACAGTTGCTAAGTGTTGACATATTGGTGCTCGTGACTGTACTATAGGTACACATCTGCCTACCCTTTCGAGGAGTACAGGCGTAATATTAAATATGTTATAGCCATTATAGCCAACAAAGGGTGGGAGATTCTGTAACAACACGATGTTACACAACCCATGATATAAAACCATGCTTTCTCCGTAACAAGCTAAGCAGAGAAGTAAACAACACATGCCTGATATTTACCTGACATGTGTGTGACAATAATGTTGATGGATGACATCTGGTTTGACAGACGTGAACTATTGAGACGAGGAAATAAGAGCAAATGATTCTGTGACACACAACATCACGCTAACGTTCACTTAAAGCGGTAGATGAAAAGGTACCTACAGTGCATCAGCAAGCTTTTGTTTGACCACCCATACCGCTAGGATCACCTTTAAACATGATTGGATAATGTTAATATTAACTACGTGGAGATCTGTATATGTATTTATTTATATATGTACATATTTACATGCCATTTTAGTGAATTTGCAAAAATACTGATGCTCTTTTTTATGTTATAATGTAGATTAGAGTAGGCTATATTTTGTTTTTATTTTATTTTTATACTAAAGGGAACTTAGTAATATAGTTATTATTTTTAGATTTATTATGAGTACTACTTACTAGTTTTTATAGTTTTAAATTGTAAGTACCTATATTAATTTTAAGACCACGCTATCGCAAACCTGTAATGATAGTAATTGGAGATTTTAATAAATAAATAAAACTATTATGACATTAATTCCACCCTGTACATGTACTTATCTGCTTGAAGTATTTATTATATAAATAAATAACCTAATAATATCTGCCCTGTAAAAAAACATGCCCTGACATACGAGTTATATAGGTCGTGAGTTCGAACCAAGAAAGGCACTTTACTTTGTGAAAGAAACAAGAATTTTGATAGATGACAACAAATGACCAAAAATAAAATCCTGAAATCGTCTTAATTTAAAAAAGCTAATATGGAATCATCATTGCTTTGCCCAGTGGGAGACCATAGATAAAATATTATAAATATAAGTAAACAAAATTTAAAAGCCAGGGTGAAGCATTATTTCGTCACACAGAATTTTTGACATAACCACCTACAACCACTACCCGTTACCTCACCCGAGAATCAAACTCAAGACCTCACACCAGCTGACCAGCCTCGACAATCACGCTCATCGCCATCGATCATTCCGACGCTGCATCTGATATTATGCTAATAGCCACCACTGTCCGTAATCAATCATTGGATGTAATGATCAGTTTTTGTGATCAAATCATTATGCAGGATCATCATTGAATGTTGAGGTATTTTGTATTAGTTGGTCAAGTCATTATTGTGTAGGATTTCGAGTAATTCTGTCTATAAAACTTTGTCGATAAAATTGTAAATGGAAAAAATTAGGTATTCCACTTAGAGCACTGATTTGAACAGAACTTCCGCGAACCGCACTTGAGCACTTCCACTAACCGCACTGATACAAAATTTCGTAACGTGCGGTTCGGAGAACAGTTTATCAGTATTGTTTTCAGTTCCCGAACAGCACCAACGTAAAATATATTTTTTTTTTATTAAAAAAAAATTGTTCTCTTTTCTCGTAATCAAACACTACTTTGGGTTCAGGGTTTCTAATTCTAAGATAAGAAAAACTATTAATGTATATTTTAACAAAACATAGTAATTTGGTTAACAGCTGCACAGCCTCCGTGCTTCGGAAAGCACGTTAAGCAGGCCCCGGCTGTCATTCATGGATCTTTGACAGTCGTTACGAGTAGTCAGAAGCCCGAAAGTCTGACAACCAGTCTTACTAAGGGGTATCGTATTACCCAGTAACTGGGTTGTGGAGGTTATATAGGCAGAACTAACAAGTTCAAAATAATTTATGTCTGATAAGAAATAAATAAAAGCGTGTTATATTGTGATTGCAAAAGTAAAATAATGAAGGTGTATGCTAAATGTTATTTAATTTTCCATCAAGATGTAACACGCTCTTATTTATTTCTTATCAGGTTTAAATTATTTTAACTGTTTAGTTCTTTTTATTAACAAGTAATACAAGCTTGTTTTTAAAAAGTTTTGTTTTTAACTTTTTATTATTTTTGATGCGAGATTAACTAATACGGCGTAGTTCGTAGCGCGTAGCAGTGTTTTTTCCGTTATATGCGTTTAATGCACTTAAGCTACCTATACATCATCAGACCCTGGTTACCATCTAGCACCAAAGTATACTCATCAAGACGGATCAAACAAGCCCTAACTCGATGGTCTTATGTCGTTTAATTACTGAGTTCCTATGGCCATTTTCCAGCTCCATCATCAGACCATGGTTACTATCTAGCACCAAAGTACTCGTCAAGACGAATCATACGAGCCCAAACTCGATGGGGTTGTCTCCCTTAATTACCGACAGGTGAAACTAAATAAAAGCTTATAATACTAGTACTCAGCTGCATCCGGTTAGACTGGAAGCTGACCACAACATAGTTGGGAAAAAGCTAGGCAGGTGATGAGTAATTAGGTTAAAATCTTGCTAATTCTGAAATTGAGAAAAATGTTCTACAGTACTCTTAGATATACAGCCTTCAAATATAAGTTTTACTTACTTAAAACATTCCTACAAGCTATTTACATAGTATATAAGCTAACATACTTAAAATAATAATAGAAATATATGTACAAGTATATAAAAATACTAGAAAAGTGCGAGTAGAACTCCGACACAAGGCAAAAAACGCCGAAAAAAACCCTTTTCTTGTATGGAGACCCCTTTTAATTTTTAAGTTTATTTTAATTTTATTATTTGTCGTTATAACGGCAAATAATGACAAACAGCGGAGGCGTAACAGGGTTCTGTTGACACACTTACGGACACGGTACGGAACCCTAAAATGGAAGGGAATGAAACATACGACATCGAAAAATTCGTCCGCATCGTTCTCAACAGGAAACGAAAAAAAAATAATTCAAATTACTTTTGGGGCTGATTCTTCAATCGACAGATAATTTATATTCGCGGAATAAAATTGACGTCTGACAGATTTTGTATCGAATAGCTATCAAAAATTAAAAATTATTCCTCCCATAAAATTATCTGGGGTTGGAAAAATCACCCCTTAAAAATATATTTTCAAATCCCATTTTCCTCAATTCTAAAGCTACAAAAAGATTTTCACACGTAAACACGGCTACAATAAAAACAAGAGCACGTTAACCATGAAACAAATCACAATCAAATACTCATTGGCTCTGTTAATTGGCTATAATAACTGCCATTGCGTACACGCAGCCAGCTACATTTTACTGCAGGGCGATAAGGACCCGATATTTCCCTCTAGCTACAAACTTAGTAGGAACTTATTCCATGTTTAAGATGAGATTTCAAGGTAATTGTGATGCAGTAAAAAACATTATTGCATGAGTTGCAATAAATACTTTATAGTACCTACCTATCCTGGGGGTCTCGTGGCTATGTAGTTAATAACAGCCGCACGAGTTAATCGAAGGTTAAGCTACGCTTGCCGCGGTCTGGTCGTGGATGGGTGACCCACGAAATATCGAGAACCCTCCGTGCCTCGGTAATTCATTGCGCGAGTTGCTTGCAATAAATACTAACAGCCGGCAGGGCTCGATCGGAGGTAAAGCTACGCTTGCCGCGGTCTGGTCGAGGATGGGTGACCCACGACATATCGAGACCACTCCGTGCCTTAAACAAGCACGCGTAACGACTGTCATTCGTAGATGGTTGACAGTCGTTACGGGTAGTCAGGAACATGCATGTCTAATAACCAGTCTTTGGAGGTATGAGGAACAGGGTGTAAAGTTCACTCATCCTCCATTGAAAAGGGAGGATCCTCCGACCAGACGGGTGTTATGTCTGGCGGGCAATTGCCCAACGATTGATATTGGGAAATTGTATCTATGCTAATTAGCAGTAATTGACAGGATTTGCGTGACGTCAGTATGACGCGTTGTTCGCATGTGGCGTTGTAGATACCGCTACAAGTCAAACCAAGGGGTATCGATACTGGTATTCAGGCATTCGGTTAGACTAGAACAGACCCCAACATAGTTGGGAAAAGACTAGCGTAGCTTTACCTTCGACTGAACCGTGTGGCTGTAATCATTTAGCCACGAGACCCTCAGAAGTGTCTTATCCAAATAAACATTATTCTTTCTATATTTCTTTTAAAATAGAAGTATAGTATACTAATTATTTTTCATTAAATAATATTTTTTGTAAGATTTGTGTTACATTTTAGAATTTCGTTTCTCATTGTACAGACGCCAGCAGGTCAAGCTACCCGAAACTGTCAAATTTACCCAATCAACCTTAAACCTAAATGCTTTAGCGATAAAGTTGAAAATCGATTAAAGAAATATGACAGATTGTAGTAGCTTGATGTGCTGGCGTCTGTACTTTTGAAGAATTGCGAATATGGTGAGTTGAGAGTTAATTAAATTAAGAACCTGGTGATTTGAGAATCGGGTAAGTTGAGAAACAGGTTAATTGATAATCTGGTGGGTTAGGAATCTGGTGAATTGAGAATTTCGTAAACTGCTCATGAGCCACATTAAGTACCATTCCGAAGTATTGAATTTATCACGAAAACTAGTCCGGAAAATATAAGTATTAAAACAGCACACGATCAAGTCTGGACAGAAATAAAGTCGTGAACAAACACCGCAACGTAAACGCGTACAAAACCACAATGTTTTGATTAATCAGTGACTAGGAAACGACGCAGACTTTTCATAACACGTAAAGTTTACGTTCCAACGATTATAATTACGTACATTTACGTTCTGGCGTTACGGTTTTTACAATGTGGAATGTCAACATTGTTTTGCGAAAACACTTGATTTCTCACGGTAGTTATAATTATAGGGGCGGTTGAAGTTTCTCTGAGGGACAAATGATAGGTTAAACCCTCTCTAATAGTAGATTAAGTCAGTAGGATCTTCTTGTTAGCCAAAAGTTTATATAATACTAGCAGCGCCTCGCGGTTTCACCCGCATAAGTTCCGAATCCATGGGAATATCGGGATAAAAAGTATCCTATGTGTTAATCCAGGCTGTAAACTATCTGTTTGCCAAATTTCATCCTAATTCGTTCAGTAGTTTTTGCGCGAAAGAATAATAAACATCCAACAATCCTCACAAACTTTCGCGTTTATAATATTAAGTAGGATGTTTGTCCCAAAATTCAACTAACTGCACTCACTGACGCAGTCATAAGATTATCAAGTGCACAGGTGACAGGGCCATGTGGCAAGATGGGTAATTGTCTGTGGGGAGATGCCGCATACGTACTTGAGATCTGCATTCACTACCATCCAACAGGCTATCGTATCGAAAATGACACATTTCGATAACCAGGGGGTGTACTCCGAACTGCAAAGTGCGAATGTTCGGATCGGACCGACACATGGCCGAACCGAATATTATTGAAAAATACGAAAAATTAGGATCGGCTCAGTTGGGTCGGACCATAGTCAATATTCGAAAGAGTGTAAGAGTGTAGGATCGGAACCGACCGAACCAAATAGTAACATCGTAGCAGGAAACGGCCGAACATTCAGCCGATACTACTTCGGAGTAGACCCCTGGTTTGTCTTGTATACATACACAACTACTTGTAGGTCATACTAATATTTGTTCCGTGCGGGAATCGAACCCGCGACACGCAGCGAAGCAGTCAATCGCTTAACCACTGCGCCAACCGTGCCGTATTAAGACGTATAAAAGTGATTCCGGTATTATATTTACAGAATACACCATTCATTTCACTTCGTAGAGATTTCATCGACGGCAGTTGTTTATCAATTTATTTTGTTTGGTAGGTTAGTATGCTAAGCCGATGATGAATGTCGCAACAGCACTCAAAATAATGCTCTGGCACGCAATAAAACCCTGATTAACTCGTCACCGATCATAAACATAATTTTATGAATGTGTTCTACAGTCCTGCACAAGAAATAGATTGCTATACTCAGATTGGAATGCATTAACCTAATTTCTATAACAGTTTTACTTCAAATGATGACAAATAACTCATGTTTTCAATTCAGACCAGGTTGGAATTCTAAACACTGTCGAAGAACTGAACTGGCGCGTATTTCTTCATTAGGAACTTGCTTAGACGACTACTTAAAGTGGGCTCTTAGTTGCGCATAAGGACCAAATCTTGCAACAGTATGATCAGCCTGGGACACAGGCCTCCTCTCTATGACAGAGAGTGGGCCATAATCCACCACGTAACTATAAAATAAACGTTTTTATTTATGTTACAAGAAGTCTGAACCAACCAACGAACAGAGGGTTAGCAAACGACAAACGTTAAGAAACCGTAATGCAAATATGTTTTCGCAATGCGCTTGCGTAGGGTTAGTAGACGAACAATAAGACTTCCGCACTCCTTATCTATGCGCCGCCGAGGTGATAGTGGGGATAAAATACGTGCCTTCGACCCCAACAAATCATAGTTGCAATAAAACAGTAGTAGGTTACACTTCGGTGGTAAATGCCTAGATTGTAACATAACATCACGCTTTTTTTAGCCAAAGGATTGGGCAGAGGTGCTTAGCACACCCAGATTTCACCAGTTGTGTTTAAGCTCCATGTAACAGTGGGCGGGGGCCTATTGGCATCAACCGGGCTGCAGCTGAGAAATTCTATGTTTTCCTTCACCGTTTTGAGAGCAGTGGTGATGAAATGAGTTACACAAAGTAAAGCGCCTGCCTGGTTTCGAAGGCGGGCACGAGCTACAACTCGAAAGTCAGCGTTACTCTTGTGCATCACTGCGCACTAAAATTATTTATATAAAACAAAAACAGATACAGACGTCTCATAATTTAGCAATTAACAAAGAGTAGAGAATAAAATGAGTACACTAAAACTATTATAACCTGTGAGACAAACGATTAAGTAGTTTAGACTTACTTACGCAGAACCAATATTTGCATGACCTACTGAACGAGGCATTAGTGCATGTTCATATAATGATTTCTCTCTGTAAACGCATCCTCGATTTAGGAGAAAGGTTTGAGGAGAATGTGACTAATGTTTTATATACTGCCTCGTTGGTCTAGTAGTCGGAATTGCCACTGCTGAGCATGAGGTCCTGGGTTCAATTCCCGAGTCGGGCAAAGTGGTATTGGGTTTTTTATCAGGAATTTCTCAGTAGCAGCTCGGAATCTAGATTGTTCCCGGTTGATGGGAATAGCCTCACCCTATTACATGGGACTTCATCATAACTGGCGAAATGTGGATGTACCGTACACCTCGTCTAACCTGCCTATGCTACCTATATGATTTATTCGATCTTGATATGTTAATTTCTTTTTTTGTTCCTCAAATTTTATAATTTATATTCGTCATTCATAATTATTTTATTTATTTTTATTTTCATCGTGTTTACACCTAGTTATATGTGAATGCTGTGGTCTCCTGTAATTGAAGGAGCACATGTAAAAGAACCTTTTTCATCATTGTAGATTTATATTGTATTATACGTGTAGGTTTCCTTTGTAAATAAATTTCAATCCCATGATAATTATTGGATCCTAACGACCTCAACAGTGGAGCCCTTATGTAAAAAAAACATAGCCTATAATAACGACGTAATTAAGGACTATAAACAACCCATCAACAACAATCTTGATGCTGATAACATTGTACAAGATAACATACTAATTATACGAGCTAATTATCTATGTAGTTAGTATACCACAGTAGCGGACAGTAAACAATGACAACATTCTTAACTTTCCATTATTTTAGCTATGTAGAGAGATTTAAAGAGTATACGAATGACGATGGCAAGATAAGTCACAGCTATAAACATCTCAAAACGGTGAAGGAAAAACATCGTGAGGAAACCGGCATGTCCTAGAACTGAAAATTCGAAGACATATGACATCTACCAACCCGCACTGGGCCCGCGTGGTAGATTAATTAGCCCACTCCCTCTCTCATAGAGGAGGCCTGTGTCCCAGCAGTGGGAACATTATAGGCTGATTATATTATTAATTATTATATAAACATTATCGGGAAGACCTGGACTGGACATGATAAGCACAAAACTGAGAAACAGTGCGTGAAATGTATTGACTGAGAGAGGTATTGGTGATGAATGTGATGATAGAATAACTCAAACTCAAACACAAATCATTTATTTCAATTAAACAATTTACAGGCGCTTTGGAATTGTCAAGGAGTCAGTCAGTCAGAAATATGAACCGAATTATCGCCTTAAGTTTGAATTTGCGCGATAAATAGCAATAGTGTTACTTGGTCGAGTTGAATAAGATAACCGTCGCTATGACTAGAATATTATCTAAAGGAAAGAATATTACAGAAAAGAATATTGGACTTAGTAATGATGACATCATTATGATATTATCATATCTGATGAAGATAATGATAGCATATAATAGACTGATATGATTATCAGTCGATAAACATCCGCTACTGAACTTAACATAACACAACATCACGCATGTATCCCGTGATGGGCTAGGCAGAGATGTAACTTTAATACACCCACATTTCGCCATTTATGTTTAAGTCCCACGTAATACGGGCGAGCCTGTCGCCATCAACCGGGCACTAATCCAGACTCCAGGCTGCTACTAGGAAATTCCAGATGGAAATACCCAATTACACTTTGTCCAAGCCAGGAATCGAGCTCAAGACCTCATACTCAGCAGTAACGCTTTACTAGACCAACAAAGTGGCCAGTAAACTTGATACATCTAAATTCTAATAGAGCACGGCATAATACAAATCGCGGATAGATGAACTAAGATGAACATCCTGGATGAAGATACTGATATCATTAGGGCACATGATGGCACAGCTGTAAGAAGTCTGGACAGGATACATCACAGGAAGAAACGGGATAACGATAGTCACTCCTGGCATTCAAACATCACATAGTTTCATTCATCAATGACTTTATTCTGGATGTAGTGCATGGAATGCCTGCATTGAAACCAGAATGGTAGAATAACCACATAAGTACTACTAATTAGCTCAAAGATCACGTGTTGACGTCACATTTTAAGCAGGAACTACAGTAATAACTAAACATGCCTTTAGTTTTCCTGTACATAGGTAATATCCTTAATCCTATTATTGTGACAATACAACAATTGAATATTTCTTCGACACTTTCGTAATTATTATTACGATCACGAAGAAGAAACCATTAAAACCACGGAAATATGCAAAAAGTACAAGAGTTCACCGGATCGGTCAATGTGACGACACTTCTTTCCAAGAATTAACCGTCAGACTTTCGGCTGAAATGATGATGATGAAGATGATTATGATTGAGAAAACGACTAATCGAAAAGTATAGAAGACGAAGACATGTTGACACCAAATAAATTAGGATAGGGGCAAGAGAATGATGATGAATGATGAAGGACTTTGGCCAACACATGAGAAAACTGTCATTAGGAAGTTAAATCAAGAGCTTGAAGAAAGCAGTACTCCTGGACAAGTTGAGTATTAGTATGAGGTTCTTCTGTATAGAGACTTTACTATAGAAGAAAAGGAGTAGGCAGCTCTTATGGAGAACAGCTCAAAATATTATTTTCAAGTAGACAATCATAAACATGACATGCTAAGAAAAGATGGAAGAACTGTGTGAAAGATGATATAGCTCGAATGGGGATGACTACCGAGATGACGACTAATAGAGAAGTATGGAAGGAAAACAATAATAAAGGCAAGAGAATGATGCTGATGAAGATCATGAGAATGATAATCAAACAATGCTAGAGAAAACTAAACCAAAGAAAGTGGAGTCTTGTTTGTATTTTTCTAAAGTGTCCTACACAAGGATTTCTCCCGCATCGTGGGTGCGTTTACCGACACCGATCTCATGCACAAACATACAACCAGAACAATCAATACTAGTATCAGTAGGCTAAACTAATATTTGTGACAAGAAAGGACTGTGCTGTTTGTTTATGGTTGATATCACTATGACAATAGACATTACTATAAGCAATCCTTGGATTGTTTAAGATAATGCATCGTCAATAGGGGTAGACAATAATTGATTTGGGTCAGGTAGTTGGAAATTTCAACACGGAACACCAAAAACTATGTCAATTTTTATTTACCAGGAAATGTACATACATAATCAGTCTATAATGTTCCCACTGCTGGGACACAGGTCTCCTCTCGGTGAGAGGGAGTGGGCCGTAATCCACCACGGGGGCCCAGTGCGGGTTGTTCCTCATTATTTTTGGTACCAGAAAATAATGAGGCATAATTATATTTTACTAGCTTCTTCTACCCGCAACTTAACAACATAAAATTACCTATGCCACTTGACAATGATGAAGCTTCCCATAAGAGAAAGAATTCCTGGAATCGGATCAGGAGGATCCGATTCCGAGAATTCTTTCCGATTCCGAAGATTAACTACTCACAAATACATCTTTATAACATTAGGGTAGACTACGGCATGGCCTATTCGCATAAGGTTCGTGCCAAGAAGAAATAGCAGAAAGGCACAAAGGAGAAAAATTATATTATATACGTTTACTAATTGAAGTAAATAACTTGACCTTCAAGAAAACCAGTGCTCAAGTTATCGATTTTACCCAATTATAGGGTGAGCAATAGTAGAGTTAAAAGTGGAGTGAAATGAAAGGGCGTACAATACATTATTGTACGCCCTTTCATTTCACTCCACTTTTAAACGTCAAAAGGGTTAGTATACCGCACGTATTTCATCTACACCTACTAAATCTGTATAATCTTCTGTGATTTTCTTTTAGACAATAGAATTGATTATGATTTTGATAGTGTCATCGTTCCCGTTGTTATTGATAGCAACAACAGTTAGATTAGGTAGTTACACCAACCTATAAAATTCTGCCTAAATTCCGTTACATTATACCTAAACAAAAACCTGTTAATAATCAATCAACAAGTGAGAAAAAAACGGTAAAACATATTTGAATATTTACTTCATTTATTTATATTTTTCTCAACTGTTGATATTCCCTTATATGTTTCGAAATCACTTTCCCAATTTTTTTTCCTATTTAAGTAGAATGGAATAGAATACCTACTCCTTATTATGTATATCATACGGATAACCAGAAATCACGATAGCCAGATTAATTTCGAATAACTTAATTATCCCTGTGTTATCTAAATAAGGGAAAAACGTGCAATTATGCACTTAATCGCATGTTTTATCCTTATTATTACAATAATTGAATATTCATTACTATTGATATTACTGTAAACGATGAATTAAACACTACGATAATAATAAAAACAGTTTAAATAATCATTACACAACCAGGTACCCGGCAATTTAAGAAGACAGTAATCACAAAACAAATTGAAACAATAGATATGATGTAACAGAACTGACAAATGAATGATTCAATATCAGTGTGAGAACAATTATGCTTAAACAAACAGTCGACCTAGATACAGGAGCAAATTGTCCGTGCATATCAAACGCGGTAGTAAATCAAAATGTAACGTAATAAGACGTTAACGATGAACATTCTTGAGGGAATAGATAGAGTGGATAATTGAACACCTTTCCATCTATTTTTATGAGACAGAATGAGGCAAACTCTGGATTAAATTCTAAAATTGTTTATTACTGTTGAAGAAGCGTAAGCTTACACTTCATAGCTGTTTTGGTGATTCATCGATGAAGCGATTAAAACAACAAATCGTAATAAAATAACAATAACATAGGAAAACGTGTTTATAAAAAAAAAATATAATTGAATAATGGGACATAGGGCTTAAAACATAACAGGCAAAATGAGGGTGTTACTATATATAATAGAATATACGAGGGTGGTTCTCTACCCAACCCTTCGGGGAACACAGGCGTGATGATATGTTATAAACAATGGTCAAGGATTTTATAAACTTATCTATTTCTCGAAGGCTATTATGCTATTTATCAGTCCATTCGTAGACAAATACGGTCTAATAATAAGGTTGACAAATACTATTATTAGCTTAATAATAAAGACTCTTTGACGTTAAAAACAACATTCTTTTGTTGAGAATAACAAAGAAATTACACAATTGGTAAAAATCAAGAGGAACCATAACATGTTTTTTTCGATTATCATCGGTTTACAAGAGCGCCTAATGTTAACTCTCAAGTATTGCGGAGTATACTACATTTATCATACACTTGACACTAATACGAATTATACAAACAATCTGTTCGATACGATCGCAGATAACAACGATTGATTTGAAGTGAAACAACATAAATCATCGAAGAATGTAAATTTCATACCAAATGATCCGATGAATAGGAACTTTTACTTCCTATGGAATCGCACAAACGCATGAATCACTACGTGCATAAACAAGACCCAACAAGATAAATTAAATGTTTTCAATGCAAAGATCACTACTGCATTAGTCAAGTTAAGATCGCAACAGAATGCACCAAACCATAAAAATCACATTCCACATCAAACATTAAAATAATTTTTACAAAGATTTTACTATTCACTGCACTTTAATTATAAGACTGATAAACTAGAAAATAAACAATGCAGATGAAAGTGTTGATACAAACGAGAATAAAAAAGACCGTGCCTAAACAATGGGACTCATTGAAACGCATCGTGTGTAAGAATTTCAAAATCTACTCACCATCCATATCAGCATCAACACAATGGACCACGAAACACTTGCACATAAACACACAAATAATAATATATGTTTTAGAACTTTTCAAAACACAGGACCTAAAATATTCCCTAGAGGGACACCCACAAGTTAATAATTCGAAAATCGTATTTCGTTCGCAACGTGCGCGCGATTCGGGACGCGGCGTGCCTTTCAATAACGGTCCGCTCTCTACAAAGATCGACGGCTGACTGACTACTAGCTGCGCCGGCGTCGCTGTTTACTATAACCCCATGAACAAGATTATCAAAAGCTTTCAACGAATTTTCGCCTCTATCGCTGTGAGTGAAAGGTAAATTTTGGAATGTCTCTTATGCATCCGACGTAAGTATTTGTCATTTCGTATGAATGAAAAAATAAACTGTACGCATAGAGCTTTCTGTATGCGTTCGTTTCGTTTTATAACATAACCTTAATTAATGTTTATATCGCTTACAATCCTTGGCTCGTTTGAGTCTCGTATGACATTATGATTCATTTCACTATTCACGCCTAGTGCTTAGTTTACTTTTATTTTGTCCAGTTCATCATGATTATGTTATTAATATTTCTGGGAACATAACTAGTATACCTAGGTATATTAAATTATGTTTCTTGTTACTATTTGGATATTTATGGCATGTGTCCAAATGAAATGTAATGAGCTCTGTTTAAAAATGTCTCAGGTCATTGTGAACTTTATTGCTGTGTGATTAAAATAAATTTTGCTTGTCTCCATGAGATGTTAGAATGAGATAAACTACAATAGACACACAAAAATAATTTAATACTTTAGTTCATTGTACTACCTTTATTTTCCTGTTGATCGAAATAAAACTGACGCCATTGACCTACTTATAGGACAGGTATTTATTTCCGATCTTCCCGGTATTACATGATAGGAATAATTAAATTCATCAATTGTTCCTGTGAAATGATTTATATAGTTTCTCACTTGTCTGAGATGTACATACAAAGATTCAAGCATTTTGTACAGTAATAAATTACTACATCCATGTGACCCTGTGAATGTGCATAACTAGGTTGAAACTGTAAAAAAATAGTTGGTCTAATTATAGAACTCACAAATACTAATGTGTGGGGGTCCTTCCGCCAATAACAAATGATTATTATTATACTTAGTTACGGAGAGCCTGGCAACAACCGGGATTATGCTAGAAGGAGACTAATGACCCGAGAAGTCGTGGGAATTCTTTATCAAATCAATTTGGAAACAAATGTATATTGCCTATCTTCCCACTTACATAGAAGTTATGGGTGTAAACTATTTGCTCCCATTCCCGAATCCGTGTTGTGTTAGGACAAATAAATCAATCTTGATTGTGCTCTTTATCTTAATCCCAGATCAGCGAGAAATATGGGTGTATTTGGATAACACATTAATATTATAATGTATTTCAATGAGATTTCAAACAAAACTTTGTTATTTTGAGAGGCGCCAAGTTACTCATCGATGACTTATTTCACCACCAAGGACAATAAAACCACAAATAAATACAAAGTATTATGCCTATAAAATTACTCTTCTAAATGACGTTTTGGTCTAACATAGTACGAACGAATACAATTAAACTGACATCCTTTGATTCTATCCTTTAATCATCATGGTACAGTATGGTCACTTCTTCCAATACATATATTGACTTGAATGTGCCCTGGCGGCTGAGAGTATGTCATGCTCACTCTAATGTCTCGCTGGTGGTGGCGTGTGTTTTGGATCATTAAGTTCCCTTCAAAATGGTTGAGCTGAATGGTGCTGATCCATACGTCATGTTCGTGAATGGGCGCCGTCAGTGGGGACTGGTCATCTCTTATTTGCCACGGCTTATTGTAATTTTTAATTTCTGAATTGTTTTAATGTTTTCTAAAACGGACACTTCTAACGTGCACGTCTTTCTACATCGTTCTCACATAGTTAATTTCAACACGAATGATGTAATCAAATATTTTGTAACAATTTTATGATTTAAAAGAGTGTCCATGGAGTTGCTTGCCCGTTCTTCTCCATAGGTACCTACGCTTTGGAATGGGCAACTAGCTTCATCTTTCTGACTGACTGACCCTTTGACAATTCAAAAGTGCCTGTAATTGGTTTAGTTGAATTAAATGATTTGAGTTCGAGTTTATATTACTGGCTTATCTAACGCCGAAGCTACTAATGGCTAACGTATAGTCCTGGTAATTGATAGGGTATCAACCTACATCGACTAGTAAATTAAAATCATCAAGCTCTTGTTTAAAGCCAATAAAATTGTTTTTCGAAGAATTTGTGTCAAGACACTTGTCATGTAGTTAGTACAATCTTTAATTAAATTGAATTAGATAAGAAAGGAGATAAGACAATTGGTGACACATCTCGTATTAACGTAGACGATGTTAGAGCTGATTGTGTTTAAACAAATTGTGTTACTGATCTAACGGTTGCTAAAGAAAATATTAGAGACTACCTAATAACTAGAGACGACTAGGAGTCAATAGAAGCATAGCAGGGTGAGCCTTTAGTCGTTAGAGAAATCGTCGCAACAACTAAGAACATGAATGTAAGAGACTAGGTCGTAAGTTCGAAGCCAGACAGGTGCGGATTATATCATCACCAATGCTCTAAAAACGATGAAAGAAAACATGTGAGGAAACCGGCATGTCCTAGAACCAAACAATTCTAAGACATGTGACGTCCACCAACACGCACTGGGCCCGCGTGGTGTATTACGGCCCACTGACTCTCACTGAGAGGAGGCCTGGGTCCCAGAAGGGGACCATTATAGGTTGATTATGTAAAGCTATTGCTAATTCACAACAAGCGCTGGGGCTCTGTCTCGTATAGGGTCTTAGCATTATGCTGAGCGATGGCCGTTTTGCGTGAATGTGACGCATGTTTACCTCCCACTTTTATTTTTTTTGTGTTTGTTCTTTTTTTTTATGCGTCATGTTTGCCGCAAATAAATGTATTTTCTTTCTTTCTCTTTCATAGTGTAAGAGAAGCCAAGCTTTTATTTCCACCTCAGTAAAAAGGTTGGGTACATGTGCCTTACTTTACTCCGGAAATGAATGAAAAGCAGTCTTTGATTAAAATAATCATTGTCCCATGTAAGTAGTAAAAACCAACGCCTTGGCCCTTACAAAGGTTTTCCTTGGAACGTTACAATACTTACAATTAACGACCTCCTTGGCAATACTATTGTAACCTGTTACCTCTGGTACTGCACTTGCTAAGGCGTCATTGCAATCGTATCCGATATCGTTATTGGTGCACGTGGCTTCGATTAATATTTAAACTACGCACGCAGATTGTTTCGTACATGCATTCCCTTCTTCCTTTTCGTCGTGTCCATAGCACCACAGTGTATTAAATTGCGTTGACCCTAATCTCTGCCACTTCCAAAGGTCGCTATGGCTGCATTTTTTGAAGCAAAGGGATGATACTATGCATTCCCTTGATCCCAAGTGGCTGGTTGGAACATTATTATCATCGTCACTGATAATTTGCAGTCTCCTTCCTCAAATAAGTTGGGTAACGTTTTCTTGGTGGGAAATAAGCCCGCTTCCTATTATAATGTGGGTGTACAATAGGTACACTTTTGCCCAACCCTTCGGGGAAAACAAGGCATTTCATGGGGTTTTCATGGTCACCATGTACGGTTGAAACCAATTTTTATATATATATTTTTTATGAGACAATTCGTCGAAGAAAGACCTATTGCCAGTCGTGGGTGTAGTTAGGCATATCATAAAGATGATGATGTTGTTAGACTACCCAATTGGGGACGGTACATAAAACGAAATCTTCAAGAGTGAGAATTTGGTCCAGTGGGTAGATGTCGCTTCTCATGCACAAGATTGTAGGTGCAAATCCAGCCAAGTACCGATGTTACTTTTTTCATTCATAATTATGTTGATTTTATCTAGGACATTACTGACATCGGTGAAGGAAAACATCGTGAGGGAACCTGGACTTATATAGTGAATAATTATAAGTCTGAAATCGCCAAACCGTGTTGAGCAAGTGTGATGTTCATGCCTTCTCTGTATGAGAATAGGCTTTTGCCCTGTTGTGGGACAATAATAGGCTGGTATATTACGTTTTATTACAAGAATAGTTTTATGAAATTAATCAAGATAAATCAGGAAAATACTTATCAGATGTAAACACTTTAAGACATCCATTAAAATAAATGCTGAGGTGAAAGGCTAACAAGGACATCAGAAATATACATTAATCTTTAGTATCTGTTATTGTTTTAATTAGAACACTGTGGACATAATATATAACATAATGATCACTATCTTGGAAACCTCACATACCTCATCTATTCACATTATCATCTCAACATCATCATCATTCTGATGACTATCTTTATTGGTCAGCATTCGTTTCATATCAGCTTCCTTGTTCTTATCGGTGTATTCTTCTGATGGGGAAACTACAATATTCTTATTTTTTATATTCTAAATGTGATAGTTTGATATATTTTCGATACAAAAGCTGTCATACCGAAATATTTATTCCCCAGATCTGAGGGATAATTCTCGTAACTTTAAGAACGTTCACAGTATAATCACAGTCTCAAACTGTCAAAAATACCTCTAATTTTGACAAGTTTTTGATATTAATTGTCGCTGAGATAAGATTACGACCAGAATTTGAACGTTTTTAATTACTATATATTGAAAATTCAGCCTTAAGTCAACTTTTGCATCGGGCCAATAATAATAATCTATTATTTATGTTACAAAAAGGATTATATATTTTCTCAGCCTCATTTAGGTCGATCAATCGTCATTGTGAAAGTAGACGAAGTGAACAAGCCTGTACCGCTAGTGTTTCAATGAAATATCATGGGATAAACAGAATGATGCCAGTGGATGTCTTTCAAAATATTAAAAATCAAGGTAAATCCCCTGACTATATCTCTGGTCCAACAGGTTGTGACGCATAAAAATGGGTCCGTTTACACCAAAGACGGGACAACCCGAAACCGACTAGGAATGTATTTGAAGAGAAAGGGAAGAATTTTAGCAATTTCCCCCGCCAGCCATTTCTATAGAATTTTCCATTTCAAACACGGCTCGTCCCTTCCCATTCCTGTCTTTATCCCGTTAGTAAACCGTAAGAAATGCACATCTTTTCTACACAATGTCAAAGTCTTCGGGAATCCCATTGAATGGGAAACGAAGAATGATGCAAAAGCTATAATTAAATGGGCAGACGATATCAATTCTAATTCCGATGATGTAGAGCTCAAATTCCTTTTTTGATTGACCTTTGGAGCATGGAGCATAATGCACTTTAAGCATGTAACGTCATCGTAAGCTAAAGCATTTGAATTTGGACTCTCTGTTTATGGAAACAACGTTTATGAATCAGTGCGCTGTGGACGCTGTGGTGCACTGTAGACGGAAACGATTCGGAAGTGAGTAATACTAAATCACCTGTATTAATTATATAAAGTTTCTTTGCGGATCTCGTCTATATTAGTACTTGTATCATCCTATGTGAATTTACAAACTATAATATAACCATTATGAGATAATATATCGAGGTAATTATTGAGTTCAACCCATGGATCTTCAACAGGCGCCAAAACACCATCCTTCCAACTATCCTACTAATATTGTAAACGCGAAAGTTTGTGAGGATGGATGTTTGTTTGAACTCTTTCACGCAAAAACTACTGAACGGATTTAAATGAAATTTGGCACGCAGATAGCTAGATAATTAACGCAACGAGTAGTGTGTCTATTATCCCGATATTCCCACGGGATCGTAACTTATGCGGGTGAAACCGCGGGGCGCAGCTAGTTTCTTATAAATGATAGTTTACAGACTGCCTCCTTGATCTAGTGGTCGTAAGCGTAATGCTGAGCATAAGGTCCTGGGTTGGATTCTCAAGTCGGGCATAGTATTATTGGAATTTTCTACTAGGAATTTCTCAGTAACAGCCGCAGTAGTATCGGCGGGTTTCCTGCTACGAAGTTACTATTTGATCCGGTCGGTCCCGATCCTACACTCCTACACACTTTCGAATATTGACTATGGTCCCGACCCAACTGAGCTGATCCCAACTTTTTTCGCATTTTTCAATAATATTCGGTTCGGCCATGTGTCGGTCCGATCCGAACATTCGCACTTTGCACTTCGGAGTAGACGACCCCTAGATTCGTGCTCGGTTGATGGCAATTGGCTCGCCCCCTAGTACATGGGACTTAAAGGTAACTGACGAAAGGGGGAGGGTGAAGAGGGGCGTGATTTTGTGTTATGTTATGAACCTAGTTCACTATAGGTACGCAAGATAACTAAGAAAGTCATCATCTGCCTATCCTTTTCCCAACTATGTTGGGGTCGGCTTCTAGTCTAACCGGATGCAGCTGAATACCAGTATTTTACATGAAGCGACTGCCTATCAGACCTCCACAATCCACAACCCAGTTACTGGGTAATACGATACCCCTTGGTAAGACTGGTTGTCAGACTTTCGGGCTTCTGACGACACATAACGACTGTGTGAATGACAGCCAGGACCAACGGTTTAACGTGCTTTCCGAGGCACGGACGAGTCTCGGTATGTAAAGATGGTCACCCATCCACAGACCAACCGCAGCAAGCGTGGATTAACCTGATCGATCGCCCTGTACAGCTGTTATTATTTAATCACGGGCCTCTCAATATAACTAAGAAAGTCCTTACGAAAAAAATCTGATCACACTGCAGTGAGCAAAAGTAGTGAGATAAATCTTAGTTGGTCAATCTGGCTGGTATAATAACCACTTGCAACCTTTGGACAATGACCCGGATGATAAAAAGTAGTGCAGTCTTTACCTGTGAATCAGATTTAGCAACATCTAAAACGAGAGATGACCTTGAGGATAGAGAATGAATAATCGGAAATACTTCCATATTACTTCTTTCCTTGGGTATAATATTTATTTCCCACGCTTGAGGCGTGGTGGTTTATTTAATCATTATTCGTGAGATAAAATTTATTTGACTAGGTATTGATCAATCAGCCCTTTTTTTTTTTTTTTTTTTTGGATGGGAAATCATCAAATGACCCCTCCCGCTCTGGGTGGAGCGGAAGGGAGTGTCAGACTTTTACTGACTAAAACCCATCCGTGTTCCTTCCTTAGCCCTTTCTGTTCCAGGGCAGCGGTTAATTAAGAGCTGATTTTTCCAACGCCATATAATTTTATCCGAGAAATAATTTGTAGTTTTGAATCAGACGTCAATTTTATTCTTAAAAAAAAAAAATTTAGGGCTAAATGATTTTTTTTAAACGTGAATTACTCCTGTAATTACACACTATGAATTACTCCTGTATCGTGGGTGCGTTTACAGACATTTAAACTCACATACACAAACAGCCAGACCCGGAACAACTACCTTTAGGCATTACAAATATTTGTTCCGTGCGGGAATCGAACCCGTGACACGCAGCGCAGCAGTCGCTCGCTCAGCCACTGCGCCAACCGCAAAGTCCATTTTGTAGGTTTGTACAAACAGTTTTACACGTCAATCATATTTTACAAACTAGATGAGTTCGGCGTTTCCTATCTGACTAGTCTGAGAAGAAAGGCCGAAACGAACTCAGAGATCACAGTCTCTTTTAAAGTCCAGACATAATCTTGGTCGGATCATATGAAGACCATGTAGATCGATGTCTGAGGTAGTATTTTGAGGAAAGAACCACACAGATTGAGAGGACCTGTCCAGTCAGTGCACGCATTTGTCAGAAATACTGCAGCTCAACTCAAAACCTAAGGAGCTCAACGATTACCAACAGCATATACTAAGAGTTCTTGTTTTTTACGTACCTAGGCGAGCGTCAAGTGATATCAAGTTGCCAAAATGAAAAGGAACATTTAACTTTAATTAACCTCTTTAAAACAAACAGTTTCTTGCCAAAACAGCATTTTACTGTCTCGTGCCAAAACTGCAAAAAAGTACAGTATTTCTGAGAGCCTACTACTATTCCCCTGCCCCGTGACGTTTCTCTTTTTTCCTTTCATTACTGCCTTGTTGGTCGCAAGCGCTACTGCAAAGCATGAGGTCCTGGGTTCGATTCCCGGGTCGGGCGTCATTGAGTGAAGTGTTATTGAGTTTTTCTACCTGGAATTTCTCGCCCGGAGTCTATATTTGTGCGCAGACTTAAACATAACAGGCGAAATGTGGGTGTACTTTAGGTACACCTCTGCATAACCCTTTGGGGACTGCAGGCTTGAACAAATGACTACCATCATCAACTCCTTATGCCTTATTCTCACAAACCATGCTCCACCTCCTATCCTGCCCTCTGTGTCCCAAAACATGCAGTCAAAGTGACCTCTGCGCTGCCACCGACAACGCCGTGGAAGTGGCAAAGCTTTGGGAAAACAGCATTTAAAATACAGTCGTGACAGCGACACTAAGAAGATTTCCTTATTATTGAAGATGACAGAAACTCATGGAAACCACGCAGGATGAACGAAGCTAAACGAGGAACGTCCGGTGAAGGCTCACCTTTTAAACTGGACTATAGAGAAAACCAATATAACTACTTAATAGTAGTACTGCTATATATAGCTTGATAATATGTACACACGGACATAGTATCAAGCTATACATTTCCAGTATAAGCTGACCTCTCGCCTCCATACGAGAGATATAGACAAATTTTTAAAAGCTAAAGGTTCTAACTCTATCTTCTATTTACATTTTAGAAATAGCCATATTTGTCAAGAAAAACTTTCACTTCTTCTCCATTTTGCTGCATCCGGTCAGATTGGAAGCCGATGATTTGTATCGGCTTATTAGCGGCGGATATGTCCTGAACTTTTCCATATTATATACCAATCAACTTTGTACAGACGCCCAGCACATCAAGCCACTACAATCTGTCAAATATTCTTTAATAGATTTTAACTTTATCGCTAAAGCATTAAAGTTCAAGGTTGATTGGAAAAATTTGACAGCTTCGGGTAGCTTGACTTGCTGGCGTCTGACCATATCCAACGAATAAACGTCTTTGACTATGTCTTTGTCACATTGGGTTGGCTTCCCGTACAATAGCAGGTCAGCTTATACTGGAAACGTATAGCTTGATATTTTGTTACTGCATTCTGTTGGCAAAAAACCTCTTCCACTTTTAACATAGCTATGTACGTACATGAGTGAAGTATTTTTAAATAAGTAGAAAGATGATGCTTGTACGTCATTAGGGCATTGACCTATTGGGACTAGCTAGCAGTGTGTGTTCCTTAGCGAACATAAAATTTTCTTTCGTTTTTTGCAATTTACAGTGGGGTAATTGCGTTACACACTAAAGGTAGTATTAGCCCTCATTTTGACAGTTCAACAGCATACATTGCGTTATTTACGTTGTTGAGCAGACACATTTTTCGATCATATGGAGCAATGGATTAGCAATATCATTCAAAATGATTCAGATTGAGATTGATTGTGTGTTACGCAATTGGGGTGCAGGTCTGTGTCAAGATGTTAACAAAATATGATTCGCGACCGTAACAAAAAGTTCGGCTTCTATTTACAGGCTGTCCGGTAATTATGGATAACCTCTTAAGGGGTCATTGTATTCATCATTATGAACAACTATTATTAAGGGACCAAACCTGACATCCCGAAAAAAGAATCAACTGTTTCCTACATTTTCACGAGTTATGCGATCATGTAGGGAACAGCTGATTATTTTTCGCGATTTCATGTTTGTTCCCGTACTTAAAGTGGTTCTTAATGATAAGTACAATGACCCCTTAAAAGGTTACTTTCTTTTTAGAACACAACACTTAAATATTTACATAATATATAAGCTAACAGACTTAAAATAATAATAAATGTACTAGCCGATCGATTCTGTAAAAATCTCATCGTGAAAACTTAGGTGAAGTGCGAGCTTAGAGTGAGCTGTCAATAGTGTTAATCCCTAGCATTAGTTGGCATGACAGTTCACTCCACGCTCACTTCACCTAAGTTTTCACGGTGAGATGGTTGCAGAATCGCAATGCCATACTTATATAAAAAAGAAGGAAAAGTATCATAGTGCCCAAAAGCCAGGGGCCAGCCCTTTGTGGGGTAAATGGGTAACACACTATATCAGTAGCAATTGCTTTCATTTTGACAGTCCAACGACATTCATTGCGTTATTTACCTTGTTGAGCAGAGAAATTATTCGCACATATGGAGCAATGGACTAGAAATATTATTCAGATTGAGATTGATAGTGGTGCCAGTCACTTGAAGAGTCGACGAACCGCTTGGGAAATCACGAAAAACAAGTGGGCACTCGAACCCTATGGCCCTAGTGTTAATAGCCTCAGTATCTTCGTAAATAAAATTGACAGTACCAACACACAGATCAATGTCAACAGTCAATCATAGAGTTAGGGAGCACTCGACGTACTTTATATAAAGTGTGGATGAGTAACGGCTTTCTCAGAGTCTCTACAGGTCAAGAGAGGATGCTTGTCTCATCTAGCGTGTGCCAGTTGGAGTCCGTTTGCTCCGTAGATTCTAAGAAGGAACGAGGGACAATGCTCTGTTTGTTGGTACGTTGAGATTGAGACTTGCATATTGTATGTGTTTTGATAATTAGACACAGCTTTAATTAGGGTTAGTAAACCGTCTTTTGTCTTTTAGGATTTTTTGTAGATTTCTTTGTCTAACCAGAGCTCTTATAACATACCCTTCTTATGTGTTATGTCATCAATTTGAAGTTTTCTCTTGTAACAACTTTACATCCACAAGGTAAGCAATATTTGATGGACTCTGTCACAAGTGATATCGTTCTAAGCCATGAACAAAATGGATTAAGACTTCGAGTGTTAAAGTTAAACAAAAATCGAACTATGGAATTTAGAAATATTAGAGGTATCGTGTTACCAAATAACTGGATTGTGGAGGTCGGAGAGGCAGTCGCTCCATGTAAAATACTGGCATTCAGCAGCATCCGGTTAGACTGGAAGCCGAACCCAACTGCATAATTGGGAAAAGACTAGGTAGATTAATTGTAAATTTATAAATATTTACCTCATTCCCAACACAATCATAAACACTACGAGAAGAGATAAGCCTGCTAATAGTTTCCACAAAACCTAATGACTAAAGGATTAAATCTCCCTTCTTACAAACGTGCAAATAATTCCGAGTGACGCCAACTTTCCTCACTAGTTTAACGACCAGCCTTATAATTGAAATCCTAAGGACAGGTTCACACTCATTGAGTTCATCTAGTACTGCACTAATAAGACATTTTATTGTTCAAGTTTCAGTTACGTTAGGGTTGTCATCATTGTGTTCTTTTTAAACAATGATTTTTTGTGTTCTTTATGAAATATCATGATTATAACAGGGGCTTCTGGCTAAGTACTAACAGCCGCACGGGTCGATCGTTCAGGTTAAGCTACGCTTGCCGCGGTTGGTCCATAGATGGGTGACCATCTATACATACCAAGACCCCTCCGTGCCTCGGAAAGCTCGTTAAGCCGTTGGTTCCGGCTGTCATTCGTGGATCTTTGACAGTCGTTACGGGTTGTCAGAAGCCCGAAAGGCTGACCACCAGTCTTACTAAGGGGTATCGTATTACCTAGTCACTGGATTGTGGAGGTCAGATAGGCAGTAGTTCCATGTAAAATACTGGTATTTAGCTGTATCCGGTTAGACTGGAAGCCGACCCCAACATAGTTGGGAAAACCTTAAGTATATGATATATTTTCTACAGGAAATCATTTTATTATTTATTTAATTTATAGTTAATTAAAACGGTACAAAACCAATTACCTTTATAATCGTAGAAACCAGGTTTTGCGTTGACAATAATTATGTTTATATAATATAATTTTAAACTAACACGGAACAGTGGACTCCCTTGCATAATTTCTGTCACAGAACAACATACATACATATGTATGTTGTTCTGTACTATACGCGTAACTTTATGTATATCATGACGATATAGTTCTTATGCATCATCTAAGCAATCGCGTTTCATCATCGCCCATATCGTTAGTAAATCATCATCATGTATTCATCACCTGCCTAGCCGTTTCCCAACTCCCTTAGGGTTGGCTTCCAGTATAACCGGATGCTGAATACCAGTATTTTACATGAAACGACTGCCTATCTGATCTTCACAACCCAGTTACTGGGTAATACGATACCCCTTGGTAAAACTGGTTGTCAGACTTTCGGGCAACTGACGACCCGTAACGACTGCCAAAGATACAGGATTGACAGCCGGGAACAACGGCTTAACGTGCTCTCCGAAGCACGGAGGGATTTTGGTATGTAAAGATGGTCACCCATCCACGGACCAACCGCGGCAAGCGTAGCTTAACCTGATCGATCAACCCGTGCGGCTGTTTTTACTTAGCCACACGCCCAATACATTAACATTACACCTACATAGGCATAACAAAGAATTCTCGATGTTTTGTCAAGTCGTAAAAACCGAGCAAAGCAGGGGCGGGTCGCTAGTTTTAACTATAAAAATCCCATGGACAACCTTGTTCACAAGTTCTTCGGCGCCGCCAAACGATCACTTACTTATAAATGCGTTAATTTCTATTCGTTCCAAGTTAATGTAAAGTTCGAGCCAAGTTCTTGGCATAACATTTTGATTCGCTGATAAAAGTGTGGAGACTTTAATGGGTGACTCTGACTACTGCACAGTTTTATCGCGTCAAATGAATTCTTGCTAAGTAAGGTAAGGTTTCTAGTTACGAATCTGTAGATAGCATTTTGACTTTTTCTTTTGTTCTAAAGAGTCCCTAAATCTACAGTTTCCTGAACGGTGGCCACCACATAGCGCTTATTGCAATTTACCAGCGAATGAAGACACTGAAACGTTATTTATGGGAGTACTAGCTGTTGGCCGTGACTTTATCTGCGATTCAGGATAAAAAGTAGTAGCCTATGTTCTTCTCCGGGTCATGTTCTACCCATGTGTCAAATTTCATCGAAATCCATTCAGTCGTTTTAGAGCGAAATCGTAACAAACAAACTTACTTTCGCATTTATAATATTAGTTAGGATTAGGAACTAGTGTGTTTATCTGAGAGCGTTTTTTGACACCATAAAGTCAAATCCCGCTGTCATCATTCTCATGACAGCTGTCACTGTAGCGGTTATGTGGCGGAAACCGCTCTTCAAGGAAATCGTAGCTTTAATAACCAAAACGGTCGTTACTCAAAACAACTTTGCCAACCTTCACGATTTATATTCTCCTAATGAAGATCTACAACGATACGTCTGCATTCATCTTAAGTGATCTAGAAAAGAACCGTTCCGTTACAAAAAACCCTCTAACAAAGCTCTTAAAGTAAGCTTTATACTACGCTCCGCCGGCTCCGCTATACTATTACCATAATCTAAGTATCCGCTTTTTCTCAAACTTGGCGGACGCACTGCCGTATGTCCTGCCATACAAGTTCGGTAACTTCTTTAATCTGCGTTCGCGATTTACTTGCCAAACATGTAAACAATTTATGAGTTATTGGAAAAATAACTTTAATTCCTACAAAATAGAGTTCAGTTTACGCTGCAACTTCAAACATTTTTAAGACCTTTTAAATAATGTTAGTCACTCTGAAATCATAATTGACACTGGAATAAAGCTGATATTTGTTTAACTTGAAATAACATCAACTGGAAACGTTTGGATAGACTTTTTTAGGGTTCCGTAGTCAACAAGGAACCCTTATAGTTTCGCCATGTCCGTCTGTCCGCGGTTTAGCTCAAAAACTATTGGTACTAGAAAGTTGTAATTTGGCATGAGTATACACGTTAATGACGCCGAAAAAGTGGTAAAATAAAATTTTGAAAACAATTATTTAGGGTACCTCCCCTACATGTAAAGTGGGGATGATAATTTTTTTTTTTCGTCCCTCCCATAGTGTGGGATATCGTTCGATAGGTCTTAAAATAGACTCGAAAATTTCGAACAACTCCATAGAAATTTCGATAGATTGCGCTAAGCGTCAGTTGTATCGTAGTCGACTATTAGTTATTAGTAGTTAGTATTAGTCGAGTAGTTGTGTCGTCGTCATTGTGTTGTAGTTAGAGCATGGTACGAAACTATCAGTCAGCGAATACGACCCGCACTTGGCTGTTATAAAAACTACGGAACCCTACACTTGACCGGTTTTTTTATATTGAAACCTATATGATTACACATTTTCACTTAACAACTAAGTAGGGCTGCGAGCGTTCGAGAAAAACAACGACTGTTTTTATCAAGTTAAGACTAACAGCCTCCTTCTCGTGTCTGCGCAAAATAATGTCTAAGAATATATATACATACCTCGAACCGTGGTAAAAATGTTAGCCAGTCTCATTTAGGCCGTACATTTAGGCACAACACTCAATACTATCTCAATACGGTCTAGTCGCAAGCGCTAAAGAAAGAAAAACGTTTATTTGGACACAGTTCGTGAAACACAAAATACAAAATTAATAAAATAACAAATAATGTTTCAGACAACAATAGTGTGTGCCTCACGGCTGCGCCAAAAAGGTTCATTTCAGCATTAATGCCAGACAGATGCTGTCTGACGCTGGTTTTCTAATGAACCCTTAGGAAAAAGTGACGGGGAGTACACACAGTTTCAACATACGCTACTGCTAAGCATGAGGTCCTATTATCAGGTATTCGATTTCCAGGTAGTGCAAAGTGTTTTTCCATCTGGAATATCTCAGTAGGGCCTAGTAGTAAGTCTGAATTTGGGCCGGTTGGTGGTAATTTTTAGGGTTCCGTACCTCGAAAGGAAAAAACGGAACCCTTATAGGATCACTTTGTTTTCCGTCCGTCTGTCTGTCAAGACCTGTTTCTCAGGAGCGCGTGGAGGTATTAAGCTGGAATTTATATCAAATACTCAGGTTTACTGACCCTTAGAGCTGTGAAAAAATTAAACTTCTAAGCCAACGCAATCAAAAGATACAGCCGTTTATGCCACAAATTTTCGACACTCGCAAGGGGATCAAAACCTACAGGGCACTTCCCGTGAACTCAGAATCTTGAAATTTGGTACGAAGCAACGTCATAAAGCACAGATAAAGTAAAAATGGCGAAAACCATAAATTTTTAGTTACATCATATAATAAAAATATTTTTAATAATTTTAAATTGTACGGAACCCTCGGTGCGCGAGTCCGACTCGCACTTGGCCGGTTTTTTATTTAGTAACTCATAATGGTTATTTTTATACACTCCATAATCGTAGTAGTAAAAAAAAATAGGATAAAAGTCCTTTAGAAATAACTTGAACATTTCCAAATTCTACTTTCAGAGATTTAAATTCAAAACAAAATATTTTATTTCACATAAGCCCACATGGGCATTTATGAAACGTCAGAAGCTAGCGGTTCCAATTGATCGTTTCCTATGGAGAAGAGCCGGCAAGAAACTCTACGATTACTCTTTTAAAAATAATTGGCTTTTACAATGTTTCTGAGTATTCCTAGTGTTCTGATTTGAAGGATATCAGTGATATTGAAGGCTTAAGATACTAATCAAGCTGATCTCCGACGTTGTTATCACATTCGTCGTCAATAGCCACCTGCAGCACCAAAGGGTTTGCCTTTGGTGCTGCAGGTGGCTATTGACGGCGGCGGGAACCACTTTCCATTAGGGACGTCGTCGGCCCGTTTGCCTACATACTATAAATATACAGTGCAACCTCGATATAATATATCGGAAGGGAACAAGCAAATATTTGGTTTGTTATATTGAGGTTAGGTTGGTCTAAAATTTGTTATAGACAGGTAAAAACGTGTCGAAACCTGTCGCGACTGAATCACATACTATTGGGAACGTTATATAAAGGTTTTGGGTTGACAAGATTGGTTAATTAGAGGTTTACACTTTTTTTTTTTTGATAGTTCAAAATTCGATATGAAGAGGTGGTTCGCAAAAAATCATCGCAATGTAAAGGTATTTTTTACATTGACTCTTATGGACAATTCAAGAAGAATTTTTTAAATCGAGGAAGTCGTTATATTGAGGTAGGTACGTTATATTAAGGTTGCACTGTAAGTACAGACGCCAGCAGGTCAAGCTACCCGAAACTGTCAAATTTTCCCAATCAACTTTGAACCGAGTGATAAAGTTGAAAATCTATTAAAGAAATTTGACAGATTGTAGTAGCTTGATGTGCTGGCGTCTGTACTATCTTTTAGAAGGAGCCACCTAAATCATTCTTCTTTTTTCTTGTAATTTGTAGCGTTAAAAATGTAATTTCAATGGTGTAATTGGAATATACGATGTGTTTTGACTTTGACTAAAGATTGTATGATAAATTTTATGGCTAAAGAGAGATGTTTATAATAGAAAACACTGAGATGGTGCTGCATAGTGATGTGATAAATGAAAGAAAATGACGTGTTGCGCCGACTGCAAATAAATGGGAATAAAGGCGATGATGGAGATCAAATTATAAGATGCTACAAAGGATTCTGGTGTCTACTTAGTCTAAACCAATGACATAAATAACGGTATGCCATACATTGCACAAAATACCAAAACTATAAAAATCACGAAGCAACGAACAAAAAAATGAAATAACACCTACGTAACACAAACTATTCACATTGCAAAACGTTTAACATCAAAGAGATTTTTATAACTTGCAACACCATAAAATACTTTCTTCATAGATTACGGCATGGTGCAGTAAAAAGGTTTAAACTAACATATGTTTAACTGTGGATTCAATACAACGCTTTGAAGGCAGCCGATGTCTTTCGCAAAACCTTTTTTAATGTTTTCTGTTAATTATTTTATTACTTGTGAGGTGATTTGAGGCCTACCTACATTTTTATGAGCTGTGACGAAACTGCAGTATCTGGTATTATTCAGTCGACATCATAGTGTTAAGGTGGAACTAGTCGCGAGCTCGAACTCACTGGTGGGCATGCCCAAAATGCACGCTGTCTCACCTGGGGGTCTACTCCGAAGTGCAAAGTGCGAATGTTCGGATCGGACCGACACATGGCCGAACCGAATATTATTGAAAAATGCGAAAACGTTCGGATCGGCTCAGTTGGGTCGGGACCATGGTAAATATTCGAAAGAGTGTAGGATCGGGACCGACCGAACCAAATAGTAACTTCGTAGCAGGAACCGGCCGAACATTCGGCCGATACTACTTCGGAGTAGACCCCCTGGTATCATGTTCGACAGAGTTAGTATCAGTTATGAGCTGTCAGACGCTAGTCTACACGACCAACGACTATTTCACACGCACACAAACACCGTTTCAAACCGCGCGTAAAAAAAATACGAAAAGTCCTTTGGAAAATCGAGTTTTATGAAAAACCCACTGCATAAATTAATTACAAATAAAATTTTCTGAATACTTCGATAATTAAGCTTTGTCGGTACCGACTTTGTTTTGAAGATTTTACAATTCTTTTATTACTTATTTACACCCAAAGTTACGTTAAAATTAGCAAGAAAAACGATACTTTGTTGGCTTATAACTTTTTAATGCTTCGATCAATAATGATCGAAGTTTTTATGGCTTTTTATTTTACTGTTTCCGTACAGACAAAATTATTAAGTAGAATAGACAGAATAGTAAGACAAAACGATATCATGTTTAACTTTGGATGTACAGACGCCAGCACATCAAGCTACTACAATCTGTCAAATTTCTTTAATAGATTTTCAACTTTATCGCTAAAGTATTAAGGTTCAAGGTTGATTGGGAAAATTTTACAGTTTCGGGTAGCTTGACCTGCTGGCGTCTGTACAATGTCAAGCAGTAGATAACAGTAATACCCTCCCGAGATTTGTATGGAAAAAATATCGACTAGTGCCACCTTAAGAGAGCAGTTTGTGGCTCAGTGGTAAATGCCGTGACTTACAAGTGTAGGTCGTAGGTTCAAACCCACACAAGCGCTTTGTGTAAATTATTTCATCAAAACTGCTCTCAGAACGGTGAAGGAAAACATCGTTAGGAAACCAGCATGTCCTAGAACCAATAATTCGAAGACGTGATATCTACCAACCCGCACTGGGCCCGCGTGGTGGATTACGGCCCACTCCCTCTCACAGAGAGGAGCCCTGTTTCCCAGCAGTGGGAACATTATAGGCTCATTATGCACAGTGTTAAGGTCTATTCAAATTCATGTTATTTCATGTATCAACTTTACTTCAGTGAAAATTAAGTTGATTTCAGAGTGACTAGTACTGTTGTAAAAGTTATAAAACTGTTTGAAGTTGTAGCGTAAACTGAACTTTGTACTGTAGTTTTAAAGTTATTTTTCCAATAACTCTGTTCGAAAAAAATAAACTGAGTTCGCGATTCATTTTCCGAACAAGTATTGTTCGGAAAATGAATCGCGAACTCAGTATTAGACGGTTCATGGTTCGTTTGATGTTTAGCGATAACCTCAGCCTCCGATTCACTGAGCGTTTTTTTTTTTAATTTCTAACGAGGATATTATCGTGGACGTCCACGGCATCACAAAAACTCAGGTAAGTAAATTGTATGGACATATAGGTTGGCAGGGACATCAACGCTGTTACCATCGATTCAGCACATGCTTCTGAAACGCAGGGGATGTTTTGCGCCGGTATTAAAAAAAACAATTGCTCTTCTGTACATTTTGACCGATAACCTTGTGAAGGCCGCGGGCATGTGGGGCGACTGGGACTATACGGGGAATCCGCTGGAGGCGGGAAACACAGAACCGGTGGAAGTGGAGGTGCTAGGGGAAGGCCTATTGTGCCCAGCAGTAGACGTCTTTCGGCTTTTGACCGCGTATGTATTGCACTATTCTATGAAACAGCAGATTTTTTTTTTTGACATTCGGGGTAAAATTTCTACATTAGCGAGCTTAGAATCATGTAATCATGTGCTGAATTAGTTACAATTTGCTCGTCGATGTCCTTGCCAGCCTGTATATGAAGACGCCTTTAAACCGTCCACGGTATCGCTATAACGTGCACTTGTTCTATGCATTTTTATGTGTAGGTATAAGTGATTAGTAACTTAGCGTTTCATTTGTATTGTTGAGTTTAAGTTGATTATCTACAAATAAGAAAAAAATATTATGCTTAACGATGTTTTTATTTTATTTTGATTCTTTTTTCGAGGGAGTCCGGGGTAAAATTTTTATTTCACACAAATGTCCGGGGTTTTTGAAGTTTTTATCCGGGGTCCGTTGCGTGTCGCGGGTTCGATTCCCGCACGGAACAAATATTTGTATGACCTACATGTATTTGTTCCGAGTCTGGGTGTTTTTCTATCTATAATATGTATGTATTTACAAGAAAAAAATGTATATAAGTAGTTTATCAGCCATCTTGTTACCATAACACAAGCATTAGGTTGCTTAGCTTGGGACAAATGGTGCTGTGTGAAATGTCCAGGGATATATTTATTTATTTATTTAGGTGTCTATGACTGAAAAGAAATAACACTTAAACTTCCGTACAATGTTTTCAAAATATTCTACGCACCGATGGGCATTACGCCCGTCACCTATACTGCATTGGATAAGGTAATTAACTAAAGGTATACAAATCGTAAAATAGGGATTTTTAGATGACATTTTCTTGTTTAAAAACGCGTTATAACAAAATTAAATTTATTTCCGATTTTTACGATAGTTTCATTTTTTATTAGTGTGTTAAACTATTATTTATTTTTAAACTACTCTTCGTAGATGTAACCGTTTGGGCACAATTTTTTAGGTAGTAGGTTAGCATAAAAGCTGGGCTGGTTCGAGGTGGCGCAGGAAAAGAGTTCCTGGAAGGATTTGGGAGATTTGCCCTACAGTGGGAAAGTAGACGCTAACAGAAACATATAATTTAATATGTCTATTGTAAGAGCCCAAAAAGACAGGTTCTCTAAACCTTTACAAAATACAACGAATTAGATAACGTTTCTAAATTGAAGAGTACAACTATGACGTAGCATGAAAACTGAAGTGACAGGCATTACGTTTAGTCGGTTTATTTTCACTCACAACATTGCCGATTACCATGTGATTTTTTTGACGTTTTCATTTAAAATGCTAAATGGTGAAATATTGGCATTTATGCTTGCCCTGTTCAATAAATAAAATTATTTTCAAATTTGTAATAACATGTTTATATTTGTTGTTGAACTGTCAAAATGAAAGTAATTTCTCCTCCTCTTTGGAATGCGCTTCCTCTTGATATCAGGACGGCCACCAGTCGGTATGCATTTAAGCGGAAATTGCAGAGTTATTTTCAAAACAAATTAAAAAAATAGCGTAGAATCATCTTAATACCTCTCTTCCTTGATTTTGTATATATATATATATATTATAAGTATATATTATAGTAATAGTATGTATGTGTATAATATAACCTATTTATATACATAGTTTTAAGTTTTTTATCATTGTCCCTCTCAACCAAAGCACCTGCCATCTAATCTCTTCACCACCCTTGGTTGACTGGTAGAGAATGCCTAAGGCATTAAGTCCGCCTTTGTACCTTTTTTGTGCGAAAAGTTTAAATAAATAAATAAATAAATAAATAAAGTAATTTCTCCTGTCAGTGTGTTACGCAATTGCCCCGCAGTTCCATCATATTTAATATGAACTCTACAGACATATTATTTTTCCTTTCCTTTGAGTAGCATACCGCAGATGGCGGCTGAGTTAATATTACTCTTTCTCGGAACTCCGCTGAATATGTTACGTTATCTTCAAGGTCCTTACCTTCATTATGTTTTATTATCAGCTGTGTTTCATTTCTTTGTTTTGAGTATGAATAAGCAGGAATGGCCTGACTTACGAGTCGTGCGTCGTGTCGTCGGCCGTGGTTTCGAACCCAGGTCGGCGCTTTTTTTTTTGTGTAAATACTTTCATCACCACTGCTCTCAAACGGTGAAGGAAAACTTCGTGAGGAAACCGGCATGTCCTAGAAGCGAACATTTTAAGACATGTGACAACTGCCAACCCGCACTGGGCCCGCGTGGTAGATTACAGCCCGCTCCCTCTCACAGAGGCGTGTCCCAGCAGTGGAACATTAGATGCTATGCTTATGATATGTGTATGTTTTGGCTATATGAGAAGACCACAGAAAAGATTAATGGACTGTGTGAAATATGATACGGGAAGAAAGGGAGTGACTACCAAGATGACGACTAATAGAGAAGTATGGAAGAAAGACATGTTGCGTCGACCCCAAATAAATTGGGATAATGCCCTTATACCAGGAGAATGATAATTTTTTGCAAAATCTAATAAATATTGTAGTTTTCACAGTTTTTGCATCTTACCTAGTATATTAGAGTCAGGAATTTGATAAAGTTACGGGACAACCAACTGAATGTCATCTAAATAAAGTTCAAATTCCATTGCAACCAAAAACTCATTAAGACCTTTTTGTTACAAATGGTCGCTCAAAAATTAACTCAGAATACATTGAACTAAAGTATATAACTGACTAAGTGGCAATGGAATGTTCACACACAAGACAGGTTTTTCAGCATTGTCTCTGGCTTGATAAGGAAAGAATTGTTTCTTACTATCTTTCTTTTGTCATTAAATTCGTTGAAAATAATAATAAGTTTAATAAGTTTTTATTTCTCCTCACAATGACCAGCTTATTTTTTTATTTTTTTAGCAATGTGAGGAGCTGGTCTAAGTTAGGCGTGCCTAAATTACAAATCACCAGGTCCCCACCCCACGGAAGAACAGAAAGTTTTACTTAAAAAAACATGATATTGCAATCTAACTTTATAGATAAGCAGATTTAAAACAAAAAACTTAAGTTATTATAATTTTAGGGGTAGAAGTTAAAAATAAACTAGGTATGTATAGTATATAATTATATATACAAATTATAATTATAAGGTAATTGCATTACTTCCCTGAGACATGCAAAGGCACAAAGGTGTCAGTGTGTTTCTTGTGGGTCATAGAACAGTGTACATACGAGTACCTACAGCTTCCACATAACTTTCTCTTTCTATGAAACTTCAGTAAACTATTTTGATTCATTTTGTATACCGGATGGCACAGACATTGACGCACAACCTGTTACCATGGATTTAGTACATGATTCTGGACGCCCCTGATTTAGTACATGATTCTGGACGCCCCTGATTTAGTACATGATTCTGGACGCCCCTGATTTAGTACATGATTCTGGACGCCCCTGATTTAGTACATGATTCTGGACGCCCCTGATTTAGTACATGATTCTGGACGCCCCTGATTTAGTACATGATTCTGGACGCCCCTGATTTAGTACATGATTCTGGACGCCCCTGATTTAGTACATGATTCTGGACGCCCCTGATTTTTTTCGGTTATTAAAAAAAAAACTGTTTCATAGGAAAATGCAATAAACTACGCCGTCAAAATGTATGGAACATACTGTAATTTATATTTCTTTTTTCAACGTTTGTAGCTCTTTAGTATGTCGAGCGAAAATTGTGTCGCGCTATCGTTCGTCGATCAAAAGTTTCGTCGTCCCATCATTTGTCGTGAAAACAATTAGTCGCACTAACGTACATCGAGCTGATGTGCTGTCGCACCACTGATGGTCGACATATCGTACTGTCGCTCTAACATTTGTCGCGTATTTATTTGTCGCTACTTTGATACGGAGTCGTATTTTATGTCCTAGAACCAAACATTCGAATTCGAACCCGCACTGGGCCCGCGTTACCACTCTACACTCAGTCTCACCAAGAGGAGGCATGTGTCCCAGCAGTGGGAACATTATAGGCTGCATGATTATACTTATCCATAATCAGCCTGATAATGTTACCACTGCTGGAACACAAGTCCTCTCTAAGAGAGAGTGTGGGCAGTAATATACCACGCGGGTCCAGTGCGGGTTGGTTGGATGTCACATGTCTTCGAATTTTTGGTTCTAGATCATGCCGGTTTCCCACGATGTTTTCCTTCACCGTGTCGAAATGATTTGCACAAAGTAAAGCCTGGGTTCTAACCCACGACCTACAACTCGTAACCAATGCTCTGTAGATGAGGAACCGTGTTGTATACCGAGGGTTAGTAGCCACCAATGGGGTTTTGTTTCAAGGCAAATAATAGGATAGGGGATTTATGTCAAAAAGATTTTGTGATTCCCAATGATGACGTCATTGGTGATTCCCCAAAAAGTTAAGGCAATCTGTGGGCGCTGTAGCAATTGACATTAACAGTCTTTTAGTCTGCTATTAATACACATTGATAAATTAATTTGCTAAGTGTCGGAGTAATTAATATAATGCTATTGAAGGCCGATGTTCATTGTTTAGCTTTCGAAGCTACGAGTAAATTACGTTGAAGTGTAAAGTGGGCAGAGATGGAATTGTTTTAAAATTAAATACATTCGTTTGGTACACAATATTTACTTACTTATATAAGACTTTATTTATGCTTGGGTAATAATAATATTGTTCATTCCGCTATTTAAACCAAAATGGTATAAGATAGTTGTATTTGCCACCACTGCTTCATGCTTTTTACTACATTTAAATTAATTCCATACCAAGTTAAGTAGTAAGTTACACAGGCCATCCCCACTATCCACTTAGCAAAACTTTTAAAGGCACCCGCATAAAGATATCGCGAGTCCCAAGCTCCCAAGTGACCCTAAAATTTATCTACACTTTTCCCGTCAAAGAGTCACCGGGCAGTTTGTAAAACCGCCAGATAAGTGGAGAATGTTAAAACGTCTCGTCTCGGATAAAGTTACTGTCAGATAGTGGAGGCGAGATTATAATATTAAGAGTTGTTTTTTTACGGCTTGATGTGATAAGGTGGGAAGCGGGTTATTTGTCGGGAAAGAAATAAAATGATTAAGGAATGTAAGGATTATAAAAACATGCGTTTATGGAAGGACGGGGGATAGGGCCGAAGCCTGCCAGGGCTGCGGGATCGTCCGAAAGGGTTACCGCTGCCCTGGAACAGAAAGGGCTAAGGAAGGAACACGTGTGGGTTTTAGTCAGTAAGAGTCTGACACTCCCTTCCGCTCCACCCAGAGCGGGTCATTTGAAGATTTCCCATCCAAAACAAAAAAAAATGCGTTTTGGAGTTGGTTACTGTCATTTCATCTGGTTATAAATAGACTAGCTTCGGCTCGCGACTTCGTCCACGTGAAATTCTTCTCATGTAATAGGGGACGCGCTTGTTGTCATCAAAGCCAGACTCCGGACTGACAAATTCCAGATTGAAAAACCCGCTAATCGTACCCAGGACCTCATGCTCAGTAGTAGAGCTTACAACCACTATAAGACCAACCAAGTTTTTAAAACTAAGTAGGTACCTAGGCAAGAACATCGACGCGCAAACTGTTACCATGAATTCAGCACATAATTCTAGACTAGACCACCTTACGTTGAACTTTTTCTTCAGTTATTAAAAAAGAAATTAACTACATATGTATTGCTCTTTTTTTTTTTTAGCTGCGCCCCGCGGTTTCACCCGCATAAGTTTCGATCCCGTGGGAATATCAGGATGAAAAATATCCTATGTGTTATTCCTGGTTATAAACTATCTGTGTGCAAAATTTCATCCAAATCCGTTGAGTAGTTTTTGCGTGAAAGAGTAACAAACATCCATCCATCCTTACAAACTTCCGCATTTTTAATACTAGCTGCGCCCCGCGGTTTCACCCGCATAAGTTTCGATCCCGTGGGAATGTCGGGATAAAAAGTATCCTATATGTTAATCCTGGTTATAAACTATCTGTGTGCTAAATTTCGTCAAAATCTGTTCAGTAGTTTTTGCGTGAAAGAGTAACAAACATCCATACATACAAACTTTCGCATTTATAATATTAGTAGGATTAGTAGGATGAAAAGCGACGAAAAATTTCTACACAGTGGGGTTCAGAATCATGTACTGGATGAATCCATGGTAACAGGTTGCACATGGCATCCTGTGTTTATTTGTAGTGGATGGTTGGGTCGAGGTGGCATTAGAAAAGGATGCATGGAAGGATTTGAGGGAGGCCTTTGCTCAGAAATAGGACAGTCCACTTTAAAAAAAAAATGATTTAGCCTACTAAATAAAAAAAATAAAAAAGTGGATGTTTTACTGTTCCTTCCCAGATTGAAGAAAGGTTTCTAAACCGTTTCTTTACGATACCAAATGTTGGAGCCAGTTATAATTGAATGGTTAAATAATAAAAAAAACATATTAGTTGGTACTTTCTTCCCGTTATGGACCAACTTTCAATAAATATGACTGCTAACAGTATTTTTTATTGTTTTTATTTTGTAAAATTTTATAAAAGGAACAGTTTTTAACTGTTTAATTGCTGATATTTCACCATTCTTCGAATACAATAAAAAACTAATGTACCTACTCGCTTTCTTTAAAAAAAAAAAACGAAATGACAACGTAGAGTTACTGTATTGTCAAAACCTACAGGTTTTTTTAAAACACGATAGGTATAAAGAGTTCTCTTGATATTTTAATATTTCTTAAATTACCCTCATACAAGGTGTCGTTTTGCATCCTCGTCAAATTCAAGGAGGTAACTATGCTACTGATTCTCGACACGAATCAATAATAAAATAAGTAGATATTTTTTTCTAATTTTCGGAAATCGGCATGTGTGGGACACGCATTTTAAAACGCGGCTGTGTGAGACCGCACTGTAACTGCTCTTTTACACACACTTAAAAACGCGGCCGCTTATACGACAACGCGATTCTGTTCTTTGAAAGTGGTGTATTCTGAAATACTGTCAAACTTAAATAACTAAAATAACAAGTATGTATTCATTATTTACCAGGGATCGTAATTTTATTTGATTATTTATGTCTTTCATAACAGCCTCCTGAAATTTGACGAGGATACAACACAACAGCTTGTATTTCTTCCTCGTTGGTCTAGTGGTCGCAAGCACAACTGCTAAACACAGTTCCTGTTCGATTCCCGGGTTGAGCAGTGTTATTGGGTATGTCTCACAGGATTTTTTCAGCTGCTCAGAGTCTGGAATTGTGTTCGGTTGATGGCAACCGGCTCACCCCCTGTTACATGGGATTTAAACATAACTGGAGAAATGTGAATTTATGTACAATAATCAGAGTTTATGGAAAAATAACTTTAATTCCTACACAATAAAGTTCAGTTTACGCTACAACTTCACATATTTTTGTAACTTTTTCAATAGTGCTAGTCACTCTGAAATCAACTTAATTTGGCATTCGAATAAAGTTGATATTTGTTTAACTTGAAATAACGTCAATTTGAAACAAATAATATTTGAATATAGATACTATAACCCAAACCTATACCTGAAGGCCAATTCTCGCAATTTAAACCGTTCAAAATCTAGTCGCAGTCTCATCTCAGCGACAAACAAATGTCAAAAACTTGTCAAAATGTAGGGAAATTAGAAGTATTTTTTGACAGATTGAGAATGAGATCAGACTGTGAACGGTCTTAAAGTTACGAGAATTGCCCATCTGATCATTTTGAAAACAAGATCCCGTGCACATGATGACCACAGCAGCTGTCCGTAAGTAAAACAAAAGAGGATCCTTTTTAGGTCGACTAATAATATGCGCTGCAAGCAGGAATAGTCCTTACGGTGGTCAATAATACGAGTAGATTTTGGTGATAGTACACCTCTGCCTGAACCTTTGGGAATAACAGGCGTGATGTTCTGTTATATATTATCTCTTATAATATAAATTACCCTATTCTATTTCTAAACCCCCTAAAAGATCGCAAAACAGAAAAAGATAAGCTAAGACGCCACATGTGAATTTAAATAAACATCATCCCCTTGCAATCGACATAATTCCTTACTTCCGCTCTGTGAGGAACCCTAAATTCCCACAAAAACCACTCGTACGGAACCACTAGTCCATAAGAAAATATTACATGTCTTGTGCGTTTTAGGGGAGAGAATGCAATAGACATTGTACCTTGTTGCGATCTGTTTAAAGATTATTTTCACTTGAATTTCTTTCAGGAAATGCGTTTAAAGTTTGATTAACGATTTTAGCCCTTGTTTCTTAGACTCTAAGATCTAAAATAAAATGAAAAGCAGTTACCTAATCATTTCTGGGATGGCACCTGTCGCGTCAATTTTAAATTACACACTCATTAACGCAATTTATCGAAAATGTGATCATTTTAGACGTAAACAAATGACGATCACATCCACATTGCATGACGAGCTTCGTGAAGGGAAAATGAACAGAGAACAGGCCATCTCTTTGAATGCATGTGACGACTAGGCTGCTAATTATATTATGAACGTTCATCCCACACGGCCTGGCAACGTCGCATTTCTAGTGGTTTAGTGGATTATTGTATTAAATTTAAACCAGAGTATTATTTTTAGGCTTCCGTACCTCAGAAGGAAAAAATCGGAACCCTTATAAGATCACTTCGTTGTCTGTCTGTCTGTCAAGACTCTTTTTCTACAGTAACGCGTGGAGTTATCAAATTGAAATTAATATCTAATACTCAGGGCTGCAATCCCTTGAAACAGTGAAAAAAACAAATTTCTAAGTAAACGCAATCAAAAGATACGGGCGTTTATGTTCCGTTTATGCCGCATATTTTGACACTCGCAAGGGAATCAAAACCTATAGGGTACTTCCCGATGACCTAGACTCATGTAGGACAAGTAAAGGAAAAAATCCGAAACCCATAAAGTAGTTAATTACTACTAATTTGTACGGAACCCTCGGTGCGCGAGTCCGATTCGCATTGACCGAATTTTTTACAGTCAAGTACTAGATCGTTGGTAGAATAGTAGGTAGGTAGAAGTAGGCAAACATTCTGAGGGTATGTTTAGCTACTTCTTGAAAAATAAAACCATGCATTCCGCTGACTCGCTCTAAGTATTTAATTACTAGAAAAGTAAGTGTTTGCGACTTATTATAATCCACTACTATTAGGTATGTTATTAATCGAACCTCAAATAATTCCCATTTTGCGCTCCTAAAAATATGATTGAACACTCTAATATAATGACTGAACCTCTCAAAAAAAAAAAAAACTCAAATCATTTATTTCAACTAAACCAATTACAGGCACTTTTGAATTGTCAAAGGGTTGGTCAGTCAGAAAGATGAAGCTAGTTGCCCAGTAAGCTAGGTACCTATAGAGAAGAACGGACAAGAAACTCCACGGACACTCTTTTAATTTAAATAATAAAATTGTTACAAAATATTTGATTACATCATTCTTGTTGAAATTAACCATTTTAGAACGATGTAGAAAGACGTGCACGTTAAAAGCGTCCGTTATAGAAAACATAAAAACCATTCAGAAATTAGCTCAACCATTTTGAAGGGAACTTAATAATCCAACACACCCCACCATCAGCGAGACATTAGAGTGAGCATGACATACACTCAGCCGCCAGCCGGTCGATTCTGTAAAAATCTCACCGTGAAAACTCAAGTGAAGTGAGCTTGATCTGAGTTGTCAGTAGTGTCAATCCGTAGCATTATTTGGAACGACAGCTCACTCCACGCTCACTTCACTTAAGTTTTCACGGTGAGATGGTTACAAAATCGCACTGCAGGACACATACAAGTCAATGAAAGTCTCTTTTTGTAAACCTCAAATAATTTAAAAAAAAAGTTTACAGGAAGATCACAAACTAAAGTAAACACAGTCAAAAATAAAAAACCAAATTATATGAAAAAAAGTAATATGAAACAGAAAGTGCTATACGAGGCCAAAAGGCTCCAATTACTATTTTTGGGATCCTAAAATGACTAAATACGCCTTACCCGTTTGGTCGGGGTGTCCTCGCTTAGTTACTACGACCAACTATGAGAAAAATCCAGAAAGTAAAACGGGGCTCATTCATTTTTTTAAAGTGTGCATCATAAGAAGATCAAAAAGTTTTTAACAAAGAAAGAAAGAATGAAAGAAAAGAAAGAAAATACATTTATTTGGCAAAACTAAAAGACACACAATACACCAGATACATAGAGGTTAATTAGTTTTTTAGAGACTCATAAAATTTAAAAAGGCGTGCATCATTAAAGGTCAAATAAGTTTTTAGAGGATCAATTAAATATTTCCCCTTTAAATATAACATCATGCTAAAAATACGTACTTTTAATCCGAAAGTAGTAGTAGAGTGTTCCCAATACGTAAATACAGTTATTTAATACAATAGTTTACTTTTACAAAACGATGAAAAACCTATCGAGATCACGCCATTGTGACGTCAGAGCTCATCGAAACCGGTTGATAGGAGCGTTAGAAAGTGAGCGACTATTTCGCGACGTCTATCAGATGCGTCGGTGGTGTAATGGTCAGCATAGTTGCCTTCCAAGCAGTTGATCCGGGTTCGATTCCCGGCCGACGCACACTTTTGCTATTTTTTTTTTTTCATATTGTGTTTGTAATGTTCGGATAATAATCGTCAGTTAAGCAAACAAGTTAAAAAAACTAAATTATCAATTGAATATTTTAACATTAACAAATTTATCGAAATTGCTTAACAGAATTTACGCTTTACTTTGTGTAAATAATATCACTGCTCTCAAAACGGTGAAGGACACAGGCCTCCTCAACTCTCAACAACACAACTGACGAAATGTAGGTGTTATATAGGTAGGTACACCTCTGAAAGTGGTGGCCCAGTGGTAACGGCCGCGAATTATGAGTCATAGGTCGTAGGTTCGAGCCCCGACAGGCGCTTTACTATATGTACATTATTTCATCACCACTGCTCTCAAAACGGTGAAGGAAAACATCGAGACGAAACCGGCATGTCCTAGAACCAAAAAAATCGAAGACGAGGATTGAAGAGGTAGATTATTAGCCCACTCCCTCCCGAAGACATGAGGCCTGTGTCCCAGCAGTGGGAACGTTATAAACTGATTTAATTTAATTTAATTACTTTGCATACCTAGTATTGTATACAATCAAGTATTTTCTGCTGAGGAGTTTGTTGCGCCACTTCTTCTTCCCAGCGAATGCACTGGCTAGGTGGTGGTGAAGGGCGAGCGTTTTGGGCGACTCTCTTTTGTAATTTTGACGTTCGAAAAGTGCTGATTCACAATCTAATTTGAATAAATGACTTTAGGCGGGCGTTTTGGAGGACTCTCTTTTGTAATTTTGACGTTCGAAAAGTGCTGATTCTCAGTCTCATTTGAATTAGATTTGATTTGATTATGTTAAATGTGCCCATTTTATAAATAAACGATTAATTATTATTCCTTCCATCCTTGCATAACCTATGACAATAATGATATTTCCCTACTATTAAATAACAGCGACAAAGACTTACAATAATAGAATAACACTCAGTAACCCTACACTACACATTAGTTCTCCAAACAATACATAACAGGCGGTTAACACAAAGTAATTAGTATTCACTTATTCAGACATTTGTTTATAAACCCAGGCGGAAATATCGAGTGCGATATTGTATTACAAATATCATAATTCTATCTTTGCTAAGTTATTATTTTATTTCTAATGGTAGGTATAACGACGCAGCTGAATACCAGTATTTTATATGGAGCAACTGCCTATTTGACCTCCACAACCCAGTTACTCTGTAATGCCCCTTGATAAGACTGGTTGTCAGACTTTCGGGCTTCTGACGACCCGTAACGACTGTTGACAGTCGGGTCCATGAATTACAGCTGGGACCAATGGCTTAATGTGCTTTCTTTCACTTTCCTGCTAATTTCTTACATCGGACTTCACACTTTTTATTTAATTTTTTTTTATATTTTATTGTTCGTTTTATCTGATGTATGTATCTGGTGTATTGTGTGTCTTTTAATTTGTGCCAAATAAATGTATTTTCTTTCTTTCCGAAGCAGGGAGGCATCCTGGTATGTGAAGATGGTCACCCATCCACGAGTAGTAGTAGAGAGTATCCAAGCGTAGCGTAACCTGATCGATTGACCCGTGCGGCTGTTATTATTTTACTAAAATAAAGTTGAAATTTGTTTAACTTGAAATAACGTCAATTTGAAACATAAATAAAATTTTAATATACATAATATAAAAACACCTACATTACGTCAGTTGTGTTGTTGAGAGTTGAGGGCTGTGTCCCAGCAGTGGGAACATTATTAAGCTGATCATGCTATGCTTGTGCTGGGTACGCTTTTACCAATTTCCATTAAAATATGTATATGGAAGGACCAAAAAAATACATTTGAAAAATTTCGTGATAAATGCGGTTATTTCCATAAGTAGATATAGGTAAATGACCGCGTTCGGTAAATGGTTGAAGCACAAAGCTATTGCGTAATACATTGACTGTTTTCCTCATCAAAAAGAAGTGTGTTATCTTTTCTCTAAGAAATAACGGCATTTTATTGCGATTATACCCTGTCCATTAGGTAAACCATTTTTAGATAGATGGAACTAGTGATTCCAGCAACACACAATACATTGATTGATACACGTACGGTATTACAATGTCTATAAGAAGCCATAAATAAGATAATTCAATAAGATAAGGCAGTTTATATATTTATTTTATTACGAATTTTAAAGTTGACTTTTACGTAATCTGGAATATATGTATACGTTCTAAGACAGCTGTCAAAAATCGTTTAACATAGTGGCCAGGGTATAATTGTCGCTTATTGTTGACATACGATGAACGACCTGCAGCAAGATTTGACCTTTCTAAAATCACGCGATAAAACTACGACTAAATGAACATGATCTTGCGATGATTCATAAAAATCCGGAGACCGTATAATCTTATTCCAGTTTATGACCTACCTACGGTCGTTGACCCCAAATAAAAAAATCAATTCAACGAATATTTTGTTTCATTTGTTTTATCATGTTTAAATATCGATACCAATCATATCTGTCAAGTTTCGCTAGCTAATTTAATTAATAGTTACTATGCCTAATTCACGTCTGCTAAAAATATTGGGAATACCTCTAATGCTACGGCTATATTGTCGCGATGTCGCAAAAGTACACTTCGCACGCTCTCTGTTGTACATATAGACGTTGCGCGGTGTGCGCGCAGAGAGCGCGCGAATTGTTCCCGTTATCGCGACAATGTAGTCATAGCATTCGTGTACCAATTGTAAACGATTGTGGATTGATTGGATTGGACCTACAAATTAACTTGGCGTGGGCTGCATTGTTCGGTTCTGAGTCAGCTGTGTCAAGGACATCATCGATTGCTTCTGGGACACAGGCCTCCTCTCGGTGAGAGGGAGTGGGGACGTAATCACCACGCGATGCGGGGATGCGCGATGGGGGATGCGGGGTGCTTTTTTTTTTCTGCGGGATGGTAGATGTCACATGTCTTCGAATTATTCCGACCGGAGTCTGGGTTTGTTTCCAAATGATGGCAACAGGCTCGCCCTCTAGCTATTACATGGACTCAAACATAACTGGAAAAAAATAAAATTTAAAATGTGTGTGTAATAAGGTACACTTCTGCCTGACCCTTCGGGAACTCAGGCGTGATTTTATGTAGTAATTTCATATTATTAACGACATATTGTTATGCCAATGTAATCCTTTACGATTAACATTGAACTCAACACAAACTAGGTTAATATCAAGTTAAGACCACGAAAGACGGTTATTCCGCACAATACCTAGTCATTGTACTAATCACCCGTCTGTATGAGTAATGCTCATACACACGAGTGACACACGTCGACGACCGAGGCAACTGCAGCTGTCAACGCTTTGACGGCTGCCGTCGACAACGTGGCGCTTGTGTATTTTAGTACGGTGCTCAAATACACGAGGAAAGTCAAATACTAGGATTCACCGACCGAGGCATACTCTTACCATCCCCGACGGCTCCACGACACTCCTCCAGCAGGTTAGTACGGCCACCATACCTGGGGGTCTACTCCGAAGTAGTATCAGCCGAATTGTCAGCCGTTTCCTGCTAAAAAGTTACTATTTGGTTCGGTCGGTTCCGATCAGCTACACTCTTTCGAACATTGACTATGGTCCCGACCCAACTGAGCCGATCCGAACTTTTTTCGCATTTTTCAATAATATTCGGTTCGGTCATGTGTCGGTCCGATCCGAACATTCGCACTTTGCACTTCGGGGTAGACCCCCAGTACTCTCAGAAAGAACAAGTCTCGACAGCCATCCCTCCATCCTCGCCATGTCCGCCCCGACCCTTGCTCGAGCCAGCCGGCGCCGCTGAGCCTGAAGTTTTAAATTCGTTCTTAAATAATAAAATTACGACCCAGCCTGTCTCTTGCTGCCTCACCCAGCTACGCCCTAAGCCGAGGTCTGTACCCCACAGGGGGTGCCCTTAGCATGTACTCCCTTAGTTTAAGTTTTTTAAGTTGTGGCTGGTGGCCTTAATTTATTGAAGCATCCACAGGCAAGCCTGGTTACGCAGACGACCACCTCATGGGTTGAACTGCAAGATGACATTCCCAAAAAAGTTGTCGGTGGCACGCGTTGACGCCTGTCGCAGACGCGTCGACGGTTGTAGTTGCCTTTGTCGTCGACGCCTGTAGATCGTGTGTATGCACACTAACATGACATGACTTATGTTTGCTTTGCCTGGCAATTAGTATTACCTACTATAGGTAATGAATGAGATAAGGTGATAAACATGAATGCGGTACCTAATTAGTTTGTTTTGAGCTAAACAATGCATTTTTATGACTTTCTGGGAATTTGGTGAAAACACTTCCTTTGATGGGGAATACTCACTGGTGCACAAACTGTACCCTAATTGCTGAAAACACTTTCAATCACAATCTGATTAATGTTGCTAATCCAATGCTTCGTATGTTTTTGTCTTTGTCTTCGAAAAAATTGGCAGCTAAATAACACAATGAATGTTGTTGAACTGTCAAAACGAAAGTTACTGGTACTGTTTACACAATTACCCCGCAGGTTTGGTGGGTAAAGGCAACTTAAGCTAACTTTAGCTTATTATTTGACCGATTAAATTACTTAGAAAGAAATTAAATGAATTAAAATTGAATTCTTATATTATTAAAATTTTATTTGTTTCACATTGACGTTATTTCAAGTTAAACAAATATCAACTTCATTTTAATGAAATTAAGTTGATTTCAGAGTGACTAGCACTAATTGAAAAAGTTATAAAAATGTTTGAAGTTGTAGCGTAAACTGGACTTTATTGTGTAGGAATTAAAGTTATTTTTCCATAAACTCATATTTGTTTACAATTTTGACGAATATGTCGCGATATTAGATTAGGTAGGTAGGTTAGTTATGTTTTTCTTTCCTAAAGGAAAGTCCGATTTCAATAAAAGTTTATTAATTATTATTATCCTTTTCCGTGTGTTTTGTAACAATACTACCAGCGGACGTTGTCCCCAAAAAAAAATTATTTTTTTAATTTATCGTGTTTAGAATTAGATATGGATCATCACGTCTGCAGAGTTCCGCTAGCTAATTTAATTTGATTCTGTAGCGATATATGATATTATTATGTCAAACCTTCATATGAATATTTCATCAGCACGAAACCAGACGTTTACCATCAGATAAAATCTTCATGTATTTAGTCACGTTAGCACACCCTCGGGAGGAAAGACTACAAATTCTGCTTAATTACTGTTCCAAGTAGAACATAATAAAGATAAGTGATAGGTACGCATTATATTAGTTTATTAGTAGATTCGCACGAATTTATTCGCCCGAAACGGAAAACTTCACTCGTCACTTTGTCGTCACGCGTCACTTTTTCGTCACTAGTCACATTTTCGTCCTTCGCACATTTATTCGCCACTCGTCACGTTTTAATGATATTAGTTTTTCTATAGGCGACTCAAGAATTGGCACATTTTGAATTTTATGAAATGAAGTTAGGAAAAAGTACACGTTTTATAATATATATATACTTAACTCTCACTTTTGTGCGCTTTTGTCCTTTTTTCTATAGGTACTTTATTGCATAAAAAACTTTTTTACAATAAAAAAAAAACAACTGACTTCCAAAAAAGGGCACTACAAAGTTAAAAATAACTTGGTTCCGCATTTTCATTTTTTCACACCGACTTCCGAAATTCGTATCATTGAAGATAACTCCAAACTTACCCATGCAATATTAATCAAATTTATATGGAAATGGGACCACCCCTGAGGCATACCTTATCCATTAAAAGAATTTTACAAATCCGTCTGTACCTATATGACGGAGTTATGCCCGAACACACATCATCATCTGCCTAGCCTTTTCCCAACTATTTTAGGGTCAACCTCCAGTATGCCCGAACATACATAAAAAAAAAATATAAACTGGTTAAAATTTGAAAATATGCCAATTCATGCGAGTCGCCTATAGAAAAAATAATAGATCTATAATATTAAAAAGTGACGATTCGCCCGTTTCGGGCGAGTAAATTCGTGCGAACCGACTAACAAGGCGCATTCTATTATCGCAGTTATTTGCCTACATACACGATACAGTATCTAATGAATGACTTTACACTCGGGTTTCCCCGGAACCAGTTCGGAGAATTGTGATGCTCATTTGTTTCGAGATGTTGGCGAGCTTTATTTAAAGGTAGGCGCGGACTGTTCATAGTATTATTGTGTTTTTCCATCAGGAATTTTTCTTTATTAGGCTCGCCCCCTGTCACATGGGACTGAAACATAACTGGCGAAATGTGGGTGTACTATAGGTACCTCTACTATAGGTGATCTGCTGGGGAGTTTGTTGCGACATTTCTTCTTCCCAGCGAAAACACTAGGAAGTGGTGAAGGGCGGGCGTTTTGGGGGACTGTCTTTTGTAATTTTGACGTTCGAAAAGTGCTGATTCTCCAGCCTAATTTAAATAAATGACTTTTGATTTTGATTTTTGTCTAACCCTTCGGGGAATGCAGGCGTAATATTATGTAAGCTGAATAACTTAATAACGTGTGCTTATGACCTTTATCTAAAGACCCATGCTAAGCTGTGAACGTCTTAAATCCCATCACAATTTTTCTCACGCGGTATGCCAACGCCAAGCCTCCGATCTACGAATTCCCATATTAGAATGCAAAGATTTATAGATTTTGTTAATAAACTAAATACCGGAAGTTTATCAACATACCTCACTTCACCTGCTTAAACTTTACTGTTATTTATACTTTAATTTATCGTTAAATCTTTTACTTTCTCTACTGACAGGTCAAGCAAACTTGGATCCATAACAATTTTGTTTTAACATCCATTTTAACTTGACCCTTCGATTGATAAAGTGTGGAGACCAGACTACGCTGGGATTGGCTCAGAATCTTTACATAAACCAGCATAGTGTGGTCTTTACGTTGACAGATCAATGTATACTGGCTAAACATACTGAAGAGTACGAATAACCAATATAACATGACCTCTGCATTGGTTTTGATATGGTGACTTAATTAGTATTCTGTAGTAGTAATGCCATTGTTTGTCGGCGACTTTGTGTGTTCATATAAATAACACAATAACTTCAACTAAATAAGGAGCTTCCTTGTAATAGTGACAGTTTTAATTCATAGAAAATTATGTAGCAATACCTCAATGGCAGTGGAAGTGGTGTGGTAGTGATGGTGGTGGTGTGAGAGGGGCTCGTGGCTAAGTAATAACAGCCGCGCGGGTCGATCGATCAGGTTAAGCTACGGTTGCCGCGGTTGGTCTGTGGATGGGTGACCATCTTCACATATCAAGACCCCTCCGTGCCTCGGAAAGCACGTTGCCGTTGGTTCCGGCTGTCAATCGTGGATCTTTAGCAGTCGTTACGGGTCGTCAGAAGCCCGAAAGTCTGACAACCAGTCTTACCCAGTAACTGGGTTGTGAAGGTCAGATAGGCAGTCGCTTCATGTAAAATACTGGTATTCAGCTGCATCTGGTTAGACTGGAAGCCGACCCCTACATAGTAAGAAAAAGGCTAGGAATGATAATGATGACCTCAATGGTAGTGAGCAGTGATGGCCCAGTGGTATCAGCCCCGACTTACGAGCTGCAGGTCATGATTTGGAACGACGGCAGGCAATTTTTTTTTTTTTTAATAAAACGTTGCCCCACACTAGGTATTACTCCTGTATCGTGGGTGCGTTCAAACAGCCCGACCCGGAACAACTACCTGTAGGCAATACAAATATTTGTTCCGTGCGGGAATCGAACCCGCAACACGCAGCGCAGCAGTCGATCGCTCAGCCACTGCGCCAACCGTGTCGTCAACTTTAGTACTACCGTCTACTACTAACTACCTGCCTACTACTAACTTACGTCGACTTTACTTTGTCTATGTAATTTCCAAAATCGAAGCAATTATTTCAAATAGGCACATAAAAGTCACTGTTGAATGGCAAAAATACAATTCCAGCACACCTGCGAAAGGAGAAATGAAAGAGAACGTTATGCAACATTAAAGAAATCTTTTTAAAAAAAATTACAGCGAATGAGATGTGACAAATTTTCTTAGGAACACTGTATGCGTGTGACATCATATCTAATGGCGAGATTCTTGAGATAGTCCAGATGTGAAACATGTGCGTACTGTCGTAAATTTTAAGCCATTCATGAGTGTCAAACAAATATTAATCACGAGAGTACCACGAAAGACAATGGGAGAACCCCAGTTATCTTGAAGTCTTTATTTCATGATGTAATACTCTTAATAAGGCGCACATACGTAATGGCACTGCCCTGGTTTGTTTATACGATACTAGCTGCACTGCACCCCGCGGTTTCACCTGCATAAGTCTCGGTCGCTGGTTGCTGGTTGATGTCTGGCTGTAGCTATGTAGATGGACCGACGACCTCAAGAGGTGGCTGGGACAAACTGGATGTGGAAGGCGGAGGACAGGGTGTTGTGACGCAGCATGGGAGAGGCGTATGTCCAGCTGTGGACTGCGATAGGAGTTGATTAAAGTCTCGATCCCGTGGGAATATCGGGATAAAAAGTCATCCAAGTCATAGTGGTAAACCATGACTTGGATTACATGTGCCAAATTTCATTCAAATCTGTTCAGCCGTTTTAGCGTGGAAGCGTAAAAAACAAACGTACAAAAAAGGAAATATTTTCTCTTTATAATATTAGTTCAGACTAGCGACCCGCCCCGATTTTGCATGAATGAAATGGCAACATGTCAAGACATTGAAATTTCAGTGCATCTAAGTAAAATATTAATGTATTAATACACTTTTAAACCTTTCGGAATGAATTCACTAAATGATGTTGAACACCACATCAGAATCCGTTGCGAGGTTTAAACGAACAACGCGTTCACACAGATAGACACGAAAAGTGACTTTATATTATGCATAGATGACGGAGTTAAGGGAAGTTCCCTGATAATAAAACTCTGTGGAAAGAACCTACGTCATATTGCAGATAAACATCGTGTGCCAAACACAGGCCTTACAAGGACCTCTACCCACAGTAAACAGCTGAAGCATAAATTGCCATATCTTGTGCTACTTCTTCCCTCATACCAATTGTACTAATTCTCCTGCAATTATCCCAATTTATTTGGGGTCGGCGCAAAATGTCTTTTTCTTCCATACTTCTCTATTAGTCGTCATCTCGGTACTCCCCCCCCCCCTTTCTAACCATATCATCATTCACACAGTATATCCATCGTTTCTTTGGTCTTCCCCTACTCTTATAGCCATCGACATTCCTACCCAAAACTCTCCTCACGACATTTTCATTCCTCTGTATCACATGCCCATACCATGACAACTGATTTCCACACAACAGGTGAATTACATTAGTAACAGACAGAAACACATAAGTTAAGTACAATAACAAAAGTATACATCTACTCTACAGTTATACGCTCATCTCACAATACTCCAGACATACTGGCAAGATCTTCTTCTATTCATCCCCGAACACATCACAGTCAGGCTTAGCGTCCAAGAGAGCGTTGAGCGTAGATGCGAGGAACAGGAGACTGGGCTCTTCATGGACGATGGTAACTGGTACGAGCACGTGTGGCAGTTTTCTCAATGCAGTATGTTATTATTTTGTTAACAAAGCAATGCCACATCACATATATTGCACTAATAATTACTAACGAACCAGAACTGAAGATGTGTCTTCAGTTCTGGTTCGTTAGTAATTAAAAAGAAAGGCGGTTCTTTTCATCGTCTTGGCATACCTATCAGTTTCATCTCTAGATACAACGACAGTAATGGTTAGAGAGCTCTAGTTAATTAAAGCAGTACCAACATCTTTTAATCAAGATATATATCATCCTAATAACAGGTTATAACAAAAACACTTCAGTGTCAAAACCACACGCAAGGCGTGATAATCATAAGGCAGGGAATACTGACGCACCATAAATAGTAGAAAGTAATATAAATTGAAAGTTAACGTACCAACACTAATACGACGCAGTACTTAATATCTGCATAATAAAGCCTTTAATTATTCACGAGAAAGTCAATCTTTACATTTACACAGATTGTTTTACGCCGAAAAATATAGGCAGGGTTCCTTGGGCTAATGGTAAAATAAACCACGACGAATAAAATGAAAATACTGAAGTTGTAGAAAAAGATTTAATCAATGAACTGAGTTAGCAGGGAACTTAGCAGCAGTCTTATGTATGGTGACCTTCTTTGTCGTGTCGAAGATTCCATTGATCTCTTCAAATAAGCTTCGACCAGAATTCGGCCAGTTCGACATCGTTATCCATGGCCTCGCAAAGGTATAGCGCATAGTGCAGGAGCTCTTCCACAGAAAGCACGAAAATAAATGTGGCATCGTTTGCGATGTGGCTCATCGGAATACCACCACCTGACTAAGTTGTACCTGGTAGGCCATGTCAGCTGGTGGCCCGCTGGAAGCTTTTCTGCTGGCTCAACATAGTCAGCTGGAGTTTTAATCGTGCCGCATTAGAGCTCATTAAGTGAGTTGGTCGATTTGAGGAAAATGTTACGGCTCATTATGATGCTTTAGGGTACTTTCCCGGACGAAGATTTTACACAAGGATAATACAGAACAAGACCGGGAGTACTTCTTAATGTGAAATATTTTAAAGTATCCAACGCGGAAGAAATTAAGAATAGCTAAATGGAATTAAGAGGCTGTGAAGATCAAAATGTAGAAACATGTAACTTGCCAATGTTATTAATAAATTAAAAATTATATGCTCGAAGTTACCAATATGATATCTGACGTGAAATCAAACTACTTATGATTAACTCATCATCTGTCTAACCTTTTCCCAAATATGTTGGGGTCGGCTTCCAGTCTAACAGGATGCAGATGAATACCAGTATTTTACATGGAGCGACTGCCTATCTGACCTCCACAACCCAGTTACTGGGTAATACGATACCCCTTGGTAAGACTGGTGTCAGACTTTCGGGCTACTGACAACTCGTAACGACTGTCAAAGATCCACGGATGACAGCAGAGACCAACGGGGCTTAACGTGCTTTCCGAGGCACGGAGAGGTCTTGGTATGTATAGATGGTCACCCAAGTCAAGCGTAGCTTAACCTGATCGATCGACCCGTGCGGCTGTTATTACTTAGCAGTTCTCTAAACTATGATCAACTATTAAGTGATCATTTGTGGTTAAGCGCCGTTAATATGCCAATCACGCCCTGATGTGGTTTCCTAAAAGCTCCAACAAAACCTTGATGATTTCAAAATTATCGATTGGTTTAAGACACCCATCCTTTCCTAAAAATCTCTGATTTTATGTTGTCAAAACGTTACTAATAATAATGTAATAGATTTTGAAATCGATGACCTTATGTCCGGTATTATTCAAAGATTGGAAAGGTAGATTAATGCACATGCCAATAGCATAGATATACGTCTAAAGGCTAATAGTGCACATCGGTGACGGCGGGGCAGGGTATTTCAAATGGATCGTCTTTATTTAAGTTTTTGAAATAAATAACGCTAGAAAATGTATGTGGGTCAATGACCGGTATTGCCACACTAAAGCGACTCGGGTATAGTATCTTGCGAGTTCGTTAAACCAAATCCTTCCACCTCCGGTTTATCAAATTTGTACTAGGCATAATCAGCCTATAATATTCCCACTGCTGGGACGCAGGCCTCCTCTGTGGGAGGGTGTGAGCCATAACCAACCACGCGAGCCCAGTGCGGGTTGGTGGCACAAAGTAAAGTGCCTGTCTGGGTTCAAGCTCACGGCCTACAACTCGTAAGTTGGAGCCGATACCACTTGGTCATCACTGCTGCACCACTGTATTCACTGTAATCTGACCAAAATTATGTCTGGACTATAAAAGAGACCTTTGGTATGTTTCGGCTTTTTTTCTCAGAGTAGTCAGATACGAGGAAAGCGCCGACGTCATCTATTTTTTAAAATATGATTAACGTGTAAAAGTGGTTGTGCAAACCTACTTACAGAAAATAAATCATTTATCATTTGCTCCTAGGCAAATAATAAACTACTAAAAAAATATTATTTCAGACAAAAAAGTCCATAGGCAATGTTGTTAGTAACAAGGATTAAAAGTAAAATAAATTATTTTTATAAAGAACCCTCTCACCAAAGCCTCCCAATTTAAATGAAGACCACACATCGCACACATCTCTCTGACAGCGTTTCTTCACACTCGTGATTTAACATAATTCGTTCACTCATTACACGGCTATTCGCTCCCAAATTGTCTGTTATACGCGTTTTATGGTAATTTGGACCACCTTGAAAAATTCGCAGTTGAAACTTTGCAAAATATTCTTTAAAATGTTGAACATTTTTTTGTCGGAGGGAGTAATTTTTCTGTCAGTTTAACTTGTGGGAGATTTGATGTGATGTTTGTATTAAGTAAGTTGATTCACGAATGTCGTTATGGGTAGGCCTTGCCTGTCATCTAATGCACGAAGTTGTGGGTTCAATTCTACGTACCAATATGACTTTTCCAAAACATATAAATAAAGTTTAAATTGAAATAATTGGATAAAACAATGTTTCTGTTCATAAAAAGACGACATTTGTAATACTTTCTCTAATTGTGTTAGTGTTTAAGAAACACTGATTTAATAAGTTCCTATACACTATTCTTAAATTATTAAAATGTTGTAGAACAAAACTTAAAAAAAAAATACAATTAGGTATGTAGTTTAGTTAGTAGAGAGGCTTGTAGCTAAGTAATAACAGCCGCATGGGTCAATCGATCAGGTTAAGCTACGCTCGCCGGTTGGTCCGTGGATGGGTGACCATCTTCACATACCAAGACCCAACCGTGCCTTGGAAAGCACAATAAGCCGTTGGTCCCGGCTGTCATTGTGGATCTTTGACAGTCGTTACGGGTCGTCAGTAGTCCGAAAGTCTGACAACCAAGGGGTATCGTATTACCCAGTAACTGGGTTGTGGAGGTCAGGTAGGCAGTCGCTCAATGTGAAATACTGGTATTCAGCTGCATCCGGTTAGACTGGAAACCGACCCCAACATAGTTGGGAAAAGGCTAGGAAGATGATGATGATGAATTAGGTATGTAGTTTCCTAAGTTTATCTGTACAGTACTAACATCGGTGAAGGAAAACATTGTGAGAAAACCAGGGGGCCTACTCCGAAGTGCAAAGTGCGAATGTTCGGATCGGACCGACACATTGCCGAACCGAGGGGTCTACTCGGAAGTAGTATCGGCCAAATGTTCGGCCGTTTCGTGCTACGAAGTTACTATTTGGTTCGGTCGGTCCCGATCCTACACTCCCACACTCTTTCGAATATTGACCATGGTCCCGACTCAAATGAGTCGATTCGAACTTTTTTCGCATTTTTCAATAATATTCGGTTCGGTTCTTTTCTTTCTTTCTTTCTTTCAAAGAGTGTAGGAGTGTAGGATCGGAACCGACCGAACCAAATAGTAACTTCGTAGCAGGAAGCGGCCGAACATTCGGCCTTGTAGTTAAAATAAGTCTGAAATTGCCAACCCGTCTTGAGCAAGCGTGGTGATCCATGCTCGTGCCTTCTCTGTATGAGAAGAGGCCTTTGCCCTGCAGTGGTACAACAATAGGCTGGTAATATTACTATTTAAGTTGATCTAAGGAAAACATCGTGAGGAAACCGGCATGTCCTAGAACCAAAAAATTCGAAGACATGTGACATCCGACAACCCGCACTGGGCCCGCGTGGTGGATTATGGTCGACTCCCTCACACAAAGAGGAGGCGTGTTTCCCAGCAGTGGGAACATTATAGGCTGATTATGTAAGTTGATTTAAATGTTTCTCTTTTGCATAAAAACTGCCGCAGTGATGGCATGTTTTAATTTAGTTTATGGATCATGAATTAAAGATATTCATTAATGACATTATTTTTGTTAGGACCTACAAAAAACATGTGATTTACATTGCTTCATTTTTAAGACTAAAATGGTGTTTATAATTAGTAAACAGTTTCCAGCCCGCTGCATTGTTGACAACAATCGAAGGCCAAATCCCGTAATTCAAAACGTTAAAAATCTAGTCGCAATCTCATCTCAGCGACAATCAATGTCAAAAATGTAGGTATTTTTGACAGATTGAGACTGAGATCAGATTGTGAACGTTCTTAAAATTACGAGAAATGCCCCTCTGGTCAACCTCGCCTCTGCCAGGGCCGCGGGTTGTTCGAAAGAGATACAGTGGCCCCTGGCACCACAGTCAACTGAAGTAACACGGGTGGGTTTTAGTCAGTAAAAGTATGACACGCCCTTCCGCTCAGGCCAGAGCGGGAGAGGTCATTTGATGATTTCCTATCCAAAAAAAAAATGGTCAACGTCGCCTTGCTCGATATGCCTCAATCGTCCAAGTCAGCCTAAAATTTTCGTCATCCGTCTTCGTCCCGCGTACCGGAGCGTGACGAAGACGGACGACGTGGACGCGTGGTAGTGTGATGACGACGACGCGCCTGCCTGTCTGCCTTGTGAATCACACATTGTTTCGGCACTTGAAACGTATGATATTGACTTTTTTCAATTAAGAATTCAAGTACCTATGTACAATAGATTATAAATAATAAATGTCAAAGTAATAAAATCAATCAAAACTAATCATAAGTTACAATTTCATATGTCATTTAGGAATTCATTGATACTGTAACTGGACTTTCCCCAATAAATAGGTCTTCAATTTGTTTATAAATAAGTTAACACTGTATATGGTTTGAGTTCTATAGCCTCGCATAATAATAAATGTCAAAAGACAGGTGTTATAACACCTTGAGCAGAATTACAAAAAGAACAACAATGACATTATTTTCATTGTTGACATTATCGACAATTGAACTCTCATACTAACCCGTTACATTTTTTCTGGAATTCCATCACTATTGTCGATTCATAGCTCATCGAGTGCCACAGTTTCTTCGTACCGTGATTATATGTATGTACGTCTATTTGTGTGTATGTTGGTGTGTATTTATGAACACATGCGCCGAAACCTTTCTCGGAAGCCGAGTAAACCCCAATCGCATTTGTTTTTAAACTGTTCGTTCCGTTTCGATTCTGTCCGCATAGGTTTTGCCCTGTATTGATGGCGTAATTTATGGGAACGTTGGTTGGGACGCATTTTAGTAGTCATCAATTCAGCAGTAGATTTAAAATTGTTGAAATATTACAATACACTGTTTGGCAAATGCGGAGGAATGAGGAAAATGTCGTGAAGAAAGTTTTGAGTATGAATGTGGATGGCTATAAGAGTAGGAGAGGACCAAAGAAACGATTCTGAACTGTGTGAAAGATGATATGGGTAGAAAGGGGGTGACTACCGAGATGACGACTAATAGAGAAGTATGGAAGGAAATACATGTTGCGCCGAACCCAAATAAATCAACAAAAGGGAAAGAGAATGATGATTGTGATAAACTGTTATCACATATCATGTCAAATTCCTGCTTATTTATGTTCGGTTCCTGTATATGTCACCAATCCACCACAGAGAAATCGAATACCCCAATTACATTTACCAGTATCAAAGTAGAATGTATACTCGTACAGACGCCAGCAGGTCAAGCTACCCGAAACTGTCAAATTTTCCCAATCAACCTTGAACCTTAAAACTTTACTGATAAAGTTGAAAATCTATTAGAGAAATTTGACAGATTATAGTAGCTTGATGTGCTGGCGTCTGTACATGTGGCGGGGATATCGACGCGCAACCTGTTACCATGAATTTAGCACATGATTCTGAACCACCTTGCGTTGAAATTTTCGTCGAAAATTTCCATGTTAAGGGAGCTAAGGTCGGGCCTGCGGGCGGTGAGTAATGGGTAGCTCACCGTCCGATCAGGACCAGGCCCGTGCCGGACGGCGCGTTGTGTTCCACGCGCGCCTCAAAGAGATGTCAGCAGAGGACGGGGCCCCATAGGGCCGAAGCCTGCCGGGGCGGCGGGATCTTCCGAGAGGTTAACCGCTGCCCTGGAACAGAAAGGGCTAAGGAAGGAACACGGGTGGGTTTTAGTCAGTAAAAGTCTGACACTCCCTTCCGCTCCACCCAGAGCGGGAGGGGTCATTTGATGATTTCCCATCCACAAAAAAAAAAAAAAGGGGTCTAAGGTATCTGACCACCGTAAGGACTATTCTTGCTTGCAGCGCATATTATTGGTCAAACTAAAAAGAATCCTTTTTTGTTTTACTTATGGACGCAGCTGTGGTCATCATGTGCACGGGATTTTATTTTAAATATGGTCAGATATAGGTATGTTTTGGCGATAGTATAGTTTGCGCTTTGATGTTCCTGCTTCCCTGCACGTGTAAAGAGACAGGAGCGGTCAAGACTTAAATGACTATAGCTTAGCGCATGAGACGAGCCGGTACTTCTCAATATATGTGTCCGAAGACGCTAGGACGGTACTTTACATTTACTTGTACTTGTTGTACTTGTAGGGAAACCTTGGGCTAAACAGTAGTTTATCCCAAGGTTTGTGGCTAAGTAATTGCAGCACGGGTCGGTCAATCAGGTTGAGCTACGTTTGCCGCGGTTGGTCCGTGGATGGGTGACCATCTTTGCTTACCAAGACCCCTCCGTGTCTCGGAAAGCACGTTAAGCCGTTGGTCATGGCCATCGTGAATCTTTGTGAGTCGTTACGGGTCGTCACAAGCCCAAAAGTCTGACAACCAGTCTTACCAAGGGGTTTCGTATTACCCAGTAACTGGGATGTGGAGGTAAGATAGGCAGTCGCTCCATGTAAAATACTGGTACTCAGCTGCATCCGGTTAGACTGGAAGCCGACCCCAACATAGTTGGGAAAAAGCTAGGCAGATGTTATCTGTTTATCCCACATTTTGTAATTCAGACATATGTGTAGACAATTGACGTAATAATTAATTGAATATGACGTACTCTATCAAGCCCCCCGCTAAGAAACATGGAGCAAACCCACTTCCCATGAAAAGATCATCATCTTCCTGCCCTTATCACATGTTACTTGTGGTCGGCGCAACACGTTTTCTTCTTCCACCTCCCCTGTCAACCGCCACGCTATCATTCACTCCCTTCTCTTGCATATCATTCCTCACACAATCCATCCATCTTTTCTTCGGCCTTCCTCTCCCTCTCCACCCATCAACATGTATATTTATCACTCTTTTAGTCACATGCGTTTCCCAAGAAAAGATCGAGAGACGAAAACAAAATATGGGATGAAAAGGACATCGGAACATGTTGAAATATTCCAAATTCTGCGCGTGAGAGGTACACGAAATTAACTGCTGCAGAAGGTTTATACAAAATCAAAATATTTAATTTCAATTAAACCTAAGTCTGACAACCAGTCTTACCAAGGTCAAGGTCATGTGTTATCGTATTAATTACCCAGTAACTGGGTTGTGGAGGTCCGATAGGTAGTCGCTCCATGTAAAATACATACTGCTATTCAGCTGCATCCGGTTAGACTGGAAGCCGGCCCCGACATAGTTGGGAAAAGGCTAGGCCAAAGTCATAAACCTACATACATGCACACTTATGAAACCTCAGAATCTAGGTGCACGGTTCCAATTGGTCGTTTCCTATGGAGAAGAGCCGGCAAGAAACTCCACGGTTACTCTTTTTCAAATAAGAATTGCTGTTACAATATTTCCAAACTACAGTGCTAATAAGTATGAAAGACAGTGTAGTGTCAACAAGTACCAGATACTTAACAAAATAGAAAATTGTTAACAAATCTACAGTCTGCAGGGTGATCATTCTGTTCTTTCTTATTTCATGGTCATGTGACGTCATAAGATGGCACGCGCCACGTGCTCACGCGCCACCTGCTCCCGCGCACATTCGCCCGAAGTTATCCGATGATATCCGAAGTCATCACTCGCCCAAATCGATGCGTCAGTGACTCGGTCTTCTTTTTATCTCTTTCAATGATTCCTGTTAACTTGCACGTATGTGCATTTAGGAGGTTCGCCTTATAAAATACTTCCTGTCCTTGTCATTTTTATATGAATGAAGCGAGATGCCGATAGACTCATCCACCTCTTCAACGGGGGCACATCCCACCGCTCGGACAATACCTTCAGGACTTCGAGCTAAAAACAGCAACTTCTTAAATGACATGTCGGACATGTCTGCCGCGTGTCAGATGACAATTGAGCTAAGAGAATCACTGATTGGGTCCCACTAAACTCACGACGCCATCGCGGCAGGCCGAGGCGAAGATGGCGGGACAAGCTTGACTCCTACCGTAGGGATTGACCAGCCACTCGCAAAAGACAGGATTGTGTGGAAAAGGGAGAGGGGAGGCCCTTGCCCTGCAGTGGAACAATACAGGCTGGTTAGAAAGAGAGAAAAAGAAAGAATAAATGTCCATGACAGGGGGGAAATCCGTCATACAAATTGTTATTAATAATCAGGAGGATGCATACCAATCCGACAGGTTGTGACAACAGGTTAGACCTACTGATCCATATACAGCTAGGGAGATTGATGCGCAGTTTGTTTATGCCAAACGCGAAGAGAAATGGGTCAGTGTGACATTAGGGGCGAGGACCAATGACACGTGCTGGCGCGACAGACTGCGCGCCCGCAAGTGTGAGAATCATTGCGCAATGTTGTCTGCGAAAAAAAAAACATCATCTGCCTTGCCTTTTCCCAACTATGTTGGAGTTGGCTCCCAGTCTGATCAGATGTAGCTGAATACATGAATTTTACATGGAGCGACTGCCTATCTGATCTCCACAAAACAGTTACTGGGTAATACGATACCACTTGGTAAGACTGGTTGTCAGACTTTCGGGCTTCTGACGACCCGTAACGACTGTCAAAGATCCACAAATGTCAGCCAGGACCAACGGCTTAACGTGCTTTCCGAGGCACGGAGGGGTCTCAGTCTGTAAAGATGGTCACCCATCCAAGGGTCTATCAAAGTATTCTATCAGCAAATAGACTCCAAATCTGACGTTCTCTGTCGTGAATTTATGATTGAATCATTCCACCAGTGACACCTGCACCCTAACTGCGCAACACACTATTAATCTCAATCTGAATTATTTTGCTAATCCATTGCTTCATATGTTCGAGAAATTTGTCTGCTCAACAACGTAAATAACGCAATGGATATTGTTGAACTGTCAAAATGAAAGCAATTGCTACCGTTAGTGTGTTACGCAATTACCCCACAGAACATCGAGGGAGACACCTATCGTGATATGATAATGGATAATATTGACTGAAAACTGAATTAAACTATGGAAAATCTTTTTTCATGTCTATGATCCCTTCACCTATTTGTAACCTTGACCTTCAGCTATTTTTATCATCTTAAACTTGTACCTACATTGATGGCAAATAAATAAATCTGAATCTCAGACCAAATCTGAATCTGGATCTCTGTTTTTAAGATATCAGGGGGCCTAAAAAGGCCACTTTAAGCAATACCTACCTGTAAAAGCCATTCATTAACATTCATTTCAGATCATTAGCAATTCCTCTGGTTCTCTCTCTTTTTCAATGCAATTTCTCTGATTCTCAAATGGTTACACATAATAGTTTAATCACCTAAAATTCATTTCAATCATATTTGGTGTAAACATTGGTGGACCATTTTACGAATTTCCATACAAATTGCCAAACAGGTGAATTGCGTGATATGAATTGCACACAGATCATATTATGAATTGTCAGTCTGTGACCATTTTACGATTTTTAATACGATTCATATTGTTATCCTATTATGATTCTGCCAGTGGCCTTTTTAGGCCCCCTGCTGTAAATTCTATTCGAACCAATGTTTCAAATTGATGTCATTTAAAGTTAAACAAATAACAACTTTATTATAGTAAGTAACAAATTAAGTTGATTTCAGAGTGACTAAGCACTATTGAAAAAATTATAAAAATGTTTGAATTTGTAGCGTAAACTGAACTTAATTGTGTAGGAATTAAAGTTATTTTTGTATAATCTCATATTTGTTTACATTTTTGGCAAATAAATAGCGAATGCAGATTAGGTGTCGACCCGTGGCCTTTTCGTAACGAGTGTGCTAAGGATTCCAATAAATGGAAATCCCAAGAAACATTCATAAATTCGAAGGTCACTTGTTTGTATCGGATGCGAGACGATATTCAAGGAATTCAGAATTAATTTGTAATTTTGAGTCTCTAGTTTATTGATCTGACTCTTTGAAAATGATGTGTGTTTTATAACCGTTCTTTTTTAAACTCATACTGCAGTGCTGGCTGGTTTTTTAGGGTTCCGTAGTCAACAAGGAACCCTTATAGTTTGGCCATGTCCGTCTGTCTGTCTGTCCGCGGTTTAGCTCAAAAACTATTGGTACTAGAAAGTTGTAATTTGGCATGAGTATACGCGTTAATGGCGACAAAAAAGTGGCAAAATAAAATTTCGAAAAAAACAATTATTTAGGGTACCTCCCCTACATGTAAAGTAAGGATGATAATATTTTTTTTTCGTTCTGCCCATAGTGTGGGATATCGTTGGTATAGGTCTTTTAAAAATATTAGGTATTATTATTAAGGTAGTAGGTATTATTATTAGGCAGTATTATTATTCATTATTTTTTTTTCGTGTCAAGATATCGGTATCACGTCTGCGGAGTTTCGCTAGGTAATTTAATTTGAACCTGTATCCTATCCTACTTCCTACTAATATTATAAACGTGAAAGTATGGATGGATGGATGGACAGATGTATGTTTGTTACTCTTTCACGCAAAAACTACTGAAGGGATTTGGATGAAATTTGGCACACAGATGGTTTATAACCAGGATTAACACATGGGATAATTGTTATCCCGATATCCCCACGAGATAGAAACTTATGCAGGTGAAACCGCAGGGCGCTGCTAGTAATTATAATAAAGAAATCAGAATGTTTGATCTCGCTCGCTAGCTCGGTCGCTAGTACCTAAATAATAAGAAAAACATGTTATTTTTTTATTACAAATTGACTTCCAGTAAACCTTCACGACCTTGTCAGCAATCTAGCCAAGACTGCTGACTGATGGTACCTATATCAGTCAGCAGTCTTGGTCAAGTCTGTTCTTTATGTTTCAAATTGATGTTATTTCAAGTTAAACCAATATCAACTTTATTTTAATAGTAACTAAGTTAATTTCAGAGTGACTAGAATCATTGGAAAAGTTATAACTTTTTTTGAAGTTGTAGCGTAAACTGAACTTTATTGCGTAGGAATTAAAGTTATTTTTCCATAAACTCATATTTTGTTACATTATTTATTTGGTACCTGCTATTGACTTTCGCCAGCATTTCATTAAAGGACTCATTCCTTCAACTGTATTTCGTCACTAGAATGTTTGGTTAACACTTTTTCACAATAAATCACTTTTAAAACCTATTAAACAAGTTTACACAATAAATTAATTCAAATTTTATAACCTAGTTAAATGTTTACATATTGGAATGACATTTGGTCGATCGTACTGACAGATAAAGGTCACAGACTTAAAAAACGATAGGGGCGACATCTAGTATGGTCGGCGATTCACAGTTGTAGTTTAATCAATATTTTAAAATTTTAACATAATGATTGCAAACCATCGAATTAATATCGTATGGAGCAATCCCTAATAATTTACAACTTTCAGTAAAAAATCATTATAAAGTAATTAGCCTAATACGGAAGTGTAATACTTCATTGCCAAATGAAACCATTGTTTAATCTATGACAAGGTGTGACCAAGAGTAACATTCTAATTTTGCCGGAATTAATATTCTGGGATAGTTGCTCCAAGGGTCTTGATATTGAAAGGAGAGGTATTTTAGTTAATCTGGATTGTGAGGTTTCTTCTTGTTTCAGCTTGTCAACGTCACCTTGGACAGTTGTTAGTGATTTTCAAGAATTAGGTGTCTTGACATTGTACTTATCCGCTCCCGTTCGTCAATCAGGTTCCCTGAAGTCGGGGAGGTTTTAATAATACTCCGTCTAGTTTACGTCTAGTTCCGGTTTGACATCTCCTAACAAGGTTATTGAAAAAATGGCTTTCTTTCGGCTTTGAACGCGCTTGGGTATCATTGCAAACCTTGTTCCATGATAATTATAAGAGGTGAGCATTTTATAGAAGTTTTGTGAAATGTGCTGTGAGCCCTTCTCTGGCTGTTAAAAAAGGATTGTTGTGATAAATGGATATTTATTACAGGATTCTGAAATGTGCTTGTGCTGTCGGCTTCCAAGCCAGCGGAGACCCTTACAGTCGACCAAACAGTTTTCTGTCTAGACCAATTGTGAGTATTAATCCCCTGCTTTTCATCGCGTTTCATTTCTCCGCGGTGGCCATGAACACCACGTGTGTGGCCCTTGTTCCTAGTTGAGGTTAGGTTAGGTTGAGGTAGTTCCTCGTTAACCCCCCCCGGTGGGTTCCCGCATTGTCGAGGCGGGGGGGCTCAGTAGCCGTGGTTTGAAGGCCCACGGTGAAGCGAAGAGGAACCCTGAGGGGCCGCTCGTCTAGGCTGTGCGGAAAAGCCGACGACGTAGCGGCCGGCGGGTAGGTTGCGGTGCCGTTTGGCCGACATCGCAGCCTACCTGAGGCGGGCCGCGAAGTCTCCCGTGAGGGAGACATCGCGGCTGAGGATTGGAGGCCGCGGCGGGAGAGGAGTGTCGGTGATACGTTGCCGCTCTCCCTACCTTCCGCGGCCTTGACGGGGCCGCCACCGTTTGATGGCGGACGCGGTGGGGCCGCAGGGGAAGAGGAGTGTCGGTGTTTCGTTGCCGCTCTCCCTATCCTCTGCGGCCGTAGCCCCCCCATCCTGGGGGGCATGCGGGGCCTGCCAATTAGGCGGGCGTGGGGGCCAGCAGGCAGCGGGTGCGGGGGCACCGTTGCCTGCATTGCACAGGCCTCCAGTGTTGGACGGGAATGGCTAGGTGCTCCCGGCCATTCCCGTAGCCCCCCTGTGTGGGGGGCATGCGGGGCCCGCCATACCATCTAGGCGGGCATGCGCCGGGAGGGCTATGGAGGTAAAGGCTATGCCTATTCCCGTGGCCCTCCCATCACGGCGAATGAGGGAACACCGCTGAGTTTTAGTGGGTATACTGTCATTCCGACAGGGAGTCCCACATACCCCGTCTCGTCCCCCGCGAGGCGGGCATGCATAAAGCATTTCTCAGCGACAAAAAAAAAAAAAAAGTTCCTCGTTAACCGGCTAGTGTTTTAGCTTTGGTTTCTCCTTATATAATTAGAACCCCGTATGGTCATTCCCAGGAGGCAACTCGAGAGACACGTCTCGCCGCCAGGACCTAGAAGAGCGTCTGGGGCCTGGACGCTAGACCCGTTCCTCGGGTCAACTCAAAGCCTCTGAGGGAGACGACTGTGCGGCTGTTGGAGTCCGCCAAGCGAGAGCGCAGGCGGGACGGTTTTTTTTTAATTTATTTTTATTTACTATAATACTATCACATCAAGATTTATACATGTCAATACGGTTTCAATAACTTGAACCGGTTGATAACCTTACTCCGGTTTTCAATAAAGGAAGCCGGTCTTTAAATTGATTCCTGGAAGAACATATTCGTCGGCTCCAGGATACGGGACTGAGTCCCTGGCGCCCATTTATTAAATAATAACCTACAAATAAACTGGAAGGATTGAGAATTAATGATTGAGGAATAAGGATTTAGGATTTATATTGGATATTTAGATTACTTAAAATTATTGGGTTTATTTCCAACTCCACACGACCTAGCTCTTTATACTGAGATTTTAGCTGGCTGGCAATTATTAGGACATAGCTAAACCTAACTAAATTATTGTTTTACATAAGGTAAATTAAGTATTTTTAAGGTTCACCTTTTATTGCCTTATATTATTATTATATTAAATATACAGTTTTAAAGGTGGTTTGTTGTTTCCTTTTTAACTGATACTAAACCACCTTTCCTTTAGGGTTAACTTAGCTTGTCATAAGAGCCACAAATTTTTATTTGTAACAATTTGTTTACATTTTTAGCAAATAAATCGCGAATGCAGTTTAAGTATCAAATAACAACTTCATATTTCAATTATTTGTAGACAACATGACGCCTTGCATTCATAGTTCTATCATATTGCATACAACTGCACAGTCAAACTTCTTAGAAAATGTTTTTTGCCAGAATAAGGAAAAAAAGCGACCAAGTGTTGTCGGACTCGCACGCGAAGGCTTCCGTTAAATATGGTGCGGTAGGCACCATATTTAACACCACATATTTTAAAAAAACACGTGTCGCTTTATCCTTATTTAATTTATTATTTGTTGTTATACCACCCCACCAACACACCCTCACCTACACGCAGACTCACATACTATTTTAGTTTTTTTTCTTTTTGTTTATATTTTATTATGTTTTGGTACACCACTTTTACCATTTTATAATTTTTCATTGAAGAGCGGGGCCTCCTAGCACAAATATATCTTTACTTAAAAGGAGGTCTCTATGTAAGTGTTACTGTAAAAGTTGTACATGTTACTGCAATAAACTTTTTGCATTTTTTTTTTTGTTATAGCGGCAATGGTAGTACATACTCTGTGAAAATTTCAACTGTTTACCTTCAACAAAAGTCCAAAAGAGACAGCCCTGTGACTTACTGACGGACGGACGGTCAGACGGACAGCAGAGCCTTAGTAATAGAGCCCAGTTGGCACCCTTTGGGTACGGAACCCAAAAACCTGTTTTCCTGCCCCACGTACCACTTTTTTTGTTGCTGGAACCCTCAACAACAAAAAAAAAGTGTTGTGATCATTTTTGAGTTATGTTTCGCATCTGTTAACGCTACAGATAGCGTTATCTTAGCGCCCTACTGAGATGCCGCTCCCGAAATAACTTTTTCAACTTGACCTACTAACTAGACAAAAACATGCTTCTTTTAAATACTACCCAGAACTATGGCAAGATTGGTGCAGTGGCTAAGCACGGCTTCAGTCATGGATTCGATTCCCTCACAAAAACGTAGGTACAGTCTAGTCTACAGATACATACTTTTTTTTCAGATCTGCGGGGTATGCATAACACACTATGAGTAGCGATTTATTTCATTTTGACAGTTCAACAACATTTATTGCGTTATTTACGTTGTTGAGCAGACACATAGGGTGTGGTTGATTTTGAATGTGAGTTCTTTGATTGCGGAACACAACCTTTTCCCCAATTTTCCATAATTCAATAGCATGTGGCGGAGGAATGAGGGGCTTGTGGCTAAGTAATAACAGCCGCACGGGTCGATCGATCAGGTTAAGCTACGCTTGCCGCGGTTGGTCCGTGGATGGGTGACCATTTTCACATACCAAGTCCCCTCCGTGCCTCGGAAAGCACGTTAAGCCGTTGGTCCCGGCTGTCATTCGTGGATCTTTGACAGTCGTTACGGGTCGTCAGTAGCCCGAAAGTCTGACAACCAGTCTTACCAAGGGGTATCGTATTACCCAGTAACTGGGTTGTGGAGGTCAGATAGGCAGTCGCTTCATGTAAAATACTGGTATTCAGCTGCATCCGGTTAGACTAGAAGCCGACCCCAACATAGTTGGGAAAAGGCTAGGCATATGATGTGGCGGAGGAATGAACAAAACGTCCATATCATAATTTTTAACGTTGATCAGTTCTCGTATCTGTACAGGGTGGTAGAGACGTCGACGCGCTACCTGCACCCTAACTGCGTAACACACTATAAAAATGATTTTGAAGGATATTGCTAATCCATTACTTTATATAGCCCAAAAACAGCTGCCCCTACACAGTTGGCACTCAAATCCCACCAATGCAATTATGGTCTAGATAGAGGGTGGCTGTAGCTGCCCTGTTTTTTAACAGGCTAGGTATTTGCATAAACCAACACCTGACATGGGGAAAGCAAATCCAATCGGTTACTTCGCGCGTGAGCAAGCTTTTGTACATATTTTAAAGACTTCGATCTATAGCTGACAATGAAAGAAAGAAAGAAAAGAAGAAAGAAAATACATTTATTTGCGGCAAACATGACGCATAAAACACACACAAAAAAAAACAATGATACTCTTAAGATTACTTACCTGGCTTTATGTCAGTCTGTGCTTCGTCACTGCATAATATCTTGGGGTTTCGCTGGTAAAAGTTATCTAATTTCTGCTGAACGTGCACAAAGAGCTATCCTCAAGGTCTTTTATAGATTAGGAATCCGATACCCCACATGTTACGAGTATATCGAGAAAGGAGAGTGCTTACGGTGCGCGAATTGTATATTTTATCAGTGCTACTAAAATTTCATAAAACACTGTCAAACTGTTGTATTACTGACAATGGGTTACGCAAGTATCCCGCTGGTAGGCTAGAAGTACACCAATAGAGAGCAGTAGTGGCTCAGTGGCAACGGCTCCGAATCACGCGTTGTAGGTCGTGGGTTCGATTTACTTTATGTACTTAAATAATTTCATCACAACTACTCTTAAAACGGAGAAGGAAACCGGAAATCTTGAGGAAACCGGCATGTCCTAGAACCAAAAATTCGAAGACATGTGACGTCTATCAACTGGCACTGGGTCCGCGTGGTGGATTACGACACACTTCCTCTCAGAGAGAGAAGTCCTGTGTCCCAGCAGTGGGAACGTTATAGGCTGATTATTATGTAAGTATACCAATACCACTCACACACCACCTCACTTCTTATCACACGAGGCCTTCACCGGCGGTCCCTGCCAAACGAGCCCCATCCGATAGTGTAACGTGTATACAGGGTGACACATTGAAGCGCAAACTGTTAGAACCATAGTATGTTTTTTACATTTCTATGGTGAGAACCATGAATTCAGCACATGTTTCTAGCGTAGAAGCAAGCTGTTTAACAAAAAAAGTGCAATACCTACGCGGTCAAAATGTATAGGGAACTGGGATTTACGACCTAGCCGTGTTCAGAATCACGTACTTAATTAAACGTAGTTTTAACGGACACACACTTCGACATGTTTCTGTTATTCTCTACAGTCTCGTGGGATGCAGCTGAAAATCAGCGTCAGGTGGTACACCTTAGGTGTACACCTTAGGTGGCATTATAATATTTGTTCTTGTTTCTTATAGTTTTCAGGTGTATTGTTTTGCTGTGGTGCTAACAAACGCATTTTTCTTTTTTTCATGTACACACGGCTACACATCAAGCTATGCATTTCCAGTTTTAGCTGACCTCGCATTGTATAGGTTTTTCGAACAATCAGGAGTCAGCTTATACTGGTTATGTATAGCTTGATGTGCAGCCGTGTGTACAGCGGGGTAATTGCGTAACACACTATCAGTAGCAATGGGTTTCATTTTGACAGTTCAACAACATTCATTGCGTTATTTACGTAGTTGAGCAGACTTTTTTTCGAACATTTGAAGCAATGGATTAGCAAGATCCTTTAAAATAATTCAGATTCAGATTGATAGTGTGTTACGCAATTAGGGTGCTGAATCCATGATATATATTCATATATCTTTTTGCATTTTATTTTTGATAACCGGTTGCAGGTTGATGTCCCCTGCCACCCTGTATGTGCCCATATGTCAACACTGCAGTTTTTGTACCAATGCGTAGATAACGCTATCTCCACCCTCTCGACACAACCCCAGACATCCCTTGTTAACCTTGACACACTGATGGTAACTTTCTTGCTATCAGTCTGAGTGGAAAAATGTTTTAGGCTGTTTTTTTTTCAATCGACAGATACCGTCTTATTACAAAACGAAACCTAATTTTAGTTCTAGCCTAAATTATTGAGCCAGTACTTGTATTTCGAACTTTATTTCGATTTAGGCAAAGTTCTTAATACTAAAATGGCGACTTAGCACCGAACTAAGCGGTCATTTTTGTAAAAAGAACTGCATTTCTCTATAAGTTGGGTTCTTAATTCAATAACTGGGTCAGTGGTTTAAATTTGATCGAAAGAAAAACTTTGTTTTGTAATAAAGGGGATAATGTTTATTCGTGGCATAAAATTGACGTCTGACAGATTTTGTATGGAAGAACAAATTAAAAAAAAAATAAAAATATTCTTTGGATAAAATTATCTGGCGTTGGAAAAATCTGCCCTTATTCTTTAATCACTTTCTGTTCAACTAACTTCAGCATTTAAGTAAAGGGAAAATTAATGATATACTGTGTTAATGTCAAAACGATTTCATTTCAGCAAAATCCCGTGCCTACAAGCGGTGTCATTTAATTTGCGAAGCGACGCGCGCTTTATTTGTGGTTACTAAGTGTACACGCACGTTGCGAACGTGTGCGTGGGAGCCGAGTAGCTGTGGTTGGTATGTGAAGCTAGTGACTGTGGTTCCATTCTCGTATCGCAGCCACCAAAGAATTCCCAGATCGACTGATGTACTTTTTAAAATTATGTAGTCATCTTTCAAGATAACCAACTATTCCTGGCCAGACACGACACATCCACCTCCCTTACTCATTTTCTACAAAAATCATGCCAACTAAATTAGCTCGAAATATCCCAATGATATCTCCTAATCGAGAAGATACAGAGTTCTATCCTAGACGTGTGTATCAATCAGCCGTCGATCAGTCTGGCGATACACGGATACGTCGACACGTGCAGCGTTCAGCCTCTGAAAATGGAGCGGAAATAATACACGAACATGAGCCACTGACATACGTGACGGCCTGATATCTAGGTATGTTTGACGTGACGTGTTGGCAATATGGGACAATTAACCCTTGTGTTTAGGAGGTAGCAAGCAAGGGTCGATGGTGATGACTTTCGGTGACCCAATATGACATATATTTTTTTAGTTTTCGTAATTCAAGCCACTAGTGACTCAGTAGTTTCGGTTGACCTCACCTACCATGGACTATCTTCTACTTACTTGCTACATTTATGCTCAATCTCACCTCAGCGACAATCTATTTCAAAAACTTGTCAAAAAAGTAGGGAAATTAGAGGTATTTTTGACAGATTGTGACTGAGATCAGACTGTGAACGTTCTTAAAATTACGAGAATTGCCCATCAGACTCTTAATGTACGAAAAACCTATACAATGCGAGATCAGCTTATGTTTTTGTTTTCTCTAAGTAGATTTATGTAAATACTTTTAAACGTCATTATTATTTAAAAAATTAGATGAGCTCGGTGTTTCCTATCCGACAACTCTGAGAAGAATCACCGAAGCAAACTTAGAGGTGTCCTCTCTTCGTGAGGCAGTGTGCTATAATCTACCACGTGGCCCAGTGCGGGTTGGTAGATGTCACACGTCTTGTCGATTTTTTGGTTACTAAATTCTAAAATGATTAAATGGGTCCTCTTGAAATTCCTTACCAACTCTTCTCCATAGAACGTTTTGGAACTGTGCACCAATTTTGAATACAATCATTTGTAAACTCCTAATGAACTTGGCTCACTTTTTAACACTATATTTTTTGGCAGAAAGTTTATTTACATTCGCACTATGCCAGCGGGAAACGGAAATGATCTGCTTACATCTATGTTGCGTCAATTATAAATTCATATTATTATTAACTAAATAACAAGTTAGTTTTTGCTATTTTCCTGTTGGACGTAACGTTCTAACACATATTTGTTAGGTATGTGGTCATCACTCGTCAAGAATAGCTGTTTTAGTCACTTCCATGTAATAATCATGGTTTTATTAATAGCTGTCGAACTAAACAGACATAATTGTGTTACCATATTAGTGCAGAAAATAATGCTACTACCTACAGATCATCATAAAACTCTGACTGTCATAAAGTCTTCACTAGTTCAAACTGGTGACGATTTTATGATAATCACAGTAAAGACAAGAAACAGAGGGAAGGCAGAGGTGTGTTGAACTTGTTCTCATCAACCGCGTAGAGTTCTTATCGCCAAGCTGTTACTGAGAAACTTTCAAACCTTACAGAAAAAAGCCACTATGGCAAAGTTTAAGTCGTTAGATTCGCCCTAAGCGTACTTATTCGCGCAAAAAAGTGTCCATACTGAAAAGAGTAAGCTTAAAAGTGCTCACTCTTTATATGCCTTTCGCTTTTTATATAATGATATTCCCATGACAAACAAGTTAAGTCACTGCGTCTTCGTATGTTCTGACACATACGAAGACGCAATGACTTAACTTCTATCACTTTTAAAACGATACAGAAACTTGACCAGCTTTCGACGCAGTCAGGGCAAATCTAACGATATAAATCTTAGCACTGTCATCGGAAACAGAATCTTCTTATCTTCATTGACTACAAAATACTACTGAATATAAAAAAAGTTTCTACTGCCTTCAATAAAGGGCAGCACATTACAAAACACATAGAAACATTCAAATGTCTTCTATTATCACGTACTTTATAAGTAGCGTCCATTAAAGGACAGTTAGTCAAAATAACTACAAAGTAAGTGACATAAGTTGGACAGTTCAAACATCACGCTGACGCCACATTTGGGTGTAGAGAGCTTTCAGTTGGGGCCCAAATTAACGCTAATCACTGTACAAGTTATAGGCGACAGCGATTTATCAACTGCGCGGGGGTAAAAAGAAATAACATAAAAAAACATCACGCCTGTAATCCCCAAAGAGTTAGGCAGAGGTGTACCTACCTGTAGTACACCTATATTTCGCAAGTCAATCAACATCAAAATTAAAAGTCAAATACAGAGTTCAGGCTGCTGCTAAGGAATTCCAGATAACCCAAAAACACTTTAACCGACCTGGGAATCGCACCCAGGACCTCATGCTCAGCAGTAGCGCGATCACTAAACCAACACGGCAGTCAGTAAAAGAAATAGTAGCAAAATATTTTTTGATGATGGGAGAGAGAAAGGAACTGCTGTGGACTTCGATTAAATTAATAGCGACCCTGCCACAGTTTGAATTGGAAACAATTGGATTTGAACACGTTCGCGAACATATTCACGAAAAACGTCCACGTTGAAAGTGTCCGTGATCAAAAGATTAATTAAAAAAAACAATTCGAAATTAAAATAAATTGTAGCAGCTAAGAGATGACTAGTCCCTTCTGACAGCGCCCGTTCACGAAAATGACGTATGGATCAGCACCATAGTGCATTTTTTTTTTTTTGGATGGGAAATCATCAAATGACCCCTCCCGCTCTGGGTGGAGCGGAAGGGAGTGTCAGACTCTTACTGACTAAAACCCACCCGTGTTCCTTTCCTTCCTTAGCCCTTTCTGTTCCAGGGCAGCGGTAACCCTTTCGGACGATCCCGCCGCCAGCACCATAGTGCATTGGATACTATAGAATAGTCATTGCGTCAAACTCATCAGAGGGGCAGTTCTCGTAATTTTAATAACGTTCACAGTCTGATCTCAGTCTCAATCTGTCAAAAATTTCTCTAATTTCTCTACATTTTGACGAGTTTTTAAAATTTGTTTGTAGCCGAGATGAGACTCCGACTAGATTTTGACCGTTTTAAATTACGAGAATTGGACTTCTGCATTCTGACGTTACGTCCGCTCTCGCTACCTCTTATCACCTACACACTATTCCCTCAGTTTGTTTGTATGAGGCCCTTCGCATGACAAATTGCTCTCCCGCCGCGAAAGTTCATACCCATTGTTTATGTTAGAAAGTATTTTTCAAACCTTATTTATCTATGGTCCGTATGTGCCAGGAATTTGTAGAAAAAAATAAAACATCTCTATGGAAGACAGCGGGAGACATACAGGTCAGGGATAAGATTTTGTTTTTGAAATTACAAAGAAATGTTAACAATTATTGAACTGTTTGGGTTAACTTCCGTGTTCAAAATAAGGCATAAAACAAAAGACGTGATAGACATTCTGAAAACAAATGCTTCCTTGCTTTGGTCTACTGTCCCGGAGGATATTTACCTCAATATTTCCATGTGTCTAGCCTTTTCCCAACTATGTTGGGGTCGGCTTCCAGTCTAACTGGATGCAGCTGAATACCAGTATTTTACATGGAGCGACTGCCTATCTGACCTCCAAAACCTGGGTAATACGATACCCCTTGGTAAGACTGGTTGGCAGATTTTCGGGCTTCTGACGACCCGTAACGACTGTTAAAGATCCAGGAATGACAGCCGGGACCGACGGCTTAACGAACTTTCCGAGGCGCAGAGGGGTCTTGGTATGTAAATATGGTCACCCATCCACGAACCAACCACGGCAAACGTAGCATAACCTGATCGTCACGTGCGGCTGTTATTACTTAGCCACAAGCCCCTCACACAGGCGTGATGTTATGTGTAGAAATGATCCATTTATCGTAAGAGGAGCCAAGCATTATTCTCCTTTAACAAAACAACAGTTTGACTGCATTTTATTCACAAGCATGCGTCCTGCATTTATTTAATAAAGAACAACCCTGTACCGTCTATGTACTTAGCCACAAGCCCCGGATCACGGATAGTTACCTAAGTTTACCATAAAATATTGAATTGTCTACAAATGATTGAGATCCAAATTACAAACCTTTATTTATTTGTTTGAGAAAAACATACTCAACATTACAGATATTGCTCAAAGAATGGCTGCGACTTACGAGTTGAGGTCGTAGATTCGAACCCTGACAGGCGCTTTACTTTGTGGAAATTATTTCATCATCACAGCTTTCAAAACGGTGAAGGAAATCATCGGGAGGATACTGTTCTAGAATTAAAAATTGACATAATGTGACATCTACCAACCCGCACTGGTCCCGCGTGGTGGATTACGGGTCACTCACACAGAGAGGAGGCCTGTTTCCCAGCATTGGGAACATTATAGACTGATTATGATTGACATGGAAAATTTCATTCGCCGTTTGTCAGAAATCATTCAGATTAATCTACTATCTATTAGGACAGATATAAAACATCGTGGGTCCCAAAAATTGGCACTGTATCTACTGTCTGTTGCGATGGTGTTAGGATAGATCACAGTAGTGTAAAACATAGTACAAACATAATAATATTTTAAAAGAGTAACGGTGGAGTTTCTTGCCCATTCTTCTCCATACGAAAGCTACCTTTTGGAAGGGGCGACTAGAATAAATTCTATTTTAATGTTTGACGTTCAAAAGTGCCTCTTATGTGCTTATTTCAAATAAATGATTTGACTTTGACTTAATTTGCAGCTTCGAAAGATCGGTGCGTGGTGCTCGAAAAACCTCGAAATTTTCCAACTTACAGTTTTTGACATTTAACTTCTAAAAAGTGCATCCCACTATACATTTTTTAAGCGATAAGTCACACATAAACAAAACATTGGCCATTTTTTCTTCATAAAAATACAAAATTTTAGTTTTAGCCGTTTTCCAATCAGGATATCGGTTAAAATACCCACTATACGAAGAAAGTCATGAAAGATGAGGCCGCATCACTATAATGCCAGCAACATCATCATAGTGCCCCAAGAAAAGTTATTGTCCAACCCAAAAAATAAGCAGCGCTTGATCAACTTGATCACTGGACTGGATAAAAAAGGGAGTGAAACAAAGCAAGTCCTAGAAGACGCTGACCGTCGCATTGTGAGGACGAGGAGTACCGCAGTTAGCACAGCATATCTATTCACAACCACTTGAAACGCTTCCGTACCGTATTGAACATCAATCAATGTTATCGTAGGAATCCTCTAAGCGCTGTTCATAAGTCCAAACCCCGAGAATTTTGCAAAAAGACGACTGCTATTCTTCCGGCGTCTGTTTGCAGTCGGGGGCAAGGGAAATTAGGATTTCGGAATGTGTCATTTTCGATACGATAACCTGTCGGATGGTTGTGAATAGCTATGCTGGTCTTTTTTGCGACCTAACGCGATTTTTGTGTCTACGGTGACTGGCGTATACCTACTGCATCTGCAAATCCATAGACGGTTACGTTTATAATGTTCACTTTCATCACTTTCTCATTGTTGCACCCAAATATTTTGACCCATAAAAATAATTAAAGCAAAAGTATTAAAACAAAAACATAACGCCATAATATTTTCGTTTGACGTATAAAAACAATTCGCAGTCGCTTACAATCCAATTTGAAATTCAAACAAACATTGTTACATAACATTACTAAAACAATTTTCACATGAATAACATTTTGAGGTTAACATAGCTGTGATGACATGCAAATCACACCCTTATTTCCACGAAATAAAGTCCATGCTTATATGACTGCAGTTCCATACAAAAATTTACCTTAACACCTACGAATTAAAGTTGAAAGTATGTAGATTGGAGGTCAGGGATCACGGGTGGGTACAAATTCGCGGCCTACATTCGCCGACGTCCGTTTGAATTCGGGACGAACAGCAGTTGAAATTCGATTTTCGGCAATGAGTCGGCGAGGCCGGGCGACAGAATAGTGTTACTCTCATATGAGTCACGGTAAAAGTGGGGGAATGAAAGTATGTGTGCTCTAGTTGGCATATCCCGGTAGGAATATCTACCTATGCCATCTCTTTTCCTGCCGATCGCATATAAACCTATGTTCCCACTGTGAGACATATAACTCCTAAGCATCTGTGAGAGGGAGTAAGCCGAAATCCACCACGCGGGCCCAGTGCGGGTTGGTAGATGTCACATGTCTTCGAATTTTTGGTTCTAGGACATGTCGGTTTCCTCACTATGTTTTCCTTCATCGTTTTGAGAGCAGTGGTGATGAAAATAATTTACAAAGTAAAGCACCTGACTGGGTTCGAACCAACGACCTACAACTCGTATGTCAACACAGTGGTGTTGACATACGAGTTGTAGGTCGTTGGTTGGTCGTTGGTTGGTGAGGTTTTTACAGAATGGATCGGTAGAGAACAGTGGTTCTCTACCGATCCATTCTGTAAAAACCTCACCGAGAAAGGTGAGGTGAGCTATCATTCCACCTGATGCTAGGAATTGACACTATTGACAGCTCACTTCAAGCTCTCTTCACCTAAGTTTTCACGGTGAGATTTTCACAGGGTAAAACGGCTGTGATGGCTGTCGGTAAAGACGAATTCGGACTGTTATATCGATAGGTAGTTTTCTGCAACAGTAGGTAACAGTCTACGGCGTTGATCTTGTGTCCTAGGACTTCGATTCCCAGCTCGAGCAAAGTCATATTGGGTTTTTCGATCAGTTTCTTAATAACAGCCCGGAGCATGGAAGTTGGCGGTGTGATGGCCCCCGTGCCTCGGAAATCACGTTATACCGTTGGTCCTTGGCCTGATGTCCCTGCCGGATCGCCATCCCATCGGATTATTAGAGTACACCTGTGTGAGTACACCGGAGTACACTTGTGCACTATAATATCTCCCGCGTCAATGGCTAGTCTGCGCTGAGATTGGCCGTCATGCCCGAAATTCGGTCTCGAGGACAATCCTGCGATATTTTGATTGGTATAACTTTTAACGCTATTCGATTTGTAGTCTTGGGGAGCGATTTCTGCCTCTTAATCACAACTAAAAGAAAGAAAAGAAAGAAAGAAAAATGTTTATTTGGACACATTTCGTGAAACACAAAATACAAAATTACACACAAGCATGTATCTAGAAATAGTTTTGATGGATTCTACAATCAACTTGATTATCGAAACGATAGATATCCGTGATCTAAACTAATATTATAAAAAGAAAAGATTTGATTTTTTGTATATTACTTTCTTACGCTTTCACGCTGAAACTGCTGAACGGATTTAGGTGAAATTTGGCACATGGGTAGACCATGTCCTAGCTTAGGACATAGGATACTTTTTAGGCCGATATTTCTACGGTGTCGAGACTTATGCGGGTGAAACCGCGGGACGCAGCTAGTGAAATTTATAAAAAACATCCAATGTTCATTTTATTTTTGGATAACGATACCCATCACGTCTGTAGAGTTTCGCTGGCTAATTTAATTTAACCCTGTATTTCCATACATTTTCCCTGTGTTATCGTGATGCCGTCATTTCGCACGAACCACCAGAATGAAACTCATGTCATGCTTTGTTGCAATATTCACGTCTGGAGTATATTCTCCGAAAATCTGCCACAGTTCACGTGCACCAGTTAAAAATAAACTGTTCCGCCGAACTCGGGGTAATGATGTCTACGTGAACAACGACACAGCACACACGGGAGCGAACGAGGGGTAAAAAAAATCAGAAGGCCAGTTACGTATCAAAAACCTGCCTAGCCTTTTCCCAACTATGTTGAGGTCAGCTTCCAGTCTAACCGGATACAGCTGAATACCAGTATTTTACATGGAGTGACTGCCTATCTCATCTCCACAACCCAGTTACTGGGTAACACGATACCCCTGCAAGACTGGTGGTCAGATGTTTGAGCTTCAGACTACTGTAATGACTGTCAAAGATCTGCGAATGACAGCTGGGACCAACGGGTGCTTTCCGAGGCACGGAGGGATCTTGGTATGTAATTGGTGGTCACCCATCCACGAACCGACCACGGCGAGCGTAGTAAAAGGCCAGTATACATAGACAATTAGACATACCTACACAGTTACCGAAAAAATCTCACAGAGGCACAGAATAATCCCAGAGATTATTCTTTTTCGTCCGCTGAGATTTTTTCCATCTTATCTTGATTTTAACTTTACACTTTTTATAGATAGCAAAGAAAGAAAAGAAAAAGATAGCTAGTAACTTTTTAAAAGATTTTAAGTTTGAACCTGGGTTTTATCCGACTACGTCAAAACCAAGGAGGGTTATGATTTTAGCAAGCTATGCATGTATGCTCATCTGTTCCCTCATAATTAACTCCTTAACTATTCGTCGTATTTTGCGTATTTATGCCTTCATTACATGACATATTTAGTAATGACGCGTCACTCCGTTTATACGGAAACCGATGTTATTTTTAATTTTCCTATATTGTGTCCCAATGCTGGGCCTTGAGTCTCTTTTCTTGAGGGTCTTGAGTGATCTCTAGCCATATTGGCCCTGCAAACCTCGTTAGATCGTCACACCACCTTCGCCGTGGTCTACCTCGACGGCGATGTTCGCCATCAGGCGTCCAGTGAGTGACGATCTTTGCCCATCTCTCTGGGTGCATTCGCGCGCCGTGGCCGGCCAACTCTCACTACATCTCAGCACTCCCACTCCCATTACATTATTAATTTATTAATTAAACAAGCTACGATCAACGTGGAAGCTACACGGAGAATGAAATGGAACTTCTGTACCCAGCTTTCATGATGTAAATCAACATTAAACCGAGACAGATAAAAGCTTCGGCGCCAGAAGATGACGAATTGGTACGATTAGGGTAACGATTAGGTACCTACCTACCTACTGGGTAAAAACTCCGACGATCCAACAGATAGCTAACGATCGAGACATACGAGCATGAACGAATCGAGTCGTAGAGAGTTAAGCGCGGTATCGATTAGCCGACGGGGTATTTTTTTATTTTTTTTTGGGTGTGGCATCTCGCAGTTCAGCCTAGGAGGTAGTCGTCTGTTTAACCGGACTTGCCTGTGGATGCCTCAAATCTTCAAATACCTCAAATCAAATTGAGGCGTCCAGCCAGGGCTTAAAAAAAAATTAAAAACTATGCGACTACACGCTAAGGGCACCCCTGTGTAGGGCGTCGCTGGGAGAGGGCAGCAAGGGACAGGCTGGATCGGAATTATTTAGGGACGAATTTAAAACTACAGGCTCAATATCACGGGCTGGCTTGAGCAAGGGCCGGGCCGGACATGGTATGGGGCCTCGCGACGGGCTTCGACGGCGAAGACGGAAGGATGGCTGTCGGAGGGTCGTGGCGTAGACGGGGTATGAACAGCACCAACAGTCAACGTCATTAAAGCGCCAAATCCTTGTAACAGTATCTATGTCCTTTGCTGCCTCTGTCACTTTTAAATGTATAGCTACGGCAGAAACGGAAATCATCGATAACTTTTCTTGTAAAATGAAGTTCTATCAAAAACCTAAAACTCTCAGATCATGCCCAAAATATGTTTCCTTTCCTTTCCACATAACAGTTCTGCAATTTGTTTTAGCGTCAATCATTCACGCATCAAAAACACGGATGGGTCAAGCCGTAGCGAATCAGTTTAATCTGAATAAAATTAATAATAACGAAAAGGCAAACTGAATATAAAGTGATATTATAACAAAATAACAATTAGCAGCCCTTCATCGATCGCCGCAAGAGGGCGCCACTGTTACAAATATTAGTTTAAATTGTATTGTGTAGACCTACCCTAACGTTGCGGTAGGGTGGCCATTATTATAAAAAGAAAGGATAATTTATTCAAACTTCGAATGCAGTTTTGAATTGTTTAAAAAGGTAAGTTTATTTGTTTTGTGCAAAAAGGTTACAGTCGTTGAATTAAAAATGCTGTTTAGCATAGACAAACAGTTCTAACCTGTTCAAACTAGCCATTGGCATTATTCTAACGAAGTGGTGTTCAACCAAAAAAAAAATACTTTACTGTTGTTGAGCATATTTATGTTGTAGAGTTGGGAAGAGAAACATACATACGACATATTGGAAACAAACCTATATCTAGTTGTATCTACATGAATCGTGCAACAAAATAGGTGGCTCGTCAAGAACTAAACCTTAATAAATTCAAATAATTTATAAAACGAAGACTATGCTAAAAAGCCATTTATACTGTTAAAAACTATATTGAGGAAAAAAGGGGGATCAGTGGGGTGGTTTTAGTGAGTAAAGGTCAGGAGTTTTACTCGGGTGCTTTTTGAAGGTTTTCACCCGAAAAAAAAGAAGGTGTTCGGGTTTTGTGTTCGGAATTGTCGGAAAAATCTTAGGACGAAAGTATTTCGAATAACACAAACCAACGATTCTTCTAACCAACCAAGCCATTCCACAAAATTAACATTTCATTCTAAAATCTGAACAAAAACGTCCCCAATTAAAACATATCAACCACGGTACATTTAACCCCATAAAATATGGTAACCCACCTAATTCAAGGGTCCCTTCAGACGAACACAATGGGTATTATCCGCGGGGCCCCACGGACCCCATACACCTGGCAAGCGCGTGCCCTTTATTTATAAACTGCCATAAATTGAAAAACGCTTTGTAGAGATAAAAAATATTGTTATAAAAGTTGACCGAAAACAGTTGTTGAGGGCCAGCTTTTTTTGGCAAAATTCGTGATTACGCTGTTTCAAGTTGGTGGTTTTTGTGGACCAATTCAACCTATCGTTAGGCAATTACTTTTCAGATATCTAGGTGTTCTCTTCTTATGGTGAGTATCCAGTTGAAAAGCGTGCGATTGGAGACGCCCAGTGACGATGATGACGACTGTCGTACAAAGAAAAACTGTGTTCACATCCACAAGCACACCCTGACCGGGCATCTTTATTACTTACCACCTTACTGACTAGCTAATATTTTACCACAGCATGACCAAACCTCATATTTTTATAGTAAAGTTAGGGTTAAGTTAGTTAGTTACATTAATTGTTTATCAAATTATCTACCAATTAAACTATTTGTATATTCAAATCACAACTGTCATTCACAGTTGACATTTGAATATGCTATGTATAACACGTCAAATTGGACTGGTGTAACAATTTGATAAACAATTGATTCAAAATGAAAAAGTCATTTATTCAAATTAGACTGTGAATCAGCACTTTTCAAATGTCAAAATTACAAAAGACAGTCCCCCAAAATGCCCGCCCTTCACCACTTCCTAGTGCTATCGCTGGGAAGAAGTGGCGCAACACCACAGTTATAAAATACTTGATTTTTCTGACTCTACTACGAAAACGAGATACGAGAGGACTAAGTTTCTGACTCATTGGATGCAGTTTTTTATCTGTAAAGCACATAAATAAGAAAGCGATTGTGAAACATTTGTGATTTGTTTATACAACGACCCAGAAATAAACTATAGTATAACGTTTGTAATTGACAGGCACATTCACAAAGACCAATTATAATTTAGTATCGAATATCAAAAGGAATCAGATACCACGTGTTACTGTGGAACAATTGCCCTGATTTCACTGTTTGACGAGCAAGGTGGTACTGTGAGATGAGATGAGCGAGAAATGAGTTATATAGCTGAGCGAGGCGAACGCTACAACATATAATCAGCCTATAATTTACCCACTGCTGGGATACAGGCCTCCACTCTTCGATGGGCTATAATCTACCACGCGGGCCCACTGCGGGTTGATAGATGTCACATGTCCTTGGAATATTTGGTTCTAGGACATGCCGGTTTCCTCACGATGTTTTCCTTCACCGATTTGAGAGCAGTGGCAGTAATTAATTAACGTTACAACATTGGAGCACAATTAGCGATGCTATTCCGTAAAAAATCTATCAATAGTGTCATTCCCTAGCATCAGGTGAAATGACAGCTCACATCAAGCCCACTTCACCTACGTTTTCACGGTGAGATTTTTACAGAATAGACTAGGAGGTATTTTTTATAACGTAAAGTCATTAGTAAGTAATTGCAATGTAACTCTTACCTCATTGTAATAGAGTATAAACTGATACAAATCTCGGTATCATCATCATCATAAATGTTATTTTCCGATTTATTCCGAAAAAATCTCACCGTGATATCTGAGGTGAAGTGAAATTGAAGTAAGCTGTCAATAGTGACCATCTCTAACATCAGAAAGCCACCGGAATTAAAAATATAGTTACAATATCAAAAACACTTGTCAAAAATGTAGGGAAATTAGAGGTATCTTTGACAGTTTGCGACTGAAATCAGACGATGAACGTTATTAGAACTACGAGAATTGCCTCTCAGGTGGAATGACAGCTCAATTCAATTTCTCTTCACCAAAGTTTTCACGGTAACATTTTTAGAGAATATATTGGCTGTTTCAGAGTGAAATTCCGTTTATACTCATGTTTGGCAAACAATTCCATGCTTTTATAGACTGCTATAATATCGATACGTATATCACCAATCGTCATCTTCATGAACCTAGTCATAATTAGATGATTTGGCGCGCTCTTCTCGGCATATCCGCGCGCTACCACTCTTAATTTTTTTCGAAATAGCGTGCATCGCAATAACGTCATTTGAATCTTCATATCACTCCCCTTTTCGGCATATATGTTTGTTACTTTTTGTAGTTTCTACAATCGGTCATTTTTTTTTATGACCTACGTTTTGTAGGGCGTGTGCGTTGATACATTCGATATCTACTGTTTCATATAGCTCCTACAAAAATCCGTCGCCGATTGTGTGCCGTCTCCCTCGCTAGAGCTAAGCGAGAAATGTGTTACTAGAACCCCATCCCTATAGTAACACAATACAATGTTTTTGTTCGAGTAAAATTAGCCGACAAATGTGTGTGAACCGTGTACACGCCTTAAATCTTTTGTTTTTAAAAGAAAACACGTGTTTTCGTGTGAACATTTGTATTGCTGTTTTTGTTTGAGTAAATACTGCTTGAGTGACATCCCTGCAATGTGGGCTTTACACTTTCTTTCAACGTTGATATTGCTACAGCTAATTGATGTTTGTTAAGCCACGGTGCGTGGTGGTGTGTAGTTAAAAGCTGTGCCCAATTTAGTCTTTTGCATAAAACACTAGCGACCACCCTCTGTTTCGCATGGTTTTTACGAGATTTCTTAATTATTATGTAAGTTTAATATTCATTTATTTATTATACACATACACCTTCCGGAATCAATTCTCTAAATGATGATGGAAACCGCATCAAAATCCGTTGTGTAGGTAAGAAGAACACACGTTGTTCTTCACAACGAATTTCCATACAGACTGACACAAAAAGCGACTTTAATTTATTATGATTACACAAGTAGATAGATAGATATACTCTGATTCATACAAATAATTATGTCACCTGTCTAGTTAAAGTCTAGTTATTCCACTTAGAGCACCGATTTAAAAAGCTCTTGAGCAAATCGCACCTAAGCTATTCCACTTACGGCACCAAAACATTTTTTTGTTAAGTACCGTTCGATGGAACTGGAACAATTTTGCAAAACCTAGATTTAGCTAGATAACAATTTGTAATACTAACAGTAGTCTGTAAATTAATATTTTGCAGTCTTCTGGCATCACAAAATAATATATAAAGTTATAATTATCCCGTCTCCACCGGTTTACTACGCCCGTCCACGCGTCTGTCAGTCCTCATAATGCGAAGCGTGAAGATATCGGTAGTGACTTGTTTCAATGTTGGTATAAATCTTGATACCAATATTATAACGTTGCAATGACTTCTTGCTAGATTATACAGCTGCATGAAGTAATCAACTGCTGCCGTCAATCCATTGATGGTTTCCATTTTATACAAATCGAGGGGAGCCTTGCTTCGGAGAGTATGTGAAACCTTCGGCCACGGTTGTTAAATGCGAATATCTATGACAGTCAATAAGGGTTTTACCCGTATTGACTGTCATAGATATTCCCCAAAAGTCTGAAATCTGAAGCTGAATTTGTTAATGGAATTTGACCTTTGACTCAAATCACTTTTGATCCACTAAGTTTTACTAACCCATCGAATGTATATTAAATTAATTCAACGACGATGCAAAGTAAAGAGAAAATCTACATATACTAATAGTATACATGTTAAAGCAAGAAATTTCACATGGACGAAGTCGTAGGCATTAGGATTGAGCAGTGGTGGCCCAGTGTGACTCAAGAGTTGTAGGTCATAACTTCAAACCCAGGCAGGCACTTCGTGTAAATTACTTCATCAGCACTGCTCTCAAAACGGTGAAAGAAAACATCGTGAGGAAACCGACATGTCCTAGAGCAAAAAATTCGAAGACATGTGACATCTGTCAACCCGCATTGGGCCCGCGTGGTGGATTATGGCCCAGTCCCTCTCACAGAGAGGAGGCCTATGTCCCAACAGTGGGAACATTAGAGGCTGATTATGTTATGTTGTTATGTCTCTTAACTGCCAGGGCTTATTTTTAATGTTATATTTTAAATAGTTTCTTTTTTACATTATTCTCACATAAATACAAGCAATAAGAATAATGTACCCAGGATTGTGTAATAATATCTTGATAAATTTAAGAGTGTCCGTGGAGTTTCTTGCCCGTTCTTCTCCATAGAGATCTACGTTTTTGGAATGGGCGACTAGCCGATTTTTTTATCCGTAATTAACTCGACAAATCAATAGACAATAGTTAAAAACCGGCCAAGTGCGAGTCGGACTCGCGCACCGAGGGTTCCGTACAATTTAAAATTATTAAAAATATTTTTATTATATGATGTAACTAAAAATGTACGGTTTTCGAAATTTTTCCTTTATCAGTGCTATAAGACGTTGTTTCGTACCAAATTTCAAGATTCTGAGTTCACGGGAAGTACCCTGTAGGTTTTGATTCCCTTGTCGTAAATTTGCGGAAATTTGAAGCATAAACGGCTGTATCTTTTGATTGCGTTGGCTTAGAAGTTTAATTTTCCACAGCTCCAAGGGTCAGTAGAGTATTTGATATAAATTCCAGCATGTGAAAAATTACAATCTACTCGTATCCTACACCAAGACAAGCGTCATCATTCGTTTTAGCTAATTCTGCAGTCCCGTGTCCAACCACTCCGCGAAGATATTAAAGTAGTAAAACACGTTACTCCCTTATCTCGAACACAGTCGGTTATACGCTGACAGCTGTCATTATTCATATTACGAGTTGCGCTTGCGACGCATAAAAGGTATGCAATCTACAACGCCATGTTCGGTTAGCAAGGCTTGATGATGGCGGGGAGCGATGGCAGAAACATTTTAGCAGAGAATAATTATTTGTTTATGTCATCTTAAATTTATTTATTTATTTATAGTTAATTAAAACGGTACAACACCAATTACATTAATTAACATAGAGACATTAATAATAATATAATAAGCATTTTATTAGCACAATACAAGTTTGACACATATTAAAATACACATAGTAGTAACAAGGGTACATACAAAGAAACAAATAGGAATAGTGTACAGAAGATGTGAAAAGTACAGTCAATACAGAATTTGAGCCCTGCCTCCTAAACTAGGAAGATCCTAATTCCTAATTCTTAATTCTTATTCTTAAGGCTGCCTCGTTGGCCTAGTGGTTTGCAAGCGCTACTGCTGAGCATGAGGTCCTGGGTTCGATTCTCAGGTCGGGCAAAGTCTTCTTTGCCTGGCCCGTTCCCATTTCATTTGGGGTCGGCCCTCCGTGTCATGCATCTCCGTGTCTGCTTTTTAAACATTTTAATAGGTATTTCCTTTAAATTTCTAGGCAAGTTATTATAAATAAGAGGACCCATTTGTAGAATATTTTTTTTTAAGTAAGGCTGTTTTATGGCCACCTGTGTACAGTAGATTTTTATATTTGGCCCTTATTGGTCTAGTATGCTGCCTTATATCATCCATTGATGTAAATAAGTGCAGATTTGTTCTAACAAATAAGGCGACTTCTAATATATATAAGGATGGAAATGTCAGAATTTTTAGTACTTTAAATACTGGTTGACAGCTTTCTGTCGACTTAAGACTAGTCATTGACCTTAGGCAGCGCTTTTGTGCCTTAAATATTCGTTCCCTCTCGGTGCAGTTTCCCCAAAATATTATACCAAATCTTAATAACGACGCCGCTAGACCATGGTATGCTGTCAACAAGGCATTGATATTTAATTTTTTGGAGAGGATATATAGTACTCGTATATAGGCAGTTTTACTTAATTTTTGGCACACGATTTCAGCATGAGGTTCCCATGTCAATTTATGGTCAATATGTATTCCTAGGAATTTTGCCTCTAAGGTTGACTCTACGTGATGACCATGCACCAGCAGTGGTGATGAAATAATTTACACAAAGTAAAGTGCCTGTCTGGGTTCAAACCTACGACCTACAACACGTAAGTCGCAGCCGTTTCCACTGGGCCACCACTATCTCAAATATAAAAAAAAAAAATGCCTCGTAATTAAAGAAAGAGGGTAATTAAAGAAAGAGGACAACGTCTGCACCGTGTGACCGTACTTCAGAAACATTTATTACCTTTGTTTGTATCTTTGCATTCCGCTTATCAAACATTGGTTATTGCATCTTCATTTAGCACTGCAATACAAAACCTGTCTTACTCATAACAAGATACAGTCGTATTTAAATTGTGATCGTTTTATTTCTACATTCGCCTGTTAGTAAAACGATTTAGTGGCCCCGCCCCTGAAGTTTTAATCGCGGCAATCATAAATATTGTGTTTTGTCACAGTATAGTTTAGAAAGGAGTAGACTCAAATTTACTTAAACTACTTATTTATGTACTTACTTTCCAGCGGGGCCTATCACAATACCAGCGCTGCGACATTTATTTTTTAAATGTCGCAGCATCATGCTGAGGTAGGAGCCTTTTGGCCTCGTATAGGACTTTCTGTTTCATTTTTCTTTTTGTTACTTTTTTTATTCAATTATATAATTTGGTTTTCAATCTTTGACTGTGTATAGTTTAGTTTGTGATCTTCCTGTACGGGTCGCAATAAATACATTTTGTTTCTTTCTTTCTAAAATGCAAGTTTAGAGATATAGGCGATTGTCCCATGAACACGTTTTTGATCAGCTTAGTCCCTGTGCGGTGCTATTCTGTAGAAATCCCACCGTAAAAACTTATCTGAAGTGGCCTTGAAGTGAGCTGTCAATAGTGTCAACCCCTACTGGTGGTGTCAGATCGAATGACAGCTCACTTCAAGCTCAATTCATTTAAGATTTCACTGTGAGATTTTTACATAGTACTACGACTAGTTGGAGCCGGATCTTTAACTTTTACCACACCATATGCATAATCAGCCTATAATGTTCCCACTGCTGGGACACATGCCTCCTCTCTGTGAGAGGTAGTGGGCCGTAACGCCACGCGGGCCCAGTGCGCGTTAGCAGATGTCACATGTCTTCGAATTTTTGGTTCTAGGACATGCCGGTTTCCTCTCAACGTTTTCCTTTCCTTTTTAGGAGCAGCGTTGATGCAATAATTTACTTAAAGTAAAGCGCCTGTCAGGGTTCGAACTTACGACCTACAACTCGTAAGTCGCGGCCGTTAGCACTGAGCCATCACTGCTCATATGCCATATGTTTTACAAAACCCCAACTAATTTCTCAGACACTGACATGTTATTTCACCGTTTCCTCGATCGCACTGATAAATCGCTTCATTCCAAACACATTATTTGGGCCATTATTAATACGCCAGAAACAGGTGCAGGAGAAAGATTTGGAATGAGAAATGTATTGCAGAAAGAAAATATGTTATACCAATAAACAACGATGAAAGAAATGAATGTCAATATTATTCCGATATCTCTCGAATGCTTAGTATTTATATTCCTTTGTTTTAACGGGGTGAGTAGAACGGTGAGTGGGTAACGGATATACTCGTAAATAAATTGAACATGACTTTTTTGTTGCCGTGTCTATTACAGAACAGAACATCGAGCATTCGCCGTTTTAAAATTTTATCAAACCGCACTTCGAACACGACACTCCATGTTTTATTATTTTATTTTAGTTATTGACATCCAAAATCCTCCATTTTGTTTAATAAAAACCAAATCTAGGCTACAAAACATCACGCGACAAAGACGATGAGACGATTCGATATACACCTCATTCATTGAAATACATCCAGCCGTTAGAATGCTTCGAGAGTATAAAAAATACCACATACAAAGATACGTAGATACCTACTCATGAAAAATATAACCCTGCCTTTGTTGTCGCGCAGTCGGGCAATAAAGTAATACACTATTCTAATTCAGGTCCAGTTGAAAACCAGCGTCAGGCACTATTGTCTGGCATTTTTGCTGAACTGGGCCTTCTTGGTGCAGCCGTGAGGCACACTTTCCTGCTAATTTCTTACATCGGACTTTATACTTTTTATTTAATCTTTTTTTTATTTGATGTATGTATCAGAGGGGCGATTCTCGTAATTTTAAGAACATTCACAGTCTCAATCTGTCAAAAATACGTCTAATTTCCCTACATTTTGACAGGTTTTTGACATTTAAATTCATTTAATGTTTGTCGCCGAGATGAGACTGCGACTAGATTTTGATCGTTTTAAATTACGAGATTGGCCTTTGTGTGTCTTTAATTCTTTAGTTCCTTTGTGTTTTCAATCAACAGATATTTTTTATTCGTGGAATAAAATTGATGTCTGACAGTTTTTGTATGAAAGAACCAAAAAGAACTGTCAACAATTCAAATTTATTGCTCCGATAAAATGATCTGATGTTGGAAAGATCAGCCCTTAGTCTGTGCCACATAAATGTATTTTCTTTCTTACTTTCCAATTTGACATACTGTTTATTCCCATCTATGTACACTTCGTGAATTGATCGCTACGTCTTTATTATTCCAATAAATATAGTTATTATGCTAGTTTGTATCCAAGGGGTCTACTCCGAAGTGCAAAGTGCGAATGTTCGGATCGGACCGACACATGGCCGAACCGAATATACTGAAAAATGCGAAAAAAGTTCGGATCGGCTCTGTTGGGTCGGGACCATAGTCAATATTCGAAAGAGTGTAGGGGTGTAGGATCGGGATCGACCGAACCAAATAGTAACTTCGTAGCAGGAAACGGCTGAACATTCAGCCGATACTACTTCGGAGTAGACCCCCAGGGCCTAATGGTTGAGAGTTGAAAGGTGAGTGCGAGATTGCGTACGATAAATAAAGAGGTCCATGGTCCATGGATGGAGGGGATTAGTCCATGTTCGACCCCCACAATCTTTACCCCTGTCCATGTTCAACCCCTAAATGTTGTCCATGTTCAACCCCTGGGGGGTTGAACATGGACTTTTATTGAGGTGGCCCAGTGGTAACGGCCGCGACTTACGACTTTCAGGTCGTAAGTTCGAACCCAGGCAGGCGCTCTATTTTGTGTAAATTATTTCATCACCACTGCTCTCAAAACGGTGAAGGGAAAACATCGTGAGGAAACCGGCATGTCCTAGAACCAAAAAATCGAAGACATGTGACAACTACCAACCCGCGCTGGGCCCGCGTGGTGGATTACGGCCCACGCCCCTTCACAGAGAGGAGGCCTGTGTCCCAGCAGTGGGAACGTTATAGGCTGATTATGTTATTATGCTAGTTATATCTTGAACTACTAAACCACCTGAGTATTATATATACAGCGTGTCCAGAACCGTCACCATCATCGTCTGCCTAGCCTTTTCCCAACTATGTTGGGGTCGGCCTGCAGTCTAACCGGATGCAGCAGTATACCAGTATTTTACATGGAGCGCTGCATATCAGACCTCCACAACCCAGTTACTGGGTAATACAATACCCCTTGATAAGAATGGTGGTCAGACTTTCGGGCTACTGACGACCCGTAACAACTGTCAAAGATCCATGAATGACAGCCGGGAGCAACGGCTTAACGTGCTTTCCGAGGCACAGAGGGGTCTTGGTATGTGAAGATGGTCACCCATCCATGGATCAACTGTGTCAAGCGTAGCTTAACCTGATCGATCGACACGTGCGGCTGTTATTACTTGACCACGAGCCCCACGTGTTCAGAAACGTATGGTCATATTTAAGGGTATGGTACAGTCCATCAAACTGAACAACTTTCTCCATGGGACCAACATAGTAATGGCCAAAAAATAATCAGCTGGCCCATTCAAAACTTCAATATCTCCCAAATGTATGGGACGCCGAGTATTTTTTGACGTAATTCATGCAAATCGAAATAATTACTTAAACTGCATTCGCGATTTATTTGCCAAAAATGTAAACAAACATGAGTTTATGGAAAAATAACTTTAATTCCTACACATAGTTCAGTTTACACTACAACTTAAAACATTTTTATAACTTTTTCCATAGTGCTAGTCACACTGAAATCAACTTAATTACTACAAAATAAAGTTGATATTTGAATAACTAGAAATAACATCAATTTGAAACATAAGTTTGAATAAAGTATAGGTAGCGGAATTTTAGCGTCCGACGTAACTTCGTTTTCGGAATTCGGCAATTTTTGCTCGAAATACCCATTTTAAATATAAATAATATATATTTTCGGCCGTGCCCGAAATAAATGAATTAAGAAAAGTATTTATTGCGACTCGTACATGAAGATCACAAACTAACAAAACTTTCAATTTATTTATTCAAAAAACATATTAGTCACAAGAATGAAAGAAAGAAAAAGTATTTATTGTGACTCGTACAGGATCATAAACTACAATAATTTCAGTTAAAAATAAAACAAATTATTTATAAAAAAGTAACAAAAAGAAAAATGAAACAAAGTCCTATACGAGGCCAAAAGGCTCCCATCTCAGCATGATGTTGCGACATTTAAAAAATAAATGCCGCAGCGCTGGTATTCTGATAGACCCCGCTGTGATGTCACGGGCAATTACAGTAATAAATAAATAATAAAATAGATATAATTATGTAAAATAATAGCAAATAAAATAAATATTATTTATTTTTAATCCGCGCCAGACGTAACCTCATTACTTGTCTATGCCTTGAGTGTCAGAAGCACTCTCTGGCATTATGGCATGAAATGAAAGGAGCAGATGGAAGTTCAGATCCCGTATTATTATTATACTCTTTGGTTCAGTCCTCAAAAATTTTGTGGGTGTCGTGTGAACGTGTAATGAAATGAAAACCAATTGCAGAGTTATTTTCGAAACAAATAGCGTAGAGTCATCTCAAAACCTCTCTCCCTTGATTTTGAGATGACTTACTTACTTGATTTACTTATATATTATAAGTATATACATATTATATTAATAGTATGTATGTGTATATAAACTATTTATGTATTTGTGTACCTAGATTTAAGAAAAAAAATTATCACTCGCTCTCAACCAAAGCACTTGCCATCTAATCTCTTCACCACCCTTGGTTGCCTGGTAGAGAATGCCTAAGGCATTAAGTCCGCCTTTGTGCCTTTTTGTGCGAAAAGTTTAAATAAATAAATAAAACAAAAGTGATCATTCACTCGAGTGAAGCGTCTTTATGGTCTGTCTAAGCTTCCAAATGCGTCGAATCATATGTTTAGTCACCGTCGCCATCTCCGCCGCCTTCTACCTCTGTCTTCGCCATCGGTCTTCCCTGCCTCAATCGATCTTCCTCAGTGTCTACTGACTCTGTCGTCGAAGACTCCTCCGTCGAGGAATCCAAGTCAGTAGCGTTGTAGGCCCAAGCCTCTATTTGGAACCGGTACATGTACCAGAACCTTAACATGGGTATACGGACCTGCAAACATAAGTTTACTACCATTACAGATGGAACAATAATCGAGGTCACGGGAACAATCTGCGACTCCCGCATTCATGGCTACGTTAGTTCCGATTTCGGCCACGCCCCAAAATAATCTTATCCTCTAATTTTGCATCAGTGTCAAACTCAAAATGATCTTTATTAAAGTAAGAATAAGGTTGCTGTTATGTTGCTGCCACTGGCAGTTCTGTCAAAATCACAATGATCTTTATTACCGTAACGATAAGGTTGCTGTTGAGTGGCTGCTGTCAGAGGTAAAATTATTGTAGTAATCTACGGTACCTTTACTATAGGGGTGTCGAGTTCCCAAACTCGTGGCTGTCCCAGTCGGTATGGCAGGCCCACCTTCACGCAGATGATCAGAGTGTTGTGAGCAGAGTCAATCTGTACAATGAGTTACAAATCGTTAAACTGCTGAAATATCCATTTTTAGTGCTAGAAACTCAGACGAATGACTTCGGTTTCCGGGTCGATCGATCAGGTTAAGCTACACTCGCTGAGGTTGGTCCGTGGATGGGTGACCATCTTTAGATACAGAGACCCTTCCGTGCATTGGAAAGCACATTAAACCTTTGGTCCCGGCTGTCATTCGTAGATCTTTGACAGTCGTTACGGGTCGTCAGAAGCCCAAAACTCTGACAACCAGTCTTACCAGGAAGTATCGTGTTACGCAGACACTGGGTTGTGGAGGTCAGATAGCTAGTCGCCCCATGTAAAATACTGGTATTCAGCTGCATCAGTTAGACTGGAAGCCGAAACCAACATACATAGTTGGAAAACGCTAGGCAGATAGAGTGACATTATATCAAAACTCGTATAAAAAGAACATACCTCAAGGTAATAGGTAACAAAGGTCTCAGTAATAGGTTTCAACTGGAATATCTCGTGGTAGAACTTGAACATGTCATCAGCTGCTTCACCTCTGTCGTAACAACGCAGGCCGCCCATCCACCAGTGGCCGATCCAGCCGTGCGCAATCATGTCGTAGATGGAGGCTCGGGGCATGATGAAACCTGTGTGGAATGAGCAAATAAACACGTGAATAGGACCTTTTTTTTCGGGGAGACCCTTCAAAAGGCTCCTGGTCTTTGGGGATAAAACCAGGGAGTGTGGGATTTTTACCTCACTAAAACCACCCCGGTGGTCACCATCTGCACATGGAAGGAGCACTGTTACCTCTTAAGAGACCAATCGGAGCCCCCTCTGTGCAACGTCTGTTAGGGCACATCTCTGGGGAGACTGTAAAGGGGTCTCCCCGAAACCTGACTGTGCAAGTGTGCAAGGTAGCACATGACCACTGTGCGCCGCCTTCTCCGAGATCACTCAGTGGGCTGACAGAGTCCCCACTCTAATTTCCCGCGACCCCAACGTAATTAGAATCTAGGTTCAATTTGAGTCTAACTTCTACAGATACGTTAATAAATGATGCAGAGGTATGTGGCGGCATCTACATCGCCACATGCGAACTACGCATTACAATGACGTCACGCAAGATCCTGCATTGCGCAAACAGAGTTTAATAATCCGTTTGTTCCCACTAGTTCTACTGAACTGTTCTACGATAGAACTAATGGGATATTTTTTTTCTCACTAGTACTACGACTAGCATTATACAATGTCCCGACATCAATCGCCGGGCAGTTGTCCACCAGACACGGCACCCGTCTAGTTGGAGTATCCTCCTTTTTCTATGGAGGATGAGCGTACTTTACACCCTGTTCCTCATACCTCTATAGATTAATTGGAACAAACGATTCTAGTCTAGTGGTCGCAATCGCTGCTGCTTAGCATGAGGTCAAACCGGCATGTCCTAGAACTACGAAGACTTGTAATCGTGCCTTGAGCCCCCGTGGTGGATTACAGCCCAGTTCCTCACGAAGAGAGAAGGTCCGTGTCCCAGCAGTGGGGATTTTATAGGCTGATTATGTTATGAAAATGTATTTGCATGTTTTTACCAACAGATTTTTCTAAACTTTTTTTAGTTTCATCATCAAAACCGTCGCTTTAACTTATAGAAAAAGAATAAGATTTTTTTTTCTTTTCTTATATTTAGTGTGGGATGCAACGAGTCGACACCCTTGCGCCATCCCATCTTCCAAGCACGGTGGGCCGTGCTGGGGCGGCTGCTGCAGGCAAAGAATCAGCATTGCCATACAACGTGGCAATGCTGCCAGCTGTTTGGGCACGTTTCCTATTGACAGCGATGCGGACGAATTTTTTGATGCCCTTTGATTATTTCCCCTCCTTTTTATATACTTGTACATATTATAATTTTAAATAATGTTAGCTTTTTGAGTGAATTAAAGTATCTTAAATCGTATTATGTAAGCCTAAACAAAGTAAAGTTCTCACCGAAAGGATCGTCTTTGGCGAAGGCTCCCACTGCTTTCCCAGTGATGGCGGCGGTGATCCAGGGCACGTAGGGGTGGATCATGATGTGCTGTGGTGGGGGAGGGGGGCGACGCGAGCGCAGCGGGTCCGGGCATTGATTTCCACCTGCGCACAAAGTTAGCCGTCTATGGTACAGACGCCAGCGGGTCAAGCTACCCGAAACTGTAAAATTTTCCCAATCAACCTTGAACCTCAATGCTTTAGCAAATAGGCTCGCTCTTAAGAGGCACTTGTATAAAAGAGCGGTTTTCAGGAACAGATCGCTGCAGGTTGATCTCCGGAAAGAAACGGTGACAATATGTGACTTGTTTGTTTATAATACGGGGCTGTTTTACTTGCACCGATCGGTACCGACTCATCTTTATCGGGTTCTCTGCAAACGCCCTTACAAGATCAATCAACTCAGCCTATCGCAGTCCACTGCTGGACATAGGCCTCTCCCAAGCTTCGCCTCAACGCCCTGTCCTCCGCCTTCGACATACAGTCTATCCCAGCCACCTCTTTAGGTCGTCTGTCCATCTAGCTGGCAGGCGTCCCACACTACGCTTGCCGATACGCGGTCTCCACTCGACTCGTCTGCTCCACCGACCATCGGGCTTTCGACAGACATGGCCAGCCCACTCCCACTTCAGTTTGCTAACTCTGCAAGCTATGTCGTTAACTCCGGTTCTTTTCCAGATAATTTCAATCCTGATTTTATCCTTCAAAGAGACTCAGAGTATAGCTTGCTCCATAGCGCGCTGAGTGACCTTGAATCCTTGACTTTTGACCCTTACAAGATATTTAACCATAACTGGTGAAGTCAGGGTATCCTACATCGGTGTCTTACTCGTGTGTGTGTGTGTGTGTGTTTGTGTGCCAGTACCTTGTGACAGAGCCACTATGGACCAGTGCCCCGTATGCTCGTGCACAAGCGACGGTGCACCTGATCGGAAGCCACAGCCGGTGGTGCACGCCATCCTGTTTTGGGTCATCTTTGTTGCGTTCTGAGGGTGAAGAAGTTATGTTTATAACTCACTTATATGGCTGACCTGAAAGTGTGCTTGTTTATAAGAATATTGTAAAAATTCTAATGTCACGCCTTTATAATGCCCAGTGGTCGTGTTCATTTCATAAAATGATAAGGTAAATATGTAATTCCGATGATTTTAGGCCTTGTAGACTTTAGATCTGTAGACCATTTTTTAATTTTATCAAGTATCTGGTACTTGTTGACAGGCCTACGCTGTGCTCTTATATCTACTGTAATTGAAAACATTGTAAAAGCCAATTATTTTTAAAAGAGTAACCGTGGAGTTTCTTGCCAGCTCTTCTCCATAGGAAACGACCAATTGGAACCGTGCACCTAGCTTCTGACGTTTCATAAGTACCCATGTTGGTTTATGTGAAATAAAATATTTTGATTTTGATGACAAAAATAATAAATCTCAATAGATACAGTAACATCGTTTTAATTTTTGGGAAAAGCATTTCTTATTACTTATTTCCCTAATTTGTTATCATTTAATTCTGCTTTAGTGTGTTGTGCTATCTATCTTATAGCCAGTTTGACTTTTGGCAGATTATACTACCTTGTTACTTAATTCTAAAAAATACAATTATAAAAAGTTATGAATTCTATTGTCGCAAACCGTGTGCCCGAAGGCATCGCATCGGCAAAAATAAAGAACCCACGAGATGTATTTTCAGAAATCCTTTTCTAGTGTTCTTTAGAAAAGGATGCCTGGAAGGATTTTGGAGAGGCCTTTGATCAGCGGTGGGCGTGGGACAGTCTAATCACATCTTATTAATGATTTCTTATGGAAGTTCTTGATATATTACTTTTAAAAAAAGTGCTAAGGGACTCTTGTCCCATGCTTCTAGACCTGGGTCTAAACTGCTACACGGCACTGCTGCTGGGTACTGCTGGGCTGTTGTCTATCAGTGAATTAATGAATTTTAGAATTTTATTAAGTAGTACATGTTCGTTACCTCTACGGTCTCCATGCCATCATATAGGAAGCAGAGTTCTCTCGGCAGTATAGAAACTTTTTCCACAGTCTTGTCTTCTTCTATAAAATCTCGCGGTACGTCTGAAAACAGTAAGCTAAGTAAGTAAGAAGTTACCTAGTAAGTAAGATTAACAAAATACCTTACAAAACGATTTTTTTTAGTGATGTGCGCTTTTATAATTTCTAACGTGACCATATTTTCCTGGACGTCTTCGACCACGTCTATAAAATGTATGGACATACGTGCACCTTCTCATATTTTTCTTCACATTATCGTGGACGGTTTAAAAACGTCTTCATTGTATTTCTATACATTTAACTTCCCTTTGTTATTGTTATGCCATGACGTGGACTTGGTCATCCACGATAGTATAGTCACGTTACAAATTATAATAGCGCACACTGGCTGATTTTTCCAAAGCCAGGTTTACCTATTTATCCGAGAAAAAACTGTTTTACCATACAAAAACTGCCAGACGTAAAAATCAGCGCTATGTACGACAACAAACAACCGTAGATAGGTGCTTACCACTTGTAAAATCGACGTGGAATAACTTCGACCTCGTCAGCTTTCCTGTGTCGTCAAGCAGATAATTTTTGAACGGTAAACAAGCAGGCAACATGTATTCTGAAAATGCATGAAAATGTATTAAATATTTATATAGGTACTTGAAGGACAACTCACTAACGTAAATGACAATGAACTCGTCCTACATACATACAGACAACATAAAAGGGTATTATATATATTATTTTTTTTATTCTATAAAATATTTGTTTGCACAACAACAATATAAAAGTGTAAAAGCTTAAAAAATTGCCAAGTACCTAAACGTTTAAAAATATCTGCTAGACAAAGACGCTGTCACAGAGGTGACGACACGACTCTGTAACTTCATACTAGCGCCATACATTTTTATTTTTTTTAAACTGCTACTGACTGTTCAATCAATATCAAATCATTTATTTGCTACGAATGTAGGTTACATTAAAATACAGGTAGAGTAGATAGGAGTGAGCCATGTACATTCTGCGTGGAAATAGGCACGCAAATTTTATAAAAAATGTTAAGAAGCTAAGGACAAAGACAGGAATAATTCCTTCCAAAAACTTTTAAATCTTTTTCATATTACCATCGATTTTACAGTTCTTTTCGATTATCTCATTTTACTATGCTTTTTTCGAAATTACAAAAAATTATTCGTAATGTCACAGATGTCACCACAAACTTACTAGATTTGACAGGCGTGATTAGCTTCATGAGGGCGACGCTGTACTTGGCCCCGAAGTGCTTGTACTCCGGATGGAGCAACACGTCGGCTATGGGCATCAGCAGGATAGCTGGCTCACACTCGGTGCCACCCGCTATGTCATCTAGAGTCACGTGACACTCGCCCTCGTCTCGCTCGTAATCACCGAAGATAACGTTGCCTCTGAAATTGGCTTCATTATCACTTTCTATCGTATTTGTTTTCAGCTGGCAAACCATGTCGGTTCGTAAAATTATAAACTTTAATAAATATGAATATCTAAAAACATATTACCTATGTGTCACGAAAGTTAAAAGATAGCAAGCAATTTGTAAATTAAAAGTTTAGCACAGCATAATCAGCCCACAATATTCCCACTGCTGGGACACAGGCCTCCTCTCTGTGAGAGGGTCCAGTGCGGGTTGTTAGATGTCACATATCTTCGAATTTTTGGTTTTAGGACATGCTGATGATTTCCTCCACCGTTTTGAGGGTAGTGCTGATGAAATAATTTACACAAAGTAAAGCGCCTATCTGGGTTCGAACCCACGACCCACCATTGCTCTCCAAACGTTTATACAGAGCATTAAATAAAAAAATACTTGACCAAGAAGTATGCTATGAATGTGTAATGTGAATCACAGACTGGCCCTTTCTACTGAAAAAAAATTGCTGAAGCCACAAAAAAACTGAAGAATAAGCTTTTGTTTCTTTTTTTAGGCTAGTGGCGTAACTTTTTTTTTTTAGTCTGACTGGCGTAAAATATCACAGGTTTCTTATAAAATGATAACATGGAGGATGTTATTATTTAAATATGTGTTAGATAAGTATCAGTTACAGCCAGAGATAAATATTTGACCGCTTAGTAGAGTCATTTGGGAGATTTACCTGGCAAGTTATCCAGGAGTTTTGAAAATGGGTAATTTTGTAGATTTCAATGAGCTTTCATTTTCTGGAAATGACCCTGGTGAACACTCTGATGCAAGAAGTATTTTATAAGTATTGGCCACAGACAGCAGAAGATGGATAGGGAATGGGGATGATAGGGGAAGGAAAGATGGAGGTGGGTGAGTGGGAGATGAAGGGAGGACACAAATAGCTCATAATAAATAATAGGTAGGTACTAACAGAGCGTATCCCACAGGTATCTGTGCAGCATCTATGGCGGTGGACAAGACGAACTGTCGGCTGATGAGGATCACGCGTGGTACTCTGAAGTAGTGAGGGGTTCCGTTCTTCACTGCAACAAATACAGTCAGGGGGTAAGCACTTGAGGGGCCCGTGGCTAAATAATGACAGCCGCAAAGGTCGATCGATCAGGTTAAGCTACGCTTGCCGCGGTTGGTCTGTGGATGGGTGACCATCTTCATATACCAAGAGCTCTCCGTGTCTCGGAAAGCACGTTAAGCCGTTGGTCCCAGCTGTCATTCGTAGATCTTTGACAGTCGTTACGGGTAGTCAGAAGCCCGAAAGTCTGACAACCAGTCTTACCAAAGGGTATCGTATTACCCAGTATCTGGGTTGTGGGCGTCAGATAGGCAGTCGCTCTATGTAAAATACTGGTCTTTAGCTGAATCCGGTTAGACTGGAAGCTGACCCCAACATAGTTGGGAAAGGGCTGGGCAGATGATGATGAATACTGTAAAGGATTTGACTGTTTGCATCACAGCCACAAATGATGTAAGAAATCATCCCCAGGTGTGACTCAGCGTCCATCATCATCTTCAGCCCGACTTCACCCACTGCTGGGAAAAGGCTTCAGCCGATCTATTCTGTAAAAATCTCACCGTGAACTGAAGGCCAATTCTCGTAATTTAAAACGTTCAAAATCTAGTCCCAGTCTCATCTCGGTGACAAACATATGTCATGTTTCTGACATTTGTTTGTCTAAATACCTCTAATTTCCCTAAATTAGAGGTATTTTTGACAGATTGAGACTGAGATCAGACTGTGAACGGTCTTAAAATTACGAGAATCGCCCCTCTGACTTACGTGAAGCGAACTGTCAATAGTGTTAACCCCTAGCATCACCCAATCTATTCTGTACAAATCTCACCGTGAAAACTTGGGTGACGTGAGTTTGAAGTGAACTGTCATTCAACCTTTTGCTAGGGATTGACACAATTGACAGCTCTATCCAAGATCACTTCACCTAAGTTTTCACGGTGTGATGGTTACAGAATCACACAACTGTTCGAATGACAGCTCACTTCACTTATGTTTTAACGGTGAGATTTTTACAGAATAGATGTGTCAGCCTTATCCAGGCCTTACCTGTGATTGCAATAATGTCGTCCACCCATCTAGCATCAGCTTTCTATTCCAACGATATAAATGACAGTATTCTTCCCTCTCAAATTCCTTACCATGTATGTACTGCAGGGCCCCAAGCCATGTGAACTGCAGGTCTACGAGCGGCCCGTCATCCGGACTGTACCCTGGGTCGTCGTGGCAGTCGAAGAACTGTCCCTTGATGAACACCACACCTGAAAGAAGAAGATTGGCTGACAAAGAACAAAAGAAGTTAATGCGAACAATATGATTTGGTAGTGACCATGTTGCCTTATTTTTTATGGTTAAAGAAATATATTTCTCAATAAGAAATTACAAAGATTTCACTAGCTTGAGAACATTTTTAAAACTTAAATATATTACGTTTTTTTATGTAATTAATTAATGTAAATATTAATGTAATGATAGTTTAAGCTGTTATAAAAAATAAATCCTACTCCTACTAATATTATAAACGCGAAAGTTTGTATGGATGGATGTTTGTTATTCTTTCATGTAAAAACTACTTAATGGATTTGAACGGGCACACAGATAGTTTATAACCAGGATTAACACATAGAATACTTTCTATCCCGATATTCCCACGGGATCGAAACTTATGCGGGTGAAACCGCGGGGCAGAGCAAATAAATAAACTCTAAAATTACATGAGACATTTTGCATAAAATGTTTACTCCGCTTCAATGACAGTAAATATTACGTAGACCCTAGCGTAATGGATGTGAAAACATAAGAAGGAGCCAGTATTTATTATGTGTCAATTTTTTTTTTTTTTTATTAATGAACTTTAAAAAAATCGTTTCTGTGGCTCTTTACTACCTATACATGTTTCTATTAAAATTAAATTAGATGTAACAACACATCATGTACTAGAGGAGAAAGCCAGACGAAAGAATTGATAAACCCTCTGCAAAATCTTAACTTTCAGCAAGCTCTGTTTCCTAGCAAGCTCGCAATTTGCAAGTCAGCGTCGCGTAGTCTAGTATGATTATCAAAATAATCAGCGACCGTAACAAATTATTATTTACAGAATTATGTATAATCATCAATCCAACTCTTTTAATTTTATTAACATACAACCTGAGAGGCAATTCTTGTAATTTTAAGAACGTTCACAGTCTAATCTCAGTCTCAATCTGTCAAAAAATACTTCTAATTTTCCTACATTTTGACAAGTTGTTGACATTTGTTTGTCGCCGAGATGAGACTGCGACTAGATTTTGAACGTTTTAAATTACGAGAATTGGCCTTCAAATTACAAAAAAGGGAAGAACCCTGTGGCGTTTTTTTTTTTTTTTTTAAATTGGCGCTAATAAGGCGGAGCCCATTTTAGCAAAAAAAGAGAAAAAAATCGACACAGTTGAATAAAAGTACTTACAAGTAACGCATATTAAAAACAAGAACACTTTATTCCACCACATCTCACTAGGTTCAAACCTACACCTCGCACCTCATCTGATAGTCACTAATCTCGCCACTGACACACCAAAGAATGAAGTAAACGAAACAGTTTACACTGAGGTTCAAAGAATGCGTGTTTAATGATGCAAAATTACAGAAATGCTATTGTCAATCTTGTGTAACAATATCTTAGGTATTTTTAGGGTTATGTAGTCGAGGGTGCGGTGAATGTACGAGTATGTCCAGCACCCCAATTGCGTAACACACAATCAATCGGAATCTGAATCATTTTGAAGCAAATTGCTAATCCATTGCTTCATAAGTTCGAAAAATGTGTCTGCTCAACACGTAAATAACGCAATGAATGTTGTTGAACTGTCAAAATGAAACCGATTCCGATTAATCGTGTGTTACGCAATTAGGGTGTAGGACCCCGGACTCATGGCAGTGGAAGGAAATGCGGGGTACAGTCGGTAGGAGTCCGACATACATAGCCCTCCGTTTTCCCCGGACGAAGGGCATCCATGAGGATTGCCCCAAAGAAGAAACGAGAGTATGTAGTTGAAGAACCTTGTCGTATTGACAAAGAAGAGGGCGCTGAGTAGCCACCAATAGAGGTTGGCAAGGAGGATGGGTAACAGGTTAATAATGGACTCAGATATTTATGTCAAGATCTTGTGATTTCCGAAAAAGTTAAGGCAATCCCTTCCTAGGGTGCTTAGGTACAGGATAGTTGTATTTTTTTTATTAAAAAAACCTTCCGAATTTTCTTTACGTTTACTCAACGCGTTCGTGCTAGGGCCTGCTCAGATTTACAACTATTCATTCATGTCAATATCTTGAACGAAACTTTAAAGCCACCATTTGATTTACCTTGTGGTAAATCAAACTTGTGGTGTCCAGCGGAATATTGAGACCACAAAAGTAAATCAAAATCTAGATTTATTATCCAAGTTCAAAGTGAGTTCCTAGATTCATTGCTGTGGTTTTAACTTATCGCCTATATCTGATAAGCTTTAGATTCAACCAAGTCACACACACATTGAGATAATTCATAAGTACTGAACCATTTTAAGTTTGCAAGAATCGCATTTGTCCTTAAACAACAAGTTTCATCAAAACTATAAACATTGTTGAAAGAAATTAATGACAGTAATTTGTAGAGTCTGACCGAATTATTTTTTTGGTTTTCGGCATCTTTCGGCTGAAATATCTATCTTAGTTAAAAATAAGTTCCGGGTAATCAATAATACATTTATTTAGCACATACTAAAAGGCAAGCAATACAACATAATAGACTACAAGTAAAAAAAAAAGAAATATTAAAAAGAAAACAAATTAAATGTGTGAGAAATTAGCAGAAAAGTGTGCCTGGCGGCTGCTCCAAAAAGGCCCAGTTCAGCAAAAATGCCAGACAACTACAATACAACACTTCAAATTCATTTATTCGGAGAAAAAGTTGTTGTAAAAGAAAAAAATGTTGTACAGAAGAAGAAAAAGTTGTTGTAAAGTGACTATGGGTATTCGGAGAATATCCAGAGTCACTTTACAATAACTAAAAGCACAATAGCTGAGAAAATGCTGAATGTCCCATTGACCCAATCTAACTCACACACAACACATCTTCCTTGAAACTGTACTAAACCAGTAAAATCCAAAAATATTTTTAAAGAATTGGTAAATAAGGAGATATCTTAACCCAGCGTTGGAAGGAATTGGGCAGAAGAAAACCCGCTCTCATAAGATTTTTTCTCTTGCTCTATCCAAATTTATTTGGGGTTTGCGCAACATCTCTTCGTCTTCCATACTTCTCAATTAGTCTTCATCTCGGTAGTGGGGTACTACATCCATCCATCGTTTCTTTGGTCTTCCCCTACTCTTAAAGACTCCTACCCTCTTCCCCTACTCTTAAAACTCTTAACATGCATACTAATCAGCATGCTATAATGCACAACTTAACATTATGAAGAGACTAGCAGCGCCCCGCGGTTTCACACGCATAGGTTTCGACCCCGTGGAAATATCGAGATAAAAAGTATTATATGTGTTAATCCTGGTTATAAACTATAAGTGTGCCAAATTTCATCCAAATCCGTTCAGGAGTTTTTGCGTGAAAGTGTTACAAACATCCATCCATCCATCCATCCTCACAAACTTTTACGTTTTTAATCTAATAGGACAAAATAAACCCATACTTATGCCATGAAGCTCTCTCATAAAGCCTAGCACACTAACCCGGGATAATCGCGCCAATGCGCCTGCGCCGCTGCGACATAGTATGCGTTACATTATGTCGTATCATTACGCTCGTGCGTTCATGTCGGCATGTGTAATAGCGTAATGACATGCATTCATATGCAGCGCGGTCCAATCGGCGCCGGCCCAGCCATCTGTTGCCACAAAGAGGTTAAAAGGGACATTGTTTTGGAGGAGGCTCTTGAAAATTCGAAATTAAAATCAATTTGTGAAAATTAGGCTGAATTTCATAGCTACCTATTCTACCTAGCCCCCAAAACGCCTCCCCTTTACTTTTCCAACTGAGCAGAAGAAGCGAAAAAGTGAGCAAAGTATTACAATAGGACAAGAACAACCAACCCAGGCTGTTTTAAGAGCTGGGAATTAATCAACGCCGAAATTGTGTGGTATAACACCCAAAATCTTTTAAACCGCCAAAAAGCAGATCACAGCAGTCCATTCTCTTTCTCTTTTTTGAGTAGTCTTCATACTCCGGGAATCAATATTGCGGGAAGATTAATCCTCTTGGATAGATCACAACACCACCATCAGATTCAATACACATAACATTGTATTTTTAAACAACCGCGTTTTTTTTTTTTGTTTTGCATATGCTGTCCTACTCCTTTCCCGCGCCACCTTGAACCAGCCCTCGCGATACGCGTCCAGAAGGCCAATTGTCGTAATTTGAAAAGTTCAAAATCTAGTCGCAGTCTCATCTCAGCGACAAACAAATGTCAAAAACCAAAACAAAATATTCTCAAATTCTTCTATATAGGAATGAACCCCAGAATGGAATATACAAACATACCCTCACGCTTTCTTCCTACGGGGATAGGCAGAAACTACAGAACAACACCTGCTACGATCATTCATAATCCTTTAGCTTTGATTATGTTCATATTACATCAGAATCCCAATTCTCGTAATTTAAAACTCTCAAAATCTATTCGCAGTCTCATCTCGGCGACAAACAAATGTCAAAAACTTGTCAAAAATGTAGGAAATTTAGAAGCATTTTTGACAGATTGAGACTGAGATCAGACTTTGAACGTTCTTAAAATTACAAGAATTGCCCCTCTGGTCATAGACGCACGTCGGTTGCGGGTACTATGCACCTGACCTTTCTGAAGACCATCACCAATAGGGTCACTATACGAGTAGTGTCCTTCTAGTGCGTCACATGTGTCCCCAATTCTCCAATTTTCCGTATCTCGAGCCTTCTCCGGCCAATCGGTCATCTGCCTTGTAAAATATTTTATTATATTCTTAAATCCCGTCGTTTCATTGGCTATGCGCTGCACACCGTTGATTAGCCCTGTAAGTGCAGACAATGCGTTAGCACCACTCAAATTGTGCACATCCTGTACATGGCGAGGCGCGAATTTTAATAGTCAGGTTATTACTTTGTCATATTTTATATGATCCGTGCATCTAGGTATGTACCAGTCTTAGATACAAGGGTCGTGTTACCCAGTAATTTGGCTGTGGAGGTCAGATAGGCAGTCGCTCCATGTAAAACACTGGTAGGTACTATCACCAAAACCTATATCTGACCATTTTGAAAACAAAACCCCGTGCACATGATGACCACAGCTGCGTCCGTAAGTAAAACAAAAGAGGATCCTTTTTAGGTCGACTAATAATATGCGCTGCAAGCAAGAATAGTCCTTACGGTGGTCAGATATAGATTTTGGCGATAGTATTTATCCGGTAATATCCGGTTAGACTGGAAATATAATATAATTAATTAATTAATTATAATCTTTTTCCCAACACAGTTTGGAAAAAGATGGCCGGCAGATAATGATGATGGTGCATGTTGGAAGATCGAATTATTATTATTCTTTGATTCTGAACTAGCTTATGACCAGTTTTTTTTTTTACTTGATCTCATGATTTTGAAAAACTATTCTTTCTACATGCATAAGTTCTTGATCCACAATAACAAAGTTATCATCTAATAGTTATCTAATGTCTTTGGATCTTTGCACAAAAACGTTGTCATACCTACTCAGTTTGTTTGTATTGTAAACGCGAAAGTTTGTGAGGATGGATGGATGGATAGATGGATATTTGTTACTCTTTCACGCAAAAACTACTTAACGGATTTGGATGTAGTTTATAACCAGGATTAACATATAGAGCTTTTTATCCCGATATTCCCACGGGATCGAGACTTATGCTGGTGAAACTGCGGGGCGCTGCTAGTATTAGCATAATAAGAAACTGTCTCATTGGAAAGCAAAAATCCTCTTCTCTTATACATAGGAATATTATTTATTTTCCAACTTACAATATAAGAACATAGTTCGTCCAATAGGTTTAAAATTAATTAAATAAGTTAAAAAATCCCGAGCATAGCCGGGATCCCATAATAGCTAGTTCGTCATACATTTGACAGGAGTCCTGGGTTTCTTATAAGCCCCAGACCCCATTAGCCATGCAACACACACTCTCTATTAGTTAACTAAGTGTTCATACTTCATTCGGTGTCACAAAATTGACCATATCCTGTGCACGGCGAACTGCGAATGTTAATATCAACGCTTATATCAACATTGTTTATTAATTTGTATTGAACGGAACTAGGTCGTGCCATTTGTTTCCTGATTGAATGATAAAATTCCCCTTCTTGCCTTTGTGTACCATGGTTTGCTTACAGAACCGGGAATATCTCTGCCATAGTCAATGTGTTTCAGTTACAGACCATTTACAGAATAATTTTGAATTGTCTAAGAGTCAGTCAGAAAGTTAGCTGACCGTTCCAAATTGTAGTTACCTTCCATTTAGGTATACGGTGGCAGGGACATCGACGCGCAATCTATCACCATGAATTCACTAAGTACAAGATTCTGAACTACCCTAGGTTGAAATTGTTCGTTGGTTCATAAAAAAAAAATAAAAAAAATCTACCCTAGGGGATCTAGATTCATGTGCCGAATTCATGGTTTCAGTCAGTGCGTCGATCTATCTGCCACCTTGGGCTGGGCAAGAAACTTCATCGTTTCTCTCCTTTTCAAGAATGATGTAACAGAACAGAAGGCTAAATTCTCGTAATTTAAAACGTTCAAAATCTAGTCGCAGTCTCATCTCGGCGACAAACAAATGTCAAAAACTTGTCAAAATGTAGGGAAATTAGACGTATTTTTGACAGATTGAGCTGAGATCAGACTGTCAACGTTCTTAATATTACGAGAATTGCCCCTCTGATCGACACATTAGATTTTATACGGCTACCTCGTCCAAAAACCTTTAGGTAGTCTTGCAGTTTTACGAATGGTGATACTACAGTTGGCCCATGGAGTATTTCAAAGATATAATATCCCTGGACATTTCACACAGCACCATTTGTCCCAAGCTAAGCAACCTAATGCTTGTGTTATGGTAACAAGATGGCTGATAAACTACTTATATACATTTTTTTTTTTTTGTAAATACATACATATTATAGATAGAAAAACACCCAGACTCGGAACAAATACATGTAGGTCATACAAATATTTGTTCCGTGCGGGAATTGAACCCGCGACACGCAGCGCAGCAGTCAATCGCTTAACCACTGCGCCAACCGTGCCGTCAAAAAAGAAGATATATGATGCTTTATGATAATTTTCGCCAAAGATTTCTTATGGTAAATGAACTATGACCGACCTTCTCTCGACAACTAATCAATTGACAGTGTTGGTGCTTCATTTAAATGGATTTTTTGGGTTGCAATTTTCTGAATCTTCTTCAGAATTACGTAGGTGTTGCAGGACTTGCAGCCTCCAAACATCGATCTAATGAAAATAATCTGTCCACCTTGAAATAATGACGCCATAACATTTATCTTCGTATCACAAACGTAATACACAGAACGGCCATAGGGGTATCACCATAAGAATTTAGTGCAAAAACGATTGCGTCAGAAACAATTTTCTATGTGCTATATAAAGGAGAGTTTCCTAGTTTTTTCCACAGTTTTGTAATATTGTGTAAATAAGATGGCAGTGTACAGTTTTATAATTGCGGCTTTGGTCGGGATTAACTTGTCCGTTGGTAAGACGATTCTTTACAAATCATTATAACGCTGACGTAGGCTGACCATGTTTGTCGAGGGATCGATAGCCGGTTTAACAGATGACTCCTGCGTTTCGGCAAGCGTAGTGTTGACCCCAGCTAGATGGACCCACGATCTTAAAAAGTTGGCTTGGACAGACTGGATGCGGAAGGCGGAGGACAGGGTGTTGTGGTGCAGTTTCGGAGACGCCTCCTTTGTCCAGCAGCCAACTACGATAGGCTGAGTTGATATTTTTTTTTAGCCTTGTGTCCCTCTGCTGAGTAAAGGACTCCGCTTTTTCCTTCCAACAATCCCTTTCTTGTGCGATCTCTGGCCCTGCAAACCTTATCAGATCGTCACACCAGCTTTGCCGTGGTCTACCTCGACAACAATGTCCTCCATCAGGCGCATCTCTGGGTGCATTTGCGCGACATGTCCAGCCCACTTCCACTTCAGTCTGAGTTGATAACGCGTCTTAATCTGAGAATGTGTTTGATCTTTCTTAGGATCACCAATCCTGACCATCACAACAGTCACAGTCTTCAGTCACGTAATAGTCTTAAAGGATTGGTCTTAACTAAATGGTCTGAACTTCAAATCAAGTTTTTAGACTCTGAAAATAACTATCAAAAATCTTATTTATTTATTTATATGTACACGACAAAAATTGATAAAAACACTACAAAATATTAAATGGGCGGCTTTATCTTCTCGCTTTCACAAATCATATATTAAGAAATTATGTTGATTATTATTTGAGTTTGTGCAGTGCGACTTTTTTCTGCTTTAGCAATAATACTTACGTTGATTTGATTCTTCAAAAGCTCAATATGTACCTAGATCCCCCACTTTGACATTTGCATAATATCTTAGATACTAAAATTAATAGGAATCTACTACGATTTGGAATGTGCTACTAGCTTCGACTTTCTGACTGACAGACCTTGACAATTCAAAAGTGTCTGTAATTGGTGTTATTGTTATAAAAGCTTTGAGTTGAAGTTTTATCTTCAATCAAGTGATATAAACGGGCTCGGCTTTTCAAAAACCACGTCAAGTAAAATAATTAAGTTTGATGATTCATTCTATGTTTCCATTCGCAGATGGCACTGCGATCATAGAGAATAATCAACTAAACACGGAATCGAATCCCCAAAATGATAAAAACAGTCAAACTGTTGAAGAAATGGTGTTAAAACTAAAAGATTTGATAACATCACCAGAACACCCCGAGGTGGAGATTTTAGTCAATGGTCTCACTGGATATCAAATACCTAGCCAAATTAAAAAGGAACCTAGGAATGCTGAATGTAAGCTTAAAAATAAATATTCATTAAAAAAATGGGAGAATTTATGGTCTAAATGTGTATAGCCATAAACATAATCAGTTTAATCAGCCTAATGCAGGCTGATTATGTTTATGCCTATACACATTTATACACGTTCCCACTGCTGGGACACAGGCCTGCTGTAATCTACTACGCAGGCTCAGTGTGCGGATTGGTAGATGTCACGTGTCTTCGATTTTTTTATTCTAGGACATGCCGTCCTCCTGATGTTTTCCTTCATCGTTTTAAGAACAGAGGTGATGAAATTATTTACACAAAGTGCCTGTTCAATCTCTTGGGCCTGTACACCCGTATTTTTATTTTTTTCAAATAAAATACCATCATCTACCTCTGCCCTTATCCCGGAACACTGTGCTAACACTCGGCGCTTTTTTATACCAGCAATTTGTTTTTTTGGTTATGCAATAGTTTATTTTTTTAAACCCCAAAGAGCGCAAAACAACAAGTGCCGCGTAAAATTCGCCAATATTTCTTTCGGGATTGGAGAGATAGTGGAAGTGTTATCCCAATTCATTTGGGGTCGGCGCAACATATCGCTTTCTTCAATACTTCTCCATTAGTCGTCATCTCGGTAGTCAATCTCTTTCTAACCATATCATCTTTCACACAGTCCATCCATCGTTTCTTTGGTCTTCCCTACTCTTATAGCGAATTCCACAATCGTTAACTTATAAATAAATACTTATTAAAATAGCGGGAGAAAGTAGTATGGTCTTAATGTGGATCTAACAAATTGAAAAAATTAATCCTTCCGGAAACCCAAAAAAAATATCAATAAAAAAAAATAAAAAAATATCTATTCATGTAGATACTTGCTTACGTAAACGTTACATAACTTTGTGAATCAAAAATATATAATAATTCTAATAATGTGTGAATTCAAGAATGTTAAAGAGTTTTCCTGTCCTCTTTCACACAAACACATGCCTAGGTATAGATAAACTTACGTACGCATGTTAATTAGTACCTCTATTCAATTAACAAGGCATAATCAATAACAACTAAGTTCCTACCATCTCTTCATATAGGTACGAATCTCAATACAAACATCTGCAATGCACAAAACTTAACAACAGAAGTCCCTGCATAGCAACTATAAACCGATTCAGTGACCTTCAATTGTACTGACCTCAATTTCCGAGCCGCCTACGTCATCGTCATACAAAATTTAATAGTTAACTTTTATTTTTATCCTACTAAAGCTCAAAATCGTTTGAAGCAGTGTTATTGATTGCATGTAGTAAAGCAAATTGAATTATCAACTACCTGTGACGTCAGAGTCTATTTTTATCTTTTCAGAGAGATTCGTTGGTAGTTATTCATAATTTCGCGCTTGTCATTCATGTCAGGATGGCCGAGCGGTCTAAGGCGCTGCGTTCAGGTCGCAGTCCACTTCTGTGGGCGTGGGTTCGAATCCCACTTCTGACAAAAACTTTTTGCTTTTTCATTCTTCAATTCATACAAAACTTTATTATTATTTTGATATTTTGCAAATTTTAATCACATTATTTGTTCAATTTAGGGCTGATTTTTCAATCACCTGATAACTTAATTCGAGGAATAATTTTGAAATTTTGACACTTATTTCATACAAAAACTGTCAAACGTCAATTTTATTCCTCGAATAAAAGTTATCTGGCGATGGAAAAATCAGCCCTTAGTAGTTTGTAAAATTTACTTTACTTCTTTGTTTTTATTCCGCTGTCTATATTAAAAGTCCTAATTCTCCCTCTTCCAGTATCATCAGAACTCTTCGCCTCCTCAACCCCAGAGGCTCGGGAAGATTGGGAGCGCATCGTAGGGGGGTTCAAGGCCCCCAATGGCTCCATCCCCTACCAGGTCTCCCTTCGTGTTTGGGGAACTTGGCACTTCTGCGGGGCGTCTCTCGTAACGCCTAGAGTTATACTCACTGCAGCTCATTGTGTTGACAGGTGAGAAAACAACGTCTTGTTCTTGTTTGATTTTTCCATACAACCTTATTTATGTTTACAAAGTGGAATATCTTGTACCTAACACGTATATAGTATATGCATACACTGTCTTGCTTTTCTCTGCTATGATATAATTAGCAGGCGCTATTTAATAATGTGATGATCTAAATGAAAATTAAAGATTTTTAGGCTGACCTTGTACCAAGCCATGATACAGGCCGATCTTGTACTAAGTACCACGTTACCAAGCTACTCTACCGAATATCGATAACATTGATTCACCGTAGAAAGGCTCAATATCATGTTTTACACACTAGCGAGCAGTCCTAACTTCGCCCTGTTTTTACTACCTCTAACTAAAAAAACGTCGAGTTATCATTATTATTTTATTGATATAATATGACTGAGATATAAACATAAACATTCTGGACAAATTGTGTTGACAGGTGAGAAAACAACGTCTTGTTCTTGTTTGATTTTTCCATACAACCTTATTAAGTTTGCAAAGTGGAATATCTTGTACCTAACACGTATATAGTATATGCATACACTGTCTTGCTTTTCTCTGCTATGATATAATTAGCAGGCGCTATTTAATAATGTGATGATCTAAATGAAAATTAAAGATTTTTAGGCTGACCTTGTACCAAGCCATGATACAGGCCGATCTTGTACTAAGTACCACGTTACCAAGCTACTCTACCGAATATCGATAACATTGATTCACCGTAGAAAGGCTCAATATCATGTTTTACACACTAGCGAGCCGTCCTAACTTCGCAGTGTTTTTACTACCTCTAACTAAAAAATCGTCGAGTTATCATTATTATTTTATTGATATAATATAAACCTAAACATTCTGGAAAATAAAACGAAATCTTTATTTAGAGATATTTTTATTTTCTCTTTATTTATTTTATGAATATTTGGATTTTGATGCGGTTTTTACAGTGATGAAAACCGCATCAAAATCCTATGTGTAATTTAGAAGATCTAACCAGTTATACGAAAAACGACTGCTTTATACTATTCACAGATTGTTTTGGGAAAAATTAGAACACTATAAGTACTCATGCATGCTGCACTGGTTGCCGTCATCACGTCAACGCCGGCTGCCGCTGAAAACCAGCGCTGGGGCTCTGTCTCGTATAGGGTCTTAGCATTATGCTGAGTGATGGCCGTTTTGCGTGAATGTGACGCATGTTTACCCCCCACTTGTTTTTTGTGTTTGTTCTTTTTTTTATGCGTCATGTTTGCCGCAAATGAATGTATTTTCTTTCTTCTTCTTTCTTACTCAAACAGCCATCAAATCTTCCACTTCTTTCTAGACTTCAGCCCAAATACTTCAAAGCAGTAGTAGGCACGAACCAACTCCGTGCCGGCGGCACAGCATACGACATCCGAAAGGTAGTCATCCATGAGGATTACGATGACTATGTCATTCGCAACGACATCGCCATCCTCTTCACTGAAAAGGAGATAGACTTCGGAAGCAAAGTGGATGCTGTGGAGCTGAATGATGAGCCGGTGGAGAAAGGAGAGGAACTGGTGCTGACTGGGTGGGGGACTACGTCGGTGAGTTAGTTTTGAACCCTTTTAGGAATAAAGCTTCTGGAATAAGTATTTTGTAATATTAGTTATTCATTTTAAAAGGACAATGGGTATCATTGGCACATTTTCCTTGTACGAATTTAATTATACAAGTTGGCTTATTAGGTACATTTTGGAAATACAATAAAATAAATATCCCAATTCGTAAGAGTCATCTATAGAAAAAATAATATTATTTAAAAGTGACGATTCGCCCGTTTCGAGCGACTAAATTCGAGTGAATTGACTAATAAGCCTACAAGTTTTGTACGGATTACGGTAACTTAGGTTACGTCTTGGATAATTCTTACTTTCGATGATTAGATTGTACGTTATTACGATATACCTGAAGCCCAATTCCCGTAATTCGTGTTCAAAATCTAGTCACAATCTCAACTCAGCGCCAATCAATGTCAAAAACAAGTAAAAAATCTACATTTTTGACATGTTTTTCAATCTGTCAAAAATACCTATAATGTCCGTAGGGACATAAAACGAGATAAGACTGTGAACGTTCTTAAAAATACGAGAATTGACCCTCTGACACGACAACTACAACAAGACAACACAACAACACTAACAAGACAACTGAGTCTGGAAAATCGTATTCATTAAATACGCATGTATGTGGTAGGTTGCTATTATTGATCTAGTCAATCTGACCCCTTGTTGTTTTTAAATACCAGCAAAAAAAACTTTAACTTTGCCACATTTAGAACACGTAGAGAAATGACAAATGATTTTCGGGATGAACCAATAATATATGGAATATAAAAAAGGTTCAATCAAAATTAGTGCCTGTAAAATATTAAATAGCACCCAGTCACTATTACACATCTTTCCACCTTCCTAACTGAGATCCGTTTGCCTACCTACAGTACCCAGGCCGCCTGCCCAACGACCTGATGCAGCTGGAACTGAGGTCCATCACGTATGAAGAGTGTAAAGAAGCACACAAGAGTGTCAATGCCGTGTTTGAGACCCAGATATGCGCGATGACAAAGGCTGGAGAAGGAGCTTGCCATGTAAGGAACTTTATGACTATTCATATTGCCCAGCAGTATGATGATACAGGTTGACTGTTGTCAGTAACCAGTAACCATACCTAGTTTCTCCCTTGTGGCTTGCTTGTCTCTGCTCTACCTTCTTTAGCTTTGACAAAGGCCTTTTCAGTAAATACGATCAATTGAATCAAAATACTGAGGAACTGAATAAGTTTAACATTTAACCTTCCTCTTCTTCACAGTACCATCCACGTACCAGCCAAGCAATTCTGTAATAAAAATTGTACCGTGAAAACTTGTGTGAAGTGAGCTGTCAATAGTGTCAATTCCGAGCATAAGTTGGAATGACAGCCGAGCGATTCTGTAATAATCTCACAGTGGGAACTAAGGTGAAGTGAGCTGCCAATAGTGTCAATCCCTATAGCATCAGGTGGAATGACATCTGATTTTAAGCTCAATTCACCTAAGTTTTCACGGTGAGATTTTTACAGAATAGCAGCGCCGAACTGGAATGGAGTGTTATATTCAGAATTGCGCTGATTGTAATAACAAATCGTCGACAATAATAATTACAATAATAATCAATCGAGAGAAGTAAAGTGTTTCTGATATTCCAGGGAGACTCAGGTGGTCCATTGGTGCGGGAAGGTCGTCAGATCGGCATCGTGTCGTGGGGCATACCCTGTGCTCGAGGCAAGCCTGATGTCTACACAAAGGTAGCACATTCAACTAACTTAGTAGATTATGATACGAGATTACGAACGGTCAAAGTGGAGTGCATACGCCTAATTCTGGGCTTTTAATTAAACTGGTGAAATTGCGTTTCAAAGATTATGTCTTCTATTCTATAGAAAACTCGAAACTCACAAAGGATTAAATTATTTCCAAGGATTTTGAACCAAACTAAGTATATTCGTCAGTCAACTGTGCATAATTTAGTGCAAGAATAGTTCAACATTTTTACTACTTACTTAAAAGTTGCTGTTTTTAATTACATACTGTGGTATAGATACTAGGGTACAGAATGAAAAACAGCAATTTTTATAGCCTTTAACTCACAAAGTATACGTGGAAGCGGGAGGCAAACGCCAATTGAGACTCTTCTATTTCTATCCCCATTTACACCGTATTTCGTTTCCCCAGGTGGAAGCCTTCATGCGATGGATAGAAAAGACCCTGTATGATGATGATGAAGACCACGTCAAGTACATCCACCACCACAAGCACCAACGAAGGACTAATAGACATTGAGCTGAAGTACTTGTGTAATGTTATTGTATGTACAGAATATTATAGAGAATGGAGATAATTTTTTTTTTTTTTAAAAACGTTGCCCCTAGGAATTTCTCCGGTATCGTGGGTGCGTTCACAAACATCTAAGCTCACGTACACAAACAGCCAGACCCGAAACAACTACTTGTAGGTCATACAAATATTTGTTCTGTGCGGGAATCGAACCCGCGACACGCAGCGCAGCAGTCAATCGCTTAACCACTGCGCCAACCGTGCCGTCAAATCGATATTTAGAATATTTTCATCATGAGAGTACGCGCATCTTGTAAAACTCGCTATCAAAAATATTGGTTTCACAGACGCTCACGTTGCTATCAGCGCCTAAATGGTGAAAATCAAATGTCTTGTCTTTGTCATCGATAATATGAAGTTCAGCGTACAGTCACGAACACCAATATGTCAACACTTGATGACTTTCAACAGCAATTTTTTTCGTGAAATAACGAATGGAACGTTGAAATACGACACATTACTTAAACCTATGAATTCGAAAATGCTATGTTCGCAACAACATACAGTTTCATTTAAAAATAAAGGAGTAAATCGCTTTTGAATAAAGCCGAGTGTATTAAACATACTTTTGTTCGTGACTGTACTTGTTTATTATAGTTTAGTGAGCTCAGCACACACCGAAAAACAAAATAAAGTTTCAAAGTGTCTTACAAAGTTAGAAACCGAAAATAAAACACAAACGTTTTCTATAGAAAATCGGCTATATTTAAAGCATGCATAAATCTAATATCACAGCAGTCTGTCGCGACTATCCTTTCCTTAAAACATCAATAATTATCATTATTATTAATTACACAATACAACATTTTAAAATCATTATCAAAATGTACCATTTATCTCCTTCATTACTAATTCACCATAATTAGCAATAATACAAAACATACATAAATGAGACCAGCACCCTAATTACTCAGAGTGCTGGACACACTCTCAATCACAATCTGAATTTTCTCGTTAACTTTCAAAATTAAACCCATTGCTATTGATACTGTGTTACGCAATTACCCCGCGTAACACACTAACGGTAGCAATGGCTTTAATTTTGACAGTTCAACAACATTCATTGCGTTATTTAAGTTGTTGGACAGACCAATTTTTCGAACATGTGTAGCAATGGATTAGCAATATCCTTCAAAATTATTCAGATTGAGATTGATAGTGTGCTACGCAATTAGGGTGCGGGTTGTGGAAGTCAGATGGGCAGTCGATCCATGTAAAATTCAGCTGTCTGGTAAGACTGGAAGCCGACCCCAACATACTTGGGAAAAGGCTAGACAGAAGAGACAAACTAAATAATGATGAAATACTAACAGACTTTTCTCTCACTACAGTCGACGACAATATAGTTTTAAAATACTAATAGCATACACAAATAGTTAGTTCACAAAACTTATTCTTGAAAGAACAATGATCATTCCGTACTAATGAAAAATTATTAAAATAATATTGTGAACATTTAAGTAGAAAGTTACTCCTAAAATGTTCACTATCCTTTCTGTTTAAAATGTATTTTTCCACGATCCTACACGACCCACACATATGACCCTTTACTTAGATCCCACAAAATAAGTCACTAATGTACAGACGCCAGGACAGCAAGCTACTCGAAACTGTCAGATTTTCTCAATCAACCTTGAACCTAATGCTGTAACTATAAAGTTGAAAATCTATTAAAGAAATTTGACAGATTGTCGTAGCTTGATGTGCTGGCGTCTGTACCTACTTTAAAAATGCACTGTTTCCAGTTTAACTTGGTATAACAGCAGGCTTATTCTGTAACACAATGTTATTCAGAACTAGCTGTGCCCGCGACCTCGTTAAGTTACTAAGTTAACACCTAAGTTACTCGTTATACCATCAGCTATCTGCTAGTGAAATTCCCGTCAAAATCGGTCCAGCCGTTTCAGAGATTAGCCAGAACAAATACAGAATTTTTTTTAAAAATGTTTTGTTGTATGTACTATATTATATACTTTCGTTCTTCTCTACTTTCGTAAAAAGCTGTTATTTTGACATTATAAACAGACACTTCAATTTTATTTATTAGATTTAAGTAGATGTCATACTAATGGCAATTTGGTATGACACTTGACAGTGATGACATTCCCTTTCGGAAGGGCATCGAAAGTCATTTTTAGTTCGAAGTTTTTTGAATAGGTACAGATGCCAGCACATTAAGCTACCCGAAACTGTCAAATTTTCCCAACTTTTACAACAAGTTTTTTAACGGTTGTTTGGTTTTTTTTTAACACAACTTTAAATACACATGTACCGTTGTACATGCATCTTGCGTGCGTTACGTTGCGCACAGTAAAATTTTCACACCAAAAATGAAAGTCGTTTCCCAGCAATTATTTTTGTGCAATGTTACGTAGTTTGATGTACAGAATGCGTATTTGACGGCTACGTGGTGAGTCTTTTTACACCCTGTATAGCAGCAGTACAAATAAAAATAGTTCTGAGTTCACACAGACAGAACGCAGACATTTTTACAGTCTTATCACTCACTAAGAAAATTTATAACCACTTTTTATAACAAACCCACATCAATAATAAGGAGCAAATTTTCATTATTACTTAAAAAATACCTTTGTCCAAAAGGTACTTAAAAAACTATTAAAATCAAACTCCTTAATCCTACTTTCTACACAGGCTTGAAATGAGTTTAAAAATTCATCAAAAATTTAGAGCACAATTTTCAGACTTCAGAATTTCTTACAGCATTTCCAAAATATAAATGGACACAACTACAATTAATATTCTTAAACGAATCCATACATAATCGAAGAATTCTTGAACATCTTCATTGAAAATATAATCGTAGATTTCATTTTCTGCGCTCTCCGTACTATTTTTCTCACCAAAAACATAACTATTTTCCAATTTGTTAGTAGCATCTTTACCAAAGATGCCAAAGTTCATAACATTTTTAGCATCAACAATTTCTAATGTCACCTGATGAGGAATTCCGTTGACTTTTGTTTCGAATTTGAAATTTTCAGTTGGCATCACTGTCGCTAATTGAATGATGGGGTACTGGGAGTTTTGTTTCGTGAAGTTGGCAGTGATGGAAACACTTTCGAAGAGAATGTTTGAATTTTCAGATCTGAAACAAGGATAATTATTTATTATAAATCGATTGTAATTCCAAAACTAATTATGCAATTGTAGAAAGGATCTGCTCCACCGGACATCGGTTAATCGACAAACATGGCCGGCCCACTGCCACTACATCTTGCTTGTTCTGCAAGCTATGACCGAAGACCTTAGACCTTAAAAAGGTCGCTGGGGCAGACTGGATGCGGAAGGCGGAAGACAGGGTGTTATGTCCAGCAGTAGACTGCAATAGGCTCAGTTGATAACAATGCTAAAATGAATCCAACCTATTCAGTAAGGCGTTATAATAATGTGACTTACCCTGATATAAGGCAGATCTGAGTACCAATATTGTGGTTAGCACTGAAGGGACGGATACCGTTGAATGCTGCTAAGCTGTAGCTCGCTTCAGGCTTAGCAACTGAAAGAGGAAGGAGGTATTAAAAACACATTTAACACATAACATCACGACTGTAATCCCCGAAGAGTTGAGCAGAGGACCCTATTGCCATCAGACGTCAAAACTAGACCTAGGGCTGGTACTGTGAAATTTCTGATGGATAAAGAAATTCAATAACACTACGCCCGACGCCCGACGACCGCTCCGTCTTGGTTTCGATTGCCAGGTCGGGTGGTTTTTGAAGTGATAACTTTTCTTATGGGAGGGTAAACCGCTTCGTAACGTAACGCGTTACGGCGCCAGTCTGTCTAGCTTCCCTTTCTCTCACGCATACGGCAGCGGTAGGCAGGCTCTTCCTCTCTCACTCTAACCCACAGCGCTAGTCGTATTTCGGACAGACGCTTCCCCCTCACTCTACTCAGTGTTTAGTGTGCGATAGACATATACCTACCATAGATTAGTTTAAGTTATCACTTCTGTCGGGCGTCCCGAGACGAACACGTTTTTTTTTAATGTAAAAAGTGTGTCACTAATATCGAGATGGCATTCGCAATCTCCAAGTCAAGTGACATGACAATCACCATCAATAGTCTTGTATCAATAACAATTCATTATTATCAATTGATATCAGCAGCATTTGCCGCCCACACCTTTGGAGACCACAAACGTTCATTGCTCCCAAAATAATATAATAATTATCGTGATTGACAGACAGATCCTTGACCGCAATTTGTTCAACATGTTTACCAAAGGGGTAAGTGTGTAATACACTTACAATACCACTGTCTTTCATTTTGACAGTTCAACAATATTCATTGCGTCATTTACATTGTTGAGCAGAGGAACTTTTCTAACTTATGAAGCAATGGATTAGGAATTTCTTTCAAAATCATTCAGATTATGAAGTGTGTATGAATATACCGGCTGACTGTTTTTACCGTCTGGACAAAAACAGTTAAGGTGACCGAAGTACAAACCTATGGCCCAGAATTTATAAAATACACCCTTGTCTTCGCGCGGAAATTATCAAGGATCCGTAGCGACATCCAATCCTTTGATTGAAGCTATCGGCCGGCTTCAATCAAAGGATTGAATGTAAAAAAGAGATGTTTATTTTATATTTTGTGGAAAAAAAAAAAAAATTCTGGGCCATAATACTCCGTTCACCTTTTATACTCTGTTTTTGTTCAGACGGTAAAAAAAAGTCAGCCGGTATGTATAGTTTTTGTAAAGATTCCTGCACACTAATTGCGTAAATTAGAAAGGGCGAAAAAAATGGATAGGACTTTACCTGGGGAACCAGTCTTGACATAAAAATCACAGCAGAAGCTCCTATGGCAGACAGTCCCCTTGTAACCCTTGGAGCTGGCTTCAAGATCCAGCTGCTTAATGACGTACTGACTCAGGTCTTCTCCAGGGAAGCTGAGGGTCGAAGGTACCATAGGTGCATCTGAAATTAAAAAAATACTTTGAATATTGGAAGAGCAGCTAAGCCTAAATAATTAACTAGATCTACGTTCACGATTAATTTGCCAGACATGTAAACAAATGTGAGTTATTGGAAAAATAACTTTAATCCCTACACAATAAAGTTCAGTTTACGATACAACTTTAAACATTTTTAAGACTTTTTAAATAATGCTAGTCACTCTGAAATCAACTTAATTGCTACTAAAATAAAGTTGATATTTGTTTAACTTGAAATAACGTCCATTGGAAATGTAAATTTGAATAGACCTAGGACCTTAGGTATGTACGGTCACCAAAGGAGATAAGTAACCAGGGTCGTCGGATATATTTGAAGTTTAGTAACAAACCGATGGATGTTTTTGAGTAAAATTTTATTTTAAATAAGAGAAAACAAACAGTTCATTCATCAATTTAAATTTCATTCAAAAACATCCATCGGTGTCTTATTAAACTTCAACTATATCCGAAGACCTGGTTACTTATCTCTTTTGGTGACTGAACATATGTTTTAGAGTATGAGAGTTTAGCAAACGATCCTGAACGTGGATGGACTAACGACCTTGTAGGTACACAGTGAAATGGTGATTGCCTGTAGGTTCTATGTTATGGGTTTGGTCTCCGGAAGGACTAAGCCTTTAAGTGGGCCAATGTGCGTGCGTGTACCAGTAGATTCTATTAAATAACAATAGAAAAAAAAATCTCACAATCTTCAACGATTGAAATCTCAACATGCAAGAATAAATAAGTAATGAGTAATAAATTGCTAAATTGACTACGATTTTTCAGAAAAGTTAAAAGCGGCCAATTGCGAGTCGGACTCCCACACGAAGGGTTCTGTACCACCGTACAATATTTAACACGTCATAACAAAACACGTTGCTTGAAGTATTGTTGTTTGTTTATTGTTTCTTGAAGTTGTATTGTAGTGTTCTTACAGCGGCCATATTAGTACGCACTCTATGAAAATTTAAAGTGTCTATCTATGCCATATCCATTCCTATACCACAACATATTTTGTGATGATAAATAAATTAAGTTATATTATATTATTGAAACATCCCAGAGCCCTGTGACAGACGGAGGGACAGCGGAGCCTTAGAGCGGTTCTGCACTGCATCCGATCCAAATCCGAGAAATGACGGTCCGAGGTAGCCATAGTACTATTTGTATGAGGGGTTGCGCACTACATACGAATTCGGTCCGTCCGAATTTAGAACATTCCCAATTATAATTGAACTCGGATCTTTAATTCGGATTCGGATCGGATGTAGTGCGAAACCGCTCTTAGAGTAACTGGCACCCTTTGGTACGGAACCCTAAAAAATGGCATAAAATTACAAAGCATTTATTTGTAAAGTAACGACCGACGTCACATTTCCTATGATCGTTATCGAACATCATACGATGCTCACGCGACGCGGCAGACGATAAACTTAGGAAAACATGTTTTGTAATCAAATGTATGAAAATACGCCTTGATGTCCTCAGATTAGGATTAGTATTCATTTCAGTGATCTAAAAATAGGTTTTGGTTCTTGTTTACCTACGTCATAATTATACATATTTTCCAGTTATTTTAGAAGTCGGAATTTGCCCTAAATATCGCCAAGATTTTCTCCTCAGAGATTCTTCTCCTGTAACCTAGAAATTGCCAAGACTTTCTCCACAGAGATTCTCAAGTAGCTTAAAAATCGCCAAGGTTTTCTGCTTAGAGATTCTCCTGTAGCCTAAAACTCGCCAAAGTTTTCTCCTCAGAGATTCTCCTGTAGCCTAAAAATCGCCAAGATTTTCTCTTGTAGTTTAAAAATCGCCAAGATTTTCTCCGCAGAGATTTTGGGGCAATTAATAATAATAATATAATAATAATATCCCTGGACATTTCACACAGCACCATTTGTCCCAAGCTAAGCAACCTAATGCTTGTGTTATGGTAACAAGATGGCTGATAAACTACTTATATACATTTTTTTTTTTTTTTTGTAAATACATACATATTATAGATAGAAAAACACCCAGACTCGGAACAAATACATGTAGGTCATACAAATATTTGTTCCGTGCGGGAATCGAACCCGCGACACGCAGCGCAGCAGTCAATCGCTTAACCACTGCGCCAACCGTGCCGTAATTGTTTAATAAGTATTGACATTGTTGCATGATTCGTATGAAATTTTGCGTGGATGTGACGCATGTTTCAACCATTTCTTATTGTTTTGTGTTTTTTGTGTTTTATATTTTTTCTTGCATCATGTTTACCGCCAATAAACATATTTTCTTTCTTTCTAAATGTAAATAATGCACAAATCCATATTTCTATATAAATAAAACAAAGCCGGGTTAGTTACACCATGAAATTTATAACTCAAGAACAGCTACACGGATTTTTATGATCTTTAATTAATTGTTCGATTTTTCTCCGCTCCGAATAGCAAAACAACTTTTAAAACACGGGAAATATTTCACGGCAAAAATAAAAAAAAAATGAGGATAGTTCATTTTCACATACATTTTGTATTAATTGATTCTGAGGCGTTACGACGTTCGCCAGGTTAGTTTGTCAGTAATAATAAAGAATCTTCGTACTTTGAGCGGACGATGATATTGGCAGTAACCAAGCGAGCATTATATATCAACACATTCATTGGTACCTGATCCAACAATTATGGTAATGATCGGTCAATTGATAAAAAGAACAAACAACTAGGTGCCGCTGTGATCAACCGACCAGTCTGGGAGTACAGACGCCAGCACATCAAGCTACTACAATCTGTCAAATTTCTTGAATAGATTTTCAACTTTATCCCTAAAGCATTAAAGTTCAAGGTTGATTGGGAAAATTTGACATTTTCGAGTAGCTTGATGTGCTAGCGTCTGTACCTTTATTCATTGCAAGCACGAATTGGGTTGATAAAAAGAATGCATAACAATCAACCTATAACGTTCCCACTGCTGGGACACAGGCCTCCTCTCTGTGAGAGGGAGTGGCCCGTAATCCACCACGCGGGCCCAGTGAGGGGTGGTAGATGTCACATGTCTTCGAATTGTTGGTTCAAGGACATGCCGGTTTCCTCACGATGTACCGTAAAGTACAGAAAAAAACCTGGCTATAATGCCAAAATCTTACCATTTCCGCCTTTCTTGTGCAGCTCAGCGACTGCCAGTTTTCCAGCTCCAGTCTTCAAGCCAGCTTTTCCAGAATATATTCCAGAAGTGGTAACCAGGTTAGCGTTAGTCACGTAGGACCAAGATGGCGTGAACTGGGCAGCTGTAACAAAAACATATTTGCTTATAATCTCTGCAATACCTTCATCACATTTAACTGCCCCTTTGGTCTCGTAGTTGCAAGCGCGACTGATGAGCGGTCCTGAGTGATACCCCCGTGCCTCGGAAAGCACGTAAAGCCGCTGGTCCTGTGCCTGATCTCTCCCCGGTCGTGTCGGATTGCCGTCCCATCGGAGTATGAGAGTAAAGGAACAGAGAGTGCACCTGTGTTTACGCACACACTTATTGTGCACTATAATATCTCCTGCATACCTTGCTAATCTCCGTTGAGATTGGCCACCGTGACCGAAATCGGTCGGGAGGCTATTATTATTTTATGTAACCTTCATTTGGTGATTTGTGCCCAGTTGATAGCAATAAGCTAGTCCTCTGCTTAACCCTTATAGGTGTGATGTTAAGTTATGTTTTAAGTAAAAATTTGACCCATATTCTAAAACTTACCATTCAAGAAAGCCACCTCAGACTGCCAGTCGCCCGTCATGACGAAATTCTTCACACCCTTCAAATGCTCTTCATCGTAGAGAACAACATCCTCCTCCATAAGGACACCGAAGGTCACTCCGAAGTCTGTGGTAAACGTCACCAGGTTGGAGTCTGATGTCGTGCAGTTGGCAACTCCGTTTTGGGGTTTTCTGGAACTGAATGTTTGAAGGTTGATATTAGATAGATTGAGACTAAAGAAACGATGTATGAACTGTATAAAAGATGATATTTTGAACTTGGTGGGCCACACATCAGACAGTGCCGCAATCAGTAAGATCCAGAATTTCTGTCTCAACTCATTAATCACAGTTTAGTCATTGACATGACCTGGACTTATTAAGACTATTTGATTTTATCTTGTGTTTCGTGTGTATGCAAATAGTGTCTTTAATTTCTGTAATAGGTTTAAAAACGTTTTAATTAAAGAAATAAATAAATAATGAATTAAATGTCTTAAAATGTTTGGTTCTAGGATATGCCGGTTTCTCATTATGTTTTTTTTTACCGTTTTGAGAGCAGTGGTGTTGAAATAATTTACATAAAGAGCCTGATTGGGTTTGAACCAACTCGTAAGTTGTGTTATTACCACTGAGCCACACACGGATATCCAGGGCCACCACTGCTCGTCCTAAACCAGTCTTACCAAAGCGCTTTTAAAAAACAATTGGTTGGTATTTTTGGCTGTAAGAAACCAAGAAAATATTATTTTTAAATTATCGTATTCAAAAACAATGTCAGAGTAGACAAATACCTAATGAAAACATGGAAAAGTTTAAGAGATAATAATATAATTGGGGTTGTCTGAGTACCATGAGACATCATTATCTGCATTCCAAGTCATTACTTAGCGCTAATTAGGATCACAATGGTAAACGTGTCTTTTATTATTGCTGCGCCCCGCGGTTTCACCCGCATGAGTTTCGATCCCGTGGGAATATCGGGTTAAAAAATCCTATATGTCAATCCTGGTTATAAACTATCTGTGTGCCAAATTTCATCCAAATCCGTTCTGTAGTTTTGGCGTGAAAGAGTAACAAACATCGATCCATCCATCCATACAAACTTTCGTGTTTATAATATTAGTAGGAATAGGGATTAACATGTAACTTATGACAAGCGCTTTACTTTGTGTAAATTATTTCATCACCACTGTTCTCAAAGTGGTGAAGGAAAACATCGTGAGGAAACATGTCCTAGAACAAAAAAAATCGAAGACATGTGATATCTACTTATCTACCAACCCGCACTGTGGCATTTCCGAGAGGAGGCTTGAGTCCCAGCAGTGGGAACATTATTGGCTGATTATGCTAACCTGTATTTACTACAATGTAAGTGTACTGTGTACTACCTCTACCTAATGATAATTTGACGGCACGGTTGGCGCAGTGGTTAAGCGATTGACTGCTGCGCTGCGTGTCGCGGGTTCGATTCCCGCAAGGAACAAATATTTGTATGACCTACAATTAGTGGTTCCGGGTCTGGCTGTTTGTGTATGTGAGCTTATATGCCTGTAAACGCACCCACGACACAGGAGAAATTCCTAGTGTGGGGCAAAGTTTTATTATAAAAAAAAAAAAAAAATGCTATGTGTGTGCTACGTGAATGGGTCGGCGGCATGACTCGGCACAGCCGAACAATATAGAAATAAAGAAAAAGTATTTATTGCGACTCGTACAGGAAGATCACAAACTAAACTAAATCAAAAATAAAAAAAACTGAATTATACGCCCTTACATGTTGATCGAAATCGTGAAAAAAAAAATCTGTTGATCCATACATTATGTCGAGTTATGCGAACATAAATCTATGGATCAACTGATTTTTTTTCATGATTTCAGGGTAGGTCCCGTAATAAAAATGACCCCTTTTAAGGATAGAAACGAACAAAATTAAACGGTGTATACAGAAAAAAAAAACTTAACAAAAAGAAAAATGAAACAGAAAGTCCAACACGAGGCCAAAAGGCTCCTATCATAGCATGATGCTGCGACATTTAAAAAATAAATATCGAATATATGTAGTTAAATGATCCGGAAAAAGCCGCTCGGCTTAACCCAATTGTGCCGAGAATAAAAACCCGAAGATGTTTCAGCGCGGCTAGATGCCGAATTTGTATAGTACCTTCGGGTCGGTTTCGTGGTGCAACTAAATAATACAGCCGAATCGAACGCGCCGACCCGCGGGGTAATTGCGTAACACACTATTAACAGTAGCAATGGCTTTAATTTTGACAGTTCAACAACGCTCATTGCGTTATTTACGTTGTTGAGCATACAAATTATTCGAACATATGATGCAATGGATTAGCAATATCCTTCAATATGATGCAGATTGTCATTGACCCACAAATAATGTGTGTAAGAGCTACTAAATACTTACACGGCAACAATAGCACCTTTCCTATCGAACACCAGGTTGCTCCTCACCATCTCATGTCCCAGCTGGCACATTGCTTTCTCATACAAATGGACCACCACATACAAGCCTGCCTGTCTAGACGCCTTCGATACTACGCTTATGACCTGAAACAAAAGAATTACGATGTTTATTAAACCGTTTATTATGTCTTAAAGGAATGTTGTATTTCACACTGGCACTTTTGAATTGTCAAGAACCCTTTTAAGCAGTTAGTCAGAAATTTAAAGCTAGTTGCCCATTCCAAAACGTAGATCTATTATGGAGAAGAACGGGCAAGAAACTCCAAGAACTCTCTTTGTACATTATTTCTACTACGCTTTGGAATGGGCAACTAGCTTCATCTTTCCGACTGACACCAAAGGCGGATCCAGGATTTATTTCTGGGGGGCCACATGGGTCAGACAGTCAAGATGTGTCTCCCACATCTAATACTGCACTATGATGTTTTTAGGATTCATTATTTATCAAACATTTAAGAATAAGTACTAAAAAAAATCATGAGCGGCCGGCGGACTACGCAATATTCGCACGCTCACACACACTCGTATAAAATAGAAAGAGATAGAGAGAGTGAATTTAATACGTGTTTGAGCCACTCAGTATTAGTTAATAGAAGGTCTCATCTTGTCGCCATTTTGGATTTTCACCCTCAAAAACCATGAAAACAACAACCGAGAAATTTAAATTTTCTTACGATTTTTGCAACTGGCAGGTCAGCGTCAAGTTGTATGTTGAACAAAATATGATTCGCGACCGTAACAAGAATGTAAAACAGCTACACCAGAATATCTCTTGCCGTGGTCAACAGATTGCCTAATCATCCAGATATGTACTGGGACATGACTACCCAGAGCCCGATAGTCAACCCTGAAATACACCTGCCATAGATTTCATAATAGCATGCAAGTGGGTGCATGTTCAATACCATTGTCTTTACCATCCTACTAATATTATAAACGTGAAAGTTTGTATGGATGTATGGATGTTTGTTACTCTTTCACGCAAAAACTACTGAACGGATTTGGATGAATTTTGGCACACAGATGGTTTATAACCAGGATTAACATATAGGATACTTTTTATCCCGATATTCCCACGGGATCGAAACTTATGCGGGTGAAACCGCGGGGCGCAGCTAGTTAATCATAAAGTTGTTATGGGAAAATGCAACCTACTTACAGACCAATTTGTAAGCTATTTATTGGCACGTGGTATGGGCGTGTGATGAGGACGGAAGAAAAGCATGTGACTAAAAGAGTGATGAATACCTATATATTATGTTGATGGATGACAAAGGGAGAGGAAGATCAAAGAAAAGATGGATGGAATGTGTGAGGAATGGTATGAAAGAGAAGTGAGTGAATGATAGCGTGACGGTTGACAGAGGAGAATGGAAGAAGTGTGATTCGCCGCTCGAAAGCTTGAGGAAGTGATGATGATGACCTCACGCTGGACTAGCTGCTCGAAGGCTGCGCTAATGTCCAAGTTCAGAGTTACCAGTAGTTAACTTTACACCCTGTTCCTAATACCCCTATATTAGGAACACTCACCCCCGATTTATTGATACACGTACGGTATTATGTCTGTAAGACTAAGATGCCATAAATAAGATAGCTACTTAATTCAATGAGATAGGCAGTTTGTACATTTATTTTATTACGCATATTTTAAAGTTAACTTTTACGTAATCCGGAATATGTAAGTTCTAAGACAGCTGTTAAAAAACGGTTAACCTAATGAACAGGGTATAGCCATATAAACTTTCCAGGTAGCAATTTATCTGAGTCTGTCTGCAGTGTCTACGTGACATTGCTCGCGCATGCGTCAATAGTTGGGGTAAGCTTCGTTAGAGCGAGAAAGAGCAACAACAATACACATTTCGACTTGCGTTAGAAAGAGATGGAGTATAGCACGTGCGGATTCCATGGTCGGGGAGCTCTGTAAACGTGATTTGTTGTTGCTAGGGCGGGTTCATAATGGTCGTTGCTATGCCAACGATTTTTACTTAATTTTATAGATTTGAAATTTAATCGATGTAATTAAAATCGATAGATTTTTCTCAGGGTATTTAAAAATTTAAAAAAAATTGATTACCGTGAAAATTAATAGGTAACCGAAAATTTGTCTTTTTTTAGGAACTTACCTCATCATAGTTATTTGTAGATCCTATTGGCTCTAGCGGAGGCAGAACCAGAATATCAATGCCCTGAAAATAAAGTAATTGTTAAGTGTTTTATATTTTGAACGTTTTTAATTACGAGAATTGGCCTTCTAAGGATATTATCACAAAATCTTCAAACCATTTTAGCATTCAAGAGAGCACTGAAATCTCAAGCATTTTGGTCATGCGTGAGACGGTCATTAACCTATCAGCTAATCCACGCGTGCTGTTTATTTTCAAAGATATTCCAAATTTGAATTTCCACGAATGCACCGCGTGGTTTTCACCGTTAAAAGAAAACATTCAAAATTTGAATTTAGACGTTTGGGTCGCGTTGGTTGTCAAAAAGGCTTAATATTCGGGTCGCACGAATTACTAAAAAGCCGTCAAAAACCGTAATGTGAAAATAAATCGTGTGACTTGTGAACCGCTTTGAAATTAAAATAATAAATGCTGGAAAGTTATCTTTTTTTTCCTTCTGTGTGTGTAAATGTGTATTGCCTGAGAATGTTTGGAAAACATACTCCTATTGCGGTGACTGGAGAAGTAGTACCTCTGCACTAAGACGTAGGTACAGGGTGAAATACTTTCGTATTATTCAGTTACTAACTGAATAATCTAACCGACAGACGCAATTAAAGGGCCAATTCTCGTAATTAAAAGCGTTCAAAATCTAGTCACACATATCTTATTATTACGTACGATAAAAATAGAAACAATTAACAATCTACTTATGATAATTTTGTAGCCTTTATGCACTAACTTATTATAGGTATTCTATTTCTTATAATGGCAAGCAAAGTCGGTAACGACCATTTTGCCAATGTGTAAAGGGACCCCGAAACGATTAATTATAATTCAATAATTTTAATCGTTTTTTTACGACGACGGAGCTTCAGTGCCTGCTTTGTGGTGCCACGGCCCTGTCACGTCCGGGACACGGCCCTGATATGTGTGTGTGGATAGGCTTTTAAAGTGCACTGAAAAAGCAAGCACAGTCACGAGCACCAATATGTCAACACTTGGCAACTTTCAATTGCGATTTTTTCATGAAATGACGATTGCAATGTTGAAATACGACACATTACATAAACCTATGGGTTCGAAAATGCTATGTTCGTAACAACATAAATAATTTCATTAAGAAATAAAGGAGTAAATCGCTTTTGAATAAAGCCAAGCCGAGTGTATACATACTTTTGCTCGTGACTGTACTTGCAAGGTACTAAAATTGCTGTCATACATGTCTTATTGAAGAGCAGTGGTGGCCCAGTGGTATCGGCCGCGACTTACGAGTTGTAGGTCGTAGGTTCGAACCCAGATTGGCGCTTTAGTTTGAGTAAATTACATATTTCATGACCACTGCTCTCAAAACGGTGAAGGAAAACATCGTGAGGAAACTGGCATGTCCTAGAAGCAAAAGTTCGAAGACATGTGACATCTACCAACCCGCACTGGGCCCGCGTGGTGGATTACGGCCCGCTCCCTCTCACCGAGAGGAGGCCTGTGTCCCAGCAGTGGGAACATTATAGGCTGATTATGATGTGTTCTTGAAGTGTTCGTGCACATGGAAACGTAGCGTTTATTCCGAAAATAATTAGTTTAGTCTATTTTTATTCGCATGATAGCAGAAAGTAGACAGTGCAAAGACATTTTACATTCTCTATGATATTTTTGTTTAGGTATATGACTCACCGTCGTGCCAGCACTGTGGATGAAAGGTGTAAACTCGTTGATTTCTTTGTTGTGGAGTTGCAGCACACCTGCTTTGTAGGTCTGGAACAAAGATTATTTTATTATGTGACTGAATTTGACCAAGACTTGGCTGAAATTATGCTTTTGTCACGAGTAATTTGGTTTGTTAAAAATTACACGTAAACATTAGTACCTAGGTCTTAAATAAATAAATAAAAACATTAAATTGTTCAAAAGATTACAGAGATTTTACATTGGCCCCAAACTAGGCAAGCCTGTGTATCTTGGGCACCAATATGGAGGTTTACCATTAAACATTTTGTAACTTCATAATTATATTATATGTACCTATATAACTGAGAATAGTTAGTAAAGAATTATTTTACTTGTCAAGTTTTGGAAGCCCAGTCAAATATTCGATCCAAGAACTAAATCGTTAAGAAACAAATAAAATAAAAAAATATTCTTAAAAAAATATTTGACGAATAGGAACAATCTCATTGAGAGCTTATTTGTTCATGGACCCGCCTCCCAAGTACATCCCTGTACAACACAATGCACCTAGCAACTACAAAGGAGTTTTTATGTCACCAATAGATATTTATGATGAATCTCTTTCGGAATGTTAACCTACGTGACGATGCTCCACGCATTCCCCTGTTTCGAAAATATTTGAAATTTAGGGCGCAGGGAGATTCCTTCTCTAGAGCGAGAACGAACAACAACAATGAACGATAACCCGTGCGTTAGAAAGAGACGGAGCAACAACACGCGGGGAACGCATGATTGGGAAGCTTTGTCCGTAAGGTGGTGTTATGCATTTATAGCTTTGTTTTGGTCGATTTTATTTTTAGATTTCTATGAATAACGTCATTTTTTAAATGCCTTTGTTTTATTTTGCTATTGTGCTGTAAATTGCTGTTTACACAGGCAATTTCATTATTATTGGATCGTAAAGAAAAATATTGAAAACATTTTCCCATAATATTTTATAGCCTTTTTTGGTGTCAAATAAAATGCATAAACGTTTAGTAAATAATATTCTTAGGATTTTGCATAATTTTCAAAAAATAATAATAAAAACATTTGAATAAATAGCTGTCACCAAGAAGATGCATTAGGTACTGAATATAAAGTATTTTATTATTACTTAATTGCTTTGAAGCCTTCCAAGGATTTTATTTTCATGAAAAAAGGCTATAAAATATTATGGGAAAATGTTTTACCTACTTATTATTTATTTATTTTTTTTTGTTTCTACCCACCTATTATATTATTATTCTAAAAATAAGTAAAAATTACTTGACTCAACAACAAGCTTCAAATTAACATCAGGTATTTTTTTGTATTAAAAATGACCATTAATAAATAATAAGGTTAAACGCAAAAATAAAAAAGTCTCACCTCACTGGCCATCAAAGAATTCACACACATAAAACAAAACACTATGCTTAAAACCTTCATTGTTCTTTTTAAATCTCTGGCACAAAATAATAAAAAAAATCAAAAAAGTCTATTATATTTTCGAAATGGCGGGGAAATTCGTCCTTCCCAGTTGGCGCGCGGCGCGGTAATGCTGTGTTTGTTTGCGCGGTAATGCCAGGGTGAATAATATTGCATCTGATTGTGGCGGGTACCACGATATTATTATTTAAAAGATTAAAACGACAATAAATAAGCCGGGTGCTGTTCGTTGCGTGGTACGGAGGAAAGGGCACTAAACAACAGTACCTAAAGAATTTGTTATCGCTGGGTTTCAATGATGTAATCTGCTGCTTATCTTGCAGTAAATCCGAGTTTAGGTTAATGTCACTATGCCGGCAGAAATAATGCAAGCTGTTACTAATACTATTTGGGACACTTTTCTCGGCTTCTGCGGGGTAATTGCGTACCTAACACACTATCAGTACCAATGGGTTTAATTTTGACTGTTCAACAACATTCATTGCGTTATTTACGTTGTTGAGCAGACAAATTTTTCGAACATATCAAGCAATGGATTGGCAACATCCTTCAAAATGATTCAGATTATGATTGATATTGTGTCACGCAATTAAGGGCTGCTTCTACCTTACTGATCATATGTCAGGAAAAGGCTTAACACAATGCTTATGTAACCAGCACCCTAATGCCTTTGCGGCTGTTTTACTTGGCCACGAGCCCCTTCACCACCAACAATACTTATGAAAAGTAAAACTACACAATTTACAGGAAGCAGAGATTGCACTAAACTAAACAAACCGATATTATGCTAACAGATCATATCGCAAAGTTCAAATGTCAAATCATATAAATAGACATTCGTTGCGTCACAACCTTTGTAACTGACATTACTTTTGGAAAGAGATTAGGGGACCGTGGGACGAAGGTGAACGATTGATGTAAATTACTCCCTTGAAAATTACTCCATCGTAATTTTGAATCTTTCATTGACCATTACTGGTTCTTACTGGTTTTGAGGTACTTTACCCGAGGACCGTATTATTTAGGTCATGACGAGAATCTATTGAAGTTTATTTTCCGTAAAAAGAAGTTTGGTAAAGGATTGTTCATCATTTCAGCAGAAAGATGCCTTTGTCCAGCAATGGACTGCTGTAGGCTGATGATGAGAGTGGCACTATCTATAAGAGCACACTTGGCGACTTACCAGAGAGTCGTGGACTGGTGGAGAGTCTTCGGAATAATTGCGTAACACTTGCAAGGCCAATGCAATTCAACAATATTCATTGTGTTATTACTAACATTGTCGAACACACTCATTTTTCAGACATATGAAGCAAGAAGCAATGGATTATAGGTATATGGAAGTATGAGGAACAGTGTGTAAAGTCCACTCATCCTCTATAGAAAAGGGAGGATCCTCCGACCAGACGGGTGTTGTGTCTGGCGGGCAACTGCCCAACGATTGATGTTGGGAAATTGTATCTATGCTAATTGCGCGGTAAATTCTGCTTGCGAGATGTAGGATTTGCGTGACGTCAGTATGACGCGTTGTTCGCATGTGGCGTTGTAGATACCGCTACAGGTATTTCCTTCAAATTCCTTCAGATTGTGACAGAAAGTGTGTTACACTATTGGGGTGCTGAGACGAGGGGAGTAGTTGCAGTTCGAATATCATCATTACTCATAATTCACAGCCTCTTTCAACCCACCGTAGTACATAGTCCTCCTCTCGTCTCCGCCATTCCTCCCGTTTTGGCGTGGCTAGCTGACATATTATGGTAAATAATTTAATTTTATGTTCTGGTCTTGTAATGTTAATTACCGAACATAAGCACCTAGTATTGTATACAATCAAGTATTTTCTAACTGAACAGACAGCTGTGCTGCTGGGGAGTTTGTTGCGCCACTTCTTCTTCCCAGCGATAGCACTAGGAAGTGGTGAAGGGCGGGCGTTTTTGGGGGACTGTCTTTTGTAATTTTGACGTTCAAAAAGTGCTGATTCTCAGCCTAATTTGAGTAAATGATTTTTTATTTTTATTTTGCATAGATTGACACAATGAATCATGTCATCACTGCCTGGCTTTGTCTTATGTTGGGGTCGGCTTCCAGTCTAACCGGATGCAGCTGAATACCAGTATTTTACATAAAGCGGCTGCTTAGAAAAAACCCGCAACCCAGTTATTGAGTAACACAATAACCCTTGGTAAATTCTCTAATCGTACATAATGTATGACGTTTAATAGAAATTATATATTTATCTAGTTGTTGATAAAGAACTTGTACTCGTGATACGCACGTGTTTTCTACATTGTGGCGAATGAATGATTTGAACGTGATATCATTTCTATCTCATAGATTTAGTAGGTTACTTATTCGGCTTACCTAATTCTATCCTACTAATATAATATTATAAACGTGAAAGTTTTTAAGGATGGATGAATGTCTGTTACTCTTTCACGCGAAAACTACTCAACGGATTTTGATGGAATTTGGCACACAGATAGTTTATAACCAGCATTAACACTTAAGATATTTTTATCCCGATATTCCTATGGGATCGAAACTTATGCGGGTGAAAGTATTACAATAACGGAAGTCAACAAACTGAAAATCGCTTTCAAAATCAAAATCTATTTTTTTTCCTATCTATTCTGTTGCAGTATTGTGAAATATTATTTTATGTAGAATGGGCTTTGCCTGAATTAAATGCATTTTAAATAATGTTATTTTATTATTTCTTATTTAAATATACAGGATGACTTGTAATTTGACGTATTCCTTCCAGGACGTGATAGTGTGACCCATTTGCAATAATTAAGCGCCCCATACAGTCGAGGCGAAATTTCATGGGATTCGAGATAACTCAATTTTTATGTATTTTTGAAATTTTCCCAGAATTCGTCATTTGGTTAGGCCACACAATTACTCAAACTGCCAGACCATGACAAAACTAACAGAATAGAGAGAAAACTACAAATAAATAAAATGACCCCTATAGTCTTCACATTCACAATACACGTGAAACTAAATAAAAGCTCGGAATGGTATAGTTTACTTCTCATTCCAATACATATATATTTTGGACTTTGCGCTAGTATCAATAGGTACCAAATCTTTTCATTGAACTATTGAGACAAATGCCGCCCGTACATAACTATTGCATTCGTGATCATAACCACATAGGTATCTACATAGGTACTGCTTCAATAAGTTAGTCACCAATGGCATTCATCAGGTAATAAGAAAATGTAAATAAACCACAACAATTTGAGCCAATAACTAAATAACACACAACATTCAGTAATGGGGTAAATCCAAAGAAATTACGAAAGCATATTCTATGGGTACAGGTATATACAGTTCTCAAAACGGTTAAGGGAAACATCGTGAGGAAACCGGCATGTTCTAGAATCATTTCGAAGACATGTGATGTCCACTAACCCGCACTGTGCCCTTGTGGTGGATTACGGCCCACTCGCTCTCACAGAGAGGAGGTCTGTGTCCCAGCAGTGGGAAGGTTATAGGCTGATTATTATACTGGAATTACGCCAGGTCCTACTTAAAAATGGATTTCACCGCTAAGAAAAAGTGACGGCACTATAGATAGTGCGGTCGCATTTTACAGATATATATTTGTTATACATAAAAGGATGGTAGGTCCCGTTACCAATTTTGCTGGCTGAGGCTGACCCATGTCTTCTCGTAAATCTTGTGCTGACCCTCATCATCATTATTAACTTTAGAAAAATGCCCAATATTTGAAGTGCTGTATCTCGGGTTCTATTGGACCTACAGAGCTACGGCTTCGCTCAAAAGTAGGATGCACCTTAAGGAGTTATATGATGTACCTAAGTCAAAAACCAAAAGAAGCATTTCGAGCACCACGCAGTTACCACAGATCTTTCGAAGCTTCGAATTAGTTTCAGACCACTGACTGGTCTATATCTATCCTCACAACATCACAAAAAATCAGTACAGTGACATCTTTGCGGCCTTCGAGGTTTTCAATGACTACCTTATCTTTAGTTTGCCCTTTTGTGGGCCCCCCATTTTTTTTATATCTTTATTAGCATGGCAACTCAATGCCGCCGTTTGTCAGAGACCGCACGCACCGATTCAATAAAATCTGATAAAAAACGTAATTATTGAAAATCTTAAGTTAACAAAAATCTCAACGTTTAGTCATCAATGGCAATGTATTATAGTTAGATAACAGATATATCTTAATTAATTTAATATATATTTATCACTAGCACAACCATAACTTAAAACCACACGTGAATTCGTGTATGAGTAACATCGTTCAAAGCAAATGAGTGATAGTAATAAAGATTTGCTTTATTTAAGAACGAGAATACTTTTGATGAGATATTAAACAGTCAGTTATGACGAAAACCTATCATAGCTAGTCTAAAAATATGGTATGGTTTGGGCAAAAAGGATATTCCTCTAAATTATCCGATCTGGCGTTGATTTATTAGAGTACAATTTAACAGAATTTTGGAAATAAATAAAGAAAATAAGTTTATTTGGGGCAAACATGACGCAGTGAAAGAACACAAAGACAAAAAAAAGAATTCGTTATGCGGCGTACCAGATGGTCAGACGCTGCGTAGCAGATCTGTAAACGCAGCATACCAGAAGGCCAATTCTCGTAATTTAAAACGTTCAAAATCTAGGCGCAGTCTCATCTCGGCGACAAGCATCTATCAAAAACTTACAAAAAAACAAAACAAAATGTAGGGAAATTAGAAGTATTTTTTGACAGATTGAGACTGAGATCAGACTGTGAACGGTCTTAAAATTACGAGAATTGCCCCTCTGATCTGTTGACGCAGCGTAGCAGCTGCGTAACGCGGCGTAGCGATGCAAAGTCGGCGTAGAAGAAGCGTTACGTGGCGTAGCAACTGTTACACGGCGTAGCTGCGTAGGCACGGCGTAGCAGCAGCGTTTCGCGACGTAGTAGTGGTGTAGCAGATGCTTAGATAGTACATAATTATTATTATTCAATACCGCGTAGCAGTGCAAACTAGAGAACCTTGTGGTCGGGCATTTTTTATGAAGATTATTAAATGCGATTATGATTCAATTCACGCTTTCAAGCCACTCCTTTAATTAATAAATTAACATGATTGCAATTTCCTGATAAAACATAATTACCCTAAATTATTACTATTCTAATTACCTAGTTCTTGTTACTTTGAGGTCTACCGTGTATGTGCTACGTGACTGTTGATCCGTCCTCTTATAAACTACACAAGGGCATATCTTGCCGCAACTTGGCGATGCAAGATCTTTTAAGGCTGATGTCAGTGGGAAGGCTGCCACTAAGGGGATGTCCTAGAACTTCTACAATTTACAAAGACATACAAGTCACCTTGTGGCTAAGTAATAACAGCCGCACGGGTCGATCGATCAGGTTAAGCTACGCTTGCCGCGGTTGGTCCGTGGATGGGTGACCATCTTCACATACCAAGACACCTCCGTGTCTCGGAGAGCACTAATCTGTCGGTCCCGGCTGTCATTCGTTGATCTTTGTCAGTCGTTAAGGGTCGTCAGTAGCCCGAAAGTCTGACAACCAGTCTTACCAAGGGGTATCGTATTACCCAGTAACTGGGTTGTGGAGGTCAGATAGGCAGTCGCTCCATGTAAAATACATCATGTTATACTCAGCTGTATCCGGTTAGACTGGAAGCAAACCCCAACATAGTTGGGAAAAGCCTAGGCAAATGATGATACAAGTCGCTTTATTGGTGTGACCTTCTTCGAATAGGTCAACGGACTATACAAAAGTCGTTGACCTTATGCAAAAGCAGTATTTCTTAGGAACTATAGAACTTGATACTCTGTCCTTTCTCCTTAGGACAGACGAGAGACATACCTAAGTATATGAAATTATAAATGGTTACATGTAATCTGCAGTTGCGACATATTTGCCAAAAATGTAAACAAATATGAGTTTATGGAAAAATAACTTTAATTCCTACACAATAAAGTTCAGTTTACGCTACAACTTCAAATATTTTTATAACTTTTTCAATAAAAATCAAAAGTCATTTATTCAAATTAGGCTAAGAATCAGCACTTTTCGAACGTCAAAATTACAAAAGACGTCCCCCAAAAACGCCGGCCCTTCACCACTTCCTACTTCCTAGTGCTATCGCTGGGAAGAAGTGGCGCAACAAACTCCCCAGCAGCACATGACAGCTGTCTGTGGTAGTGCTCAGTCACTCTGAAATCAACTTAAATACCATTGAAATAAAGTGGATATTTGTTTAACTGGAAATAACATCAATTTGAAACATACATTTGAATTAACTTTAGGTAGTTTCTGGTTGAGATCTACGAGAAGCTACTGTGAGATGTGTCACGTAGTAACAATTGCTTATAAATCGTGATTGAAAGTAAGTACCTACAGTCCTACACGGGCACACCTACTGTAATAAAGATTCATTCTTTTCAATTAAGACTACGGAAGTAGGTCGTTTAGTCAAGCATTTGTAAGAGAACTTTTTATTCTCTTCTATTGAATAAGTCTATATTTATATTATTAAAAGTGTTTCTATCTCGACGACACGGTTGGCACAGTGGCTGAGCGATCAATTGCTGCGCTGCGTGTCGCGGGTTCGATTCCCGCACGGAACAAATATTTGTATTGCCTACAGGTAGTTGTTCCGGGTCTGGCTGTTTGTGTATGTGAGTTTAAATGTTTGTGAACGCACCCACAATATAGGAGTAATTCCTAGTGTGGGGTAAAGTTTAAAAAAAAACTCCGTAGCAGCCCGAGTCTTATGCACGGCTAATGGCAATAGGAACAAGGACAACCTCTACAAGTGGGGGCTCATGGAAGGCACCGACCTCCGGTGTGTATGCGGTCTCTCCACGGACAATGCCTCACCTCCCATCCTGCACCGCCCTGTCACCTGCACACGTGTGGACCTGCAGTGTGATTCTGTAACCATCTCACCGTGAAAACTTAGGTGAAGTGAGCGTGGAGTGAGCTGTCAGTCCAAATAAAAACAATTAAAATTCAAAAAAAAAAACTTTTCAATCATACCATCATCATCTTTTTTATCAATAAATACTTTTTCTTTCTTTCTTTCAAATAATGCTAGGGATTGACACTACTGACAACAGTCACGAGCTCACTTCACTTGAGTTTTCACGGTGAGATTTTTACAGAATCAACCGGCTGATGGCTGCGTCAGCAAATGCTATCCGCGTTGCTGAATTTTGGGCCAAAAAAATTTAAGAAAAAAACTATATTTTTGCCATCGACAAGCTAAGAAACCAAAGCTAAGTTCAAAAATGAAGCTAAGTTCCATGTTATATGGAACTGAAACATAACTTATCTATTTTATTTACCGCCGCACCTTCACCTGTTGATACACTACATTACACAAATAATATTCGTTATCACGTCCAAACTTGCATATACAAGCAATTGCTAAAAATAACACGCCTAGTAACATTATGCGAATTAAAATGATGCCAAAACAAATTAGCCGATAAGATAATTATGTCAACATAAACTGTATGCCTAAAGTTGGAAGTTTTGTAGGCCTTTGGTGTGGGATGCAACCTGAGTCGACACCCTCGCGCCATCCCATCTTCCTAGGACGGTAGGCTGTGCTGGGGCGGCTGCAGCAGGAGCAGAAAGCCCCAAACGGCGCAAATACAACAACCTTATGTTTGAGCCGTTTGGGGATGAAACACAAGGGCCTTGGGGTCCGAGTGCTCATCGAATTTTTCGGAACATCGCCAACCGGTTGGTTGACTCCTCGCGTGACGAGAGGGCTGGCCTATTTTTAGCCCAAATAATCTGCATTACCATTCAACGTGGTAATGCTGCCAAACTTTTGGGCACTTATCTTCAATTATTATATGAAAGAAAGAAAGAAAGAAAAATACATTTATTTGCGGCAAACATGACGCATAAAAAAAAGAAAAAACACACAAAAAAAACAAAAAGTGGGGGGTAAATATGCGTCACATTCACGCAAAACGGCCATCGCTCAGCATAATGCTAAGACCCTATACGAGACAGAGCCCCAGCGCTGGTTTTCAGCGGCAGCCGGCGTTGACGTGATGACGGCAACCAGTGCAGCATGCAATTATACATAAGTAAATAAAAACAACAATCAAAACAAGAAATAAAATAAACCATTGCAACATATATTATGATTCGACACAAACAAAAAGAAAAGAAATAACAATCAAAACATGAACTAAAAAAAATAATCATACATAAAAAAAAAACATGAAAAATAATTATGATAGGTAGCATTCCGGGCAACGAATCTCGCGCCGCCGGGTATTATTAATCTGTACGCGTGTATATCAAAATCCTTATGCCAAAGTAGGTACCAGGAAAAAAAAATATTATGCGAAAAGAAGGGATCCCTACCAGCACCTGTCCTACAAAAAACACATGGCTTGTGCGTGACAAAACAGAACAATCACTAGATAATCTAAGTACTATCACCAAACACATCGTCTGAAGGTTATCACTTTCTACATACACCTGGCAACTAGTGACGTCACAGCGTGTAACCGAAACATTACTGGCAGCGTGGTGGACGCGTGATACTGATAGTGTATTGATAATTTGGTCAATAATTACTTAATCTAATATTAAGATGTCTGTTGGCTATTATTATTTGTTGGTTTAATTATATCATAAGCGGCGCAAATACTCTACACTGTCCTCCCAATAGCTATTAAAACTTTAATTTGAAAACATTGTAAAAGTCTATTATTTTTAAAAGAGTAACCGTGGAGTTTCTTGCCGGCTCTTCTCCATAAGAAACGACCAATTTGGAACCGTCCACCTAGCTTGGTTCTGAATTTCTGACGTTTCATAAGTACCCATGTACCATGGGTGGCTGCAGGTGCACGGTTCCGATCTGCCGGAGATCGAGATCTATTCTTTGAAATAAACAGGGGGAATTGTTGAGTACCTACACACAAACTCGAACTCAGAGCATTTATTTCAGTTAAACCATTTGGAGGCACTTTTAAGCCTCCCCCCAACCCTTTCTCGATGAAGTGCCAGCCCGCGCCATAGCTGAGCCTGTAACTTTAAATCCCCGACTGTGACCTCTGAGTTTGTTTCGGCCTTTCTTCTCAGAGATAGTCCTAGGAAACGCCGTGCTCATCAAAGCATAAATCATTAAAAAAAAATCGATCCCGCCTGTCCCATCTTACTGCCCTCCCCCAGCGACGCCCTAAGCCTAAGCGGTTAAGTAGTCACGACCTCTCTAGGTCAACTACGAGATGCCATTTATAAAAAAACAAAAACAACCACTTTCCAAATTCTTAAGGAGACGGGCAGTCAGACAGATGAAGCTAGTTGCCCATTCCAAATTGTAGAGGTATCTATGGACAAGAACTGGCAAGAAACTCCACGGACACACCTAACCTTTATTTCAGTATTATTTGTCAGAAACACAAAAATTATGAGAAAAATAATTCAGTTACAATTTATACGTTTACGCATTACTGTTTCCAATTTCCTGCGAGTTTCCGTTCTCGACACCCAAACTTCCGAAGGAGTAATATATGGAATTTAAATGATTGTGCTTGATGTGCTATAACGTTCCCACTGCTGGGAGACAGGCCTCCTCTCTGTGAGAGGGAGTGGGCCGTAATCTACCACGCGGGCCCAGTGCGGGTTGGTAGATGTCACATGTCTTCGAATATTTGGTTCTAGGACATGCCGGTATCCTCACGGTGTTTTCCTTCACCGTTTTGAGAGCAGTGGTGATGAAATTTTTAGTAAAGCGCCTGTCTGGGTTCGAACCCACGACCTACAACTCGTAAGTCGCAGCTGTTACCACTGGGCCATTATTTCTCAAAAATTACCCTCTGCTTAATGCTGCTTAACGTCGCGGTAGTGATAACTTTACACTTTAGAAGATAACCTTTTGTGTTAATTAGTTATTTCACGTGTTTAATTACCTACTGCTAATCTGAGATGAGCTTAGAATATTGATATGTACCTAATACTAATTAATTATTAGGTAATTATGTATGTTATACGAGCTTTTTATCCAACTCTCTTAATTAACGCACATTCATAAGATTTGATGGGTAGCATAATAAATATTTACATAATCAATTTAGAGTGTCGTAGATAGATAGAAGATTGTTAGACAGAATACTCTTTATTAATGTATAAACTTTATTTTTATGGTTATTAAGTTTTTTTTTATATAGGTATATACAAAGGCAATACAAATATTTGTTCCGTGCGGGAATCGAACCCGCGACACGCAGCGCAGCAGTCGATCGCTCAGCCACTGCGCCAACCGTGTCGTCGTTGATTTCAGAGTGACTAGCACTATTGAAAAAGTTATAAAAATTTTTGAAGTTGTAGCGTAAACTGAACTTTATTGTGTAGGAGTTAAAGTTATTTTCCCATAAACTTTTATTTGTTTACATTTTTGGCAAATAAATCGCGAATGCAGTATAAGATAAGTACACCATAAAAATGACAGATTATAAATGTAGAAATTGTACATAGGGTGATGCAATGCAATATTATCGCTAAAAGCAATCTTTTACAGACAACCTTTGGATGCATTAAAGGGAGAAAGACAATACTACAGAGCGCAATTCTCATAATTTTAAGAACGTTCCCAGTCTGATCTCAGTCTGTCAAAAATACCTCTAATTTTCCTACATTTTGACATGTTTTTGACATTTGTTTGTAGCCGAGATGACACTGCGACCAGGGGGCCTACTCCGAAGTAGTATCGGCCGTTTCCTGCTACGAAGTTACTATTTAGTTCGGTCGGTCCCGATCCTACACTCCTACACTCTTTTGAATATTGACTATGGTCTCGACCCAACTGAGCCGATCCGAACTTTTATCGCATTTTTCAATAATACCTATTCGGTTCGGCCATGTGTCGGTCCGATCCGAACATTCACACTTTGCACTTCGGAGTAGACCCCCTGATTTTGAACATTTTAATTTACGAGGATTGGCCTTCAGGTGGTGCACCATTTACATACGTATGTCCTCAGCCTCGGGTTCCTGGGACCCGCTACCAAGCCGGCGGCGGAGGCCGGTGGTGTTCGGGTCGTTTCGGGGCTTCCGAACTATACGGTTAAAATGTCTTGGTCATGATAACTCTTTATAAGAAGATAACCTTTTGTTATAATTATCTATATCACATGTTTAATTACCTACTGCTAATCTGAGATGAGCTTAGAATAGAACAGTGATAATAATAATATTTCATTTGTTATTACTTATTTATTAGGTATAACTCTTTATTGAAATAATTATCTGAAGCTCTATGACTAAATATTATGTATTTACGACTTATATTTTTGTGTACCTAGTCTCTATTACTCTACTAGCTGCGCCCCGCGGTTTCACCCGCATAAGTTTCGATCCCGTGGGAATATCGGGATGAAAAGTATTCTATATGTTAATCCTGGTTACAAACCACCTGTGTGCCAAATTTCATCCAAATCCGTTCAGTAGTTTTTGCGTGAAAGAGTAACAAACATCCATACAAACTTGCACGTTTATAATATTAGTAGGATGCTACAATTAAATACGTTTCCCTACTTCATTACAATTACCAACAAATGTGCAACAATTATATTGCAATAACAAAATATTTTCCATAACATTGAGGGCAACGTATGATAAAACTATAAAACCCTTCTCTATACTGTCATAGAAATTAAGCCACTGTGTCTCACTGAACAAGAATCATATTCCTGTTACACAAGTTTTGCATACAAGAAGGAAACTAACACCTTACATTGAAGAACCAACTTAATCTTTAGTAACATAAAGTCTAAATTCGAATGGAGTGATAACTGCTGCAGCTGATTACTTGCATTTGATAGTACACCATACACGCACTGCAAGAGTGATCAGTGATCACAGAATTGTTATCACACATTCTTATCAGTTGGAATAGGTCAGATTATGTCAGAAAAGGATCGTTTAGTCCACTCTCGGCCCCTCGACCCCAACAATATGGTTTTCACTGGACCCCTAACTATAGTTTATTCTCGATCCTTGGGGGTCGAGGGTGGATTTTAGTCAAGTTTTAGTTTCCTCTCGACCTCCAAAGTACAGTTACGATGATAAAACACATCACATCTTATACCTAGTATATTCTTATTTCCCTACCAATAATCCATCAGGTTATGGCGCCCATTATTTAATAGAGAAATGGAGTAAAGATGAACCAGAAAGTTTATCGCTGTTTCGACTTGCATCGGGAGAGGTGCCCTTAGATTCTACGGCCTAGAAGGACATACCTAATTATAGTGACCTTATCAGTGATGTTTTTGAGAAAGGTCAGTTGCGCAGTATCCGCAACCGTGCGTGCACGACCAGCGGGGTAATTTACGTAGATAACACACTAACAGTAGCAATGACTTTAATTTTGACAGTTTAACAACATTCATTGCGTTATTCACGTTGTTGAGCAGACAATTTTCGAACATATGAAGCAATGGATTAGCAATATCATTCAGAATGATTGATAGTGTGTTACGCAATTAGGGTACTGGTGTATGTATGAACGTAAACGACGCAAAAGGAGTATGTAGGGACCGTAGTATAGAGGTATGAGGAACCGAAGGCTCCCTCTCCGTTGAGATTGGCCGCCGTGGCCGAAATACGGTCTGGAAGACTTTATTGAAGTGATAACTTCTTATGGGAGGGTAAACCGCTTCGTAACGTAACGCGTTACGGCGCCAGTCTGTCTGGCTTCCCTTTCTCTCACGCATACGGCAGCAGTAGGCAGGCTCTTCGTCTCTCACTCTAACCCACAGCGCTAGTCGTATTTCGGACAGACGCTTCTCCCTCTCTCTACTCAGTGTTTAGTGTGCTATAGGCATATACCATAGATTAGTCGGGCGTCCCGAGACGCACACGTTTTTTTTTATTTACCTAGTGAGTAACTACTTCCCTTGACTGGTTCTTTCACCGAGAACTCGACATTACTACCAAATAGCAAAACGTTTACTAGAAGAACTTGAAAAAAACCTTTATTTCTTTCGATTAAACTCTTCAGGAAAAGTCCTAAACCCAAACCTATTAAACAACGTCAATGAAAATCTAATCAAATTAAATAACATAATATTACTATCGGAATCATCAGTAATTATTATGACGTAGCCAAAGATCATTCAAAACATGTTTTGTTCATAGGCGAATGTACAAAACATGCTAGATTTAATGACGTCATCTGTAACCCCCCACAGCGTGTTATCTTTAATTATCTTTATAAGAAATGTTAATAATAACAACTAACAAGATTATTTAATGACTAACTTCTGGCCGCGACTATGTCCAAGGAAAATTTATTGTTACCTCGAACAACCCCGTGGCACCCTGCCCGCCCATCACTTCGTTTACAGCGTTCTTCCTGACTTTTTTCTTTTTGCTCGGTTCTAAGGGGTATAGCGTGATGTTAAATAGCCTATAGCCTTTTTCATATCCGACTGGTAGTTAAAGAGATTACCCCCTACATACAAACAAACAAAACTTTTCGTCTTTATAATATTAAGTATAGAAGCAGCGAAAAAATATCAGCTATCAGTTAGTGAACTCGATGCCCTCTGGGGCTCTGGATTGGGGGTAAACAAAAAGAAGTCATTCTCCTGCCCTTTCCCAATTTATTTGGGGTCGGCCCAACATGTCTTTTTCTTCCATTCTTCTCTATTAATCGTCATCTCGGTAGTCACCCCCTTTTTAGCCATATCATCATTCACACATTCCATCCATCGTTTCTTTAGTCTACCCCTACTCTTATATCCATCCACATTCGTGCCTCATTCCTCCGCATCACACACCCATGACTACCGATTTCCACACAACTTTTCAGTTACCGGTGCAACTTTCAGGCTTTTTTGGTTTGTGTGGGAAATTATCAAATGACTTCTCCCGCTCTGGGCGGAGCGGGGGGCGTGTCAGACTTTTACCGATTATAACCCACCTGTGTTCCTTCAGTTGCCTGTGCCAGGGACCACGGTATCTCTTTCAAACAACCCGCGGCGACTTTCAGGCTTCCTCTTTACTTATTTCATAATATATCTTTTGGCGTAACACCACTGATCCCTCTTAGGTGATAGGTAATACGGGCTGGTGTCCGCAATTCCACGTCAATGCGCGTATTTTGCGTACGGCAGATCCCTTTTAGCATTCTCGTCTCAGCTGCATGTGCTTATCAAAGTCAGTTAGGTACTTTCGCCAAAATCTATATCTGACCACCGTAAGGACTATTCCTGCTTGCAGCGCATATTATTAGTAAACCTAAAAAGGATCCTCTTTTGTTTTACTTACGGACGCAGCTGTGGTCATCATGTGCACGGGATTTTGTTTTCAAAATGGTCAGATATATGCTTTGGCGATAGTACATTTTACCTACCTATTGTTCTCGAAATTATATTATGCCTTTGGATCTTCTTCCTATCCCACATTATTTAATTTCTTTGAATCATAATATTTAAAGTTTAGCACGCTACACTATCGAAATGATCCGGTAGCTACATGTGTTATCAAAATATAATAGAATTTATTGTTGTCACAACTTACAGGCCTGTTTATAAAATCTATATAACTCTTAGGAGTACACCCTAGGGGTAATATAAAAAAAAAAAACATGCCAAGAGCGAGTCAGGCTCACACAAGGAACCAAACTGCAGTAGGTAGTCTTTGGAACGGTCGCTGGCCAGCCATAATTACTGTATTTTGCGAAATCAATAATCCTGCGCTAGCCTAGCTCCTAAACATCTTAATGACAAATTGTGAAAGAAAAAAATGTTGTGCACTAGGTATTTATAATTCAGCAAAATAACAATTTTTACTGAATTAAAATTCATACTACATAGGTTAAAAACCTTCGTCAGCAAGCACCTATTTTTGGTATTTTTTTCATGAATTAAACAGTGTCGCAAACCGCTATAATTTTCCTGTAAAATATAGATCAATCTTCTACTCATTCATTCACTGACAGACAACGCAAAGCCTAAACCGCTGGGCCTATACCCTGTCCATTAGGTAAGCCGTTTTTTGACAGATGGAACCAGTGATTGCAGCAATACACAATACATTGATTGATACACGTACGGTATTATAATGAGGTACGTAAGCAGCCATAAATAAGATATTTCAATAAGATAAGGCAGTTTATATATTTATGGAATATGACTGAACAAACATCCATCGGTTCCATGCTAAACTTCAACCATATCCGACCACCCTGGTTACTTATCTTCTTTATTGACCGTACGTTCTAAGACAGCTGTCAAAAAACAGTTAACCTAACGGACAGGGTATAGAAGCACGAAATGCACAAGAGGTCCTTATGTAAACAAAGAGATTTTAGTTCTGTCCACGGGAGCACGGGCAGTCTTGAGCACAGCATGCACCCTAATTGCTAACACACTATCAATCCCAATCTGAATCTATTTGAAGTATATTCTTAATCCATTGCTTCATATGTTCGAAAGATTTGTCTGCTCAACCACGTAAATAGCGCAATGAATGTTGTTGAACTGTCAAAATAAAACCCATTGCTACTGATAGTGTTACACAATTACCCCGCTGAAGGCGATAGGAAATTGGAAATTCGATAAGTACCTACAGCTTTTCGAGAACAAAACTGAAATAATTTGGTGATGACCTTTCAAAGTCGTTACTATCGGATGAAGTAAAGAATGTGCTCTTTATCGATAATTTTACCAGCATGCAGTTTAGTTTATTATCGTGATGATAATGCAGAAAGTGCATAAGACGTGAAAGTATTGTGTTCATGCTATTAAGTGCCTAACTACCTACTAACTCACTATTTTAAAGGTCGGAATGCCATAGCTTAGTTCATAATCAGTCTATATTGTTCCCACTGCTGGGACACCGGCCACCTTTCTTCGAGAGGGAGTGGGCTATGATCTACCACGCGGGCCCAGTGCGGATCGGTAGATGTCACGTGACTTCGAATTTTTGGTTCTAAGACATGCTGGTTTCCTCACGATGTTTTCCTTCGCCGTTTGAAAGCAACGGTGATGAAATAATTTACACAAAATGCCGACTGGGTTCGAACCTACGACCTACAACTCGTAAGTCGCGGAAGTTACCACTCGCCCACCACTACTCTCACTAGACCAATATTCGGCTCGCGCGCGGTTGGTCACAGGCTCACAGGCTCCCGGATTGACAGGTGTAATGTATGGAGTGACAGAACTTTGCGACCGAATTCCGTCGTAAAGCGATCGCTATGAATGTCGACACTGCAGCCCCAGCCGATCGATTCTATAAAAATCTCACCGTGAAAAGTTAGGAGAAGTGAGCTTAGAGTGAGCTGTCAATAGTGTCAATCCCTAGCATTACTTGGAATGGCAGCTCACTCCACGCTCACTTCACCTAAGTTTTCACGGTGAGATGGTTACAAAATCGCACTGCAGGTCTCTTTTAAGCTAACCCTGAATCAAGATACCTACCTCAATCAAACTGTCGGGGTATCCTATCTTAGTTATTGCGATCAACTGTGTGAAAGGGCCAGAAACTTAAAAAGAGGCTCATTTATTTAAAAAAGTGTGCATCTAATGATGCCTCTTCCGATTCATTTAAAAAAGCGTAGGTATGTCGTAAGAAGGTCAATAAGTTTTTAGAGAATCAGTTAAAAAATAAGAAGAATCCAGATCTACACAGATCTCAGTTGGAGTCAAATCAGTCAAGAGAATGTTTCTCTTTTTTCGTAATTTCTGGTTATTGGGAGTCAAAAACCTTCAAGCAACTAGGTATGCACTACGTACGTGGATATAAAATCCACTTGAGCTAAGTGAAATCAAGTGACCGTCTATGCAGAAAAGTTTAAAATTATAGCAAAAAGCCAATTATAAATGAAGTGTAAAATAAAAATCCGTAAAAAATGCAAAAAGCCAACGTCACGTGGTGTTCCCAGGCGGTCACCCATCCAAGTACTGACCACGCCCGATGTTGCTTAACTTCGGTGATCGGACGAGAACCGGTGTATTCAACGTAGTATGGACGTTGGCGAAAGCATATACAAAATACTAGATTAGTATCATAAATGAATAATGTTGACTTTTCGAAAAGTAATAGAAAAAGTCGGTATATTTTTGTTATGTATTTTCTGGTGTACAATAAAGTACAAATAAAAAAATGTTTACTCTATTAGACGCAATCAACATTTTGTACGACTTCTATTGGCACCGAGCAAAACTAAAGTTGTCGCAATATTAAAATAGGTGGCGCTGTTTGCTGTTTTCATTATAACGCGATAACGATCATGATATGACGCTGTCATACATTTTTAGTCGTATAAAAATCCATAGATGGCGCTAATATACAAGATGATCAAGTACATATTTTGTTTGTTGGAATTTATATAATTACTAAAAGACCCGACTCCAGTTTCAATAATTCATAGAAAATATCACGTTCAGTTTTTCCCGAATTTGATCCATTTACTGAAAACTTTTTAAATTTTTTTAACACGCTTTTATTAGCTTTACTTGTAGGTAACTTCAATTATTGTCAATTTAATTATTTTATCATTTTTCGTGCGTGATAAAAGCGTGTTCTTTAGTTATTTTTTAACTAGGTACATATTTTTCTATAAAATAGTCCTCCAGCCTTCGGAGCGTAAGATTATTATAGTGCACGCTTGTGTACACATTTGTGTGGGCTTACCACCAGCTCCTAAAGCAGGGCAGAAGTTGAACTGCACTGGTTTTTTGTTCTACGACTAAGTTCAAAAAAGCAGTGCAGTTCAACTTCTGCAATAAACTAAGGTAAATATTTTTTTTATACTTTATTTTACACCAGAAAATACATACTTAACAAAAAAATACTGGCTTTTTTTATTATTTTTCGAAAAGTTAACATTATTCATTTAAGATACTGAACTAGTATTTTGAAATAGCTTTCGCCAACGTCCATACTACGTTGAATACACCGGTTCTCGTCCGATCACCGAAGTTAAGCAACATCGGGCGTGGTCAGTACTTGGATGGGTGACCGCCTGGGAACACCACGTGACGTTGGCTTTTTGCATTTTTTACGGATTTTTATTTTACACTTCATTTATAATTGGCTTTTTGCTATAATTTTAAACTTTTCTGCATAGACGGTCACTTGATTTCACTTAGCTCAAGTGGATTTTATATCCACGTAAGTAGTGCATACCTAGTTGCTTGAAGGTTTTTGACTCCCAATAACCAGAAATTACGAAAAAAAGAGAAAGATTCTCTTGACTGATTTGACTCCAACTGAGATCTGTGTAGATATGGATTCTTCTGGATCCTCCTCTTTCGAATATGTTTTAACTGATTCTCTAAAAACTTATTGACCTTCTTACGACATACCTACGCTTTTTTAAATGAATCGGAAGAGGCATCATTAGATGCACACTTTTTTAAATAAATGAGCCTCTTTTTAAGTTTCTGGCCCTTTCACACAGTTGATCGCAATAACTAAGATAGGATACCCCGACAGTTTGATTGAGGTAGGTATCTTGATTCAGGGTTAGCTTAGAAGAGACCTGTGAGCCTGGGACCAACCGCGCGCGAGCCGAATTGGTCTAGTGAGAGTAGTGGTGGCCGAGTGGTAACGGCCGCGACTTACGAGCTGTAGGTCGTAGGTTCAAACCCAGTCAGGCGCTTTACTTGTTTACATTATTTAATCACCGTTGCTATCAAAACAAAACCAGCATGTCTTAGAACCAAAAATTCGAAGTCATGTGACATCTACCGACCCGCACTGTCACTTCAAATTATTGTCAATTTAATTATTTTATCATTTTTCGTGCGTGATAAAACCGTGTTCTTTAGTTATTTTTTAACAACATATTTTTCTTTCTACTATAAATAGTCCTCCAGCCTTCGGCGCGGGAGATATTGGTGCCGATTCCCTTGTTCACAAACTAAACTAAATTTAAGTTCAGTGCATCTATTTCACTAAGAAAAGGACAGAATATAAATATTAGTTTAGTCCTGTCAAATTAGTCAGCGCCTGACGTAAATTGACGTATTTTCAGTAGCCATATTTTTAATCACGTCTAAACTGTTCATGGAGTATCTTAATTTGACAGGACTTAACTAAAATTTATCTTCTGTCATTTTCTTAATGAAATGGAAAGAAAAAGATGCACTGAACTTAAATTTAGTTTAGTATGTGAACAAGGGAATCGGCGCCATTATAGTGCACGCTTGTGTACACATTTGTGTGGGCTTACCACCAGCTCATATAGCAGGGCAGAAGTTGAACTGCACTGCTTTTTTGTTCTATGACTTGGTACAAAAAAGCAGTGCAGTTCATCTTCTGGCCTGCTATAAGAGCTGGTGGTAAGCCCCCAGTTGTTGCTCTGTAACAACTGGGGGCTTACCACCAGCTCTTATGTTTTTGTGTTTGAAAAATGTGTTTTTCAAAAAAAAAACACATTTTTATTTATGTAACATCTAGATTTCAAACAATAATAAAACAAGTTATTTCACAATAATTACTATAATAAAATTTACAATGATCACTATTATTCTACATTGTCTAATACCAGTACGAGGTGGCGGGAACTCGGTCCTCCTTGATGCCCATCTCTTCCATTACATCCATTTCAAATGTCCTCAGTTTTGGCGCGAATGTTACCTGTAAAGAAATCAAATGTATTACTTACTGCTATAGTAGAGAACCATAGAGGAAAATGACGTAAATACTGTGCTTGGAAAACTTGTCAACACATCCTTTTTTGAACGTCTTCAAAAAAGAGGAGGTTCTACAATGTTACATCGATATTTTCATCAAATGTGGCCAGTCTTACCAAGGGGTATCGTCAGCTGCATGCGGTTAGACTGGCAGCCGACCCAACATAGTTGATAGTTGGGAAAAGGCTAGGGAGATGATGATTTTAATCAATTGAGGACTGATAATGTTTTTTTTTTTTTTCATTTTTAGATGAACTCGCGCGGTTTTCTCATATGTATTTTGTTGAGTTTGCTTTGGTAGTTTTTGAGTAAACTTCATGATAATAAATAAAGTTTATTCATCAAAAAGTAAAAATACAATAATGTCGGATTCGATGTGCGACAAACTAAGCGTCGCTTGTATCTTGTGACTGTAAAATACGTATTTAATCCACGCTCATGTCACTTACAAAGCAAGACGTGGTATACGAATTTGTGAGGTGTAGGTGCCACAACTAAAAAGTGAAAAGTAAAAAAAGCAGATATGATCGAGATGGTTCTCTATAAATAAATTATACCTATGCCGTACGAATACGTTAAGTTTTATTTATTTTTGCGACATTGCAATATTTATCATTGTTTACATGTCCGCCGTATAAATTACCCTTTACGACACAACCCGCACCCTAAATGCGTGACACACTATCTCAATCTGAATGATTTTGAAGGATATTGCTGATCCATTGCTTCATATGTTCGAAACTGTGTTTGCTCAACAACGTAAATAACGCAATGAATGTTGTTGAACTGTCAAAATGAAACCCATTGCTACTGATAGTTACGTTACGCAATTACCCCGCCGGTTACAAGTCCATTCTTTATTGAAACCAAACGAAACTGTGGCTTAAGACCCAGGAGTATAGAGTATAGTTTACCTTGACAGCGGAATCGCCGGTTGTGTCCTTATCTAAATTCTCAATGTACAGCTCTTTACTCTTGAAATCCATGGTCTCCTCCGCCGTCTTTGGTATGGGGATGATTCTGCTACTAGCCATAGACACGCGCACCTAGAAAATAATGTTTAGAGAAATTAAAATAAAATAAGCTAACCAAATCATTCTTGAACACAGTCAAAACAATTAATACAAACTTAACATCACCCGTATGAACTTTTGCTTACCCCTTCGGGGAGCCGAAGGGGTAAGTGACTTGACTTCATTTATTCAAATAAGGCTGAGAAACAGCAGTTTTTAACCCAAAACGTCCGCTCTTCACCACTTCCTAGTGCTTTAGCTGAGAAAAAGTGGCGCAACAGACTCCCCAGCAGCACAGCTGTCTGTTCAGTAAGAAGAACTTGGTTCTATACGGCTTACCAGACATTTTCGTATAGGAATAACCCAATAATAATAACTTGAACCGAAATTCGAACCCAGGATAACACGTTCAACAGTCGCGTTTACGACCACTAGACCAACAGTCAGTTATTACTGTCTTGTCTTAATGCTACGTTTTAAACTAAAAGTTAGGAAATTATAGCAATTTAGCCTGAAAATTTGTAACTGCAGGCACACCAGATATTTAAATCGGATTGAAACACGGGTTGATATGTTATTTATATCTAATCGTATGCTGCACTGGTTGACGTCATCACGTCAACACCAGCTATCGGTGGAAACCAGCGCTGGGGCTCTGTCTCGCATAGTGTCTTAGCATTATGTTGAATGATGACAGTTTTGCGTGGATGTGACGCATGTTCTTTTTGTATCATGTTTACCGCAAATAAACGTATTTTCTTTGTTTATTCCTTACGATTTAAATTTAATAATAAACAAATATTTTGTCATTAGATCAAATCATTATTCTTTCACATCCAAGCTAGAAGGACCAACAATCTCAAAAAGGAGGCTGGGACAGACTAGATGTGGTAAGGCGGAGGACAGGGTGTTGTGGTGCAGCTTGGGGACTACCAGCAGTGGGTGACTTGATCCTTACAGATTTTTATTTTATTTATTTATTCATAGCCGTTTTTCAGAGTGATAGTTGTACTGAATATCATGTTGTGTTCAATTTCAGTTCAGAGTTTTCTTGTTCCCTTTCTTTATCTTCCCTTCCCTAGGGTACCATAGGGTCACTTTTTTGTTCCATCTCACTTTGAACCTTACTGATTACTTGTATATTTGTCTGCTTATGGAACAAACAGCTAAAGTCATGGAGAAAAAGGAATGCAACCTCGTATCCTTAGGTCCTCGCAACTAGCATACCTGACAGTTTAGAAAAATAGCTAACCTTATCACCCTCCTCTGTGAATCTCCACTCAAACTCAGTTGGCTTCAGAGTCTCGGGGTCTACCAGCTTCACATCTGTTGTGACCAGGAGAGGCGCCTCCGACTGGATTGTGATACCGGGGAACTTCTTGTCTTTTCCAACCTGGACAGATACAGCAGTTCACATGTTAGTATCGTTTTAATTTGCTGTCTACACTGCTCTATTACAATTGAAATTTGATGTATTTTTGACAGATTAAGACTGAGATCAGACTGTGAACATACTTAAAATTATGAGAATTGCCCCTCTGTTACTAAACATTGCATTAGCACTGGCATATGTGACATGAAATAAGCATTTAGGTCAACCTTCCCACTGAGGCCCTTTTATTGGGCCATGGGTTGCTCGATGGCCCCTGGCAAAAAAAATGTCCTTTTATTACAAACAGAATCAAAGATAAATAAAAATAAATAAAATGTACTCACAACTCTCAGATGCGTGTTCAGTCCTTCAACAATGACCCAGTTACGTTCCTGGATCACCTGTGAGACGAGCCCCTGCTTGCCTTTGTCCTTGCCCACCATTATCTCCACACGGTCACCTCTGGAAACAAAATTAATCATCTATACATATTATAAAATAAAGTCTTTTTTTATCTGGCTGGGTGACCACCGCATTGGTCTCCTAAACTATGGATTTAGTTGCAGTTTTCACCTAGAGAATTTATTCAGAAAAGTTTATTTATATATACTTTATTATTGTATACCAGAAAATACATAACAAAAATATATGATTATGTTGTATGATTGGTTTATGTTTTGTGTAGCATAATCAGCCTATGTTTCCACCATTAGGACCCAGGCCTCCTCTTTGTAAAGGGGAGTGGGTTCTAATCCACCACACGGACCCAATGCGGGTTGGTAGGTATCACTTGTCTTCGAATTTTGGTTGATTAACTGCACCGTTTTAAGAGCAGTGGTGATGAAATAATTTACATAAAGTACAGCGCCTGTCTGGGTTCAAACCCACGAACTACAAGTAGTAAGGCAGAGCCGATACCACTGGGCCATCAATGCTTACCTTGCATTATCTATTTATAATTACTGCACTTTATTATACATACTTTTTTTATTTATAACAAGTTGCTAATTACTAGTTAATGACACTGATTATTTAAAGTGTCCACATGGTGATGCCAATGTACTAAGCGATAAGTGATAACACAAATTATACCACACTTTGAAGTGTAAACAAAGGTCATAAACAACGTAGTAGTGTAAATACAAGATAGGAGGTTTTATTTATTAAAAATAGCTTTTGTTGGAGGCTTCGCTCGCGTGGTGGTCGGAAATTAGCCCACGGGAACGTACTACCGGGATAAAAAGTAGCCTATGTGTTATTCCAGGTTATAAATTACCTGTGCGCCAAATTTAATCAAGATCCATTCTGCAGTTTGTGCGTGAACCTCCAAACTTTCACATTTATAATATTAATAGGATAGAATAGTAGCACCTATTTCATTCTTACTTGAAGAAGCTCCATTCGCCAACGGGTTCAACAAAAACTTTCTTCCTGTGCATATTGCGGTCATTTTGCATACGAAACTGACTGGTCCAAGGCCTGTTGGTCGTGAATCGATAGTGCTTACGGGCTATCTGAGCTTTTGGGTACTGTGGATAGTTCGAAGGATTCTTCCAATACACCTAAAACGGAAAACAAATACAATAAAACCATTTTGAGGTTATGTTTTTCAAACGAAGTAAACTTTATGTTTGAATAGGATAATGTACCTGTTCATAGCTCCTTTTAACGTAAGACTCGGGGAAATTTGAATATTTTATAGTCAAATCGCCAACTTTCTTCGCTAAAAACCCGTATATTCGCATTTTCTTTGTTTTGTTTCGTAACCTTTTCGTGAGGAATTTGTTTGACACTGACAGACTGACACACACGAGATGACAGCTGTGATCAGGTGTCAAAAATGACACGACAACGACCACCGCGCTACGAGCGAGATGTCGCCGTCGTAGCTTACTCGTATTTCTGTCTACGAGCTTACTGCATACTGCATAGCATATTAATTTATGGATGTAGCTGCGCAAGTGCGCATCCACGGACCCGTGATGACCCGTGACAAGCGTAGCGTGTATGTTACAATAGCTCAGAGTAAAGTAATTATCGGTGTAGCTCAACCTGGATCGATCGATCCGCGAGGCTGTTATTACTTAGCCATAAGCCCAATTCCTACTGATAGTTAAGTGTGGGTTCTTGTTTTCGTCGAGAACTCACTCCACTCATCCATGTTCGTTTATCTTTGTAATAATTTGTAATCTTATAGTATCTATGTAAAATCATAAGCTTTTAAAATAACCATAAACAATACATTATAAAATATTGAATAGAATGTATTTTGGAAACGGGAGACCTAATAATTTATGCTAGATAAACAATATTTAAATATTTTTTTTTATGTATGTTCATGGGGACTTAGCGCGTATCTCCGTCAAAAGTATAGACGGATTTGCAAAATTCTTTTTTGACGTTTATTCCGAATTGGTCCCATTTATTTCCTAAAGATCTGATGATGAGTTTCGGAGACAGACAACGGAACTCTTCGATAAATGACAGCAAATCAACCGCGATTGCTGCTATAGCTTATTTAAGCATTGTTTACGCAAACACACAACATTACATCACGCTTATACCCTCTAAAGGGGTACGCAGATGTGTTAGGCATACCACGGCACACCCCCTTATTTCTGTCAAAGTCAAAAGTTATTGGGATACCTCTAATCTTGTAAGTATACATAAATGAATATGAATTTGTGTGGGATAAGTAACTACCACTAAAAAGTGAAAAATAAAAACTAAAAAACAAAAAATGACTTCCAAAAAAAGCACTACATAATCAGCTTAAAGTGTTCCCACTACTGGGACATAGGCCTCCTCTCGGTGAGAGGGAAAAAAAACACTACCAATTGAAAAATGACTATAACTTCGGAAGTCGATATCAAAAAACGAAAATGCGGAACTAACGACACCGACCTCCGAAATTAAAATTATTTTTCTATTTGTAGTGTTTTATTTTGGAAGTCGGTTGTTTTTTTTTTTTTGTAAAAAAGTTTTTCTACTGAGTCAATGATGAGACTAATCGATACCTAGTTTTTAGTACGCCTATTTTTTTCCAGTCCTTCATCGGTCACCATACCGCGTTTCCTCCTTCCAATTTTGAGTGAATTTATCCAGTTCGTCGCGCCATGGCCCTTGCTTTTTCCTTTGTGGCCTGCCGCAACCGGTCTCACTGTCTCAGACATTGGCCTTAGGGCATTAGGTCCGTTACGGTTGTGCTGTTTGGGTGGGTTCACAGCAAAGAGTATAATAATAATACGTTCACAGTAAGTTTGTCCAGCATGTGGCACATGACCTGTCAGGCCCATTCTAAGTTTGGTATAAATCTATCTTACATCTATTTCTGGATTTTAATTTGTCATATTATAAACTTTTCATCGGAACGGAACGTATATACATAGACAATAAAGTGATTTTTTTATTTTTTTGACTGACACAATCGAAATTTGCTGTCGTATTCTTCAAAAAATTCTTAAAAAAGTCATGTTCATTATTTAATTCATAGCAAATTACAATTGTGATAATATTTTTATGCCCTGGATGATTCAAATCATCCACACCATGAATTAGTTTTTAATTATTTACGGACTTTAAATGCATTTGTATAATCGCACATAGACAATTGACGTAAATCAGCTGTCCAATATCAGTCGTTGTAGGTGGCAGCACCGCGTCACGTGAATTTTCATGGCGTTGAAGGGCTAGTCCCAAATTGTCTTGTGATTTCACCAAATTATTTGCTGTTTCGAATATTTATTGATAAACAGCATTAATTTATAAGTTCCAGGTGAGTGTTGTGTTGTAACAGAGTGATTATATGTGGAGATGTCGCCGTTAAATGCTTTTGCGCGGGACTGAAAGATGTCAATGTCGGCAGTGACGGAGTGTAACTGTAAGGGGTGGTTTGGGGTGAATTTCTTGGGTTAGCTTGCGTCTGGCGCCAGGATGTCTGACCGCCGAGTGGGCGCCGTAGGACCGGGCTCGGTATCGATTGGGTGCACTAGCCCGTTGCGTCAGCGTTCTGCCTGAAAACACCAGACAGTCAGCCGCTTCCGCGGGATCTAGACTGCACATTCGCTACACAAAATCGATTTTTCGGACAATGAAAATGTTTTTGACTGTATCAAACATGTAAAGTCGTTTACTACGTGCGGTTTCACTGTGACTCTTTATAATTAGGTGGTCATATGAGTTGATCCACCTTGTGTGATTGTTGCAGTGGTGAAGATGACTGAATACTGGTTGATCAGCGCCCCCGGCGACCAGACCTGCCAGCAGACCTGGGACACACTCAACAATGCCACCAAGTCAGGCAATCTCAGCGTCAACTACAAATTTCCAGTCCCTGACCTGAAGGTACGATACTTTTGAATTATTTATTTATCTACTAATTTAAACACAATCTAAAAACTACTGAATCTAAGAACTTTTCTGTTATGACTTATGTCATCCCATTATTCCCTATTGAATAATGACTGAAGATGTCCTTGAAGCAATTATTATGTTTTCTTCAATTTTGATTAAATAAAGGTTATGGATTAAAGCCAATATAAACTTCCAGTGTGTAATAACAGAATCAATATTCCAAATGAGAAATAGTACAATTTCATACTACAACATCCTGTACAGGAAGGATTTTAAATGAACTATATAAAATTAGATAATCATTATTTCCAATTTCAAGAGAAGACATGTCTTATGATGAGCATACATTTGAAAAAGTATCTTAGTTGCTTTTGGATCTTATATGACTATTACTGTCTGTTACCATCAGTGATAAGCTAAATTGATTGACCAAAAATTTCATTAGATCTTAATAGCCTTAAAAATATGAAGGTCATTCATCTAACAAATGTATTAAGTATGTCTTATAAACATATCACAAGCACAATGGTGTTATATAAATCGAATGAACATTATAAACTATACTATGCATTCCACTATTTTTTTCAAGTTATCAAAACATGAACTTCTCAGTATTGTTATACTTTTAATCAATCAATCAACTCTAAAACTGTTCACTATTGAATTGTAATTGCCGACATATAGGCCACTGCAGCAATCATCTTGGGAAAGCATAAATTTATTTATTTAAGTAGGTACTCATCACCAAAACCTATATCTGACCATCTTGAAAACAAAATCCCATGCACAAAATGACCATAGCAGCGTCCGTAAGCAAAACAAAAGAGGAACCTTTTTAGATTGACTAATAATATGCGCTGCAAGCAAATATAGTGATGACGGTGGTCAGATATAGATTTTTGCGATAGTACCTAAGTAAAAAAAAACGTTTGCACTTCAAAAATAAATTATGTTATATTTTTGGTAGCCTGTTTTTTTCCCACTGCTGGGCAAAGGCCTCTCCTTTTTTCTTTCATACTTCCGTGTCTTGTGCGATCTCTAGCTATGTTGGCCCTACAAATGATATTAGATCGTCACACCACCTGCGCCTTGGTCAGTGGTCTACTGTGACGCTTGAGGCAGGACATTTTTAAGTTTGAACAAACTGAACTGAAACTCAAAACATTTTTTTCATCAAACCCCCCAAAAGTGTGCGGTGCGTGTGTGTGGTAAATAAACTGAACTGAAACTCAAAACATTTTTTTTCATCAAACCCCCCATACGTGTGGGGTATCTATGGATAGGTCTTCAAAAATGATACTGAGGTTTCTAATATAATTTTTTTCTAAACTGAATAGTTGGCGCGAGAGACACTTCCAAAGTGGTAAAATGTGTCCCCCCCACCTATAACTTCTAAAATAAGGGAATGATAAAACTAAAAAAATATATGATGTACATTACCATGTAAACTTCCACCGAAAATTGGTTTGAACGAGATCTAGTAGGTAGTTTGGTTTTAATACTTCATAAATCGTAAATTGTAATTGTACGGACCCTCGGTGTGCGAGTCCGACTCGCACGTGGCTGGTTTTTTTTTAGTTTATTTAAGTTTGACAGTATTTCAGAATACACCACTTGCAAAGAGCAGAGGGCGTAGTGCGAGTTTTTTACCTACTCGATCGCGTGAACGTAAACGCAGACTTGTACGGTATTAGAGCAGCGCCATCTAGTGGAAACTCGATAGCACTGCTGTCATTCCATACAAATCTGAGTTTACGTTAACGCCATCGAGTAGGTAGAAAAACTCACACTATGCCCTCAGAATCGCGTGTGTGTAAAAGAGCAGTTACAGTTTTAAAATGCGTGTCCCACACATGCCGATTTCCAAAAATTAGAAAAAAAAATACCTTAGTACTTATTTTATTATTGATTCCTGTCGAGAATCAGTAGCATAGATAGTTACGTCCTTGAATTTGACGAGGATGCAAAACGACACCTTGTATACATTTTATTCTAATTGTTTATTTCTCTTTGTTTCCAGGTGGGGACATTGGATCAGTTGGTGGGACTGTCGGATGACTTGGGTAAGCTCGACGCGTTCATTGAGACCGTCACAAGGAAGGTCGCTCAGTATCTCGGGGACGTGAGTAAAGAGTTTTGTTTTATTTACACTAATTAAATGAAAGAGCGCTTGTAATCACAATTTTTGTACTGTCAACCACACATCGCTTATGTCAATTTGACTTTGACAGCTCCTAATTTTATAGCAGTAAAAGACAGCTCTAGTAGTTATTAAAGATCAAATTCGTAAAACTCGTATTCGTTTGTATGAAACTGACTGGTGTCAGTTTCAAAAAAGTATAAGGCCCGTATTGACATTTGAGAATGCGTTTTTGCAGTCTCAAAATATGTCAAAACGGGCCTTATATTTTTTGACAACTTTAAGAGTGTTTTCTGTAGTTCAAATGTAATGTTGATAACAGTTTATTCGAATATTCTCTAAAAACATACAGGGTGGCAAGGGCAGCGACGCTCAAACTGTAACCATGAGTTCATCAAGTGATTCTAGACCCCGCAGGTTTAAATTTTTCGTCGGTTTTCAAAAAACAATCAGCTGTTTTATAGAGAAGTGCAACACCTATGCGGTCAAAATGTATGGAACAGCAAGTTATTTTTTTAATAACCGTCGAAAAATTTAAACCATGTACTGAATCCATTCCATGGTAACGGGTTCCGCGTCGATGTCCTGCTACCCTGCATAGTGTATATTTAATGTTTGTTCATTGGTGTTCGCAAAATACGCGCATTGACGTGAGGTTGTGGATGTTTGTTGATGAAATTAAATTTTTCTGTTATTCTTTCACAGCTACTAGAAGATCAACGCGATAAGCTCCATGAGAACCTTATGGCAAACAACAGTAAGTTATTTTTCTTTTATTTCTTATGGCACTAAACATTTATTTTAATTTTTGAAATTCTTAAAAACTTTTTTGATTGTTTGGTGCCATTTTATTCATAGATATTTTTGGAAGTTGAAAAAAGGTTTGACTTAAAGAAATTAAACATAGAGTTTAACAACAAAATAGGATTATTTTGCATGATTTAAATAAAACATAGAAGAAAGAGTTATTTATGGCATGTTTGGGAAACTATAGAGGAATTAAAGCTAAGGAATTGGGCCTATGATGTTACCAGCATGAGAACTAATTTTTAAAATAGAAAAAGAATGAACTGGTGTAGAGAAATAAACAAATTAAAAGCACAGAGTAGTGCGAAAAATTATTAGCATGTGTCGCTGAATTTCAATGGTTAAAATTATCTTTTATATTTTTCTTATATTTATTTATTGATATTATTACCTATTTTTTTTTATTTGCATGCCATTTTTTCTTACCACACTGCCTGCGTTTACAAGTCAGCCAGTGTGTTTTTAATTTTATTATATTTTTATATTGATTTGCAATTATACAGTTGCGTAATTAATACCCGAGAATGTTTATTATTTTATACATTTTCTCTCACATAACACATCTCATCTCAACCCCAATAATACACACTTACGTACCTATATTTGAGCACTAACGTGTACATACTTATGTATAATGATTATTGACGAAACTTGGCCCCGCCCATGTCGCAAATCGGGAACAATTCAAATTTCAAAAAAAGAAAATGATAGTTTTATTAAAAAAAAAAAAAACTTTCTTTACCCTGTGATAAAAAAAAAACAAGTTTCGGCAGTAAAAATACTCAACATAACACTTTTAAAATCAAAGGCTAAGAATGTTGAGTGGACAGTGTTTGTACATTTATTTTTAGTTTGAGGTTCGTCAACGTCCGACCATGTCGAACCTCTTTGCACCGCTGCACCTATGTGTGATATATTATGTAAATAGATTTAATGGAATGTATAGAAACAATTTATGTTGCATATTCACCTTATTGGAATCACGGCTAGCAATATCTATTTCAATATATTTCGCGTTGCGGCAGGAAATAATTAGAAAAAACTCCAAGATTTATTTAACAAAATTAGGATGAAACGCATCCGAATAAAGGTAACATTTATATGATATTTTACGAAGATTCTTTTCCAAATTGTTTTTTTTTTATATTTAGGTAGGCGATTGGCTATCAGAATCAGGGAGAAGAATCGTTTAATATTTTCTTCAAAATTCTAATTGTATCTATGTTCTTTATTTAATTGAATGCGATACATAGATAATATTTTTATATATGTACATAATGCTTATTATATCACTATACAGGGTGGCAGGGACATCGACGCGCAAACTGCAACCATGAATTCAGCACATGTTTCTAGACCCCCTAGCGTAAAAAAATTCCGTCGCTTATCAAAAAAAAAAATCCTCTATTTCATAGAAAAGGGTTTTGACCTACGCGGTCAAAATGTATGGAACAGATACTTAATTTTTTTTAACATAAGCGATGAAAAATTTCATCGCAGGGTTTACAATCATGCACTGAATCCATGGTAACAGGTTGCGCACTTGCGCGTCGATGTCCCTGCCACCCTGTAATATAGTGTAGCTTTTTATTATTATTTTTCATATTTAATGAGTTTGTTTCACACAATCGTGTTTAGAATTAATTTAAAATATATTTTAGATTGAGAATGTTAGTTTTTGGGATTGCATTTCAGTGTCTGAGAAATGGAAAAAAGTTTGCGGCAGTGAGTAATATTTTTTTCGTAGTTTATGTAAAATGAGCTTATTAGTAATATTGTGCGAGCTTCAAATATAATATCTACGCTTCAAATATCTGTATATTATTATGATATTTTGACATTAAAAGCAATTACTTTCGCTACGTTTTTTTTTTTTTTTTTTACAGAAAATGGTATATATGTAAGATATTATTTGTTAATATATAAATATGAAGCTTTTTGGTGAATTTTAGGCGTTATAAATATTTATTAACGTTTTGAACAGCGACGATACGGAAAATATATTTTTTTAATTATATTTTTTTTACTTTGGTGACGGTTTGAATATAATATATATTTTTAAGTTGGAGGTTTGAATAAGCATTATATTTCGTTTCATTGGTTTCGTTATGTAAGAAAAAAAGCTAATGTAATGTAAAACGTCATGTCTAGGATGTTAACAGTGTGTTAAGTAATCGTGTGTCATGCCGTGTAATTGATTCGACACTTTATGGCAATTTTTTGCAAATCGTCGGTCTTGAATATTCTTATTTAGGTGCACAGCTTATACTAACAAGACATGAAAGAAATACTTTCGAAGGACGGTCTTAAATATATATTAACTTCCTCTTAGCGTATCGAACGCAAAAAGTTCAAACATCTTTGGCCCAAAATTCAGCTGCGCGAACTCCGCTCACTGACGCAGTCATAAGATTATTAAGTGCACAGGTGATAGTATACTTTTGTATACATAAATAAAAAATATAAGATTTGTATAAAATTGGTGATGCAAATAAATTAATTTCAAACGATAGGTTTTTGAGTGGTGTATGTATTACATAACAATGACCTCCTCGCATTTTACAAGATTTTATCTTTCTACGTTACAACCGAGTTTGGTATTTAATTATTTGCTGTACAATATTATTTTCAATACTGGTCCTAGCCATTGAGTGTCGGATTTAGGTGAACATAATATGTATTACATCACATTTTCAGTGTCGAACTCGTGAAGAACTGAGATCAATAAAGTCCTGTTATCACAGGCTCATAGCGATAGTGAAAGTGTGAATTCGGATCAAATGAGATAACTATAGATAGGAAACATATTACTAAATATGTACTGTTAAGGTGATATGTAATGGATATACTTATTATAATTTTTTTTTGTTGAAAAAAACGAGTTCTTAGCGTTTCTACAATTGAACAAGATACATGGTATTTAGAAAGAAAGAAACAAAATACGTTTATTTGCGGTAAATATGACGCAAAAAAGAACATTCAACACAAAAAAATAAAATAAGAAAGGGTTGGGGGAAACATGCGTCACATCCACGCAAAACGGCTATCGCTCAGCATTATGCCGCGACCCTATGCAAGACAGAGCCCGAGCGCTGGTTTTCCGCGACAGCCGGCGCCGACGTAATGACGTCATTTCACCACTTGTTTCGAAAGCAACGATGTTCTACACTTTTAGAGGGTTTATCACAATTAGTTATAGTTTAATAGATGGCACTAAGCAACTAACTCACGTCAAATACTTATGGGATATGAGGTTATTGGAGAAATATATCTAGGAGGACCAGTATACAGGGTGGCAGGGACATCGGCGCTCAAACTAAAGCCATGAATCCAGCACATGATTCTAAACCCTCTAGCGTAGAAATTGGTCGTCGGTTATATTAAAAAAAATCTGCTGATTCATAGAAAACTGCAATATTAAAGAAAAATTTGGTCGGTTAAAAAATAATTGCTGTTCCATACATTTTGACCGCATAGGGGTCAAAATGTATGGAACAGCTATTATTTTTTAACAGACCAAATTTTTTATCGCAGTATCACGTGCTTCAATGTCCTTGCCACCCTGCATTTAAAGTACCTATACAGGGTGGCAGGGACATCGACGCGCAAACTGTAACCATGGATTCAGCACATGAGTTTAGACCCCATTGTGTAGAAATTTTTCAGCGGTTCTCAAAAAAAAATCTTCTGTTTCATAGAAAAGTGTGCACCTACGCGGTCAAAACGTATGGAACAGCAATATGTTTTTTTAATAACCGACGAAAAATTTCGACGCTATGGGGTCTAAACTCATGTGCTGAATCCATGGTTACAGTTTGCGCGTCGATGTCCCTGCCACCCTGTATAATGGAGATGCCACGAGCCGCTCGGAGTTATGAGATACTAACTTTCTCTCCAGTTTGTCTAGTGTTATCTAGTCAAATACTTTTCCAGGTGCTATACATTATTTCTATTTAATGAAACATAAAGAAATCCATATCCATTACATATCTCCATGAGCTCTTAAAATATAACCACATTTTGCTTTAATATAATAAAACTCCTATACCTACGTTGTAAGTTGTCGCACATTATGTTGTAATACGTAAGATTACTGAATATAATGTCTCCATACCATAGATAATAGCAATCACTGCCTCACAAGACATTCATAGCTTAGCTATATCAAGCTTTAAAAATTGTCTATGCTTTGCGCTTCTTAATTTTTATTATTATTTAGTTTATTTATTATTTTTATGAAAATATATTCTTTATTTTGCTCCTGTCCTATACTAAATCCTCTTTATTTTCATCCTTAACTCACCGAAGCGATAAAAGCGATATTTCGATAATCCATTTCGAGATTGATATGAGATTTATTCAGAAACAAGGACATAAAACATTGAAATAGCTTTACAACCGCCATAAAACGTTGGATAAACATTGAATAAAAGCGGTATTATAGTAGCAGTTGTTAGTGAATGGTCGTGGAAGTGTGAAGTAATAAAATGGGAGCTTAGTAGAGGTTTATGAGATGGGTTATGGACTGTGGCGACTCTAGGCGTGGACTCGTACGCGGACCCCGGGGGGGGGGAGCCGCCGCCCACGCCGACGTCGCCGGTGTGCGACTCTGCGTTCTCGGAGCACCACGGCTGCTGGCCGTGCGAGCACCGCGACCACGAGGAGTACTCCCAGCCCTCCCAACACTCCAGCGGCCGCAGCTCGCCGCGGTGGGACGAGGACGACGACGAGGAACGCCACCACCATATACTCTCACAAGGTTTAGGAGACCTAACCCACGCCTAACCTAACTCCTTGATTTTGGACGGAACTTGAAACAATTGCAAGTTAACTTTTATCCATTAAAGTTTGGACGTTTTTGGAGAGTATGTGAGTCAAGTTCTATTCAAACTTGTTCCCGGTAGGCCCTGTACTGTAGGTGAACGAGGCTTTACACTACCTAAAGTTTCATTTGTACGTTCAGCGCTATTTGCAGACGCGGAAGTAGGTTATGTGAAGGCAGTGATTGCTATATCTCTAAATATATTCCACTATTTCTCTATATTTACTGTTTTTGTCTTTACACAGCAGATGGCGCTGGCCGTATTTTATATTTCGCGAGCGCCATCCTGAATTTTGTCTGTATATTTGTTGGTTAAAGTAACAAAAAAGTTTAGGGTGACGCTACGAAGATGTGGCTAGGCAAGAGAAATCCACAAAATGTACGTCCTGCACCACATCACTTTGTGAATGCGTCGAATTGACGTGTATGAGTAATGTTTAGCTAACATGAACCGGGCAGTTCGCGAAACGTTTTTTGATTCAAACTGGAGATTTCGCGGATTGTCCAGTAGATGCTTTATACACAGTTGAACGTGTTCTATATTATAGCTTTTTAAGTTATGTTTAGTTTGCTTAGATGTTTAATTTATTAATATTGTCGATGTTGTCTTTTTTATTGTATATTTTTTATTTTACTTATATTAAAAAAAAAACTTGTAAGTATTTATAAGTTACCCTTTTGCTTTTGTGCGTGAACGTTGTATGGAGTAGCGAGACTATTAAAAGTTGTAGAAATCTTTAATTTTGTATAGAAAAAATTTACTAACCTTCATGGTTTACTAATATTTCCGATTATCTTTTTTTTTTAAGTTGTACTGAAAAAGATAAAAAACAGCATCGTACTCGTGATAAAATGAAACTTTAAAAAAAGAAGAGTGATTTAGTGTAAGACACAGAGAGAATTATATCTTTCTTCTCCTCTCTCATGTAACGAAAGGTGCCTAAACGTGACGCGTCCTTGAAATTTCACTCTCAATTCTTGCGATTGCGGTTTAGCTCGCTATCTCGATGTCACCTCCATGTAAAACAAATGCATGCTAATAGATACGCACGCACATGCCAGGTCATGGATCATCGTGAGGAAACCAGCATGTCCTAGAAACAAAAATTCGAAGACATGTGACATCTACCAACCCACAATGGGCCCGCGTGGCGGATTACGGCCCATTCCCTCTCATCGAGAGGAGCCCTGTGTCCCAGCAGTGGGAACATTATAGGCCTATTATGTGCACATGCCAGGCATCGACGTAAACCAAGCAGCCCGCGATGTATCGCAGTGAGGTATCCGTCGGCATGTGCGTGCGTGTCTGTTAGCATGTATTTGTTTTACATGGAGATGACATCGAGATGTCTTCGGGATGTAATTACCCTAAGAAGTTTCACTTCAATAGGTAATGTGTCAAAATCAAATCAAAAGTCATTTATTCAAATTAGGCTGAGAATCAGCACTTTTTGAACGTCAAAATTACAAAAGACAGTCCCCCAAAAACGCCCGCCCTTCACCACTTCCTAGTGCTATCGCTGGGAAGAAGAAGTGGCGCAACAAACTCCCCAGCAGCACAGCTGTCTGTTCAATTAAAAAGAAAATACGTGATTGGATACAAGTGTGTTATTCCCGATTACATTTCCAATTTTCCGGTTCATTGATTCATGTTTCAGTCGCGTACGTAATTAGCTTGGGACGTATTTCACTATTGTACATCTTAAAATAGCGTTTTACAAAGCACGATTATAACCTTGATCCGTCATGTAAGTTATTTATGAACAAAATGAATCGCTTTTAGGCCGTATTTCACTGGTTATTATGACTGTAAACGACTAGCTTTCGTCTGCGACCTCGACCTTTTTATAATCTCGGTAGCTAAAGTACTGATGTTATGTAGCTTTCTTTGAAGATTGAAAGCCTATCCCTACTCTACAATATTATGCTTAGTTGCGAAAAATGCAAGCATAATATTGTCGAGTTTTTATATCCTACAAAATATATTTCAACTGCCTTTTTTTTTCGGGCTATGGCATACGGCTCGCCCCCGATTATGCTTAACAGAACTGGCGACATGTGGGTGTACAAACGCCAACACATCAAGCTACTACAATCTGTCAAATTTCTTTAATAGACTTTCAACTTTATCGCTAAAGCATAAGGTTCAAGGTTCATTGGGAAAATTTGAGTTTCTGGTAGCTTGATGTACTAGCGTGCACCTTGGCCTAACCCTTCGAGTAGTTGTTATTTATTAGTGAGTCTCAAATGGAATCAACTGATCCACAAAACCAAATTTTCGCAAGAGTAAGATTTTGTTTTTATGATAAATAATTTATCTCTTCGCTTATCGATCGAGACAATATTATTATAATTCAAGGTCACACGAACTTCATGTACACATCAAATATAATATACATAGCTACTAGCTAGACACTACGACACATCAAGCTTTGCATTTCCAGTTGTGACCTCGAATAGGATTTTCATACAATGAGAAGTCAGCTTATACTGGAACGTCGTGCTTATATATTTATAGACAACTTACTAGCGGACCCGGCAGACGTCTTCCTGCCCGGAAAAGCAGCGCCACCTACCTTATCCAATTGTGTTTTCAAACCATCCAGGAACCCATTAAAATATACGCACAAAATTCCATCCGAATCTGTCCAGCCGTTTCGTAGGAGTTGTGACAAACACACATACAGAATAATTATATATTAAGATATTTGGCGCAAATCAATAAATATATTTAGGATATATTTTTTATCTACTGATTTCAATTACTCAAATAGTTTTATAGGAAAATGGACTCAGAGATTTGAAGCAAAAGATCTATAATTTTAGGTTCGTGTTATAAAAACTATATTATATGAATGTGGTATATGTGCTTAGATTCTTACTAGTATTATAGATTGTTGTATTTTTCTAACAGAACTACATTATATTAAGGTATATTAAAAGAAATTAATTAATATAGAAATATAAAATTATAAGCAGCATGAAATTAATATCTTTAGATTAAACATATATAATGTAGTTCTAATACCCGTATTTAAATCCCCAAAAAAAAGGCTATAATTTTCTTTGATATCAAATGATCTTAAACTATTTTTAAATATCAACACTATATACAATTAAATATCGCTTTCAGTCTGCTTGATAATATCAATAAGTTAATTTTGAATACGGGTTGTCCAGCATGGAATTTAGCATGTTATGATATTTATTGATATATTATTAAATAGTGCATGTTTCTATTATCCTATGGACCCATGCTATGAATGTATTAAAACCCCTGTACACAGAGGTTTATTTTTATGACTATTTTTTATTGTTAATTGTCGGTGATATAAACGGCTAATGCTTATCTACTCTTGGAGCATATTGTCAATATTATGCTCTTATAAGGCAAAACTGAAAACCTTATAACCCATTGGACTCATCGTTATAAATAACTTTTGGTCCATCTCTAAAATCGAGATAAAAAATCAGCTGCTCCATACATTTTTGTTGACATATTTGGAAAAAAATGGCTGATAAAAAGTCACCCATTTTGTCCAAATTGTATGTCGTCAACGTTTAGGATTTCTTGAGAGGTTTTCAGTTATTTCAATTAAAGCTTGTATACTACATATCATATAAAGGGTTGAAAGAAAACTTACATAGATTTGTTAATTATTATTGTCTATATTAATAATATTATCTATATTGATATGCACCGATCGCTTGTCAAACCACAAAATTATAGTGAGCACTTACAATTTTTAAGTAGATTTTTGAATCCAGCCAATGTGTACAGGAGTTTTTCTTTTTAGTCTTTTTCTAATTGCACTTTACGCTAGACTGGTTTTTTTTTCAGTTTTGGACCAAGGCTTACATTTGTTTGTTTTGTTATTTTTTTTGTTAAGCACGTTTTTACAAAAATAAAATAATAATTCTAGTGTACTTATACATTTATGTTGTATGTTGATTATTTAATAAGGATTAACGAGTATTATTAATTTTAGTTTTTATTTCTTATAATTAGACATAAAATATTTAAATAAAAAAAAAACATTAAAATAATATTTCCACTGGAAAAATAGCATTTATTGTTGGGATGAGTCAGTTAAATTTGAAAAAAAAAATATGCGCAAAACATACAGAAAAAACAATGTAAAAAATACCGATATTGTTTTAAATACTTTCTGCTCTCTAACAAATACTTTACATTACAGGCGACCTGCCGTCGTACCTAACCCGTTTCCAATGGGATATTGCAAAATACCCGGTCAAGCAGAGTCTGCGCAACATCGCTGATGTTATCAGTAAACAGGTGCGTGTTGCTTTCATATTTAAAAAATAGTATGTAAGGTCTGCCAGAAAAAAAAAAAAAAAAAAGGTCTGCCAACGAGCAATGGAGCACAGTATACTGCGTACAATACTGCGCTCCAAAGCAAAGATAGCTGACGAGGCCCAACTTAAATGGGAATGGGCAGGACATGTCTACCGCATCCTGGACAAACTGTGGGCCCAAATAACACAGAAGAGGTGGGGTTGTTTTTTTTTTTAAAAGTAATTTTTTATTAATAATTATGAAGTTATTAAGTAATTTTGTTGTATTTTTAAATAGAATATATTTATTATTGGTCACACAGGTTGAAGACATCGAATTATCAATATCTAATTTAAAAAATTGTTCAATTTATCATATTTGTATATTGATACCCATCACTTTTTAGACTTTCGCTAGCTAATTTAATTTGACTTTGTATTTAATTAATATGAGCTATTTTATGCAATAATAAACTAACATGAACTTCTATAGTATGTTTCAATTTCGCTCATGATTACATACTATCGCCAAAACCAATATGTGACCATTTTGAAAACAAAATCCCGTGCACATGATGACCACAGTTGCGACCGTAAGTAAAACAAAAGAGGATCCTTTTTAAGTCGACTAATAATGTGTCCTTTACGGTGGTCAGATATAGATTTTGGCAATACTCCTACTACATTCACCAAAGGATATAAGTAACCAGGGTCGTCAGATATACTTGAAGTTTAGTAAAAACTGATGGATGTTTTCGAATGAAATTTAGTTAGATAAATGAAATGTTTGTCTTCTATTAATTAAATAAAATTTTATTCGAAAATATCAATTTGTTTCTTACTTAACTTCAACTATATCCGACGACCCTGGTTACTTATCTCCTTTGGTGACCGTACATACACAATGTAAACTAATGGTTGTTGAATGTTTTGCGTTCAGCTGGGACAGATCGACGCGGATTTGAAACAGAAGTCGGCCGCCTACAACTCAATCAAGGGAACTCTACAGAACTTGGAGAAGAAACAGACGTAAGTATTTATTTTAAAGTCCTGCGAGGTAATTGCGTAACACACTATCAGTAGCAATGGGTTCCATTTTGACAGTTCAACAACATTCATTGCGTTATTTACGTTGTTGACCAGACACATTTTGCAAACATATCGCACCTTCGGTGCAACAAAGTCACAATTCAGGACACTTTTTTTTTGTTGTCTTTTATTAGGATTGTTTTTATAATTCAATATAAGATTTTTAACGTAAAACTATGGCATAAATATTAAATAGTAATCCAGAAATGAGGAAATAAATTCTAAAAAAAATAAAAGTCCTATAAAAATGAAAAATGAGCTGTTGTGACTTTTTTGCACGAAGGTGCGATATGAAGCAATGGATTAGTAATTTCCTTCAAAACTCGTGGATTGTGTTTGAATGTGTGTGTGCAATTAGGGTGCTGTTCCACAGTATTCTGATAGGCATTACATACCAGATATTTAGAAAGAATGAAAGAAAGAAAGAAAATACATTTATTTAGAACAGACTGAAAGGCACTTAACACTACATATTATGCTACAAGTAAAAAAAAAAGTGCAAAGTGCAAACTAAAACTTTTAACGAATGAAAACTCGTAAACTTAGCATCAGTTAGTTTATAAAGATTTCTATCCCAAAACCATAATAAAAATATATTTAGCACAATTACCCCAAAAAAATAGATCTAGTATATAAAATTGTCGTGTCGCATTGTTTGTTACTAAACTCCTCCGAAACGGCTGGACCGATTTGTATGAAATTTTGTGTGCATATTGGGTAGGTCTGAGAATCGGCCAACATCTATATTTTTATACAAAAAAAAATATTTCCTAGAAATAATGTATATGGCAAAACAACGTTTGCCGGGTCAGCTAGTTGGTTTATAAAATTGAAAATGTGGGTTAGGACACTGCAATACCGCCTTAGGATTCGTTAGGTAATAAATTATTGCGGGTTATTAATTAGCACCTACAACATACTGTTACTATAAATATTTGCTATAATTACTATAAGTGTAGTGAACCTATCAAACGCTTGGAATACGGTTAATTTAGTGATTTTCGCAAAACGATTAATTATTATTTCACATGGCGTACTAAATTTAGCATGCATAATTCTCGACATCAGAGCCATATGGTCCGATATCCATTTTTGCAACTTTACAGGAGAACTTTCGCTCTAAAATTATTGAACAATAAATATTTATTGTACACGGCTATAATAATTATAGCTGTCAAATTAAGATACTCCATAGACAGTTTAGACGTGACACATGGCGACTAAAAACACGTCAATTTACGTCAGGCACTGACAAATTGGACGGGACTAAACTAATATTTGTCTTCTATGCTTTTCTTAATGAAATAGAAAGAAAAAGATGCACCGAACTTAAATTTAGTTTAGTTTGTGAACAAGGGAATCTGCGCCAATGGCTAAATTGTACATTCGTTCTTAATTTACCTCTTTATTCATAAACGTTGCTTAAAGTTAAGCAGTGATTAGCGACTGTTTAACCATACATTTTTGACGTTTAAACGTTACTTAACTTTAGTCATCGTTTATGAATAAACCCCATTATGTTTAGCAGTGAAAACTATCGACAGTTGAGCCAACACCCTAATTGCTTAACACACTATCAATCTCAATCTGAATAATTTATTTATTTAACTTATTATTATTATTTTGAAGGATATTGCTAATCCATTGCTTCATATGTTCGAAAAATTGGTCTGCTCAACGACGTATACAATGTAATGAATGTTGTTGAACTGTCAAAATTAAAGCCATTGCTACTTATATTGTGTTACGCAATTACCCCGCTGATCTATCCTATAAATTAAAGATGAATAGCAATTAATCTTTAATTTATCTGTCGCCCGTGCTCTTTGATGTTAGCGAGTCTATAACATACATGCATGGGCGTAGCCACGGTGGGGCAGGGTGGGGCGCTTGCCCTACCCTGCCAGAGCCCAAACGACTGAAGTTAGAGACACATTTTTGGATGGAAGATTTCGTGGTGTAGGTAGGTGAGCAATAAGAAAGTGTTTTGGATAATTCGAATTATACATACAGATACAGGGTGCTATAGGGTGGAACCTTTTTGTATGAAACAATTAACCGGGATAAGACCGCGGGTATAGTTTGCTAGTTCCATATTACTTTAGACTGCTGCCCCACCCTGAGCTCATGGCTGGTTACGCCCATGCATCTAAAAAAAAAAAAATCTGCTAATCCACACATTTTAATTTTTCGGCCGAGTAGAAATTCCTCTTTCTTTTTGAAAATGTTTTTTTTTTTTAATATCCGACGAAATATTTTCAATGGGGGCTTAGAATCATGTACCGAATTCATGGTAGGTACGAGTTGGAATGTCGATGACCCTTACACCCAATAGAGTTACGGGAAAGTGCGAATCCTGTCGTGAATCCCTACCCCCCCCCCCCTGTCCCTACTGATTACATTCTCCATTCTCGTTACAGCGGCAGTCTGATGACTCGCAACTTGGCAGAGCTGTTGAAGCCGGAGCACTTCATCTTGAACAGCGAGTACCTCACCACGCTGGTCGTCATCGTGGCCAAGTATGTACCACTTTTAAAGAGATTCGTTCCATCATAGATATACATATATATATGGATATTGTTGGGGCTGCCTCGGTTTTGCAGTGCATCAGGCATGTTCGCATAAGCGCGAATACATGACTTTCATGGCATCATACGCAAACGGTGTGCGTCGATGTTGCGGCGATTCCGGGGTGGCCCTAACAGTAATTTAGCTACACTGGCGGACAAGGTTGACGGACCTTTTATTAGACTCTGGGCTGGCAGAGATGTACGTGCACATGTTCATGTAGCCAATTAGTGTATTTTTAAGTTATTGTTATTTGCTAACATAGGATAAGTTCATACTAACAATTTAATTTGAATAGACCTCATCCATCGCTTTCCACCAGGCGAAATCAACGTCAAGAGCTGGCGCACTTTGCTATAAAAAGCTTCGTTTACACTTTACAGACACGAATCTCGCAAACACTAACAATAAATGTCTTCTAGAGGTATAAGGCACAGGGTGTAAAGATCACTCATCCTCCATAGACAAGAGACTATCTTCCGACCAGACGGGTGTTGTGTCAAGTGGGCTACTGCCCGACGATTGACGTCCGGACGTTGTATATAATGAGAGTCGCGCGGTAAACTTTGCTTGCGCGATGCAGGATTTTGCTTGACGTTAATGTGATGCTTTGTTCGCATGTGGCGGTGTAGGTAGGTGATCCACTTTGAACGTTAATAGTTAGTATATTTTCCGTTTGCATTGATGTCAGCTATCGATTTAAATAGGTCACATGCGTGGCCGCCATTTTGAAAAAAACAAAACAAAATTGCGTGGCAAGACGTATGCCAAGCTCCATATAATGATCTTCAATCCCCTTCCATCATTTGTGACGATACCTATGTCTAAATCTAAACCAATCTACTTCCTAGGTCGAACTTCAACGCCTGGAACGCTAGCTACGAGAAGATCACGGACATGGTCGTGCCGCGCTCCAGCGTGTTGATCTACCAGGACAACGAGCACGGACTGTTCACAGTCACAGTCTTCAAGAAGGTAACTACACCGACACTGTGTGATAGTCACGCACATCGCGGACATGATCGTGCCGCGCTCCAGCGTGATGATCTACCAGGACAACGAGCATGTTCACAGTCACAATTTTCAAGAACTTAATTTATTTATAAAAATAAGCTTTTGGAATGACAAAGACAATGATAAATGATTTTTATTTTGTAAGTGGGTTTGTACAAACGCTTTTAAACGTCAAACATATTTTAAAACTAGACGAGGTCGGCGTTTCCTATCTGACTACTCTGAGAAGAAAGGCCGAAACAAACTCAGAGGTCAGTCTCTTTTAAAGTCCAGATATAATCTTGGTCAGATCATATGAAGACCATGTAGATCGACGTCTGAGATGGTATTTTGAGGAAAGAACAACACAGATTGAGAGGACCTGTCAGTACAGTCAGTTCACGCATTTGTCAGAAATCGTGCAGCTCAACTCAAAACTTAAGAAGCTCAGCGATTCGACGAACAATACCAAAGAAAGGACATTTGGGTAGGCCATATAAATTACTCAAACTGCCAGACCATGACAAAAACTAACAGAACAGAGAAAAATAAATAAAATGATCCACATAGTCTTCACATTCACAATAGGCTTATTGTGAATGTGAGGTAGTCCTCACATTCACAATAAGCCTATTGTGAATGGACGTTTGTGGTAGTCCACAAACGTTCATTATCTTGAATTGAACGGTAAAAAAAAATACAGTCGAATTGAGAACTTCCTCCTTTTTTGAAGTCGGTTAAAAAACGTAAAACTCTTTCATACGATCCAAAAGTTTTGTCGAAAAGGCGAAAAGACTTGATTGCACAAATACCACCGGCTAAAACGAATTTCGCGGCTATACAATATCAACATCGATCTGCTCAACTGTATAATAGCGTAAAAAAACAAATATTCATATATCCCATGAATACACGAATGTAAAAAAAAGCTACCACACTGGATAAAGCCATTTACACTACACTACACTACTTTTGTATACTGAGTCACTTCTTCAACACATAAACTAACATACACCTAAGCACACACACCATACACAGCCACACCACACACGAATGGCGGCTACTTTCACATCAAACCACATCATATCACACCACTCGACTCTCACACTTACACCCCACACCCCTCCTACTTCATATACGAACACACTTACTGTAAATATCTTTTGTAAAAGATCATTACGTAGTTTTTTTATCACCTTTAGCATACCTACTCGTAAGAAAGAGCGGCGTCTTCTATCACAGATATTATCTGCGTAAAAGGAGGCGCCATTCACCAACAAAATGTAAACAACTATGGTCGAGAAATAAACATTTTGTATTTTGTGTATTAATGCCATGATTATTCCATTGCAAAAAAGAGATGGTGCTATCGGCCTTCTATATCTCCGTCTCTCTCTCACACACTGGGTAAAAATGATAGCATTAATGCTTCATAATACGATGGTATTCTTTCACGACGATGTATTTACACCTAATGTCTGCCTAGCCTTTTCCTAACTATGTTGGGGTCGGCCTCCGTGTAACCGGATGCAACTGAATACCAGTATTTTACATGAAGCGCCTGCCTATCTGACCTCCACAACCCAGTTACTGGGTAATACGATACTCCTTGGTAAAACTGGTTGTCAGACTTTCGGGCTTCTGACGGCCCGCAACGACTGATGACGACGATGTATTTACACCTGTTTAATTTTAATTCCACAGGTGGTAGATGAGTTCAAGCTCCACGCTCGTGAGCGCAAGTTCGTGGTTCGTGAGTACAACGAGTACAACAAGGCCGACCTCACGAGCACGAAGAACGAGATCACCAAGCTGGTCACCGACAAGAAGAAGCAGTTTGTGAGTACATCAACACTACACAATTAAACAGAATTAAATTTAAAACTTGCGCCAACTCGAAATAGGAGGTTCAGTAACTGATACATTATCATTTTATACTAACTTTTGCCCGGGGCTTCGCTCGCGTTAATTCTATTGGTGGTATTGGTTCGTTAAGGTTGTGGAACATTTAAAGAATCTTCGTTCGGGGGCCCCTGTAGCCTGTGGTCACTGATACAGCTGTAGCTACGCTCCTAGCTCTTAACCTGATACAAATAGAGCTCATAATTACATAAAATTATCTCCGCAGGGTCCGCTGGTGCGATGGTTGAAGGTGAACTTCTCGGAGTGCTTCTGCGCCTGGATACACGTCAAGGCGCTCCGTGTCTTCGTCGAGTCCGTGTTGAGGTGAGCTTTCTAATCACCGATAAACTGTACTTACATATACTCGTAGAGGTATGAGGAACAGGGTGTAATGTTCATTCATCCTCAAAAAAAAGAAGAGGATCCTCCGAACAGGTGTTATGTCTATACTTCACTTTTAACTTGACAGTTGAAGGGTTACCAGATTTTGACAAAAAAAAAGACGTAAGGTGGTGCAAGAATGAACGAAATTGAATGAACATAAATAATATGCTTAAATTAAATTATACACTATTAAAACTTTTAGAATTTATTTATATTTGTTTCTCAGTAGTACAACTTAGAATGTATTTTTTATTCAGCCACCCTTGAATGTCTTTTTTCTTCCAGGACATCTTGGAAATTGTTTCAATTTTTCAAATATTCATCGAATTACGAAAATTTTAAGATTTATTTAAATTAAACAATTTTTATCATTCGTTCTTTAGGCAAAATCGTTCACCAACCCAACACTGTTAGTTTTAGTATGGTAACATTATTTTTCTTTGAACTGTCAAGTTACTGAATACAATTAAAAGTCGAAGTATAGTGGGATACTGCCTGATGGTTGATCTCGGGACGTTATACAAGGTTTATTTTCAAAGACCAGGCAAATTTAAGGGTGTGGCACATACTATCAAACTGAACAACTTTCTCCATGGGACCAAAATCGTAATCGCGAAAAATTTATCAACTGTCCCAAAGAAAACTTTAATACCTACTCGATCTAAACATATGGGGCGGCTGAATTTTTATTCGCGATTACGATATGGTCCCATGGAGAAAGTTGTTCAGTCTGATGGTCCACACCCTTAAATTTGGCTGGTCTTTGTAAACCAGCCTTGTATTTAGGGTGGCAGGGACATCGACGAGTAAACTGTAATCATGAATTCAGCACATGTTTCTAGACACAGAAACATTTCAACACAAGGAGGTTCAGAATCATGTGCTGTATCCATGGTAACGGGTTGCGTGTTGATGTCCCTGCCATCCTGTATATGCTAGTCGCGCGGTAAACAATAAATCCCACCAAAATGACTAGAAATTGACTTGCCCAAGCTTGCAAGCTTGATATTTCTGGGATAATGTAATGCATTTAACAATAAGAACTCTGTTTTAACTTTCGTACATTAGGAAAAAGGAAACACTAGGATTTCATTAATGTTTCATTTCAATTTCAATTTAATGCGAATTTTCATAAATGTTTTCCTGTATTTATGTTATCCTTTTTCCTAGTGTACGAAAGTTAAATTATGAAAAAAAGAACTTCCATCCGCAGTTTCACGTAACAGAGGAGCAATTCCCGTTTTTTTTTTATGAACAACCGCTTTCTTACATCAGTCTCAATCTGTAGAACAAACTCTAATTTACCTACATTTTTACTATACACAGATTAATTACTATTTTTACAAGCTAACACTAATACATACTGTATACAAGTATACAATACGAGATATATATACGATTTTTTTATGTATAGTAAATAAAACAAATTAACTACATTTTTAATAAGTTTTCCACATTGTCGCTGAGATTTCTACTGAATGTTTTTTTAAGTACAAGAATTGATATTCTGATTCCTGCATTGTTAAATTTACTTACTGTGTTAAGTCACTCTAATAATCGAAGCTAACGTAAGGCATTAACATGCTATGCCTCCACAGATACGGGCTGCCGGTGAACTTCCAGGCCGTGGTGATGGTGCCGGGCCGCAAGAACACCAAGCGCCTGCGCGAGGTGCTGCAGTCGCTGTACGGACACCTCGACCACTCCGCGCCGCAGAGCTCCAGCTCCGCCGCCGACGTGAGTAGCGCCGCGGCACTATGTGCAGTTCCAGTTAGAGACGGACCAAAAATTAAATTCGCCCAGATTTTTTTCGACCAAAAATAGAAAACATAACTTCCCCGAATGGTGAGGTAGAGGTGCACCAATGGTTCACCCACATTTCGCCAGTTATATTGTAAGTCCCGTGTAATAGGGGGTGAGCTTGGGCTTACAACCGCCACAAAAAAAAAGTCAGCCACATCCCACTAATATTCTAAACGTGAAAATTTGTATGGATGGATGGATGTTTGTTACTCTTTCACGCAAAAACTACTGAACGGATTTGGATGAAATTTGGCACACAGATAGTTTATAACCAGGATTAACACATAGGATACTTTGTATCCCGATATTCCCACGGGATCGAAACTTATGCGGGTGAAACCGCGGGTAGATACATACATACACCTATTCTAGAAATCATTTTAATAACTAAAGGACTAATGCACATAACGATTAAGGCGTACATAGCGTTCACCACAATATATTGCTCCCTTAAACAGAGAGTGCGAGAGCGCATACTTTTCTCGGGATATCTGTACTTTCCGAGGCACGGAGGTGTCTCAGTATAAAATGGATGGCCACCCATCCGTTGTTACAATGCTCATAAAGTTATATTTGAAAATTAATGTTATTGGTGTGATGTTTCAGAACGCTGAGCTGGCTGGTCTCGGGTTCGGCTCGTCCGACTACTACCCGTACGTGTTCTACAAGATCAACTTGGACATGCTCGAGAAGCCCTAGTGCGCGGCGCCGCTATGCAATCCGTTATATTAGGTAAGATCTATTTATTAAATGAGACGGGCAATTATTTTGAAGAACAGTTACATTCTAATCTCAGCCTCAATGCGTCAAAAATACCTCCTACATTTTTAAAATTGACTGTCGCTAAGATGAGATTGTGACTATGGACGTTTTTAAATACTTATTTTTATTTATTTATCTATTAATAACCAACTTACATTAACAGTTTGCACCACACATACAAGTTATTAGTCAATATTAGTAATCACACATGTCATACAATCATAAAATTAAGTTATCATAAAAATGGACAAATTTTGATGAAATTAAATAAAATGAAACAAAATTTGTAAAAATTAGATAGAATTAGGATAAATTGAAATATAATTATTAATAACAAGAAACTGTTTTATTTATCGGAGTTGGAATTGGATACTCCCCCATTTCTATTGTCACAATTTAAAAAAGCATTCAAAAGTCTTAAAATAAAAAACAGTGAAGACTTTTGGGGATTTCCGTTAAGGTTCTTGGAGATATCGTAACACAATTGCCCCTGTCCTAACTGGCATAATTATTTAATCAATGTTTAGACATGAAGCCAAATTTTAGTTTGTACATGGTAATGTAGTACCAATTTTCAAATCGGGTGGTATGATCCCTCTAATTATAGACCTGTATCTGTGCTACCAGCATTGAGTAAAATCTATGAAAAAATCATGCTAGACCAGATTTTAACTCAAATGGGATTTTACATAGTCGAGAGTTTGGTGTGACGAAAAGCAGGTACGCAGGTACTGACGCGAAAGGAAAACTCATCAGTCGCATTTTGGAATCCTGGGAGAAATCCCAAGGCAGGGGAGTGTTAGCTTGCGCCACTCCTTCCCAACAAAAGCACTAGGAAGCGATGAAGGGCGGGCGTTTTGAGAAAGAGTCTTATGTAATTTTGACGTTCGAAAAGTGCTTGCGTGCGTGCGATTCTCAGCCTTATTTGAACATATGACTTTTGAATAAGATGCAATTAGCATTTTCTGTGACCTCTCAAGAGTGTTTGACTGCGTTGACCACACTACACTGATAAGTAAATCACACCCACCGCTACGGAATTCGCGGACAAGCTGCTGATCTTGTTCTTTCGTATCTATCAGAGGCAGCAAAAAGTAAACGTTAACGGGGCGACGACCTCGGAGTCTCTAGTTAAGATGGGCGTGCCTCAAGGTTCCATTCTTGGCCCTTTCCTATTTCTAATGTTTATGTTAATGACCTTCCTTACATGACATGATTACGTGTGTCTTACGTCTTCCCGCGAAAGAAGCTAGTTTTTAATAAGAGTCACGCCTTTCTTCATTTAAATTATGATTGTATCTGTTATAAACGTGTATACTAATTTGGAATTGTTTGTTGCAGGTACTGTTACCAGGTTCTTTATCCTGTGTGTTCGGCCAACCATATTGGTCACGCAATAGCATGAAGTTTCATCGTACAATTTATTTTACATTATACAAAATATCTTATAAATATCTATCCCCAAATTACTATTGGCCCTTGAAAAAATAAAAAGCATATTTTTCTATATGTACAGATTTTTTTAAATCTTTATTTGTGATTACTTTAAATCATATTTTTTCGTTTTACAATGCAGGTTGTTGGTATAGATGTTTGTGTAATTTATATATGTTATTTATAAATAAGATGCCATTAAGAATTGAGAAAAAAAAATATAAAATTGTTGCAATAATCCTGATGTAGAGCTTTACGGCTTGAACTTTTGTTGAATGTTAAAAACCTGTTTTAATGAATTATTTTCAGTATTATACTTGAGTTGCGTAGTGTAGCGTAACGCATGCAATGAATATTAAACGTTAATAAAATAACAACAGGTGCAAAGCTATGTAAATAAGAACATTCCTCATACATGTGTGTAGTACATAATAAAATATTATTCAAGTTACTGTTTTTTGTCGTTTTATTTTAACAGTTTTGGTAAATACTTACTAAACTCTGATTTTTTTATTTGCTAGACTAAAATTACATAAAAAAACTGGAGACGTGATGTGTCGTGATGGTCGAAACACGATAAAACAAAAGAAAGCAGAATTTTGCGGGGGCTTTACTTAGGCGTACATTACGAGAATGTAATATGTGGGCGTCCAAGCAAAAAGGGTACATTCTCTTCTCGGCATTTAGTAGTCCGATATATAAGAAGTTTTGTAAAGTTGGGTGAAATATATTATAATAATAAATGCTCAATTATCTACAATTTCATATAGTATTTTTTTTTCAGCATTTCAACTTCAAATGTCTGATAAAAAAAAAAAATATATGTGCCAGTTTTTGAATATTTTTTCAATCCTTACTATGAATTGACTATTCTAGATACCGAATCTAGTCTTAACTCAATACACCACTACTGGACCCTTTTTGCTTGGATGCCCATAACTATATTATTTTTTTTTTTAAACGTTGCCCACACTAGCAATTTCGCCTGTATCGTGGGTGCGTTTACATACATTTAAACTCACATACACAAACAGCCTGCATTATGTTCTCATAATGTAAATACCAGACCTAACAGTTACGAACAAAAAAGGTTTTTAAATTCTAAGTCACGTAAAAAAAAAAGTTCAGAATACCCAACTTCGTTAATTGCCGTTACTAAAAAAGTTAAGATTTAATGGAAGCTAAACGTTTAACAGTTAATCCTGAATCCATACTGGTTTAAAATTTCGTAAATCGTAATTTCTATGTACTTAATTTTAGAAAAAGGATGGTACAGACGCCAGCACATCAACCTACTACAATCTGTCAAATTTCTTTAATAGATTTTCAACTTTATCGTTAAAGCAATAAGGTTCAAGGTTGATTGGGAAAATTTGACAGTTTCGGGTAGCTTGACCTGCTGGCGTCTATACAGACGCCAGCACATCAAGCTACTACAATCTGTCAAATTTCTTTGATAGATTTTCAACTTTATCGCTACAGCTTTAAGGTTCAAGGTTGATTGGGAAAATTTGACAGTTTCGGGTAGCTTGACCTGCTGGCGTCCGTACATCGCGGCGCAGTGCGTGCGGTGTCCTTTTGACAAGTAGAGACACATGTGACTTCATAAATTACCCTAGACTGATAAAATTTTCGTTTTCTTTAGTTATGTAGGTAGCAAGTAACATGGGTCGGATCCCCGAATATGTTTTGTCGTTCTCAAAATTGATTTTCATGAAGTTTTCAAAGGTGAGGATTGTGTAGTGAAGGACACGAAGTTATGGAGTCCGTTCGCAATTTTTAAAATGAAAAGTTAATTCGTTACTCGAAATTTTTACTAATGTTAAATAACGGGCACCGGTTCTTAGCGTTGAGAATACCTACATGATTCAAATCCATTTACTCACTGCCTACTCTATGTTAAGTGCTCACATAGCAAAATGATGTCAGTTGTTTGTTGTTTGATTCATCCTTGATGTTTGACCATGTGCATCCTAATCAAAGTGACTCGCGCTGATACGCAATCATTAAAGGGGATTGAAGATTTTTATAATATAATGGAGCGTAGCAATCTACTGTAGCGCAATTTTGTTTTTTTTTATTCAAAATGGCGGCCACGCATGAATCCTATGTAAATCGATAGCTGACATCAATGCAAACAGAAAACATTATAAGACCTATCCCCGTAAAGTCATGACATCCATATTTTTTGAACTTGCGTATCACTAGTAGGTAGGTAATCAAACATGCTAGCAACTTAAGTACCTAAAGACTTGCAAATTGCAGGATTTTTAATCTCAATCACATACATAAACTCACACCTTTCCTATGGGCGTAGGCAGAAACCTTTCAATTAAAATTAATAAAAAAATTAGTTGCGTTGCGTGTGATGTGACCAACAGACCAATAAATGTTTGTGTGACTCACAATCACAATCAAGAAACTAGCACAACTAACGACTTCATTTTATATTACGTGTATTCTAGCTAGGAGGAAAATGTACTGATTATTCATTAAATTGATATTATGAATTAATTTCCTCTAGTGTTCGAGACGCTCTAGATTCGAGATTTATCATTCTTTCCTCTTTAAATACATATATTACTTTATGTACTTATGCAGCCCATGACAAAACATGTAAGATCATAATTCTAAGAATAAGACCATGTTTTAAAACAAATAAATGTTTAATATTGAACATCTCTTGCTATAATGTAAATATTTAACTGATAGATGGCGTGGACCGTGGAAAAAAGAAACGAAAAATGGACTGTGTAAAAATATGGCTAGAAAAGGGCGTGACCACCGAAATGATGAGTATTATAGAGTTATGGAAGAAAAGGACATGTTGCACCTACCTCGAATATATCACACTAATATTAGAAAGGCGATAGTTTCTGAGTGAGTGTGTGTGTTTGTTATGTACTTCTTCACGCTCAAATGGCTGAACCAATTTTCATGAGATTTGGTATGGACATAGCTGAGACCCTGGATTAACACATAGGATACTTTTTATCTCGATATTCCCACGGGATCGAAACTTATGCAGGTGAAACCGCGGGGCGCAGCTATTTGGACATAAGGGCAAGAGAATGATGGCGATGGCATGTAATCAGAGAGCATAATAATTGCTTTTCAATCAATTGCTAGAAAACAATACACTTCTGTATTTTCTGAAGGGTTTGGCAGAGGTGAAGCACTATGATTTTGCTGCACCACTTCTTACCAGCTAAAGCGCTAGGAAGTGGTGAAGGGCAGGTCTTATGTAATTTTGACGTTGAAAAAGTGCCGCTTCTCAGCCTACTTTGAATAAATGATTTTTCATTTGGTTTGATTTATTATTTCACCTTTTTTCGCCTCAAGAGAAAGAAAGGAAAACCCTTGAATAGATGGCAGGATGACTGTGAGAATGGCTAGAAAGACATGGACTAGACAGGCAAGGAACAGGGAGGCATTGGAGGCCTTTGCCACACTCGGAACTGATATTGAATGTTTAGTATTACAACTAGTACTGACAAAAGGCTATAAATAAAATAAAATAATTTCATCTTTGCTAAAGCCTTCAGAAAATACAATAATGTGTTGCACAGCCAGATTACATACATTAAATTTGTGCTAAAAATAGTACAACAACAATCCATGCTCGGTGAGCCTATTGCAATTCATTCAATTGACTGTAGACTGGGCCTGCTCCTGTAAAATTGAGCAATAAGACTATCCTAGCAGGTGGTTGTACCCAGGACCATACACTAAACATACCCCCTTGAACAATGACGCAGTTTTCTAATAGTAGTTGATCACAAGGTTGTCTACTTAAGGCTCCCCGAAATGATCAATTGCTATTGTCAATCGCTTCAATTGCATTTGGTAAACAATCAATTTGCGCATCAATGTGTTTCGTAAATATTGACAGTGGCAATTGATCATTTCGGGGACCCTTTAGTCCAACTAACTTAAATCATCGGCCTAAGTCTATGATAAAAAGACCTACGCAATTATAACTGCAACAAACTAGAAACCGTTCAGGTAAACAAAATGAAAAAGTTGATGTTAAATCATGAAAAAATCACTTTAATTTTTTTAAGGAATGCTTATAAACAATCTTACGAACTAATAATACGAAGCACATTAGTCTTCCCACTCGTGATCTTCAGTTTTATTGTCGTCTTCCAGGTTGGTAGGCACTGAGTCACCTCCCTCATCCATCCTTTTGAACAAAGAAGTTAATAACTTCTTATTTAAATGGTCTGTTAGACTTGTCTCCCTTGGTGGTTGTTCAGGGATGTTCTCTGCTTTCACAGGCGTAGTTTTATCGGGCTCCGGCATTTTAGAAGTGATAAATTATTAAGGAAATCAGTAAATAAAACAAAGACGACTTCAACAAAAAACAGTAAGCAGGGTAATACGTTTAAATTGAAAGTATTACAAAGCGAGGCATTTCAGTGAATAATGTGATTATGTGAGTGCATTTTAATTTGGTTGGATTTGAGTTTGACAATTTCTCGATAAAATGGCAGCTGTCAATGTCATTGCGTTTTGTTTCAGCGAGTTGATGGAACAGGAGTTTAAATAAAGTCGAATTGAAAAAATAAATCTATAATGTGCTAAAAAAATCTGTAATTAATCAAATGCAAGAAAAGTTAATACAGAACACTAGTGTGACACAATTTAAAATAATTCCTTTTTTTTTGTGTGGTCTTTACACGTAAAGTGTCGGCTACTGACTGAACTCTTAAAAAACGCTAAAAGCCTTGCTTAAATTATAACATTTATAACTCTTAAAATACGCTAAAAAGCATTGTTAAATTATTTGATAACTCTGATTAGAATAACAATTAATGAAATCAATAACTTCTGATTATTTTTGATCGCAGCGCAATTTTTGTTTCGTAATTTCGTCGCGTTCATAATTTTTTTTTGCTGTCATCCTGTCCTGTACTATACGTTTCAGCCAGCGACATTTTTCGTCGACTGGTGTAGAATTTGGCCAAAGAAACGCCCTGAAAAGTTAGTATTCATCTCTGAATTAGTGTTAAACGCTAAAATTCTTAATTGATCAATTATTTTCAGTATATGTGTAGCAAATCAATGAAAATTTGTGTTTCAATGTCGGCTAATGTAATGCTCTTACATAACTTGGAATCTAAGGACATAACCTGCATTTCGATCATCTGATTTTTGTGTTTTACATTTCAGAGCCATAAAAATGTTGGGACGTGCAGCACCGGGTGTCTGCCAAGTGGTGGCCATGGCCAACCAGCAGCAGACCAGGAATATGGCTACTCTGAAACATATTTCCATGCGTCTGAAGTCTGTAAAGAACATTCAGAAGATTACCCAATCCATGAAGATGGTGTCAGCTGCTAAGTGAGTCCATAGCCTTATTTAACAAGTATGCAATTAACATTTTGTAAATGGAATTCTCAAAATTGACAGATTTCAAATCTGTCTGGTCTTCTCCAAAGAGTATAGTATCTATGTCTTCTCATTGTCTGTCAGAGTGTCAACCAATTTAAAATCAAAATAATAAGAATTCTAAATAATCTTAATATTTTTCTCTTTACAACAGCTGTAATATAACATTTCTAATGATGTTCTTGATCTGGCAAACCACTCTTATCACTACATCTTTATTTTAATAATTCTTCTGTATGTGTGTATGTCACAGAACTAAACGGCTGGACCGATTTTGATGAAATTTTTTGTGTGTTCGAGTGGCTATCTGGATGGTTTAGATCCACAATTGGTACTGCGATCGAGTTCTAGGAAACAGGATAATGTCTGGTCATCTAGTATATTATAAAACAAAGTCCCGCTGCCCTGTCTCTCTGTCTGTCTAAATGCGATACACAAAAACTATCTAACGGGATTTTCATACCATCCTCACCAATGATCAGAGTGATTTATGAGGAAGGTTTAGGTGTATAATTCATTTTGGTTTTGTGTAAATTGGCTGAAACATGAAGATGATTGTTGAAAATGTCTAAAAAAATTATGCCGACTGGAAGCTTTACTAGCATGCGCTGTGTAAACCAATATAATTATATCTCTATCACAGCTTATATAATATAACTATATACTATATTATAATATGGGTTGTCAGAAGCCCGAAACTCTGACAAACAGTCTTACCAAAGGGTTTTGTATTACCCAGTAAGTGGGTTGTAGAGGTGAGATAGGCAATCGCTCCATGTAAAATACTGGTACTCAAACTGGAAGCCGACACCAACATATTTGAGAAAAGGCTAGGCAGATATTTATAATATAATTCTATCACTACATCACATGCCTATGCCAAGACAAGAGATTCCACACCATTTTTCAGTCACCGGTTCCATTTTCGGACTTCATTTCTCATTCTATGCATCCACTTTAACCATCCCTCTTTACATTGTCATCTCGGCTGTGACTGTTAACCGAATATGCTTTACTTTTGGATGCCACGCCACCTGCAAGGAAGAATAGAATTATCTATTCTAATCTAACAGCACCTCATTAGCCAGTTCTGGGGATGATAAGCTGATTGTGCAATGAAAATACAGCTAAACAATTTTTTCCATGAAAAATATTTACTTTTATGTATGCCTGATATTGCATATTTCAAATTTAACAAAAATTTGCATGCACCTTTAATTTTGTCCACAATTTATAAGACAATTCAATTAAGAATAGACACCCATCTAGTGGGGAACCTTTTCTTTATACAGCATAATCCGCCTATAATGTTCCCACTGCTGGGACACAGGCCTCCTCTCAGTGAAAGGAATAGGTCGTAATCTACCACGGGGGCCCAGTGCGGGTTGCCTTTTCTTTAGGGATATGCCTAAATCGGGCCCATTTACAAAAGAGAAAATCTGCATGGTTATTACAGCCGAAGGTAGTACACTACTGACCATAGAGTTCCCCAAAGTATAGCCATAACAAGCGATCCTGATGTTTCTCGCGACTTACACCATGTCGATTTAGATTTTTAATAAATATGTTAACGCCACCTGCTACGATCCTTTCATACTCCTTTTGCTTCGTTTCATCACATTCATTCATCTTATGGACAATTATTCTAGTAATTTTAAGAAGTTCACAGTCTGAAGGCCAATTCTCGCAATTTAAAACGTTCACAAAATCTAGTCGCAGTCTCATCTCGACAAACAAATGTCAAAAACTTGTCAAAATAATAACAATAATAATTTTATTTAATCAAATAATAATTTATTTATTTAATCAAATAATAATTTATTTAATCAAATAACAATGTTAACAATAACCAGTAGTAATCTGTAGGCACACTATTCATTCATTCACTAATCACACTTGACATACAAACAAAATGTAGGGAATTAGACGTATTTTTGACAGATTGAGACTGAAATCAGACTGTGAACATTCTTAAAATTACGAAAATTGTATCAGTCTCAATCTGTCGGAGGTACCTCTAATTTCCCTACATTTTGACAAGTTTTTGACATTTGTTTGTCTGATGAGACTGCGACTAGATTTTAAACCTTTTCAATTACGAGAATTGGCTTTCTGGTCAAACACGCACGCTGGTTGCGAGTACTACCCACCTGACCTTTCTGAAGAACATCACCAATAAGGTCACTATAATAATATGTCCTAGAGCGTTCCCTCCCGGCGTAAGCGCTTCGTTCTTGTATATGGTGTCGGTATAATATGGTTATGTCCTTGCTTGCAGGTATACCCGTGCTGAACGTGACCTCAGGGCTGCTCGCCCTTACGGCGAGGGAGCTGTCCAGTTCTACGAGAGGGCTGAGGTAATGTAACCGTTTATTAGTCACTGACGGTGGTATAGTATTTTTATCTCGATTAGCGACGCGCGCTTTATTTGTGGTAAACAAGTGTACAAACACGCTGTGAACGTGAAGACCAGTAGCTTCAGCACATAACACACACACACACAGTTCCGACTGCGCCACTGCGCTCCTGCGCTTACAAACACATTCACAACGCGTTTGTACACTTGGTAACCGTTTGGTTACCAAGAATGATATGAGAATAATGTGAATGAATGATATGAGAATAATGTGAATGAATGATATGAGAATAATATGAATGAATGATATGAGAATAATATGAATGAATGATATGAGAATAATAATTATGAGTACCTTCGAACGAAAATAAAAATGTCGACTTTAATTAAAGGGCTTTTCACGAAAAAAAAAATCCGTAGTATACAGTCATGTGATGGAATGTCTATTAATCTTTTTATAATCTCACTTCACTTGGCGTATTTGACCAAGTATTGGCGTTAATTGGCTAATACAAAATGTACCGTATTAGCGAAACAACCCGAATATTTGTACAAATAAAGTTTGACTAAGTTTGCCCGTGTGCAGTTTCTTGTTCCCCGACCCACCGCGTCGCAACGCAACTTCCCCAAGAATTAGGCTAACAAATGCAAAAAGAATTTTTCAAATCCAACTGGTAATTCCAGATATTAACGCGTTCAAACAAACAAACTCTTCAGCTTTTTTATAATATGTTATTATTGGTGCCAGGTTGCTGCCCCCGAGGATGACCCTAAGCAGCTGTACATCGCCATGACCTCCGACAGGGGTATGATGCCATTTCATTAATTTTTCCATTAACATTTTTGTATAATATCGTCGCCTGCATTACGCTTGAACAAGCAAATAACGATTTTTTTAAAGTCCAGATCTTATCTTGGTCAGATCATGCGACATTTCGTCTTAGAGGTATGAGGAACAGGGTGTAAAGTTCACTCATCCTCCATAGAAAAGGGAGGATCCTCCGACTAGAAGGGTGTTGTGCCTGGAGGGCTACTGCCCGACTATTGATGTCGGGACGTTGTATATATGCTAGTTGCGCCGTAAACTCTGCTTGCGCGATGCAGGATTTTATGTGACGCGTAGTTCGCATGTGGCGATGTAGATGTCGCCAGATCGTTAACAAACCGTCCCGTCCCCTGTCAGGTCTCTGTGGCGCCGTGCACACGGGCGTGTCCAAGGTCATCCGCACGCGGCTCTCTGAGCCCGGCGCGGAGAACATCAAGGTGATCTGCGTGGGAGACAAGTCGCGCGCCATCTTGCAGCGTCTGTACAGCAAGCACATCATCAGTGTTTGTAACGAGGTCAGTACCTGCATCAATGGCTAAAAACAAACTGTTAGGCCCTTTGTACACGGCACGGTTTCTTTACAGTACGGCGTATAAATCGCGCCGTAGATAAAAACGTCTCTGTCAGCAAGCTTCCATAGTGATCCATACAACACTGACGACCGTACCTACACACGGAGAATGAACCGTAGTTTTTCACGGCAAGAAAAACGTGTGTGTACGGGCTTCCCTTCATTATAAATGAAGGGCAACAACATTCTTATTCTCACATGAAAGAAATATTGTTTTTACAAATACATTTGGTGTTGAGAAAAAGAATGGCTTGATTTGTATACTCCTTACTTTCATCTTCCTACAAATGTTTTATAAGCTTTGCACAGATCCTTCTTCTGTCTTTGGAAGGGCTGATTTTGATAATGGGAAAAGTAAATTTTTCATAGGGCGCAAGTGCAGTTGTAGCGCAGGAAATGTAAGTCAAACAGCAGTAAAGAAGACTCAGATTTTAATTGCTGAAATGTTTCAACAAGAAAAATGCTCTATCAAATTAAAAAAAAAAAACAATTTGTAGCATTACTCCTATCATTTTTTTTTTTGTGTTGTCCCACCGTTGGCCAAAGACCAAGCTTTCCGCTCTTCCCTGTGTGTTGCCAGTCTCCCATAAATGCCTCTAAAACCCGTCATTATAAACATAAATTATTTACAAAACCTTCCCTCCCACCAGATCGGTCGCCTGCCGCCCACTTTCAACGACGCGTGCAAGATCGCTGGCGCCATCTTGAACTCCGACTTCGAGTTCGCTTCGGGCAAGATCGTGTACAACAAGTTCCGCTCCGTCGTGTCGTACCAGCAGTCCGACCTGCCGCTCTTCAGCCAGAAGGCTGTAGAGGTGAGTACTACTATATACGCTGCGCCCAAAGTAGAAGTGTGGTGGAGAAGTTGGCAGTCTGCAGAGAGCACTCGCATAATTCTCTGATAATTATGTAGACTTAAAAAATTACACTATAGTTCGCCAATTTCTCTGCCTAACCCTTGGGGTATTTATAGGCGTGATGTTGTGTTATTTTTAGAACTATGAGAGTCTTAGACATTATTTTTTTGAGTTTTCTGATGGTGGTTAGAGGATAGGAAATGCTAACTCCATTTTAAACTAAAAGTAATAAATGCTTTCAATAAATGAAATTATGAATGAAAATGGAGTTCTCATAAATATGTTTCAGTTAAAAATTGACTACATAATTTTTTACCCATTACTACATGCAATTTTTTTTTATTTTATACCAAAGCTTCCTAGAGTTGTAATAAAATAAAATCACGTCATCTCAGCATCACTGAGTATTCTTGATCTCGCTCAAAATTCTATTATAAAAAACTTTATTTTAAATCTTATGGGGCCCAGTAACACTGTCTGTACATACCATAACTATGGATAATTACCAACCAAATCTATACATGACAAATTACTCTAAAATTTCAGACTGCACCTAAACTGGCGACCTACGACTCTCTCGACGCGGACGTGATCCAAAACTACATGGAGTTCTCCCTGGCCTCCATGCTGTTCTACGCGCTGAAGGAAGGCGCGTGCTCCGAGCAGTCTTCACGTATGACGGCTATGGACAACGCTTCCAAGAACGCCGGAGAGATGATTGAGAAACTGACGCTGACCTTCAACAGAACTCGCCAGGCCGTCATCACCAGGGAGCTGATTGAGATCATCTCTGGAGCCGCCGCCCTTGAATAAATGCAGTCTTGAAGTCGTTTTGCTGAGATTTTCGGGTGTTTTTTTGCTAGTAATTTTATTTTTATTGTAGTGGAATTCGTTTTAAGAAGTGGTTCAAATAAAACATGCGGGACACGATAAAATTGAGAGCGTTCTAAACGAATTCTACTGTACTAAACTTTTAGTTAATTCAGTTCTTTTTACAAGAAATGTTTTGGGGCATTTATCCGATCGCAAATTTTTGACAGCTATTTTATAGCGGGAATATCGAAATTGATCTCAACAAAACGATGTAGAACGAATCTGATCATGTTAACACAATATTTATTTTAACCGTTTCAAGTATAATATTTCCAATAGTATGTAAGTACAATGCCGACATTCCCGACGAAGTGTTCTGTGCTTTGGTGGAAACTCACGCAAATATCGCTCAACTGGCTTCAACACCTTCCACTGAAGTATGGGACACTGGTAATTCATTCTATGTATTTGCGAAATGTTGTTGTGTAAGGATACAGTGGTGGTTAGCAATAAATACCATTATAGAAGTATGTGTTTTATTTTATACGCATATTGACATGCGTACGGCATTTTCACTGCGTTCCGACGAACTAAAATGGGTTATTCAGTTTTTCCCTAAGCCTATAACAGGCGCGGTTGAGCCCTGGGGATACTACTCCGAAGTAGTATCTGCCGAATGTTCGGCCGTTTCCTGCTACGAAGTTACTATTTGGTTCGGTCGGTCCCGATCCTAAACTTTCGAATATTGACTATATGGTCCCGACCCAACTGAGCCGAACCGAACGTTTTTCGCATTTTTCAATAAATATTCGGTTCGGTCAAGTGTCGGTCCGATCCGAACATTCGCACTTTGCACTTCGGAGTAGACCCCCAGGATTTTGAGGGCGGATCACCATGGGTGCCAAGGAACATTTTGTAGGGAGGTATACCTCCTCGTTGGCCAAGTGGTCGCATGCGCTAATGCTGAGCATTAGGTCCTGGGGTTGTTTCCTAGGTCGGGTAGCGTTATTGGATTTTTCAATCGGGAATTTCTTAGAAGCAGTCTCGACATCGAGGTAGTGAGCTAGACCGCGAGGTATCGTAGTATCTTCGGCATGTAATTACCCTAACAGGGATGATTAAAATAGGGGTTGAAGGATTAAATATTGCAGTGGCAGAAACCATCCGGGAGAAAAGGGCAAAAAGTTGTATTAAAATAAAATGCTCAAATACTCGCTGTAAATTTTTATTCTAACTTACAATCAAAATCCCATAGCAGTCTTAACGTTAAAATTATTCTAAAAGTCGTGAGCTCGTCACAAGATAACATGATTTACTACATTTTGGTATCAACAAAGTGAATATATTTACAAAATGATTGTACGAATTAAAATTATGACACATCTAGTGAACATAGGATCACTTAACATCATGTGTGTAACACACAATGGCAATGCCATCCATTTTGACAGTTCATCAAGATTCATTGCGTTATTTACGTTGTCGAGCAGACACATTTCTCAAATATATGAAGGCTATGAAGCAATGTATTAGGTATTTATTATACTGTACAAAGGCGGACTTAATGCCTGAGGCATTTTCTACCAGTCGACCTTAGGGTGATGCAGAGCAAAAACATGGCAGGTGCAACATACGGGATAAATAGATATGAATTTCCTTCAAAATCCTTCAAATTGCGAGTGTGTAGTACAATTGGAATGCTGCACGTTGAAAAGAACTTCTGAATTCTGATGTAAACCTCGATCCTATAAGTTCTAGGCTAACACAATTTAGATTGCCATCAACACGCAAAAAAAAACAGGGGTTTGGATATACTATGCGATCAAACTAAGAATAGCATGTCCTTTCGCCAAGGCACTCTATACAAAACTAGCTTTTGCCTGCGACTTCGTTCGCGTGGAAGTCGTAAGATACACAATAATACACAAAAGTAACATCCATTTTTATAAAGCTCCCTCGATCCGCATCCCTCGCCCGTGCTTTTACTTCGTTTTCGTTTAGCGTTCTTTTTGTAAGCTCGGTTCCTAAGGGTCGTAGCGTATTGTTAGCCCGTAGCCTTTCTCAAGAATTGGGCTATCGAATGCAAAAAGAATTTTAGAAATCCGACTGGCGGCTGTTCCAGTGATTAGCGCGTTCCAACAAACAAACTCTTCAGCTTTATTATACAATGTGTAACCGAATTAATGCACATTATGAAAGTACTTTGTTCAGAATCCTTTACTGAATCGATTTCTGTCATTTTTAATATAGGTAATATTTTATCCCAAAAATAATTAAAACTACGTAAATTGTCAGTTGCCTGTCACACTTCAGCTGTACAGTCAAAACAAACCAAAATGGATGAAATACCCACTAAGCTAGACCCTTATACGAGTGCAACTGTGTGCATGCGTAGATTTGTAATGTGACCATAATTTTCTCCCACAATCAGTATAACTAATTAGTTAAAAAAACAATGTTTTCTACATAATAATAAAAATTCAGGGTATGTATTATGATTAAAACATAATATTCTAATTGGGGTGTCTGGTGGTGTGCGTTAATTTCGGGACATGTTGTATATTAATATAATATATGTATATCTTAATATATATAATTCTTCTGTGCGTGTGTTTGTCACCTAACTCCTTCTAAACGGCTGGACCGATTTGGATGAAATTTTGTGTGTATATTTCAATGGGTTCCTGAATGGTTTGAAAACTCAATTGGACCCGGTATGTGGGGCTGCTTTTCCGGGCAAGACGGCGTCTGCCGTGTCCACTAGTTGTATATAAATTACAAATATTAACTTACGCGATGTAAATGAAATTAATAAAAACTGTAGCAATTTGCGTAAAGGTCCAATCCTATTCTCATTTTGATCGCAAAGCACTGGCTGGTGGCATTATTATTTTACAGTAACGTGTTTTTCGTTAGCCATAACAGTGGTACAAGGACATTTTGGCGCCTGTATGACATTGACAGGGGGCGCGTTATTCGTGAAGGGAACAGTTAAAAATCTATAAATATAAGATTTAACCACATATCCAGGTGGAATATTTCAACATAATGATGTCTACAAAAAGCTTCCAAACGTATCTACAAGCTATATTATGTACTAAGAAAAATATTCAAACATGTCCTAACACACAACATTGCATAACAATATATATTATAATTATTGATCTATTTACGTCACTATAGAGTAAGTATTATCGCGCTTCGATATCTTTAGAGGGAAAGCACATGCTATAATTAATGAAATAACTAAGTACGACTGCGGAGCATAGGTTCCTGGGTTCCATCGGGCAGTGTTTGTTACCTTTCCATAAGGATTTTTTTTGCAGCAGTCCTTAACCCGAAAAAAAAAAATCAAATTTTCCCAATCTACCTTGAACCTTAATACTTGAGCGATAAAGATGAAAATCTGTTAAAACAAATTTGACAGATTGTAATAGCTTGATGTGTTGGCGTCTGTATCAGCGATTGTTCATAAGAAAAATACACTCGAAACGACAATAAATATAATCGTTAATACCGTTGAGCGCTTACATTCAAACGGCTTCTATACTTGAATAGAATGAAGATAACTCTCAAGTTATGTAACAACAAACCGAATGTCATACTGAACAAAGTCCAAATTCCATTACAACCAAAAACTTATTAGGACCGTTTTGTTACAAATGGCCACTCAAAATTCAACTTAGAATACATTCCATTAAAGTAGATAACTGATTAAGTGGCGATGGAATGTACATTATCTGAGATTATGAACGCTGAGTAACCGATATTAGATTAATTTCGTGCCCGATAAATGGCAGTAGGCTCTATTACATCATAACCGGTCAAATATAGGTTTTATTGTGCATCTCACCTAAATTATCGTGCAACACAGACATTGGTACAGTAACTGGAACCCCAAACACCAGTTTTTCACCAGTTTTTTTTGTTTTTCGGGCGTATTTCGTGCCAATTACGACCATCACAGCCTCATAGGCGACATGCAATGACCCCACATTATCATAAATAATACTTTATCAGCTTCCCTCTTCAAGCATAACGCGAGAATACATACAAATCGATATACATAGCGTGTAATATATAGCACAGTATCGAACGCGTACAGGCAGTTACGTTGTAAACTGTAATTGTTTGTAATAAGCTACTATGTACAGACCGCGGCGCCGCCCGCGACGGCGATAGTATTCACACATATTGTTACCTGAAAGAGAAATTAAAATAATTAAATTAACTGACATTATTACCCTTGTGGCTGGAGGATCCTCTCTTAACATCGGAGGAGCATCACAGTCAGTTTTCCCATAATATTTTCAGGTAATATGTATTAGATTAAAACTCTTTACTTTGTAGTAAAACAAAAAAGAAAAAAGCGTTTTTAATACAGAGACATCTAGTATAAGTTTTTAAAAGTTCTCATATGGTTGCCGTCATCTTGGATTTTCATTTTGGCCTCACTAGCGGCTTTAGCACCCTCGAAAACCATGAAGATGTAGTGTCGCTGTGTGTACTCACGTGCGGCCGTCAGTCAGCCCGCAGGCGCGCGGGCGGCGTGCGCCACACGGCGGAGGATGTAGTGTCGCTGTGTGTACTCACGTGCGGCCGTCAGTCAGCCCGCAGGCGCGCGGGCGGCGTGCGCCACACGGCGGAGGATGTAGTGTCGCTGTGTGTACTCACGTGCGGCCGTCAGTCAGCCCGCAGGCGCGCGGGCGGCGTGCGCCACACGGCGGAGGATGTAGTGTCGCTGTGTGTACTCACGTGCGGCCGTCAGTCAGCCCGCAGGCGCGCGGGCGGCGTGCGCCACACGGCGGAGGATGTAGTGTCGCTGTGTGTACTCACGTGCGGCCGTCAGTCAGCCCGCAGGCGCGCGGGCGGCGTGCGCCACACGGCGGAGGATGTAGTGTCGCTGTGTGTACTCACGTGCGGCCGTCAGTCAGCCCGCAGGCGCGCGGGCGGCGTGCGCCACACGGCGGAGGATGTAGTGTCGCTGTGTGTACTCACGTGCGGCCGTCAGTCAGCCCGCAGGCGCGCGGGCGGCGTGCGCCACACGGCGGAGGATGTAGTGTCGCTGTGTGTACTCACGTGCGGCCGTCAGTCAGCCCGCAGGCGCGCGGGCGGCGTGCGCCACACGGCGGAGGATGTAGTGTCGCTGTGTGTACTCACGTGCGGCCGTCAGTCAGCCCGCAGGCGCGCGGGCGGCGTGCGCCACACGGCGGAGGATGTAGTGTCGCTGTGTGTACTCACGTGCGGCCGTCAGTCAGCCCGCAGGCGCGCGGGCGGCGTGCGCCACACGGCGGAGGATGTAGTGTCGCTGTGTGTACTCACGTGCGGCCGTCAGTCAGCCCGCAGGCGCGCGGGCGGCGTGCGCCACACGGCGGAGGATGTAGTGTCGCTGTGTGTACTCACGTGCGGCCGTCAGTCAGCCCGCAGGCGCGCGGGCGGCGTGCGCCACACGGCGGAGGATGTAGTGTCGCTGTGTGTACTCACGTGCGGCCGTCAGTCAGCCCGCAGGCGCGCGGGCGGCGTGCGCCACACGGCGGAGGATGTAGTGTCGAGGCGCGCGCGCTCGATGTTCGGGAAGATGTCGCGCAGGTCGGGCGAGTGCACGCGCACTGAGAACAGCCGGTCCACGTGCGGCGCGCCCAGCCGGCTCTGGATGTGCAGCTGTGCCTTGCGGGCCTGCGGGGGGTGAGAGCGTTAGATACGAATATTCAGACCCGTGGGAAGACAGTTGACAAATTATTCGTGTTGTCGTGTAGTTACCTTGGCCGTGCTCCAGTCGGGCACAGGCCTGTCGACGGGCTCCTCGTCCTCGTCGGAGTTGAGGTACTGGAAGCCGTCCGCCATATACGCGGGAGAGAGCTGGCGTCGCCAGGCGCCAGGTGTGCCCGGGGTCTTGAGGGGAGTGTATGCTGAGGAACACAGAGGGATTGGTTATCATCTAAAACGCCATTTATGCGAACTACGCATTAAAGACCTGACGTCGTACAAGTCCTGCATCGCGCAAGTAAAGTTATCCGCGCGACTGGTATGTTCAACGTCCCAACGTCAACGGTCGGGCAGTAGCCCACCAGACAACACCCGTCTGATCGCAAGGATTCCCTTTTCTATGGGGGATGATCCTACTAATATTATAAACGCGAAAGTTAGTATGGATGGATGGATGTTTGTTACTCTTTCACGCAAAAGCTACTGAACGGATTTGGATGAAATTTTAGCACACAGATAGTTTATAACCAGGATTTACACATAGAATACTTTTTATCCTGATATTACCACGGGATCGAAACTTATGCGAGTGAAACCGCGGGGCGCAGCTTGTAAGAAAATAATAATAACGGCCGGTCGGTATGGTATGATAGTACGGTATGATCGGTTATCATTATTTTAACATTATTCTAGACTTCTAGAATAATGTGCTCAATTCATGGTTACAGTTTGCGCGTCGATGTCCCCACTGTATATAAAAACGGCTGTTTTAGTCAACTTTGCAAACCTTTGTTCGATTCCTAACAATTTATATTTTTTGTGCTACCGTTTTTTAAATTTTGTTATACTACACTCGAGAGCAATGAATCCGGGTCACTTGAAGAATCCTAAAAATCTCGGAAACTAAAAATGCTAGGTTAATGCAATAAATTGTATTTAATAGACAATGTAATACTCCTTAAATGAAGTTATTAAAACTTCTTAGTTATTGTAAAGTTATATCATAAAAAAATCCAATTTGAAAAAGGGCCACATTCGAAGATGGAACTACGAAATTACAGCATTTGGTTTTGCTTTTGTTTGTAATCTGTCATTTATGTGGGTACATAAACCATGTTGATAGTGTTTTATATTCATTATTCAAGCTGAAATTATGTCGCTTACGCCTGAAGAATGCACCAGAATACTTACAATGCTGGAAACCGGCCGGAGTCAGCGCGATACAGCCAGGACTGTCGGTGTGTCGCTGTCAACAGTACAAAGAGTTCTCCGACGTTACGAAGAAACTGGTTCTAACCTACGCAGACCAGGAACGGGCAGAACCAGGTGTACCACAGCACGAGAAGACCGATACTTGGTGAACACCATGCTTCGAAATAGCTTTCTCACAGGAACTGAACTCACAAATCAGTTTCGACGCCTCGGAGGAAGTAACCCAAGTGCATGGACAGTAAGACGTCGGCTTGCTGAATCTAACTTAAAACCCCTTAGACCTGCAAACGGCCCTAAACTGGAGCGTGGGCATCGTATTTCAAGACTAAGATATGCCCAGAGCCACGTAAATTGGAGTATTGAAGATTGGTCAAAAGTTATGTTCTCCGACGAATCAAAATTTATGCTCTACAAGCACGATGGAAGACACAGAGTGTATCGAAGACCGGGGGAAAGATTCAAGCAAGCATGCATCGAAGAAAAAGTAGCCTACGGTGGTGGGTCTGTACTTGTGTGGGCCGGAATTTCTTCTGAAAGTCGCACAGAGCTGGTGATCATAGAAAACGGCTCTTTAACTAGCGTAAGATATGTGGAAGAAATCCTCAATGATCACGTTGGTCCATTTATGGTCAATTTAGGTGAGGATGCTATATTTATGCATGACAATGCCCAACCTCATACAGGCAGGATTGTGAATGACTACCTTCAAGAGATGAACATTACTCGTATGGAGTGGCCAGCGCGCAGCCCGGATATCAACCCGATCGAGCATGCTTGGGACGAGCTAGGCAGATGCGTAAAACAACGAAACCCTCCCCCAATCACGCTTCGTGAGCTCAAAATTGCTCTCACAGAGGAATGGGAGAATATTCCCCAAAATCGTATAAGGAACTTGGTGTACAGCATGCCAAACCGCGTAAACGCAGTAATGGAAGCACGAGGAGGCAATACGAAGTATTAAAATTCAAGAAAATCGTAATAAAGTTTAAAAATTTCATGTTTCCTATTTTTGTTTTAAGGAGAGATCAGCAGTTTTTTTCTTTATGTAATTTTGTGTTAATAAAATGTATGGTGACTCATATTTTTTTTACTTTCATTTAAGGAGTATTACATTGTCTATTAAATACAATTTATTGCATTAACCTATCATTTTTAGTTTCCGAGATTTTTAACATTCTTTAAGTGACCCGGATTCATTGCTCTCGAGTGTATTATATTGGCTAGAACGTGGCTGTTATTTTAGTATATTGTGGTTTCTTACAACTCTCACACGAATGAAGTCGCGGGCTAAAGCTAGTATAATAAAGCTGAAGACTATTTTTTTTTTGTTTGTACGCGCTAATCACTGGAAATAAAAAATATTTTTGCATTTTGATAGAACAATTCTTGATGAAGGTATAGAATAGAATGGGTATGAATTCTAATTGTGTCTGTAACCTACTAACACTAGAAGTTAAGTAAAATTGTTATTTACTCTATGGACTCCTGTCTGAAATGAAAGTTTTCTAGTCTATAGACTATTAAACATCACGCCGACGTCCTTGGGAGCCGAGCAAAAAGAAAAAATGCAGACAGAACGCTGAGCGAACAAGTAATAACGCGGGCGGGCGATTCATACACACATCAACACTGTGCATTAGGTAAATCGCTTATAACAGATGTGAACTAGCGATTGCAGCAAGACACAATACATTGATTGATTCACGTACGGTATTATAATGTCTGTAAGAAGCCATAAATAAGACAATTCAATAAGATAAGGCAGTTTATATATTTATTTTTAGTGTCCGACCGAAAGTTCGGTTTCGGTTTCGGTTTCGGCCGAGTTTCGGCCAAAAATCAAGTTTCGGTGGCAGTTTCGGTTTCGGCCAAAATTGGCCGAAACTTTTGCCGAAACCGAAACAGTAACAATTAGTGATTTGATTTATTGATAACTGATAAACATTTTGCCATGAGAACTTAATTTGAAAAAATAATAAAACTATTATTAATATTTTTTTATATTATCTATATAATATATAAAATGCAAAGTCCTGACTGACTGAGACATCAACGCACAGCCTAAACCGCTGGTCCTAGAAACATGAAAATTGGAGGGTGTATTCTTCGTGAAGAGTAGGTATCCACTAAGAAAGGGTTTTTCGAAATTCCACCCCTAAGAGGGTGAAATGGGGGGATTTTGTTTGTATGAAAAATCTTATTCCTTGAGTTAATAAACTTGAAACTTGGCACGAATACTTATCTAAGTAATTATGAAGTTGGGCATTTTTTGTTTTTATAAACTACCCCCTAAAAGGGGATTGGGGGGTTTCAAAGTTTGTATGGAAGAATTTTAGCGCGCTGTCCGATTTAATCGAAACTCAGTATTTATACCTAAAATTTAAAGGAAAGAATAATGATTATCAGGGTTTTTCGAAAATTACCCCTGACGGCCTGAAAAGGGGTAGTCAATTTTACAGGAGAGGATTTTACAGCGTGGCTTGATTAACTCGAAAATTGGTATAAATAATCTCTGAATCAAGTTATGAACACATCCCAAATGATTTTTCAAAATTCCACCCCTGTGGGGGTGAAAAGCGGGGATAAAGTTTATATGAAAAATCTTATTCTTTAGGTTAATAATTTTGAAAATTGGCATGAATACTCGCCTAAGTAAGCAATAAAGTTTATCATTATTAGTTTTTCAAAACTACCCCTCAAAGGGGTAGGGGATAGGGGTGTTGAAGTTTGTGTGGAAGAAATTGAATGCGCGGTCCGATTAACTCGAAACTCAGTGTTGATACTTTCGACAGAAAATAATTAATAATAAGTATGTAAAGTTGTCGAAAATTGACCCCTGACAGGGCAAAAAGGGGTAATTCGGTTTTTAGGAGAGGATTTGAACTTGAAACTGTATGTTACATTTTCACGCCTAAGCCACTGAACTTCTGATTTGGCAAAGCGATAGATGGCATCCTGGGGAAGCACATACTTTTTATCCTGGTAGCACGTTCCCGTGGGATTCCGACATTCACGCGGGCGAAGTTGCGCGCAGAAGCTAGTATTAAATAAATGATTACAACAAAATTAATATACCTACTGTGTTTCCATTTCATGTCCTAATTAATGCAGAATAATGGGTAAAATGCACCAAATTTCAGTATTTTAAGGAATTTAATAATTAACCACGTGAGTTTCGGTTTCGGTTTCGGTTTCGGCTGAAACTGAAGCCACGGCCGAATATTCGGTTTCGGTTTCGGTTTCGGCCGGAAAACCAGTTTCGGTCGGACTCTATTTATTTTACTACGCATTACAAATAGTTCGTTCTAAGACAGGTGTCAAAAAACGGTTAACCCTAATTGGCAGGGTATAGGGATGTTTCACTTTAAAAGTACCGGCCATATCCCAGCGTGCATTGCATAAAGGCATATAAGCAGTTCCTACCTCGATAAATCACCATAAGCCTGTCAATTACATTTTAGTGTGTGTGCCCCACAATAAAGAAACTCACTAAATTATCATACCTAACAAAAAACAAAATCTTCATACAAACACGCGCGGCAGTAGGCAGTCGCCAGAAGGCCTACTCGGTTTCCGTACTATTCGCAAATTATCATTGGTCTTTACTCATTCAAGTTAAAACGACAAAATTAAATTCCTGCCTACCTATACTGAGAACCAATGCACGCCTGCCATATCTTCCCTTTACACCTGTTCCCCATACCTCTATATACTGTATAATATCATACATGTTTTATATATCTGCATTAGAAAGTGTTTTATCTTGTGACAAACGCAACTTGTAATATATTAATAACAATAAAAATACTTACATTTATCTTCCATTTTATGTTTCATTTTCTGTTTCTCTATGTACTCCTTTTGTCTCTTCTCGATTTCTTTCGCCATTATTGCCGCCTCTTTCTTCATACTGTAAAAAAGTTGAATTTGAATTAAATATTTTCAATTTTGTCTGTGGAGCCTAGGAAAGCATGTTGAAACGTTGATCCTGACTGTCATTCGATAAACTTTCACAGTCTTACCAAGTGGTAATATGTTACCTAGTAACTGGGTAATGGAGGTCGAATAGCAGCCGCTCCTTGTAAAGTGTTAGTATTCAGCTGTATCCGGTTAGAATGGAAGCCGACCCAAAGTTAGGCTAGGCAGATGATGATGATGTATACAAGAATATATTGTATGTAGACTCACAAATGTTTCACCGATTGTGATTATAAAGCATAATTATAACGAAACAACCAATTGGAACCGTGCACCTAGTTTCTGACGTTATAAGTCCCCATGTAGATTTATATAAAATAAAACAATTAGAATGTTACACTTACGCGGCAGCTTCCTCCAGCTGTTTCCTCCTTGCGTCGTCGGCTCGCCTCTGTTCCTCCGCGAGTCGCTGCTGCCTCGCTTGTTCCTCGGCTCGTCGCCTTTCTTCCGTTTCTGCCACTTTGCGAGCCAACTCTTGCTTTTTCCTCTCCGCCTCCTTCAGCCGCTCCAGCTTGCCCAGGTCGGCATGCGCCTGCCTCTCCTGCCGGTCCCGCGCCGCAGTCTCCATGGCCGCACGCCGCTCCCGCTCGGCCGCGTCGCGCGCGGCGGCTGCGGCGGCCATCTTCTCTTCGCGTTTCCTCTTCTGCTGCTCTCTCTTGGCCTCGAGCATGGCTTCCTTCTTCTTGCGCGCGTCTTCCCTCTCCCTCTTCAGTTCCTCTGCCTCTCTCGCACGGTTGACGCCGCTCAGTTTAGATGTGGAGGAAGGAATCATGGTTTTGGTTGAAGTGACTATGTTGGCGCGTGGTTTTGTGGCGGAGCTTGATATTTGTGGCGCCTTCCCATTGAATATCATATTGTTCATCTTGGTGAGCGTCTCGGCCGATAGCACTGGTTTCACTATCTTGTCGGGCGGCGTGTGGGTTTCCTCAAGTTGGTCTTCTTGCTTCTTAGCCATTGCTCTTGTTTTGGTCCTGGTTACTCTAGAAGCTAACTCTTCGAATTGTTGAACTTTCTCCTTCACTGCAGACGAAGGTTGTAGTTGTGGAGGTTGTTTCTTAGGCGGGGTGTGCATCTCCTGCGCGTCACTGTCGTCTGTCAGAAGGGAGTTATCGTCTGTCAAGTTCACTTGTTTGGGATCTTTATCAATGACGACTGTGGCATCCATGATGTTAGTCTGTGGTTTCTCTATCACCATAGTCCCTCTGTTCGCCGCTTCTATCACCACAGTTTCGTTCATATTGCGAACATTCTTAGGCGTAACGGGCGCATGGTTATAAGCCCCATTCGGTATAACCACAGTTTTATCCATATCACTGGCTTTGTCCAATACTCTGGTCTTATCCATGGCGTCCACCTCATCTAAATTCGACCTTGTGAGCTCAACAATAGGGTCCTTTTTGGCTTTGTCTGCCTTTTTAGGTTGTAGTATGGGTGAGGATACTTCTGGTTGTGAAATCCGTTCTTCTTTGGGTGATATTTTTGTTTCTTGTGGTGCTGGTGGAGGGGTGATGTCCTGAGGTTTCTCTTCTGCCTTTTCTATTTCACTGAAAAGTTGTTAAATATGTTACTATGAGGTTTTGGCTAAAATAAGTTACATTATCATTGGGAAAGATTACTTGCTCACAATTCTTGGCTATTTAGTCATTTTATTTTTTTTTTTTTTTTGTGGCAACACTGGTAGCCGGTTGTCAAAAAAACGGTCTCTAGGTTAATTATTTTGATAAATTATTAAAAGTGTTATAAATACGTTAAATTAGTGTAATATAGTTAAACCTAGGTATTAAGTATTCCAAAAAGTGATTATCAAGTGTTTTTTGTCGCGAAAACTTCGTAAAAATAGAGGATTCAAAACCGGCTGTCAACTCAACGTACCAACGGTGACGGATTTCAAACTTTCATCGATCCCGGGGAGTATTTTGTTTTATTTAAGTGCTTGTATTACAGACCACAGAACATCACAAAGTACTGCTCAGGTCTCTGAGCTACGTCCATCACACACCGGCACGGTTTATGTCTCCTTTTGCTTGACAACTAGTGGAAGCAAAATCGACGACGAAAACATTCGCCCAGACAATAAACACTACATAATTTACTGCACAAAAATAGGCTCATTAAAGCTTATTCATATTCCTATTAACAACCTGCTAAGTGTCATAAAATTGTTATTGTCAATTAAGTTTCTTGTTTTATAATAAAAGCAGTACCTATTCCTTGTAACTTCACTTCTATTTATCATCTCCATCTCATTCCAAATAACTTCAACTAATTTTAAAATCCATTTGTTAACATTTCACTACTTATTTTTAACTTACTTTAGTTTTATTTTTATTTTTCCCTTCTACCTCCTACTAATCTAAATATTGGAACATCTTTTCTCACACTGTTATTTAGCTGCATAACTTCACGCATTTCAGGTGACTGACATTTCGAGAAACATGATGACCCGCAGTGCTACAATCAAGGAGATGGAAGCAAAACTGAGAGCTACCTTGACAAAGCTAGAGGTTTCTGAAGCTACATGCAAACAGCTGCTCTGTGAAAGGGAAGACAGTGAGGTGGAAATAAAGCTTATTAATGACAAGAACACTGAGCTTAAGAACCAGCTGGCTGAACTACATGTACGGCATATGGACATACTTGACCAGCATCAACACCTCCGTCAACTAGTGTTAAATTTCCAGGAATGTAGTGACACCCACGAACTGGCTTTGAGACGCATATCTGAACTAGAACAGGAATTAAGCAAGGCCCACAACACAATAACTGCTTTGGAAACTCTCAAAGCCCGTGAAGAGTCTGCGATCACCTGCAGTCTTTATGATGAGTTGGTTGGTAGCGGGTCGGGTCCCATGTGTGTTGAGCCAGTTGTAACAATAGATTTAACTGATGATACTATGATTAAAAATAAATTGTTTACTAGTCACAATAAGTTAAAAAAATATATTAAAATTAATAGATTAATTAGAAAAACGCAAAAATCTTTAAAATGCCAAAAAGTAAACAAATTAAATACAAAACTTAGGCAAAAAACAGTAAATTTAATACAAGAATTAAAAAACTGTAACAGTGAATTAGAATTGTGTAATGCTATGTATGACACAGACACTCGGCACCTTCAGGATGAGTTGTTTGTTAGGGAATACGCTCTAAAGGATATCTTTAGTAAATATGAGGCTTCTCAACAAGACCTGAGTAAGCGCATGCAGGAGGCTAATGAGTTGGCAGACCTGGTCAAGTATAATGCGGAGAGGTATGAGTCTTTGACAAATAACCTCTCTTTTAGCTGTACCTGCTCCCAGGGACCCCAACTTATTACACCCACACCCTCAGTAGCCCAGCCAGTAGGTAGCTGTATTAGTGATGATAGCAATAGTATGAATAATTTGATGAACACTACTTATATTTTTTCTGATAAATTTGGTCAAGGTTTTGGTAGCTTGTTAAATCAGTGTTCGCAACAATATGTAATTAATCATTGTTTACCCGGTGCCAGTATTAGCCAATTAATTAGTAATATCAAATTGACAAAAATAAACCCTAGTTCAACTGTTATATTATTATATGGGGATAGCTTAAATGTAAGAAAAAAGGACATAATTGAATGTGTCCATTTGATGTTGCATCTTAATGAGACTAATAATTGTAAATTTATTTTTTGTGCCTTGCCTTATTCCCATTATTTAACTGATGAGCAAAATAAGCATATTTATAATTTAAATATGTTCATTTATAATAGGACTTGTCGTCACAGTGATGCTATTTTATATTTTGATTGTAATCAATTCATTACTGATTACAAACTGACAAATTATACTATGTATTTGCCACCTAGTTGTAGGAGACAAATTGCTAATCTTTTAGCATACAATATACAGAGTGACACTGGTACTTGTAGTGTACCATCGATTACTGTTAGTACTGATACTAATACTACTTTTGATACGCCTTGTAGTTTAAACTATTAGGTGCGACAACGGGTCAGCCACATATGTTGAATGTTGTACATCAAAATATGCAGGGTCTGTCCGGCAAAGAGCTAGAATTAAGTTTATTTATGGAAAACTATGATGTTCAGGTGTTATGTTTGACTGAACACTGGTTGAAGGAACATGAAGTAGTGTTTATAAATGATGAAAACTTTACCGTACAGAGTGCATTTGTGAGAAAAAGTGCTATTCGCGGTGGCTCTTTAGTTCTTGTTTCAAACAAGTTGAAATGTAAACAACGTTTAGATTTAGTTAATCTTTCAATCGAGCGCACTATAGAGTTGTCTTGTGTTGAACTTGAGCGATATGTTATAATTTGCGTTTATCGACCCCCCTCTGGGGATTTTATTAGTTTCGAATCGGTAATGGAAGATACTCTCAATAGGTTAAAATCAAATAACAAAAGTATTATTTTATGTGGAGATTTCAATATTAATATTTTAGATGTTACTCCATTAAGTATTAGACTTCTCAATCTTTTGAGGTCTTATAATTTAATTAACTTGTTTTTTGAACCTACTAGGATCACAGCTTCTTCGTCAACTTGTCTTGATAATATATTTAGTGATTGTGATGCCAAAAATAAATTAGTGTTAACTGACTTAACGTCCGACCACTGTGGTTTATTAGCTTGCTTCCCCATGCCATTACATATAAAGCCACATAAACTTGAATGCAGGCCTTATACAGCTAGTCGTTGCAAAATTTTTAAAAATAATATAGCTCATAGAATTACACCATCGATAGTAGAATACGAGAATCCTAATGAAATTTATGGTGCCCTTTTTGATGTAGTGCAAAAAGAGTACCAATCCACTTTCAAGACCAAAACTATTAACATTAATGGATCCTCTGTTGGCTTTAACCAATGGGCTACTCCCGGTATTTATAAAAGTAGAGCGAGACTATACGAGTTATATGGTTTGAAAAAATACAGGTTTGATACTCCCTTCCTAGAGTATGTCAAAACTTATTCAAAATTATTCAAAAAGATTAGTGCTTTTGCTAAATCAAAATTTTTAGGCGATACAATAAAAAATTCTACTAATAAAGTAAAAACCACTTGGAAAATTATTAATAATGAAACGGGAAAATCGGTTAAACAAGAAAAACTACTTGAGATTATGGTCGACAACAAATTAGTTAATAAAGCAGCTGACGTAGCTGAGGCATTTAATGAGTTTTTTGCCAACATACCGATAACTACGACTCGCTCCTTAAATTCGTCCTCGTCTAAAGCTGAAAACCTTTTGCACAGTAGTGTACCTAAATGTAGTCCCTTATTTAGTTTCGAACATGTAACCCCGCGTGATGTAGTTAATGTTTTTAATACACTTAAGTCTAAAAACACCGGTGATTATTGGGGCATCTCCACTAAACTTATAAGTAATATAATAGACATCGTAGCCCCCTATCTAGCTGTTACTTTTAATAAATGTGTTGATTTAGGAACTTTTCCTGACCTCATGAAGAGTAGTAAAGTCATACCATTATTTAAATCAGGTAATAAGAATGACGTTGGCAATTTCAGGCCTATTTCTATCTTACCTGCATTCAGCAAAATATTTGAAAAGTTAATACTCAAGCAGCTGCTAAGACATTTTAATTTAAATAGCCTCCTCCATAATGAGCAATATGGCTTTACAAAAGGTCGTTCAACTACAGATGCGGGTGTTGCTCTGTTGAGACACATATTTGACGCATGGGAGAAATCACAGAATGCTATTGGAGTTTTCTGTGATCTCTCCAAAGCCTTTGATTGCGTGCACCATGACACGCTTTTGCGTAAATTACGTCATTACGGTGTCCAAAACGAAGCTCTCAACGTAATTATTTCGTATTTACATAATAGGGTCCAATGTGTAGATGTTAATGGTGTGAAGTCATCCGGGCTACCAGTTCAGTTAGGTGTTCCGCAAGGCTCAATACTGGGTCCATTCTTGTTCTTAGTTTACATTAATGATTTACCATTCCATTTGACGGGCATCTGTGATGTTGTACTGTTTGCAGATGATACCTCTCTTATTTTTAAAGTAGACAGGAATAGACAAGATTTTGACGACGTAAACAGTGCACTCTCAATAGTTACAGATTGGTTTACGTCAAATAACTTAGTTCTCAATGCCAAGAAAACCAAATGTGTAAAGTTCGCCTTACCGAATGTTAGAAACCTAGGACCCAACATCGTCTTAGATAAAGAGGTGCTTGAAACTGTAGGCTCGGCAATTTTTCTAGGACTAACAGTAGATGCCAAACTTCAGTGGGGACCTCATATATCAAGTCTAGCAGGAAGGCTCAGTTCGGCTGCCTACGCCGTCAGGAAAGTAAGACAATACACTGACGTTGATACAGCTCGTTTAGTCTATTTTAGTTATTTTCACAGCGTTATGTCCTACGGTATTCTGCTGTGGGGCAAAGCCGCTGATATACAAAATATATTTGTCCTTCAAAAGCGAGCTGTTCGAGCAATTTACCAGCTAGGTGCCAGAGTTTCTCTAAGAGATTTCTTTAAAGATATTGGTATTCTCACGGTTGCATCACAATTCATCCTTGCCAACATTTTATATATTAGGCAAAATTTACACTTGTACACTAAAAATAGTGATATTCACAGTGTTAACACTAGAAATAAGGACAAACTACGTGCCCCCTTTCACCGGCTTCATAAGGTTCATAACTCATTTGTTGGGCTTGGTATAACCTTTTATAACAAGATACCCTCTTCTTTTCTAGACTTGCCTTTTAATGCGTTTAAAGCTCAACTAAAATCCAACCTTTGTTCAAAGGCATACTATTCTATCAACGACTACTTAGACGATAAGAATAGTTGGTCACCCTAGTTTAACGCAAGACAATGTTTATGTTCCTTCTCCAGAATTAGCTTACTGCAGAACCCAGCAATGCATAAATGTGTAAGCTGTCACGCCCTTTATGCCTGGAGGCTTTTATTTGGGTAGTAAGTTTTTTTTTTTTTTTATTTACATTTTAATTAATTATTAATTAATTATTTTTTAGCTTGAGTACGTATAGTTTTTATTATATTTGTTGGTATATTGGCGTGGCTAGCTGACATATTATGGCAAATAATTAAATTTTATGTTCTGGTTTTGTAATGTTAATTACCGAACATAAGTACCTAGTATTGTATACATTCGTATTTTTTTTTTAAATTGAACAGACAGCTGTGCTGCTGGGGAGTTTGTTGCGCCACTTCTTCTTCCCAGCGATAGCACTAGGAAGTGGTGAAGGGCGGGCGTTTTTGGGGGACTGTCTTTTGTAATTTTGACGTTCAAAAAGTGCTGATTCTCAGCCTAATTTGAATAAATGACTTTTGATTTTGATTTTGATTTTGATTTAGGATTCCAAAATCATAATCATTTGAGGTTCACAAAATGAGGTGCAATTATTATATTAGAGTGCACAATCATATTTTTAGGAGCGCAAAATGGGAATTATTTGAGGTTCGATTAAATACATGCAGACATTATTTTATGTGATTAATGAGTTTTAGCAAGGCCGATATTCGTCAGTAGGGTTGTAAAGACTGATTTCATGATGAAATGACAAAATTAGGTACTGAATTCAGGTCGAGTTTCGAGAGAATTCATACCGCGGCGCGCCCCACAGCAGTGAGCTCGCTACTATATCCTATACTCAACATCAAAGCATTTTTTTTTCAAGTAAACCAAGTAAAGGCACTTTTGAAATGTCAAAGGGTCAGTAAGTTAGAAAGATGAAGCTAGTTGCCCATTCCAAAATTTAGTAGGTACCTATTGAGAAGAACGGGCAAGAAAGTCCTTGGACACATATACATTGTTCATGTGATTATATGATGTTATTACTCCTATTTTAATAAAGTCCACTAATTCTTTCATCATTCATCATTCTATGTTTATGTTTTTAAATTTAAACTTACGCGGCCTTCTGTCCCCTTCTAGTCCTCTTTGGCCGCGGTTTCTCAGGCGAAGCTAGAATAATAGAAACATTGTTTACAATCACAGTACTTAGTAGGAAAATAGAAAAGAAAATTATAGCACGACGGGGATGTCCGCAAGAGATATGGTCGGACAACGGAACCAACTTGAAGGCCGCCGACAAGGAGCTTCGACAAGCAATCGACGAGGCGACGGCTGAAGAAGCTGCAAAGCGAACCATTGCGTGGCGCTACATTCCACCAAGGGCTCCATTCATGGTTCGATCAGTCAAGACAGCACTCGCCACAACACTACATGAACGCCACCCTACAGAAGAAGTGCTCACCACCTTGCTAGCTGAGGCCAATTTATGCTATTTCAAACTAAACAAATATCAATTGTATCTTTGTGGAAAGTAAGTCCTTTTCGGACCGACTAATGCTATTATAAAAGTTATTATGTCTGTAGTTGTAGCGTAAACTGAACTTTATTGTGTAGGAATTAAAGTATTTTTTTTCCAAAAAACTCATACTTGTTCACATGTTTGGCAAGCGAAACGCGAACGCAGATTAGAATAATGTGATATTGGAATTAATATGACTAGGAAACATACCCAGGCCATTTTCTTGTGGTGCTGCAGTTTCTGGTTCAGGGGCAGCTTCTGACACTTTCTGTAATAATGTTAATATTAATTGGCTAGTTTAAAAAAAAGGCTATCGATTTTTATAGGTCTCATGCGTGGCCGCCATTTTCAAAATGTCGCGCCAGCAGGTAAGCCACGGATCTTCCGTGCCCTTTACGTTATTTACTTCGAGCCTTAATTACAATATTTCCTTACCTTTTTAGCCCTGGTACGTTTAGGTCTGGTTTCAGCAGGTGGGGGCGCTGTCTCCTCTGTTTCAGTTTTTCGCGTGGAACGAGAACTGGCGCGCGTGGAGCGAGCTGACGGTACTGTATTGACAACAGAATGCAATCATTATTAATTGCGTTATTATTATCTCAAGCGACGCGCTTCACTTGTCGTTATCAAGCGTTTAAATACGCTGTGAATGTGTGTGTAAGCGCAGGAGCTCTCGGTACCGTCCGAGACAATGGCGAAGTCAGAATATGCGCGTGGTGTTCCACGCTTGCTTTTCTTGGACATGTAAGTATATTTCCTTACCTGGAGGTGGCGCCACAATGTCGGTAGTCTGTTTCTTGGTCCTGGTGGCTCTCCTTCTGCCTGTAGTCTCATCCTCACTGCTTTCTTCTGACTTCTCTTTTCGAGCTCCTTTACGTGGCTCTGAAAAAATAAAGAAATATTGAATCTTGAGTAGGAAATTTTTGGTTCTAGGACATGCCGGTTCCCACACGATGTTTTCCTTCACCATTTTGAGAGCAATGGTGATGAAATAATTTACACAATGTAAAGCGCCTGTCTGGGTTCGAACCTACGACCTACAACTCGTAAGTCGCGGCCGTTACCACTAAAGAACGAAATTTTAAGAACGTTCACAGTCTGATCTCAGTCTCAATCTGTCAAAAATACCTCGAATTTCCCTACATTTTGACTTTTTCTTAGTCGCAGAGATGAGACTGCGATTACATTTTGAATGTTTTAAATTACAAGAATTGGCCTTCTGACTGGTGATTTTGGCATGCTATTATATTATCTTCAATGACTGTCTGAAAAACCACGGCAACATAACTGGTGCTAGTTAATTCATAATTATTATCTACACTTACTGGGTACAGGGATGGCAGGCGGCGGCATAGCAATATCGTCCTTATTTGGCTCCTGCTTAACTTCAATATCGAGTGGCAACGATTCTGTGTCCATTGGTTCCGGCGGCAGTGACACCTTCTCTTCTTTGACTGTTGAACAAACGCATTTTTTAATAGAAGTACAGATGGTACTGACCATTTAGAAAACCAAATCCCGTGCACATGATGACCACAGCTGCTGCGTCCGTAAGTAAAACAAAAGAGGATCCTTTTTAAGTTGACTAATAATATATGCTGCAAGCAGGAAAATCAGGAAAATATATATCTGACCACCGTAAGGACTATTCCTTACGGCGGTCAGATATAGATTCTGGCGATAGTACATATATATAAATGAAACTAAAAAGCGATTTTCTCGTGAAATAAGTATTGCAACTTTGACATAATAATATGACCTACTTCATAATAGTATGGGTTCCAAAATTCTACTCTAGTTTGAGTCAAAATACTATGTTCTTAACAACAAAGAATTACAAGGGGTTTACATTTTTTCAAGGGTTCATTTTTTCATTTTTACAAATGGTCCTCCAAAATGCCCTCGGTTTTGGGGGACCATCATCATCTGCCTAGCCTTTTCCCAACTATGTTGGGGTCGGCTTCCAGTCTAACCGGATGCAGCTGAATACCAGTATTTTACATGAAGCGACTGCCTATCTGACCTCCACAACCCAGTTACTGGGTAATACGATACCCCTTGGTAAGGGGACCATCTTATGTAATTTTGACATTCAAAAAGTGCTGATCTCAGCCAAGTTTGAATAAATGACTTATGCTGGGTAATTGCGCAACATGCTATCAGTAGAATGGATTTCATTTTGACAGTTCAGCAACATTAATTTCATTGCTGTTGTTGTGCAGACAAATTTTTCGAAATATGAAGCAATTGATTCGCACATCCTGTCCCAAAACATGCAGTCAAAGTGACCTCTGCGCTGCCACCGACAACACCGTGGAAGTTACAAAGTTTTGGGAAAACAAGATTTAAAATACAGTCATGCCAGCAACACAAAGATGCAATATCCTTCAAAATGATTCAAACTGTGATTGATAGTGTGTTACGCAAATTGCTTGTGGCTAAGTAATAACAACCGCACGGGTCGATCGATCAGGTTAAGCTACGCTTGCCGCGGTTGGTCCGTGGATGGGTGACAATTTTCACATACCAGGACCCTTCCGTGCCTCGGAAAGCACGTTAAGCCGTTGGCCCCGGCTGTCATTCGTGGATCTTTGACAGTCGTTACAGGTCGTCAGTACCCCGAGAGTCTGACAACCAGTCTTACCAAGTCGTATCGTATTACCCAGTAACTGGGTTGTGGAGGTCAGATAAGCAGTCACTTCATGTAAAATACTGGTATTCAGCTGCATCCGGTTAGACTGGAAGCCAACCCCAACATAGTTGGGAAAAGGCTAGGCAGATGATGAGTGTGTTACGCAATTAGGGTGCTGGTTATGATAAATTGTTTTTTCGGTGAGTGGGGGGCACATACTTTGTATATTGGGTACTGGTTCATTCTCCTTGTCCTCTTCCTTGCGACGTCGGCCTCTTCCCGTCTTCTCTGTGTCCTCGCGACGGAGCTTCTGGGATAGGTTTACATTCACCTAAAATTCAAATGGAATTGATGGTACATATTTTGGTTTCATCAGTAGCTTGGTGCTTTGTTAGAACCGAACTATAGCAACTGAAAGTTTCAGTAATTCGGTCAACCGGACTAACAACCGAACTACTGCTAGTTTCAGTAGTTCGGTGCTTTGTTAGAACCGAACTATCGCAACTGAAAGTTTCAGTAGTTCGGTCAACCGGACTAACAACCGAACTACTGCTACTAGAGGGAATTATATTGTTTGAATTTGAGTTATTTTTCCAAAAACTAATATTTGTTTACATGTTTGGCAAGTAATGCGCGAACACAGATTAGATGCATTGTTTAATTAAACATTGCTATAGTTTTTCTGTACATTGATCACATTTTTAACTGCAAGAACAATCAATATCTATACTAATACTATTAAGAGAGTGAATTTTGTGAGTTTGTGTATATGTGTGGAGGGTCCTCTCCGAAACCACAGCTCCTATTTGAAAAATTCTTTCACATGTTGAAAGGTAAATTATTCCAGGTGGACATAATCTGCATTTGCGACATAATCGTCAGTTTACGTTCTAACTTCAAACATTTTTATAACTATTTCAATAGTGCTAAAATCAACTTAATCACCATTAAAATAAAGTTGATATTTGTTTTACTTGAAATAACGTCAATTTGAAACAAATAAAATTTGAATTTAGGGTATATTATGTCAATACATACATATATACAAAAAGAAGTATACAACAATATTATCTTGAATTCATGCAAGTCTAGTGTACTTTTTGTAAGTCAGCTCAGAACTAGTGCACAATGAATGTGTCATGAACAGAATATGTCTTCATATGTCGTCTAACCAAAAAAGCGTTGTTTCAAATTACAATTACAATATTATGGCCTTGTCTTACATATGTCATGTTAACCAACCATTGAAGTAATTATAGAAACAATTAAAAAGCCATTGTATCTCAGATGGATCCACATTTCTAAGGGTTAATAAATAATAAACCATGGTCAAAAGTACCTGTTTACTAATAATACTCTGTGCCTTAACGGAAGCATTCCGTTTCTGTCTCTTATCCTGTTCCGGGCTCGACATGTCATCCACTTCATGTTTGCTGCGTTTCTTTGAACCCCGTTGCGGTCTTTCTGTGTTACTTTCCAAGGAACTGCTTGTCGATGTGAGGTCAGTTGTAGATTTTGTGCTAGATCTGCGCTTTGCACTGTCTTTTTCTGATGGTTTTATAGGCTCATCTGAAATATTTGGGTGTTTTGATAAGTTACTGCTACTTTGTTTTACTTGGGGCCAATTTTTCCATTGCCAAATAACTTTATTCTTGTTATAATTTCAATTTTCAAAGTCATTTCATACAAAACCTGTCAAACATCAATTTTATTCCTATAATAAGTTATCTGGTGATGGAAAAATTAGCCCTTATAGTATTACCGAGTCACTGAGTTGTCGATAGGCAGTCGCACACTTAAGATTGGAAGCCAAACCTAACATAGTCGGGATAGTTCTAGGGAGATGGTGATGATGGCTCTGTTCTACTTAATGAAAAATCTGAAATTCACTGACGTCTGTCAGTGAATTTCAGATTTTCAGAGATCACACAGCCAAAATCACTTGGTCCATCAAAAAGCATACATTCTGGCGTAACAGTTCCTTAATAAGGAAGGATTTTTGAAAATTCATCACCAAGAGGATGAAAGTTTGTACAGAACTCTGTAATTTTAGCCGGTGCAAGCTTGTGGGGTTATAAACTAGTAAGGACTCAAATCAAACATGCTTTCAGGCATGAATAATAAAATAACTTTTGAAAATTGTGTTTTAATTATTATTTTTTTGGCATAAACATGTGTGAAGGTTCTAGGTTATAATAAATTACAAGAACTTTAGTGAATAAGGACAATTTTTTTCCCATGACCATAAAATCTTTGTTTTGTAAACCTCAAAAGTGTATCCAAAAAAAAAGATATAGCTATTTTTTGTGTTCATAAATAAATTAAAAACAAACAGTATAAAAGTGTCATACAAGAGAACATTAACTTTCAAAAAAGTTTTAGAACAGCTTACATGGGAAAATCATATTCATACTTCATAAATCATTTTTAAAGTTTATCAGGACTAAGGGGAAGCCCTGACAAGCATGTTGCCTCATCATGTATTTTAAAGTTAAAGAAATGATTTAGTACTGTAGAACGTAACAGGAATCTTTCACAAACTTCCTATTCAGTTTCAGTAGTTCAGTTTATTCTAAGAGAATTATAGATAAAAATGAGATGATCCTCTGGCCTAAATTGAATTTCTGCTGTCTTCAATCAGTCACAATCTCAAGTATTTGGTGTTATAGGGAAAATAAACCAACAATTATGTTACTAAAGAATAGTTTACATTGACATGGCCAGAATCTAATAAGCTATGAGAGCAATGATACTGAAGTTAAGTGGCGCTGTTTACATGATGAAAGCGTCTTTATTAATAACTTTGGAATTAATGAAAGAATCAAATGTATTGAACACTTGGAAAGTAAATAAAATCATAAGATTGCAGTGACCTATTTTCATAATTTAATGTTTAAAATGGTAATAAATAATGCGTTGTTCCCTTACCTTCATCCTCGTGGATACTTTGAAGGGTCGTCATAGGGTTTTTATCTTTTGAAGCCTTCTCCCGCGCCTTTCCTCGTCCATTTTGAAACTCCTCTTCGAATTTATCAAAACAATCGAACACGGCCTGTAAATCACTAAATTTGTAACTTCCACACACTTTACAAGACACTAATGACCAAGCCAACACATTTTTATCTAAATCTACGAGTAAAAACACAAATTATTTCGTTGTAGAGGGAAACAGATTAATCGCATCACTGACACCACTTTTTAACAAACACGTATTTTACCTTGAGGTCTTCATTGAAGTTTTTTGTAAAAGCGTTTGATATTTCATTGATTTTCGGCAACAATTCGTTAAAAATAGACATAACTGTGATATAAAATCCACTTTTCCAAAAGTTTAGTTAGTTTGACAAACGCCATAAAACACTACACGATCGAAAACGGTTTGAAATTGAAAAGACGGTTGGCCAACATTCCAAAATCATAAATTCAGCAGCCGTTGCGATGCGTTCCAATACATTTCGGTCGGATACACCCACAGAGGATACATAAACTGTAACAGACTGGTTCCACTCAAGTAATCTTTGAATTTCAAGATACACAATAGATGATTATTATTTAGTTATTTATTTTTATAAATAGAAATGTTCCTTTCGATCTTCAGTTATGTACTACGATAGCGAACCACAAAATCACAATGTATGACAAACAGATCGGTAATAGATTCCATCGGTAATAGATTCCATTAGGTATACTAACATTTATTTCGAGAGAACAATATCCGCGCCCACCGATATTTATAAAGTGCTCTATGGCCCGCATTCAATCGTAGACATTCATTAATAATCAGTTATACTGGTTTGATAACCGACGAAAAGTCTACGCTATGGGGTCTAGAATCATGTACTGAATTCATGATTACAGTTTGTGCTTCCCTGCCTGTTTAGGCATTCAATAATTATACATATCAACGCCTTTTGTATAGGGCTAGGTAAAGTTCATGAAATTTTTATTAGCGCTTTCGAGTCGCTTTCAACGTTGAAAAAATATGTAATACGTAATAATAATTGCATTGGTCTGACTGACGACCACACTGAATATTAAGTTGTTAAAAGAAAAAGTAAATTTTACAAAAAGTACCTATACAAAATAATTATGTCTGTATTATATCATATCTGGTTTTTGTCATAGGTAGGTTACTAAAACTCAAGGTAGTTTACTCAACTCACTCGTCTAAGGCAACTGTCTAAAATGACATATTTTTGACAGTTGCCTTAGACGAGTCGTAGCTTAGCTCAATGGTCGTAGCGATGTCGTAGCTAGTTCCCAAAACAATCTACCAGGCGTGGTTTGCATAAGGCTTGAAATGTTTTAATTTTTTGTTCGCGAAAATGTCTCGTTTTTGCGGTTTTAAATACATTTTCCAAAAGAGCAAAAAAATAAAAAATAAACAGAGTTCGACGTTATGTCAAAATGTAATTTTGAAGAAATTATGCATGAGTCACGCCATCTACAATTTGCTTTGACCAACCTTTCCTCTAACTATAACCGTATAACCGTAAAATTTCTAGCTGTTCCAGTGGTTTGGTTTCCGCTGCTTAGTAATAGATGGCGCTTACCTTAAGTCAGTAAAGTAGTTTTTGCTGTAAGGAAAATTGTCAGAGCTCTTTTTTTCCAGGGATTTACTGTTTTACTGTAAGAGAGAATTTATTAATACTTAGAGACAAGCTGGTCTTGGAAGGTTCTTGTAGATTTTTTTCAGGTTATCCCCTATTTTTTTTTGTTACCCTGAACGGTCCCACTCCTAGGCAAAGGCTTGCTCCCATTCTTACCTCTCTCGATGTTATCTTCTCGTCTATTCACGGTTCGCAGCGGGGATTGCGGTTTCTGCAGTCTGTCGCAGGGCTCCAGTCTTGCGATATACGGGTCCACAGCTTCGCCGGCAGACATGGCCTGCACACAGTCCCTTTTTTTATTTTATTTAGCCTACACTGTCCCAGAACTGAGCAAAGGCCTCCCCCAAATCCTTCCAGGCACATATTTTTCTAGAGCTACCTCGATCCAACCCTTGCGGGGTACCTAATTAATTATTTGGAAAAATATTTCCTATATTACTGAGTATCGTACCTCTTTCCAATACCTACTTAATTATTAAAGTCGTGTGGTCGTCGGAAATACAGCAGCTTCCTGCTTCTTTGAAATCATAGCCCCAGTGGGAGGGTAGTAAATCTAAAGTTTCGCGCAAGCAAATCTCCTCGCAAAATACTAATTAAATGCAAGTAGGTCGAGCGTTTGTATTGCTCGTAACCGTTTGTAATTAATTTGTTTCCGGGCACTGTCCTTTTGGGGAAGTTTTATGTAAGAATTGTAAGGGTTATGGCGGCACAAGGGTTATATGAATTCCATTACCCTTGTGCCCCCCACAACCCTTATGGTATTTTTTTGTAGACTTTCCGTGCTCTATGCTCCTTATTTATTTAAAGGTAAGTCAAACTCAAACTCAAACTCAAAGTATTTATTTCAATTAAACCAATTACAGGTACTTTTGAATTGTCAAGGGGTCGGTCAGTCAGAAAAATGAAGCTAGTTGCCCATTCCAAAGCGTAGGTACCTATGGAGAAGAAGTATCTACATCATCATCTCTACATATAACAATATTATTATGTATAAGTACTTACTAACATATTAAGATAACCCCTACACATATATACCTACGTAAGATTACCCCTACATACAAACTCACTTTTAACATTATTTTACATCTTCTCAAGGGTCTTCCAACCGGATTTCAAAGCCATCTTTTTAGATCTTCCAACGAGTTTAAAACGGTTGACAAATTGTAAAATTAACTATATATATTCATTGGGTAATCGACATTGTTGTCGATAGCCTACGTTAGTGGATCTGCACAGCCACATCACTATCTGGCCGCAAGAAGCAGCGGCCGTACCATGCGATGCACACCGCATACGTAGGTAGATAGTTTTGTTTTAAAAACATTGCTTGTCTAGTCACTTAGTGACATACTTAGGGAGCAATATATTTACTGTGAAAATAGTGCAGTCGCTGCGATATTTGAAAACAAAATTAACGTAGATAGTAAAAGCAAGAAATATTTTACAATTTGTTGGTTTTCATGATTTTAAAGACAAAAATATAGTAAAATACGTATATTTATAATTATATGGTAAGTAATTCCATGATTTACAAAGTTTTGGTTTTGGCTTCGGTTTTTACAAGAAACCACTGAACAACGCGGCATTCTTATATTTTTTTCACGATCACGGTCGAAAGCGCACTAGTTCGCGAAGACGGCCATTTGCATTTTTGCATAGACATTGTCATTTTGAACGCCACTGCGCCAACCGTGTCTTCACTCAATCAATTGATCCCTTTCCGAAACTTTCACTAATTGTAAGCTATACAGTATTGCTAGCAGAAGCTAATATTATTACAACCCGCCATAATGAGTGGATTCTCACAACAATGGACCCTTCATATCCTACCTACCCAGTCCAGTAAAATAGTTCCACATTGTTCGAAAATGTCAAACACTTTTCCATTCCTGGAAATCTCCGATATAAAAGAATGTATCTAGTAAACAAACAGACATTCCATAAATGTAGACAAATATCCGAACCCGCTCGAAGCGAAAAATCAGAATGGCGTTTAATAAATTGCTTGTGTGACTGTGACGTCATAGGAGCAATCACGGACGCGGCAGCGTTGGAGCGCAATGTGAAAAAGTTCCAACTCTTTCAACAAGCGTCCTTTAGAGTATGGCAAAGAACTATGTTATTGTAAGTGTGCGTTTGTACTGGCGAAACACTCACATAAGACACTTTGACATTGGCGTCGATTCCCTTGTTCACAAACTAAACTAAATTTAAGTTCATTGCATCTTTTTCTTTCTATTTCATTAAGAAAAGTACAGAAGATAAATATTAGTTGAGTCCTGTGTTAGATGCCTGTACTAGGATAAACATATATCACAGGCGGCATGAGCATACTTTATGGTAATTGTAGGCCAGTAAAATTCTTAACAATATTTAACATTAGAACTTAGAAGTCTTGATATAATGACAAAAAATTATTAATTCATTTTATACCTAGTTTACTTAAATACTACCTATTTATCTTAAAGATCAAAATAACAAAAAGTCTTATATACCTACGTATTATTTAGTTTGCGTGAAGTAGTTTCTTGCACTTTATAACATATAATATTAAATACTATAGACTGTTCTAGACAGTGCGAACAACATATCTTGAAATCTGCACCCTCATTTTGGATTAACTTCAATCGAGCGGGAATTTCAATAAATATTTTTTGTTATGGTAGGTAGGTATACTTTACGTTCGTACGTAAAGTATACCTACCTACCACCGTACGTTATACGTTCTCTATAGGAAACGACCAATTGGAACCGTGGACCTAGCTCCATAAGTGCCCATGTAGGTTTATGTGAAATAAAATATTTTGATTTTTATTTTGAATAGTAGGTACAGACGCCAGCACATCAAGCTACTACAATCTGTCAAATTTCTTTACTAGATTTTCAACTTTATCACTAACGGATTAAGGTTCATTAAGCTGTTGCTGCTGGCGTCTGTACAAGGTACAGACGCCAGCAGGTCAAGCTACCCGAAACTGTCAAATTTTCCCAATCAACCTTGAACTTTAACGCGCTAGTGATAAAGTTGAAAATCTATTATAGAAATTTGACAGATGTAGTAGCTTGATGTGCTGGCGTCTGTACATAGAGGCATTCTGTATCTTACGATTTCCACAGGAACGAGGTCGTCGGCAGAAGCTAGTACCTATATTATGATATGAAGTAAATTAATAAAACAAGTTTCGAACGGGTACATTGTAATTGAAGTTACTCAAATCCTAACGATATCAATCAAATTTTCTCCGAATATAAGCGAACTCCCAGTATACCTACTTCAATTATATAATTGGCAACACGTACCAATTTCGTTCGTTAAGTTACCCAAATTGGTTCTAGTTACCGATTTAATATTCCACTAGCGATATACCGATACATCGAAACTGCCAGGCTAATTAATCGATTGATTGCCTACCTATATTTTAATTACTTGTCTCGATTTACTGACATCGATTTTGCCAATCGGTGTAGAGTTTACTTGAATTTGAATTAAATACGATTTAGGAAAATTATTTAGTTAAGTACTTCTAAAATAATAATATTTGCGATTTACGGCAGGTAAAAAAAAAAAAATCAGCTGTTACCTACATTTATGTTCGTACCTATAACTCGTCAAAATGTTGGGAACACCAGATTTTTGTTTCGCGATTTCGGGTTTGGTCCCATAGTAAAACTTGTTCATAATGATGAGTACACACGGCTACACATCAAGCTATACATTTCCAGTTTTAGCTGACCTCGCATTGTATAGGTTTTTCGTACAATCAGAAGTCAGCTTATACTGGTTATGTATAGCTTGATGTGTAGCCGTGTGTATGTACAATGACCCCCTAGAGTTATGGGATATAAAAAAAAACACGTTGTATAATCGCAAAATTGTGAGTTGACTGAAATCCCGTTATCAGGATTTTCCCGAGTGGAAAACTGCATCGGGTCTTACAAAAAAACAGTTTGCATAGGTAATTGTATGGTACTTACTTACCTACATACGTTTTGACTGTTACTTATATTTTTAACTGTAATAATAATTGGCTACCGCAAAGGTCTCTCTTCAGTTGCACAAAAAACATGCAGAAATGTTAGTTATATTTGCCTTGCACCATTTGTGCTTTCACCACCAACAAAATATAAAAGTTGGGAAATGATAGCTCGCGGAAAAAGTTACATCCGGAATTCGGAACATTTTGACCGTTTGGAACTCTGTGGTTTGGAACTTTGCCTATGGAAATAGCACGGTCGGATTCACACAAAGAGAGAGCATTTTATAGTTTTTATGGTATCAAAATCCTAAGCACTTGACGGTTTAACATTATTATAATTTTATATCATTAACGATTACTAAGAAGCCATAAAAATAGTAATAAAAACATACAATACAACAAAATTCTTTCTAAAATATTATTTGATGCCTCTTAACCACTGTAGGAACGCTTCCGAATGAATTTAAAATGCTAATTCCAACAATAATTTTTAATAGTCAGATTAGCATCCAAATTAATGTTATATTCATCCCAATATTAATATTATTGCGAAATATAATAGGCGCTCAATAATATATGGGAAGGTAAATAAAATGACTATCTAAAAATGGAAATGTGGATGTTATGAGAATTCTAGCAATAGTTTCGACATAAAGAAAGCGCGCCAAATAAATGCAATAAAACAGCTGACGAATGTAAAGCAGATTCTTTTCCGTTTCACCATATTCGAATGTAGAACGAATTTTTTTAATAGTTCGCTTTTCAATTGACTGTTTGTCGATAGTAAAAATTCTGGAATTCAGCTATTGAAAATATTACTTCGGATACTTTTGGGATAGGTATTTAATAAACATAGAATTGAATATTCGTTATTTACGTTTTTTATGCATGAACGAGTCCATCACGCACGCTGTTTGAATGAATTGAGGAATAATGGTTTTATGGTGCCTGCAGTTTTGGTTGGAGTAGGTTACAAAGACTTAGCGTAGACGTTATAAGGGTAGCCCATGAAAGTAAAATGTTCTTACGTTATCTGCAATTTGCAGGTTAGTGTCAGGTTGTATGTTGAGCAAAATAGGATTCGTAACCGTAACAATTATTTATTTACAGAATAATTATTATCATTAAAATCATCAATACAACTCTCATAGTTCAAATTATCCCATTGAATGATTATTTCATAAAATCGGGACATTGGAGGCCAATTCTATTGAGGGATGCGCTAACCCTATATGGTACATACTAATTCCATGCGCTAGCCTCAGCGCATCTCCCATAATTTGAAATCCGTACACCGTGAACGACCATCTTGATTTCCATTGTTGCCAAGAGCAGGTTTGCTCGGTTTGGCAATCTGAATACAGTACAGCCTTCACGGTAATAGAATTGATGAATAGGTCTGGCAATATTACAGCACCTATGTATTCAACAGGTATAAGTACAATGTGCATACATATCTAATGTTTAAAGGAAGCAATCAAATTAGGTAATTAACGTTAGTGTAATACCTATGTTTATATTAGCTAAGACGGTGGCCATTTGATTAATAGTTAATATCTAAGTAATTTAATTAAGTAATTCGGGGTGGTAGGGTCTTTGACGCGCAACCTGTTTCCATGGATTTAAATATTTATACCCTGTCCATTACTCAAACTCAAATAATTTATATCAATTAAACCATTTACAGGCACTTTTGAATAGTCAAAATTAAATAGTCGGTCAGTTAGTCAGAAAGTTGAAGCTAGTTGCCCATTCCAAAACGTAGATCTCTATGGAGAAGAACGGGCTAGAAACTCCAAGGACACTCTTTTAAATCAAGATATTATTACAAAATCCTGGGTAACATTATTCTTATTGCTTCTATATGTGAGAACAATGTAAAAAAGAAACAATTTAAAATATAAAATTAAAAATAAGCCCTGGCAGCTAAGAGATGAGATGAGAGCAACCGACGGCGCCCGTTCACGAACATGACACGTGGATCAGCACCACCCAGCTCAACCATTTTGTAGGGAACCGAATGATCCAACACACGCGCCACCACCAGCTTTAGTTTTACACAGTCCAGGATAGGATAATAATATGAATCATATTAAAAATCGTAAAATGGTCACAAACTGACAATTCATAATTTATGATCTGTGTGCAATTCATATCACGCAATTTAACTATTTGACAGTTTTGTATGGAAATTCGTAAAATGGTCCATCAATGTTTACACCAAATATGATTGTTATGAAATGAATTGTTGGTGATTAAACTATTATGTGTAACAATTTAACGAAAATTAGAGGAATTGCTAATGATCTGCTGGGAATTCAGGAAATGAATAGCTTTTAGAGGTATTGCTTGAAGTGGCCTTCTTAGGCCTCCTGAAGCGCGGTTGATTTAGTTTGTTCCTACTCCTAGTGTTAAAATTATGCCTGTCACTTATCTTACTAAAAAGATGAAGATTTTTTCGAACGTAGGTGTGTACATAAAGTTATCGTATATATTATATTGACGAGGAACCGTCATGATGTTAATTTTTTTAAACAGTTCCATTCAGTTCAGACCGTAAACCGTTTTTGAACAGATGGAATACGCATATTATAACAATTATATTTTTTAAGTTATACTTCTTTAGGCGCGTGAAAAAATGATGAGAATGAAATTTTAAGATGCGCGCGCATCACCGTCACACAAAATTCACAGTTTCACATTCAAAATTCACAAGCTGTCCGCAAAACCGGTCATTATTTTTAAAGCTATACGTCACTTTTTTCAGCATAAACCGGCCTGTACCTATTTTGAGCATTTTTTATAGCAACCTGTTTGTTCTTATCGATTAAAAAAAACGCAATGGACATTTCACTATAAAAAATTGGATGCCATAAAATTCTGGTTTTTTATTATGCTTTTAATTTCTTTAAAATGCCCGTGACTTGTTACCAACATTATTCAGCCTGAACAACGAATAAAAAACCAATTAATTAATTAACTAATACTACACTACTATACTTCCACTACACTTCCTCTCACTTCCTCTCACTTTCTCTCTTTTCTTCTTTCTTCTTCTTTTTTTTCTACTATACTTTTTATTAATTTATTAATTTTTTATTATTTGTTAATTGTAATTAATTATTTGCATGCAATTAAAAATTGTTTTTTAATGTTTTTTTTTATTTATTTATTTTTATTAAAAAAAAATGCCATAGAAGTATAGGTAACTTCTGACGCGCGTACATAAGTACACGCACCCATTTTTTTTTGTCAAAACTGATACATGTACGGTATTCTAGTGTCTGTAAGAAGTCATAAATAAGATAATTCAATTTATGATATTTATTTTATTACGCATTTTAAAGTTAATTTTTACGTAATCTGGAATAGTAATATTCTAAGGCAGCTGTCAAAAAACGGTTAACCGTAACAGGGTCTATATTTTATCAAAACAATCTGCTGTTTCATAGAAGAGTGCCTACGCGGTCAAAATGTATGTAACATATTTTTTTTTTTTTGATAACCCACGAAAAATGTCTACACTTAGGGCTCTACAATGATGTGCTGAATTCATGGTTACTACAGCTGTGCGATTCTGTAACCATCTCACCGTGAAAACTTAGGTGAAGTGAGCGTGGAGTGAGCTGTCATTTCAAATAATACAGAAAAACAATACAAATAAACAGACCTATTCATCAATTCTATTACCGTGAAGGCTGTACTGTGTGTACTGTAGGTATATGGAAGGTAATCAAAGTAAACAGTTTGTTTCATATTGTAACGAGCTTCGGGTTCGTGACAATAAAAACTGTCGATATAAATTACCAAAAATTACACTTTAATTAATCAACACTAATAACAACTCAAACACACTAATTATAAGACACAATCACACTTAAGTCGCACTTGAAGATCGCTTTCGATGTATTCGACTGTATCGCTTATCAGATAGCAGGGGTTCCTTGTTAAATCATGAGAAACCATATTAAAATGAAGATCTATTTATAATGAAGCAATAGTTTTAGATAAATGGTTTAACTAGATGTATTCGAACCATTTTCATCAAATCATTTTTATCAACTTTTTTCCATATAATTTTACCAGTAGATGCTCATACACACGAGCGGCGCGCGTCGACGGCTGCGGCCGGCATCCTTAGACGCGTGCCGCTCGTGTATATGAGCACTAGTCTTAATTTGCGATGAATGGTATTTTCCACACCCTGATTATGTATGATTTTACCAACAACAACATAGATATACTCTTTATTATGTACACCATATAAATTACAGATATAATTGTATAAATTCAAAGGGGACACAATGGGCGGTCTTATCGCTAAGAGCGATGTTTTAAAGACAACATAGAACTTGACAATAGATCTTGCTGGTCCTGCTCCATAGGCAATGTAATTGTACATATTTTTTTTTTTTTGACATTGATTTAAATTCTGTAATTACTTAAACTCACACCCGGACTTATTACGCTTTATTAATTTATTTTTTTATGAAAATCGTCTACTTTTAGAATGTTTGTAAATATGTGCGCACCATGCATCTATCAAATAGTTAATATTTCATTAATCCATTTTAATTCTTTTACCTATTGTGGTGTAGTAATTTTATTTTAGGTGCATCATCTTCTCATATAATTATATAATTAATGTATGCAAAATATTGGAAAACATTAAAAGGGTAACAACGGTGGAGTTTCTTTCCCATTCTTCTCTGTACGAAAACTACCTTTTGGAAGGGGCGACTAGAATCAATTTTAATTTAATTTTTGACGTTCAAAAGTGCCTTTTATGTTTGAAATAAATGATTTGATTTTGACTTGACTATGTACATTATGTACAGTGAGAAATTGCAATTTACTAGCACTCTACATAAATAAACACACAACCAATTTATCTATTATTATCTGGAGTTAATAAATCAATCCCGTTTCTTCGTTCTTGGTCACACTTTATATCAATAAGTAAATGGCCGTCCATACATTTTGAGCTGAGGAAAAATTCTTCCAATCACTTACTGTTGGATGCCCGGTGCCTGACCAATTTCGGTTAGCAGAAAGTGGCGTTTCGTACGCATTTTGCTAGCGCTACGTTCTATGAAAATATGATAGGGGTTCTGGAAGTGCTGTCGTCATTCGTATAATTTTGTTTTTAAATTAAGTAAATAGCTTTAATCTTCATTTAATTTGGTGGGATGGCGTTGGTGATTAATATTTTACCCATATTAATTTTTACTGACTCACCTTCGATCAATAATGATTGACAAATACTTGAATAATATTTCCTCTAATATTCGACTAATACTTGACTAGTGTTTTACCTAATATTCACTACTACTAGACCCTCATGATTTATTTATTTATTTAAACTTTTCGCATAAAAAGGTACAAAGGCGGACTCAACGAACTTCAACAATGATTTAACGAACTTGCACTAAAATTTAAAGAAAAAAGCAAGAGACTTCAACTTTGAAACAGTATCGTGAGCCTCACCGTTGCGCCAAACAGGCCCAGTACAGCAACATTATAACAAATAGTGCTCGTCACTAGTTTTCAAATGGACCTTAGATATTGTTACGAGGACGTCTTAAGGATGTAAATAATGAAAATAGTAACTTATAAAAAGAATGAAAATACGTTTATTTGCGGTAAACATGACGCAAAAAAAGACCACAAACACAAAAAAAAAATAACAAGTTGGGGGAAAACATGCGTCACATCTACGCAAAATGGCCATGGCTCAGCATAATGTTAAGACCCTATACGATACAGAGAGCCCCGGCGCTGGTTTGCAGCGACAGCCGGCCCGGCGTATCTATTTTATTCCAGGCATATCCATTCCCACTACATCTTAGTCCCACATCGTATAAGTTTGGCGATGTTCCTGGGGGTGGGTACAGACGCGCCATCGCGTCGCCACTCCCTGTTTGATAAATAAAACTTTTAATGATCGGTAAAATGGGACCACTGCTTGTGAGCTTCAGTTACCTCTCATTCGTTTTATTTGAATACCTACTGGAAAGTTTGCTGAAAGTTGAAAAGAGGAAGGTTTTTTGTGGAATTAGTTGCAGTTTACCTACGATATTTAGGGATCAATTAACAATCTCTTCGATAGGTATACGTAGGTATTTTTAACCAGAGAGGGAATTCCCGTGTTTTTCCCCGACCACGGCAAAGTCAAAAGTAATGTATGTATGTTTTTGTACATATTTAAGTGTGATCCACCGTAGCGCCTAAACTACAGTACCGATTTTGATGAATGAGGTATTAATAGATTCGTAATAATGTTCCGGGTGACATAGGTTATATAAATTCTCCCTAAATTTAATATGGTGGACTTTACAGGAAAATTTCTGATCTGGAAAAAAATTACATTGAGATAATCGTGATATTTTATTTTTGGTATCAAAAGAAAGGTCTTGACGATTACATTACAAATATGGTTATCATAATATTATGGTTTAAGTGAATAAATATTTTTAAATGATTAAAAACAATTAAAAGTGAGACTCGGCGACATGACCACAGCTTTATCTTGTCCATTTTTGTACCTATGTCTTGATTTCAGTCTGAAATATATTTTATTATTGCAAATGTTTCAAAAGTTTTCTTGGCTTTTCCAGTTGACATTCCAAGAAATAAAGTTTGAGTAGATAGTAACGATAATGTGTTTTGATTTCCAGTTTTCTTATTTTCAATATTTTGCTGTTATTTTCTCACGATATTTATTTTTGAGAATGACGTCACCGAAACGACATTTTTGTAAATAAGTTTGTGTGTTTTCATAGAGAAAGTTGTTTGACACCGTAAAGTCACAGACAGCTGTCACTACGGCCGCTATGTGGTGGTACAGATGTCTGCACATCAAGCTACTACAATCGGTCAAATTTCTTTAATAGATTTTCAACTTTATCGCAAAAGTATTAAGTTCAAGGTTGATTGGGAAAATTTGACAGTTTTGAGTAGCTTGATGTGCTGGTTCTGTACCAGAAGGCAATTCTCGTAATTTTAAGAACGTTTACAGTCTGATGTCAGTCTCAATCTGTCAAAAATACCTCTAATTTCCCTACATTTTTGACAAGTTTTTGACATTGATTGTCGCTGAGATGAGATGAGCTGAGTGACTAGATTTTGAACCTTTTTAGTTACGGGAATTGGCCTTCAGCTCTTCTAGGAACTGGGGGCTTACCACCAGCTCTTACAGCTTACTAGCTTTTGACCGCGGCTTAATTCGCCCGCGGGGGATAGGAAATTATACCACGGAAACGTATTACCGGGCTAAAAAGTATCCCATGTGTTAATCCAGGTTATAATAAACTATCTGTGTGCCTTTCATCCAAATCCTATTAAAAGCATGATACTGATGATTGAAATACTATAGTGAATTCATGCAAACCGCGTCCTAAAGCAATTGTGACTGTCGAAAGTTATTGTACTTTTCTTCGGGAACAGTATTTTTTTCTGGATGAAATGTGTCCTTGTGTACATTTCTGCACCCCCCCTTTTTTTTTGTGGATGGGAAATCATCAAATGACCCCTCCCGCTCTGGGTGGAGCGGAAGGGAGTGTCAGACTTTTACTGACTAAAACCCACCCGTGTTCCTTCCTTAGCCCTTTCTGTTCCAGGGCAGCGGTTAACCTTTCGGAAGATCCCGCCGCCCCGGCAGGCTTCGGCCCTATGGGGCCCCGTCCTCTGCTGACATCTCTTTGAGGCGCGCGTGGAACACAACGCGCCGTCCGGCACGGGCCTGGTCCTGATCGGACGGTGAGCTACCCATTACTCACCGCGCGCAGGCCCGCGCCTACGGTGGCCGGGAGTCGTCACGCGGCTCCCGACGCCCGGAGCGTCTCCCGCGGCGGCTGAGGCGTGAGGTTCTCTCCCTCAGCCTCCCCGCCACCTCCTTCGCTAGCATGACTGCTTCGCAGAAGGAGGTGACTGCCTCCCACTCCCTCTCGCCCCGGACCATGGCTTGCACCAGGGCCGGACGCGAGAGGTCGCCGCCGTTGCCGATCGCCTCTACGAGGACACGGCGGGGCTCCGCCCAAGCAGGGCAGACCTCCACCGTGTGCTCCACCGTGTCCTCTGGGCGATCCTGGCAGTGGTGACACCCGGGCGTCTCCTCCCGCCTGATGATGTGCAGGAACCTCTCGAAACATCCGTGTCCGGAGAGGTCCTGCGTCAGGCGGTACGTGAGAACGCCGTGACGCCTCTCTAGCCACTCCTCAAAGAGGGGGGGCGTTGTCAGGGGGGGGGGTCCCCCCTGACAACGTATATGCAAAAATTCATGATGATCCGTGCTGTGGATCAGGCGTGAAATGGTAACAAACAAACTTACTTTCGCATTTATAATATTAGTTAGGATACAGGGCAGAGCAGTGCTCTGCTCTTTTGTACAGACGCCAGCACATCAAGCTAATATAATCTGTCAAATTTCTTTAATCGATTTTCAACTTTATCTACGAAGTATTAAGGTTCAAGGTTGTCTGGGAAAATTTGACACTTTCGGATAGTTTGACCTGCTGGCGTCTGTACTTAGTCATAGAACAAAAAAGCATTGCAGTTCAACTGCTGCCCTGCTATAAGAGCTTGTGGTAAGTCTCCTGTATCTTTAGCCGCTTGAAAGTGTGACGCTGGAATTTTAAATCCAGTGTGTTGTGATCAGCTTGTCAAACGCACTCTGACGTCACAGGGGGTGAGATCGCCCCATAAGTTAATGGAGCGTGGTGGCATACATACATTATTCAACGATATTGTTTAGCAAAGGGATGAACCTGTCACTATGTGGGGCACTTCTGTTTTATTAACTTTTATATCTTAACATAACATCACGCCTTATTTTTCCAGAGAGGTTCGGCAGAGGTGGGCTATATTACAGTCGCCAAAGGAGATAAGTAGCCAGGGTCGTCGGATAATAGCTATAGTTTAGTAAGAAACCGATGGATTTTTTCGAATGAAATTGAATTTGATAAATAAACTGTTAGTTTTCTATTAATTATATTTTATTTTATTCGAAAACATCCATCCGTTTCTTACAAAACTTCAACTATAACCGACGAACCTGAGGGTCTACCTCGAAGTAGTATCGGCCGAATGCTCAGCCGTTTCCTGCTACGAAGTTAGTATTTGGTTCGGTCGGTCCCGATCCTACACTCCTACACTCTTTCGTCCTATAGTTGACTATAGTCCCGACCCAACTGAGCCGATCCGGTATCCGGCATAGGTTTACTTACGATCTTTTCCTTCACCGTTTGAGAGCAGTGGTGATGAAATAATTTACACGAAGTAAGCCCGCACTGGGCTCGCGCGGTGGATACGGCCCACTCCCTCTCACAGAGATGAGGCTAGTGTCCCAGCAGTGGGAACATTATAGGCTGATTATCCTTTTGATGAAAGTGCCTGCCTGGGTTCGAACCTACGACCTACAACTCGTACGTCCACCGTTACCACTGGGCCATCACAGCTCGTAATTTATTTTCTAACGTTGTTTGCAATTTTCATGTAAGTGTTTGGTTGTTTAATGGTTAAAATATGATTTGCGACCGTAACACATACATATGTGTCATTTATAGTATTAAAATCACCACTACAACAAACTGTCTAACCAGCTGTCCATGCAAATTCCAACTCTGGCGGTTTCATCTTAAATCCTGCACTCTAATTGCGGTAACACACTTTCAAAATTACAATCTGAATGATTTTGAAGGATATAGCTAATACATTGCTTCATATGTTGGAAAAAATTGTCTGCTCAACAACATAAATAACGCAATGAATGTTGTTGAACTGTCAAAATGACAGCCGTTGCTACTCTTAGTGTGTTACACAATTACCTGGAGGGTGCAGGTAGTTCCACACAACCTCGCACAACGGACAGGGGAGAACCACGAAATGAGCTGTTCTTTTAATTGTAGTTTGTGGCGGCAAACTTACAGGGCAAGTTAAATAGTGATGGGAAATGGTTACCCACAACATTTCAGGGATTACCGACCGACTGTGATGGACCTTAGAAACGAACAGACGCACACAGACACAAACACACACACACTTAGACCTTTTAGTAATGTATGAACATACACGAGTAATAAATAAATATAAGGTTTATTGCAGAAACTTGTACAACTTTTACAGTAAATCTTAGATAGATACCTCATGTTAAGTAAAAGGTATACTTGTGCTAACGAATGGTTAAGCTCCATAAGTTTTGCGTTGAGCTGCATGATTAATGACAAATGCGTGCACGGACTGGGCAGGTCCATTCAATCTGTGTTGTTCTTTCCTCAAAAGACCATTTCCGACATCGATCTACATGTTCTTCAAGTGATCCGACCAAGATTATGTTTGGACTTTAAAAGAGACTGTGACCTCTGGGTTTTTTTCGGCCTTTCTTCTCAGAGTAGTCAGATAGGAAACGCCAACCTCATCTAGTTTTCAAAATATGATTGACGCGTAAAAGTATTTGTACAAACCTAACTTAGGGCTGATTTTTCAATCATCAGATAACTTTATTCGAGGAATAATTTTGAAATTTTGACAGTTATTTCATACAAAAACTGTCAAACGTCAAATATTTCTTCCTCGAATAAAAGTTATCTGGCGATGGAAAAATCAGCCCTAACAGTAATAAAATCATTTACAATCCTATGTACCTTGGTTCTGACAAACAAAATTAATTTATGAAAGTTTAAGAAGTTAATTAATATATTATCCCCTTTCAAACCGTTCAGCGGTAGTAATATGATAAGTTGAGGTTCAAGAAGTGTTTTTGAATTGTTCAGTATATCCAGAATTTAGCAAATTATCTGCCTAGCCTTTTCCCAACAATGTTGGGGTCGGCAGGAATACCAGTATTTTACATGGAGCGACTGCCTATCTGACCTCCACAGCCCAGTTACTGTATAACACGATACCTCTTGGTAAGACTGGTTGTCAGACTTGGGCTCCTGACTACCAGTAATGACTGTCAAAGATCTACGAATTCTCTTCTGTCTAATCTACCTTTCCGCAGCACGGAGTGGTTTCAATAATTAATGGATGGTCACCCATCCATGAACCGACCGCGACAAGTGTAGCCTAACCTTCGAACGACCCGAGCCCCTAATCCAGATTTTAGCAATACCTACGAATATGTAAGGGTGTAAAGTAAAGCGGTTTCATTCCACCTTCTACCTGATTAGATGTCGCTGATATATCTACACCCACGCACTCCCACGCAGCTCGAAAGGGTTCATCTATTCTTGGGGCAGACCACAGATGGGGGTGACAGGGACACGTGTAATGCAGGTAGAATGGTAGATAGAATACTGTTTTAAACTATCACGTAGGTATTTATGACTGGTTTCCCACCCCTGCTTTGCAAGTTACTACAAATTGAAGGTATTTCTTTATAATAATCAAGTTTAATATGAAAGTATGATACCTACTTACTCATAATATTCATAAACCATTTCGGAATAAATTTAGTAAAAACCGCTTCCAAATACATTGTTTAGTTTAGTGGATTTAGCGGTCACACAGACATCGAAATTTCTTAATTTTTAGAGTTCCGTACCTCAAAAGGAAAAACGGAACCCTTACCAGATCACTTCGTTGTCCGTCTGTCAAGACCCTTTTTCTCAGGAACGCGTGGAGTGGTCAAGTTTAAATTAAAATCAAATACTTAAGGCTGCAATCCCTTGAAGCAGTGAAAAAATCAAACTTCTAAGTCAACGCAGTCAATAGATACGGGCGTTTATATGTATTCCGTTTATGCCGCACATTTCGACACTCTCAAGGGAATCAAAATCTATAGGGTACTTTCCGTTGACCTAAAATCATGAAATTTGGCAAAAAGCAATGTCACAAGTGAAGGAAAAAATTCGAGAAACACAAATTTGTAGTTACTCTATTTACAAAACAAAAATCGGGAAAATATTCGAGACACGATTCCCGTGATAAATTATTTACATACTTAGTACCTACACATTTGTACGGGACCATCGGTGCGCGAGTCTGCCTCGCACTTGACCGGTTTTCACCAGACCGGCAGGCATGTGACATCTGCCAACCCGCACTGGGCCCGCAGGGTGGATTATGGCCCACTCCCTTTCACAGAGAGGAAGCCTGTGTCCCAGCAGTGGGGGGAACATTATAGGGTGATTATGCTACATGCAAACAAGAAAAACTTTTGCATACCTACTTTTTTGCTTTAACGATGCAGGTAGAAGAACATTGTAGTTTGTTTTTATTAAACGTAGCTAGGTACTTAATTAAAATTGTTTCGAGAACGTAGCAACATGCAACAAGCTTTAAATTGAGATACATATTTTTCGAGTACGTGTTTTTGCAAGCAAGTATTTTTATTTAATTTAAGTTAAAGTTAAGTGTTGATTTTGATTTTTTGATTTTAGTGTTGATCGTGATTTTAATTTCGATTTTAACTGTATTTTGATTTTTATTTTAACTTTGATTTTGATTGCATGTGATTTTAATAAAAATGGTGATTTTAATTTGGAATTTGGCTGAAAACTTATTTATGTTCGGAGAGTAAAAATAACATAAATTAATAGTTTAAAAAACACTAGAAAAACACGCTTTTATAAATGCATGCACCTTGAAACCTGATTGTGTTCAAAGTCCATTACGTGGCCTTTCTCACAAGTGCAAACACGACTATGATACGATATTCCATCATAGAATGCCAGTGCCTATCTTCCGGCTTCATGATCAGACCTTGAAACCTAATCGTGGTCAAAGTTCATTACAAGACTTCTAAGAAATCCAAAACAGCTATGATACAATTTTCCATCATGAAGTTCCAGTTCATATCTTCCGGCTCCATCATCAGATGAGTTCGACAGTACCATATTATTGTATTGTCATCAGAACTACATACAGCTGCCAATTTTCATTACGCTACAACCCTTGGAAGATAGTTAAATTAGTTACCTTAGATTCCATTACATAGTTAGTTACATACAGGTCGACCTTATAAAAGCGTGTTAATGAACTCACTCGATATCAATCGACAAATAAGTACCTAATGCATGATGTGCTTACCTGTAAGAAATTGGTACACTAGTCTATAAGCCTGTATTCAATTGTTGGTGAGCCAAATAAACAAAATAAAATAAATTGGCAACAAAACTACGAACGGAAATTAGGGTTTTAAAGGCTATTTAATTTATAAATTGTTGAGAAACAGATTTTATTTGGATGATTTCGGTGGTGGTTGAAACGGAACGAAAATTTAAAAAAATTTACTTCCTTGTACAGGATCAAATTAGATTAGCTAGCGAAACTCTGCAAACTGTTGTTACTTCAATAAAAGTAGATTTGTTTCTTAATAGACAAACTGTCACTTCTCTGTCTAGGAGTATAATAATTTATCCTACTATCCTACTAATATTATAAACGTGAAAGTTTGTATGGATGGATGGATGGATGTTCGTTACTCTTTCACGCGAAAACTACTGCACGGATTTGGATGAAATTTGGCACACAGATGGTTTATAACCAGGATTAACACACACACACACACACACATAGGATACTTTTTATCCATATCAGCCTATAGCAGTCCACTGCTGGACATAGGCCTCACCTATTGCACGCCATTCAACTCGATTTTCGGCAACTGCTACCAGCCATACTGCGAAGATCGTCGCTCCACCTAGCCTGAGGGCGTCCCAACCTTGCCTTTACAAAATTGAATTTGAATTTCATGCAATTCATGAATTAAAAGTGACGATTCGTTTCGGGCGAGTAAATTCCTGCAAATCGACTAATAATCCAAAAATGGCCCTTCGTCATCTGTATCATAAAAAAAATTTAGAACAACAACCGTAACTTTCAAGATAATAATATAATAATAATATCCCTGGACATTTCACACAGCACCATTTGTCCCAAGCTAAGCAACCTAATGCTTGTGTTATGGTAACAAGATGGCTGATAAACTACTTATATACAATTTTTTTTTTTTTTTGTAAATACATACATATAATAGATAGAAAAACACCCAGACTCGGAACAAATACATGTAGGTCATACAAATATTTGTTCCGTGCGGGAATCGAACCCGCGACACGCAGCGCAGCAGTCAATCGCTTAACCACTGCGTCAACCGTGCCGTCAAAGATGGCGTCTGGTTAACATCACTAAATGCGGTTCGCCGGTAATCCGGCTGTGATCGATGTCAAATTCAATTGATTACCGGATGCACGCACGTTCTGGCTTCCATCAGCAATGCAAGTTATTTTTGGAGTGGACTCACTCTTCATTTACACCATTTAGGTTATCGATTTCTCACCTTGGTTTTTGATGCAATAGGTATTTATAATTGCAGGTAAGTATGTATATATATACGTTGCCCGGTCGTCATTCTTACATATATAATTTAAAGTCTGTCTCTTTGTCTGTCCATTTAGTATCGTGGGTATTACATATCCTCGAGATTTCGAAAACTATTAATTATATATAACTTATGTTATAAATTAGAATGTTTGGATGTTTGTTACTCAATCACGCAAAAACGGCTGATCAGATTTGGACGTTTGTCACATATATAGTTTATAATCCGTATAACAATCCGACAATTTCAGACATCCACGCGGGCAAAGCCGCTTTCAAAAGCTAGTTATATACAATAGTATGTGAATATGTATATTACGTGCTTTCTGTTTTTAGTAACACTTACTATTTTTTCTGAACATAGTGAAGCATTCACCCAAGTGGAACTAGCGGAGACACAACTACGTAATGGTGTAACTACAAGGTGGGCCAAAAGAAATCACCCTATTGGAAGATGCTCTCATTTTTGCAAAGGGCCGCCAATTTCAAATCTGTTTTGACATTTGTGGACTAGACAGATGCAGAATACAAGTGAACAAGCCATGGAGCGATACACTCCCCAAGAACGCGGAATAATCGTGTCTATTTTTTTGCGTAACAATTTGTCTATAGTGTTGACGCAACGCGAATTCCGTCGCCGATTCCCCGGCCGTCCGACACCGACTGCGCAAACACTGCGCCGTTTGGCCACCAACCTTGAAGAGTATGGGACCACACGAGACGTTGCCAAGAGTGGCCGGCCCCGGAGCGCCCGTTTTGCCGAGAATATAGCCGCTGTTGCCGAGAATGTCGAGCTGTCGCCGGAAACATCGACCAGACGCCGTGCCACGCAATTAGCCATCAGCCGGACGTCCCTAAGGCGAATTTTGGTCAAAGACCTGAGCATGTTCCGGTACAAAGTCTAGTCCGTGCATCAGCTGCTGCCTGCCGACCGCCCAAGCCATCCTCAATCTCGAGGAAGAAGTGGACGATTTTTCGACCAAAATCATAATGAGCGATGAGGCTCATTTCCACCTCAGCGGATACGTGAACAAGCAAAACTATCGCTTCTGGGGCACCGAAAATCCACGAGTGATGCACGAGGAGCCATTACACCCGCTCAAAGTGACTGCATGGTGCGCTGTTCACGCTGGAGGAGTCATCGGGCATTTTTCTAACGACAACAGTGGACGGTGCGCGCTATAGGGCCATGTTGACCGAGTTTTTTTTACCACAATTGGACGAATTAGGACTGAAGGACATGTGGTTTCAACAGGACGGAGCAACGGCACACACTGCGCGAGCCGCAACCGATATTCTGAAGGCAGCGTTCCCGGGTCGCCTCATCTCTCGTTTTGGCGATTTGCACTGGCCCGCAATATCGCCCGATTTAAGCGTTCCAGACTTTTTTTTGTGGGGTTTTTTGAAGTCCCATGTTTACGTGAACAAGCCCGAGACTCTGGAAGCGCTCAAGGACAACATTCGACATGAGTGCGAGAATCTGTCGCCCGAAGTTCTCGCCGAAGTGATGAAAAATGCCATAAAACGAGCCCGTATGGCAATCAATTGTGACGGCACCCATTTGGCCGATATAATGTTCTCGACTTGACCAATAAAATTCTAAAGGTTCAAATAAACATAATCAAAAAACAGAATCGAAGTTTTTCATTTAGAAAAAAAAAGAGAGTCAAACAACATCGGGTGACTTCTTTTGGCCCACCTTGTACATCGCAAATTATACAAATTTAATTCTAGTTATTTAAGGATGCGTCTAACTCTTAATAACAACGTACCTAGTGTGTTCACAAATTCGCCTGCTACGTGTGCTGTTTATAGCCTAACGTTAACTGTAACGGTTATAGGGAGGCACATGTTCAGCTTTAGGCATTTTGTGGCTTTGCACGATAGTTTAAATTTATTTTGTCCAAATGCACCTTTCAAATAAAATTCAATGAGTTAATAAATGAAACCGCGGGGCACAGCTAGTAATATTATAAACGTGAAAATTTGTATAGATGGATGGATGTTTGCTACTCTTTCACGCAAAAACTACTGAACGGATTTGGATGAAATTTGGCACACGGGTGGTTTATAACCAGGATTAACATACAGGATACTTTTATCCCCCAAGTAGGTATTTAATCAAGTTATTTATAATAATTATTTATTTATTTATCAGACAACTGGATCCAATTACAAAAATACCTACAATTCAAGATGTTAGTAAGTATTTAACTTATATGCTATGTTAGCAGTTAAATTCTACTACGTTCCCACTGCTGGGACACAGGCCTCCTCTTTATGAGTGGATGTCACATGCCTTCGAATTTATAGTTTTAGGACATGCCGGTTTCCTCACGATGTTTTCCTTCACCGTTTTGAGAGCAATGGTGATGAAATAAAAGCTTGGGTTCGAACCCACGACACGACCGACAATACGTTAGTCGCGGCCGTACAATTGTGCAATTTTATCACTGTCAATGTCAGAAAAAATCTAAGATTGCCATCATTAAAAACAGAAGGGTACAGTCCGAAAAGAATATATTTTTAGCGTAAATTAATTCAATGGAACCCTTTAAGATATTATTGGGTATCATTCGGGTATCTCGGGAAGGTATTATTCGGATATTTTTTGTAAAAGCACCGTAACGGATACCTACGGGCGAACACTTAGCCCTCTATTGTCTTATTGGGCTTACGAATAGTGTGGGGACATGTCGATAATTCTATTTTTGAAGTATTTTGTTTTATTGTTATGAAAATAAACAACAAAACAAATCTTCGTCTAACATCTGTTAAAGTATGGCCTCATCTGTCTTTTCCCAACTATGTTAGGATCGGCTTCCAGTCTAACCGGATGCAGCTGACTACCAGTATTTTACATGGAGCGACTGCCTATCTGACCTCCACAACCCACTTATTGGGTAATACGATACCCTTTGGCTTACCAAAGGGTATCGTATTACCCAATAAGTGGGTATTATGGTATTCTAGAAACAACCAGTCTTAACTGGTTGTTTCTAGAATTATAACTGCACTCTCCTACTAAAATGCTTTATTTAGTTACTAGCTGCGCCCCGCGGTTTCACCCGCATAAGTTTCGATCCCGTGGGAATATCGGGATAAAAAGTATCCTATGTGTTATTCCTGGTTATAAACTATCTGTGTGCCAAATTTCATCCAAATCCGTTCAGTAGTTTTTGCGTGAAAGAGTAACAAACATCCATACATCCATACAAACTTTCGCATTTATAATATTAGTAGGATCTATTAAAGTATGTAGAGCTAAATAAAGTATTGAAGTAGGAGAGTGCACTTTTATTACTTATTTTAAAACACATACAATTATCATCACAGGCTTACCTAATACAATAGTGTAGTTATTACAAAGCTTATATAAAGATACAATTATTACTAATAACTTACAATTATTATGAACAACCGATAGTAATTATACAAAATGCGGCCCGTGTGAATTCACTCAGAGTACAGTTGAAGCAAATAATCTGTTGTGACATCGAATTGAGTGTAAGTAGCTATTCTAGCCTTGTACAATTATATTGACCATCGAAATGATTATGAATGCTATATCATGAATATTTTGGACTGCAAATTGCAAGTCCTTGTAACTATACAAGGTGTAGTTTTGCATCCTCCTCAAATTTAAGGAGGTAACTATGCTACTGATTCTCGACACGAATCAATAATAAAATGTAATGTAAAATGAGTAGGTATTTTTTTTTCTAATTTTCGGAAATCGGCAGGAGTAGGTATTTTTGCACTGTAACTGCCCTTTTACACACACATAAAAACGTGGTCGCTTATACAATACCATAACGCGATTCTGTTCTTTGAAAGTGGTGTATTCTGAAATACCTACTGTCAAACTTAAATAACTAAAAAAACAAGTATGTAAGTATTCATTATTTAACAGGGATCGTAATTTTATTTGATTATTTTTTGTTTTTCATAACATAGTCTCCTGAAATTTGACGAGGATGCAAAACAACAGCTTGTATTGACCATCGAAATGATTAAGAATGCTAATATCGTGAATATTTTGGACTGCAAATTGCAAGTGCTTGTAACTATACATATAATCGAGATAACTAGCTCGTATCAAAGTTACTTAAATTGTTTCATCTACTATAACCTAATGGCTGTTTAAAATAACAAGTACTTTTTTGTGGTCCGAAAACGGTCCGTCTAACTTAAAGATAAGTTAAACTAAGCACAACTTTGAACATTAAAATCAGAACTAAGCGGTGTCAGATGTTATCTGCGAAACTTTCGGAACTAATGTTTCGAGAATAATATTTAAACACCATCTTTTTAATGTAAAACCTGTTTTTAATAGCGATTTTCTCTGTGATTTAACGTTTTGTGGCCTTGTAAGAATGAATACGGAGGAGTGAGGAAAATGTGAGGATATTGAGTATGAATGTTATAGATAAGAGTAGGGGAAGACCAAAGAAACGATGGATGGACTGTGTGAAAGATGATATGGTTAGAAAGGGGGTGACTACCGAGATGAGGACTAATAGAGAAGTATGGAAGAAAAAGACATGTTGCGCCGACCACAAATAAATTTAGATAAGGGCCAAAGAATGATGATTCTTGTAAGAATGAAGGAATTATGACAATTACATAAGGAGGAATTTAATAGTTCTAAGTAGTTGCTTGTATTTCTTAGCCGTACTGCATTTTGAGGATAGTATAAGATATTAATGAATGAAAAGTGTCAGATATTTCCGAAAGCGCAAATTTTTCTTTAATAAATAACGTTACTGCAGATTTACTAGATTACTGGCTCTTGTGATACAGGACCTCCTAGTACAAGAGCCAGAGCTACACTGATGTTTGTCTCTTGAAGTGAGAAAAAAAAATATACAAAAAAAGATTAACTTGTCGATTTACCTGTGTATTTATTAGGAGAACCGATTTTAAAAACTGTGCCGATTTTAGATATTAGCTATTATATCGTTCTCAAAAAAAAAACTTACCCTAATAGAGTATATTTTATCGACACATTTGAAATTCTACTCATGTTCCCTATTTATAATAAAAACTCTACAACTCCCCGATGTCGATAAACACATCATCACAACCCTATCCTCACCGGATCCGTGCTCATAAATAAAATATAGGTCGCGCCAGGTGATGGGTCCCACGTAAGCGGGGTCCACCTGCGAACGACGCCGACACCGATCGATGCAAGCGCAACCGAATTTAAACATTTATATTTTCACTGGTGGACCACGTGGCTCGTGTTCTAAATTTCAAAATTAGTTGATTTTTAGGCTGAATGTTTTATGTCTTGTCGAGGAACTTTATTCGATGAAATAAAATGTGTCAGTTTATCCCGCGCAAAATTGACAGCTTGTCTGGTTTGCCGAAAATATTTCTGTGAATTTTTAGAGAAGTTGTCTGAGATACGTGCAGTGTTGTACATGTACACGTAGTAACACTGCTGATTATTTGTAGGGGGACTGTCATTTTGATGCGCAGCTATTTTCATAACCATTTATAATACTATTAATACACTATAATTTATACTATTAGAGTAGATACCCCTGGCTGGATTAATAATGACATTTAGTATTTAGAATTTACAGACTTTAAAGAAAACCTAAAGGCCAATTCCCGTAGGTAATAAAAACGTTCAAAATCTAGTCGCAATCTCATCTCGGCGACAATCAATGCCGAAAACTTGTCAAAAATGTAGGGAAATTACGAGATATTTTTGACAGATTGATTTCAAATTACAGGAATTGCCCCCAGGCTTTTATGAATGGTGAATTTTACATGATATTAGTAGGCATGTAGCTTTTCTTATAAATATTAATGTAAATGATATGGACTCCAGTTGGATATAATAATAAATTGTTTATTCATCATAATAGCATTGTAGTACATACATGGTAATGTACAGAGTTGAAAAATTGGTGTACTAAAACTACAACTGAAATGGTGGGGAGGTGCTGCATTCACAGCTAGGTTATAAAATAACCTGTATAAGGGAGTAAATACATGTAAGCACGTATTGCTCTATAGACATAAGTATATATAGTATAGTATGTATAGTATTTATGTTCTATAATTTATATGGTGTACATAAAAAAGAGTAGGTATTCTATTTTATTCTTATTCTATGTATATACCTATTACTCTATGGATATAAGTTGCCACTAAGAAGTACCACGAGAATGATACTGCATTATGACCAGTCTGTTTCTTCATATTCAGGCCTAAACAGCAGTACGGTATACATTTGATTAATGACAGTAATAAAATAATAAATTAAACCAACAAGCTCTGAACTAACATTTTACAATAATTAGTGAGAATTATGTAATTCTAATTTCATATAAAACACAATATTAACTTTATATTGTGTTTTATATGAATTTAGTCAATCAAATATGCAAATGTACCATACATTTGCATATTTGATTGACTAAATTGATATTTGGTTACAAAACATGGATCATAGAAATTAATAAACAGGTCTAAAATGTTTATTAATTTGTTATTTTAAACACATAAAAGTTAACTAATTAAAAGTTAAAAGTATTTTAATTGAGTTTGACAGGTGAGTGGTTTTCGTAAGGAAACCAACACCCTGATTGCGTAATACATCAATCTCAAATTGAATGATTTTGAAGGATATTGCTAACCCATTGGATCTTACGTTCGAAAAATTTGTCTGCTCAACAACGTAAATAACGCAATGAATGTTGTTGAACTGTCAAAATTTAACCCATTGCTACTGATAGTGTGTTACATTACCCCGCAGTACAATAATTTCATAACACACTTTCAATCACATTCCGAGGGTTTTGAAGGAAATTCCTGATCCATTGCTTGCATACGTTTGAAAAATTCGTCTAACAACAACGTGTATAAAATAATGAACGAGGCTGAACTGTCAAAATGAAAAGCATTGCGATCGATCGCCATTTTATGTAAGTTACGCAATTGGGTACCCGCCGTTTGCCCACTCATTAAATTTTTCCATAGTTTAATTTTGAAGAGCATCATTTCTTCTTAGCGTGCCGATAGCAATCTTAATGGACTCGGCCCAGAATTCGGGTAGGTACTTGTTTGGCGCCATCACCAGCGTCGATCAGTTGGGCGAGTGGTGGGTTCGAACCCAGGCAAGCGCTTCACTTTGTGTAAATAATTGCATTACCACTGCTCTCAACACGGTGAAGGAAAACACCGTGAGGAAACCGGCATGAAACATCTACCAACCCCCACTGAGCCCGTGTGGTAGCGCCCACTCTCTATCGAAGGGAGGCGGCCTGTGTCCCAGTGGGAATAATAGGCTGATTATGCATGCATGTTGTTTAGTTTTAATTTATCACGGAATATAATTTCGTCGTCACCACGTCCGTCTCGGTCCAAGGTCTCGGTTGACATTCGAATACCTTCTGACAGTTGTTCTGTTAGTGTGAGTGATGGCTTTCGGCAGTTTATAGCCCAAATATCGGAAAACGGGCTTAAATCGGCACCGTGTGAAGTCCTTCGGTTGATATTAAGCCGCATAATTTGGTGAGACAGACAGTTAAACTCTGCATTGGAAAAGTTACTTTTGGACTTCGGACTGCTTCGTGTCTGCCAATCGTCTCATTGTCATATTGATTGAGTAATTATCCACTTTCCAGTGTAGCCAACCTAAGCAAATTGGATCAAATCTGTGACCCTGACATAATCTGTGGTTGGAACTACAAATAGGCTTAGATTGAACTTGGTTATTGGAGTCTGTCTAACTAGATATTAATTGAGGTTAAGTGGTTACTGGGAGAGACAAGCCATTCCATTAATACGCTTTGCTCCTATTACATGTGGGTAAAGTAAAAAGGGGGTAAAGGATTAACTCAAAGTCCAATCATTTATTTCAATTAAGCACTTTTGAACGTCAAAAGGAAATATAATTTGATTCTAGTCAATCCTTCCAAAAGGTAGTTTCGTATGGAAAAGAATGGGCAAGAAACGTCACCGTTACTCTTTTAAAACGTTTGACAATATTTTGTAGTCATACTTATACAGAGTTATTGGTAAAACACTAAGAATCTTGCAGGGCTGGATTACTAACATCATAAACACAACTTTTGTTCTATGACTTTTTACAAAACATAATACATTTACCAAAAACAAACCTTTAAATCTATGTATTTTAATCTTTTTCTTTTAATCTTAATATCTGATGAATTGACCAAAGAAACGATGGATGGACTGTGTGAATGATGATATGGTTAGAGAGGGGGTGACTGTCGAGATGGCGGCTAATAAAGGAGTACCTATGGAAGAAAAAGACATGTTGCGCTGACCTCAAATAAATTGGGATAAGGGCAGGAGAGTGATCATGATGAATTAATAAAAATGCCAGTCACATTTTACAAATTATTCAGTAGAGCTCATTAAAGATGTCTATACCAACCCGAAATTAGTTATTAAAATCGACCGTGTATAAAAAAGTAAATAGTGTATCGTTGTAGAATAAAAAGTATGATTATGAAGTTTTATTAAGCTAATATAAGAATCATTGAAAATACAAAAATGACAAAAAATGGACTTAGGGTCATTTAGCTTTCACCTACAGAGTTGTGGTTTATATGAGTTGTTTTTATTAGTAATATAGTCCTGAGAGGTTGTTAATGTTAACCAATAACCCTGTATATTCGTTATATTATTAATTTTATTATAAAAAAACTTTTAGCATGCTTTCAAAATTATCAGTTGTTTATTTTCTTTCACATATATGTATAGTTAATGTAAACTGGAGGAGCGGAATCACCTAATACAAGCAAATCTTTGCTTGAAAGGTGACTCCAAACTTAAAAATGTTATTAGCATGAGTTGACGAAATATTTTATTTTTTATTATTATGTGAAGACGATAGTACCTAGAATAAAATAACTGAAAATAATTTAGAAAATATGTAATGATGGACAGATTAATCATGTTGAGACGATTTTTACTAATTTTATTATAATGATGTCCTATTCCAGACGGGCGCTTTATAAATTCAAAATGTTCGATACTACAAATTACACATAACACTGTTATTTCATAGTTTTCATTCTTCTTTCGGCAATCCCCATGACTGCCTATGTTTTTTTTTATTATATTCATCCTCCTTCCTTCGTCCATATAATCTATTAACAAACAATTCACATTCTAAAGAAATTCTATAAGAAGTCCTCAATAAATCCCGAAGTATCTTTATCTGCAAAAACTTGGTATCAACTGTGGAGGTCGGATCTCGTAAATTCTTCACCCGGCTTTAGCAGACAGTCAGACAATACAAACAGAACGTTCACTTGATAAAATATATTATACACAGGATTTAAGGGTGTTGGGTACAGCTTCCGCAAAAATGGCGTTCAGGATAGATAGATAGACAGAATACTTTCTATTATGTGTGTACACCATAAATATTACAGACTAGTGCATGCGTTGTAATGCCTTTTTTTTGGTAAGAACCTTCTTCGTCGCGCACACAACCACTTTACCAAAGTTTCATCACAAGCGGTCGAGCCATTTTCGAGTTTTTGCGACACTAACCCACGGCAATTGATTTTTGATTTTCATATTAAAAAAAAATGGTGAAAAATTTCTTAAATGTAGAAATTTTACAAGGGGTGACACCATGGGCGGTCTTATCGATAAGAGCGATCTTTTAAAGACAACCTTTGGATGGACTAAGTGCGAAAGGAGAGACAATACTGCAGGTAGTCCTGTAGTGTACCATTTACATATATACAATAATTACATATACACCTAAAACATATAGGGTACTTATCTACATAAAATTATATACATAAACATATACAGGGTTAGTTTTCAAAGACCAGCCTTAAGGGTGTGGTACACCTGCCAGGGTAGCGGGATCGTCCGAAAGGGTTACCGCTGCCCTGGAACAGAAAGGTCTAAGGAAGGAACACGGGTGGGTTTTAGTCAGTAAGAGTCTGACACTCCCTTCCGCTCCACCCAGAGCGGGAGGGGTCATTTGATGATTTCCCATACACAAAAAAAAGGGTGTGGTACAGAACATCAGACTGAACTATTTTCTCCATGGGACCAACATCGTAATCGCGAATAAAAATTCATTCGTCCCATACGTTTAGGTCGAGTAGGTATTGAAGTTTTCTTTGGGACGGGCGTTGAAGGGCGGGCGTTTTTGGGGGACTGTCTTTTGTAATTTTGACGTTCAAAAAGTGCTGATTCTCAGCCTAATTTGAATAAATGACTTTTGATTTTGATTTTGATTTTGGACAGTTGATAAATTTTCGGCGATTAAGATGTTGGTCACATGGAGAAAGTTGTTCAGTTTAATGGTATGTATCACACCCATAAATTTGGCTGATCTTTGAAAATAAACCCAGCATCCAATAATAATCATAAAACAAATGCAAGGAACATAAAAATGACGTTTAAGGAGAGAGGGTTGTGCTAAGTGTGTGTGTGTATGTTGTGTGGGTGGGGGTGTGTTTGTGTGTGTGTTGTAAATACGACTTGAAAATTGACAAAAACGTCACGTCAAAAATCATTGCTATGCCATTACCTTGCTTGCAGTGTGTTACACAATTACCCCACTGGTCCCAAATAGTCTTAGATAGAGAGAAGTGGAAGGAGAGAAAGAAGCTTTTGCGCTGCAGTGAGATAATATAGGCTAAAAATAATCTGGCAGCCCGCAATGATACAGTAGCACAGTTCCGCTGATCCGTTTACGTCCAGACATTAACTTGAAGGCCTGCTCCGTTCCCTGGCGATAGCGCGAACTTTATAAAGTTCGGTACAGACCGCGCAAGTTGTCACCACTCCTCGTGACAGCCCGGACATAAATAACTGCTTCAGCTTGTCTGGTCCTAGTTGAGCGGAAGATAAGTTATGATAGCTGTTGTTTTTTTTTGGTTACGTGTTTTTTGTTGTGGAGGAAATTAGGGAAACTGTTTGAAGTTGTCGATGGTTTAATGTAATCGGAAAAATGGATGTGTTGACATAATAATACGTCGTTACAAATTAATTTCCAATCGTATTGTGTCTATGAAAGAAAGAAAGAAAGTAAATAAGTGTAAGTATTTGAGGTTACATAAGTAAGGAACAAAATATTCATATTAAAAAAAAAAAATGGTCTCAAAAGAAGAAGAGAAAGAGCTTCAGGTGCCGTATTATGGTATTATTCCAGTGTAAGAGAGAGACGGAGCTATACATGACCGATAGCACCATCCCTTTTTCGCACTGTCAAATGACTCTTGTCTTAGACGACAGAGAGATGTGGAGCCCAAAGGTTACGTCCATCCAAGGTGTATGTTTGTGGACAAGCGACTTTAAAACGATTAAAAAAGAATTAATAATCCGTCAATAAAATTCAATCAACGACAAAAATCCTAGTAACTGGACTGACAACCGGTGAAATAAAAAAACAAAACAGAACGAGCAATAGAATTTGAATATCCGAATATACTATTTCGCTCTGGCACTTTGACATTTAGTTTTAAATCGTCAATCACGTTTGGATGAGATTAAAAACTTTTTCAATTTACGAACTAATCACGTGTAGGTGTTCCACACATTATAAATTTTGAAAAAAGAAAGAAAACAACATGGCGTCGGACTAAATAATGGAGGGAAAGATCGCGGTGTAATATTTTTTTTTGGTTTAATCTGGGGCTGCCACGTTCCAAACAATTAAAGCTATCCGCTTAAATCCCAGACAACTTGATGTATGGTGTGCACGGAAAACTTGACGTGCAAGAAAATAGCTTATTATTTTGTTTTTTACCTAATATATTGATGCAGACCGATAGAGGCAGAAACAAGAACGTGATGATGATGCAACGGAACTGTTATTTTTGTAATCATCATTACTTATTTTAGTAATGAGGACCAATGATTGAATTCTTTAAAATACTTTCTGATAATAATATCAATTCTGATAATATATCAAAATGGTGTTGCAGCGTTTTCTTAATTGGACAATGATTATATAATCATTAGTACATACCTATGGGGCTCGTGGCTAAGTAATAACAGCCGCACGGGTCGATCAATCAGGTTAAGCTTCGCTTGCCGCGGTTGGTCCATGGATGGGTGACCATCTTTATGTACCGAGAACCTCCGTCCCTCGGAAAGCACGTTAAGCCGTTGGTCCCGGCTGTCATTCGTGGAACTTTGACTGTCGATACTCGTCGTCAGAAGCTCGAAAGTGACAATCAGTCTTACCATGGGGTATCGTATTATCCAGTAACTAGGTTATGGGGATCAGATAGGCAGTCGCTCCATGTAAAACACTGCATCCGGTTAGACTGGAAGCCGATCCCAACATAGTTGGGAAAAGGTTAAGCAGATGATGATGATAGTGCGGTCACCAAAGGAGATAAGCAACCAGGGCCGTCGGATATAGTTGAAGTTTTGTAAGAAACCGCTGGACGTTTTCGAATAAAATTTAATTTAATTAATAGAAAATAAACAGTTCATTTATCAAATTAAATTTAATTCGAAAAAATCCATCGGTTTCTTACTACACTTCATATCTCCTTTGGCAACTGTACATTCCTAAGTACTTAAACGTCAAACTAGTAAACTTAAAACATCGACAAGCTAAGTAAACCGTTAAAAAACAGACAATACTTACAAATTAATTTCCACGTAAAACTACACCAGTAACAGGTTTCAAATAACAATCATTATCAGTTACGATTTCGCAACTGTTATAAAATACCAGTTCCATTTTGAGAGCTGTGATTGCTGTCCCTACATTTCGTGGGAATTAATTTCGTATGTTAAAAGTAAAACGAGCGGGGATTACTGTGGGGGTATTAAGTAGGCGTCAAAAATCCGATGGTATGAGTATATCTGTAGCTACGTAGTATTCATGTTGGGTACGGAGTTACGGAGTTCGGCAATGGATATCAATTTTCGCGGTCTTTTAGTGTGTTAGGGGCTTGTATTACCGTGTTCCGTTTTATGTAGACTTGTCGGTAGGAAAATGGTTTTGTAGACGCCATAAATATGATCAACGCGGGAACCACTCCCGCATTGATCATGTTTGATTAGTTTAATGACAATCGGTTCAACTTTTCAAGACTTATAATATTTTATAAGTCTTGAAAAGTTTATTGTTTCAGTTATTGCAACCTAATCCGAGAGAAATAGGTTTGCGGAGAATAGGGTTGTCAAAAATATCGCTCTTACGTTTGACAGCCGTGGTGATTAGGTACCGATTTTGACAAGATCTCTTTATAAGTAGCAAATGAAGATCATATGCACAAAAACCACAGCTTTTGCGAATTATACAATTGTATAATTTTTTTGTTGTACTATCTCGTTGGTCTAGTGGTCGCTAGCGCTATTGCTGAGCAAGAGTTTTTGGGTACACTCCTTGGGGAGTGTCGGGCAGTGTTATTGGGTTTTTTTCATCAGAATGCCTGATTTCTCAGTAGCAGCCCAGAGTAGGGATTCGTGCCCGGTTCAAAATCAAAATATTTTATTTCACATAAACTTACATGGGCACTTATGATACGTCAGAAGCTAGGTGCACGGTGAACGGCAATAGGCTCGCCTTGTTACTTGGGACTTAAACATAATTGGCGAAATATGGGTGTAGGTTACACATAACATAAAAAACCGGCCAAGTGCGAGTCGGACTCACGCACCGAAGGTTCCGTACAATAAAATTACAATTTACGATTTATGACGTATTAAAAAAAAACTACCTACTAGATCTCGTTCAAACCAATTTTTGGTGGAAGTTTACATGGTAATGTGCATCATAATTTTTTTTTAGTTTTATCATTCCCTTATTTTAGAAGTTACAAAAATGTATTGTTTTTTTTCTATTTTTGTGTGAAAATCTTAATGCGGCTCATAGAATACATCTACTTACCAAGTTTCAACAGTACAGTTTGGGAAAAAAGTAGCTGTGACATTCGGACGGCCAGACAGACATGACGAATCCTTATGGGTTCCGTTTTAGCCAATTGGCTACGGAACCCTAAAAATGGGTTGAGTAAATGTGTTGGTAAACCTCGGGCTGGTGCCTGTAACTACACCTCCAAGCGAGTATTTTGCGTACGGTACAACTTGTAAACAGAACAAGTCTATCTGACACTTTAATTCTACCTTACCTTGCTTACTATGTCGTGTCAAAATACCACAAGACTTATTGTACTCTACATTGTTGTATGTTAACGCCAGCACCATAACTGCATAACACACTATCAACCAAAATCTGAATAATTTTGAAGGATATTGCCAGTCCATTGTATGTTCGTAAAAGTCTGCTCGACAACGTAAATAGATAGATAGATAAAAACGTTTATTTAGTGCAACAAAAGACACACAATACAAGTATAAAAAATAGAACAATAAAAAAAAAGTGACACAAAAAAAAACAAAGATCAAAAAGATAGATCGACCCATAGACACCTTGCAAATCTATAACCTCTAGTACAAAATAGTCTATGTCCACAATGGTCGATCACGCAATGAATGTTGTTGAACTGTCAAAATGAAAGCATTACTACTGTTAGTGTGTTACGAAATTACCCCGCAGGTCTAATTTCGGTGTACATATCTTGTTGTATGTATACGCCCGTTCGATCGATGACAAAATACTAGTCTAGTTGATCTATCAATTCCCTGGGAACTGGATCAGTATTCCATCCCGTCGCGACAGTATTAAAGATTAAGGTCGGTCCATGTTTACACGGAATCTATCAACATCGAGTTAATCCGCTTATAAATAATTCTATCAACCACGTATTTTTATAGAGACGCGACATTTTTTTTTAGTTATTTTGTGTTATATTTTTTTTATTCGGTTTAGGGCTGATTTTCCAATCATCTGATAACTTTATTCGAGGAATAATTTTGACAGTTATTTTGTACAAAAACTGTCAAACGTCAATTTTATTCTTCGAATAAATGTTATCTGGCGTTGGAAAAATCAGGCTTTAATGGAGTGGACGTAATGGGAATGGTGGCCGGGTGTTTTTATTCTACTACTACATAAGTGATGGTTGGACGAGTTGCACAAAATCAACAGGCCATTGGTGATTTTTTCCGACATCTTCAACAATCATCGTCATATTTCAGCCAATTTACACAAAATCTTAATGAAGTGTACTCCTTGACCTTCCTCATGAATCACTCCGTCCATTGGTGAAAACCGTATGAAAATCCGTTCGGTAGTTTTTGAGTTTATCGCGTTCAGACAGACAGACGGACGCGGCGGCGGGGGGACTTTGTTTGATAAAATATGTAGTGACTTATAATATCAGTTGCGGGGAACACGAACCAGTGTAAAGTCAAGATAATCTTCCTTTATTATTCATTAACTTGCTGAAGTTAAGCTATGGAGTACATCCCATTATGATGGGCCCTTTAAAGTTCCCGGGCAACTCTGAACGGCGCTAGTTTGAACAACACTCGTAATAGTTTGTGGACGATAAACGACACTTCATCGTGATCGTGAGGTATGTACATAGGGAGTGTTATAGTGATCAAGGGGTCTACTCCGATGTGCAAAGTGCGAATGTTCGGATCGGACCGACACATGGCCGAACCGAATATTATTGAAAAATGCGAAAAAAGTTGGGATTGGCTCAGTTGGGTCGGGACCATAGTCAATATTCGAAAGAGTGTAGGAGTGTAGGATCGGAACCGACCGAACCAAATAGTAACTTCGTAGCAAGAAACGGCCGAACATTCGGCCGATACTACTTCGGAGTAGACCCCTAGAGGTCTGCGATAATAGTTGTAGATAGGTAGATTGTCACAAAATCATTTAAAAGTCTCATGTATATGACGGAGAAGGTACGCCTGTCTCGTTATCGTCCTACTTTAATATTATTATTATTAATCCTACTATCCTACTAATATTATGAACGTGAAAGTTTCTATAGATGGATGTCTGTTTGTTACTTTTTATCCCGATATTCCCACGGGATCGACACTTATGCGGGTGAAACCGCGGGCCGCAGCTAGTTCTACTTCCTACTAATATTATAAACGTGAAAGTTTGTATGTATTGATGGATGGATGGATGTTTGATACTCTTTCACGCAAGAACTATTGAACGGATTTGGATGGGCACACAGATAGTTTATAACCAGGATTAATATATAGGATACTTTTTATTCCGATATTCCCACGGGGTCGAAACTTATGCAGGTGAAACCACGGGGCGCAGCTAGACAGCCATATTTTAATTACTGTGGGTGTACTGTGGAATAGTGTTGGTTATTGCGCAATGGAAAAACCGTTTTTTTTTTCACACTAGCGAATCATACACTGTAAGTAAACGACACAACTAGATACTCGCTAGACAGTTTCTGAGTACCTACATACATGTTGTCCGTACGATGTCCAATGTCCAAGAGAGCTAAAAAAAAAAAAAAAAAAGCTCCAGCTTGCTCTCTCACGCTCTCTCCGACTCCCAACTTAGGCTAGACTCTGTCAAGCGCCACCTGGTGCTGGCGTCCCGAATCATCAAACGAATGACTGACGTACTTTCGACATATTATATAACACGTAACACTATACTCTCTCAAATAATTTTACTTTTTTTCATCTAACAATTTGTCCCAGTATCCCTACTAATATTAAATGAAACCTGTAGGCTAATTCTCGTAATTTAAAACGTTCAAAACCTAGTCACAGTGTCACAGTCTCATTTTGGTGACAAACAAATGTCAAAAACTTGTCAAAATGTAGGGAAATTATAGGTATTTTTGACAGATTGAGACTGCGATCAGACTGTGAACGTTATTAAAATTACGAATGAATGAATGAACGAAATATGAATATCAAGACTGCAGCCCCTGGTATTATATAGGTGCACCTCTGGTAAACCCGTCGAGGAATAAAGTTATGTCATTTTATAGAACAGTATGTCAGTCATTCCATCTGAATGATTGACAGTGATAATATAGGCATTCATCATTCGTACACACTCGTTCGTTCTCATTCATTTTCAAACAAACCCGTATGTACACAAATAGTACACGATGGTAGATTGGGCCTCTCAAATAAAATACCGCGTTGTTCCTGCAGTGGCATTCTAGATTTAAAATATGTAAAAAGCCTGTGGGCATATTTTTTTGGCAATTGTTACTCAGCGCTTGTCAATATCGAAAAACTCGGGGAGGACTTTGTTTAGCATTCAAATGTTGAAATATTCCTCGCCTGAAATATTGCATTTCTCCTGCAGGTACTGCGGGGTGATTGCATAACACACAATCAGTAGCAATCGCTTTCATTTTGACTGTTCAACAACATTTTTTTTAAATGTCGTAGCATTAGTAGTAGTAGCTGAGATACGAGCCTTTTGGCCTCGTACAGGACTTTTTGTTTCATTTTTCTTTTTGTTACTTCTTTTTCTTTTTCTTTAATTTGGTTTTGTTACTTTTTTATATATCATTTGTTTTATTTTTTATTTTTGATTGTGTTTAGTTTAGTTTTATGATCTTTATGTACGAGTCGCAATAAATACTTTTTCTTTCTTTATTTTAGTGATGGGACGGATTGTTGTATTCTTAACCCGGTCCACAAGTTTAATACCCAGAATACTACGTTCCAAAGCTCTCTGGCAAACCTCGAGTGTGGACCTCTGCTGAATTGCCGAAGACCATGTTTATATATAAACCCCTAAATTTCTAAGTAGATACAGACGCCAGCACATCAAGCTACCCGAAACTGTCAAATTTTAGCGATAAATTTGAAAATCTATCAAAGAAATTTGACAGATTGTAGTAGCTTGCGACATATTTGTGAACATACATATCATCACGCCTGTATTTCAAAGGGTAAGGCAGAGGTGCACCTCTAGCACACCCACATTTCGCCAGAACATATTTGTAACAAGACTATTTACGTTAACGTCGCTACTAAAGGGACCTATGAAAAAGATGGGCAACTATAAGTTGGCAACACTGTCTTGTGCAAATTAACTCAAAGTTTTAACTGCACAAGTGCCAACCGCATCTAATTGGGCGGGACGTACTAAGGAGGTAAATACAGAAGGTCCATTTAATTATGAAAGCCTACATGTAGAGGGTAAAATCACGTGCAGCCTGTTACCATGGATTCAGTACATGATTCTGGACGCCCTTGCGTTGAAATTTTTCGTCGCTAATTAAAAAAAAATTGCTCTTCCATACATTTTGACCGCGTAGGTATTGCACTTTTTCTATAAAACGGCTGTTTTTTTTTTGATAACCGACGAAAAATTTTTACGTTAGGATTCTAGAATCATGTGCTGAATTCATACATACTTAAATAGTTAACGCGTCCAGCGAGGTAAGGCGCAACCAGTAGCAATGGGTTTCATTTTGACAGTTCAACAACATTTATTGCGTTATTTACGTTGTTGAGTAGACACCTTTTTTGAACATATGAAGCAATGGATTAGCAATGTCCTTCAAAAATTATGTCAAAAATTATGGAGTGGGCCGCAATCGACCACGCTGGCCCAGTGCGGGTTGGTCGATGTCACTTATCTTCTATGAAATGCCGGTTTCCTCACGATGTTTTGCTTCACCGCTTCGAGAGCAGTGTCCATTGTTGACTTGGTATACAATTAACATTATAGTCTTGAATTTCTTTTTAATTTTTTAACTGTACCTTCTGAACCACTCTGTGTAATTATACAAGTCGCTAACTAGACTTTTTGACCGTTCCACTTGTTGGTTAATTAAACTATTCAATTAGCGGGTTCCGCAGCCGTTTGGGTTCCCTACGTAAATAATAAGTTTAAGAATTATGAGTGGTTGCTGTAAATGTGCCGGAATCTGAACTGAAAATTTTGAACTGCTTTGAACTTTAATTTTGAGGTTTTTAATTTATTTGTTCAATGATTGATTGGTTGAATTTGTAAAGCTTCTACATTCAAGAGCAATAAATACTACAGATATAGAGGTAGGTAGGCATGTTTTAAATCATAAGACAATAATGTCAGTCATAAAACTAGGGTAAATTAGGTTTTTGCATCAGGCATTTCTCAGTTACCCAGTTACTGGATTTGTGCTGTGCATACCTAAATAGCTGGTGAAATGTGTCAATGCTATAGGTACACCTCTGCCCAAACCTTTGCGTTATCAAGGAGTTTCTTGCCCGTTCTTCTCCATAGGTCGCTTTGGAATGGGCAACTAGCTTCATTTTTCTGACTGACCGACCCCTTGACAATTCAAAAGTACCTGTAATTGGTTTAATTGAAATAAATACTTTGAGTTTGAGTTTTGAGTTTGAAGGCGTGATATTATGTATTTAAATTCCTTTCCTCTCCCTGCCAGCCTCTTTCTTTTTGTTGCTTTTTTTTTAATTGTCTTTGTATTTTCGATCGTATTTGTGAGCATTGCTCATTTTAATTTTTAATGATACTTTCACTTTTACTTTCGTTCACAACTTATATTGTGTAATTCAACTAACGATAATGATGTACTTACTATTTATTTCTGTGCTAGTGCTGTGCACTTCTGTAAGTGACGAACTCACAATTCCTAAAACTGTATGTGATTTTTGTTTGTGTATGTCGTAGTGAGTAAGTCGTTGAAGTGCCATATAAATAAATATTATGTTATGTAAAATTAGATTAAGGATGAAATTCAAGCGCTCAATTTTACAAAAAACTAACTTAGAATTAGGAGAAGTGGTGGCCCAGTGGTAACGCCCGCGAATTACGATTTGTAGGTCGCAGGTTCGAACCCGGACAGGCGCTTTACTTTGTGTAAATTATTTCATCACCACTGCTATAAAACGGTGAAGTATAACAGCGTGAGGAAACCTGCATGTCCTAGAACCAAAAATTCGAAGACATGTGGCATCTACCAACCCGCACTGGCCCGCGTGGTGGATTACGGCCGGCTCCCTCTCACAGAGAGGAGGCCTGTGTCCCAGCAGAGGGAACATTATAGGCTGACTATGTGATGTGATCATGTTTTGAAAGCCTGATCAACTGACCAAGTGACAAGTCTCCGATCAATGCTATTATACCCTTTCCATTAGGTTAATTGCTTTTTGACAGCTGTCTTACAACGTACATGTATTTCAGATTACGTAAAAGTTAACTTTAAAATGCGTAATAAAAGAAATATATAAACTGCCCTATCTTATTGAATTATCTTTTAAAAGGCTTCTTACATACATTATAAATACCGCACGTGTATAAAATGTATTGTGTGTTGCTGCAATCACTAGTTCCATCTGTCAAAAACGGTTTACGTCTTGGACAGGGTATAACATTTTTTTTGAAAATAAAATACTTAAACCTAACAAAACTCATAACAAACAAAACAACAACCAACCATAAAAGTTTGACATTTGATTTGACAACTGAATTAATTCAAAAGTCTTTGACAACCCGAGGGTCATTGTACAGGATCATCATATTACCGTTATCCTGTTCAAATAAAACGTTTATATTTGACAAATAACACCACTTTCCATCCATATTGTGGTTGAATGGTGGTGGAATGGACCATCCCGTAACGTCACCTATAAACATGTAAATATTTATGTAAAGAATTCGGTTAAATTTTAACTAAAATGTCGGCTCTTCTATGGTTGGGTGGTGGTGTAAGTTAGAAGTGGAGGCGATTAGTTGTGGTTCGTTAGTGTGTCTGAAGTGTTTGTATTAAAAACTAGATTTTATTAATTACATTTTAACTAGAAAAGGCCACGAACACCTTTACCATCACGTTATACCTTTTATTTAATATTCGTAAACTACCACATGTCCTACATTTGATAATCTGTATATTAAAGTCCACAGTTTGATTAGGGATTAGCATAAAACATCCAATAGGCTTTAGCATCATTCGATTATTGTTAAAATAATGAAAACCATTAAAACTTTTTTCTAAAATGAAATGCTAAATACTGGCACTTTACGGTCAAAGGATTTTGATAAAGGCCGTCTGTTCTTTTTTTCTTAATTTTTTTGGCTCAAAATTCAGCAACGCCGCGGGTAGCATTCGCCGCCGCAGCCATTAGGTCCTCATGTGTGCAGGTGACATTGCATGAGGTGCAAGATGGGAGGTTAATCTCACCCCAACCCCGAACACATGGCCATCTTCGAGAGAAGGCAATGGCTCACCTCCCATCCAAATTCCATTTAAAAAGAAAATCTTAAAAAATGCCCATACCACATTATTTTTAAAAGCGGTAATTGATTAGCATAAAAAGTGTTAATATTCTGTGATTTACAAACATTGTTAAAATAATGAAATTTTAATTTTGTTAAAATAAGAACTTTTTCCAAACGAAACACCAAATACTGGCACATTATTCAGAAAACTTTTGACAAATACCATTTAAAAATAAACAAAATTTTTACTCTTAAAATGTATATGACCGCCTTTTAATTTTTTATGTCGATAGATGGCGTGCATTACTACGTTATTTTGATAACATAATTATTTCGTATTTATTACATACTGCTAGGCAAGCTTTTTCCTTTCTTCTTTGGCAACTGCGCCGATGTCGATTATTCTGCCAGCGTCATGGATTTCATTAAGTTCGGTAACAATAGAAAAAGAAATAGTGTCTCATTAGTTACAGTTGAGCTCTTAACTGATTTGATCGATGATTGTATCCGTAAGCGTCAGTCTGCTAGCGAGAAATTCTAGTGCGTTGCCACAACTGTTTTCACCAGTATCATTCAACAATAACAACATATATCCTCTTTTCTCTTGGACCCCACGACGAGGACGCGGTCCAAATCCGAAAAAAAAAAAAAATAACTGACCGATCCAATTTCATTACGAGGCTATTTTACGGCGAGTCCTGCCGCGTACAGGTGGATGTTTTTATTGCGACTACTCTCATTAAGGGGATGGGTCGTATTAGAAACATTTAAATGGAAGAGTAATAGGTTTTTAAACTGGATCGGTTTGGAACTACATTGTCCTGTCCATGTTAAAATAAGTAGATACCTAATACATCATCTAACTAGGCTTTTCCTAACTAAGGGAACTTGGGGTTGGCTTCCAGTCTAACCGTAGCAGCTGAATACCAGTATCTTACTTGGAGCGACTGCCTAATTCTTCTTTTTCGTGTCGCTCGCACGACAATATTTCAAATCTCTTATTTGCCCAATACTTCGTCAGTTCCACGGCGTTGTTTTCTTCCATACTTCTCTATTAGTCGTCATCTCGGTAGTCACCCCCTTTCTAACCATACAATCATTCACACAGTCCATCCATCCTTCATCCATCGTTTCTTTGGTCTTCCCCTATGCCATCGACATTCATATTCAAAACTCTCCACACGAAATTATACTCATTCCTTCGTAATAAATAGCTGTGTGTCCACACAACTTTTCAGTTACCGGTGCCACTTTCAGACTTCCCCTTATGTACTCATTTCTTATTCTATCCATTCGCAGAAACGGCTAATAATCCTAACTCTGATTTAACATCTCATCTCTGATTTGACATAACAACGTAACTAGTCTTACCTCACCGCACAACAAAATTAACACAGCCTGTATCACAAAACAGGTCACATAATACGTCCAGTTATAAAATTTACAACCGCGACAGGACTGCGTCAATCGTGGCCACTTGCGGCCATCGTGGGCCACTCGCGGCCATCGCGGGCCCGTGGGACATGTCCTTATGTCCCACAATCATCCGCTTCATTACTGTAGAAAGGTTTTATTACTAACAGCTTATTGCCTTTGGAGATTGCTTTATAACGGTTAAGAGAAGATAATAATGTTATCTTCATGGTTCGTTGACGGATTGGTGATCGTAGTTCGTTTTTTGTGAATGGGAGAATGCTGCCTATCCTCTTTTAAAAATTGTGGATTTAATTTTGAATTAATGATGATGGTTTTTACCATGGCCATTTGGCCATTTGGCAGTATGCAAAGAGCTCAAAATTATATAGTACTTACTAATTCCATGGCAGTTTATAACCGCCATTAGACGCCTATAAACACCAAAGAGTTTGCCTATGTGTGGACAACCTTACAATAACAAAGGCACAACGTCTTTAACGTTCTTAACATCTGTCAGTTTCATACAAAGGAATACATGTTTTGCGAATTTGATCTTTATTAGCTAAACTTGTCAAAACATAAAAGGCCCGTTTTGACATTTGAGAATGCGTTCTTGACACCTGTCAATTGCATACAAACGAATACATGTTTTGCGAATTTGATCTTTATTTAACTACTAGAACTGTCAATGTCACAACGGGCCTTTTATTTTTTGACCACTTTCCTAGAATTGACGCACTGACAGGTGTCAGGAACGCATTCTCTCGCCGGCCCGATTGTAAGTGCCTGTAATTGCATCGGTCACCTATACTAATTAAAACTTGAAGAAAGCTGAGCAATGCTATAATACTAACAAGTTGGGGGAAAATAGAGGCATCGCATCCACGCAAAACGGCTATCGCTCAGCATAATGCTAAGACCCTATGCGAGACAGATCTCCAGCGCTGGTAAAAGCGACAGCCGGCGTTGACGTAATGACGTCAACCGGTAAAACCCAGATCAAAACCACCATTTTGGAACCAATTAACTCGATATACTCACCTCAGTATTTGTTGACGAGGCTTGTCGTGTCGCTATTTCCATCCAGTTCCCAGGGCGATACATATTAATGTATAAACTAATATAAAGCGGGTCGATAACTTCGCATTAGCCCGATTAAATATATTTATAGCTACAATCATTGCTATTATTCCGGGCCTCGTTGTGGCCTGTAAATTTTATGTCTTTCCCTATCACGGAGTAGGGAGGGTCATGGAAGGATCATACGCGTATTGTTTCGAAGGATGAAGACAAAGTGTGATTTTTTGGAGAGTGTGTTTGTAAATGTGTTCATGTATCATTTTGAACCGAGCCGACAGAAAATAATTATGTTACACGGTCTCTTCCGATGCTCCCTCTTTAGAACCGATGACCGTTGGGGTAGACATGTTCTTGAGTGGAGATTCTCAGGCTAGGTGTAGCGACGATCTTCGCAGTATGGCTGGTAGCAGCTGGATGAGAGTTGCCGATAATCGAGTTGAATGGCGTGCAATAGGAGAGGCCTATGTCCAGCAGTGGACTGCTATAGGCTGATAATGATGATGACACGGGCTCTTCTTCGACATTTAGGTGATCCGGCAGAGAACCAAAGTTGTCGACATAGCTTACCGAATAAACAAGCTGAAGTGGCAATGGGCCGGCCACATTAGCCCTTAGCCGATGACCTGGGGTTAGACATGTTCTTCTTGAGTGAAGTCCGCAAATCGGCAAACGTAAGGTAGGTCGTCCTAAGGCTAGGTGGTGCGAGGATCTTCGAAGGGTAGCATCTGGATTAGTGTTGCCGAGAATCGAGCTGAATGGCGTGCAGTTGGAGAGACCTATATCCAGCATTGAACTACTGTAAGCTGATGATGATGTATTTATTAATCAAATATTTTTCCATTGATACAACGATTGATTCTACATTAAAAAAAAAAATTGATAGATTCTGTCAATGTGTATCGCTTTTCATCATAGAAATTACTTACTTGTATAGGACCGCGGACTCAAGAATCTTCATTACAATTAATTGCTACAAAATGGTACCTTGGACCTTAACTAATCCATTTTGGTTGGCCAAGTCATTTCGGTTTAGTAGTTGCATACTTTTAAATTCTGCGTTACCCTGTTTCTGACCTGCGAACATAATCACTCCATTTCCTCCTAACTCCGTGCGTCCTATTATCCGTAACGTTTATGGGCCTTTAAGACGAGGCCTTAAGTATTGGTGTTGTTACAAAAATTGGCCTCGGTAATGTTGTATTGGGAATAACATTAAATTATTCGCACTTATTTTAACGATAATGTTTATTGGCTTTTTGGCAAGTCCAATAAAACTGGTCTTGGTATATATATTATGGTAATATAGTGTAACAAGAGTTTGGTTTGTGAGGTTAGGTGTGTAGTACTCGCAACCGGCGTGCGCGCGTGACCAGAGGGGCAATTCTCGTAATTTTAAGAACGTTGACAGTCTGATCTCAGTCTCAATCTGTCAAAAATACCTCTAATTTCCCTACATTTTGACAAGTTTTTGACATTTGTTTGTCGCCGAGATGAGACTGCGACTAGATTTTGAACGTTTTAAATTACGAGAATTAGCCTTCAGGTGGTCTACTCCCTAAGCTCGAAGTCCGTGGTTTTAGCGAAGTTACGGGCGATTCTTACTCCGTGTCAGTTACAGACTAGTGATGCAACAGACCTCAGTTTCTGCTTCCGCAACTGCGGAAATTCCGCATACTTTTTGACATCCGTTTCTGCTTCTGTTTCCGCAACTTTTATAACGGAAATTGGAACGAAACTTCGACTGATGAGGGAGAACTGATCAGATTGTTAGCTGCCAAACTACTTTTCATAAAATATAACTTGCCGCTACTTAATTTTGAATATTAGTTTGACAAAAAATTGTATTTGTAAGAAATAAAGTACTGGTTGTCAGACTTTCAGACTTTTGACTGCCCGTAACGACTGTCAAAGATCTACGAATGACAGCCGGGACCAACGGCTTAACGTGCTTTTCAAGGGACGGAGGGGCCTCAATATGTAGTGGATGGAACCCATCCACGAACCGACCGCGGCAAGCGTAGTTTAATCTTCAATCGACCCGTGCTGCTGTTATTATTTAGAGACGCAGCTAAAAAGGACACAACATAAAAATAAAAGGGCCTGTGTTATCCAATTTAAACTGCAGACGCCAACGTTAAAGTAATTCCGATAAAACTCAATAAATATCATTATCCTTCGGGATCAGTGCATGCTACACGCCCAGTTTAAGAGGCCGCCATATTGGATTAGACACAATTAAACTTTGGATTAACATCGAGTGTTACCCGATGCTATAAAGTTGTTTATGGTTTTCTGAGTGTTGCCATGGTTACCTATGTTTTATGACCTATGGGGTGTATTAGTGTGATTAGATAGATGTTATGTCGGGAGTATTTGTCGATAGAAGGCAATTCTCAATCACCGTGTTTGGAAATTAGAACTTGATGAATGTTTCTTTCTTTCTTTCAATATGGTGAGTTACTTCAATCTGCCAAGCCTAACTCAACTATGTTAGGGTTGGCTTCCAGTCTAACCGGTTGCAGCTGAATACTAGTATTTTACGTAGCAACTGCCAATCTGACATCCACTTTTTTGATTGAGACTGAGATCAGACTGTGAACGTTCTTAAAATTACGAGAATTGCCCCTCTTATTTCAGTCTCAATCTGTCAAAAATACCTCTAATTTTCCTACATATTGACAAGTTTTTGACATTTGTTTGTCGCCGAGATGAGACTGCGACTAGATTTTGAACGTTTTCAATTTAAATTACGAGAACTGGTCTTCAGTTGTCAGACTTTCGGGCTTGGCTTGGCTTCCGACCTTCTCGACTATTCGTATGATAAAACCGAACTGACGATATACCGTTCGGCTGATTGCCTGCTCATAGTACACCAAAACCCTTTAAAACCGCTTTTTTAAAAACAACAAGCAAGCAAGACAAAAGGAAATATTAATTATAATTTTAATACAAGCAAATAGGCGAATGGAACCTCAACCGTTGTTTGCAAGTGACGTTGGCGCCACATCGTGACGTCACATATTGAAAAAGTTGGTAGATTGGTAGCATTGGTAGGTATATTTTTTTAATAAAATCTGAATTAAGAACACTTCATTCAGTTTAGTAGCGAAATGAGTTTCCTTCAACAAGTTCGGTTGACTTTTTTTTTCTGCTGTCGAAATTGTTTTAATATTCCGGTGAGTGTCGGGGAATGGGTGCTAGGGCCCGGAAATTAGCGACTTGTTTAATTGGCAAAATGATTGAAAACGACTGCCTCATTGGGCTAGTAGTCGCATGCAGCATGAGGCCCTGGGTTTGACTACCGGGTCGGGTTATTAGATTTTACCACCAATAATTCCTCAGTAGCACGGAGTTTGGATTTGTGCACAGTTGATGACAAAATTCGAAGACATGTGACATCTGCCAATCAGCATTGGGCCCGCGTGGTGGATTACCGCCCACTCCCTCTCACCGAGAGGAGGTATATGTCCCAGCAGTGGGAACGGGCTGATGAAAATAGGCTCGCCCCCTATTAAATAGGACTTAAATATAACTGGTACAATGTGGGTGTACAATAGGGTTACACCTCTGTCTAACACTTCGGGGCTTACAGGCGTGATGTTATATTATGATTGTAAAGATGAGAATTTAAATAATCTTCGCTGGACAATAGCCTGTCATGTCTGTGATATTTAAAGAAATGAGTTTGATATAAAATAACACCATTTTGCAGTTAGAGTCTCCAAGTTTTTCAAACCGATATTCCTTACGCCCCTAAGGAGTTGGAAGGTGACTCTTGAAATAAAGCATTGTTGTGACAAACTGTTGTTTGAAATAAACTCTGCGAACATAGCAGAGGTAAACACAGGTACCTAATATATTTCTCGTACAACCAAGGGGAATTCTGAGCCGGTAACCTCACTTGCAAAGCAATTATCTGTACGTCAAAGTTGTATAACAGCTTTTAGATTGTGCAATGTGAGCTTTAGCGCATTATAAAGCTTGTATCATATTCATTATTAGCTTTTGGTTTGTTGATTCAGGGGGATTTTGGCTAAGTAATAACAGCCGCACGGGTCGATCGATTAGGTTAAGCTGCGCTTGTCGCGGTTGGTCCGTGGATGGGTGACCATCTTGACTTACCAAGACCCTTTCGTGAGAGACCCGTAAGAGAACTTTCCGTGCCTCGGAAAGCACATTAAGCCGTTGGTCCCGGCTGTCATTCGTGGATCCTTGACAATCGTTACGTCTCGTCAGAAGCCCGAAAGTCTGACAACCAGTCTTACTAAGGTACGTATTACCCACTGGGTTATGGAGGTCAGATAGGCAGTCGCTCCATGTAAAATACTGGTATTGAGCTGCATCCAGTTAGACTGGAAGCCGACCCCAACATAGTTGCAAAAGGCTAGGATGGTGATGAGGTTTGTTGATTCAGTTAAGGTCGCTTGGAACATGTTAAGAGGAGTCAGAGTGAATTTCACGAATGGAACTGAACGCGATAGCATAGTCAGCCTAAAATGTTCCCACTGCTGGGTACTAGGTCTCCTCTCAGTGAGAAGAACCTGCCTTCGTCACTCTATCTCTTCGTATACTGCACCGGTTGACGTCATGACGTCAACGCCGGCTGTCGCTGAAAATCAACGCTGCGGCTTTATCTCGCATTCTTTGCGTGGATGTGACGCATATTTTCCCCCAACTTGTTCTTTTTTGTGTTTGTGTTCTTTCTCTGCGTCATGTTTACCGCAAACAAACGTATTTCTTTTCTTTTCTGTTTGGTAAAATTATATCTCCAACTTCGTAGCCCTCATTCTAGCATTACAGGGAGGCAAGTAAAATTTAATCTCCCACCAAATTGGACGAACTGTCTTTGGATTGACGCTCAACAGTATATTTCCAATATCGAGATTGTTGTTTTCGATTTCGAGACCATTGTGTATGATACCTGTTTCGTTGTATTTTATTATTTTTGGGATTTCTTTTGGTTCTCTTTTCAGTTTTGTAATGGTTATAGTAGTAGGTATTTAATATAGACGGGCATAAGCATAAGACCAGAAGTAAAGGTGCCGACTTACGAGATGTAGGTCGTGGGTTCGAACTCAAACTGGCGTTTTGCTTTGTGTAAATTATTTCATCACCACTGCTCTCAAAACGGTTAAGGAAAACATTGTGAGGAAACCGGCATGTCCTAGAGCAAAAAATTCGAAGATGTGACATCTACGAGTACCAACCCGCACATGGCCAGCGTGGTAGATTACAGGAGGCGCTATCGAGAAGGCCTGTTTCCCAGCAGTGGGAACATTATAGGCTGATTATATAGAAGGGGCTCGTGGCTAAGTAATAATGGCCGCACGGATCGAAGGGGACTAGGCAGATTGATTTGTTTAATATAGATGAGAATTGAGAAATTTTGAAGTTTATTTAGTTTACTTTAGCCTTTTCGTGCTAAGATCTGGAATTTTCTCGTGCTGATTTTCCTCAAGAGCCCGATTTATTTCAGAAATATTATTGTTGAAACTTAAAGGGGCTTATGTTCTCTAAGGTTGTCTACGCAAATAACATAAACGCAAGAAAATACACGCATGGACAAATTTAGAGGCACGCAAAAAAAGGGTGTATAAAACAAAATATCAAGGATATTTATGACAATTAATTATATTAATTTATATTTTTCTTATTATTCGTTAATTTAACATTGCAAATGTCGGAAAAACAAACGATCAAATGACAAAAATTAACCTAGTTAAGAAAAAAAATTTTTTTTTACCGAATAAATTTTTGTACTTAACATTTTTTTGAAATGCGTTGGTAAGGTGTAATTAGTACTGAGTGCTGCCCCCTCTATCGCATAGTCTCGCATAGAATCATAGCATTAAGCATAATGCTATGACACTATGTGAGACAGAGCTGACACGCAAAACGGGCATCGCTCAGCAGGGCGATGGCCGTTTTGCGTGGACGTGACGAAGACCTCAACTTGTTCTTTTTGTGTTTGTGTTTTTTCCTTGCACCATGTTTTACTGCAAATAAACGTATTTTCTTTGTAAATAGTAACTTTGCTGATCTTCCTAGAACTTCTGCAAACCCCTACAGGCGATATCGTGAGTATAAACAATCATCCTCTCCTCAGATTGTAGCCAGAGCACATATTTCATCTTTTGTAGCAACGTTACTCCTTTCATTGGCCGGTTCTAAGTGGAAATAATTAATGTGCCTTCCTTGAGAGGGTTTTATTGGTGGCGATACGCTCACGACACGATTTTGACACAAAAATACAAATTCAAAAGGCACCCGACCGTCCATTCCGACCACGGCAAGTGTAGCTTAACCTTTGATTGACCCGTGCGTCTGTTATTATGTAGCCACGTGCTCAGTCTATTTAATCAGCCTATAACGTCCCCACTACTGGGACACAGGCCTCCTCTCTTCAAGAGGGAGTGAGCTGTAATCTACTTTTTACGGCCCGACCCGTAACCTCCAATCGACACGTGCGGTTGTTATCATTTAGCCACAAGCCCATAAGTGTTTCAATATTAAAACTCATATAATGAGGGTTGATCTGTTTTTCAAAGGGCTTTGCAGGTCCGTGACACGCTTGCTATCCGCCATTTTGATTTTTTTTCAAAATGACGGCCTCGAATGAAACCTATATAAATCGATAGCTGACATCAATGCAAACAGAAAACATAACCAGACCAAACTCCGTACTCACGTTTCCGCGATATTAACGTCTAAAGTTTATCACGTGACTTGTTGCATAGATGTTTGATTAATCACACTGAATGTTAAAAATAATCAAAGGCCTCCATATAAAAATCTTCAATCCCCAACAAGGCCTATACATATTCTGTCGTCGAAAATAAAACGGTACCCATTCGTCTGATTCCACATCTCTCTCCAGGCTCCCATTCACCTGACAAGCTTATAACAATAATCCAATAAAGACAGGAAAATCCCCTAACATCCTCTCCTGAAAAATATTCTCGTATCGCATAAATCTTCCCTAAGTAAAACATCGTGAGGTGTAAACGAGCCTCCTTGATAAATGTACTTCTTTCGCAGCGGTGGTTGAAATCACTTATTGTATTTGATACTAAATTGCCTAGCAGTCAGCATATTTTGAGTGGGAGATATAAATCTTCGCTTGTGCTTCTTGGTAAATTATAGAAGCCTTATTCATCATCTGCCTAGCCTTTTCACAACTATGTTGGGGTCGGCTTTCAGTCTAACCGGATGCAGCTGAATACCAGTATTTTACATGGAGCAACTGCCTATCTGACCTCCACAACCCAGTTACTGGGTAATATGATACCCCTTGGTAAGACTGGTTGTCAGACAACCAACCTTTTTAAGGTCGTCTGTCCATCGAGCGCCTAATATCTTCTAATCTTAAACGAACTTCATGTTTGTCTCGTATTTCATGCCAATAACTTACTTTTAACTGACTCGTGGAGGTTGACTCAGAAACGACTTCGACTACTGCTTAGCGCTTACCGAAAATGAGAGCGGCAATTCCTAAGAACATTCACATTCTAATCTCAGTCAAAAAAACTCTAATTTACTTACATTTTTGACTAGTTTTTGACATTGGTCATCACTGAGATAAGATTGCAGCTAGATTCTGATCGTTTTTGAATACGGGAAAGCGGGTCAAATAGTAAAAACTGAACACTAAAACAACATTGATGTGACGTGCTCCAACACTTTGTTATTTCCGTTCTACACTTTATCTAGTCAATTAGCAATCTCCTTCATTCTCAATACCTTGTTGTGAGGAGCGATTGCTGACTTAAACTATCAGGCCTGGCTATACTGCAGATGAATACATCAACATCTACTTATGTATCCTAGTCTGTACTAAAATAAAATAAAAACAGAAAGAATAATATTTTCTTTGGGATACGCACAGAAAATACAAACTATAAAAAATAATATTAAATCCAACTAAATCATGAAAACAATATAAAATTAAATAAACAGAACACTATAACTTTTTAAATTTTATCTAAGATTTAGGGCTGATTTTTCCATCGTCAGATAACTTTTATTCGAGGAATGAAATTGACGTCTGACAGTTTTTGTATGGAAGAACTGTCAAAAATTTAAAATGATTCCTCGGATAAAATTATCTGCCGTTGGAAAAATCAGCCCTAAGATAAAAACTAACAAAATAGTGAAAACTACAAAAAAGGAAGACCTGTGCGAGGCCAAAAGCGGTATCTCAGCTCAGCATGATACATTAAAAAAAAAAAAACAAATACCTGGCCCGATAATAAAGCTGAAGAGTTCGTTTGTTTGAACGCGCTAATTCCTGGGACCCTGGATTTGAAAAACACAAGAAAATGAAAACAAAAAAGTTTTTTTTTGGGTTCCTCGACCGCTGGATGTTTTGTTACTTGAAGTACATATGTATGAGTTGAGATAATCTGTTTTCTTTAGTTTTGTCGTGTCGTTTAGTTAAACATACTTGAGCAATATCAATATACCAACGAGAAAATATAAAGAAAAACGTGTGCGTCTCGGGACGCTCGACAGAAGTGATAACTTAAACTAATTTATGATATATATGTCTATCGCGCACTAAACACTGAGTAGAGAGAGGGGGAAGCGTCTGTCCGAAATACGACTAGCGCTGTGGGTTAGAGTGAGAGAGGAAGAGCCTGCCTACCGCTGCCGTATGCTTGACAGAAAGGGAAGCCAGACAGACTGGCGCCGTAACGCGTTACGTTACGAAGCGGTTTACCCTCCCATAAGAAGTTATCACTTCAAAATCAGGATTCCTTAGGCTATAAGTTATTTCTTTTTGCTCGGCTTCTAAGAGTCCCAGCGTGATGTTAAATAGCCTACAGTCAAAAGTCCGCACTTGGAGTCTGCCAACGGGCTATGGAACAAAGTATACTAGGTGTCAAACTCACAGACCGTATGAAGAACTTCTTCGTTCCAAAACACAAATAGCGGACGCTGGCCGCACAGCTGCTGCACTATAATGGAACTGGGCTGGCCATATCTGTCGCATGCCGCAGCAGCAGCTATATGCAAAAGCCCAAAGTGGATCCTAAATGGCAGGAAACGACCGCGCGGTAGGCCCAGAAAGAGATGGCGGGATGACTCCTTCTTACTCCTTAAAGGATTGCTCCACAATGACAGTAGACCAGGAAAAGTGGAAGGAGGGAAGGGGGGCCTTTTCCCTGCAATGGGACAACCAGGCTCATAATAATAATAGCGTTCCTTTGAAATTGGGCTATCAAATGCAGATTTTTTTAAATCCGACCGGTAGTTCCAGAGATGAGCGCGTTCAAACAAACAAACTCTTCAGCTTTATTATAAGTATAGATATAGATGACGTAATTTAAAATTTGTCATTTAAATATACATTTTATACTTGAGCGAAACCAATATTCCAACGAGAAAATATCAAAAATTTCAGGATTCCTCTCAACAGCGAGAGCCACAGGATACCTACCCTGTTTGCGGAGCTCTCGCAGAAAATCACAAGGGAGGATATCCCTCATCACAATAGAAGCCGTGAAGGATCGCGGGCATTATTACCGAATACAAATTGCCTTATATATAAGAATTGCGATGATATTGCTGGACATTTCGCCTCTCTGCCGAAGGACGAGTATTTTTACAATTTATTTTGTGAATTGTATTTTTGAAGACGGCCCTTGTGCGTTATTTGTCTTTTGGTGTTTTTTGTGAACAGATGATTCGTTCATGGAAACTGGATTCTATTATGGTCACAAAAGAAAGATCATGAAATGTAATATTTAAATTTAAATTTTTGTAATGTGGTATTACAAAAATTAAATGTTATTAATTGACAGCTTGAGTAGGTACATGTCAAGTTTACAAGCAAACTTTATCATCATCATTATTTCAGCCGAAAGACGTCCACTGCAGGACATAGGCCTCCCCCAAGCAGCTCCAATTCGACCGACTGTGCTTCTCGCATCCAACGGGTTCCTGCGGCCTTCACAAGGTCGTCGGTCCACCTTGTGGGTGACCTTCCACCGCTACGTCTTCCGATACGCGGCAAACCAACTTAATACTAAGGAAAAAATATAATAAATATAAAAGCATCATAAAGGTTTTATAACAAACCAGAACAACAGTTAAGTCATCGACTCTTGCGTCACCAATAATCAGCTTATAATGTTCCCACTGGGACACAGGCGTCCTCTCAGTGAGAAAGTGTGGGCCGTAACCCATCTCGCGGGTACCAGTAGATGTCACATATCTTATTATTGTTTCCTTTCGATGTTTTCCTTTATCGTAATGAGAGCAGTGGCATTAAAATTATTTCCACCAACTCGCAACAACCAAAATTATTTACAACGCAAGTCGCAGCCGTTATCATTAGGCTACCACTGCTCCAGGAGCAGGACTAGCATTGAAATAGCAACGCACTCGCGAACCTGCAATGCTTTTTGTGTAGCAAGTTTTTGTGGGCGATGGGCACCACCCACCATCAGATGCTGCTGCACTGCTGTTGAAATGTCTGTTGCACCTTTCAGTTGTCAATCCACAATAGACGAGTCGTTAAAGCCGTCTTAGGGATTACAGTTCCTGTGTGGGTCGTAATATCGATTAATACTGATGACATCCCACTGCGACCGTTAATTTGTCTGTCAATCACTGTGTTATTACTACAAGGGACATTCTTTCTTTAATAATCTTTAAAACTTGCTTGTTTCAATTGCTTGTCCTAACTAGACAGTTTGGTACAGAATGAAATGTTCATGGATTATGTCATTACTGATATAATTTTGTTGCTAGGTTTAGTAATTTCAAGTTTTTCTTTAAAAATCTATTGCCTGATTTAAAAGTTTTTTAATTAACACAACATACTTAAATAATTCTGGTTCAGGTCTGCTGGAAGAAATTTCTTAAGAGAAAAGCAACAGGTACAATTGAAGGTACTCAAAAAAAAAATCGTATCTGTATATATTTTACTGTGTGTACATAAAATAAATCAATAACGCATTGCGCCTGTATTTCCCGAAAGGGTAGGCAGAAGTGCATCCACATTTCGCCAGTTATATTTAAGTCCCATGTAATAGAGGGCAAGCGTATTGCTATCAACCGGGCACACATCAAGACTCCGAGCTGCTTCTGAGAAATCCCTGAAAAACCCAATAACATTTTGCCCGACCCGGGAATCGAACCCAGGACCTCAAACTCAGCAGTAGATCTTGCGACCACTAGACTAACGTGGCAATTTCTTCATTCAAAGCACCTAAATTAGATTCTTTAGAGTTGTCTGTTGCCAGCAGCTTTTGATAGCCTGAAAATAAAATAAATTGTCTTTGCAAAAGAAACAATTTCCTGCGGCCCCGCTCACCGCTAAGCATTAGTTTGTTGAGGTATTTTAAATACACCAGGCGGCGCCACCAGAGGCGGCATTTTTACGAAAAATTAAACGGATTTCCTTTGCGCCATCCGGCTTTAAAAATACGTTTTAGAGACTCTACCAACGTTGCCAGTTTATTCGAATTTTCATCCGACTGATTAGACGTCACCCAAAGATGCTACACTATAGATATACAATTAATCTGCCTAGCCCATATTACTTTACTCTATGGCCTAGCCTATGCATTTATGTTGGGGTCGGCTTCTAGTCTAACCGAATGCAGCTGAATATCGATATTTTATGGCACATCTAAAAACAATTGGTACCTTTAGAAGTCGACTGCGGCAGTATCTGATCGACTCTCAAAAAAAACTGGGCTTGACCGTCACAAACACGTCCATAATATAGCAGATGGCTGGGGCTTTGTTCCACACGACATGTTTGTCTATGCGTTATGCTGTAGACAAAGATTGAGGCAACTGTTTAAAACGAAAGGCATATCATAGGTATTACAATAGAGAATATATAATTATATTCACGCTATACACACTGTATATAAGTATTAAAAAAAAAAAAAAACAACAATATTATTATACACCAACATGTAAACTCACATACACATACACGCTTAACTATTCAGTCATTACATAACATATAATAACTGTGATAATCAAGTGATCCAGTACTACACAGGTATAAACTTCAAAAATCTTTCTATCTGCCGGTTTTTGAAATTAATAAAAATGTGGGTACTTACCAACTTACAATATACACGCCGCACTATGTAGGTACCATTTTTGTTTGAAACCAGATGCGTTTTCTCGACATCCGTGTGTCACTAACGGGATACAGCAGAATACCAGCGTCAGGTATTGTACCTGGCATATGCTGAGCTGGACTCCCATTTGGTGCAACCATGAGACACACACCGCCCAGTAGTGATCGACCATTGTGGACATAGACTATTTTGTACTAGAGGTTGTAGATTTGCGAGGTGTCTATGGGTCGATCTATTTTTTTAATCTTTGTTTTTTTTTTTGTTTCACTTTTTTTTTTATTGTTCTATATTTTATACTTGTATTGTGTGTCTTTTGTTGCACTAAATAAACGTTTTTATCTATCTATCTATCTGATGAGCACTTCTAGATTTACTAGATTCTGAATTGACCAGATTCTCAAACAACTGGATTAAAAATAATAATAATAATAATAATGCAAAAAAACAAACAGACATATAGACACCTACTCCATCATGTCTGTCTCTCAAAATGGATGTAAGAACGGGTCCCGCGGTACTAAGGAGCTACTTCTCATTGATATGGCCATTAGCCAACAGGTTCGTCGTTCCCGAAAGGATCTGTCGACATGTTGGATAGATTATAAGAAGGCCTATGACTCGGTGCCACATACATGGCTCATGAGGGTGCTGGAGTTGTATAAAGTAGATAAAACTCTGCGCACCTTCCTGATGACATGTATGGGGCAATGGAGGACGGTCCTTCGCTATCCAGGATGTCGAAATATCCAGAGGAATAGCGAGCCGATAAGGATCGAGCGAGGCATATTCCAGGGCGACAGTTTGAGTCCGCTTTGGTTCTGCTTAGCCTTGAATCCTCTAAGCACGCTGCTGGAAGATTCAGGTCTAGGCTATCGGCTGAGGAGAGGTGGTCAGGTTATATCTCACCTCCTCTACATGGATGACCTAAAACTCTTTGCCCCCAACAATTTGCAACTGATGGAGCTACTGAAAATTACTGAAACTTTCAGTAGCGCCATCATGATGGAATTTGGTGTGGACAAATGTGCGGTCATGCATGTAAAGCGAGGGGAGATTGTGGAATCCGTGGGAACCCAACTCTCGGATTCCACAAACCTTAGAGCCCTCTCCGCAACCGAAACCTATAAGTATTTGGGTATGTCGGAAGCGTTGGGCATCAATGCTACTGACATGAAGCAATCGTTGAAAGAGCGCTTCTTTGGCCGCCTGAAAAAAGTATTTAATAGTCTTTTATCAGGCGGAAACAAGGTGCGCGCCTTCAATGGTTGGGTCATGCCGGTTTTGATGTACTCTTTCGGCATACTCAAATGGACTCAGACCGAACTTGACGCCCTGGATAGGAGGGTCCGTACGCTGCTAACTGCAAATCGAATGCATCACCCACGGTCATCGGTAATGAGGCTGTATATCCCGCGAAAGTGTGGAGGTCGAGGCTTTTTAAACGCTAAGAACCTCCACAATCGCGAGATATGCAGTCTCAGGGAATATTTCCTAGAAACCGACGTGGGGTTGCATCGAGATGTAGTTGCGGTGGATAAGGGCCTCACACCGCTCTCCTTGGGTAAAGAGAACTGGCGCAAGCCAGTTGTGCTTGACACTAATGAACGCATGGAGGTATGGCAGAGTAAGGAGCTTCACGGACGCTTCTTCCGGGCCCTACATGGGCCCGATGTAGATCTACTAGCGTCCGTAGCCTGGCTGCGTTACGGTGACCTCTTTGGAGAAACCGAAGGTTTTGTCTGTGCAATTATGGACGAAGTTATGATGACGAACAATTACCGGAGATTTATTGTTAAAGACGGCACGGTTGACATCTGTCGGGCATGCCACCGGCCGGGAGAATCAATCAGGCATATTATCTCCGGGTGTTCTCGTCTAGCTAACGGAGAGTACTTGCATAGACACAACCTTGTAGCTAGGATAATCCATCAGCAACTTGCTCTGAAATACAATCTTGTGGAATCGGAGGTGCCGTACTACAGGTATGTGCCCGACCCAGTTCTCGAAAATGGTAATATCACATTGTACTGGGATCGATCCATTATCACTGACAGGACTATTGTTGCCAATAAACCTGATATAGTGGTGATGGATCGATCAGAGCGACGCGCAATGATTGTTGACATAACCGTCCCGCATAATGACAACCTCGTGAAAGCCGAGAAAGATAAACAAATCAAGTATCTTGACTTGGCTCGCGAGGTTGTCGACATATGGGATGTGGACTCAGCGATCATTGTGCCGATAGTCGTAACAGCCAATGGCTTAATAGCCAAGAGCCTCGACCAACACCTGAGGAGGCTCTCGTTGGGCAGCTGGATCAAGGGCTTGATTCAGAAAGCGGTACTTCTGGACACGGCTCGCATCGTCAGGAGGTTCCTCTCTCTGGAGCCCTGACCACCGGTAGCTTGGACCCTGTTCCCGATACCGGTGGGCTACTATTTTTTATATTTTTAAATGTTTTTATACTTTTTATATTCTAATATTTAAAAATATAATTTATATGTTTACATGCAAATAAAGGAAATAATAATGCACTGGATACTAGTATTTTACATGGAGCTACTATCTGACCACCATAACGCAGTCTTGGGCAACACGATACCCCTTGGTAAGACGGGCTGTCAGACTTTTGGGCTACCTATCGTATGTCTTTCGAAGATCGACCATAACAGCCGTTGCCGTTTGTCTATTTTATTTTTTTAATTTATTTATTTGGGAAAAACAAACAATATTGTACAGTATGTTTTTATTTTATTCAGCCATTTCTGTCCCACTGCAGGGCAAAGGCCTCTCTTCCCTCCTTCCTACAAAAAGAAAAAAATATATATATATAGACATATGGGTAATTGTACAATCAACGACGTTTCCACAGATTACTTGTGTACATTATTAATTAGTTAGGTAGGTACAAATTACATTTAAATACTAAAGTCTACAACTTAGCGTGCTTTCTCTTGGTCTCGATATGTAATGGATGGTTACCCATCTGCGAACCGACCGCGGTAAGCGTAGCTTAACCTTTGATCGAGGCTTGCGGCCGTTATCAATATAACTGAAACATTATTTTTTATTTTATTAATTTTTGTATTTTGTGTTTCACGAACTGTGTCCAAATAAACTTTTTTCTTTCTTTATCATTTAGCCACTAGCCCCCCAATATAACGAAAATATCAATAACAAAATATCAATTTTTCTCTACAAAAAAAATGTTTAAAGTATGAAACTCGACTCAAGCGTCAACCACTAGTAAGGCCTCGCGATTTACCGCACAATAACTTTGTGGACGTAAAAACTCCCCATTGTTAGCTCACCGATTCATATTTAACGTTGTGTTTTAACAACAGTGTGGACTTGCCTTTAAATCTATTACAACATTTAATAGTTTCGGCCAGGTAGCTTAGAAAATGGAAAATGGGATTCCACTGTTTATTTTAAAACTCAAGACCCATCGTACTACTGGGATCCAGGGGGTCTACTACGAAGTGCAAAGTGCGAATGTTCGGATCGGACCGACACATGGCCGAACCGAATATTATTGAAAAATGCGAAAAAAGTTCGGATCGGCTCAGTTGGGTCGGGACCTTAGTCAATATTAGAAAGAGTGTAGGATCGGAACCGATCGAAACAAATAGTAACTTCGTAGCAGGAAACGGCCGAACATTCGGCCGATACTACTTCGGAGTAGACCCCCTGGTTATAAACTGTCTGTGTGCCAAATTTCATCTAAATCTATTCAGCTGAATAAACATTTAAACACATACATCACACAACATCTAAATATTAGTAAATAACTGTCAAAAGTGAAAATTATTCTTCGAATAAAGTTATCAGATGATTGAAAAAATCTGTCCTTAAAATACTAAAACTGTAACTACTTACATAATCGCTGAAAATGAGCTTAAAAGTGTATTATAAACCGGAGAATTATTTCCAGAAATGAATACACAGGGAGGCAGTCGGGTTCACTATTAAATACCTCGAAATGACTGGGGTTGGCATTGGCGTTCTGGGAGCTCTACAGGGAATTTGGGAGGAATCCTTACTTAGCGCAGCATTTCTGAACCGAAGTTTAATGGGGCAAGGTTTTTAAAAAGATACTGAGGGTCGGGTTATACAGGGTTATTTTAAATTAGCTAGCTAAACTCTGCAGAGGCGAGGGGTATCGATATGTAAACACGATAAAATTTATATATAGTAATATTAAAGCTGAAGAGTTTGTTTGAAAATCAGAAAGAACAGTCAGCGACAATGAAGTGATGGCGTGGGTGGGCGATGCAATGCGATGCGGTGAGTTGGAGGAACAATAAATTACACGGGGATGAAGTCGCGCGCAGAAGCTGATAAAAATATATAATGTTTTTTTTATGAGGGCTCCGCGGTTATGGTCGTCACTTGAAATATCAGTTTAAAAAACGGTTTCTTTTTGTGTAAACTTCACAGACGTGATGGGTGGGTATCGATATCATAATACCAAAAAAAAAATCATCATCTGCCTAGCCTTTTCCCAACTATGTTGGAGTCGGCTTCCAGTCTAACCGGATGCAGCTGAATACCAGTATTTTACATGAAGCGACTGCCTATCTGACCTCTACAACCCAGTTACTGGGTAATACGATACCTTGTAATACCAAAAAAAAATAAGAGAAAAAAAATCCAACCGAATTGAGAACCTCCTCCGTTTTTGAAGTCGGTTAAAAACAGGTTTTCTATCTTCAGCTTTTTTCAAGTAACAAAACAGAAAAATCGAATTCATGTACTTACATCTAGCAACCCACACTTGGCCCGCGTGGTAGATTACAGCCCCCTCCCTCTCTCTGAGAGGAGGCCTGTGTCCCAGCAGTGGGGACATTTTAGGCTGATTCTAGGCTCGTGGCTACATAATAACAAACGCACGGGTCAATCAAAGGTTAAGCTACACTTGCCGTGGTCGGAATGGACGGTCCAGTGACTATTGAAATTGTATTTTTGAGTCAAAATCGTGTCGTGAGCGTATCGCCACCAATAAAACCCTCTCAAGGAAGGCACATTAATTATTTCCACTTAGAACCGGCCAATGAACGAATTTAGATATTTTATGGAAAATCAGTTTATTTATTGAATTTGTGGCGATTATTCGCAACAGAGTTGTGTTCCTGATACGCCGGGTACGAGGCAGTTCCAACTACCTTCTAGCTACCTTCAGCTGTTCGCATGGAGGATGGATCTGGGTCTGGATTGCCCAACAATGCGGTACTGGACCAGGCTGCATGTTGAGCACTCCGGATCCAAACCTAAATATAGACTAAGATGAAATAGTGTATTTAATCTTTTTTTATTGTAAAATTGGAATTTAATATTTTTATTGATGACTTTTGTAATGTTTATCTAATTATTGTAATATTTGTGTCTAATATTTTTTATTCTTTGTATATGTGTGTACATAAATGGTAAATAATTTCACATGTATGCATATGGACTAGTTCCGAAATAATGAATTTATTATTATTATTATCCTATTACCAGCAAGATCATCATAGACAGCATTATCATCAAACCTGTAGTTCACAGTATGAACTAACTGCAACAGTTCGTAGCGTTTCGTCAAGTCTTCCACAAAACGAGCCCCTGTAGTCGGACTGACAGACTGAAGGCCAATTCATTACGTCACTGTGCTCAATGTATTTTTTATTTTCTTAGCTGCTACACTTGCGGACAAAATTAATGGCACAAACGTTTTATTATTTTAGGAAATGGATAGGTTGTCCATTACTCATAACTGCACCAGTTACTCTATTTTCAAGTTGGACAGGTTATAAAAATAGTTGTCATGATACCTAGTTATTATTATAATATATATAGATATAGAGTGCGTGTAGGAAATGTTGAAGTAACTTGAACAATTTGATGTCGGGCGTGTGAAGCAGTATTTAATAATGCTAGTTGTAACGATAAGTGGCTAAATAATAACAGCCGCACAGGTCGATCGATCAGGTTAAGCTACGCTTGCCGCTGGTCTGTGGATGGGTGACCATCTTTACATACCGAGACCCCTCCGTGTCCCGGAAAGCACGTAAAGCCGTTGGTCCCGGCTGTCAGTCCTGGATCTTCGACAGTAGTTACGGGTCGTCAGAAGCCCGAAAGTCTGACTACCAGTCTTACCAAGGGGTGTTGTATTACCAGTAACTGGGATGTGATGGTCAGATAGGCATTCGTTCCATGTAAAATACTGGTATGCAGCTGCATCTGGTTAGACTGGAAGCCGACCCTAACATAGTTGGGAAAAGGCTAGGTAGATGATGATGGTCATTTATAGAATCAACAAAACCTTCGAAATTCGTAAACATTTTATACCTACGGTTTCTGAATACGAACACACACACACTTACCGTAACGTCACGACGTCAATGATTTCCTGCTTTCAAGAAACAAGAAACATTTGGTTTCTTTTGAACAACGAAATCTTTTGTATCAAACGGTAAAAGGAAAGTGTGAACATACAACTGATTTCGTGTTTGGCTGTCGATTCTAATGAAAAATATTTACTAGTTTCTGTACTTTATTTTATAAAATGATGTAGGTGGAAAGGAAGCAAAAGGAGTAAGGGTGGCAGGTGGCCTTCTGTAGTTTCTGGATATTCCCATGGGAATAAAGTGTGGGTTTATATATGTATATAGGTATGTGTGTGTAGGTTGGTAAAAAGGGATAATAGGTTGTGGTGTACTTCAGTTGACAGGTTTAAAAACCAGCCAAGTGCGTGTCGGACTCGCACATGTAGGTTTCAGACGACAAGGCAAAAAATGCCGAAAAAAAATCGTCTCTTGCATATAGTAGAGATACCCTTTTTATTAACCCTATTTATTGTTAGAGCGCCAATAGAAATATACACTGTGAAAATTTCCATTGTCTACTTATTACGGTTCATGAGATACAGCCCGCTGTAAAAAACGCCGACAAAAACACTTCTCTTGTATGAGACCCCCTTTAATTTTTGTTATGCGGCTATAGACATACACACTCTGCGATTTTTTTTTTTTTTTTGAACTCTCTACCTGTTACGATCCATGAGACACTGACATTCAGACGGACGGACGCACGGCGGAGGCTTAGTAATAGGGTTCCGTTGGCACCCTTTGGCTACGGGACCCTAAAAAGTGGTTGAAATCAAAAATCTAAGACGCTTTCAAACTTTGTTCTGCAGTAAACATTCATTTTATTATCAGTAAAACCGACAAAGTCGCCAGTATAAGTGGTGTTATAAATAATAACGTTTATTGTTTAGTTCACAGCGTTGAAATCATTAAATATTTTATGGTTCATTAATATTCTAATGGTTTGCATAAAACCATTCATTTGTTTGTATGCTAGTGTGTAATGTTGTTTTATTTTATGTAGCCATTAAAGAGTATTGACTAGATAAAGTGATTATGGCATATCGAAAGCTGACAATAGATATTTTGTTAAATTTTCTACCAATACTACGCGATTACGCTTTGGGTGGTGAACAGTGGTGCCCACGAATTACGAGTTGTAGGTTGTTGTTGTAAAAATTAAAACGCCTGACTGGGTTTTAACCTAAGAAGGTTAAAACCCAGTCAGGCGTTTTAATTTTTGTGAATTATTTCATCACCATTAAAGAGGTGAAGGAAAACATCGTGATGAAACCGGCATGTTTTAGAACCAGAAATTCGAAGACATGTGACATCTACCAACTCGGACTGGGCCTGCGTGATGGATTACGACCCACTCCCTCTCACTGAGAGGAGGTTTGTGTCCCAGCAGTGGGAACATATAATATGCTGTTTATGCTGCGTTTTGGGTTAGAATCATTTCAAAACATTATGTGAACCTAATGATATATTTCGATTATTACCTATTAAAGTTGCCTTGTGAATAAATAAATATGGTTATGGTTTTCGTAGCGGATAAAAAACCCTTGACTTTAAAATCTAGAATCGCCAATAGACATTAACCAGATGAGATGGGACCAGCACTGATAATAAGACTTGCGCCTTATTATCAGTGCTAATTCCATCTCTTCACGAAAAAAAGAGGGTGTGAGCTCATGAACATACGATACAACTGAAAACTTATGACCGTAGCCGAGTATACCCGATTCAGCGTCACCGACCAGCACCCTAATTGCGTAACACACAATCAATCACAATCTGAATAATTTTCAAGGATATTGCTAATCCATTGCTTTATATGTTTGAAAAAACAATCGGCTCAACAACGTAAACAACCCAATGAACGTGGTTGAACTGTCAAAATTAAAGTCGTTGCTACTGATAGTAGGTATGTTACGAAAATACCCCGCCGACGCCTAAAGAAGTTTTCAATTAAAAAAAACCTTTATACCTCATCAAGATAATTAACGGCTGCTATTTGTAGCTGGGTCAATACGACTGTCCCGCAGTGTACGATGCCTGTCTGCGTGACGTTGACAGACGAACGTGTTTCGTGTTCGCTCTTAAGGTAAACCGTTCCAAATATTGGTTAGAAATGAAGAAAAACATCGAAAAACAACTGTCGGTTTTCATAAAATATGGGCGCCGCGTAAATCTATTGATATTTAAATGTATATAAATATCTCGTTCTGCGTCGTGACTTGGATATTTAATAAGTGTTTGATGTCCGAAGAACGCATCAAATTAATTTAATTTTGTTTTATCATGTTTAGTTATCGATGCCACCACGTCTGCGAAGTTTCGCTAGCTAATTCAAATTGACCCTGGTTAGGGTGACTGGTAATTAGTGACCGATACTTAAACACATGATTGTATTCATCATAAATTAAACTTCTTTCATAAAGTTTTTTTTTTAATTTATCAACCGCATAGCCTCAATCGCTCCAATAGAATATTGAGTAGGTACCTAACAAGAATAATACACCATCATCATCTGCCTAGCCTTTTCTCAACTATGTTAGGGTTGGCTTCTATTCTAACCAGATGCAGCTGAGTACCAGTATTTTATATGGAACGACTGCCTATCTGACCTCCACAACCCAGTAACTGGATAATACGATACCCCTTGGTAAGACTGGTTGTCAGACTTTCGGGATTCTGACGACCCGTAACGACTGTCAAAGATGTGGATCTTTGACAGTCGTTACGGGTCGTCAGAATCCCGAAAGTCTGACAACCAGTCTGCCTCGGAAAGCACGTTAAGCCGTTGGTCCTGGCTGTCATTCGTGGGAATGACAGCCAGGACCAACGGCTTAACGTGCTTTCCGAGGCACGGAAGGGGTTTGGTATGTGAGGATGGTCATCCATCCACGGACCATCCGCGGCAAACGTGACCAAACTGGCGGAATGTGGGTGTAATATACGTACATCTCTGCCCAACCCTTCGGAGAAACGAGGCGTGATGTTATGTGTACTATTAGGGATTAAAGTTTTAACAAAATCTGAATAAAATGTAGCTGTTTTATCGTTTTACTGGCAATTTTCGCTTAAAAAGCGATAATTCACAATTTAATGCGGCCATAACTGTCAGTTTAAGAGAGGATAAATTACAATTAATATTTATTGTTCTATCTCAGAAATAACTTAGTATTTTCTATTAGGTTTTGAGATCATTGCACTCTCTGATTCATGTTGTAACTGTAGTACTGTTAAGTGAAAATCTCACAGTGGAAACTAAGGTGATGTCATTCCACCTGGTGCTAGGGATTGACACTATTGACAGCTCGCGTCAAGTGCTCATACACACGAGCGACAAGCTTCGACGCGTCGGCGGCTGCTGTCGACAACGTGCCGCTCGTATATTTTTGAACACCGTACTCAAATACCCGTAGAGTACGGTGTACAAAACTAAACGAGCGGCATGTTTTCGACGGCAGTCGCCGAAGCGTTGACGGCTGTCGCTGACACGCATTGACGGCAGCTGTTGACGCTTATCAACAGCTGCAGTTGCCTCTGCCGTGGACGAGCAGTCATGTCTTCGAATTTTAATTGAAAGTTTAATTACGGCTCTCAACAAGAAGAGACCCGTGTCCCAGCAGTGGGAACATTTTAGGCTGATTATCCTACTAATATCCTACTAATATTAGAAAGTTTGTATGGATGGATGGATGGATGGATGTTTGTTACTCTTTCACGCAAAAACTACTGAACGGATTTGGATGAAATTTGGCACACAGATGGTTTATAACCAGGATTAACATATACTTTTTATCCCGATATTCCCACGGGATCGAAACTTATGCGGGTGAAACCGCGGGGCGCAGCTAGTGCTACATAATTATAGGCAAAGTAACGCTTGATTATGTTCAGTACATATAGTAAGTAATCTCTTAGATCGTTTCCATTATAATCGTTTATATTCCATCTTACATTGATCGGCATCAACTGGTTTTCTTAATTTTGTATTTTCATAGAAATCACGAACTCGTTGTTAACTTTTTCCTCAACTTTTACATTTATGAGACTTGACAGCTGTCAATCTCTTGACATAATACTAAAACACATGACATTCTTCCCTTATGCTCTTTGAGGCTTTGATGATTTCTGCAAGGGCCGCGGGTTGTTCGAAAGAGATACCGTGGCCTCTGGCATAAAGTGCTCTGTGCCCCTGGTTCAGGCAACTGAAGGAACACGGGTGGGTTTTAGTCAGTAAAAGTCTGACGCGCCGTCCAGCTCCGCCCAGAGCAGGAGAAGTAATCTGATGATTTCCCACCCAAAAAAAAGACTGATGACTTTTATCCGTGTTAATGATATTCAATTATGATGAGTTTTGTGTGTTATGTGTATAATAATAATAATAAATCCCTGGACATTTCACACAGCACCATTTGTCCCAAGCTAAGCAACCTAATGCTTGTGTTATGGTAACAAGATGGCTGATAAACTACTTATATACATTTTTTTTTTGTAAATACATACATATTATAGATATAAAAACCCCCAGACTTGGAACAAATACATGTAGGTCATACAAATATTTGTTCCGTGCGGGAATCGAACCCGCGACACGCAGCGCAGCAGCCAATCGCTTAACTACTCCGCCAACCGTGCCGTCGTATAGTGCCGTATATTTATTAATATTACTAACATTATTTTTCATCTGTTTGTTTCAGTGTACTAACTCGTCAATAAGTTTGCACATTTCAATGCTCATTATTCATCAACCAATTTGTATTGGATATAGGTATTTTTTTTCTCACTTTTTCTCTCAACACATCTGACATTGGTAGAATTGTCGACTCCGGTAGAATTGCCATTGAGAAAAATAAAATAGAATAAAATAAAACCAGTTCTTCCCCACTGCTCAACCAGATTGCTCAACTAGTTGAGCAGTTGAGCTGTAGGACATAATTTGTATTACCGAACATTTTATGCTTCACATGACATATTCAATATTGCAAACAAGATGATTTGCAACACTGAAAATGTAGGTCATAATGCTTACAATATTAAGAACAAAACTTTCATACAAACAGATTCCTCCGTACACCCTTTGTTCCGATATCATTAATAATAGTCACCTATTTGAATATTTTAAATAGCTTTTCAACCCTTCCCTGCCCTTGGAAGAAAGGTAGGTACAGAGATTCCGGGATTTGTATCAGAAAGTAATAAGCTGGGGCTTTGTCGGGCTATATTATAGCCCGTAATTATTTATGTGCTTCAAAGTGTCGCTTTGCGCACCCCGGGATGAAAGGGATTGTGCTGTTTATTTTGTAATACAACCTTTTTTGGTCGGATGGTAATGTAAAAGAGTGTTTTCTGTGTGTCAGGACTTATGTTTGTTTAAAAATGCTTTGGTGCGTGGTTTTCAATTCTTGTTTTGTTAATCGTATAGTACTGAAGGGACAAGAAATTCTTTAACAACAGATTAATCTGTATAACTTACCGTGGTATTCAGCTGCTTCTGGTTAGACTAGAGACTGACCCGAATATAGTTGGGAAAATGGCAGATGATGATGATATATAGAGGCATGAGGAACAGGGAGTAACTTTCACTCATCCGCCATAGAAAAGGGACGATCCTCCGACCACACAGCTGTTGTGTCTGGCGGGCAACTGCCCAATGATTGATGTCGGGACGTTGTATATATGCTAGTTGCGCGGTAAACTCTGCTTGCGCGATGCAGGATTTTATGTGACGTCAGTGTGATGCGTAGTTCGCATGTGGCGATGTATTTTTAACCGACTTCAAAAGAGGACAATTTTCCGTATTTTATTGCTTCACCAGGTATCTTTTTATATGGCTACAGGCTCGACCTCGATCTCGCTTGGTGGAAAGCGATGGATGAGGTTTATGATGAAACAAGGTAGCCCAGAAGATGCCTCTTCATTCTTGCTTTAAAGGTTGACGAGTTATAGGAGGAAGAAAACCCAGACAGAATATAGATATAATAATAATAATATCCCTGGCCATTTCACACAGCACCATTTGTCCCAAGCTAAGCAACCTAATGCTTGTGTTATGGTAACAAGATGGCTGATAAACTACTTATATACAATTTTTTTGTTTGTAAATAAATACATATTATAGATAGAAAAACACCCAGACTCGGAACAAATACATGTAGGTCATACAAATATTTGTTAATATTTGTTGTTTGTTTGTGTTTGTTGTTTGTTTGTTGATATTACAAGGACTTACACGTAAATGACTGCATAAGACGTAACTTTATGACTTATTTCAATTTTACTTTATACAAATGTACATAGTAATCCACCGTCTTACAATCCCGTGCCGAAGCAAATGGAAGTTTCTAAAGGAACGCAATCGCCTGGGAAGTTGCCAGCGCACGCAAATCACAACGCGAAGCAATAAACTGTCTAGACGGATTGGAGACTCACTATAACTGTGTATATGTACATATGTACGTACTAACATAATATACGAGATTTTTACTATAACTGTATATAGCCTCAATCCGAAATGTGTGGTAATATTTATTTTTTTACCACCAAACTGAACCACTTTCTCCATGGGACATGGCGGGACGACCTGACTCCTACCGTAGGGACTGGCCGGCACTCGCAAAAGACAGAATTGTGTGGAAAAGGGAGAGGGAAGCCTTTGCCCTGCTCTGGTACAATACAGGCTAATTAGATTATGTAGACAGATACAGACCAATATACTCGACCCCAATGTACAGGACGGCTGATAATTTTTAAGACAATTTTCGTGTCGTCATTTAGAGAACTAATTCCGGAAGGTTCACGTAAAATACATTACTAATTGACTTATATATGTATAACAAAGAAATCTCGATGTTTTGTCAAGTCGTAAAAACGTACGAAGCCGGTCGGGTCGCTAGTACCTGTATATTTTCGACCGGTTTTTCTACCAATACAATATTATTTGAAAGCGCAATAGCCCGCAGCGGACGCATCGTAGCGCGAAATGCGTACGTACTTGGCAAACAAGTACCGCTCGTAGCACATCGACGCATTTTATGTGCAACACAAATACAGATCGGCCCGATGCTGATGTAGCGAAAACTGCGCGTAGCACAGCTCTACGGCGTAGAGTTCCGCTACGATATTCCGTAGCAACTTTACTGCATGGATTGCTGTTGTTAACTACAAACTAATTTAATTTGGCAATTGTTTTGTTTACTTTTTGTTTGTTTCATTGGTTTGTTGTTTAATGACAATTTTGTTGTTTCTGGAACCGGATGTTACTCGTGAATTGTAAAAGGTGAAAACGGAAATAGCTTCTTTTCGTCGGCTAATAAAACGTCTAAAATCGGCTAATAATCGGCTAAAAATCTTCGTTGAAAATTTTTAGTACCAGTTTTTTAGAAGCACATGTTCAGTGGACTAATGATCTTTGTGTACACAAAATAATATCAGATCTACTATGCAATGTCTGTTCAATGAAATATCCAACGGTTGACACTTCCCGCGACCAAAGGGCTGGCTTTTACCTTGGCCAGAGGCTAAGCATTGCCACACAACGTGGCAATGTCGCCAATCTCTTGGGTACATTACCAATCGACCGCGATGCGGAGGAATTTTGCGATGCCATAATTATTTGAAAGAAAGAAAAAGAAAGAAAATACATTTATTTGCGGCAAACATGACGCATAAAAAAGAACACAAACACAAAAAAAAAATAACAAGTTGGGGGTAAACATGCGTCAAATTCACGCAAAACGGACATCGCTCAGCATAATGCTATTTCGCGGCAAGATCCTCACTCGAGTTTGAGTTTCTATCTATACTTATAATAAAACTGAAGAGTTTCTTTGGTTATTTTGTAGGTTTGAACGCGATAATCTCTAAAACTGTCCGTAGGATTTGAAAAAAACATTTTTGTATTTGATAGCCCAATTCTTACGGTAGGCTATTTGTTTTGAATAGCATGAATATTTATCAATTGTTTTTTTTTGTTGTTGTTTTTAATTTAATATTAATGTAATTGTTATTTATTTTTAGATTATTTAACTTTGTATTTTTTTTTTAATCTTCTGGTCTTCCGACCTAATTATACATACACCAGCCTTGGTCAAACATGTTGTGCCTAAGAATATCCTGTAACACATATAATAAACATCATAAAATGTAATATTATATAAACATGTTTTTGCAAATAAATGAATCTGATTCTGATATAGCTTAACAGCACACTAGGACTTTTAGGAACCAGGGAAACGGAGAAAAGGTAAGTAAGAACGCGAAAACGAAGTTAAAGCGTATGCAGCCGATGCGATGCGACGGGGTAGGTCGGAGTAACAAGAAATTTCACGCGAACGGAGTCGCGTGTAGAAGCAAGTTTATAATCCTACTAATATTATAAATGCGAAAGTTTGTATGGATGTATGGATGTTTGTTACTCTTTCACGCCAAAACTACTGAACGGATTTGGATGAAATTTGGCACACAGATGGTTTATAACCAGGATTAACATATAGGATACTTTTTATCCCGATATTCCCACGGGATCGAAACTTATGCGGGTGAAACCGCGGGGCGCAGCTAGTATAATCATAATAGTAATAGAAGCCTATTATTGATAACCTCATGCATGAGAGGCGAGGTCTTAACCACTGGGCCATAACAATTGACTGCTGCGCTGCGTGTCACGGGTTCGATTCCCGCACCGAACAAATTGTATGACGTACAAGTAGTTGTTCCGGGTCTGGCTGTTTGTGTATGTGAGTTTAAATGTTTGTAAACGCACCCACGATACAGGAGAAATTCCTAGAGTGGGGCAACGTTTAAAAAAAAAATCTACTTCACTATTTATAGCATAAGCAAAATCAGCCTGTAATGTTCCCACTGCTACTTTGCACTGCTGCAACCTTCCTCTCGGTGAGAGGGCGGTAATCCACCACGCGTGCCCAGTGCGGGTTAGGAGATGTCACATATTTATATCTGGTAAAAATCCTATAAAAACGGCTAAAACAATGAGTGTAAACATACGATTTTATTTCACGTTTTAGAAAAATCAAATGCACCTACAGTTTGTAACCATGGATTCAGCACACGAATTTAGACCCCATAGCGTCGAATACGAAAAGCGACTTCAATTTATAATATGTATAAATATAGATTTTTTTAGCAATTACTTATGTTGTTACCTATGATTTGTTTAAAGGTCATTCAAATACGGCAAGGACGGCACAGTTGGCGCAGTGGTTAAGCGATTGACTGCTGCGCTGCGTGTCGCGGGTTCGATTCCCGCACGGAACAAATATTTGTATGACCTACATGTATTTGTTCCGAGTCTGGGTGTTTTTCTATCTATAATATGTATGTATTTACAAAAAAAAAAAAATTGTATATAAGTAGTTTATCAGCCATCTTGTTACCATAACACAAGCATTAGGTTGCTTAGCTTGGGAAAAATGGTGCTGTGTGAAATGTCCATGGATTTATTATTATTATTTCCTTTATTTGCATGTAAACATATAAATTATATTTTTAAATATTAGAATATAAAAAGTATAAAAACATTTAAAAATATAAAAAATAGTAGCCCACCGGTATCGGGAACAGGGTCCAAGCTACCGGTGGTCAGGGCTCCAGAGAGAGGAACCTCCTGACGATGCGAGCCATGTCCAGAAGTACCGCTTTCTGAATCAAGCCCTTGATCCAGCTGCCCAACGAGAGCCTCCTCAGGTGTTGGTCGAGGCTCTTGGCTATTAAGCCATTGGCTGTTACGACTATCGGCACAATGATCGCTGAGTCCACATCCCATATGTCGACAACCTCGCGAGCCAAGTCAAGATACTTGATTTGTTTATCTTTCTCGGCTTTCACGAGGTTGTCATCATGCGGGACGGTTATGTCAACAATCATTGCGCGTCGCTCTGATCGATCCATCACCACTATATCAGGTTTATTGGCAACAATAGTCCTGTCAGTGATAATGGATCGATCCCAGTACAATGTGATATTACCATTTTCGAGAACTGGGTCGGGCACATACCTGTAGTACGGCACCTCCGATTCCACAAGATTGTATTTCAGAGCAAGTTGCTGATGGATTATCCTAGCTACAAGGTTGTGTCTATGCAAGTACTCTCCGTTAGCTAGACGAGAACACCCGGAGATAATATGCCTGATTGATTCTCCCGGCCGGTGGCATGCCCGACAGATGTCAACCGTGCCGTCTTTAACAATAAATCTCCGGTAATTGTTCGTCATCATAACTTCGTCCATAATTGCACAGACAAAACCTTCGGTTTCTCCAAAGAGGTCACCGTAACGCAGCCAGGCTACGGACGCTAGTAGATCTACATCGGGCCCATGTAGGGCCCGGAAGAAGCGTCCGTGAAGCTCCTTACTCTGCCATACCTCCATGCGTTCATTAGTGTCAAGCACAACTGGCTTGCGCCAGTTCTCTTTACCCAAGGAGAGCGGTGTGAGGCCCTTATCCACCGCAACTACATCTCGATGCAACCCCACGTCAGTTTCTAGGAAATATTCCCTGAGACTGCATATCTCGCGATTGTGGAGGTTCTTAGCGTTTAAAAAGCCTCGACCTCCACACTTTCGCGGGATATACAGCCTCATTACCGATGACCGTGGGTGATGCATTCGATTTGCAGTTAGCAGCGTACGGACCCTCCTATCCAGGGCGTCGAGTTCGGTCTGAGTCCATTTGAGTATGCCGAAAGAGTACATCAAAACCGACCCCGACTGACCCAACCATTGAAGGCGCGCACCTTGTTTCCGCCTGATAAAAGACTATTAAATACTTTGTTCAGGCGGCCAAAGAAGCGCTCTTTCAACGATTGCTTCATGTCAGTAGCATTGATGCCCAACGCTTCCGACATACCCAAATACTTATAGGTTTCGGTTGCGGAGAGGGCTCTAAGGTTTGTGGAATCCGAGAGTTGGGTTCCCACGGATTCCACAATCTCCCCTCGCTTTACATGCATGACCGCACATTTGTCCACACCAAATTCCATCATGATGGCGCTACTGAAAGTTTCAGTAATTTTCAGTAGCTCCATCAGTTGCAAATTGTTGGGGGCAAAGAGTTTTAGGTCATCCATGTAGAGGAGGTGAGATATAACCTGACCACCTCTCCTCAGCCGATAGCCTAGACCTGAATCTTCCAGCAGCGTGCTTAGAGGATTCAAGGCTAAGCAGAACCAAAGCGGACTCAAACTGTCGCCCTGGAATATGCCTCGCTCGATCCTTATCGGCTCGCTATTCCTCTGGATATTTCGACATCCTGGATAGCGAAGGACCGTCCTCCATTGCCCCATACACGTCATCAGGAAGGTGCGCAGAGTTTTATCTACTTTATACAACTCCAGCACCCTCATGAGCCATGTATGTGGCACCGAGTCATAGGCCTTCTTATAATCTATCCAACATGTCGACAGATCCTTTCGGGAACGACGAACCTGTTGGCTAATGGCCATATCAATGAGAAGTAGCTCCTTAGTACCGCGGGACCCGTTCTTACATCCATTTTGAGAGACAGACATGATGGAGTAAGTGTCTATATGTTTATTAATTTTAGCTCTCAAGATGGATGTAAGAACTTTATAGACCGTCGGTAGACAAGTGATCGGTCTATAATTTTTGGGATCCGCGGTACTACCTGATTTATGGAGCAGGTGGGTTATTCCTGTCGTTAAGAATTGGGGCAGCGACCCAGATTCTAAGGCTGACTGGAACTGGGATGCCAAGGGGGCGTGCGACCTTTGGAACCACTTTATCCAAAAGTTGTGCAGTCCGTCCGGCCCTGGAGATTTCCAGTTAGGCAACGGACGAACTGCACGAGCAATATCTTGGGGGCTGATGATAACTGCCCCCATTTCTGGTATTAGTTCGCACGCTCGCTCGATCTTCCCAGTCCAATCACCCTCAGTGTGACTGACAGGCACCGACCAGATGTTTCGCCAGAACGAACACATGGCGTCATCATCTGGCAGGTGTGTGTCAGTCACATCTTGGTCCGGTCGCTCCCAATCCCTGTAAACCCACCTTTCATCGCTCTGGAATGTGCGATTCTGAGTGTATCGCTCCACTCTCCGCCTGTACCGACGAATACGGTTATTATTATTATTATTAGTTTGTTTGTTTTTTTCATAAATACAGGGACAAGAATTTATGTATATTTGTGTATTTTTGTTTCTATTTACAAGTTAATTTGAGCCGTGTAAACGTTCAAAACATTTATTTGTAAACATAATATTATAGTGCAAATCTGCATCAACGATGTTTTAAAAATTAAGCGTTTAAAAATAGATATTTTAAATTGTAGAAACTAACAATTTAATTCAATGACATGTGTTTTCACCGTATTAAACAAGCATTATTATAATAAAATATAACTAGAACGTGCTTCCGGGACAAAAAGTAGCCAATATTTTACTCCATAATATCAGCTATCTGCCAGTGAAAGTCCCATCAAATCGGTCCAGCCGTCTCCGGTTTCGGAGATCAGCCGGAAGAAACAGAACAACCGACACACAGACAAAAAAATAAAAAGAAAGTTTTTTTGTTACAAGTAGCGTATTTACTTTCATATGCATTTACTAAAAAGCTGTTATTGATGACAATTATTACAACCATACACTTTCATTTTTTTTATTGTATGTATGTATCGATAAAACTCTTTTTTTTTTACTAGCGAGTCATTATCCTACTGCGGGACCAAGGCCTCTTCTCATACAAAGAAAGCACGAGCATTGGTCATTACGCTTGCTCAAGACGGGGTGGCGATTTAAATAGAGTGGTGAATAAAAGTAACGAAGTCCAAACTGTAGGTACATTGAATATTTTTGAAACAAAGTAAATTATACGAGGTGTGGGAACGAGTCTGATACAGAAAATAGTGTTCCGGATTGGCGCAAAAACGGCTAAACGGATTTGGATGAAATATGGCACAGAGATAGTTAAATAACCTTGATTTACACATTATTATTATTATTATTAAAAGCCTATGAAGTTCCACTGCAGGGCAAAGGCCTGCTTACTCACTTTCCACTTCTCTCTGTTGAAAGCTTCGAGCACCAGTTCTTATGAAGGAGTCCAAATTAACACATAGGGTACTTTTAATTAACACATAGGGTACTTTTATTTACACATAGGGAACTTTTAATTAACACATAGGGTACTTTTAATTAACACATAGGGTACTTTTAATTAACACATAGGGTACTTTTAATTAACACATAGGGTACTTTTAATTAATACATAGGGTACTTTTAATCCCGATAGTACTACGTCCCCATGGGATATTTTCCGACATCTCAACTCGACCTTCCTTCTTCTTTACTGACATCTTGTCACAGTCATAACGTGCAGCCGTCGACTATATCTGTTTTGTGCTTATGATTATAGATCTATTCCGTTTTTATTTTTCTTTATTATTCGAGTTGATCGTCACACGGCGAAGGTGGTTAAGGTTAAAAAAAGATTAATTATCTTATCGTAAGCACGTGTTTTTGTGACAATTATACCAATTTTTCTTACTTTCTGCTTTCTAACTCTAAAGTCCAGGTCTCCTCAGGACCCTGGGGACCCGGATAGACAATTTTTTTTCTCATTTATTTATTATTTATACAAAAGAATACAGGATTATTCATATTAAATAGCAACCAAAAACCACTAAGGTTTAAACTTGTGCTAAATGAGTTGGATTTGATGGTATAGCAACTCATATTCTTAAATCCTGTGCCACCGTTATATCACCAATCATTGAACACTTGATAAATCTCTCATTCGGGCAAGGTATTTTTCCAGATAAACTCAAACAATCCATTGTCAAGCCCTTATTCAAGAAAGGTGACACAAAAGACTTATCTAATTACCGCCCTATAACATTAATATCTAATTTATCAAAAGTCTTTGAGAAAATCATGCATCGTAGACTTACAAACTATTTAGATAAATTTAATATTATAAAAGAGGAACAGAACGGCTTTCAAAGGGGAAAATCGACTACATTAGCAGCATTTCAACTGATAAAAAATGTAATTGATAATTTAGATAAACGCATTCCAGTATCTGTCATCTTCTTTGACATGAGCAAAGCTTTCGACTTTGTCAACCACGAATTACTTTTACAAAAATGCAACAACTACGGAATTAGAGGAATAGTTATTGACTGGATTACTAGCTATTTATCTAACCGTCAACAAAAAGTAGAAATAAGCTCAATAAATGAAAATAGCGAGTCCACATCATATAGTTCTAAATACAGTCAAACCAAATCAGGAGTACCCCAAGGAAGCATACTTGGCCCATTACTTTTTCTCATTTACATTAACGATTTACCTACAGCTTTACAACAACGGTGCATACTTTTTGCTGACGACATATCAGTAATTGTAACAAATGATAGTAAAACAGAAACCAGCCACGAAAAAAATCTTATTGAAACAGTAAACCGAGTGTTAAAATGGCTCGAAAACAATCATCTATGTGCAAATCTAAATAAAACCAAATACATAAATTTTCAAAATTACAATTCTAAACCAAAATCATTTAAAGTTAATTGTCAAGGACAACAAATTGACGAAGTTAGTAAGTACAAATTTCTTGGACTTATCCTAGACCAGCATTGTAATTGGAAATTACATATAGAGCACATCTGCAAGAAATTAAACCAGTTTGTATTTGCTCTTAAACGTTTAAGACGTAACGCAAGTGAAGCAGTTGCACTTACTGCTTACCATGGGTATGTTTCCTCTTTTCTCAGGTATGGACTCCTACTCTGGGGGAACTCGACGAACGTAAATGAAGCTTTTCTAGTGCAGAAAAAATGCCTAAGAGCAATCTGCGGTATCAGTCCATTAACATCCTGTAGACCTCTATTTAAAAAATTAAAACTTTTAACACTAACAGGTCTTCTCATAATGCAAGCTGGTGTATTCGTAAAAAAGCATTCAAAATTTTTTATAGCATGCGACTTGCATTCGAAATATACTCGTCGAGACCCAACACGGTTAAGAATTCCGTCACATCAAAGTACATTGTGCCACAAAAATAGCTTTATCACAGCAATTAAAATATTTAACAATATTCCAAAAAAAATAAGGGAACTCCCTCTTAAATACTTTAAATCCAATCTACATAAATGGCTTATTGGTAATTGTTTTTATAGTATGCAAGAATTTATTGATAAAAAAGTAACAGATAAATATGGTTACTAATTTTTATTATAATTATTACCTACTTTTTAAAAATACCTATTATTGTTAAGAATTTCATTAAAGTTAGGAGACATGTTGGAATAATGTATCCTCTTAATTTTTTACATGTAACGTGTTTAAATATTTGTATGCCAGTCCTTGGCGAAACATGTAAGATCATAATTCTATTTATAAGACCTTAATGTACCATGTTTTAAAGCAAATAAATATATTCTATATTCTATGATGAGGAGTCACCAACCGACGATTATCCCTGTATGCACCATGCAAGTGCACCCAAGGACAACCCCCGGTTGATGCAGGACTATTGCAGGATATGGAAACAAAGATATTAATTACGGGTTTGGGTGGCTAAAGTGAACTGGTTATCTAGGATTTTGGAAAAATTGAAGCCTCTGCCTGATCAATGTTCTATATAAATTGCACAGATAAAATGGGAGGGGGTGAGTTGCACACTTGATAATGGGCCCCCGACAACGGTCGCTACCACATAGTGGTGTAGTGACAAGGGGGGAACATGTCCTGAGGTGGTTATTGAGTTAATTATCTTTTTGTATGCACGTGTCTTTGTGACAAATAAACCTATATTTCTTTCTTTCTGTTTTCTAACTATAAGTTTAGTCTCCTCACGATGTTTTCCTTCACCGAATGTCCGAGACAAACAAAGAAAATTGGAATTAATGCATTACTATAATGATAAAAAATTAACTACGGAAGACACCGAGGAAATAGATAGGTAAATTAACATTGCGCAAACACTCCCCCCCTTGTTTGTCAAACAAATGAACAGCAAACGTCAAATTTGACAATCTCGTTTCCTCGCTTACCGGGTACTTAACCCCCGTCAACCGCGTTCGTATTTAATTAAGCTTATCCAATCTGCCTAGCGTTTTCCCAACTATGTTGGGTTCGGCTTTCAGTCTAACCGGATGCAGCTGAATACCTGTATTTTACATTGAGCAACTGTCTATCTGACCTCCACAACCCAGTTACTGGGGAACCGTTTGGTTCGACTTTTTTGGGCGTCTGACTACCCGTAACGACTGTCGAAGATCTACGAATGACAGCCGGGACCAATGGCTTAACCCGCTTTCAGAGCCATGTAATTTATGGTCACCCATCCAAGAACCGACCGCGGCAAGCGTAGCTTAAACTACGATTGACCCTTGCGCCTGTTACTATTTAGCCACGAGCCTCCTTAATTTAGCTTACTCCTAGACCCAATATATTTTCAACAAAATCTATTTTCACGAACAAACTCCTTGAACCGTTTTCATTATCTCATTTTATCTCACTGTGATCGGGAAGTTGAATTAGAAAAAAAAAAACAAAAAGTTTCTTTTTTTTCTTTTCAAAGAAGGCAAGGCGTTCCAATTTCGAAGTCGCTAGGGTTGTATATTGATGAATGACAATCAGAGAATGAATGTTCTAATAGATTTGAACCTTTTTAAATTGGAGCTTTTTTGTAAATCTCATTAATGATTTAGAATGATGATTGAAAAAGTGTCGTTTCAATTGTTTTGCATTTATTTGAGAGAAGAACAGGATTTAAAAAAGGAATTTAAAATTTTATATATTTATGTTCTGTAATTTGTATGGTGTACAATAAAGATTTATAATTATACATACATAAACTCACGACTTATTTTCATGGAGGTAGGCAGAAAATACTGAGCGCCACATAGGTAGGTACTTACTTCTTTTGCTTTGTTTACGATCATACATCTGCGGGTACTTGCGTTACACACTATCTGTCGCAATGTCTTTAATTTTAAAGTTCAATATCATTTATCGTTATTTGCGTTGTTGAGATTCAATGTTTTCGGTTTCTAAAAAACGGTTTAGGATCATTTATTTCACTGAAAAAGAATACATTATTCACTCATATGAGGAACAATATACAAATTAAGATAACCGACGGGAAAACAATGGATTAGCAAATTAATCAGATTGATAGTGAATTACGTAATTAGAATGCTGATCATACACGCACGCCGGTTGCGAGTACTACGCACCTGGCCACTCGGAAGAACATCACCAAGAACATCACTAAATGTCCTTCTAGTCCCTCCCGGCGTTTCCACTCACATCTGTCTTGTATATACCTCTTGTTAGTAGCCTTTAATTCATCCTCTCAACATGACCGAACCATCTAAGCATACTCATTTCAATTGTTGACAATTGAACATCTTCTTTCTTTTTTGGCCACGCCTTTTCCAGTAAAGACTCACAGACAGACGCGACGCGACCTTAGTAGAACAATTCATATGAAAACTTCATAGAAATGATTCCCACACGAGACGCTTCACGTCTGTCTGTGGAAGCCTATACGCGAGGTCGGCTTTCCCAATCACGCGACGCCATTTATTTCGGTCTCGTGCGTCATCTTCCGTAAGTCTCATTTCCCTCGTGTCCTTTTGGACCTTCGTCATCCATGTGGTTTGTGGTTTTGACAGTTGAACATACTTATACAATTTTTAATTGTCTCGCCGGATGGTCGACATTTCACGTGACCAGAGGGCTGGGTCGTTCTTTGGCCAAAGAATTAGCATTGCCATTCAACGTGGCAATGCGGCCAGTCTTCTGGGCACGTTTCCGGATGACAGCGATGCGGACGAATGCTTCGACGCCTAAGTGTCCTATTGTTTTGTTTTTATTTGTATAGTTAGTTAGTCAACTAAAACCTAGTGTAAATAGTTAGTCATCTATCATCATCATAATCATTTCAGCCTAAAGATGTCCACTGCTGGACATAAGCCTCCCCCAGGCACCGCCAATTCGACCGCTTCTGTGTTCCTCGCATCCAACGGGTTCCTGCGGCCTTCACAAGGTCGGTAGTTAGGTATCTATTTTATGACAGGATAGTGAAATGTGACGTGAAGATGACAGATGTGAAGCATAAACGAGTGACAGAGATGAATGTACGAAATAGTCAAGGAGTGAAAGAGATAGTGGATGTAGAAGAAACTAACAGATGAAAAAAAACAGAAGGGGAAACGTTTTCATTCATGGAAAATTGAACTAATTCCACATACTTACAATAAAATTAATTCAAATTATGCTTAATTATTTTTGGGTAATAATTTACAGATTATACCAAAAGATAGACACTGCTCAAAGGCTTAAGATATTTGAGTAAAGAAGAGCAGTAAATTAAAATGAAATTCAAAGATTGAAAGTTAAAAGATCACTCTAAAGTTCACCCGGTTCATCTCAAATACATAATTTTGAGATGGACTCAGAGTCTGACCTAATTACGTAGCTTGAACCAGGAGCTGTTACATTTAGCTGAGAGTTTAAACGAAAAACGTAAAGATGTGAACATTTTAACATACAGAATTTTTAAACTGTGCGTCGTAAAATTAACATGGGTTTTATACGTCCAATGAAATCCCTTCAATATTTTTTATTATTATTTATTTACACACATTAAAATACATAGACATAATTTTGATACATATAGAATTTTAAAACAGTTTATTTTGAAACTAATACGGCTTTTTTGCATGTAAAAAAAAGAATTGATGAACTTCCCCTGATTTTTTTTTTCATTTTATTATTCATGCACTTTGCAGCATTGGCAAATGCTACATTATAATTTTATCACGAACGACCTTCTTTTATAACAAATCCAACCTTATTTTTAAACAGAAAGGTTTTTTTCATTATATTGGTTTTGAATCTAAACGTATCATGTCTTTTCTCTTACCGAGATTTTTCATTTGAAGGATTTTTTGGACACAGGACGGAAGTCTAATATTTAATTTTTTTCTGCTTTCACAATGAAATAATTCGCTACAATATTAACGGTAAACTATAACGGTTATATTTAACTATATTTTTCAACACAATGTACATAAATTGTTATGAAATAAATTACTTATGACTTATGACTGAACGACCGAGTTATTGCGGTCATCCACTGGATCCAAGGGCAGTGTTCCCGAAAATAAACGAATTGTAAATCACTAAAAAGTCGTCTCGAGGCGAGTCACATTTCATGAAGACTCGTCACTGATTTGTCCGAAGACTGTAAGGCGATCTAGAATTCGCCCTACCCGCCACCCTAGTACCAAACGTCGACAAGCTTCCTGTTGGGAATCGAACCCCACATAACACCTTGCGCGCGACCTGCACGTTTAAGAGGATTCTGATTCCGGCCAGCGAGGAGCCTTCCGATTGTCATTGTGGAGCCTAGGACCAGATTTTCGTATATTTTATAGCTTAGTTTTCAGTAGAGCCTATTACTTGATATACTACCTGTTAGCGGTATATTACCATTGTTACAATTTTGATCAAACGGTAATTTAAATTATTAACTCGCTTCCTAATAACGTATTGACTTGGTGCCAATTACCCATTTAGGGCGTCCTTGTATTTATCTAGTTACGTAAGCTTAGGAACGTTTGCAAACGTGTCTAAATCGACGCGTAACAAGAATACATAAAATTTATTATAGGGCTCGAACACCAAAGACGTCACGTCGACGTCACGACGTAATCCTTTTTAATAATAATATTCGTTCTGTGTCTTTTGCTAAGTTTTTATTACTATCTTATTTTAGTTACGAAAATTAAAACGTGATCAAGCGAAGATTTCCCTCTTTTATTTTGCTACAACATGCAGTAAAATACATAAAGATGGGAGATATGTAATTAAAATTTTAAGTAGGTACCCATTGCTTTATTTCTTAAGAAATTTCTTCCAGCAGACCTACGAAAGGAGTATAAAAAATGTAGACAATAGTGTGTGAGAACAAGAAGAGAAGAATATGTTAAAGTGATGTCTTTAGCTAAAACATTTTTTTTTCTTTACTTATTTTTTCTCTTTTTTAGCTTTGGTTTGCTCTCCATCTTTTACATGGGACATGATTTATTTATTAATAGTTAATTAAAACGGTACAACACTAATTACATGAATGAACATAGAGACAATTATTACCACATAAACGTAAACACTAAATACAAACAAACACACAACATTTAGCCAGATAAGTTTATGTCTATCATGAACTTGTCTGGCTAAATGTTACTATACCAAACATGCGCCCCTGCCTACTCCTTCGGGAAATATAAGCGTCTTGTTATGTATAAAATGTTCCCATCCAATTTAACATTTGACTCAACACTGCTAGCGACGCGGACGTCTATTAAATTTTCCAGTTTAAAGTGATTTTTCTTAAGAAAAAATTGTATAGGACTCTTTCTATTGACGGCACAGGGCCTATAAGGCTGTCTTTAAATGTAGTATAACGCAATGCGACGTACGACGTTTCGTAGTACAACGGTACACCCATGCGCAAAGAGCATTCGGTTGTACGCTGCCGCGGCGAACGGTTGCGTCATTCTGCTCCGAGCGCGATCGAAAAATACAGACGCGAGACGACTTCGAAACGATACGTGTGACAATTAAAACCGAAGTGTTTTCGACAGAAAATTTACAGTTGCAGTGAAAGTGAAGAATTTAATTGGTGATCGATTTTTGAGTTTTTGATTAGATATTATTTTTTTTTTTCGAAAAAGTGAAGTGGATTTTTTTTTTGACGAAGTGTTGTGAATTTTCCCGAGTTTTTTTTTGGAATACGATCCTGCTTTTACTGTGAGTATTTAGCGTTTAGTTTTATAATATTATACATTAATTAGAATTAATTATATCTAAAAATATTTTAACAATTTTTTTACCTTAAAATAATCAATAATCCTTTAAACAAATAGTAAATAGTTTAATTACATTAATTAACCACAATAAAGGTGTTAAAGTCCACGTGCATAAGTTAGTCTACATTTGTAGGCTAGCTCGGTCAGACAGGTATTTCTTGTAATTAAGCGTTGTTTATGTAAACTCGAGCTTTTAAGGGTTAAAATATATTTCAAGTCGTTTGCGAATGTTTACGCTTTTGTTGGTAAAAGTAATTAATTTCTGTTAGGACAGAATTCAGTGGGTAAACATTAATACAACTGGAATGGTGTTAATTAAGGAAAATAGATGGAAATACATTTGAAGTATGAATTTGTTTGCGTTGACGCTATGAATGTATGTCCGGGAGTGTAGTCCCAGGTCGAGGAACATACATTCTATACATTTATTTTTTCTATACATTTTTAAAATGGTCGGGAATTCAAATTCGGAAGAATGACGACACTAAAATGATGGCCAGTATGTTAGCTTCAAAACTGCATAAAAACTTTTTCTTTGAACCATCATTATTTTGATGTTTTCAGCCATTACACCTCACATAGAGTTGCTCGGTGGTTCGATATATGAGTCCAGTAGTGTTTTATTTTGTTTTGTGACTTCATATAATCTACGAATTTAAATCACAGTAAGGGCGAATTCCACCAAGCTTTTATACCTAGAATAAGTCTTTTCCTGGGAATACATTTTGAATTTATGACAGTTTTACTCTACTAAAACTGTCAGACGTCAATTTTATTCCACGGATAAAAGATATCTGACTTTGGTAAATTCGGCCCCAAGAAGATTAAATTTAACGCTACAATTCTATAAGATTGTTCCCAAACAATGTGTGTACCTAATGATTTCCTCTAAAATAAAAAAGTTTACAACTACAGTGTCACGGTCTCAAACATTTTATAACAAACACTCTTGTTTGTATAAATAATTCGAAGCTTTTCTCTGAAGCCCCGACTTTTCAAACAATCAAGACACGTCGCGTGCCATTCGCTCAGTCAATTAGCAATCAATCAGTTCAGACTGAACGGAATGAACGAACGAAATCATTGAATTAATGATTAACTCTTCTTGCACGTTACATTTGAAGCAAAACAGTATAATAATTAATGAGCTGCCGACATTCCTGCGTAAGCTTTAAAATTATATCTATTATTAGTTTTATAAGAATAGCTAAACATCATCAGTATCATCCTCCTGCCCTTATCCTAATTTATTTTTGGTCGACGCAACATGTCTTTTTCTTCCATACTTCTCTATTAGTCGTCATCTCGGTAGTCACCCCCTTTCTAACCATATCATCTTTCACACAGTCCATCCATCGTTTCTTTCCAAAAAGTTACGCAGAGGAGTAAAAGTGCCTTTTAATGGCCAACTCGAAATAAATGATTTGACTTTTGACTGTGACGTCTGTCAAATTTAACAATCGTTAATATTTAATGGGAAAATGAAAATGACTTTAGGGTAAATGATTTAACAATATCAAACGATTTGTCGCAGTCAAGCCGCGGAGAGTTACCACGATTATCACAACGCCGTAGTTTCGAGAGCTCTTCAATTCGCCCGTCGGTACTGTACTAGCCTGTCGGCATAGCCTCTAGTTGCGGCTTGAGTTTTAAGGGAATAGTTCATGCTGTGCTGACAAGATTAGCCAATCCGTCTTGGTGTGACAGTTAAATTTTGACGTACCCTGACATCAAGTAATGGACAAAATTGACAAACTTTAAACTTAATACGAGGATTTTGGCTACTTTGTGAGTTAATAGCGCCAATTCCCTTGTTCACAAACTAAACTAAATTTAAGTTCAGTGCATCTTTTTCTTTCTGGTTCATTAAGAAAAGGGCAGAAGATAAATATTAGTTTACTCCTGTCAAATTAAGATACTCCATCGACAAGTTTAGACGTGATAAAAAATTGGCTATTAAAAGTACAGCAATTTACGTCAGGCGCTGACTAATTTGACAGGACTAAACTTATATTTATCTTCTGTCCTTTTGTTAATGAAATAGAAAGGAAAAGATGCACTAAACTTAAATTTAGTTTAGTTTGTGAACAAGGGAATCTGCGCCAGTGTATTTTATGTTTGTGTAGAATAAACAGTTTTTTTTTTTTTTAATTAGTGGGGCTTATAGGAAAGTGGTGTATGAGCCCGGAGCTAGCCAATGAGACAGTTCACTTTGACTGTTACAATATTCCGGGAGAGTAGGTATTCCTAATAATATTGTAAGCTCGCTATAAACCTCTCCTCTGTATCTTGCGAGATTTGTAATTATGATATCCTATAAGCTATCTAATTCCCATTTTCTCTTTATTGATTTTCCAAGAAATTCGTTGAATTAGTTATTGAATTTTAATGGTTTCATGATCAGACCATTAACCAATTCTATCGGGCATTGGGGTGCTGGTCTAATCCGCGAATCACAGTCTGAGGGATTTTTAAGGAAATTCATAATACATTGCTTCAAATGTTTGAACAATTCGGCTGGTCGACCAAGAAAATTACGCAATGAATATTATTGAATTGTCAAAATGAATGGCATTGGGATTATAAGTCTACCTATTTACCCGCAGGTCTATTTCGCTTAAACCTAACAACGCTATAATGAACATTCAATGATGGAACTATATATCAACCAGAAGGACAATTCCCATAATTTAAAACGTTCAAAATCTAGTCGCAATCTCATCTCAGCGATAATCAATGTCAAAAACTTGTCAAAAATGTAGGGAAATTGACGGCACGGTTGGCGCAGTGGCTAAGCGATTGACTGCTGCGCTGCGTGTCACGGGTTCGATTCCCGCACGGAACAAATATTTGTATTGCCTAGAGGTACCTAGTTGTTCCGGGTCTGGCTGTTTGTGTATGTGAGTTTAAATGTTTGATTCCGAGTAACAACGTTTAAAAAAAAGAAAAAAATTGAGGTATTATTGACATATTGATAATGAGGTCAGACTGTGAACGTTCTTAAAATAACGGGAATGTCTACTGTGCTCTCTTATTGTTTGTCTTATGTTGTAACCAGTATGAAATATACTTCTAAACACTCCTTTAACTGCATTTCACGACCTCTGCGTAAAAGACGATCCATCCTTCTTGTTGTGTCCCACACGGCAAAGTAAAATCAACATTTATGTTCCTAAGACAACTTTTGTTTTAAAACTCCATAGCATTGTGGAAGCTCAGGTTCTACATTAAAATGGGTGTTCTAAAGGTGCGAAGAGACTAGAGCATTTGTAACAGAAGCGAGCATTCGCCGTTTTATAATTTTATCGAACCTCACTTCGAACACGACGCTCGATGTTTTGTTACAACCTGATTTTGAAAACCAACGAGCTTATTTGTGCAATATTTTATCGAGCAAAGGCACGAACGATCAAGAACGCACAGTCATCAACAATGAACGCAAGGTAGAAAATAATGTTACTTACAGGTAAATGCTCACCCGCCGTGAGCATTACGTCAAACGCAGCGTCGAGCATTCGCAGGATTACATCACATGAAAATGCTTTTGGAAACTGAGCTTTTGCCTGTATTTTACCATTCGTACGACGCCCGTTGCAAACTATGGCAGGATACTCTTCCCCCTCCTACTTACTATCTACCACCAAAGGAGCATTTCCCTGCAGATTCTCCGGATACAAGTGGGAAGATGTAAGTCCAACCTGGTAAAGTGGGGCTACCTTGACGGAACGGCAGTAGGGTGTGATTGTGGAGCTATATGGCAAACCATTCTCCACCTCCTATCCTGCCCTCTGTGTCCCAAAACATGCAGTTAAAGTGCCTCTGCGCTGCTACTGTCCACGCCGTGGAAGTGGCAAAGTTTTGGGCCAATAAGATATGAAATTCAGTCGTGCCAGCGACACGAATAAGATCGTAAGAACGATATAAAATACATGGAAATGCTTGAGAAAATGCTCTAGTGTCTATGTGCCTTAATTCCAACATTGAAATATAATATTACTGTTATTCAACAGTCTTGGAAAAGTCTACGAAGTTTTTCATCAAAATTACTTACAATTGAAATTGAGACGACTATTCAGTCTAAGGTATAGAAATTAAGAAGTTAATTACACTGTCGGGAACAAAACTTAGGCAATATTTTGATAATTAGATCTCCTTTTAAAAGGTTTCATCTTGAAGTATTATACCAATTTCTGCCCTCGAGTAGCGTCGCTGTGTTAGTTTATACCCTGTCCATTAGGTTAACCGTTTTTTGACAGCTGTCATAGAACGTACCTACATATCCCAGATATTTCGTAAAAGTTAACTTTGAATTGCGTAATACAAAAAAAACTGCCTTATCTTATTGAATTATCTTATTTATGGCTTCATAGGGTGCGTACAGATTAAGTAACATGTTTTCTAACTTCTGCTATATAACACATCCACATTATTTAACATTGTTGTATCTCAATGAAACATACATTAAAATAACAGTGTAATATAACAATGCAATACGTGTCAGTTCTGCGCACCGCGGTCGGACATCGAGTACACGGCGTGATGTGACTCATGCGCAAACACAAACTAATAACATGCTATATAACTTGTTTTTGGAACACATACCTATCGTCCACATTTATAAAACATACTATTTAGCTATGTTTTATAACAGTTTTGTTATACAGGGTGGCAGGGAAACGCTTCCGAAAACGAAGACAGGTGATAGGGCTACTGATTCTCGATACGATACCATAAAAAAATGAGAAAAAAAATGAACAATTTTACCTATTTTTTTTAGCATTTTTCGTACACTATGCTGTGAGAACAGTTAAATTAAACCATTATTTGCTATTAAACACATTTTTTTTCTTTACAACTCTAACAAGCAATGTATTCGTAAATAAATATCATCTGACGCTTGCGCGTGACCTCAAGTTCAAAGTGCGCGCGCGCTCGCCGACAGCTGTGCGGCTGACGACCCCAAGTCCACGTGACGCGCGAAAATAATCAATTTCAGGCGAAAGGTTAGTGGTATCCGTTTGCATAAAGGTTGTATATAATCTACGTTCTGGCTTCGGAAGCGTTCTCCTGACACCCTGTATAATCTGTACGCACCTCAACAGGCATTATAATACCGTACGTGTATCAATTAATGCATTGCAATGCATGCAATTGAAAACTGTTTGACATTATTATCTTAAACCTGGTCTTATTTGGAAATGTTTTGACATTAGATTTTAAAACTGTTTGACATAATGTATTTATAGTTCCTTGTGTTTGTTTTGTTAATTGCATGTGTATATTATATTCAACACAATGTAAATTGTTCTTATGAATAAATGAAATGAAATGTTTCATAAATACTAAAAAAAAAAAAAAAACATTTTGTGTTGCTGCAATCACTAGTGCCAACTGTAAAAAAATGGTTTACCTAATGGACAGGGTATAATTATAATGGCATAATTACAGGCACATAAGACATTTCAATTTTGTCTTGAAAGTTGGCAACTCATTAACAAACTCCTTGGTGATGTACGTATTGGTGGAGTTAATCGTTTTCCATCGGAGTGCCTAGACAAGTGACAATCGCTTTGAAAGCGTTTCGTATTCGTACAACGACTTCCGAAAGGATTGATATAAACTTTTTGGTAGCTTATGTCAGTTCCATACATTTTTGACTTTTCCAATATCCTTATTACTGATCATGTGACTTTGTCTAGCCTCTTGTCATCACATTTCGTCGGTCTCTTAGCGAATCAAGCTTAGGTAATATTATGTTACTGTACCTACATTTCTTAGTACAAAACCCTCCAGAATATTAAAAAAAAACCGGCCAAGTGCGAGTCGGACTCGCGCACCGAGGGTTCCGTACAATTTAAAATTATTAAAAATATTTTTATTATATGATGTAACCAAAAATTTACGGTTTTCGCCATTTTTCCTTTGTCTGTGCTATAAGACGTTGCTTCGTACCAAATTTCAAGATTCTGAGTTCACGGAAAGTACCCTGTAGGTTTTGATTCCCTTGCGAGTGTCGAAAATTTGCAAAATTTGCGGCATAAACGGCTGTATCTTTTGATTGCGTTGGCTTAGAAGTTTCATTTTTTCACAGCATCAAGGGTCAGTAGACTTGAGTATTTGATATAAATTCCAGCTTGATACCTCCACGCATTTCTGAGAAAAAGGGTCTTTACAGACAGACGGGCGGACAACAAAGTGATCCTATAAGGGTTCCGTTTTTTTCCTTTCGAGGTACAGAACCCTAAAAAGAATCGACCCGGAGTCTGGATGTGTACCCAGCGCGGCGGCGGATGGCAACAGGCGCGCCCCCTATTACATGGAACTTTAAGCATAACTGGCGATTGTGGGTGTACTATAGGGTACGCCTTTGCCCAACCGAATACAGGCGCTATGTTATTTATTTATACAGGGGGTCCGGTCATTAATGGATAACCTCTTAAGGGGTTCTTGCACCGCCCTGGACGTCGGGAGTCAACAGCCGACTCACGGCCACTGTAGGCGCGGGCTTGCGGGTGGTGAGCAATGGGCACCTCGCCGCCCGACCAGTCCCGCGTCGAGTCGTTGATCCACGCGCGCCTCAAAGAGATGTCAGCACGAACTGACGGCGTCCGCTAGGGCCAATGCCTGCCAGGGCCGCGTGTTGTTCGGAAGAGATACCGTGGCCCCTGGCACAGGCAACTGAAGGAACACGGGTGGGTTTTAGTTAGTAAAATTCTGACACGCCCTCCCGCTCCGCCCAGAGCGGGAGAAGTCATGTGATGATTTCCCACCCAAAAAAAAGGGGACTTGCACTCATCATTATGAGCAACTGTTACCTACTCTGGCACCAAACCAGAAATCGCCAAAAAAGGAACCAGCTGTTTCCTATATTTTGACGAGTTATGCGAACATAAATGTAGGGAACAGCTGATTTTTTTTCACGATTTCATGTTTGTTATATGTATATACTTTATTGTACACCAGAAAATACACTATATATATTCAAAAATACGATTATAACTACAAAACATCCGATGGGTGACCTTATCGGTTTGTGCGATCTTTTCCAGGCTGCCTGGGATGGACAGTGATTGCGTGGACATAAAAAATGGGGTTATCATTGGTGCAAAATGATAACCCCATGTATGTTATGTACATTTCAAAGTACAAAGTCCCGCGGAAGATTTAATAATGTGGCCTATATATTCTCTCAGACGAAGAAAACCGGTTTCCTTTAAAGTTTTAACCTACCGAATCGTTTCACACCTCCGAAAGCGGGTATAAATCGTGTAAGCGTGGTGAAATATAAATAGATTGCAACCAATAGGAATTGGGTCAGCTCGCACCTTTAAATCACTAAGATTTACACCTTCTAATGTTGAGGACATAAACAATTTAATGAATTTGTAAATCAAACCTGTTGAAGTTGAACTTGGTGCAATATGAAGTTATTAAAGATGATAATTATGTAAATCAGAAGTGGTTGTGGTGGTGTCGCTCGATCTGCACCCTAATTGCGTAACACACTATCGATCTCAATCTGAATAATTTTGAAGAATATTGCTATTGCACATGTTTGAAAAATGTGTCTGGTCAACAACGTAAATAACGCAATGAATGTTGTTGAACTATCGAAATTAAACCCATTGCTACTGATAGTATGTTACGCAATTACCCCGCAGGTTAAGCTACGCTTGCCGCGGTTGGTCCGAGGATGAGTGACCATCTTTATATACCAAGACCCCTCCGTGCTTCGAAAATCACGTTAAGCCGTTGGTACCGGCTGTCATTCGTGGATCTTTGATAGTCGTTACGGGTCGTCAGAAGCCCGAAAGTCTTACAATCAGTCTTATCAAGGGGTTTCGTATTACCCGGTAACTGGGTTATGGAGGTCAGATAGGCAGTCGGTCCATGTAAAATACTGGTATTCAGCTGCATCCGGTTAGACTGGAAGCCGATCCCAACATAGTTGGGAAAAGGGTAGGCAGATGATGATAAATTAAGAAGCAGCTAAGAAAATAAAAAAACATTGAGCACAGTGACGTAATGAATTGGCCGTCAGTCCGTCAGTCCGACTACAGGGGCTCGTTTTGTGGAAGACTTGACGAAACGCTACGAACTGTTGCAGTTAGTTCATACTGTGAACTACCAGGTTTGATGACAATGTTGTCTACAATGATCTTGCTGTTAATAGGATAATAATAATATTAATAATAAATTCATTGTTTCGGAACCAGTCCATATGCATACATGTGAAATTATTTGCCATTTATGTACACACATACAGGGTGGCAGGGACATCGACGCGCAAACTGTAACCATGGATTCAGCACATGCACAGCACAACACATTTAGACCCCATAGCGTCGAAATTTTTCGTCGGTTATTAAATCGTCGGATACGAAAAGCGACTTCAATTTATAATATGTATAAATATAGATTTTTATAGCAATTACTTATGTAGTTATGATTTGTTTAAAGGTCATTCAAATAATCTAAACAATCATTGTTTGTTTGTTTGTTACGCTTTCACGCTAAAACGGCTGAACGGATTTGGATGAAATTTGGCACATGGGTAGACCATTACCTAGATAAGAACATAGGCTCTTTTCATCCTGGATCGCAGACGATATCGCAGGCAACAGCTAGTTATAGCATAAATAATTATATTCTTAGCTAAATGAACAGCTCTTTCAAAGACGTCGGATACCATCTTAGCACACAAACTTCATCAAATACCACAAGTGATAATTAAGTCGTTGCGCACCAGTAGCCATGATTAACCGGCTTCGAGCATGCGAGGTGCTGTGTTTACAAGGTCATTATCAGCCCGTAAGGGTGTAATTTAAGAGATGAGGGTGATATTATCTCTAGTTTATGGCATTATTTCCTGTTGGTATTCAGGTGATCATTTGTGGGACATGTTAAAATTATGTGCGTGTTAAATAGTGGTGAAGGGCGGGCGTTTTTGGGAGACTGTCTTTTGTAATTTTGACGTTCAAAAAGTGCTGATTCTCAGCCTAATTTGAATAAATGACTTTTGATTTTGATTTTTGATTTTTATTATTTATTTATTATTCACAAAATCCACAGCTCTCTGAAATTTTGCCTTAAATATATAAGCTAGTCTTACAGCCAATTAAGGATTTACAATTTATTAACCATACAAATACATGCAGCAGAAACAAAAATACAGAGCTATGTGAAATGGTAGCACCAACTAAGCATTTCTAAGTGTACAGTGTGTGTGAGTGTGTAGGAGTGTGCATGAGGAGTTGCGAATGGGGAATGGGATTATGTTGGGGAAGTTTGGATTCTACGTCTCTATAGATAAATTCGTTTTTCCCAGTAGTTCCATGTAGCTAGTCCCACATGGAACTACTGCAATTCAATAGTTCCATGTATGGAACTACTGGGAGTATTCAGCCTTTATTCCCAGTAGGTAGTTCCATAGGGAGATAATTATGATGATCGGGCGCAGTAAAATACCATCGTCGATGATAACCCAGGGTAATCAGTTCCGATACCAACTCACTGGCTGGCTTTTGAGCTTACTGGATGGTTGAGCTGAATGGTTCTGATCCATACGTCATGTTCGCGAACGGGCGCCGTCAGTAGGGACTGGTCTCTTAGCCACCACGGCTTATTTTAATTTATTTTCATTTCCATGCTAATATTATTAGGTATTCATCAAACATCACATCAATATCAAAGATTCGAAGTCATGTGAGATCTCCCAACCCGTACTGGGCCCGAGAAGTAGTGGAATACGGCTCACTCCCTCTCAGAGATTGTGCTATTCGCCAAAGAAACCCATTAATTTACCTACCATTGATTCAGCACTGATAAGAAACCTATATATTACGTTTATCAGCCCTAAGACAATCACTACTGAATATCGCCCTTACCATAAATTACGGAAACGAAAGTTTAGATTACTTTTGGGGCACTTATTTCATACACATAATCAGCACAAGCACTGCCACTTTGACTGGTGCTGTGCTCATGACGAAGAAGTACTAAACGTGTCTATGACCAAAAAACCTTTTTACAAAAAAAAAAAACAACTGACTTCCAAAAAAACACTACAAAGTGAAAAATAACTTTAATTTCGGAAGTCGGGGGCAAAAAAGGTAAATGCAAAACGAAAGACACCGACTTCCGAAATTTATCCGGAGTCGGTTGTTTTTTTTTGTAAGAAAGTTTTTATTTTTCACTGTTCAGTTGTGGAAAGTAAACGACGCAATTTCGTTTTTTTTTAATTTTTGCCCGTAATTTTGGTTTAAAAACCAAACTACTGAACTGATTTTAATAAAATTTCTAAGGGACCAATCTGAAAGTATATCCTTTCACATAAATAAACAATTTTGCAAATCGGCTTATAAATAACGGATTTCTGAGGCAAAAAATATCCAACCGAATAGAGAACCACCTCCTTTTTTGAAGTCGGTTAAGTATCGAGCCAATCTGTAGTCACCTTAACACAGACATACTTAATCAAGTCATTCAATCTTAGACACTAGCGTAACAAAGTTAGCGATGCATTTAATGCGCCTAGTTACCACCGCCGCGCGCCGGCGCGGCGCCACAACGGCCCGGCCATAGATAATTAATTGAATGCAAATCAACCTCCACGAACTTATTAACAGAGAGACATGGTCGCCAGTGGACACTGTGAATGGGTCGTGTTTGAAGACGTGATTGTTTTGTTATTAGTACGATTGTGTATGTCAGGAGTGGGCTTTCTCACGATGATCTTGGTCGTAAGTCGTGTGTCTAAATACCGCACTGAGATACGCGATTTATTGTAACGAAGACACACCTCTCTGTGTGTTTGTTATTCCAGCGTATGGCACTCGTGGGTTGCAGCTGAAAATCAGCGTCAGGTGGTACACCTTGTGTTGTCATCTGACATTATGCTGAGCTGAGGCCCTTTTGTCATTATAATATTTGTTTTCTGTTTTTATAGTTTTAAGGTGTATTTATTTTGCTGTAATGCCAATAAACGCATTTTTCTTTCTTTCTTTCAATCATTTTTTAAAATTTTCCAGCATATCTTAACATATTTCTTAGGTTTGACTGATAGTATTTCTATAAAATCATCATCATTATTTTATTTATTTATTAAAACTTTATACACAAGTAAATAAATACTGTACAAAGTGTAGTCGTCATCTCAGTAGTTAACCCCTATCTAGTCATATCATCTTTCACACAGTGCATCCATCGTTTCAATGGTCTTTCCATATTCTTACAGAGATTCACGTGGGTAAGAGAGCATTCCCATATAATAAACTTGCCAATATTATTATTTTATTTGTAGCCTATGTCGTCCCTCTCTGTCCCCTGCAGTGACCCAGGACCCAGGCCCAGGAGGAGATGGCGGGTCGAGCTTAACGCCTGCAGACAGGATTGGTCCACACTAGTTCAAGACAGAGAGGAGTGGAAAGGAGACAGAGAGGTCTTTTCTTTGTCTCCTTTCCACTCCTCTCTGTCCCCTGGAGTCACGAATCTATCTAATATGTTAGACGGGCAATTCTCGTAATTTTAAGAACGTTCAGTTCAGTCTGATCTCAGTCTAAATCTGTCAAAAATACCTCTAATTGCCCTATATGTTTGACAAGTTTTTGACATTGATTGTCGCTGAGATGAGATTGCGACTAGATTTTGAACGTTTTTAATTATGGCAATTGGCCTTCAGATCAGCTAAGAAAGTTCAGATAACATTGGAAAAGTGATGTCTTGTCAAAGTACTGTAGAAGAAAGTAGTTCTTAATTCTAAATCATCATGAAATAAGTACATTTAACTTAAGTGAAACTTAGGTTAAAAATCGAAAAATCGAAGAGAGTAAGCGTGGTATTCAACGCTCATTTCTTGTTTGTATGAGAAGTGGACTTTACCCATTACGGCGGAATAATTACAGGCCCAAGCAAAATATACATTTTATAATATTTTCCTTTATTAATATGGAAATGGTCCATGATTTTCATTAATACGTCGAATTTAACAAATAAACTTCTGTATTCATAAGCCGATGATGCGTTCATTGAAATATACCTACTTAGTTATAGATTATTTCGCGTCCATTCGTTTCAATTTTAATACTCCATAGGATGTCATGATAATGGTTGACTCTCTATAGTTTTATGTTTTTGTAAGCTCTCTTTGCACTTTTGTACAACAGGATTATTTAAGTTTCGATCCCGTGGGAATATCGGGATAAAAATTATCCTATGTGTTATTCCTGGGTATAAACTATCTGTGTGCCACATTTCATTCAAATCCGTTTAGTACTTTTTGCGTAACAAACATCCATCCGTCCGTCCATCCTTACAATTCACTCGATCGATTCGATTTTTTAAAAGGAAGTCAACTCAACAGCTACTACCTGTCACTGTATCAGGACCAGGGTTGGTCCTGCGCCTGATCTCTCTCCGGTCGTGTTGGATTGCCGTCCCATCGGACTATGAGAGTGAGGGAAGAGGGAGTACACCTGTGTCTGTGCGCACACTTTTGCACTATAATATCTGCCGCGCCGAAGGCTTAGTTCCCGTTGACATGGCCGCAACGGCCGAAATACGAGTACGGTCTGAAGGAGTTTATCACTGAATCGGGATTATTATCCAATGAAATACTTTCGCTAACTACTGCTGAGCATGAGGTTCTGGGTTCGAATCCTAGGCTGGACAAAGTAACGTGTTCTTGGGTTTTTCCATCAGGAATTTCTCAGTTGCAGCCTGGGGTTCGGATTTGTGAGCGGTTAATTGAAATAGGCTCCTTGTTACGTAGGACTTACTTAAACATAACTGGCGAAATGTCGATAGGTACATCTCTGCCCATCCCTTCGGGGGATACAGGCGTGATGTTATGTGACATAATGTTCGAACTCAAAACGGAGCCTAAAACAAAAGCTGATTTTCAAGAAAAGCAGTTATTCTTCAACACCGTTTTCCGAGAAAAGCTGGTCAATGATGTTTAGCACAGAAAACACAATTTCCTATCTCTTTCTATTAATTAACAGTAGCTCATAATAGTCTTGTAAGAAAGAGAAAGAACATGTCAAAGACATATAGTTTTCTCTTCCAACTCCAATTTAAATAATAATTATAATGACACATAAAAACACAAACTTATTTCGTCACCCGTTCTATGAGCCCAAGGAAAGCCTCGCGTGTCTGTGAACAATTAAACAAACAAACTGATATTAGTATTACTGTTGGAACGCTACTGAAGTACTCGTATTAACATGAATAACTGTTAAAAAATATACGAATGTTTTATGTCTGGAAATAGAAATAAATTGGTACGTGCATAATTAAGTAAGTAAGATAGAAACATTATTTATTCTGCACAAACAAAACGCACATTACAAATAAAAAAAGACATAGAATATTCACATACAACGTAGTCAAAAGCCTCGTACTCAAACATATAAAAAGTTGACAATTTTGTCTATTGCTTCAAACGTCAAGTACAGACGCCCGCACATCAAGCTACCCGAAACTGTCAAATTTTCCCAATTATCTTTGAACCGAGTGATAAAGTTGAAAACCTATTAAAGAAATTTGACAGATTGTGGTAGCTTGATGTGCTGGCAGACTCGTTCTTTGGCCAAAGAATTAGCATTGTCATTCAATGTGGCAATGTTGCCAGTCTTGTGGGCACGTTTTCGGATGACTTCGATGCGGATGAGTACTTCGACGCCTAAATGTCCTTTTGTTTTTGTATTTATTCGTATAGTTAGTTAGTTAGTCATTAAATTTACATACGATAATTACATGCAATAAAAGTATAGAGATTACTAGTTGCACCCCGCGGTTTCACCCGCATAAGTTTCGATCCTGTGGGAATTTCGAGATAAAAAGTATCCTATGTGTTAAACCTGGTTATAAACCATCAGTGTGCCAAATTTTATTCAAATTCGTTCAGTAGTTTTACCGTGAAAGAGTAACAAACATCCATCCATCCATACAAACTTTCGCATTTATAATATTAATAGGATATACATATATTTATGCTCATGTCTGTACTTAGATAATTACACTCCAGATTGACTGATTATTTGGCTGGTCTTTGAAAATCAACCCTGTACAGAGTGGCGATTAGGTTATTACATTAAATAGCACACCAGCGTAAGTGACCCAGTGGTAACGGCCGCGGTTTACGAGTTGTAGGTCATAGATTCGAACCCAGACAGGCGCTTTACTTTATGTAAATTATTTCATCACCACTGCTCTCAAAACGGTGAAGGAAAACATCGTGAGGAAACCGGCATGTCCTAGAACCAACAATTTGAAGACATGTGACAACTCCCAACTGGGTCCGCGTGGTGGATTATGACCCGCTCCCTCTCACTGAGGGAAGGCCTGTGTCCCAGCAGTGGCAATATTATAAGCAGATTATAGTACAGTGGTTATTACAACTTGTTATTAGTCTGTTAAAATAATAAGATAAACAATTTTAGTAAAAATAGCGTAAAAATTGGCACGAAATACACCCTAAGGCAAAAGACACGCGCTTGGCGATGGTATCAACAATTCAACAGAAATTTTATGATATTGTTACCAAATAATCACAATTTATAAAATAAATTAAAATATTTTCAACGTGGCAATGCTGCCAGCTTTTTGGGCACGTTTCCTATTGACAGCGATGCGGACGAATTTTTTCATGCCTTTTGATTATTTCCCCTCATTTTTATACGAGTATACTGGTACATATTATTATTTTAAGTCTTTTAGTTTTTTAAATTATGTATGCTAGAATAGCTGAATACTTTTTGGAAATAATAAAAAAAAAACAAATAAATATTTTTAATTTTTTTTCCCTATAACTATTGGTAACAAGAAAATTATTATTTGTCAGTTTTCTAAATGCTTAGATAATAAAGAAGTAGTTTATTTAAGTTTTATTTATCCGTTCAAAAACACTCAATACATGGGTTTTAAATATAAAAAAAAACCTGAGTATGTTTCTAGGCGCTGGACGAAATTAATGTAACTCATATCTTAAATCTTTACAACGATAAATACGTAACTCCTATACGAGAAAGGGCCTTTATTAACCGACTCGGCCGTCCGAACATAACTTTATTCACGTGCCGTTGTTATTTCGTTCAACGGCCATATCTTTAATCTCCAACACATTATAACCAAAGTCACACATTTATAAACTTCTAAGATGTCATCTGAACCAATTCTGTAAACCAGTTTGGATATAATATCTCACTTGAGATTTATTTGAGAGAAAAATGTTAGAAATTAATTAATTTAATGAAGCTATCCGTCAGTCATACGATATATTGTAATGTGTATAGAATATAGGAATGAGCATATAAATTGGGAACGTAACATAAAAGGTTTGAACATGTTATCTGTCTTAGATAAATTGTAACTTATTTTACACTAAAAGAAAGAAAAATAGGTATATTTATCACAGAAACACGAGCAAGCAAAAATATAATTAATTCATAGGCAAAAATATATCCTTAATCACGAGCATAAAGCAGCACCCTAATTGCGTAACACACAATCAATCTCAATCTGAATCATTTTGAAGGATGTTGCTAATTCATTGCTTCATATTATGTTCAAAAAATGTGTCATTGTGTCTGCTCAACAACGTAAATAACGCAATGAATGTTGTTGAACTGTCAAAATGAAACCAATTCCGATTGATCGTGTGTTACCCAATTAGGATGCGGAAATAGTCGACGGCTGCACGTCACGACTGTGACAAGAAGGCTTCCACTCAGCATGACGCTGTGCTAAAGACCTATAGCACAGCGCTGATATACACTAGCTTCTGCCAGACATCGTCCGCGTGAAATTTCGGCCCCTGATCCATCGCGTCGCATCCCATCGCTCGCCTGCGCTACTACTTTGTTTTCGCTTGCTTTCCGACTTTTTTTTCATATTGCTCGGCTACTAAGGGTCGTAGCGTGATGTTACGAGCCTAAAACCTTCCTGAAGAATTGGGCTATTAAATGCAAAAATGTTTTTTCCAAATCCAACCGGCAGTTCCCCCTACATACAAATAAATTTTACCTCTTTATACTATTAGTATAAATATAGATAGCATAACGCCATGATTGCCAAATATTTGTATGACCTACATGTATTTGTTCCGAGTCTGGGTGTTTTTCTATCTATAATATGTATGTATTTACAAAAAAAAAATAAAAAAATTGTATATAAGTAGTTTATCAGCCATCTTGTTACCATAACACAAGCATTAGGTTGCTTAGCTTGGGACCAATGGTGCTGTGTGAAATGTCCAGGGATTTATTTATTTACTTATTGTGTTCCCCGAGGGGTTAGGCAGAGGTGAACTTATAGAACACCCACATTCCGACATTCCGCCAGTTATGTTTAAGTCCCATGTCAGAGGAGGAGAGCCTGGTCATCAACCAGGTACAAATCCAGCCTCAGGGTCATTATTGAGAAATTCCAGATGCAAAAACCCCAATAACACTTTGCCCAACCCGGGAATCGAACCCAGGACCTGACGCTCACCAAATTCCTAGTGGAGAATATTTTGCCCGACACGGGAATCGAACCCAAGACCTCATGCTCAGCAGTAGAGTTTACGACCACTATACCAACGAGGCAGTCTTAGAGCTGATTTTTCCATCGCCAGATAACTTTTATTCGAGAAATAAAATTGACTTTTGACAGTTTTTGTATGAACATATATGACAGTTATTGTCAAAATTACAAAATTATTCCTCGAAAAAAGTTATCAGGTGATTAAAAAATCAACCCTTAATCTACTTTAAACGCGGGATAAATTCATGAGTGGCTTATAACTGAAATAATGTAGATATGGTTCAGGGTTCGAGATTATCTAATCTGCCCTTGTTACTTAGGCATTTAGGGAACCTAACAAATTTAGTAGTTAACTAATAGATATTAATTTTGTATACTATTCAACTAGAGCTCCGTTATTTCTAGTGTTTCGTACCTAATGTTATTCAAGTATTTTATTAACCGACTTCAAAAAAGGAGGAGGTTCTCAATTCGAGTGTATTTTTGTTTGTTACCTCAGAACTCCGTTATTTATGAGCCCATTTGCAAAATTCTTTTTTTATTTGTAAAGATATACTTTCAGATTGGTCCCATAGAAATTTCATCAAACACGGTTCAGGAGTTTGGTTTTTAAACCTAAATGACTGGTAAAAATTACAACTTAAAAGCAAATCAAAACTTTTTTGCAAAAAAAAAAGCAACCGACTTCCAAAAAAGACACTACAAAGTGAAAAATAACTTTAATTTTCGAAGTCGGTGGCAAACAACGAAAATGCGAACCTAACGAGACCGACTTGGACCTCCAACCAAGACTACACAATGAAATGCGTGTTACATACATACCGTGTACATACACCGTGTACATTTACATATATCTGTAACTTTTATGCTGTACATAAAAAGAGTATTCTATCTGTGTATCTATCTATCTAGTGTGTACTTCTCATTATAGAAGACCAACATCAATAACCAATAATCTGGGTAGGTACAATAAGTTTGATCTAAGCTAATCAGCTTATAATGTTCCCACTGCTGGGACACAGGCCTCCTCTCTTCGAGAGGGAGTGGGCCGTAATCCACCACGTGGGCCCAGTGCGGGATGGTGGATGTCACAAGTCTTCGATTTTTAGCAACGCAATCAAAAGATACAGCCGTTTATGCCGCAAATTTTCGACACTCACAAGGGAATCAAAACCTACACCCTGTAGGTTTTGATTCCCTTTTCCCTTGCGTGTTTCAGAATCTTGAAATTTGGTACGAAGCAACGTCTTATAGCACAGATAAAGAAAAAATGGCGAAAACCGTTTTTTAGTTACATCAATATAATAAAAATATTAATAATTTTAAATTGTACGGAACCCTCCCTCGGTGCGCGAGGGATTAATTTCAATAAAATGTCACGAAAGATATTCCGTTAGTGCCAATTTCTTGCCTACACACCAAACTATTTCGTAGACAGTACAGCCAAGTACTTTGATATTAGGGTACAACATGACATTTGCTTGCTCAACCGGCGCCTGGTGACAGACTTAGTTTCACAAGTTACTCCTACAAAGCGTGTAGTCCTGGTTGGTTACGCCAGAAACTTGTGAATACAATAAATTTTTGTTTCCAAAAACTTTTTAAAGTTAGGATTTTTTACAAGGTAAAAAATTTGAATTTTTGATATATGTAAAATAGTTATTTTTATTTTATTGTCTTTGGGTGGCTTGCAGCTATCAAATACAGAAGTAGTAGTGAGGTAATTGACGACAAGCTATTTACAAGCCTCCACAGTTAGCAATAGAGTATTGTTGTACACATTTTCAAATTGACTAACTATTCGTTAACTAACACTAAGTATAACATTAAATTACCTAACTAATAAATTAAATTAAATCTCGTAACAGCACACACTCCAGAAGCTGCGCATCATTTTTCATCATCATTATCATTGATCACTCAATGAAATAGTAAATATCATCATCATTGTCCTTCATACCTCTATCGAAATTTTTTAGTGGTTAGCGCAGTATCACTGGTGGGTGGTAGCCTAGTGGTAACGGCCTCGACTAAAGAATAGTTGGTCGTGGGTTCGAACTCAGGCAGGCGCTTTACTTTTGTTAAATTCATCACCACTGCTCTCAAAACGGTGAGGAAACCGGCAGTCTTAGAACCAAAATTACGAAGCCATGTGACATCTACTAACCCGCACTGGGCCCGCGTGGTAGATTACAGCCCACTCCCTCTCGAAGAGAGGCCTGTGTCCCAACAGCGGGAACATTATAGGCTGATTATGTACGAATGCTTTTTGTATTGCATTTTGCACTTCACTTTATGTTTCAGCATCAATTTTAGAATGATGGACATCTCTGCTTACCTCCCAAGGTCTAAGCTCGACTGAGGTTAATAGAAGATTAAGTTTATACGACTTTATAAGCACGCCAAGCGCATCAGTTATCAAACTAATAAAATAGTTTAGATATGAAGCGTTGAATTCATTCTGTATTAATTTAGGCGAGGCCACACTGTGAGAAAACTGTGGAATTGTAAACTATACTCGTATTTGTGCCAAATTTCATCCAAATCCGTTCAGTCGTTTTGGCGTAAAAGAGTAACAAACATCCATCCATCCATTTATCCATCCATACAAACTTTCGCATTTATAATATTAGTAGGATGTGTAACTGTAAATATCCTCTCTTCTCTTTCATTTCTCGCTCAGCTTAAACCGTTCATCTCTCGCTCAGCTTCTAACGAGGCGCAGCCTCAAACCAGTCACAGATTTACGACTCCAATATAATTAACTGCGATATTTATTTAACTAAAAATGCTCAGTTAAAATGGTAATAATCAGTTTATAGGCTTAACAAAAACATATTTGTCCCATAACCTACTTTTGAATTGCACGAGGGATTATAAGCTTTATGTGAATGACGATAAGGTTTACACTTTGATTTGTTAATCAAATACTGTAAAATGTATGTGAAGTTATCAGAATAACCACAGCACAGAAATATGCAGTAGGTTCATAATGCGTACGGCTGCTTAATGAAAGGATATCCCTTTAGCAAATAAACTCGAAAAATCCGGTTTTTTTAGATTGAAATATGGACCTTTATCTCATTCACAAGTGTAAGTGTAACTCGTGAGCCAAAAGGGTTTGCGTACCTTTTTTAAGAAGGGTCCGACAATCCGTGTTCACTTTGTAAAAATCTGTGCCGGATGCGTCCCGGAAACCGTCAAAAGGAGGACGAATCTGGGGGATTCCTACCGGATGGCGGGTATACAAGTTCAGCATGTTTTGACAGGAACAATAGTAATTTTAAAATATTAGTAATATTATCAGTCAGCATACAACAATCCGTTCTATCACTAAAAACACTGATATCACTCGGAAAGCTGCCACGCTCAGGTGGATTTGGGTGTATTGGTTTACATCTGTCGCATGTCAGACGATCAATGAGCCAAACTTACGACCCAGTGGGTCCCGCTTAATGGCAAACGACATCGCGGCAGGCCCAGACGGAGATGGCGGGATGAGCTGGGGGGTGACCACCACCTCTTACAGCAGTATTATTATAACCTTACTTCCGTGTGTGAAAGAGATGGAGCTATACATTCCGTATAGCTCCATCCTTTTCCCACACGAAGTAAGATTAAAATAATACTGCTTTAAGAGGTGGTGGTCACCCCCCTGGACTCCTTTGATAAAGATTGGTTCTTGGCAGCTCTGGACAGAGAGTAGGGAGGCCTTTGCCCAGCGGTGGGATATTAACATCAGTAAAAAATAATATCAGTACATAATATTTGCCGTTTGCTGTCATGATGATTTGTATTTATTTTACTGCAGTAAAATAGATACAGATACGACATATAAGTATTGAGTACAAAGGTACTGCTTATTTCCTAAAAGAAATACTTTGTATTTATTTATTTATAACATAGACTTATAAAAAAAGATGGAGTCCGCGCCACGCATATCGAAAGTGAAGCACAACCGGACCGTTTGTACAAACACACCTCAAGCACACATTTACATCATAGTATGCCGACCGACCTCCATTACGTGACACGACAGCGTCTGTGCAGGTATTAGTTGCATCAAGTAATAAAATAAAATAATGCCTTCTTGTGTTGTGAAAAGGTGTAACAATAATTCTACATCTCAGAAATTTATAAGATTTAAAGAGATTTTCATTCAGCTGGTATCCCTCAAATCACGCACACATAGATCGGTACGGTGCTTTACTTTGGTATGCGTGGCGCGGTGTCCATCTTGTTTTATAAGTCTATGATTTATATATACTTTATTGTGCACCACAAAAATACAGAAAAAAAAGCTATTCCAAACACTACAAAATATACAATGGACGGCCTTATCGCTTTCTACGATCTCTTCCAGGCAACCTTGGAATGAACAGTGATTTACTTAAATGGAACTCTCTCACTCTCTGTAGTCGGTCCCTCATGTCTGAGGATCGTGGTCAGCTTCGGAGTTGCATCTGGAGCAGATGATCCGCCTCCACCGGTTTCTATCCAGCGCATCCCTTACTACCGTGTAGAATTTAGAGGACGATTATTCCTTCACCTGATCGGGCCATCGCGATCGCTTGCCTTCGGTGTAAATGTAAATGGAACTACTGTATTACTTTTTATACTGTGGCACAACAGTGAAATTGAAAGTTTCGTGTTATCTACGAATATTAATGGCTCATTATCGATTCAATTATTCGAATCATTCGTATCGCTTTGAAATATCGATATAAAATATCGGTATCGTTTGTGAAGGTACGTACTATAGTTATGTGAACAAATAAAATGGAATATTTTTATGGTGACGTTATCATGGGATCAAGTATTTGAAGTAGTAAAATAAGTTGAAACTGTGTGTGTTGACTCTGAGGTTTTTTCGGCATTTTATCTTTGGTGGTCCGAGTGTTAAATAAAAATATTGGATGTAAGAATTTTTATAACCGTTTAATGACCCTTATCCGCGGAAGGCTACCAAACTATGTATTTATAACTGCACTTTTGTTCTTGTGGTCGCAAGCGCGACTGCTGAGCGTGGGGTCCTGGGATCGATTCCCGGGTCGTGTAAAGTGTTATTGGGTTTTCCCATTACGAATGTAATGTAATGTCCGGAGCCCGGAGTTTGGTAGCCCGGAGTTTGGAGGTGGTGTGAAGCCCCCGTGCCTCGGATAGTCGATAGATAGATGTGTCTGATATAAATGACGATCCTTATCCAGGGAAGGACTTCTATTCACTTCCTGGTAGGGTGGTTTATTATGGGTGATGTTGAGACAGACACTAATTTTTATCGATAGTAGACCATAATTCAAGCAAATAAGAACACAAAAAAGTGACACGGTAAGAAAAAAATTCAAAAGTCTGAAGTCAAGTGAGAATTTACCTGAAAGGGAAGCCCTTGGAGAGCAGCTTCTAAAAAGGCAAAACCGCGGGCAAAACTTAGTTCTCATATAATTCGTGCCGATAGAAGAGGAGAAGAAGCTTTAAGTAATAATGCACGACTTTTAATCTGTTCCACAGTCTCGGTTCCAAGGTGCGCCCACATTATGAGCGTTCTAAATTCATCCCCAGTCGCGTATTAACTTTGAACGGTCTGTACCTCGCTTGAACCGAAAACTTTAATGAGGTTCGTTACTATATGAACCACTAAAGGGAATAAAAGGGTTCTGCCAATCTGACCTCCACAAGCAAGTTACTGGGTGACACAATACCCCTTGACTGACGTAAGACTGGTTGTCAAACTTTTGGGCTTCTGACTACCTGTAGCACCTGTCGAAGATGTAGAATGACAGCCGGGTCCAGATGCTCATCGTGCTGTCCGAAGTCCGCAGAAGTCTCGGTATGTTATGGATGGTCAGTGGTCACCCATCCACGGTTGGGTGACCATTGACTATCCTCCATCCAGGTTGACCTCGACAAGCGTTGCTTAACCTTGAAGATCGACCCGTGTGGCTGTTATTATTGAGCCAGAAATCATTATCGAAAACCTTAATTAGTCCCAAAACGTTACCCAAAAAAAACCTAGCCTATATTCTATCATCATTAGCCGGTCTTTCTCATTAATTAAGTACTAATTAGTTGTATAGAACTAAGGGCTAATACTGTTGGTAAGTAAAACACCAATCAATAGTAACTGTCTGACGGTAATTAGTCGAACGTAAAGGAGGCTATTTGTGTCGAATTACATCAGTTCAGCTTTGAAGTGAACGATCGGTTCGAACACTTCGAAACCAAACCTACACGAAACTAAAACTTGGGTGAAAATTCTTGTCTGAGTGTTTCTTTGTTTGAAGAATTTAATAATTTACGACCTATTATTATCCTTAGGTTTTTAGATCTAAGTAACATCCACGTGCCACCGACTAGGCGTTCAAGTTACAGGCCCGTTTGCGAACATTTGTGAGTGTAAGGCGCCTTCCTCACCGGATCGGCGCGTTTTCGTTTCAGTACAGATTCCTTACCGAGCGCATACACACGTCTCTTTACAGAGTACTACCGAACCATTCGAATGTATAGATTCGGCACAGAAACGAAAACGAAACGATCTGGTGAGGAAGGCGCCTAAGAATTAGCGGGTGAGCGCGCGCTGGCGACGAGGCGCATGCATACCGTTGCAGGCGTTTTTTCGCCGGGGAGCGGACGAATCGCTAGAAGTGCGCGTTAGAGAATTGAGAGCCCGGTTCCCGGCCACCGTAGGCACGGGCTTGCGGACGGCGAGCAATGGGTAGCTCGCCGTCCGGTAAGGACAAGGCGGGGGTCGACGGCGCGTTGTGTTGTGCACGCGCGCCTCAACGAGATGTCAGCACTAACTGATGGGGTTCGCTAGGGCCGAGACCAAGGCCGCGGGTTGTTCGAAAGAGTTACCATTGCCCCTGCCATTTACCATTGCAACTGAAGGAACACGGGTGGGTAAAAGTAAAAGTCTGACATCCCTTCCGCTTTTCCCAGAGCGGGGGCGGGACAAGTTAAAAAAAAAAGCGCGCGGTTGGCGCGACGTGTGACAGCTCGTCAGTTGTCTACTATTCTGTATTGTTACCGTTTTAAAACAGTTTTTTTAGATTTATTAAGCATAAGTTTTCCTGCCAGTCATTTCCCTGGAGCCTATTGCCGTAATGAAACTTATCTCATCAACATTTTAATATTCCTTCTATCAACATAGTCGTAATGATACTTTAGTCCGAACTTCATTAGATATTACTGGTAAATTCAGTTCGTCCCGCATTTCAAGTGGACCCAGGATAACTAACTCTCTGAAACAGTTTCAAAATCTTAGAATTAAACAGTTTATACTAAGAACTAAGTTCTCAAGGGGCAAAGGAATCGATGTAATTAGCATTTCAGGAGGACCCGCTCCTTGGTAATTCTATTAATAATTCATACTTCCTGAGATCTGACACGTTTTGGTATACCTACGCTTTATTTCCCTGTTCGTGGGTAGTTTTTATTAGGCGTAGTTATATAAAAATACAAAATTAACTTCATTTTGTATGGCACCCTGAAATGTTCTAAAAATATCGCTACCTTTTTGTGATATGTATATAAAATCGAATAATTATTAGCAGAGATTAAACTCCTACAGATTTTACCGTTTTATTATTTTATATAATAATCAGCAAGGCGAGGTCGCGGCAGACCACGTACTCGTAGGAGATGGCGGGACGAGCTGGATAGGTTCCGTCAAAACTGTAAGGTGGACGCGCTCGCGAGAGATGGAAGGAGTGTAGGGAGGCCGTTGCTCAGGAGTGGAACAGCGTAGGCTGACATAAATAAATAAAAATAAAATCATTTATTGCTTATTTATATAAAAAATTGAAGTGTCTGTTTGTAATATCATAACAACAGCTTTTCATTAAATGTAATTAAAAGTATACCCGTATTCGGTACTTACTCGTATAACAAAAATCATTTTTTTTTTAATTTACCGTCTTCAAAAAAGTAGGAGGTTTTCAATTCGACTGTATTTTTTTTTGTTTTTATGTTTGTTACCTCAGAACTTTCGACTGGGTGAACCGATTTTGATGATTCTTTTTTTATTTGTAAGCTGGTGCTTACCGTGTGGTCCCATTGCAACAATTCCCAACCGACTTCCCAAAAAACACTACAAGGTGAAAAATAACTTTAGTTTCGGAAGTCGGTGGCCAAAAACGAAAATACAAAAACCAAAACCACCGATTTCCGGCGGTTTCATCCGCATAAGTTTCGATCCCGTGGGAATGTCGGGATAAATCCTATGTGTTAATCCTGATTATAAACTATCTGTGTGCCAAATTTCATCCAAATCCGTTCACTAGTTATGGCGTGAAAGAGTAACAAACATCCATCCATCCATTCAAACTTTCGCGTTTATAATATTAGTAGGATAAGAATGTAATATTCTAACTTAACTTAAACTATGAACAAAATAAATCGTATAAATAGATAAAATTTGGTATAACAAAATGACAGCTGTCAAAACAGTGAACAATACAGTCATGTGAAACTTCAAATAGCTTTATACCAAAATCTGAACCTCTTAATACAGAGTTGCGAATACAAACAATACATTACAAGTGAATTTCACGCGTTGGATATGTACCCCTTTCACATACCTTACAACACGCGTTGTGACCCTATGTAAACTTTGTGGACAGTAGGTCAACTCCGAAAAAAAAATACACCTTGTTTTTTTGTGGGAAATCATCAAATAAAAAAAATAAAATAAAAAAGGCATTGGCCCTTGCGGAAACCGTCAGTTAGTGCTGACATCTCTTTGAGGTGCACGTGGAACACAACGCGCCGTCGAACCGGGCCTGGTCCTTACCGGAAGGCGAGCTAAAATAAATACACCTAAGGGCGGATTTTTCAAAGTCAGAAAACTTGTATCATAAGAATAAATCTGACAGTTTGACATATTTCCTTTACAAAAGCTGTCAACCCACAATATTTATTCCTCAGATAAAAGTTATCTGACAATTGAATAATCCTAAATGAAATAGCAGAACCTTCTGGCAAAGGATATGGCTTATCTTAGTAATGACAAAAGAGGATTTTTCGATAAGTTGTGGAGGTAATTTGTACCCGTATTGCGTAACCCACTTTCAATCACAATTTGAGGGTTTTGAAGCATGTAACTAATCCATTGCTTCTTAGGTTTGAAAAATTCGTCTACTCAACAACGTAAATAACGCAATGAGCGTGGGTGAACTGTCAAAATGAAAGACATTGAGATCAATTGTCATTTTATTTGTGTTGTATCAATGATTTTGATAATGTGGGTACTGTTTAAATAGATCTAAGTAACTACTGACTTACGGTAAATGAAATACATCCTAAGGAAACCTGGGCTTAATAGTTTCAAAGCGCCAACACACAAGTGCGGGGTAGGTGCGTAACACATTAGTAGCAATGCCTTTCATTTTGATAGTTCAACAACATTCATTGCGGTATTTACGTTTTTAAACAGACAAATTTTTCGAACATATGAAGCAATGAATTAGGGTACTGAGCAACAGCGGTGATAACAGCATATTCCTTTTTTGTATTATCTTGAAATAGGACAATATACAGGCTGGAATTATCGAGGACGGCAATAAGCGCACCTTCTGTTGACCAACCTACACAGTGACTTTAAAATGATTTTGTACAAGTTTCGTCACGCGAGGTTGAATATTATATTACATCGAGTTTCCCCCTTAAGTGTAAAGGAATAATTTCAAGTTTGTATATGTTTAAGTTTGTATATGTTTAACTTTGTTCTAGGTTTTAAGTTTTGTTTGTTTGGGAAGGATGTTGATTAAGGTACGCTAAGTTTTGAGTGTAGCTTCAAGTTTCAAGTTTAAATATGTATAGGTATTTGAAATCTTGATAATATACACTTGCGGTTTGAAGTTTTTTTAAATTGATATAATGGTTGTTTGTTTTGTCTAAATACGAAGGGAAAAGCTCTGCGGCTCTGTCTCAGGGTCTTAGCATTATGCTGAGCGATGGCCGTTTTGCGTGGATGTGACGCACGTTTTCCGCCAACTTGTTTTTTTTATGCGTCATCATAATAAGCCAATAATGTTCCTTCTGCTGGGACACGGGTCTTCCCTGTTTGAGAGGGAGTGGGCTGTAATCTACCACGCGGGCCCAGTGCGGTTTGGTAGATGTCACATGTCTTCGAATTTTTGAGGACATGCCGGTTTCCTCACGATGTTTTCCTTCTCCGTTTTGAAAGCATTGGTGACTTATTAATTTACACAAAGTAAAGCGCCTATCTGGGTTCGAACCTACGACCTACAACTCGTAAGCCGCGGCCGTTACCACTGGGCCACCCCGCGTTATGCGTCATGTTTACCGCTAGTAAACGTATTTTCCTTCTTTCTTTCTTTTTACCTTACTTTGCATCCACAGTTTTGCATATTAATACCCATGTATTTGCAAGCCACTCTTTCAGCCCAATACTAAAATCATGGTACAAATATTTTATACAAATCATTGTACTCAAAAAACCCACCTGCCTAACCTTTTCCCAACTATGTTGGTGTCAGCATCCAGCTTAGCCAGATGCAGCTGATAACCAGTATTTTAGCGACTGCTTATGTCACCTCCACTACCCAGTTACTGGGCAACACGATACTCCTGGGTGAGACCCAGTAACGTTGTACACGACCTGGCTATTGCACGACGGCGGAAAATAAGCGGCAAAATCGTAGCATCGTCGGCAAGCTCGTAGTTTTGAACCCAGGGCGGCAGGGCATGTGACATCTACCAACCCGCTGGGCCCGCGTGGCAGATTACAGTCCAATCCTTTGGGAACGTTATTGGCTGATTATGGTGTGGTTTGCGTCTACACGCAAATCTACATACAAAATGTTTATGCACGTGTTTGTGCACAAACACACTCAAAACATAGGCTTAAAGTTGGTTTTCGACATTGACTCATTTAACCTGTCGTTAACTCAACATAATCAACATATAATATTCCCACTGGTGGGACACTGACCTCAAACAACCAAACAACCTCCTCTCTGTGCGAGGGCGCACAGAGAGGAGGTTGTTTGGTTGTTTGAGTGTGTTTTGTAAGTTAGCCGTAATCCACCACGCGGGCCCATTGCGAGTTGGTAAATGTCACAGTTCTTCGAATTTTTAGTTCTAGGACATGCCGTGTTCTAAAACATCGTGAGCAAACCTCACATCCACCCTCCTTCAGCAGAACCACACTTTCATTCTCACACGTCATTTCAAACATTATTTCCCGTTCACTTTGAGCGTAATTCTGCCCAACAGTACATCGTTCAGCAACGTCGTACCCACGTAAGCCCTGCTTACCATCCACTGTTTACCTTTCATGTAATAAAATCTCCTTCGAGATTGCTTTTCATATCCCGGGAGCCGCCACTTATTACTACTAAAGTAATATGAAAATTTCTGAAGAAAGCCCTTTTGTATGAGGCAACTTGAAAACTCGGTATGGATTTGTGGTGAGGTGCGAGTGGGGGCGATCAGTGTTATGAAAAGGTAGCCATTATTTACGTTGTTAGCAATTGGAAAATATTTAACTAATCCTCAAAAACTTTTTCATCATCATCTGCCTAGCCTTTTCCCGACTATGTTGGGGTCGGCTTCCAGTCTAACCAGATGCAGCTGAATACCAGTATTTTACATGGAGCGACTGCAGATCTGACCTCCACAACCCAGTGACTGGGTAATACGATACCCCTAGGTAAGACTGGCGGTCAGACTTTCGGGCTTCTGACGACCCGTAACGACTGTCAAAGATCTACGTCGTAGATCTTTGACAGCCGGGACCAACGACTTAACTTGCGTTCCGAAGCACGGTGGGGTCTTGATATGTAAAAATGGTCACCCATCCATGGACCAACCGCGGCCAGCGTATCTTAACCTGATCAATCGACCCGTGCAGCTGTTATTACTCAACCACCTCAGTTTTTGGGGAGGGGCTGATGAAAGAGAAAAAGATGTACGTTTTTAAAATTAATGATTCATAAAAACAAATGGGGTTACCATGATAAATGAATTGGTCGCAGTAAAAATAAAAATATTTTATTTCACATAAACCTACATGGGCACTTATGAAACCTCAGAAGCTAGGAGCACGGTTCCAATTGGTCGTTTCCTATGGAGAAGAGCCGAACAAGCGAGAAACTCCACAAACTAAGCTAGGGCCGACCCGACCAAATGCGTTAGACTAGGCAAGAATTGACAAACCGTGCGCGAGCCGAGCGTGCGAAGCGAGCGGTGCCGCGGCATCGGAATTTTAATTTTAATTTTTTTTTTAATCGTGCTACCAAAAAAATTGATCTGCTACCAAAACTCCGCTGTCAGACAGCCCTCACCCACAAAGTTTACCGCATCAGAGCTAAGGAAAGCGGTTGTGTACCTTAGGCTCATGTCTTATGTCTATGTAATATGTCTCACACATTCTGTGTTAAATTGAGATGCTGCCACGAGCAGGATACTTCTTTTGTTGAGTAGATGTACTGTAGGAATAGTTTTTATAAAAGTAGTTAGAACAAAAATAAAGAAAAATATTCTATTTGTGACAAGCACAGGAAATACAAATAGTAAAAAGGAACATTTAAAACTAACAAAGTAATGTTATAAAAAGAAAAAAATAAAAATAATGAGATGATAACTCTTCGCTTTGGTATCCTTGTCTGTGGATCATCTGCCTAGCCTTTCCCAACTATGTTGGGGTCGGCTTCCAGTCTAACCGGATGCAGCTGAGTACCAGTTTTTTACATGGACATGGACAACCTAGTTACTGGGTAATCCTACCTCTTGGTTTCACTGGAAGTCAGACTTTCAGGCTTCTGCCTACCCGTAATCACTGTCTGTTAAGATCTACAAATGGATTATGAAGAACTAAATATTTTTACAAGACTGTTATTGACAAAAATGCCTAATTATTAGATTTCTTGCTAACCCTCCTACTATGTTGAATATGCTTACGTAGGATATGTTGTATGCTGATAGGTTCAGGGTCACTTCAATAGTATAGCGGGTATAACTCTTTTGTTCCTGATATATTCAAAATATTTTAATTTCACATAAACCACCTAAGCACTTATGAAAAATCACAAGCTGGGTGCACGATTCCAATTGGACGTGTCCCATGGAGAAGTACTCCACAGTTTATTTTATTCTATTTATGTTTTGATTATGAATGTCAAGTAAGGATGGCTAACTCTGCACCCGCGGCAAATCGCTGCGGAGCGGACGGACCTCCGGCGCGATCTCATGGCGGAATGGAAGGCGCGACTATCGCAACCCAGCGCAGGGCACGCCGCGATAGCGGCGATAAGACCCCTCTTTGAGGAGTGGCTAGAGAGGCGTCACGGCGTTCTCACGTACCGCCTGACGCAGGTCCTCTCCGGACACGGATGTTTCGGGAGGTTCCTGCACATCATCAGGCGGGAGGAGACGCCCGGGTGTCACCACTGCCAGGATCGTCCAGAGGACACGGTGGAACATACGGTGGAGGTCTGCCCTGCTTGGGCGGAGCCCCGCCGTGTCCTCGTAGAGGCGATCGGCAACGGCGGCGACCTCTCGCGTCCGGCCCTGGTGCAAGCCATGGTCCGGGGCGAGAGGGAGTGGGAGGCAGTCACCTCCTTCTGCGAAGCAGTCATGCTAGCGAAGGAGGTGGCGGGGAGGCTGAGGGAGAGAACCTCACGCCTCAGCCGCCGCGGGAGACGCTCCGGGCGTCGGGAGCCGCGTGACGACTCCCGGCCACCGTAGGCGCGGGCCTGCGGGCGGTGAGTAATGGGTAGCTCACCGTCCGATCAGGACCAGGCCCGTGCCGGACGGCGCGTTGTGTTCCACGCGCGCCTCAAAGAGATGTCAGCAGAGGACGGGGCCCCACAGGGCCGAAGCCTGCCGGGGCGGCGGGATTTTCCGAAAGGTTAACCGCTGCCCTGGAACAGAAAGGGCTAAGGACGGAACACGGGTGGGTTTTAGTCAGTAAAAGTCTGACACTCCCTTCCGCTCCACCCAGAGCGGGAGGGGTCATTTGATGATTTCCCATCCACAAAAAAAAAAAAAAAAAAGTAAGGATGGCTATAACATACGAGAAGATCAAAGAAACGATGGATGGACTGTGTTAAAGATGATATGGCTAGAAAAGAGGTGACCACCGAGATGACGACTAATAGAGGAGCTAGCTATGGAAGCTTGTTGACTCACACGTTTTTTCTACGGCACGGTTTATTCGTCGTACCGTAAAGAAACCGTGCCGTGTACAAAGCGCCTTTTGGGGATAGGGGCAGAAGAATGATGATGGGTGCCCATTGTCAGAAATGATGTAATCAATAAAGCAATGTTATCAATTAACAACATTTTCCTGCAATAATTAGAACATCATTATCAATTGATTCGACGTTATACACTGTACTAACAAAGTTCTAAGTGAAATTATGATATCGGCGAAGATAGATGGTCGGACAAATTTCATAATAACGAGGCTAGTTCACAACAATACGCCTTTGTATGATTTATGGACTCCAAATTGTTATGACTCGAACATTTTCGGAGCTTCAGACTTGAGAAGTCTTTGGTAAGCTTTTTGTCAGCAGCCTGTCTATAACGAAGATGCTTTGTAAGATCTTGGGGTGGATACCTGAGCCTGGTTATTTTTTCTCAAATGGTTAAATCATTTAGTCTAAACTAAAATGTAGGTCATCAGCATCATTCACATCCAACGGGTCCCTGCTGTAGGTATTTATTTATTTTATTTATTTATTTATTAGGGACAAAAAACAGTTACATGCTACAAAATACAGAGAAATACTTAAACTAAGATTTAATAAACACGTAACCCACACCATTGTCCACGTTTTAATTAAAGGTTAAGAGAAGTGTTATAGACAAGTGATAAAAAAGAAAAAGAAATATAAAACGCTAGTCGCTGCCACAATTATGCTGTGTTACTTAGCTTAGCTGAAGCTCAATTTAACTTAAAATACTCGCTAACCAAACTATCCAGAGCAAGTATTTATAGATAAACAAGAGAAAATATTTGTTTTTTTGTATGTTTGTTACACGTTCACGTTAAAATGGTTGAATGGATTTTGTATGAAATATAGAACATGGGTAGACCAAAACCTGGATAAGGATGTAGGAAACTTTTTATCCTGATATTACCAAGGGATCGAGTTTTATGCGGGTGAAACCAAGGGGCGCAGCTAGTATTTCATTTTTATTTTTACTGTAACTTTAACGTATGAAGGCTTCCAAAGGATTCTATCTTATAAAAATAACTCTATCAGGCCAAACCAACATCGTACATGAATTACGCAGTAAAAAATATTATCCAACATGTGCGGCTTTTTTTAGCTCGAATAGATTCTTTATTTCCACTACTAATGGGTATGGAAGTACCCAGTAACTGGGTTGTGGAGGTCAGATAGGCAGTCGCTCCATGTAAAATATTACTTTTCAGCTGCATTCGGTTAGACTGGTAGCCAACTCCAACATAGTTGGGAATAGACCAAGCATGATGATTTATTTACACACTTGCTTCTGCCCAGGGCTTCGCCCGCGTGGATGTCGGAAATTATCCCACGGAAACGTAATACCGGAACAAAAATTTGCCTATGTCCTTTCCCAGGAGGTCATCTATCTCATTGCCAAATTTTATCGATATCCATTCAGTGGTTTAGGCGTAAAAAGGTAACATGCAGGCAGAGTTAGTATCGAATTTATAATACGCCCCGCGGTTTCACCCATATACGTTTCGAACCAGTGGGAATATCGAGATAAACTACATAGAGTTTTACCAGAAATACATAGACGAGATCGAAAAAGTCCAGCGAAGCCATGCATTATAGATGCCAGAAAACGTTTTTGTCGTACTCACAATTGCTGGATAAATATGGGCAGGTCAACCTAGAATCTAGACGTAAATATCTAGAAGCTTCTGTACTGTATGGTATTGTTCATGGTGACTTTGATTGCATCGATCTCATGAGCAAACTATGTTATGTAGTCCCACGCTCCGTTAACATGTGTAGTACCCGAGCACGTACCCTATTTTCTGTCAATACCTGTCGAACTAATTCTGGTTTGCGCTGCCCTATCCGTCGAATGGTTGAATCTTAAGATTGTAATTTTGTTAATATTGATATTTTTGTATGCTCAAAATCCAAATTTAAATCTAATGTTATGAAAATGATTATTAACCAATAATGTTATTAGGAATGTAAGCTAATCTAGATTTTATTATTTATTTATTTATTATTAGTGTTAATTATTTCTCAGTTGCCAGGCAATCAAATCAAATTAATTGAGATCTCTATTTTGCATGATGTAATGAATATTTTTTTTTTTTAATGATTACTATTTGATATTTCTATAATTATTTATTATTAATGTGATGTAATTATTTATTACCTATCTAGTGGCACTCATTATCATATTTTCTTTTGTTAATATGCGGATAATGTAGTGGGCTGCAATATTGTTAATATTATGTATTATCTTTCCTCTGTACCAACATATATTGTAGCTGTTTATTGTCCCTGAATAAATAAAATAAAAAGTATCCTATGTGTTAATCCTGGTTATAAATTAACTGTGTGCCAATTTTCATCCAAATCCGTTGAGTAGTTTTTGCGTGAAAGAGGTACAACCATCCATCCATTCATCCATCCTTACGAACTTTTGCGTTTATAATATTATTAGTGTTGGTATGCATTCAGCGCAGCACTCGTGTAAAATATGAGTACAGAACTAATCCCACTTAATACCAAAAGAAAACCTTTCTAAGCCCAACTAAGTAAATATTATTATTAATCCATTCTCCTCACTCGACGTCAAGAACTTTGTCAATTTGTCATGACGCGGTGTTGCCAACAGTTTGCATGGCAGTGCGCCGCGCCAAGTTCGCACACGTTATTAAAGTTCGCCTGTATGACTGACAGCAGCCGAAACTTCACCACAATTGAATAGGACCTTGTGGGGTGACGGGCTAATCGTTCTTGTTGAATATTAATTTGAAGACAATGAAGTTGGTTGCTTCAGTTTTGATTCGTCGATGAGACTGAATTTGTGTGAAAATGAAGATTCTATTTTTATTCCCGGAGTTTTTCCTGTCTCGATATATATACAAATATGTGAAACTTGTCAAAAATGTAGAGAGATTAAGAAAGAAAGAAAATATATTTATTTAGCACATACTAAGACACACAATACACCAGATACATACATTAGATAAAAACAAAAAAAAAAAAATAGAGATTAAATAAAAAGCATAAAATCCAATGTAAGAAATTAGCAGGAAAGTGTGCCTCACGGCTGCACCAAAAAGGCCTAGTTCAGCAAAAATGCCAGACAACTAGGGCCTGGCGCTGGTTATCCACTGGACCTGATATGTGAACGTTCACAGTCCGATCTCAGTCGTAATCTGTCAAAAATACCTCTAATTTCCATACATTTTTGACATATCTTTGCCAGATTGAGACTGAAATCAGACTGTGAACATTCTTAAAATTACGAGTGTTGCCCCTCAGGAATCTCTCCTCTCTCGATATACAACTTATGTGTCTGGGTCATGCAAATATTTGTTTGAAAATTGGGTATCGAATTTGTAATCTTATGGATTACTAGTACGCAGAAGGGTTTTACTGAAAGAAAGAAAGAAAGAAAATAAATTTATTTAGCACAGACTAAAAACAAACAAAAAAAAAATGAAAAAAAAATACATACATACGTAAACTCACGATTTCTTTCCATGGTGGTAGACAAAAACTACAGAACGCCACCTGCTGCGATCCTTACATACTCCTTTTGCTTCGTTTACGTTCATACATCAGAAGGTCAATTCCCGTAATTAAAAACGTTCAAAATGTAGTCGCAATCTCATGTCAGTGACTTTCCATGTCAAAAATGTAGGGAAATTAGGGGTATTTTTGGCAGATTGAGTTAGCTCAATCTGCTAATTTTAAGAACGTTCACGCTCTGATCTTAGAATCTGACGGTGAACGTTCTAAAAATTACGAGAACTGCCCCTCTGGTCAACCACGCACGCCGGTTGCGAGTACCTACTACCCACCTGACCTTTCTGAAGAACATCACCAATAAGGTCACTATATATTATGTCCTTCCAGGGACTCCTCTCTCGGTACTATTTTCCCCAGTATTGGATTGTAGTATCTTATTATTTAACGAATCTGTATATAAATTGAAAGCTTTACCCAAATAACAATTGAAAATACAAGCATTTCGAATGAACTAATAATCAAAGTAATTAATCTTCAAAAAAAAAAAAAAATCCTCAAAATATAATTACGGAACAGTAATTTACAGAAGATACAAATATAGAACTTAATACAGGAGAACTTTATAACGAAGTAAATGGGAAATTGATACTCGCCAAAACTCCGGAATGAAATGAAAACAAAACTGAAGACATTGTAGCAATTAAAACAAAACAGTGCAATATTAATAAAATACAAAGCACTGGAATTTAATAGGACCCTTAGAATTTTATGATTGCCATAAAGAAGGAAGAGGTTTGTTGTGTTTTGGGTGGGAGGACGCCATTGGTGACCGTAGTTTGATATATTGAGCATTATATAGATGATGTTAATGAGAGGGGCTCGGGGCTAAATTATAACAGCTGTACGGGTCGATCGATGGCTAAGCAACACTTGCCGAGCTTGGTCCGTCGATGGGTGACCATCGATTACATATCGAGACCTCTCCATACTTCGGAAAGCCAGCTAAACCGTTGGTCCGGCTGTCATTTAGATTGTAGATCTTTGACAGTCGTTACGGGTAGTCAGAAGCCAGCCTTACCAAGGGTGTGATATTACCCAGTAATTGAGTTTTGGCGGTCAGATAGGCAGTCGCTCTATGTAAAATACTGGTATTCAGCTTCATCCGGTTAGACTGGAAGCTGACCCCAACATAGTTGGGAAAAGGCTAGGCATCAGATGATGACAGATGAATTTAACAATGTTTCCTTGCTTTAGCAATTTGATTTAAATGATATTATCATTGCTTTTGAGATTGAAATTGCAATTAGAATCATAACTCAAGTTCTTGAGCATCGCGCTCACTGTAATCATTATAGTATAGTTAGTAAACTTGTGTTTGGCAATGTGATTTACCATAGACTATGTAACTGCTAATATTCTCGTAGAGTTTAGCAAACTTTTTAAAAGGAAAAACGAACATAAATCTGTTGGACCCGTATAAATTGTACTACGAAAGACAAAAAAGGTTTTGAATTAAATAATTTTAGCATAAGCCTAATCAGCCTATAATGTTCCCACTGCTGGGACTTTGAGTGGGGGTGGGCCGTAACGCGGGCCCAGTGCAGGTTGAAAGATGTCACATGTTTTCGAATTTATAGTTCTAGGACATGCCGGTTTCCCACGCCGTTTTCCTTTAAAAAGTTTGAGAGCATTCGTGATGAAAATGTTTACACAAAGCAAAGCCGGCCTGAGTTCGAACCCACGACCTACAACTCGTAAGTTGGGGCGGTTACTACTAGACCACCACTGCACAATGTTACATTATTAAAAAAAAAAACACTGGTCTAATTCGTTGCAAAATGACAAAGGAACACTTGAACCTTGTTGTATTCAAATAATTACTAAAAATAAACAAGCTATGTTCGCCAAAAAGACAGCAAAGGTCCCAACATCCTCAAACTTTCACTATTTTATTCAACCCTGACCTTTTCCTCTCCAAATAATTTTTAGTAACACCTGCCTCGGCGCCATATTCGTGATTTCCATTAAAACTTACCGTCTGTTGATGCGGGGTCGACAGAACCGTTACCTATGTATCAGACAAGAGCCAAACTCCGAGAGAAAAGGGTAGACAACAGGGGTCCGACAATATGTCACAACTTACTATTTTTGACTCGAAACTTTTGGACTGGTTGTGAAAGATATAATAAGGGTTTGACCTTAATTATGTCTGCCGTTGATTTATTTAAAGTATCTACTGAAATGCGTTTATATCCAGACGTTGGGGCCTGAAAAACAAGGGTTGTTGATGGTATGGAAATCAAATTTTTACGCGGTCTGTTATTTTAATAGTATATTTTTTTATTGTTACTCCTGTGGGGTAGTTGCGTAATACACTGTCAGAAGCAATGACTTTTATTTGACAATTCAACAACATTCATTGCGTTATTTAAAATGCAAGGCTGGATGGTGTATGTGTGGACTTTCTAGTCTAACTTCTTAGTTCTTACAGTTTATCCTTTTACAAAGTACTGCTTCGTCTGACATCAACAACGACTTAGTCTAGATGTCTTTAAGATTTCTCTCAAACAACTTGGTTCATCTTATAAACAAAACTAGCTTGTCCGTGACTTTGTTCGCGTGGGAGTCTTAAGATACACAGTAAACGAAAATAGCAGCAAATTTTTTTTTAAACTCACCTGACAGAGGTAGGCAATGCGATGCGATGCGATAGGCGTCGCATCGCATCGCCTGCCCGCGCTGTTACTCCGTTCTAGCTTGGCGTTCTTTCTGACTGTTTTTCATTTTAGCTCGGTTACTAAGGCCCGTAGCGTAGTATTAAATAGCCTCTTTTTGCATTTGATAGCCTAATTTAGGTTATACCTAAATTAGGCTATCAAATGCAAAAATAATTTTTCAAGTCCAACTCGTACTTCCAGATATTAGCGCGTTCAAACAAACTCCAGCTTTCTTATCTAATATATAAAATTCTCGTGTCAAAATGTTTGTTACCAAACTCCTCCGAAACGGCTGCACCGATTTGTATGAAATTTTGTGTGCATATCGGTCCGTAGATGGGTGACTTTCTTCATATACCAAGACCCCTCCGTGCCTCGAAAACCACGTTAAGCCGTTGGTCCCGGCTGTCATTCGTAGATCTTATAAATAAATCAAAATAAAATGATAATAAATCTTTGACAGTCGTTACGGGTTGTCAGTAGCCTAAAAGTCTGATAACCAGTCTTACCATAATATTACCCAGTAACTGGCTTGTGAAGGTCAGATAGGCAGTCGCTCCATGTAAAATACTGGTATTCAGCTGCATCCAGTTAGACTGGAAGCCGACTAGGCTAGGCAGATGATGATATCCGTAATTAACGCTGTCCACAGATGTTTCGAATGTCCTTCAGACACTTCTAACTTACCCAAGTGTCGGTGTTAATGTTAAAAATTTAAAACAGCTATTAATTATTCAACTTTTGCTATATTTCAAGGGGAATTTGGAAAAAAATAACGCCTTGTGGAGTTTTGAGTGGGTGTTGTGACTGTATAACTGTATAATGTATGAGTCTGTTGGCAGGTTATTTTCACAAGTTATTTCTTCAGTTATAAATAAAGTATTTCAATATTGTTGGCCTTATTTTTGGAGGCGATTTGAATGATTAATCTGTATTAATGAGTTTTTGTCGATAGTTTGTCGCAGTCCGTCGCTGGTCATGTTTAGGTACAATATAATGGGGATTATTTATAAACGATGATGTGACGGTTAAAAGTCAAAAATGTATGGTTAAACAGTCGCCAATCACTAACTAAACTTTAAGCAACGTATATGAATAAAGGGGATAGTCTTTAGTTTAATACTGAATGTCATTTATCTGTTTTGTTAATGTTAGAGAAATGTCAAAATCAAAATCAATGCCAACAAAACAGTTTTGTTTTCTTAGCCTCCACTGACCCAATGCTGCGCAAATGCCTCCCCTAAATCCTTCCAGGCTTCCTTTTCGGTGTGTGTCTAGATCGTCTCGCCACCTCTTCTTGGGCTTGCCTCAGCGGCGCCGTCCATCAAGGCACCCACCGTGTGGAGACTGTTCCCCAGCGGTCACTGTGCATGCGGCTGACGTGACCCGCCCAATCCCATTTCAGCTTGGCAGCCTTTTAGCCTGAAACCATGATCCCCGTTTTGGAGCGCAGCGTGGTGTTTCGCATTTTTTCAGTTCGTTTATACTGATGTGATTATATATTATTAAGAGCCGATTTTTCAATCTTTTCAAACTTTTGTCGATTTCACAGATTTTGTATAGAAAATAACTCAAACAGCCATATTTTTCCTACTATTTAATATTATAAATGCGAAAGTTTGTATGGATAGATGGATGGATGGATGTCTGTTACTCTTTCACTCAAAAACTACTGAACGAATTTGGATGTTTGTCACACAAATAGTTTATAACCAGGATTAACTCAAGGTACTTTTTATCCCGATATTACCACGGGATCGAAACTTATGCGAGTGAAACCGCGGGGCGCAGCTAAAGCAAAAGATTGAGTATGAAATAAGCAGAATTCTGTCCTTTTCCCAGATTACTACTTAGTTTCTTGTAGTGGTATCTACAACGCCGCATGTGAACTACGCGTCTTACTGACGTCACGCAACATCCTGCATCTCGCAAGCAGACTTGACCACGCAACTGGCATATATACAACGGCCCGTCATGAATCATTGGGCAGTTGCCCGCCGGATACAACACCCGTCTGGTCGGAGGATCCTCCCTTTTCTATGTGGAGGATGAGTGAACTTTACACCCTGTTCCTCATACCTTTATAGACTAATAAAATACAATCTTACCTAAGACTACAGCCATTATTATTTATATTCTTCCTGTCTTTTATGAGACTGGTCTAGAACCTTTACAACTCTTAACTTATCTATCTCTACTTGAGCAGAACTTGTAAACAAACTAAGTTTAGTGCTCCATAGTCGCGGCTGTCCAACTAGACGCTACTTTATAGTGTTTGTATCACAAATATGTCTTGTATTTTTATAAGAAACTTTGCAGACCCGGTCGTGGTGATGCGGGGGTAAACGATATACTCGCCTTGCATCCTTTACTCGTTGTTTAGTATTATTTACATGTGTTATCTGAGCGAGCCCAGTGCGGGTCGAAAGAAACTACTTATTATCGAAAAAAAAACAATGTATCTACCTACAAAAACAAACGTACCTACTTCTGTTTTTGGTGATTAACTATAAAAATTAAATTAAATGGAACTTTACATTTATTACAAAGTTAACATTCATATAATCTGTGAAAGCACCTCGTACAGTTGCCAAATGAGATACGTAACCAGGGTCGTTGGATATAGTTTAAGTTTAGTAAGAAACCGATCGCTGTTTTCGAATGAAATTTAACTTGATAAATTAACTGTTTGTTTTCTATTAATTAAATTAAATTTTATTCAAAAACATCCATCGGTTTCTTACTAAACTTCAACTATATCCGACGATCCTGGTTACTTGTCTCCTTTGGTGACCGTACATATAAATACATTGCATTTTTAAACACCCACGTGTACATACAGGCTGTTCTATTCCCGTGACTCATTTATTTACACAAACCAACATGGTACCCCACAATAATAATATTAGATTTGTGTAACACAAATAAGACATGGTTTCTAGTCCTTATAGAAAGACATTTGTTTTCTTTTCTCTCTGTTTTCACTTCGCGTTTTTTGCTTCGTCGGCTCTCTGAGTTATTGAGGGCGCTGTAGTTATTGTTTTGCTATTTTCTGGCGTAAGAAGAGTTTGTTTTGATATAAATAATTGGTGAGAGAGTAAATAAGAGTTCTTTACATTTGGTAAAGAGCTCTTATTTATTCTATACCCCAATCGTCGATAGAACGCGTTCCAGACATCTGTCAGTGTGAAAAAATAAATAAAAAATGTTTTTATTTTTTCTCATACAATTGTTCTACAGCACAACATTAAGGCAACCCCATAATTAAAGTAACTAATAAAGATCAAATTTGTAAAACACGTATTCGTGTGTATGAAACTGACAGGTGTCAATTAAGCATTCTCTCGACGGCTGGACTATAATTTAAAATATTCTTAGTATCGGCTCGTCGTCTCGATTTTTCATGGTCAATGGCAATTGGCTTTCTGTTACATGACTGACGAAATGTAGGTACCTACTTACATACATAAATCACGCCTTCTTCACATGGACAGGCAGGAACTACAGAACGCCTCCTGATACATTAGGCCTTTTGTACATGGCGCGGTTTTTTTGCGGTTTGCGGTATAAACCACGCCGTAGAAAAAACGTGGGTGTCAACAAGCTTACATAGTGATCCATGCGACAATGACGACCGTGCCTATACACGGCGAATAAACCGTAGTTTTTACGGCAAGAAAAACGGATGTGAACAAAGGGCCGCGTACTCCTTTAGATTCGTTTACTTTCATCTGAAGGCCAATTCTCGTAAATAAAAACGTTCAAAATCTAGTCGAAGTCTCATCTGGGCGACAAACAAATGTCAAAAACTAGTCAAAATGTAGGGAAGTTAGAGGTATTTTTGACAGATTGAGACAGACTGTGAACGATCTTAAAATTACGAGAATTGCCCCTCAGTACAATCTGTAGTCAGCTTATACTGGTTTTGTATAGCTTGATCTGTAGCCGTGCGTACACGCACGCCGGTTGCGAGTACTACTAATCTGACCTTTTTCTGAAGAATATCACCAATAAGGTCACTATATAATGTACTTCTAAGGCGTATGCACTTACATCTGCCTTGTAAATACTTTTTGTTTCATCTTTCATTCATCCTCTTCATATGACCAAACCATCGGCATATTTGTAATTTGCACCAAAGTATTCAAATAGCTTACATGAAATTGTGACATTCACTTGACACAATGGGATGCAAGTTACTTGCATCATCATAAGCCTACAAATAAAGTCCACTAGAGGACAACTTTCATCCGTGCCGGACGGCGCGTTGTGTTCCACGCGCGCCTCAAAGAGATGTCAGCAGAGGACGGCGCCCGATAGGGCCGAAGCCTGCCAGGGCGGCGGGATCGTCCGAAAGGGTTACCGCTGCCCTGGAACAGAAAGGGCTAAGGAAGGAACACGGGTGGGTTTTAGTCACTAAGAGTCTGACACTCCCTTCCGCTCCACCCAGAGCGGGAGGGGTCATTTGATGATTTCCCATCCACAAAAAAAAAGGGACCACTTTCAGCAACTTTCATGCAGCTGCTAACAGCTACCCTGCGAAGATCGTCGCTCCACCTAGCCTGAGGGCGCCCTACGTTACGTTTGCCGATTTTCGGGCTCCTTTCAAGAACACGTTTACCCCAATGGTAATCGGTTCTACGGCTAATATGGCCGGCCCGTTGCCACTACAGCTTGCTTATTCTTTGAGTTATGTCGACAACAATGTGTGTTTAAGGCTTTATAAGTACTTGCCGCATTCGAGTTTTCTGCCTGAAACCAAGAGCCAATAAAGTGCCCGAGAACAAACAAGGTTATAGCATAAAAATGTAATCCATTAGCAGCATCTTAGGGCCCCCTCGAGACGACGACGCCGATCCTTGGCAGTATACGACTTACGTTTTACAAGCACTAATATTTTCAGCCAACAAACTTTATAATGCTCCAATCAGCCATATACTGCGCTGTTTTGCTAAAATCCTGGAAGTTTGTTAAAATATAAAACTGAAAAATAAAACTTGTTTTTTTATAGCATGTTGGGAAGATAAAATGTCTATGTTACAGCGGGTTCCCGAATGGATAGAAGTTTTTGTCCCAAAAATGTTGTTAGGAAATTTTTGCTAGTTTCTTTTGTTAGATTCGTCTAGCTAGGCTAGTTATTTTTGTGCTAGTATTGTGAGGGGAATATAAACCAAACGGCCTGTTATCAAACAAAAGTTTTGAATCCTGTCAAAAGCGTATGGGATCACGTATACAATAGGTTTTAGTTGTCATAATACTAAAACAATTGAAGTTACTAAAAGTTGAAATTACTGCCTCATTCTTTTTTTTTATTCTAACACAAAATAGCAATATTATGTCTGTAATCCCTGAAGGGTTAAGCAGAGGTGTACCCATAATAATAGTACACCTACATTTCGCAAGTCAAAAGTCATTTATTCAAATTAGGCTGAGAATCAGCACTTTTTGAACGTCAAAATTACTTAAGACAGTCCCCCGAAACTCCCGCCCTTCACCACTACCTAAAGTTACTCCACTTACGTCAAGTTAGGCCGGGTTCACATTAGGTCGGACCGACAGTTTTACCGGCCCGACAAACGTGTCGGATCCATAGTGGCGTATGTATGTCAATAGCGCCGTTCACATTGGTCGGGTCGCCCTAATGTGAACGGCGCTATTGACATACATACGCCAATATGGATCCGACACGTTTGTCGGGCCGGTAAAACTGTCGGTCCGACCTAATGTGAACCCGGCCTTACGTCACTTCCTACACTTCAGTTATGTTTAAGTCCCATGTAAAAGGGGTCGAGCTTATTACCATCACCCGGCCACAAACCCACACTCCGAGCAGCTCCTGAAAAATTCCTCATAGAAAAACGTAATAACACTTTGCCTGTCCCAGGAATCGAACCCAGGACCTTATGCACAGCAGTAGCGCATGCGACCACTAGACCAACGACGCAGTATTTTTTTTTAGTTTTTTTTTAAATTCTATCCCAGTTAAACTCGGTCTTAAGTATTTATTTATTTATTTTTAGGAAAACTTACAGCTAAACAGATACATAAGTAATAGATTATACAAAAATAAGGCCAATTACAAGTTTCCACGTGTAGTATGTATATACGTATATATAATCATATATAAAACAATATAATATATAAACATGTGAAACAGAAAATTAATAATAGACTATTTAACTATATAAGACAGAACAGTAAAATTACTATTTACGCTCAAAGAAGCAATTAGATAAGATTTTCTTCAATTTAGCAATACTAGTATTGAAAATGTCGATATCAGCTTCCCGGTAGGTTGTGTTGTATATACGACTCGCTCTAGTATTCTAATCTATTCATATTCAGAGCCTATAATGTTCGCACTGCTGGCACACAGGCCTCCTCTATATGAGAGGAAGTGGGTGGTGGGTGGGAAGTGGGTAGTCCACCACGCGGGACCAGTGCGGGTTGGTAGATGTCACATGTCTTAGAATTTTTGGTTCTAGGACATGCCGGTTTCCTCACTATGTTTTCCTTCACCGTTTGGAGAGCAGTGGCGATGAAATAATTTACACAAAGTGAAGCGCCTATTTGAGTTCGAACCTACGACCTACAACTCCTAGGTCGCAGGTGTTACCACTTAGCCACCACTGTTCCTAATCTATTGAACCCTTTTACCCTGATTCAGTTGCCCCGTATGTGTGTTACAAAGTTTGTAATCATGTCTAGAAAGTTTTAAACAAATAGACACAGTAAAGGCAAACTTGATCAGTTGTCTATACCGATACTTCGCTCAGTCGGGTCGGCACCGGATGAGCTACAAAATTGTATTACTGGAACTAATGGACCAATGGACGGGCTCAGACAGCCTGTGACATGGTTATATCTGCCACTACTTCCACCTACAGGGAACATTGTTTGTTGTATATCATTTTGCGTGATATTACGTGGTATATGATTGGATAGAAGCTGTTGATTAGGCTTTTGAATACTGAATTTTGACGTGATTCTAATGTCTGTATAGTTTCACTGTACTTAATTGCCGTAGTTTGAAGCTTTGAATTGTGGGTGTACTTGGGTACTTTGCCTTTGGGGATTACCGGCTTGATTTTCTAACCATATCAGCATTCACACAGTCCGTCCATCGTTTCTTTGGTCTTCCCCTACTCTTATAGCCATCGACATTTATAGTCAAAACTTTCCTCACGAAAAGGCTTAAAACTATCCGGCTCTAATTAAATGATGTTGACAATGGCATATGTATTGAACATGTCACTGATTTCTTTAATGGAGGACACATCTGGCTTATCGTGAAGGAGAACTTAACCCGCTCTGAAATTGCCAAATTAGATTTATATTTTATTTAGCAATTTCAATTTCATGTTAGGTAGGTAATTTAAAAGTCTTCTTTTTTTGTCAAAAACTAGTACATTTTACCAATAGCTAGTGTTGTGATTTCCACCAATTTTTAATAGTGAAATTAGAAAAATATTTTATTTTGGACACACAGGAAATAGGAACATTTAAAAAGTTCATAAAACTAAAATCATTTATGTTTAAGAGTATTCACGCACACATATCCTAGCTCATCTATCAGACACCAGCCATTCAATACCAATATTTCTATCGGCATGGCCTGGCAGTTGCCAGATTGTGCACCACACCTGACTAAAGCCGAATTTACTAAAGTTAATACTCCTAAATACGGATGATACAATTTCAGGTCAGATAAACTGGCACAACTGGCTGTATTTACTGCGACACGGGAAAGCATAACTCGCATATATTCCAGTCGTATTACCATCTGAATGCGCGGGCCGCAAAATAGAGAATTAATTTTGAATGTACTGAATTTGACATAATATTGTCAAATGACGGTTGCAAGCTCCACCGAGAAATGTGAAGATATAATTTTGCAACTATCCTGCGAACGCAATTTAGTTTCCATAATTATATGTAAACAAAAATGTGTTTTTAGAAAAAAAATCACACATAAAGCTACAATTAGTCATTCTGAAATCAACTTAACTTTTACTATTACAAAGTTCATATTTGTTTAAGCGGAAATAACACCTATTGAAAACAAGGATTTGGATATGCAATATGTTTTAATTCGAGTTCAGGTTTTTGTTTGCGAAAGTTACTGAACTTGGTACATAGAATATTAGAATCTGAAGGTCAATTCCCGTAATTGGAAACCTTCAAAATCTAGTCGCAATCTCATCTCAGCAACAATCAATGTCAAAAACTTGTCAAAAATGTAGGGAAATTAGAGATATTTTTGACAGATTGAGACTGAGATCAGACTGTGAACGTTCTTAAAATTAAGAGAATTGTCCCTCAGGTTTTTGTTACTAAACTGGTAGACAGAATATTAGAATCTGACGTTTACAGTCTACCTCTTCATAGTTATTTTACCTCCGACAGGAACAACCTAACATCAACTTTATTGTGACCTCTATGCTTTATTTGGTGTGAGTCTTCCTAAACGATTTCTCAGATATATGTTACCTTCGTGCGGTTTGTTTTACGTTCACTTGACGCACGCGTAAACGTCAAACATGGCGCTAACTATCGCCAAACCATAAAACGCAGCGTTGTTTCAAATTACAATTTCAAACGGCTGGTTAACGTGCGTGTAACATATTTATGTCAAATAATAACGATTAGGTAATCGTTATTATTTAAAGTAAGTCAAGGCAATAATTTTGTAATTGTAATTTCGAACACCCGCGTATCGGCAAGCGTAGTGTGCGACGGCCCCCAGCTAGATGAACGGACGACCTATATATAGACGGTGGCTGGGGTAGACTGGATGCGGATGGCGGAGGACAGGGTGTTGTGGCGCAGTATGGGAGAGGCTTATGTCCAGCAGTGGACTGCGATAGGCTGAGTTGATTGATTGTTGAATTTGGAACAACGCTTTTTTTGGTTTTACGATAGTTAGCGCCATTTTTGACGTATACGTGTACGTCAAGTGGACGTGAAACAACCCGCCCTTAGTGTATAAAATGTTATGTTATGATATAAGCAAGTAACAATAGAATGGGAATTTTAGCCGGATGGCAGACTTTAATTTATAATCTTGACACTTTGTTTTTATTTCATGTGATTGTTTGCTGTGTGAGAAGTTTTTTTAATCTATAGGACTGAAACTGAGCCGTGTCAGGGTATATTGTGAAGTGTTTAATGGCGCATTCAGACTCAGCGAGGTATGTGTTTTGAATGGCTAACCACACATGTGACACATGCCTCAGGCAGAGGCATCGGACATAAAAAAATGCATTTCGTCGCTTATGTAACAATACCGCGCAAGATAAAACGTTTCCTGGCTAATTTTAGACTTGCGCGGTATTGTCACCTAAGCGACGATTTGCGGCGCCTACCTCGCATTGTCTAGGTGCATCACTTTGATCCTATAGTTGCTATGAAACAACCGAGTTTTTGACGCCAAATTTTTTTTTCTCAAAGGCCTGACTAAAGCTGCCTAAATTCACGTTTTTAGGAGCATACTTGTAGCCAGACCTTTGACTTCGATATTTATTTCTACCGTTCCTACCTCTAGCCAATTCTAAGAATAGCCTACTGAACAAAAAGCCTCTTGTTGTCTATGTTTATGAAGAGTAGTAAGTGAGTCCTTCAAGGGTTCCGATATATCCCTAATCCATAGGTAGAGGAAGACGAAGGATACTATAAGGAAGTCCTCAATACTTCCTCATACGTACTTATCTCCCCTTACCTCGTCTTCAGGGAGTACACACGACGATACAAACTCGTATCGGACCGATCAATCTGCTGTCCCCACAATTTCATAAGAAACGGTGCTCGCTCCTCCGGGAGGGGAATTCTCATAAATTTTCCAAGAGACACAGTTTGACTTCCCAGATACATTGGACGGGCTAACGACTCCTTTGGGAGAATAACCCTGCAAATCGCGTTATACGGGCTAACCTGTTTACTTTGACGGAGCTCCGTTGCTTCTGAGTGGCTAGTTTAACTTGGTACGTCAGGGTGGCGCTGCTCGTTAAGCAGAAACCTGGTTACGTGGTCTTTGGCGTCCATTTAATCAAAACGCTTCAGTTTTCCCTCTGGTTAATGATACTAGAGCATTTTTTAACGATATAATGTATCTGCCACTGCCAAGCCACGTTGCAATATAAAACTTATTTACATCCGTCAACTCACACATCAGGTATAGTTGAAAAGCAGCGTCAGGCACTATTGTCTGGCATTTTTGCTGAACTAGGCCTTTTTGGTGCAGCCGTGAGGCACACTTTCACAATTTTCACAATTTCTTACATTGGACTTTAAACTTTCTATTTGATATTTGCTATCTGATGTATGTATTTGGTGTATTGTGTGTCTTTTAGCCTAAACAAGTGTATTTTCTTTTTTTCTTTCTTAAGATTTATTCTTGGCGTATTTAAATTATTTTAAAATATGAAAAAAAAAAGAATTGCAATTTAATTCATTGAATTTGGAATTTGTACATGGCCCTGGTATACCTATATATATTAATTGTATTATATATGTTACTATATATGTAAAATCATGCACATCGTTAGTTTATTCCCGCGAGATTATACACAATCGAAAAATTGAGAACTGCAAGAAACCATTTACAATTTAACGCATAACTTTTCGATAGTTTATAACCTGTCCAAGCAAACCGACAAATTGTGAACTGGTATCAAACTTGCATGCGACAAATCGCACCTTGCATTCATACTAAATAGCCAAGTAACTGCAACTAACTTGGAAGTAGCGCTCACCGCAAAAGCGCGCAAGCCGAGCGAGCGGTGCCTCGGCAGGGGCAGCACCGCTCGCTCGGCTCTCGCGCGTTAGATCACAGTTCTAACCTAACCTATTTGCTCGGGGTGCCCTATGTCAAAGATGTGTGACAAATGTAGTACAATTTAGGTTTTAGTTCCATTTTTCGCCGCGTGTCAAATTATTCTGGTTGCTTTATAGGTCTGTTTAGTCTCTCAGGGACGTATTGTATTGATATTTGCTATGTAGTATTATCAAGTTAATTAGTACATTGTTTGAATATCAGCACGGTTCGCAAATAAGAGCGTTTTATTATGAACCGGCATTAAATGAAAGAATAATATGAATTTTAAATTAATGTTCGTGTGTTTATCATTATTGCGAAATTACAACTTTAATGAGAGTTTTATTGTTTTATCTACTTTAACATTAGAATGAGGGTTAATGAGAAGGTAAGTTTATTTGTTTTTAATCCTTATAAAAAATACTGAAATAAAATTACTAGCAAAATCTGCAAATTTTGGTGAAGTAATAGATTTAAGCTCGAAAAGACCAATGGAAACATTTTGGTCCTTAAATAACTCTGAAAAGACAAAAAATATATTTCAGAGTTTTAGATCTTGGGCACCCAATAATACTTTTATTTATGAAAATTATCCAAAATCATATTATTTCAATTATGGATCATTCTGAAATGAACATAAGTTGATGAAGTACGGCTCATGATTTCCACGGTCATCCTACTAATATTATAAACGCGAATGTTAGTATGGATGGATGGATGTTTCTTACTCTTTCACGCAAAAACTACTGAACGGATTTGGATGAAATTTGGGCACAGATAGTTTATAACCAGGATTAACACATAGGATACTTTTTATCCCGATAAGTATTCCCACGGGATCAAAACTTATATGGGTAAAACCGCGGGGCGCAGCTAGTACTTTATAATGCGCAAATAATCGTTACTGAAAATGTTGACATATTAGAATAGAATAAAATATTCTTTTTTATTTATGTACACCATATAAATTACAGATATAATTCTAGAAATTTTACAAAGGGTGATACAATGGGCGGTCTTATCGTTAAGAGCGGTCTAAACAAACAAGACAAAACAAGACACATTGTTATTACTTAAAGTCGCTTATCGTGTCTGTCTGTGTGATCGCCGTGTTCCTCTAAACTACGCAACGAATTTTAATGCGATTTTCAATATCACTTAGAGAAATTATTCCGGAAGGTTATTATTATATGTATATTATTCAAATATTAAAATTACAAATTATAAAGAAATCTTGATGTTTTGTCAAGTCGTAAAAACCGTTCGAAGCAGGGGCGGGTTGCTAGTTCAGTATAATTGAGAAAAATAATATCTAAATGGCGACAGCTTCCAACAAAATATCGCCCAATACTCCTTAATATCTGCCTACCCCAGAATAACAAGATAAGAATATTGATACTGCCTTCGTCTGGGACGCAATATTGTCGAACATGTTCCTCCTTCCTACCCGTTGAGTCGATCAGCTCCAACAAGGAATGTATTTTATTAAAGGACCAGTCTCTATGACGGTATCTGCGATAATAACTGTAATATATTCTGGAGAGAAAGGCTTACGTATCGATCAAATTTGTTAGAGTAATATGCGGAACCTAGGACCAAAATAAATTGTCTCGGAAAAATGTTTCCGTTTGGGGCTTGTGGCTAAGTAATAACAGCCGCAAGTGTCGATGGATCAGGTTAAGCTACGCTTGCCGCAGTTGGTCCCTGGATGGGAGACCATCTTTACATACCAAGATCCCTCCGTGCCTCGGAAAACACGTTTATGCCAGTATTTAACATAGAGTGACTGCTTATCTGACTTTCACAACCCAGTTTCTGGGTAATACGATATCACTCGGAAAAATTACAAGTTGTCAGACTTTCAGGCTTCTAACCACCGGTAACGACTGCCAAAGATCTGCGAATGGTAGCCGGGACCAACGTCTTAACATGCTTGCCGAGCCACGGAGGAGTTGTAAAGATGGTCACCCATCCACGGACCGACCTAGGCAAGCGTAGCTTAACCATCAACTGATCCGAAGGCTCTTTTTACTTAGCCACGAGCCTTTCGCTACAATATTCCCTTCCTCCTTCAAATGCTTATTTTTTATACATTTCCCGACAGAGTGCGAAACCTTCACCCTAATAGGCTATTTTCCTAAAAAAATCTAATTAGTCCGTCAGTTAGATTATCAAAAAATATTGAACCTGTATTTTTTTTTTTGTCAGTTATATAAAAACTGATGAATATATCGCCCGTTAAAGTTCCACGTGACGTCACTTGCTTGCAACACTTTTGCAAGCAAGTGACGTCACGACCCCCCACTCCCAAATTTTGACGCGCTTTTAAACGAAACTATCTTATTGTGTACCATTATTATCAATCTCAATCTGAATCATTTTGAAGGATGTTGCTAATCCATTACTTCATATGTTCGAAAAAATTGTCTGCTCAACAACGTATATAAAGCAATGAATGTTGTTGAGCTGTCAAAATGAAATGCCATTGTTACTGTTACTATGTTACGCAATTACCCCGCTGAAGTTTTGCAAGAGTATTACGAAGAGTTTCTGCAGCGTACAAAGTTCTCTTTATTACGAGTAGGTATAACAATTGATTGACGGCTGACGGAAATAATTTCAGAAGATTTTCCCGTTTTTCGGTAATCTCTTCTGTGAGAAGCCCTTTAGGGGTTTAAGAAATTTTGTCTGGATTTACGTAATTTTCCGGGATTTGTTTTATTTGTAAGTGGAATTTTACAGTCGCGAGCATAAAAACCTTTAGTTACGGAGTACACAAAATCGTTTTTCCCTTGTGAAATAAATATTGCAACTTTGAGAAAAGACCCATTTTACTGATAATTCTATAATTTTGTAACTTAAGCATAATCAGCCTATAATGTTCCCACTACTGGCACACAAGCCTCCTCTCTTCGAGAGGGAGTGGGCTGTAATCCACCACGCGGGTGAGCACGAGTGCTGGTTGGTAGATGCCACATGTCTTCGAATTTTTGGTTCTAGGACATGCCAGTTTTCTCACTTACTGTACCATAAAATATCTATCAATACTTCAGGAGAAAACCGCTTTTTAATCTGGTGTAAATGTAAGGTATGTGTTTAATGCTCGTGCTGACATCTTTAGCTGCAGTGAGAAATTTGAAAATCGTCAGTCATAAACTGGAACTTAGATATAGGAAATTAATAGAATTCCATGTAAATTGAATGCTTGTATTGGGCGAAGACGGGCTAATATTTGTAGTTTTTACTTGAAAAAAAAATCACCAAGTCAATACATGAGCAGACAAAAACTAAAAAAAAAATGGTTCGAATTTTTAAAACCAAAAAATTCCTAGAATTTTCTAAACGAAATACCAAATTCAGTCGCAAAGTTAAGCCTGTTGCCAAAATGTACGAAACAAAACGAAAACGCCAGTGTAATCGGATAACATATTATAAATAAAATATTTGTTGCAGATTCAACAAAATCCCAAATTGGTCTCCAAAAGTGTCACCAGAATTTATTACTCTGTCGGCAGCCAAACTATTTTAGATCAGGCTATCCGGATTAGGAAACAAATGAACTCTGAAAATTTCGTTAATTATTCACTCGGTGGCAGCTCTTTGTGCTAAGCTAAGGCTGTGGGTACAACTACGCGGCGCGATGCTTGGTCATCTCATACATAATTATGTATAGTAGTCCTCCAGACCGAATTTCGCTCATGGCAGACAATCTCATCGGCGACTAGCTAGCGCGGGAAATATTATAGTGCACAAGTGTGTGCGCAGACACAGGTGCACTCACTTTCCCTCACTCTCATAGATATGTATTTTAAAGAGAGAGGGAGGGGGAGGGGTGGAGGTAGAGGGTGATCTTCGGAACTCTCCGATTCCGAAAATTATTTCACTAATGGGAAGCTGCAGTATTGCCGAGTGTCATAGAATATATTTTATGTTAAAACAGGACATTGCACGCGGACGAAGTCGCGATATAAAGCAGTGTCTGTTCACGTAGATCTAAGCGATTACGCAGCAAGTTTAAGTATCCACCTGCTTTCGTTTTAAGAAGTACGCGTTTACATCACATTTGGATCGAGTAGGTATTGAAGTTTTGTCTGGGAGAGCTGATTATTGTTTCGCGATTACGATGTTTATTCCTTGGAGAAAGTTGTTCAGCGGGTTAATTGCGTAACACACTAGCAGTAGTAATGGGTTTCATTTTGACAGTTCAACAACATTCATTGCGTTATTTACGTTATTGAGCAGACAATTTTTTCGAACATAATTTTTTCGAAGGGTGCAGTTTAATGGTCTATAACTCACCCTTAAATAAGACCACACATTTCTTATATACGCTATATATCGCGCTGTGCCGCGCCGCGTCTGTATAGCCTGAGCCTTAGCCGTGCAAAATATTCATTCTCCCTACAAGACGGTTTGCAATTCCAACGCAAATTCAAATTGTGTCTCTAACGAAAGGGAGGGTCATATGAAAATTCTGGGGAAAACTCCCACCAATTTTTCTTAGTAATAACATAAAAGTGTTTGTTTTGTAGGTTTTTTTATTTATTAGTTAGTGTTGAAAATAAATTTTAAATGCTATCCAATTTAGGGCTGATTTTTCCATCGCCAGATAACTTTTATTCTAGGAATAAAATTGACGTTTGACAATTTTTGAATGAAATAACTGTCATAATTTCAAAATTATTCCTCGAATAAAGTTATCAGATGATTGAAAAATCAGCCCTAAGGGATTTTTCCAACGCCAGATAATTTTATCGGAGGAATAATTTTTAATTTTTGACAGTTTTTCCATACAAAAACTGTCAGACGTCAATTTTATTCCACGAATAAAAATCATCTGTTGATTGAAAGCCCTAACACAGTATAACTTATACAAAAAAAAATATAGGTGATGTGTCTGAATGTAAGATGAATAAATAAAGTTCAAATGGCAATAACTGACAAGATTTCATGAAATGTAAAAAAATGACCAGTATTTATAGTGTAGGTCGCAGGTTTGAACACCGTGTAAATTATTTCAACAACACTGCTCTCAAAAACGGTGAAGGAAACGTCGATAGGAAACCGAGTGAGCCCGCTTCGTGAATTACGGCCCACTCCCTCACAGAGAGGAGGCCTGTGTCCCAGCAATGGGAACATTATATGGCTGTTTTTTTTTTTAATAAATCTGAAGAGTTTGTTTGTTTTTTGTGTGAACGTGCTAATCTCAGGAACTACCAGATTTACAAAAATATTTTTACATTTGATAGCCCAATTCTTTAGGAAGGCTTTAGCCTATTTACCATCACGCTAGGACGCTTACGAGTCGAGCAAAAAGAAAAAAGCGTCAGAAATAACACTAAGCGAAAACGAAGCAATAGCGCGGGCAAGCGATGCTATGCGACGGGATGGGTCAAGAAATTTCACGCGGACGAAGTCGCGGGCAGAAGCTAGTTACAGTATCATGTGTGTGATAGTGTCAGTAATATTCCTGTGTATAATCAAGTTGTATGTAGAATATTATATTCGAAATATTTCTCATTTTCATCCTCCAAGCAGAAGTAACGATTATGATCATGTTTATGTTACTGCTAAACGCTCTTTAAGTGACCCTGGAAGTTCTAATTTCATTATCTAGACTGCAGTTTGAATACAGGTTTATTTTAAATTGGCTAGCTAAGCTGGGGTAAATTTAAATTGGCTAGCTAAGCTGGGCTAAATTTAATCGCATTTAAATATCGATACGCATCGCGTCTGCGGAGTTTAGCTAGCCAATTTAAAATGAACCTGTATAGCAGGTTCTGACATGCCAATTAAGCTGTTAATTGGAGTTCGGGTAGAAATCAAATTAAGGTTATTTGCAGAGCATTGGTGGCCCAGTAGTAACAGTCTCGGGTTAGGACCCAGGCAGGCACATTACATTGTGTAAGTTATTTCATCACCACTGCTCTTAAGACGGTAAAGAAAACATCATGAGAAAACCAGCATGTTCTATAACTAAACATTCGTAGAAATGTGACATCTCTAACCCGCACTGCGTCTGCGCTGGTGGATTATGGCTTGCTTCCTCACACAGAGGAGACCTGTGTCCGAGCTGTGCGAACGTTATAAGCTGATTATGCACCATGCATTTTCCTGTGGGTGTCATGAAAGGGAAAATGTAAATGCTGCCTAGTAAAAATCTCATCTCTCTTTTCTACACCAATAAATGGCGGTAGGCTCGCTCCATAGATTTATTTATTTATTTCATTTACACAATGGAGCATCTCTAAAAACAAAATATAAAAATAAGTTACATGTTTACATTAAGCTTGTCTTTGCTGCAATAAATACAGTATCTGAAATTTACCCTGAGAGGTATATGCAGGTAAATTGTCACTATCAATAACAGATTGCAGTTCCACATCTGTCTGTTCTACCAAAGCCTCATCAACAAGCATAGGATCGGACTTTGAAGACGCTGGCTTAGGATGAAATGGCCCTCCGCCTGTCCTCAAGCGCTCTTTTTTTTCTAGAGCTAGAAAAGCTTTTTTACGGGTCTTAAGGTTATCACAACTTTTTTTCAACTGTGCTTCAGCTCTCTGAAATTTGCAGATAAAGTATTTCAAGAAAAGGTTTTTAACATCATACATGGGATTTAAACTTAACTAGTCAATTGTGGGTATACTTAGTATAACTCTGCTTAACCCTTCGAGGTTTATATGCATAATTTTATTTACATTACTAATGTATGTACATTGTAAGCTTTGTTCTGCAATCGCTTGTATACTAGCTGCGCCCTGCGGTTTCACCCCCATAAGTTTCAATCCCGTGGGAATTTCGGGATAATAAGTATCCTATATGTTAATCCTGGTTATATACCATCTGTGTGCCAAATTTTATCCAAATGCGATCATTAGTTTTTGCGTGAAAGAGTAATAAACATCCATCCATCCATCCATCCATAAAACTTTTGCGTTTATAATATTAATAGGAAATAGGATTAGCCTGTGTTGTCCCACTGCAGAGCAAAGCCCCCCCCCCCCCTTTCTCGTTTCCACTACACTCTGTCTTGATCTAGTGTGGGCCAATCCTGTCTGTAGGCGGCAAGCTCGTCCCACCATCTTCTCCTGGGTCTGCGTCGATGTCGCCGGAGTTTTTCTTGGACCCACATGGTGATACTTTTGGCCCGTGACTCATTCAGTATGCGGCAAACGTGTCCGACCCAGTCCCACGTAAACTTTGTTGCTTTCGAGAGACGTCGCAGATTTGTGCTTTGAAGCGCAGCCCTAAAATAAAGCACATTAAAAGCAAATTATACGAAACATGCAACATTGCAAATAAATAGTCTCCAAGTAATAAAACTAACATCTCACAGCCTTCATTGAAAACACACGTCCAGGCGACGTACGCTAAACCTTTATACAGAAGAAAATACGTCGAGGAAGCGCACGGCGTACGTTAAATGATAAATTCTGTGTGTAATGCGCTGGGAACGCGACAGGTGCTGCCAAGGCGAATAAATAGCTAAATGCGAATACATTGCGTGTTCACTGAATGCCGAGATGAATAAGCCTTTACTGACACGGTAATGGATGAAAAATGGAACGTAATAGTCGTTTGTTATTTGCCCTGTGTAAGTATTGGCATAGGTATACGGGTGAACTGTAGTTGTATTTGGCGTTTGTACACGGACATAATCTAACCTCATTAGGGGTGTCCTTCTAAATGGACAGTGTAGGGGCGTGAATTCGTGATGTTTGTAACTACAAGAATGTGGAAGAAATAAATAGTCGGGGCCTTATTTTGTGTTTCGGGGCCTGTTTTCATGGGGAATACCATGTCACAACAAAACTGACAGCGTTTTCCAAAATGTACGCAGAGCTGCAATCAACCATAGGAGCATTACCATTTACCCCTAATCGCGTAATCTATATATATAAAATTCAAAGTCCTGACTGACTGACTGACTGACTGACTGACTGACTGACTGACTGAGACATCAACGCACAGCCTAAACCGCTGGTCCTAGAGACATGAAATTTGGAGGGTGTATTCTTTGTGAAGAGTAGGTATCCACTAAGAAAGGGTTTTTCGAAATTCCACCTCTAAGAGGGTGAAATGGGGGGATTTTGTTTGTATGAAAGATCTTATTCCTTGAGTTAATAAACTTGAAACTTGGCACGAATACTTATCTAAGTAAATTATGAAGTTGGGCATTTTTTGTTTTTATAAACTACCCCCTAAAAGAGGATTGGGGGGTTTCAAAGTTGGTATGGAAGAATTTTAGCGCGCAGTCCGATTTAATCGAAACTCAGTATTTATACCTATAATTGAAAGAGAAGAATAATGTGTATCAGGGTTTTTCGAAAATCTACCCCTGACGGCCTGAAAAGGGGTAGTCAATTTTGCAGGGGAGGATTTTACAGTGTGGCTTGATTAACTCGAAAATTGGTATAAATAATCTTTGAGTCAAGTTATGAACACATCCCAAATGATTTTTCAAAATTCCACCCCTGTGGTGGTGAAAAGCGGGGATACAGTTTATATGAAAAATCTTATTCGTTAGGTTAATAATCTTGAAAATTGGCTTGAATACTCGCCTAAGTAAGCAATAAAGTTTATCATTATTAGTTTTTCAAAACTACCCCTCAAAGGGGCTATGGGGGTGTTAAAGTTTGTGTGGAAGAATTTGAACGCGCGATCCGATTGACTCGAAACTCAGCATTGATACTTTCGACAGAAAATAATTAATAATAAGTATTGGTTGGTTGGTGGTTGGTTGGGTTGGTGGTTGGTTCGGTTGGTTAATCTTTGAGTCAAGTTATGAATTTTCAAGAATATTTTAAAATTCCACCCCTGTGGGGGTGAAAAGCGGGGTACAGTTATATGAAAAATCTTATTAATTTTGTTAATAAACTTGAAACTTGGCAACAATACTTGCCTAAGTAAGTAATAAAGTTTATCATTATAAGTTTTTCAAACTACCCCTCAAAGGGGGATATAGGGGTGTTGAAGTTTGTGTGGAAGAAATTGAATGCGCGGTCCGATTAACTCGAAACTCAGCATTGATACTTTCGACAGAAAATAATTAATAATAAGTATGTAAAGTTGTCGAAAATTGATCCCTGACGGGGCAAAAAGGGGTAATTCGGTTTTTAGGGGAGGATTTGAACTTGAAACTGTATGTTACATTTTCACGCCTAAACCACTGAACTTCTGATTTGGCAAAGAGATAGATGGCATCCTGGGGAAGCACATACTTTTTATCCTGGTAGCACGTTCCCATGGGATAAGTTCCGACATCCACGCGGGCGAAGCCGCGGGCAGAAGCTAGTACACTATAAATCAGTATCTGAATAATTTTGAAGGATATTACTAATCCATTGTTTCATATGTTTGAAAAATTTGTCTGTTCAACCACGTAAATAACGCAATGAATGTTTTCGAGCTGCCAAAATGAAAGCCATTACTTACTGATACGAAATTACGGAATACAATTCATCTAATTCTACTTTTTCACAGTTGTAATCTGTGAAAAATGTAGTGGGTATAGAATACAAAGTGTTTTTTTTTTGATATCCCATAACTCTAGGGGGTCATTGTACTCATCATTATGAACAACTTTTATGGGAACAAACCCGAAAATATCTGGTGTTCCCTACATTTTGACGAGTTATACGAACATAAATGTAAGGAACAGCTGCTTTCTTGCGCTTTCAGTTTTGATCCCATAGTAAAAGTTGTTCATAATGATTTATTTATTTATTTATTAGGAAACTCAACAGCTTATAATTAAATTACATTACTTATGAATGTTCACCCCACTATCAAAGAACAGCCCAATGCAGTTACGTCAAAATTGAAGTTATGGTTACAGCATCTTACAGTCTGCATACACTGCTCAGTGATAGCGAGATGATGACAATTATCACTTAAGCCAATAAAAGAGTTTCACGGCATTGATAAAGCTAGGTAGCGAAAGAAAACAAAAGAAGAAACTTAAACTAGTAGGTATAACTATCAATAATAGGTAAAATGCGATTGTTGACACATTACTCACATTAAATTGAAAGTTAAAAGTATGTAAGTACCCAAATACTATGAGTATATTAATTACCTACTTAACAAAAGGAAAAAGGAAAATCTAAATAATTATGCTTAACTCTTCTTAACAAAGTTAATTGCTCAGCAATTAGAGCGTGCTTTGTTTTTTTTTTTTTTTTTTTTTTTTTGTATCATAATTATATTATAAGATAATTTATAATAATAATCCTACTAATATTATAAATGCGAAAGTTTGTATGTATATGGATGTTTGTTACTCTTTCACGCAAAAACTACTGAACAGATTTTGACGAAATTTAGCACACAGATAGTTTATAACCAGGATTAACATATAGGATACCCCTTATCCCGACATTCCCACGGGATCGAAACTTATGCGGGTGAAACCGCGGGGCGCAGCTAGTTATATTATAATTTTTATTACAAGAATGATTTTTACAGGAATGATTTTTTATTACAAGAATGAATTATGGCACAACTAGCTCACTAAACAATATCTGTTTGACTTGTTTCCGGTATGATTGTTTGGACGAATGAAATATATCGACACTTTCAAAACTTTCAGAATAGATGCGAGGCAGTCGGGTGAGAACAGCATTTCTCCCGTATTTTGTACGGCAGCCAGGGATACTGAGTAATTTTGTGTGTCTGGTACGTGTTTTTGGGGTACAGAAATCTATACGTGATAGCAAATCACTGCTATCCAAGCGACCTCGTAGGATATCAAAGAGAAAAAGCATATCCAACATCTTACGCCTATCCACAAGGGGAAGTATATCGTAGTGTTTGCAGTCTCGGGCATAGGAATCATGACGTTTGCGGGATTTGTAGTTTAGGAATTTCACAAACTTTTTCTGTAAACTTTCGATTCTTTTAGTATATACCTCGTATTGGGGCGACCAGATTGGGCTACAGTACTCCAAAATACTACGAACATATGCAAAGTATATAATCTTTAGACTATGAAAATTACTAAAAGGCTTACAAGTACGCATTACAAAACCTAGGTTACGAGAGGCTCTATTGGTGATAATATCAATATGTTGGTCAAAGAGTAATTTGGAATCCAACCTTATACCAAGATCCGTGACTACGTCAACCCTTTCGATCGCATTATTATTAAATCCATAAGGATAATTAGTTGGGTATTTAGAACGGCTAAAGGTAATGCATTGACATTTCGAGACATTGACAGTGATATTATTTTGCTGATAGTACTTGAATAAAGCATCAAGATCATGCTGTATCAGTTGACAATCAAATCCGGATTTTACACACATGTATATTTTCATGTCATCGGCGTACATGAGATGTTTTGCGGATTTGAAACATGACTGAATATCACACAGGTATGCGCAATAAAAAAGAGGACCCAATAAAGATCCCTGGGGAACACCGGAGGGGATGTTTACGAAGTCGGATTTAAAACCTCCCACAACCACAGCTTGCGATCGGTTCGATAAGTATGACTTAACCCATCTCAGTAAATCTCCATGGATCCCAAGCTTTTGCAGCTTTGTCAGCAAGATCACGTGATCTACACGATCGAATGCTTTTTCAAAATCCGTGTAGATCACGTCTACCTGGCCACCGGCTTCCATATTATGCAAGACATAGTCACAAAACATGGCCAAGTTAGATGCTGTGGACCGTCTCCTAACGAAACCATGTTGACTCTGGCCTATACCGTTTGAGATGATTGGATATATATTATTATAGATAATTTTTTCCAAAACTTTGCTAAGTGTGTTAAGAATAGATATTGGACGATAGTTTTTTATATCCATCTTGGGCCCCTTCTTATACACTGGCACTATATGAGCTGTTTTCCACAGGGAGGGACAGACGCACTCGGCTAAAGACTTTTGAAATAATAAAGCTACAGGATGTGCTAAACTATCAGCACAATTGCGCAAGAAGATAGGAGGTAATCCATCGTTACCGGGTCCTTTTGTTGTATCTAACGCGCGCAAGGCTTTAAGTACGGTGTCTTTGGTGATAGAGAGGTTAGATAGGACATTAGCTGAGCCGGTCAATTGATTAAGAGCACTCGTAGCTGCAGCAAAGTGCGTAGACGGACTAACGAAAACACTGTGAAAGTATTTATTAAATGCTGTACAAATTTCACGACCTGACTCAAATGTCTCCTTATTTAAAGTCATTGTTTTTGGATATTGACTACTGCCTCTTTTACTTTTAACATAGGTCCAGAAAGCCTTCGGAGAATGAGTTATCGCTTTCTCTATCTGAGTTATATAGCTTTGAAAACAGGATGCTTCAACCTCGCGTTGTCTAGAACGTAACAATGCAAATTCGTAGTAGTCCCTGGGATTACCATATTTTTTCCATCTTTTATGTACTTTAATTTTCTCACGAATGATTTTTATGAGCGCACGACTGTACCAAACAGGGTATTTATGAGTTTTCGGTTTATTAACTAAAGGAATGAAACGCTCCACGCCAAGTTTAACGTCTGTGTAAAACGAATCAACAGCAACGTCGACCGATTCAACTGACAATTTATCATCCCAATTTATCTTGTTAAAGTGTTCATTCAGTTCCTTATAATCTCCCTTATAATAATTACGACGAGGTATGTGTACTTCCTCAAGGGGTGTTAAGAATAATTCAGTAGCCTCTATGACAAGAGCAGGATGATGAGAGTCTTCTTGGAGCAATGGATCATCGCTTCTACTAACAAGTATGGGTAAAGTCGAAAAACATAGGTCTAAAATTCTTTTATTAGTATTTGTGATAAGATTGTATTGAGATAAACCGAGAACGCAAATGTCATCTACAAAGGAAGCAGCAGCAGTTCTTATTTGCAGGGAACAGTTATGTAATATAGAATAGCCTTCATCATTCCATGCCAAACAGGGTAAGTTGAAATCACCGATAAGAACAAAATTATGATTACTATTTCCAGTTATTGTGTCCGTTATAGCTTGCCCAATGCCACTCAGACGCAATGGGATACTAGATACATCGGGGGGCATATAGACAAGAATAATATGCAAATCTTCCCGAGTACCAACGCTTCGGGATGAGAGTGTAACATGCAACATCTCTACTCCAGCACACTGAAAGTCCTGATGTCGTCTAGTGTCAAATTTACGATTGACGCAAATCATAACACCACCACCAGTTTTTTTACCAGTTGAATTAAGATCACGGTCTTGCCGGAATATCTGATATCTGCTATCACATAATTCAGTGTCAAAAATATCATCCTGCAACCATGTTTCCGTAAAGATTAAAATGTCATACCTAGTGCGTAAAATACTGTTATACAAATTCAATGCCTTTGTTCTCATCCCTCGAGCGTTTTGGTAGTAAAGACTTAATTGTGTGTTAGCCATCATTAATTATAAGAAAGAACATTCAAAACAAAATAAAATAACACAAGTGGGTAGCTTGACGATTGAGAAGGTGTTTGTTTGAGGGGCAATAGCATAAACGTCAACAATCAGTATAATAACACCATGTAACAGGACGACATTTGAGCGATAGTTAACAATCAGTGTACATGGAATCAATAGGTAACAATTTGGCCGATTGCACGCAAATTGTGGGTAAGTGGTAAAAACTAAGTGAATTGTCAATCTTAAACCCACGACCATTGTGCCATAATTCATCAGTGTAAGCTTGTGAGATGTATAACTAGATGAAGGATAACACAAATGAAATCTAAAAAAGTCAATGTTTATGATTACAAACAACTTCGCGCCACTATTATGTGTGTGAACATCAAATAGGCACGCGTCTACTGATGAACATAATTGACACATTGTAACGTAGTTAGTGTACCAACTATGACACCACATGAATGTAACGTTATAAATATCAATAGAACCAAGCTGAACAAAGTACGGTGGATTATTGGGCCTAACTGAGTTTTTGTAACATATCAAGGTTACGGATGAAAATTGTATCAGTAGTTTCAGACTTTCTTACGTAGATGCGTCCTCCACGCACCCACACAAATTTGTATTTTAGCTCCTTTGCACGTTTACGAGTTGCAGCATGCAAATTTTTATTTTCCGGTGATAGGTTCTCAACGACAAACACAGGAAGTTTTTGACTCGTGCCGATTCCAAGGTCATGTGTGTTTAACTTATCTTGAGCATTCTTTTTATTGTATGTCAGGACAGCAGATAGAAATGTATCACGGGTACGGGGTGAATTAAATTTGGTTAGTATGGACCGAGCACGGGTACTGTCTGGATTCAATTTCGCAATTCTTGCACAATAATGTATATCATTGTCATTAATCGACACGCTCACCGTTCGGCCAATTTGTTTAACGATGCTTACTACATTTTCCGATTTATGTTCCGGGACACACTGTATTTCAATGTTAGAGGCTCGTGACAGTTGATCAATTTGAACGAATTTGCCCTTAATCTCGGACAATTCATAGTGTAACAACTCATTCTCCTTCTTCATTTGGTTAATTTCATTTCGATAAATAACGTTATCATGCTTTAATTTGTCAAATTCATCACTTAGGAAATTCAAAGAATCCCTAAAAGCTGTTACTTGATCATTGATTTCCTTCAGGTTAGCAGATATTGAAACTTTAAACTCGCCTATAGTGTCCTGCAGTGCAATACGCATTTCTTCACGTATTATATCGCTTATCTCTGAGCGTACGGATTCTGTAGATTGACTTGTACACGGTTGCAGGGTCTCCGGCCTAGTATGGGTAATCTTACGACGGGTGATATTAAAGGTCATTTCTGCCATGGATGTAGGCGTAGATGGGCGCATCGATATATTAGAATTATCACTCTTTGGCTGTTTACTCAGACATTGCGGGCATACCCAGTCAATCGGAGGTTCTTGATCCTGTGCGTCTACATGCGAGAAGTCGATACAAAGCATATGGTAGCTTTTATTGCAACGAACACATTTTACAAAGTTATCGTTTGCAATATCCAAGTTACAAGCCACGCAGGATAGCATGTTGACGATTATTTAGTACAAGTGCACTCGAGCCAAACTCAATCACGCGCGCTGGTATGTTAGACCGAGACAGCAATTATGGCAACTATCTCTTATCGTAGCGGTGAGGCGTGCGGGCACCCCGCACGCTGCAGTCAAACACCAATACACCACTATTCACTTTTGTTTATGGAATCATTCGATATAATTGGCACAGAATTCACACAATAATAACTATTATTAACAAGGGATTAAGCACTATGATTGCTTAAACTTCTAAAAGATAAGATGCGACACGTCCACTTCTAGCGACAGTTACGAAACGAATGCCGTGATGAGTACAATGACCTCCTAGAGTTATGGGATATCAAAAAAAAAACACGTTGTATATGTATATTTGTTAGGTTTTTTATAAAGTTACTTCTGTCTATTTTTAACAAATACTGTTTGTTTTTCCTTACAAAATAAAAATAAAACCTACATAAGATCCACTTTCGTCCTACAATAATCATAATGATTTTACAGAAAGCACTTAAGTTTATTTGTCCGACCAATGAAATACTTTTGACATTGATTGGGCACTTCTCGTCATAGCCGCGACAGTTTTCGAGGTCACATTCTACTGTGGCCAGATGGAGGAAATCAATTGTGACTACAAAAGGAGCACCCCTAGTCGTGACAAGATTGGACGTATAACATGCCTTTGTGGAGAACACGTTAAATCGACGTATTTACCGATTGGAGACGGTTTCTGAAATGTCGTAGTTATAGACAGGGTTGGGTATTGTCGCCTGGTAGTTCTTTTAAATGCGTTCAATTACTTTTGAAATAGGAAAAAGTGGAGGAAAATTTGTTTTTTTCTGCACAAATTAAGCGCGTGTTTTTTCGAAACATTACACAAAAACGTTAAAACACCGAGGCGTGGTCATACACATTTGTGTATGAAAACGTAATGTTTTTGTTTTCCGAGCTGCATGGAAATTTCACGCGCGGGTGAAGAGGGAAAGGGTTTGTTTCAATTTCAACCGCGACGCGCACCGCGCACATCTAGCATTTAGCATTTTGAAAGCTTAATTCCAACTGACACAGGTTTTGAGGTAGGTAGATATTGTCTTGTGAATAGTTGACACTAATCTAAAAATATTTTAATACGCAGGAGACAGCTTGTGTATGAAAAAAAATGTTTATGAGTAGGGTTTTTTGTGTAATGTTTTGAAAAAACACACGCATTATAAAATATTCTAAGTAGCCAAAAGTCTCGTATTCGTTTATAAGAGTTTTCTAATATTTCTACAAACCGGCCAAGTGCGAGTCGGACTCACGCACCGGGGGTTCCGTACAATTTAAAATTATTTTTAGTATATGATGTAACTAAAAATTTACGGTTTTCGCAATTTTTCCTTTATCTGTGCTATAAGACGTTGCTTCGTACTAAATTTCAAGATTCTGAGTTCACGGGAAGTACCCTGTAGGTTTTGATTATCTTGCGAGTGTCGAAAATTTGCGGCATAAACGGCTGTATCTTTTGATTGCGTTGGCTTAGAAGTTTGATTTTTTCACACCTCCAAGTCAGTAGACCTGAGTATTTGATATAAATTCCAGCTTAATACCTCAACGCGTTCCTGAGAAAAAGTGTCTTGACAGACAGACAGACGGACGGACAACAAAGTGATCCTATAAGGGTTCCGTTTTTTCTTTTCGAGGTACGGAACCCTAAAAATGGTTACACTAACATAATGGAGAATTTAAAAATGCGCAAAAATGTGGTAACAATGCGATACCTACTGACATCAACAAACCAAAACACAACAAAATGCCGACTGCAGAGCGCGTGAGAAGGCGATGCGATGCGACGGGGTGGGTCGAGGAACAAGACATTTTACCCGGACAAAGTCGCGAGCAGAAGCTAGTACTAATAATAATGCTGAAGAGTTTGTTGTTAATCTCTGGAACTATCAGTCGGATTTGAAAAAATATTTTTGCATTTGATAGCCTAATTCTCGAGGAAGGCTATAAAATCATGCTCGAGCAATCGAGCTGAGAGAAGAGCTGTGCGATAGCCGTTTTGCGTGGATGTGACACATGTCAACCATTTCTTATTGTTTTTTTTTGTTCTTTCTTGCGTCATGTTTACCGCAAATAAACGTATTTTCTTTCTTTTATTTTTAAAATAATGCTAAGCGAAAATAATTAATATCGAGATGCGATGACTGGGTCAAAGGAAAAAGATTTTTCACGAAGTGGTGATAATTGTGAAGTTAAATCGAAAAAAAACTCTGTCAATCTTAAAACATGTACAAAACTCTGACGGCACGGTTGGCGCTGTGGTTATGCGATTGACTGCTGCGCTGCGTGTCGCGGGTTCGATTCCCGCACGGAACAAATATTTGTATGACCTACAATTAGTTGTTCCGGGTCTGGCTGTTTATGTATGTGAGTTTATATGTCTGTAAACGCACCCACGACACAGGAGAAATTCCTAGTGTGGGGCAAGGTTTTTTTTTTAAAAAAAAACCTTTAAAAAAAAAAATTTATCACTTAACGATTTACTACGTAGCCAGCTTAAAAGGAGTCCTGTCTCTTGCTATTCATAGCTTACAAATGCAAAAGTTATGAACCCTGATAACGTTTTCAACTGCACATATTTTAAAATACTAACTCATTTCAAAGTGGCCTTTTTAAATACTACAGCTGGTTTATTTTCCAAGGAATACTTACATAGACTTTACTCTACGTACGTATTTCGGGACTCAATCTTCCCTTTACGTAGGTTCAAGTGAACAAGCCTTTCTCCACCCGAAAATGATTCGCCAAATTCCCGTACCCTTTCACCCTTTGAGAAAATTATAAAACAGTTTGGTCCTTTGAGCCGGCGTCCCGGGGTCCGGGATCCTGTAGTCCCGGGGGCGTTGCCTCGATTGTACGCTAATCGCTGGCTTGTTTACTAAAGTGCGTTTGGGCCTGACGATGTTTGCGGTCTGTGTGTGAGCGGGGTTAAAAATATAGAGATGTTTTTTTTGGTTAAGAAATATTATCTTCCTGTGAGAGACACCCATCTCTCAGTTGTAGGTCGTAGGTTCGAACCCAGAGAGGCGTTTTACTTTGTGTAAATTATTTCGTCACCACTGCTCTCAAAACGGTGAAGGAAAACATCGTGAAGAAACCGGCATGAGAATCAAAAATTCGAAGACATGTGACATCTAGGTACCACCCCGCACTGCGCCCGCGTGGTGGATTACGGGCCACTCCCTCTCACAGAGAGGAGGCCTGTGTCCCAGCAGTGGGAACATTATAGGCTAATTATGTTTATACTTATGACAGTCCCAATAAATACTTTTTCTATCTTTCTTTTCTAAAAAAGGCCAAAGAGAGTTTTGAATTGTTCCAGTAGTCGCTTTTTGCGAACAAATGCTTCATATGTTCGAAAAATTTGTCTGTCCAACAACGTAAATAACGTAATAATAAATGGTTTTGGAACTGTCAAAATGAAACCCATTATTACCCGGGAGATACTGAGTAATACGATACCCCTTAGTAAGACTGGTTGTGAGAGTTTCGCGCTTCTGACTAGCCGTTACGACTGTCAATGTACAAATGACAGCCTTGACCAACGGCTTAACATGCTTTCCGAGGTACGTGAGGTCTCGATATGTAATGAATGGTCACCCATCCAAGGACCAACCTCGGCAAGTGTAGCTTAACCTTCAATCGACCCGTGCGGCTGTAATTATTTAGCCACGAGCCCCTCTTACTTTCGTTTGCATTATTTTATTTTCTTCCAAACACTTTTCCGTAAAATAACTTCCACGGAACGGTGAAAACACTCGAATCCATTTCATTTAGAGGAAGATTTAAGTTAGTACTCCATTCAATTAAGTCGGAATACAATTAATTAAGTAACCTGTTCCTTTTGTTGTAATTAAGTAAGCAGTAAATATTGTTCTATTACTCAACGGGTCATTTATACAATAGGGTTTCCTTGTATTTCCTATAATTTTCAACAATTAGGAGAAGAAATAAGAGCTTTTGTTGTGTTGATGATAATCAAATTGTTATTGTGTTTTATATCTACTAGCTACACCCCGCGGTTTCACCCGCATAACTCTCGATCCCGTGGCAATATCGGGATGAAAAGTATCCCATATCCTCAACCAGGTCATGGTCTACCTGTGTGCCAAATTTCGTCTAAATCCGTTCAGCCGTTTTAGCGTGAAAGCGCAGCGAACAAACATAGAAAATAGCAAAACTTTTCTCTTTATAATATTAGGTTTAGATATTTTTTAGGAAGATTTATGAGAAGAGAGTTATGAAGACGTGGCAGCTGTTTATTTATCTACTCCACATCATCTGCCGAGCCTTTTCCCATGTCAGGGTCAGCTTCCAGTCGAACCGGAGGCAGCTAAATACCAGTATTTTACATGGAGCGACTGCCTATCTGGCCTCCACAAACCAGTTACTGGGTACTACGATACCCCTTGGTAAGACTGATTGTCAGACTTTCGGGATTCTGACTAGCCGTAACGATTGTCAAAGATCCACGAATGACGGCCGGGATCAACGGTGGTCTCGGTATGTAAAGATGGTTACCCATCCACGGACCAACCGCGGCAAGCGTAGCTTAACTTGTTCGATCGAGCTGTGTGGCTGTTATTATTTAGCTATAGGGATTTGTATCTATTAATAATTGTCAATTTCTTCGCCAATTACATATTTCTGCCGTTAGATTGAAGCCGGTAGACTTACAGACTGCCTCATTACTCTAGTGAGCGCAAGCGCTACTGCTGGGCATGAGGTCTTGGGTTTGATTCCCAGGTTGGGCTGAGAGTTATTGGGGTTTTCCATCAACCTGTGCTCGGTTGATGGCAATAGGTTAGCCCCCTATTACATGGGACTTAAACATAACTGGCGAAATGTACACCCACAGTGGGTAGCCAGAGGAGACCTATATATAACCTTCGGGGAACCTTTGGGGAATCTTCAGGAAATACAGGCGTATGTAGATAGAAAGATAAACCATTTAATCTGCATTCGCGATTTATTTGCCAAAAATGTAAACAAATATGAGTTTATGGAAAAATAACTTTAAATCCTACACGATATAGTTTAGTTTACGCTACAACTTCAAACATTTTTATAACTTTTCAAATAGTGCTTGTCACTCTGAAATCAATTTAATTACTATTACGGTAAAGTTGATATTTGTTTAACTTGAAATAACATCAATTTGAAACATACGTTTGAATGGGTTAGGGGCAAACTAGACTTTAATTATGTAAATGACAGGCACTCGAAACATTTGAAATTTTGCTGTAAGTTTGAGACTGCATTGACTAATCCTTAGGTGTAGCACGAGTAGACTCGTGCAAAGGATAGGCTGAGGTAACCACTGTTAACCGGTTGCCAGCCCATCTGAAAGTCTAAAAAACTTAACCATATTTTTTTCTTTTGAAGTTTTTCTGCCTTCATAAAACAAAATTTCTTGAAACCTCGCTAGCACTGTGACCATACACAATTTGGTGCTGACTCACGTGCGACGAAGTAAATGTACTTCGTAGCGTACAGTCAGCGAATTCACAGTTTTTGTATAGCGCCTGTACTCGCCTAATGTTGCTACACACCTGAATGGGAGCTTTTATGCCGTGCCTAAATGTACCTATTTAAAAAGTAAATTACGTGGATTTTTCTTTGGGTTAAGAAGGATGGTAGTTAGTTCAACGAGGTATTTCTGAATAATTACATGCCGATAAACAGATGGCTGATGGGGCCGAAAAGTTCTGGAGTGGCGACCACGTACAGGAAGACGAAGCGTGGACCGATGACCATGTGAAGGCCGCAGGAACCCGATGGATGAGAGAAGCACAAAACCGGGCGAAGTGAATCACTAACACTACACACACACTACGTTATCTTAGAAGGGCTGTGGCGGCCACACAACGGCCTTAGATATCAGCAGACTGTCTTGAAAATGATGGCAGCGGGGTTTGGATTTTAGGCCGTCAAAATCGCTTTTTAGAAAAAACACATCAACTTCCTACTAATATTCTAAACTCGAAGGTTTGTGAGGATGGATGGATGGATGGATGTTTGTAACGCTTTCACGCAAAAGCTACTGAACGGATTTTGACGAAATGTAGCACACAGGATGGTTTATAACCAGAATTAACATATAGGATACTTTTTATCCCGATATTTCCACGGGATCGAAACTTATGCGGGTGAAACCGCGGGGTGCTGCTTGTACTGTCATAAATAACATGTCAGTGATGTCATTCGCCGGTAAATTGCGGACGCTGTGTGGGTGTCCACCGGTCCTCTACTAAACCGTAGGTTAAGCTTGGTGTCTAGTCTGAATAGCCTAGACACGAAACCTTGCTGGAACCATCTTAATACAACAGACAGACAACAGCCTTTTATCGTCCTGATAAAGAACGATCTTTGATCATCACGTTTGATTATTTTTTTTGGCGAAATCAGATTAAATACCTTAAATTAAATTACTTTAAATTTAACATGCTACTGTTACTCTGTATCAGACGCTCAGCGTGCTATGGAGCGATAAAATCAGTAATTAAATTATCCGGAAAAGAACAGGAGTTACCGACATAGCTTGCAGAGAAAGCAAACTGAAGTGACAGTGGGCTGGCCATGCCTGTTGAAGGACCGATGGCCGGTGGAGCAGACGAGTTCTGGAGTGGAGACCGCGTATCGGCAAGCGTAGTGTGGGACGCCCCCGGGCTAAATAAGGTGGCTGGGGTAGACTGGATGCGGAAGGCGGAGAAAAGGGTTTTGTGGTACAGTTTGGGAGAGGCCTATGTCCACCTGTGGACTGCTCGGCTCGTTTGCAATACAGAGCAAACAGTAATTTGTGTCGTCCAGTAATAATGAACACAAGTCTAACTTAGAAAGTGTTCTCATTGGTCTTGCCATGCAGTTTATGTACCCGCAACCTGGTCCTCTATAACCTAGTCTTTATGACCTTAAACCTCCGGGTCACGAGATCTTCAATTTGTAAAAAGGCACGACCAAAGTGCTAACATTACGCTCTTTTAGTCAGCAGAATGGCTCGGTGGAAAGATTCTAACGCCGGTAATAACCGTAACAGTACCATTTACGGAGAACTTTATATTTTATCTGAATATCATCGAGCTGAGTGTAGAGAGGTTTAGTAGTAATTTCGTAGTTAATTCTTGGATTTTACTTTGATAATTATTTTATTATTCTGGGTTGTGGAGGGCAGATAGGCAATCGCTCGATGTAAAATAGTGGCATTCAGCTGCATCTGGTTAGACTGGAAGCCGACCCCAACATAGTTGGGAAAAGGCTACGCAGATGATGATGAATTAGGTAATTATTTTCATGTGTTGCGAAAATCCTTTAAATGTACTCATTTTCCCATAAAATATAATACGAAAGAGTGAATAAATATTACAATATAAGTCTTACCAAGGGGTATCGTGTTACCCAGGCAGTCGCTCCATATAAAATACTAATATTCAGTTGCATCCGACTAAACTGGAAGCCGACCCCAAAACAGTTTAAAATTAATTAAAATTTTACAATTTAATAAAAGTGTAAAAAAGTTTTAATCTAGAAAAAAACTTAGAACTACTTACGGAATAATATATATTAATGTCCCACTGTTGGGCAAAGGCCTCCCTACTCTGCTTCCACCCGCTCTGTCCATAGTTGTCAAGGACCAATCTTTATTAAAGGTGTCCAGCTCATCCCACATCTCATCTTAAAAAACTATAACAAAAAAAAAAAATACAAAGTCCTCATCTCTATTTAAAAAAATATTCAAAACCAAATATTTCAGGACCGTAAATCCCTAATTTTAATAACGTACAGGCACACGGCTTACTGGACAGACATTTCATGAATACCTTGTTACAAATATTAGAGTCACAGTAAAAGAATATTACAGACTTAGGTCACCCTTGGGTCTGACCGTCTGTCAGTCAAGAGCTTTATATAAAAATAAAATAAAATTGAAGTCGTGTCTGTGATTGTGAAATAAATGTGCTTTTGTCTAAGCAGTTTTTCGTATTATTTTCAAAATGAGTTTTCAGGCAGCGAGCAATGTGACTTTCACAATGTCATGTCATTATTATAATCAATAGTATAATGTCATGACATTGTCTATTTTCAGAGAAGTTTATATTTTTTCTAAGATATAATTGACTTACGGTAAAGGATAATATCGGCTGTAAAAGTATAATCAGTCTATAATGTTCCCACTGCTGGGACACAGGCCTCCTCTCTGTGAGAGGGAGTGGGCCGTAATACACCACGCGGGCCCATTGCGGGTTGGTGGATACAATATCGGATGGCATGTTTTTAATCGAACCTTTAATCATTCATACTTACGTATTCATAAAAATATTTTTGAACACTCTAATATAATGATTGCACCTCTTTTAGTGAACCTCAAATTATTCCTATTTTGGGGTTCTAAATCTAATAAATTACCAGATAACTGCTACCAACTTGGATGTAGCGCTCGCCGGTTGCTGCCACGGCGCCGCTCGCTCGGCTTGCGCGTGGTCGGTCACAGTTCTGACCTAACCCATTTGATCGGGGTGCTCAGCTTAGTTACTGCGACCAATACAACTCGCGCGTGGTTGTTCACAGTTTCCACCTAACCTAGCCCCTGTGGTTGGGGTACCCTAGCTTAGTTACTGCGACGTACTGCGAGAAAAGACCACAAAGTAAAAGAGGCTCAATTATTAAAAAAAGTTTGCATCATTAGAAGTGCAAACTTTATTTTAGAGGTTCATAAATTAAAAATGTTTCCATCATTAGTTGGTCCATATGTTTTTAGAGGATCAGAGGATCATAGGGAACCTAGCCTCAAAAGACCAAAATCGCCAATCGCCTGAGAAGAGATTTTTGCTCAGCAAAGAGGAATAAAAGGCATTAATATAACATTATTTATACAACGTTATTTACACCCTTATTACATTATAGCGTGACAGAGCCTGGTATCGTTCGTTTAAATATATTTTCTTCGTAGTCTTTCCCGGCTCGTTGCTTGCGGGCGCGTTTCGAAGAGAAAAACTGGTCCTTTTGTTAATACGTCCATTTTCTTCAACAATAATTACGTAATGCTCCGTATGTATGTTAACGTTACGCCTCAATACCCACAAGGGGTAGGCAGTTATGTTAGAAATTATTTATCTTTACGTCTCGTAATCTTTTCCCACTCTGTGCCGCTGGCACAACTATATTTTAGATCGAGTGGTCCCAAAACTTCGGCACTTCCACGTACGGCGTCGTCGGTGGCACTATGCCCCGTCACCTGCACACGTGAGGACCTAATGGCCGCGTCAGCGAATGGTATCCGCGTTGCTGAATTTTGGGCCAAACAAATTTAAAAAAATATGTTTATTTTTTCTCTTTTTGCTATCGACACGGTAAGCAGAATTCGGTGGCAGCGCAGAGGTCACTTTGACTGCATGTTTTGGGACACAGACAGCAGGATAGGAGGTGGAGCATGGTTTGCATCTCGTCAAATATACATACACAAAACTTTCTTCCCAGGGGGTAGGCAGAAACAACAGAAAATCACCTGAAATGATCCTTACGTACTCCTTGCTTCGTTTACGTTCATACAATCCGATCTTACATGCAATTCGGTTGCGCGTACCGGACCTCACTGAAGAACATCACCAATAAGACACATACTTATAAGTACACACATAGACACATGCATTACATTTGATTTACATAGTTTTTTTTTTTAAAAAAAACCTCTTGAAATTACAAATGAAAGAAAGAAAAATATTATATTTATTAAAATATTTAGCGATGCGGTATTTATGTGGAATATTTGCTACACACACAGGAAATACATACAGTAAAAAAGGAGCTTTTAAAACTATCAAAATTACATTAAAAACAAAAAAAAAGGCTTGTGTGAAGTCAGAAAGGCCTCCTATCTCAGCATAATGCTGCGATATTTAAAAAAATTATACCGCAGCACTATTTATATGATATTTAATAAATAGGTACTTTACGAAATAAAGTCAACGGCGAAGGAAGAGCTTGATATAATATTATGTAATTAAAAACTGTAATTTAAGTAAACTTATTTAACGGAAACTTAGGTAGTTAATTACCTAAGTAGCATCTGGTCAGTCCCACGGTAATTCTGTTAGGAAATAATTTATGATTACTTACTTAATAAACACCTAATTATTAATAGTGAGCAGTGCTTCAAGAAATTAAAAAAAAAAAAAATGTGTGTGAAATATAGGGTATTGTCGTAGTAGGTATACCTATCTATTACATAATCAAAATCAAAAGTCATTTATTCAAATTAGGCTGAGAATCAGCACTTTTTGAACGTCAAAATTACAAAAGACAGTCCCCCAAAAACGCCCGCCCTTCACATACCATGATGATCATCAATTGAGCCGAAAGACGTTCACAGCTGGACATAAGCCTCCCCCAAGCACCTCCACTTGGACCGGTTTTGTGCTTCTCGCAACAACGGGTTCCTGCGGCCTTCACAAGGTCGTCAGTCCACCTTGTGGGAGACCTTGCAACGCTACGTCTTCCGGTACGCGGAAATAAGAGAAATGTGAAGTCAAACCAATCTGCCTAGCCTTTTCCCAACTATGTTGGGGTAGGCTTCCAGTCTAACCGGATGCAGCTGAATACCTGTATTTTACACGGTGCGACTACCTATCTGACCATCACAACCCAGTTACTGGGTAAAACGATACCTCTCGATAAGACTGGTTGTCAGACCTTCGGGCTTCTAACGACCCGTAACGACTGTCACAGATCTACGAATGACAGCCGGGGCCAACGGCTTAACGTGCTCTCCGAGACAGGGAGGGTCTTGGTATGTAAAGATGGTCACCCATCCACGATTTAACAGCAGCAAGCGTAGCTTGACCTGATTGATTGAACCGTGCGGCTGATATAACTTAGCCACAAGCCCCTCGAGAAATATGAAGTATCCAGGCAAATTATCGCATTGTATTGTAGCGGTATCTACAACGCCCAACGATTGATGTTGGGAAATTATATCTATGGTAATTGCGCGGTAAACTCTGCTTGCGAGGTGCAGGATTTGCGTGACGTCAGTATGACGCATTGTTCGCATGTGGCGTTGTAGATACCGCTACAGTATTGTACTAGTTAGTTTAGAAATTATAGAGCTGCGCCTCTTACGTCATAATTTTGAACTTGGTAGTAGGAAAGAAAGAAAGAAAGATAGGGTTATCAGTCACTGAAACACGTGCACATAAAAAGATAAGTAAATGATAAATGATTTTATTTTGTAAGTAGGTTTGTACAAACACTTTTACACGTCAATCATAAATATTTTAAAACTAGATGAGGTCGGCGTTTCCTATCTGACTAGTCTGAGAAGAAAGGCCGATACAAACTCAGAGGTCACAGTCTCTTTTAAAGTTCAGACATAATCTTGGTCAGATCATACACCATGTAGGTCGATGTCTGAGATGGTCAGAAAGTTAATTGGAATAAAAATTGAAAACGTTCTGTACTGATATCGTCATATCGAGTCCATTTGGGCTCCATCGTGTTAACGGTCAACAATCAATTACTCAAACCCAAAACAAATACAAAACCAAACGCAAAACCCAAGTTCTACCAAGAAGGTCGCGATTACCCTAATTTTGCGTCTGAAATAGAGAAGTAGTGTAGTACAACGACAGATTATTGATCAGGAAAAACAAGGTTTCGAAAACACGCCTCATTGTCAATACTAACAAGGATTCACAGAAAAAAAATCTAAACACCTTGACAGAATTTCCCTGCACAACATCGCAAAAGAACGTACATTGAAAACGTTACTACAAAAGAAGTGATTTAAGAAAAAAAAAAACATGGAAACACGAGTGTTCTCACTTGTTTGCTTCCAAACGAGGCTCCGGGTAAAAAAAATACGAAGCCCTATTTTTTTCCACGGCCCCGTTTGCTAAATCACACTGTTAACTGGCATTTGTTTCGTTTAGAAGTCGACGAGTGCCTGAAGGATGCTCAGTCGAAAAATCTTATTAAATGTATTTCGTCAAACTAAGTTTGAGTTAGGAGTACTGTGCGCGTTGGAGTGGAGTGTAGTAGTTTTTTTGCGGCTCGTTGACGAAGTTTCTGCGAGATGTGTTCGGTGAAAGTTATTTTATTTTGATTATAAAGTTTTTATTTTTCTTTGGAAATGATTTTTCTGAAAAGAAAAAATATCTGAATTAGGTATTCACCCGCATAAGTTTCGATCCCGTGGGAATATTGGGATAAAAAGTATCCTATATGTTAATCCTGGCTATAAACCATCTGTGTGCCAAATTTCATCCAAATCCGTTCAGTAGTTTTTGCGTGAAAGAGTAACATCCATCCATCCTCATACAAACTTTCACGTTTATAATAATTAGAAGGATATCACCACTGTAATCTTTGTCCATAAGGTAGGGGTTTGTGGCTAAATATTAACAGCCGCAAGGGTTGATCTTCAAGGTTAAGCAATGCTTGCCGAGATCTGTCCGTGAGCATCCATTACATATCAAGACCCCTCCGTATCTCGGAAAGCACGTTAAACCGTAAGTCCCGGCTGTCTTTCGTAGAACTTTGACAGTCGTGACGCGTATGCATGGCTAGTCAGAAACCCGAAAGTCAGACAACCAATCTTGCCAAGTGGTATCATGTTACCCAGTAACTGTGTGGAGATCAGATAGGCAGTCACTCCATGTAAAATACAGGTATTCAGCTGCATCCGGTTAGACTTTAAGCCGACCCCACAGTTGGGAAAAGGTTAGGTAGATTTAGTATAAAAATCATCTCCAAATGTACCCACGCTTAGAAACGGTCAAAAGTAAAGTGAAAACAACATTTATATCTAATAAAGCAACAGGCAATATAATACATGATTCTCCTTTATTAACTAATTACTTACTAGGTAATACTTTTGTTACTTAATTAAGAATACAACAGCTGGCTCCAACGAATGGTCTCGAACTAATTATCGAAGGTTTTCTGGATAAATAGACACGTTTCTTTCAGGACCAGACTCCATTATAATATTTTTCTTGTAGGTATCTTCTGTTACTTTTGGTGATTGAAATTGTAAGCGATATAAAGTAGAAGGCTCTAATTGGTCTCCAGTGCCCGACGAGATCGATTGTGACGAAAGTTTTAAGATTCGAAGTGCGTACAAGACCAACTTTTTTTCAGTAATCTGAAGGTCAGAATTATTAGTCCAAAGTTGTCTACTGCTGAAACTACCCTATTGGGATAGCAGGTAGAGACTCGCCCAGTGGAAACGACCGTGACTTACGAGTTGTTAGGTCGTAGGTTCGAACTCAGGCAGGCGCTTTACTTTGTGTAAATTATTTCATCACCACTGCTCTCAAAACGGTGAAGGAAAACATCGTTAGGAAACCGGCATTTGCCAGAACCAAAAAATCGAAGACGTGTGACATCTAGCAACCCGCACTGGGCCTGCGATGGTGGATTACGGCCCACTCCCTCTCATACAACGACCTACTACACGATCTGTGTACAAATAGAATAAGATCATTTTTATGAACACTATTTTAATAACCTTTGGTAGTAATAAATACCTTAAAAAATCAATCAATCTCACAGAGAGGAAGTGTGTGTCCCAGCAGTGGGAACATTATAGGTTGATTATGCTTATGCTATGAGATAACAATAACACCATTCTACACACCCTATTTACGTCTTTTAGCGTCATATCCAAGTGTCATACACATTTTTGATTCCCCAAAGTGGCTCAGATATCAGCCATCTTATAAAAGCATCTATATTTCTCAATTCCCTGAACAGACAGCGATCTATATATATGTACATAATAAAATGTAATGGCGTCTTATTGATCCTATATAAGATGGTGTATGGAGCGATTTTCCTCCAGTTTACTCGGAGACAATGGTAGAAGCTGCTATTTTAAATCGAGCGTGCGTTATTGCAAGATTGTTGCCCTATAACAGCTTGAAGATACATATTGTCTAAATTGTTCCGTACCTTATCTTAGAGCTGGCAAGCTTTAAATGTAACTACTTGAATAACTATTGTTCTTTGATACTTTGTAAATGAACATTTCAACGGATAACAATACATGAGTAAAGAATTCACGACTCGAAGGACCAGCTGACTGATTCTCGTAATTAAAAACGTTCAAAATCTAGTTGCAATCTCATCTCAGCGACAATCAATGTAAAAAATTTAAAGAAATTATAGGCATTTTTGACAGATTGACGCTGAGAACAGACTGTGAACGTTTTTAACGTTATGGGAATTGCCCCTCAGGTTTTGTTAATCCAAGCAAAACCAATGCCAGACCATCTAAGTGCCTATTAATTCCGTTAACTTACAGAACTGTGACAAATCGTATTTTCCTCACAAAAATAAAATACCAACTCCTATTTATTCGAGAGGCTTGAACAGGCACGCAGAACCACAAAACTAAGGGCCTCGAAATACCAACAGAAACTCTCTTCAAGGGCACACCCCATTGCCCTTCATATCTTCAACTCTTCCACATCTAAAGCACCATTACCGTCTCGCAACAGCCCTTTACAAGAGCAAATATTATTTTTATTTTCATTTAATTGTGGGCCTTGGCCCGTTGTTGCCGAAAGTTCTCGTAACGACTGAACTTGCAAACGCTCTCCCGACACTTAAGTTGATTTAAGTAATTTCGCAGTCGCCTCGTGAATTTGGAATGCGACGGACGTCTGTGTGGTGATAAAAACTGGCTTGGAACCTTGTTACTTTGAGTGGAATTTGCATTGTTGTAGGGGATAGTGGTTTTCTTCAGTTAAGCTGTTGAGTAAGGGTCATTTGAATTTGAAGATCACTGATCTACTCTTCATCCATACTTTAATGTTATAAATGCAAAAGCAACTCTGTCTGTCTATACAGGGTGGCAGGGAAATCGACACGCAAACTGTAACCATGGATCCAGCACATGAGTTTAGACCCCATAGAGTCGAAATTTTTCGTCGGTTATTAAAAAAAAAAAAATTGCTGTTCCATACGTAGGTATTGCACTTTACTAGTAAACAGAAGTTTTGTTTTTTATAACCGACGAAAAATTTCTACGCTATGGTGTCTAAACTCATGTGCTGAATCCATGGTTACAGTTTGCGCGTCGATGTCCCTGCCACCCTGTATGTCTGTATTTTGACCTTACAACGGCTGAACGGATTTAGGATTTGGCACACGGATAGACCGTTACCTGGTTTAGGAATTCAGGACATAATTATGATACGTTTTATCCCGGTAGTACGTTCCCGTGGGAAAATTTTTGACTTTCGGGTGAAGCCGTGAGCTAAGGCAAAAAAAAGTCAAATAAGTCAACCTCTCCCATTATTAATGTCATAAAAATGATCGATTTCGTTCCACTAGCAAAGATTTGTCACCAGCTATATACTCACTCAGTAACCGAATATTGCCGAAGTTAAATGAACCACTTATAGAATTCTATACAATTCCGAACTCTCTGTCCCGAAGCAACGATCTACCCCGATTCGGATCCAAACACCAAATTAATAATCCAAGAACTGCCCCACAGGGTACATTGAACTCCAAATCGCTTACAACTTGTATCACAACTTACCCCACGAGGCAACAAGCTTTCTAATTGAGGGCATACCTCCGAGGTCCCTTTAAAACTAAGTTTGGACATGTCTAAATAATCCAGGCACATTCAAATATATAATTTAACGCTTCGAATAATCCGTTAATTAAAGTTTATTTGTAATGGAGAAATAAGTCGTTCTCCTGAAGTAAACTGAACTTTATTTCTTGGTCTCCAGGGTCGCAAGAAGTTGATCTTGAATTGTTTATGAGTTTGGATTTATACGTTTCGTGTAACTGCCGTGTGGTCACCCTGAGTGTCGTAAAAGAGTTTGAAAGTATTTCAGACATAAAAATAGCTTTTGTTTTTCTAATTTGTGATATTGCTCTTAGAAAGTATGAAAGAAATAAATAACATAATCATCATGAGGGTTAGGCTGACGTCTACCTAAAGTAAACCCACATTTAGCCATTTACGATTAATTAATTAATTTATTTATTTATCCTCACTGGTCACTCAATGGAGCAAAAATTCACTTCATGTGCTGCTTTCCATCCATCCATCCTGTGCGCGGTGGACATCGAACGAGTGGGGATGGATCACGCACGCTCACGCAGCGTGCAAGTGCAACGTTTCGCCATAGCCCCCTATCACATACATAAACTTACACAACCCCAACCACCCCAACCTACATTATCCTTCCATATTACCCATTCATTGCGAATTTTGAAATTTGGTAAAAAAAAAAAAATTTAGTCCCATTATGTAATAGGGAGCGAGCCTATTACCCTCAACCAGACACCAATTCAGAGTCTGGCCTGATACTGAGCTTTTCCTGATGGAAAAACCCATATAACACTTTGCCTCACCTGGAAATCGAACCTAGGACCTCAGGCTCAGCAGTAGCGCTTGCAACTAGTCCAACGAGACAGGAAAATAAAGGAATTTGCTGCAAAATTAAGATATTGGCTGGAACCAAATATTATTCAAAGACTGGTCTAGTTAGAAGGAAGAGATATAAAAAATTGAGGGCCTCCAATGTTAGCCTCAAAATGGTATCATTCGACGCAGCCTTTCACAGCTTCCTGCTCCTAAGTTGATGCAAACCACTTGGTTCTTCATCTTTTGCCTGGTCACACTGGTCGTTGGTCCTTCTAGTCAGAGCTCGCTAACACTTTAATTAGCTGAATTTTCAAGGTATGACAGTCACACCAATTCTTTATGAAGTGCCTCTTTCTTCTTTAGGCGCACTTTGCGCTGTTTCAGAACAGTGAACGAAACTGCGGGTCTACTCCCTAAGCACAACGTTCATATTTTCGGGCGTTTCCAACTACGTGTCTCTTACGGACATATTATTAGTTAGGGGCCAAAACTAGAAATTAATGACCTAACAATTCGACAGTTGTCCCTACTACAGATACATTTTTGCCCGTCCGAAAAATTCAATATGACACTTGATTAGATGGATCTACTACTTTCGGACGGGCTGGGACATCATTGACGGACTAAAGAGGGAAGATACCATGAACCGTTCCGCTTGATCGTTGACGCTTCATCGCGTATAGCTCCAGTCGGGCGGTGACGCTGAATCGGGTATATTCGGCTACAGTCCGTCGGTGACGCCGAATGGCATATCCTCGGCTCTAGTCGGACGGTGACGCTGACTCGGGTAGAATAGATAGTCGGCGCTGAATCGCGTATACTCGGCCCCAGTCGTAAGTTTTAACTTTTATCGTGCGGTCATAAGCAAACAACACCCTTTTTTTTAATAGCCAGCCGATCCCCATAATTTTGGATAACACAGTCCTGATTAATCAAAATCTTGTCGCAATAAAGGGGACAACCCGTACCATTAATTCCATGAATTCCAATTCGAAATAAAACATCCCTCTATCGGACAAAAGTCGAATTAACACAGACATTAAAATTCAAATAATTGCGTGCCGTACTTTATCAAAACGAATGGATGCGAGGAGCTAATTTATATTTCATCCCTCCGGATGAAAAACACGTCGAATTTCCCTTTAAAAATATACATGTTATGTGTTTAAGAATAATTTGTGAAGAGCTTTATACATATTTGACAGGCCTTCCCTGAGGTAATCATTTTTTACCGACTGTGCTGCAAAAGGATGGTTTTGAATTAGGTATTTGTTTATTGTTTTGTTTACATATTTTTCGACAATTTGGGTCCATTGGGCAATCTAGAGTCTAGACAAAATCAAACTGGTTGCTAATTTAATTGTATAATTTATATTTTTATGATATTGATTTTACGTTCTGCGATAACATTAATTCACACACTTGTTAAAATTTTAGGAAAATAATCACACTTACAATATTTGCAAATATGTGAGCATGATGTATCTATCATATAATTAATTTACCTATCATTGCTTTATTTTAAATTATTTTCACCTATTGTGGTATCATATAAAATTTTATTAAAGGTGCATCGTCTTCACATATAATAACAAAATTAATATACAAGCTGTTGTTTTGCACCCTCATCAAATTTCAGGAAGCTGTTATGAAATACATAAATAATCAAATAAAATTACGATCCCTGGGAAATAATGAATACATACTAATTGTTGTTTTAGTTACTTAAGTTTGACTGTATTTCAGAATACACCACTTTCAAAGAACAGAATCGCGTTATGGTATTGTATAAGCGGCCGCGCTTTTATGTGTGTGTAAAAGGGCAGTTAGTGCGGTCTCACACAGGCCGCGTTTTAAAAGGTCCCACACATGCCGATTTCAGAAAATTAGAAAAAAAACCTAGGTACTTATTTTATTATTGATTCGTGTCGAGAATCAGTAGCATAGTTACCTCCTTGAATTTGACGAGGATGCAAAACGACACCTTGTATACAAAATATTGCAAAACATTTTATATGTGTAAAGGTGGAGTTTCTTGCCCATTCTTATCCATACGAAACTACCATTTTGCCATTTTGAAGGGTCGACTAGAAACAAATATATTTTTTTGAAAATTTGGACGTTCAAAAGTGCCTCTTATGCGCCTATTTGAAATAAATTATTTGAACTTTTTCGTTATGTTTAGGACGGTACGTATACATGAGTCAATCAGTTTCATTTTGTCGTATATTACAAAGTAGGTAATATTATTAACAAAAACATTTTTACAACAAAAAAAAAAAACGACCGACTCCCATAAAAACATTAGGTATGTACAAAGTGAAAAATAACTTTAATTTTGGAAGACGGTGGTGAAAAACGAAATACAAAAAAGAAATACAACCGGTGTCGTTGAGTTCGCATTTCGTTGTTTGCCACCGACTTCCGAAATTAAAGTTATTTTTCACTTTCTAGTGTCTATTTGGAAGTCAGTTGTTTTTTTTTTTGCAAAAAAGTTTTTATTTTTCACTTTTAAGATGTAATTTTTACCAATAATTTTGGTTTAAAAACCAAACTACTGAACCGTTTTTGATGAAATTTCTATGGGAGCAATCTGAATCCTTACATAAAAAAAGTAATTTTGCAAATCGGCTTATAAATAACGGAGTTCAGTTGAGGTAACAAACATAAAAAAAAATACAGTCGAATTGAGAACCTCCTCCTTTTTTGAAGTCGGTTAAAAAATACGTGGAAGAGAAAAAGCCAGGGGCTGCAGTCTCGACATTCATAGCGATCACTTTACGACCGAATTCGGTCGCAAAGTCCCGGATTGACAGGTGTAATGTATGGAGTGACAGGACTTTGCGACCGAATTCGGTCGTAAAGCGATCGCTATGAATGTCGAGACTGCAGCCCCAAGTCCCTAAGCTTTTGATAAGCCAGCATAGTAATATTAGCCTTCGAATATCTCTAATTACCCATTCGTCCCTGCCTACGTATCCGTCTTTGTGTCACCTTTTTTCTTCGATTAGCAGAATTTCACGTCTTACCCATTGCTCCTAAATTCTAAGGTATTCCTCAAATGATCCCTCTCATTGTTTCCCGACCAAATATTTTACCAATCAGTGGCATATCAATATTAAAGCTTTATCAGCAGTCTAAACCCACCCTAAAAGGTATTAAGCCCACGATTGAAACAACAGCTTTAAGATATTCAAATAATCTTGCCCAATATCCGAATATTATTTACCTGAGCCAATCTATCAGGGGTAGCCACAGGAGATCTTTTCTTAATAAATCCGTATCCCCTTTGTGTGCAAAACTTATTCGCCTCAGCTTGGTTTTAATAAAATTCCCAAGACAAACTGGCTATTAGAATATTCCTGTAATAACTGAACGATAAACAGATGCTTATTGGACGAGAAAAACTCATAACTTTCAACTATGTAGCGGTTTTCCTTTAGCCTGTTGAAAAAGGTTCTCGTTCGTGTTTTGCACTTCTTCGTTTTTAATTTCTCGTTATTTTTGTTGACTACGATTAAACATATCGAACAGCAGGTTCGCAGGTTGACCCGTATAAGTCTCGATCCCGTGCAAATTTCGGGATAAAAAGCTTAATTCAGGTCATAGTGTGCTAAATCCATTCTGCCGCTTTAGCGTAACAAAATAAAAACAAACACAAAAAATCTTTTCACTTTTAATATTAGATTACATGGAACGATGGTTTCATTTTGTAATCGGAAATGATGAGAATTCTTTCCTCGTATCAACACGAGTTGAATCGAAAATAATTGATGCCGTGATAAAAATGTTAGCTAGTCAGGGGGTCTACTCCGAAGTGCAAAGTGCGAATGTTCGGATCGAACCGACGCATGGCCGAACCGAATATTATTGAAAAATGCGAAAAAAGTTCGGATCGGTTCAGTTGGGTCGGGACCATAGTCAATATTCGAAAGAGTGTAGGAGTGTAGGATCGGGATCGACCGAACCAAATAGTAACTTCGTAGCAGGAAACGGCCGAACATTCGGCCGTTTCCTGCTACGAAGTTACTATTTGGTCTTCACAATGACATTATTGTAAAACATTTTAAAAGAGTAACATTGAAGTTTCTTGCCCAAAGGGAAGGGAAAGAAAGGGGCGACTAGAATCATTTTTTTTTTGTAAATTTTGACGTTCAAAAGTGCCTTTTATGGCTTTGATTTAAAAGGTCAGGTCAGGGTTTGGTTAATACACGTCAAAACATCCAGGACGGTTGATTCAACACGGAATTCGGGATCCCGAGGGATTATTTAGAACGAAAAGTTCAAACAGCATATCAGAACATTATCTTTGAACTAATCTCGTCCATTGGACTCATCAAAGAGGGTCAAAAGTAGTAAAAGCACGGGACGCCGTAAAGATAAGGTGGTCTTTTGTGCGACTGATAATACGGTGACGTTGACACCCTGACCCTCTGGCTAATACACCTTACCTACAGACCTTGACACTGGCGTGTGGACTTTTTAGAGTAGTTGTTTGTTTTTTTTTTTTTGGTAGCTTTTAGTTTTTGAATAGCTGGTGCATGGACCCTCGTAGAGGAAAAACCTCTGTCGTAACCTCTGTGGTGGTGGCCAGTCGGTTAGGTACTGGGGCTATCTATGCAAAAGATATGGGCTTTATATTTCGGCGTTTTCTAGGCAAGAAACTGTATTTCTATGCTTATCAAATCAAATCAAATTCTTTATTTCAGACCAAAGATGATGATTGTAAAGTAATTTTTTTTCTAGAGTTATGTTTAATTGGATTTACAATTATTTATACATTCTTAATCTGACGTTGAATTATCTCTTGAACTGACATAGGGATAACTTTGTCATCAATTAATTAATTTTGTTCCTTAAAATCCTCCTGCATAATTCTATTTGTAGTTACCGTCTTTTTTTTATTTAATTAAAATTATCTTTTTTCAGGTAAGTTACATTTTGGAGAAACAGCAGTCGTTGCATCTATTACGTGAAAACTTTTTGAGAGGTAACATTTATATTTCGTAATTATATTCATTTTAAATACTACTGTTGATCATCAACTTTTGCCTAGCCTTTTCCCAACTATGTTGGGGTCGGCTTCCCTTAGTAAGACTGGTTGTCAGATTTACGAGCTTCTGACGACCCGTAACAACTGTGAAAGATCCACGGATGACAGTCAGAACCAACGGATTAACGTGCTTTCCGAGGCACCCCTCCGTGCCTCGGAAAACTGCTCTGGAAGCTCTTGGTATGTTGATGGTCTTTATCAGAGGGGCAATTCTCGTAATTTTAAGAACGTTCACAGTCTAATCGCAGTCTCAATCTGTCAAAAAAATACTCAAATTTCCATAAATTTTGACAAGTTTTTGACATTTGTTTGTCGCCGAGATGAGACTGCGACTAGATTTTGCACGTTTTAAATTACGAGAATTGGCCTTCTGATGTCTGCATCTGATGTCTTGTGTGTCTTTTAGTCTGTGCTAAATAAATTTATTTTCTTTCTTTCTTTATAACATTCTGTTTCATTTATCTTCAAAATAAGACAACACAAACGGACCATCCCAAACACTTATGGCCATAAAACTAATTTAATTTCCAGCAGTATAATATAGTTTATTTCGCCATTCATTTAATTAAGACCTCCGCGAGCTCTCCCTTTAATTAAACGAACTCATTTAAATTGGTTTATTTATTTATCAGTTATAACGACGACTGTTTTAAGCTTCTTATGAAGAGGGAGTAAGTGGCTTCTCATTACAGTGAGTAAAAAGAAGGGCTGTGCTGGATACATATTTTTGAGGATGAGAATCACTCATTGTTTTTGCTTGCTATGTTTGTGTTTGTGTCTAAAATCAAACTGCCTAGGCAGATTTAACGGTCTTTTACTTGTGGTTTAACCGGATGCAACTGAATACCAATATTTTACATGGAGTGACTGCCTATCTGACGTCCACAACCCATCTACTTGGGTGGTGGTACGTGGTAAGACTGGTTGTCAGAGTTTTGGGCTTCTGTCACCCATCCACGAACTGACTGTAGCAAGCGTAGTGGCACCTTCAATCAACCCGTGCGGATGTTATTATGTAGCGACGAGCCCATCCTGTTTGTATATTGATACAAAAGTATAAAATAATGTCTTGTTGGGACGAATGTTGCTACAATTGGCAACAAGGGATGCGTATCAAAAAAACACTGGAGTCTGCGTGGTTGTCACAGTCAAATTAAATTGACAAAGTATCAGTGACATTACAGGCACGTGAGATATTACAGCTGTCTTTTTTAGCAACGCATTGGAACACTCTTGAATGAAAGGGTTCTAGATTTGTGCCGGGTTTATGGCAGTAGGCTCGTCCTTTATTACATGGGACTTCAACATAACTGGCGAAATGTGGGTGTACTATAAGTCACTACCTAACCCTTTGGGGATTACAGTCGTGATGTTATGTTATAATATTCTAATGTAACTTACGACAATTTAAAAAAAAACTCACGACAAATGCACCTAGCTTCTGACGTTTCATAAGTCCATGTTGGTTCATGTGAAATAAAATATTTTTATTTTTCTCTGTAAATATTATTATGACACTTTAAAAACACATTCACCAAAATGTTGGTGTACAGTTTTCTGTATAACTTCTATCCATCAAGTCAGCGTTTGGCCAGTTTGACTTGTAACCACATAATAACCGGATTAGCGGTCACCCCACTACATTTGATCAATATCTCGACACAGTTACGAGCTTATTATATTAACTCAGCAAGCGTGCACTTTGCTAGTGGGTACTTAACACCCCCCTCCCCCCAATTAAGAGGTATTAAGGCACTACCCTTGCACACCCCTAGTTTAAGCAAAGTAAATTAATTTTAGCTCCAATTTACATAGAAGCGTCTAAATTTTACGTCGTGTGCACTTTATGAAATATGTCTGCGTTTTGTCGGTCAATCACCATCTTTTTGTTGGCTGCTTGCCCGGGTTCTGAGGTCCTCAGATAAAGTCTGTATGGGTAGTTCGACGAAAGTTATCTTTTAATACTAGACTCTTTTTAATGGTGAAGTTTGGCATTCTTCTCTATAAGAATCTACTACGCTTTGGAATTGGCGACTAGTTTCATCTTTCTCACTGACCGACCCCTTGGAAATTCAAAATAGCCTATAATTGGTTTAATTGAAATAAATGCTTTAATGAGCAGTTGTGGCCCAGTGGTAACGCCCCCCTCCGCCCCCCACCTTACGACTTGTAGGTCATGGGTTCAAACTTAGTTAACTGCTTTACTTTGTGTAAATAATGTCTTCACCGTTGATATTGAAATGGTGAAGGAAACCAGCTTGTCCTAGAACCAAAAACATTGAAGACACGTGACATCTACTACTAACCCTCAAAGGCAATCACGCCACGTAAAATACTGGTATTCAGCTGCATCTGGTTGGACTGGAAGCCGACCCCAACATAGCTGGGAAAAGGCTAGGTAGATGATGCTGCGAACGTATAATATTTGAAACTTGTATCTACATACTTGCATGTCGGAATACTGATTTCAGGCAGCTGAAAAAGCTAATTTGCGTGCAAGTATTTCTCAGTTTATCTACGTATTCCACCAACATTTAATTTCTACTCTATAAAACTTATCATTTAAAGCACAGCCAATAAAAAATAACCTACGTTTATTTTCAGCCAGACTTTCCAGTCAGGGTCACAGTATTTGCGGATTAACTCACCAGCAATTTAAAGGAGAAAATTCCGGAGGTCTAAACAATTTCATACTTATCACGGAGCGAGAGGCGTGACCCTCCTTATAGGCTATCTTATCAAGAGGCTCTTCGCCAATAAAATTGTCTAACCTTGTGAAAATCAATGGATTCTCACGCTAGGGATGTTGTTGGAAAATTGACGCGGATATTTTTTTAGAACGGATATTTTTTTCGGATCTTACTGCGGATATTTATTTGTTTCGTCTTGTTGAAGGCTATGTTGAGGAATGGAAGTTTTGAGTACGAATGTGGATGGCTATAAGAGTAGGGGAACACCAAAGAAAAAACGATGTATGGATTGTGTGAAAGATGATATGACTCGAAAGGGAGTGACTACCGAAATAGTAGATAGAATAGAAATATAAAACGACTAATAGAGCAGTATGGAAGAAAAAGATAAGTTGCGTCGACCATCAATACATAAATTGGGATAGCGGGAGAATGAAGGTGATGTTCGGGAAGGCTTCTAGAGTACTCAGTTTTACACAATCAGCAGTTACTGCAATGCCTCTCAATAGTATTTTTATCACAATTAAAACTACTCGTGGAGTCTGGAAGAGTCAATGTACCAAGAATGTCCATCCATTATCGAATAGAAATTTGAAACGGAAAGCGTAGCAGGTTGTAAAGGTATCTATCAGGTTGATTAGTTTGCGATTCTTACTTTGCGATATTACTATGTCCTAATCTGACAACCAGTCTTGCCCAGGGGTATCGTGTTACCCAGTGACTAGGTTGTGGAGGTCAGATAGGCATTCCAGCAGTACTTTTCCGCGGGATAATTTCCGACAACCACACAGTCGAGGCCGTGGACAAAAGCTAGTATCATAATATGTATACAGGTGACAAAGAGTTCGAGCAAAAATAGGATAATTAATTTGGGATTCTATTAATTATATACGAGTACGATATCGATCGTATGGTTTTGGAAGCAGTGTGGGCCGCTTATTCAAACTCTGTATATAAAATGGGAATAAAGGATTTCCAAGAAAAATAATTTCTGTTTCGTCCCATTCACATTTGTATTTCATTGTAATATTTGTATATGCCACTCAAATCATTCGACTCAGCCTTTTCCCAACTATTTTGCTAACATAGCCTAGATGCTTGTGGCTAAGTAATTCAAACTCAAACTCGAATCATTTATTTCAATTAAACCATTTACAGGCACTTTTGAATTGACGGCACGGTTGGCGCAGTGGTTAAGCGATTGACTGCTGCGCTGCGTGTCGCGGGTTCGATTCCCGCACGGAACAAATATTTGTATGACCTACATGTATTTGTTCCGAGTCTGGGTGTTTTTCTATCTATAATATGTATGTATTTACAAAAAAAAAAAATTGTATATAAGTAGTTTATCAGCCATCTTGTTACCATAACACAAGCATTAGGTTGCTTAGCTTGGGACAAATGGTGCTGTGTGTGAAATGTCCAGGGATATTTATTATTATTATTATTAATTGTCAAAATTAAATAGTCGGTCAGTTAGTCAGAAAGTTGAAGCTAGTCGCCCATTCCAAAAACGTAGATCTCTATGGAGAAGAACAATAATAAAAAAATAAGAACAAAGAATAATAACAGCCGCATGGGGTCGATCAATCCGGTTAAGCTCTGCTTGCCGCGTTTGGTCCGTGAATGGGTGACCATTTTAACATACTAAGACGCCTCCGTGTCTCGGAAAGCACGTTAAGCCGTTGGCCCCGGCTGTCAGTCGTGGATCTTTGAGTAGTGGGTCATCAGAAGCCCGAAAGTCTGACAACCAGTCTTATCAAGCGGTATCGTATTACCCAGTAACTGGGTTGTGGAGGTCAGCTAGGCAGTCCCTCCATGTAAAATACTGGAAGCTGACCCCAACACAGTTATGGCCGATTCCTATAATTTACGGACCGTTATTGGTTAAAATTAAGACTCCTGTATCTTTACCAATAATGAAGCAAAGACCTCATAGCTTTGGATAAACCCTAGTCTACTATGCAAATCTATGGTACTAGATATTACAGGTCAAACTAGCCTACTGATCTGTTTATATGCCCAGTTTGATAGTAAAAAATGCTACCGTTCGTAAGCAAAACGATTCGTTTTTGTTTATAGGAACCGAGCATTAAAAAGCAAGACAGATGATGACTTTGCGATACTACATACAAGCCCCTCTCGTATACTCAAATATTTTGGCATGAGAGTGGTTTTTCATATAAAATTGTATATGTTAAGTGACATCGTATTAGTTTCAAATTGACTCTCGTTCATGCAATATATTTTGCATAAATGGAATCATATTTTGCGGTTCAAACGTTTTAAGAGTATTGCTATTTTAAATTATGCATGTATTTCAAATTTTCAGCTCAAATATTATAATGTTTTAGTCATAATTGTCTTTGCTGTTTAATTTGTTATTAAAATCGATTGTATAATTTTGCAATTATGAATATTCATTTGTGAACTAAAACTACTATTTCATTAAAAATCTAATATTTTAACAAACATATATAACGTTTTATATAAAACCCCAAAGAGAAAAGAGGTCAGGTTGTATTTTAAGAAATATTATGAGTTTATAAGGAACAGAGCCAAATATCCGCACATAAGTTTCGGATATTATTAAGGGTGACATCCTTATTTCTCTCATCTCACCTCTAGTGTATTTTAAAAGATATCCGCAAAGACTCAAGCGTGAAGTCCTAGCAGTCAATTTGGAAAACAAATGAAATTACAGCTTAACTCCTACCAGATACTGTTCAGAATTGTTTGGAGACCTTCTATTTTTTGGAAAACTTTCTTCGATTTATTTAAGAATACTTTTGTGAAGAGTTCTTAGTTTATTTTTCTTTATTTGCCAGATCAATGGTTTTGAAAGCATGGATCTTAAACTTTTATCTTTTACGCTAGTGGAATAAGTGCCCAAATTGCGTATCACACTATCACAATCTGAATCATTTTGAAGGATATTGCTAGTCCATCGCTTCAAATGTTCGAAAAATTTGTCGGCTCAACAACGTAAATAACGCAATGTATGTTGTTGAACTGTCAAAATGGAACCCATTGCTATTGATAGTGTGTTACGCAACTACCCCGCTGGGGAGTTCAGAAGGGGGGAAATATGGATTCGGAAAGTGCATCATAGTATCGGAAATGTTAAGGTTTCGCTCATAATGGTGTATGGGGGATATAATAGCATACTTTACTGAGAAGACATGGTTCTTTTAAGGTTTCTGGAAACGCCATACACGAAGAGAAAATAGAAAAATCATCTCGACATACAGACGCTGAAACTGAATGAAGAAACTGTCAATTTTTCCCAATCAACCTTGAACCATAATTTTCTAGCGATTAAGTTGAAAATCTTTTAAAGTTTGACAGATTGTTGTGTATTCCTACGAGATCGAAACTTATGCGGGTGAAACTGCGGGGCACAGCTAGTAATATTATAAATGCGAAAGTTTGGATGGATGGATGTTCGTTACTCTTTCACGCACAAACTACTGAACGGATTTTGATGAATCTGTACAGTAATATAGCTATATATATATACATCAAAATAACACATAGGGTACTTTTTGTCCCGATATTCTCACAGGATCGACACTTATGCGGATAAACCGCGGGGCGCTGGTAGTTACGTTATGTTATTTTAAAAAGGCTTTAAAAAGCACAACAGCCTGTCCCCTTTGTATCACCCTTTCAACCCCCGATCATAGCAAAACAAGTAAATAAAGTCGTTTCTCGTCAAGTGGATGAGGGTTTACGTTCCTGTTTACGAGACAACTGCGAGGACTGCGAGAACGAGAAGGCGCGGGATGTGTTTTACGTGCGACCAAGTTTAAATATATATTTTTATGTTAGGGGGTGTGTTTATAGTGGGGTTGTAGGGCTGACGTTAAGATTTGTTGAAAGGGTTGGGTTTAAATGAGATGTCTCGTTTGGTTATTGAATTGTCTGCCAATAATCGATGGTGTTGTCTTTGGTCGTTTCTAGTTTTATTATCCTACTAATATTATAAATGCGAAAGTTTGTATGTATGGATGTATGGATGTTTGTTACTCTTTCACGCAAAAACTACAGAACGGATTTGGATGAAATTTGGCACACAGACTTTTTATCCCGATATTCCCACGGGATCGAAACTTACGCGGGTGAAACCGCGGGGCGCAGCTAGTTACTATATACTATTAGTCATGCCTTACTTACACCTAGTCTATACCCCTTCGGAAAATATAAGCGTGTTACCTAATAAATAAAAATATATTTTTTTTAACAATTTAGAAGAAAAAAGTGTTCGTATTATTTGAAACTTTTTTATGCATTATGTTATTTCGCATTCTAATCATCGATTTTATCCTGCAAAATTTTATGGCTAGAAACTGCCAACCCTAAAAAATAGCCCTCCATAGGTGTCGACGTCCATTTTGTTTTATTCTCCGTTTTACGAGCGCTCCTGTGGTTTAACATTCGAAAATCTATAATTTATGTCGAAGATATTATCCTTATGTTTGCGTTTTATCCTGCAATGAGGACTGCCTTGTTGTTCGAGTGGTTGCAAGCGCTATTGCTGAGCAAGAGGTCCTGGGTTCGATTTTCAGGTTAGGTTATTGAGTTTTTTTATCAGGAATGTTTCTGTAACAGCCCGAAGTCTGCGGGGTAGTTGCGTAACACACTATCAGTAGCAATGGGTTTCATTTTGACAGTTCAACAACATTCATTGCGTTATTTACGTTGTTCAGCAGAAACATTATTCGAACATATGAAGCAATGGATTAGCAATATCCTTCAAAATGATTCAGATTGCGATTGATAGTGTGTTGGGCAATTGGGGTGCTGGATAATTATGTGCCCGGTCGATGATAATAGGCTCACCTCCTGGGACTTAAACATAATTGGTGAAACGTAGACGGATGAAAGGTACCCTTCTATTACCTAGACCTTCGGGAAAACAAGCGTGATGTTATAATAATAATATCCCTGGACATTTCACACAGCACCATTAGTCCCAAGCTAAGCAACCTAATGCTTGTGTTATGGTAACAAGATGGCTGATAAACTACTGGCTGCTTGTGTTATGTCAAGCTATTTTGCGTTATAATAAAATTAATGGTCATAAAACTTGTTACAAGATTTGTGTACGAAGTTTGGATGCTGACAAAGTCATTGTGAAAGAAAAACATCGCTGAAAAAAGCCATTCCAGTTTTTCGCACGGTTTCATTAATATAAAACAAAGCTGTTTGATACTGTTATCAGAAATCGCCGCATGCCGATGATCTAATGGCTGCGTCAGTGAGCGGAGTTCACGCAGCTGAATTTTGAGTCAAGTTATGTTTGAGTTTTTTGCAATTGGTACGCTAAGAAGATCACAAATCAGATCGTAACATTGTAATAATTTGTAAATAAGAAAGACCGATGGCTGGTGGAGTAGACGAGTCCTGGGCGGAGACCGCGTATCAGCAAGCGTTGTGTGGGACGCCCTCCAGCTAGATGGATGGATGACCTAAAGAAGGTGGCTGGGATGGACTGGATGCGGAAGGCGGAGGACAGGGTGTAGTGGTGCAGCCTGGGAGAGGCCTATGTCGAACAGTGGACTGCAATAGGCTGACTTGATTGTAAATAAGATATGCTTCAGTGGTTATTTTGTTGACAGATGCATTCTCCAATTTGCATGCTAAAAATGTGTATATCTGAATGTTGACAACCAAGGTAATCCTACGCTTGCAGCCCTTAAATAAAGACTGAAATTAAACATAGAGGAAATGCTCATTCAATAATTTTTTCTATATAATTTTTCTGCGATTTCCACAACTCTTTTCTCATAAGCTTTTCCTGAAAGTGGTCAACAACACAAAACAAAAACCATTACAAAAATCACTCGTCTCTTCACAATGCCATATCCCACAAACTTCGTCACACACACACTCTAACACACAAGATCGGTCGTCACGGAGAACATTACAGTTTTATTGGAAAAGTTCCGTCCAGCCCGACGTGGGGACACCAGCACTAGATAAAAATGCACGTAAGTTAGGTACACCTACACACTATATATGAGATTGTTCGTACCCGTTTTAGAGTCAAAGAGTTTAAAATTGTAATGGTAATAAGAATGCAAGGGGGAGACGGAAAGTAGTTAGTTATGCAGAATGCCATCATGGCAGACGGTGGCAATAAAGTTGGCATTCGCCACCATATTTGTCGCCACTATACAATTTCTTCTTGCACGAGTAGCGACCGTGTACCGGAAGACGTAGCGTTGGAAGACCTCCCACAAGGTGGACTGGTGACCTTGTGAAGGCCGCAGGAACCCGTTGGATGCGAGAAGCGCAGAGCTGGTCGAAGTGGAGGTGCTTGGGGAAACCTATGTCCAGTAGCGGACGTCTTTCGGCTGAAATGATGATGATGATGCTTATGTAACAACCGTGAGCGTTGCTGAGAGAGAAAGACAAGTAAACGCTCCGGGTGTAAATAATCAACTATTCCTACTTTCCTATTTCCTACTAATATTATAAACGTGAAAGTTTGGATGGATGGCTGTTTGTTACTCTTTCACGCAAAAACTACTGAACGGATTTGGATGAAATTCGGCACACAGGTGGTTTATAATCATGATTAACAGATAGGATACTTTTTATCCCGATATACCCACGGGATCGAAACTTATGAGGGTGAAACCGCGGGGTGCAGCTAGTAATTATATCTCTTTGACTTACACCGGGCTCACAATCTTTTGTACGTTTCTTGAGCAAGAAAATCATTGATAGCTAATCGCTTCCTCGTCGGCGATGAGACAGGTGCCTGAGAAAGACAATAAAAAACAAAAGAGGGAGTTGGAAACTTCCTTCTCTCCATCTCGTCATCTTTATCCGAGGTGCGCACAATCTCCACCTATTAGCATATGCCCGATAAGTTCGAGGAGGGAATATTTTAACTCGAGACCAATTTTCTTTCGTTCACTTTAGAATAAAGGTAGGGCGATGTTAGGATATTGGCTTGGAAAGTGTTCAGTGATGAAGGTGGGTTGTAAAAAATATTTTGAGTAAAGGCATATTATTTCTTTAATGAATACCTAGAAGATAATGCAATGTATAATTATTTGGTAAAATACTGTGCATTTGATCTGTGACGTTTGTCTTCTAATAATAATATAATTATTACGATGTTGGTCCCATGGAGAAAGTTGTTCAGTTTGATGATCTGTACCACACCCTTAAATTTGGCTCCTTTTTGAAAATAAACCCTGTAAGTATATCTCCTACTCTAACTCCTTCAGAACATACATGCCACTTGACTAATGAGACCTTTTTCCAAAAATAAAATACTAAACTGTACTAAGACATCGTTATTTTTCCAATACGCAACACTCCGTCAATTTCGGAACTTTTTCACGAAGCCTCCCTGCTCCTAATTCTTCGCTTCCCAACACAGTCAGCATTACATTCGTTTGTAACTCAATATGTTACCGGCACGTGCCACACGTATGTTAGGTGTCATGTGTTCACGCGCGCTGTCACATGGGTATCAGCGGGTTGAGAGGTCGCCAGGGATCAACGTGTTTGGATACCTGATGGAAAGCAATGGATCGGAAATACTGCGAATTTAAAGTTGATAAATGGTAACTTGTGGTTCATTCTTGTCGTTACGGGTATAGTCAGAGCCGGGAGACTCAAGTTCGTGTGATTTGGTTGTCAGCCCTAAAGTCTAACAACCAGTCTTACCAAGGGGTATCGTATTACTCAGTAACTGGGTTGTGGAGGTCAGATAGGCAGTCGCTCCATGTAAAATACTGGTATCCGGCTGAATCCGGTTAGACTGGAAGCCGACCCAACATGGTTGGGAAAAGGCTAGGCAGATGACGATGATGAGATAAACTTAATCCCAATTAATTTATTTCAATTAAACATTTACAGGCACTTTTGAATTATCAACGTAACGACTGTCAAAGATCTACGAATGACAGCCGGGACCAACGGCTTAACGGGCTTTCCGAGGCACGTAGGGATCTCGGTATGTAAAGATGGTCATCCATCCACGGACTAACCGCGGCAAGCGTAGCTTAACCTGATCGATCGACCTGTGTGGCTGTTATTATTTAGCCACGAGACTTGATTGGGATTAAGTTTATCTGTAAGTCGTTTACGCCAGTTATAATACAGGAGACAGTCTTAGTGATAGTTTAGGAGACAATATGAATAGGGGCTTTATTTCAATCCTTAATTAGCCTGGCTATTCTGATCCATGCATCATAAACAACAGTAACCACAAATGCAAACGTCAAACACGAAGTAATGTTCATTTGTTTTGCATCTTAACCCTTTTCCTGTCCAGTGGTCACATTCGATTCAAAGTGATTGTGAAACCATTGTGTCTGCGTCTCGGACAATGAGCTTGTTAGGAGGAGTAGGATACTTAAGTCAAGTTTCTCTAGCCAAAGGCTAGTAATCCTATGGACTGGAAATGAATCCTGTCACGGGTACATTGAACTTGGCTAAATTGCGGCCAGGCAGCCATTTTATGGTCTTTCCACACGTATCAAGGCCGTGTGTCCGAGACGTGGACGGACCGTGCTCCGTAAAGGGTTCAAAAAAAATGTATAACGTGTAAATTTTATATGAACTCGTTCACACACGTCCGTGTCCGGCGGGGTAGTGCGTAACACACTAACAGTAGCAATTTCTTTCATTTTAGCAGTTCAGCAACATTCTTTGCGTAATTTACTTTGTTTAGCAGACAAATTTTTCAAACATTTATGAAGCAATGTGAGCATGTGTGAGCGTGTTCTCAGATCGGTGGGATTCCCCTCTGCTGCGTCACTGGATAAGAATCCATACCAGCTGATATTTGTATTTGTTTGTCTCTTATTACTAAAACTAGTTATAAAGTTATTTTGTTGATACTAACACTGTGGACTCAGGTCTGAAATAAAGAATTTGAATTTTGCATTTGAATGTATTGGCAGTATCCTTCGAAATGAATCAAATTGTGACGAATCAGAGTGCGGGCCGACCACGGTGCTTGACTGCCTGTCTTGTGTGTGCCATGGTCCCAGACCACATCCTAGATTCGGCACTGATATGTTTGGATATACCTTTAGTGGGTCTCTCTCTCAGGAGCATGATTTGTTAAATCTATCAAAATGTGTTGTCAGTTTGTTATGACATACAGCCCGCCATTTTTGTTGCTCAATGTCAAAAAGAAGGCGCGTTTAGTTTTGGAAAGTGTTATTGGGTTTTTGAATTATGAATTTCTCAGTTACAGCCCAGAGCTTGGTTTTGTGCTCGGTTCATGGCAATAGCTCGCCCCCTATGACATATGGGCCTAAACGTAACTGGCGAAATGACGGTGTACTATAGGAACACCTCTGCCTAGCCCTTCGGGGGCTACAGGCGTGATGCTATGTATGTATGTCTATTTACTTCTTAGGCATACGCATGCCAGGTCCATACGGTTACTCATTAAAAAAATATAGGCAAGGGAAAGTAGAACATGAGAAAATAAAACGTACACTCTTTGATCAACAGTAGTACTAGGTTTCCGATGAGCGCATCAAAAACGACTGGAAAAATAAGACCACAAATTTAATAATGTTGTGATCTTATTTTACAACATAGTTTTTTCAACCTTATTGCTTAGAAATTATGTTTTATTTTTCCATCAGTATTTTTGTTCTAAGTAGTAAATAAATTGCAAACGATAATAAACTTTATGTTTGAAAGTTAAGGTTTATAGTCAAGTTATAGTCAATCGCGGCCACTTGAGTGATGTGTTTTTGTTCCTACTAATCCTCCAACTCAGCCTATCGCAGTCCAATGTTCGACATAGGCATCTCTCAGGATGCGCCACAACACCCTGTCCTCTGCCTTCCGCATCCAGTATGTCCCAGCCACCTTCTTTAGGTCGTCCGTCCATCTAGCTGGGGGGCGTCCCACACTACGCTTGCCATTACGTGGTCTCCAGTCCAGAAAAAAAAAACTACATGAAAGTGTGACTAGACGCAATGGGCTTCTATAATAAAACATTCTCAAACCAAAAAAATCTCACCGTTTCCCTAAGACTTAGCGGCGACACTCTTAATTATAGCAATTACATAGAGTTTAGATTCAAACCGTTATCATTAATTATGTTAACGACACCGCCGGACACATTTACGACACGATCCGATTCCGACAATACTTCGGGAAGCCATTTCGATTGTTAAGTAGTTATTGGGAGGTTTTTTTTTACCGCATTAATAGGAAAATATTTGAGCGTAAAATGTTAGGAATTTTTGTGGTATGGGATTGAGAAATGGAAGATAGATCGTCTTAAACTATTGGTGTATTGACTATTGTGTTGGTGTTGCGACTGATATCGAATCAAATCAAATCAAAAGTCATTTATTCAAATTAGGCTGATAATCAGTACTTTTCGAACGTCAACATTACATAAGACAGTCCCCCAAAACGCCCGCCCTTCACCACTTCCTAGTGCTTTCGCTGGAAAGAACAAGTAGTGCAGTGGTACTCGTATGCTGCTGGGTGTTCCCAGCAGCACACCTCTCTGTTCAGTTAGAAAAACTTGCTTCTGTACAATAGTAGTAACCACCGTCCCTGGTTCGATCCCCAAGTTGAGCAAAGTGTTATTTTGATTTACAAACCGATTAATAGTAAAAAACTCGCCTCGTATAAAAAATCCTCGTCTCGCCTCGTCAAAAAATTCTGATTGTCATGAACAAAAAAATTTTTTACAGAGCCAAATTAATATTGTTGTATGTGTAAAAGAAAATTTTCTAGGCAAAGCTACTAAGGTTTCTTATAAAAATTTCTTTAGCGACATTTATGCACTCGCAAACGCTGCACCGTGCATTGTTTGTACGTGAAATATAAGGCTCAACCTTACTAAATGCAACACGCGTGCTATAGGGACCTGTCGCACAACCGACAAAGAAGCGACAGCTATCAACGATTTTCTTACTCAAAAAACGTACAAAAGACCCCTATGTAAGTAAGTAAAAGAGATACATATGTATATTAATAGTTGTTCGCTGACTGTTCGCAATAATTCCGATCCAGCCTATCGCTAGCTGTTCCCCCTCGTAGTACCCCACAGGGGAGGGGGGGGATGCCCTTAGCGTGTAGTCGTTTAGTTTTTAAGTTTCTTCACCTTCATATCATGAAAATTATTTAGACAAAGTAAACCGCCTGCCTGGGTTCGAATCCACGACCTACAATTCGCTCTCTGTGCTTGCTTCGTAGCTAGCGTTTATCGCCGGCTGTGAGACAGATGCCATAAGGTGTAACTTAAAAGTTTTCCCATATAGCACTAAGCATATGCTTCAAATGACTTGAAAACATACTAGATTTAGTATAATATTTCATGATTATAATTGTATACCTACTTTACAACTTAAGACCAAGATAGATGGGCGGCATTTTAACTGCAACGAAACTGCCAAATTGCAGTTTGGATCCTGTTAGAATGCTGTTAATTATATGTGTAGCAGTGACTTCATCTGCATAAGGCATGCGCTTGCCTGAACTTACATAGATCTGCATAAGCAATCAGTAATTTGGCGGTCGGTTACAATCGGGATTATTCAGTCCGTCTTTGTTAGTGCATCTTTGGATTATCCTTCAGCTGTTTCCTAAGGGACCCTCCTGTATACAGGAATGACAAGTTTACTGTGGGTCGAGTTAAAACGTAATAACAACCAGCAAGGGATCAGATCAGGGGATCCGACCGGGATAAATCAATTTTCATACCACGTAGGAATAACAAATGAAAACATTGGCAATACTAACTAACTGACTCCCTGAAAATTCAAAAGTGCCTGGAAATGGTTTTATTGAAATAAATACTTTGAGTTTGAAACCATCAAATAGGTACCTAAACCCAATCATCGAAAGTAAGAGAAATGTTTTTGTCAAACAATCTAAATAATAGTTAGTTAGTTAGATTGAACGACACCGTTGGCGCAGTGGCTGAGCGATCGACGGCTGCGCTGCTTGTCGCGGGTTCGATTCCCGCACGGTACAAATATTTGTATTGCCTACAGGTAGTTGTTCCGGGTCTGGCTGTTTGTGTATGTGAGTTTAAATGTTTGTGAACGCACCCACGATACAGGAGTAATTCCTAGTGTGGGGCAACATTTTAATAATAAAAAAAAATGTAGTGATGGGCCGTTTATGAGTTTTGCCAATCAGCCGAGTAGCTGTATTGACTACTGGTATTAAGCTGCATCAGCCCCCAACATTGGAAGCCGACCCCAAAATTGTTGGGAAAAGACCAGGCAGATGATTGGCGTTCCCATCCTGTAAAAATGTTTGTTTATGTGCCTCAGAAATTGGTTCACCAAAACGAATATCTACTCTGTCTTCATCTATCTACTTGCATTTTGTATCGAAGTGCCTTATAGAAAAGCCAAAAACGTTGCTGCTTAATGCCATTTTCTCCAGCCATTTTATTTGACAGAATACTCTTCACCTTTGAATTGTTAAAGTATTGACATATATGTGGCCACATTTTTCAGCGACGCTAGTTTAGTGGAAGTGCTCAATATATCCTTGCAGAACAATTGGTTCCGCACAATATAAATAACAGGACATCGCTCAAAGTGGCTTGGAGTTAGTGTTCTAGCGTTTGTGGTGGGGTCACAGTGAGAGAGACTAGCGGTTTCTGTTAAAATAATGAACCTGACCTCCCACAATGTGGACCGACGACCTTGTGAAGGCCGCAGGAACCCGTTGGACACGAGAAGCACAAAATCGGTCGAAGTGGAGGTGCTTGGGGTAGGCCTATGTCCTGCAGTGGACGTCTTTCGGCTGAAATGATAATAATGATGATGAATGAACCCGAACCAAGCTTAATTATGCAGGTATCCATTGGTCCACAATAACTTTTTTATAAACCTTGTACTCTTTGCATCAAAGTTGTCAACATAGCTCACAGATTAAGCAAGCTGAAGAGGCAATGGGCCGGCCATATTAGCTGAACCATGGAGGTAGACGTGTTCTTAAGTGGAGACTTAGAATCGGTAAAGGTAAGGTAGGGCGCCCTCAGGCTAGGTGGAGCGACGATCTTCGCGGTAGCAGCTGGATGAAACTAGCCGAGAATCGATCTGAATGGGGTGTAATTGAAGAGGCCTTTGCCCAGCAATGGACTGCTGAAGACTGATGATGAGTCCTTGCACGGAGCGAAAATATAATAGTGATTATTAATACTATACAGGGACTGTCATGTACTTAAAAACATTAGTCCAATTATTTTCCAAAACAGATAACACTGTGATAAGGGCTTTGTATTACAACCAGCGGAGTAATAGCGACACACTATCAGTAGCAATAGCTTTCATTTTGACAGTTCAACAACATTCATTCCGTTATTTACGTTGTTGAGCAGACAAACTTTTCGAACATAGGAAGCAATGGATTAGAAATATCCTTCAAGATTATGATTGATAGTGTGTTACGCAATGAAGGTGCTAGACCGAAGGTTTACTGCTTGTCAAGGAATCGAAGAGTCGCGTAGATACTGGTTTACTGTTCAACTCTGAGCCTCTCTATTTTTTTCAATAATCATACTATAGAGGTATGAGGAACAGGGTGTAAAGTTCACTAATCCTCCACAGAAGAGGGAGGATCCTCCGACCAGATAGCTATTATATCTGGCTGGCAACAGCCCGATGATTCACGTCGGGTCGTTGTATATATTCTAGTTGTACGGTAAACTCTGCTTGCAAGATTTAGGATTTTGGTGTGATGTCAGTTTGACGCGTAGTTCGCATGTGGCGTTTGTAGATACCGCTACAATACTATCCTCTCAACACTATTGTGCATTCCAAGTTCCCCCTGACCTCATTTGAATCCGCTGCACGCTCCCCGCCCACTCTGCACCACACCCGACACTTTTATTGCAAAAGTTTGTACACTCTGACTGCCGGAATTCGCCCAGTAACTGCCAACTTCGCCCATTTGTTGGATACAAATTCAAACTGTATGAATTGAAAAAAAGCGTTTTCTGACTCTTGATAATTGTGTGGCGCCCATCGCTTTCTTGTTTTGGCCAATTTATGGAACAACTTTGATGACTTGTTGTTTTTATTTAAAATATTGTGTTAAGTTGTGAATTTTGAGTTGTTTTTCGACTTGCGATTTTTGTGGGAGGAATAACCTTATCAGGTCTCTTAACAAACGACGTCTTCAGTGTAGCACCTCATTAATACTGTGACCACCCTGTTTCACCGCCACCGGGGACCGTGTGTAAACCGTGTACCTACATGTGAAAGAGCTAGCACGGCATGGCGCCGACACGTTTAGGCGGCAACCGTATGCATGTGAAAAGGCCCTAAGGCTAACTGGTGATAAAGAAAAAAACTACTTGATGGCCTGGTGAAGGTCACGGGAATCGAATCCAATAAACGCGAGAAGCACAGGACCAAATTTAAAGCAGTCGCGCATACATCCACGATACCAACGGGCAGTAAAAAAAAAAAATTTGAAAGGTAATAGTACTTATCAACAAAGAGGAGCGCTGGACATTCTTTGAAGGCTATTTTAATGCACCCATTCTCGGTAGTTCAGTTCCATTTTCACCCCGTGCATGTTAACGACCGAGTAGCATGAAACTACATTTTATACGATATGAAAAGTTAACGATTCTTGACCTGTTAACAGGTGGGACAAGGCCCCGGTAGAAACATTAGTAGTTCATTTATTTACATCAGTAGTTAAGGTGCGATAAGCCAATCAGCAAGGTTGGTAGAGGGAGATGGATGGAGTTGGAGGAGTAGAACAGAGGAACTCAAAACTCGAAGCATTTTGGTCTTTCAATTAAACGAATTATAGGCAATTTTGAATGGTCAATGAGTCGGTAAGTCAAGAAGTTTAAGCTAGTTGCCTGTTATAAAGCGTGGTAGGTGCCTATGCAGGAGAACGGGCAAGGTAAAGAGCAAGGCGGGTTGTGTTAGGGATGAAAAGGGAGTAAATGATAACATGATGACTGACAGGGGAGTATGGAAGAGAAAAGCATATTTCACGAACCCCATGTGATTATTAGAGCAAGCAGCAGAAGAAGATTGGAGATAGTGCTTATTGCATAGGGCACCTACTCCGTCCTGTGTCCAGTTAGTGGCAATATGCTCGCCCTCCATCTATTCTTTTATAATTATTAATATTATAAATACAAAAGTAACTGTCTGTCTGTCTGTTACCTTTTTACGCCTTAGCTGCTTAACTGATTTGGATGAAATTTGGCATATGGATAAATCATGACCTGGCTTAGGATATAGAATCTTCTCCACTCAGGCTAAGCCACGGGCAAAAGCTAGTTAACATATAGCTGATGAAATGTGTCCGTACTATACATCTTTGTCTGTCTGCCCGGAGATTTTAGGTGTGGATTCAAATACTTCAAATGAAAGCCTCCATTGTTTAACCTTTTTCCACAGCGAAGTGTTGGACTATCGCTATTTATAACTCGCTTGCCATGTGACCTCGATAGAGATCGATCGCGTTGGCCGTATGCCCTAATAATAGAAGAAACTTTGAGGGAAATACGGAAAAAGAAATTAACGATTGAAAAAATATGTCATTGTGTATAATGTTTTGAATCTACCTATGTACGAGTACTTATGTGTTTTCTTGGAATTTCTTGCCAGTTCTACTTCATAGACATCTACGTTTTGGAATGGGCCACTCACTATCTTCAACTTTGTGACTCTCTTTCTTTCTGTCTGATCGACTCTTTAACAATTCAAAAGTGCCTGATATACTTTGAGTTTGAGTTAGAATTTTTGAAAATCGTGATTATGTAGTAATGAAAACTCGCCCATAACATTATATAAATTAAAAGTAAAGGCGGGAGTGTCGAATGCAAACTACAGTCCTTTAACAGTTATCTCAACTCTCATTTTACATCACTGTCAAAATCACACAGATCTTTATTATCGATGCTATAAGGTTGCTGTTGGGTTGCTCAGGACTGTAGTCAAAGCCTATGCAAGCTATTTGACAATCATCGACACATTTTTTGATAGAAATATCTCTGCACAACTGCACAAAATCTGAGTTTCTTTAGTGCAACAAGCTTGCAGTCAAAATGTAAACCATAACCCACGGGTCCTGTGCAGAAACGTAGGTATTGATTGCACTTAGACACACAGAAGCAATAAGAATAATGTACCCAGGTTTTTGTAATAATATTTTGATTTAAAAGAGTGTCCGTGGAGTTTCTTGCCCGTTCTTCTCCATAGAGATCTACGTTTTTGGAATGGGCGACTAGCTTCAACTTTCTGACTAACTGACCGACTATTTAATTTGGACAATTCAACGGTGCCTGTACATGGTTTAATTGAAATAAATGATTTGAGTTTGAGTTTGACTTGTCTATGAAACAGCTGATATATTTTTTGATAACCGACGCAAAATGTCTACGATCCCGTGTAGAACCAATGTATTCTTTATATTTCTAATTGATGTTATTTCTAGTTAAACAAACAGTTATAAAAATGTTCGAAGTTTTAGAGTAAACTGAACTTTATTGTGTAGGAAGTAGAGTAATTTTTCCATAAGCTGATATAAATTCATGGTTACAGTTTGCGCGTCGATGTTCCTGCCACCCTGTATAATATACACGGATAAAATGCCTTCCATTTCATTATTATTATTATAAAAAGCACCCTTTTGTTCGTGTTTTCAGCACAAGTACCCTTATAAAACTTTAGAGGCATTTTTTCGTAACCCAACACGTCTTCTTTCCCTATGAATTAGTGATGCCCAGTAAAGCTAAGCCGCGTAAACATGAAGCTATAAAATTTAATCGCGGCGATAACTTCTTGTGCGGCGAGTGGTGAGCATTGGGTCTTTGACGGCAATTTATTATAATATGGTCTGGTTTTTCGTAAATCTATGTTGGAGTTGGAAGTTTCATTATACAAACATAAGCTTATAAATGTTTGGAGAGTAGTGGTGGCCCAGTGGTAATTGCCGCAACTTATGAGTGGTCAGGTTCAAACCCAGGTAGACGCTTTACTTTGTGTAAATTATTTCATCACCACTGCTCTCAAAACGGTGAAGAAAAACATCGTGAGGAAACCGGCATGTTCTAGAAACAAAAATTGGACATGTGACATCTACCAACCTGCACTGGGCCCGCGTGGTAGATTATATAGCCCACTCCCTCTCGAAGAGAATAGGCCTGTGTCCCAGCAGTGGGAAAAATATAGTCTCATTATGATTATAAATACTTAGCTGTGAGAACAGCTCTTCTTTTTCTGTAGATGAAAGTCTTAACTATACGGGGTCAAATTAAATTAGCTAGCGAAACTTCGCTCACGTGATGGGTATCGATATCTAAACATAATAAAACAAAAAATAAATAAATTTGTTGAATTTAATTTTTGGGATCAAAGACAGCTGTTACTGTAGTTACTTCAGTTTGTCATTGTGTAAACTTCATAGAAGAGAAGGGTAACACGACCAAACGAAAATAAACTTATTTTCTCAACTGATTAACTACACTACTAATTGTCGTTGACCCCAAACAAAAATCATCAAATGTTCCTTATTTTTATTTTATTGTGTTTAGTTATCGATACCTATAACGCCTGTGGAGTTTCGCTAGCAAATTTAATTTGACCCCATCTATTTCTCTAAATGTTATCATTTAGATTATCATTTCTCCTGCCCATACCTACCTTCCAATTTATTTGGGGTCGGCGCCACATGTATTTTTCTTTTAATACTTCACACAGTTCATCTATTGTTTTAATTTCTCTAAATATTGCGTCGCGCGAAAGCACCCGGAGAGCACACAAAAAATAAAAAGTATGTGTTTTAAGGGTTTTTCAAAAATCATCTCTTACCGGGGTGGAAAAAGGTAATAAATAATGTTTAAGGGGTAGATTTTACTGCTTGCTTCTATTTACTAAAATATTATTTATACCCATTTTCGAGTCAATAGAAGTGACTCGAAAATGGGTAGAAATAATCTTTAAGTCATAGAATGCAAACGTACCAAACGGTTTTTTAAAAACAAAGCTTGTCGTGGTAAAAGGGGATGACAAGGCTTATTTCAAAAATGTTATTCCTTTGATCAACTTTCAAATTAGCCCGAATTAAATTAAATAAATGATAAAGATCGTAAACATATTACATCTTCGAAATTTTTAGAGTAAAGTACGAAATATACGCGGACGAAGTCGCGGGCAAAGTGCTATACTATATAATATTATTTTGAAAGTAACTCTGTCTATATGATACATTTTCACGCCTAAACCACTGAACGGATTTCGATAAAATTTTGGAAAGGGATAGATAGATGGTATTCTGGCGAAGAACATCCTTTTTATCCTGGTAGCATGTTCCCGTGGGAAATATTCCGACATCCATGCGGGCGAAGCCGCGGGCAGAAGCTAGTATATTATATTCCTTCTTTATTCAATTGAGTATACCCATACGTCATCGGATACTTTAGCGATGCCACGAAATCAAATGAAAGTTAGATTAACTGTATGTCGACTAAACCAACGTTCCCTTAGCTTAATTAACTCAAACATCTAATTCTCGCGACTTACCCACAAGTTTCTTTTCAACAATTAATTCGTTTAAATATAATTAGCTGGGGCACCAGGCTACAAACTACGCTCAACAAACAGACGCCAGTAGTCTAATTTATATGGAGTCAACTACTGGTAACCAAATAAGCTGGAGGCATTTGAGCTGAGCGGTTATGCCAAGAGTTGCGCCAACTTGGCAATTAACTGCGTGAGATACGAGCGGGGAGGATGTGTAGCGAAAATGTTGGCGATAAAAAGGGTTTGTAACAAGGTAGAAGAGAGTGGAAACGATCTGAAAGGACATATGTACATATAGCGATTAGCTTATTGGCGATGTTCTTCATAAAGGTCATGTGCGTAGCACTCACATACGTCGTGCGTGTATGACCAGCTATTTGAACGTAAACGGAAAGGAGTATGTTAGGATCGTAGTAGGTATTTCTGTACTTTTTGCCTACCCCTATGGTATGAAGGCGTGAATTTATGCATATATTTAAAAGGATTGGTTGATTTTGGCGTTCCTAGAATGGAACAAACCATACGTAAATAAATGCCCTGTTGTATACATAAACCTTTCTTTTGGCTCATCGGTGTTCGGGTAATAAAGAAACCAACTTCTTTTTATAACTTAACATAAAACTCCCAAAAGGAACCTAACTAACATCGACTTAAGGATCACGACCGCAATGATCTTAAAACGCGACCTTCAAAATAGGTACCAAAACGACACTCAAACCTCACCCATTGTCATTGCAATGAATTTTTAAACACCTAATTTACTTTAATATTAAAGCGATACTAATATTAAAACAGTATGAACAACACGAGCTGTGGTGGCTCAGTAGAAATGAGTTGTAAGTCGCAGGTTCAAAGTCCAGCCAGGTACTTTTTTATCAGCTATTAATATCCCACTGCTGGGCAAATATCTCCCTAGTCTCTTTCTACATGTCTCTGTCCAGAGCTGCCAAAGACCAATCTGTATTAAAGAAGTCCAGCTCATCCCGCCATCTCCGTCTGGGCCAGACAGGCAATTTACTTTGTGTAAATTATTTCATCACTACTGCTCTGAAAACGGTGAAGGAAAATATCGTGAGGAAATCGGCATGTCCCAGAACAAAAATTTCGAAGACATGTGACATCTACCAACATGCACTGAGCCCGAATGAATTACAGTTCGCTTGTTCGGATTACGATTGTTGTGGATTACGGCTCACTCCCTGCCACCTGCCACAAAGAGAAGGCTGATTATGCGCTCAACACGATAAAGGAAAACATCGTGAGGAAACCGGGCTGTCCCAGAACCAAAAAATCGAAGACATGTGACATCCACCAACCCGCACTGAGCCCGAATGAATTACAGTTCGCTTTCTGTCAAAGAGAGGATTCCTGTATCCCAGCAGTACCTATATTATGGGCTGATTATGCAATATTAAAACGGTTGGCTGAACTTCACGGCCGTGTGTCGCGGCGGTCAAAACTTTTTCCATTTAGCAGTATACTAGTGTTCATAAGCAGAACTGTCGTCTTGCAGACTCCATGGCGATTTAATTTTTATTTTATGCTTGCCGAGCAGTTTTTTGTGTAGTTTTAAAGATTGTTAAGTTTTTCAGTCCGTTGAATTGGAGACGAAGCAGTGTTTTATGTTATAAGTGAAGAGTTGTGGTTGGTTTTGATAGAAAGGAAGTCTTTCATTTGTTTTTTAAATGTCGCAACACCATGCTGAGATAGGAGCCTTGACTCGTATAGGACTTTCATTTTTTAACTTTATTTTTATATAATTTTGTCTATGATTCTGTTTAGTGTGATCTTCCTGTATAAGTCACAGTAAATACTTTTTCTTTCTTCCATCGGTGTTTGTTGTAGTATAAAGCTTGGTTCCCTAGGAAAGTGGTGAACGGTCACACTATAGCAAAACTGGAAGGAGGACGCGTGGGCTTGCGAAAGATGGAAGGAGTGGAGGGTGGCCTTTGCCCAGGAGTGGGGCAGCGCAGGCTTGTAAAAAAAAGACAAATACTGGTGAAAAAGACAGATTTTCATGCATAAGCATAATCAGCTTATAATGTGCCCCTTGCTAAGACACAGGCCTCCTCTCTTCGAGGAGTGGGTTTCTTAACCATGTACTACGCGGGCCCAGTGCGGCTTGGTAGATGACGAAGAAACGGAAGAAGAAAATACCGCGAGGAAACCGCTTCACGGTATTTTCTTTCACCGTTTTGATAGCAGTGGTGATGACCTTATTAACACAAAGTAAAGCGCCTGCCTGGGTTCGAACCCACGACCTGCAACTCGTAAGTTACCACTCTGGCCCACCACTGCCCCTAGATTTTCACGAACGAACCGCTTTTCTAGGTAATTGTAGCTATTTTCGTAAGTTACGTAAAACTTAGCTATGGGGCGATGTCTAGTGACAGGTCATTAATTTTCTGGTGTATTCTTCGAAATAGATACCACCATAGAGCGTGGTGATCACGGCCCTTTGCTACCACAATGTCATGGCTTTCTGCTTAATATGGAGTTAAATTATGACTAAGGTTTTATAATCATCATAATCAGCCAATAATGTTCCCACTGCTGGGACACAGGCCTCCTCTCGGTGAGAGGTAGTGGGCCGCGATCAACCACGCGGGCGCAGTGCGGGTTAGAATTGTAATAAATTGCCACAATCAACATTCATAGCGAGAAAAACAATCGCGAATTATGACGCTGCCGCTTTCCTTCAAAACAATTATCTTATTTGACGCTTAACAATAGTCTTTTTGACCAAATTGCGGCCATAGGGACCAAACTCAGTGAAGACTAACCATCAACGTCGCAGATATTACTTATGGTACACAAGAGTGTGTGCGCAGACACGAGAGGGGCAATTTCCTTACTTTTAGGAACTTTCACATTCTAAACTCAATCTGTCAAAAATACCTCTAATTTCCCCACATATTTGACAAGTTTTTGCTATTGATAGTCACTGAGATGAGATTACGACTAGATTTTGAACGTTTTGAATTACGGGAATTGGCCTTCAGGTGCACTCTCTCTTCCTTTACTCTTATAGTCCGATGAGACGGCAATCCGACACGACCGGAGAGAGATCTGGTGCAGGACTGGCTTAACATGCTTTTCGAAGCACGGGGGTATCACACCGACAGCTTCCAAACTCCGGACTGAAAAATTCCTGATAGAAACCCCTAATAACACTTTACCCGAACTAGGAATCGGAGCCACGCTCGGCAGTCGCACTTGTGACCACGATACCAACGGGGTAGTTTAGTTCGACACTTAGGAATGATATATGGTCAATATCTTAGCCAGAAATCAGATTAAACAAACCAGAACAACTTCCGTGATTATGACCCTCCCTTCAGTTTCCGGAAGATAAATGTTCCTCAGTCCTAAACTGGTGATTATCATGCCGATACGTAAACGACCACAAACTAGGGTCAACCTTACAAATTACCCTGACGGATGGCTTGACCCGTCTGTATGGAGCCTAATGGCTGGTCGTGACCTTCATTAGTTTATGTGTCCAGTTCAGGAGATAATATTGTAATGTATGTTTTGTGATATGCAATCTGTCCTCATGTGATATGTTGACAAATCTATCTTTTATTTTTAATATTTTTTTAATTTTATCGTCTTCCTCTCAAACAGAGCACCTGCCATCTTATGTTTTAACCCCTCTTGATTGCAGAATTAGCCTATAATGTTCCCACTGCTGGGAATTTTTTCTCGATTACGTTTTTGATCCCATGAAGAAAGTTGTTCAGTTTTATAGTCTGTACTATGACCACACATTTCTGTTACACGCCTTTTAAGGCTCCGCACGCACTGACAGAAACTGACGTACGCTTGCTAAGCGCCTAGAGCCTAGACTCGCCTAGAGCCTAGACTCCCCTTGCGAGTGAAAAGAACGCTCTAGAATTCTCGCAACGGCCGGATACGAAAATTCTAGAGCGTTCGTTTCGCACTGCGTGCTTAGGGTCTTCGCTAGAGCTTACCGTGTGTCGAAGGATGCTAAGTCACTGAGCTCTAGGCGCTAAGCAAGCCATCTGTCACTGAGTACGTAGCCTTACAGATCTAACCACCCAGGGTGCGCCAGATATACCAACAAATATCGCAAGATTATGCGAACAACAAACTCGAAAGTTAATAAAACTACGAAAAGTCTCAAGTTTCCACCGATTTTCTTCAAAATCAGCATATTTATATAGACGAATGATGTATATAATCGTCTAATACATGACTTGGACAAGGATAGTTGGTTCTCGTCTACATATAAAACGGTTCACTAATAGTCATGTTTTATGCATGTAGGTTGTATATTAGCATAATACTTCTTTTCTAGTTTATTATAATTGCGTTGGGTTGGCATAGAGTGTGGAGTTGTAGAATGGATGTTGTTAATAGGTAATATAGTTTTATTATTTGCCTATACCGGTTAGGGTAGGGTCGGGTCTAGCTTATTTTTGAAAATATGTCTGACATTGCTGCTCAAAGAAACTAGTCGTGGTGGACGTAATATTTTAACAGCAATACATTTTACATAATAATCAGCATTAGCATTCCCACTGCTGCGTCACACGGCCTCCTCTGTGTGAGAGAGAGTGCACCGTAATCCATCACGCGGGCTCAGTGTGGCTTGGTAGATGTCACATGACTTCGAAATTTTGGTTCTAGGAAGCAATGCCGTTTTCCTTCACCGTTGTGAGAGCATATCATTTTCCTGCCCTTATCCCATGTTACTTGGGGTCGGCGCAACACGTTTTCTTCTTCCATTCTCCCCTGTCCACCGTCACGCTATCATTCACTCCCTTCTCTTTCATATCATTCCTCACACAATCCATCCATCTTTTCTTCGGCCTTCCTCTCCCTCTCCATCCATCAACATGTATATTCATCACTCTTTTAGTCACATGCGTTTCGTCCCTTCTCATCACATGCCCATACCAAGCTAAACGATTTCCTTTCAACTTTTCTGTCACTGGCGCCACTTTCAGACTTCCTCTTATATACTCATTTCTTACTTTATCCATTCTCGTCACTCCACACATGCATCTCAACATTCTCATCTCCGCTGCATGCAATCTTCTTTCATCCGTCTTCTTCACGGCCCAGCATTAAAAAAAAAATAGGCAGTCGTGGTTCTCCCGACAGGAGTGAAAACTTAAAACTATGCAATAGCAGTGGTCACCCTTGTAGCTACATAATTAAAATAGCATATCAGTGACGCCAACCCCTACCAAAATCGCTCAACGCGATTAGAGATTTCCCTTCAAATAATTGAAATCGCCACCAAGGGACGAGTATAACTAGATGAAACTGTACTGAGTCTTCAAACAGATACAAGTTATATGATTTGGAATACATTCTTGTAAAATATCACAATTAACTTCAAATTCAAACAGACCAAAAATCGTTAAAACACAAAAAATATGAAATACGCTTTTGAACTTTACGAAATGATTTTGACGTGAAAATTTCTTTAGGCGCATTTTGCCCTTTTTCTACACGAACGAAACTGAACCGTCACGCTTGGGTTGGAGACGCTGAATCAGGTATACTCGGCTCCAGTCGGTAGGTGACACTGAATCGTGTATACTCAGCGCTGAATCGCGTATACTCGGCTCCAGTCGTAAGTTCTCACTTGTATCGTATGGCCATAAGCACACACCCTCTTTTTACAAATATAAATACTTACCTCGTTTACAGACATTTTCACACTTTTCACACACCACGACACAAACCAACTCATTATCACTCCCAGACCCAAATATTCATAGCTCCTCACTTCCATTTTTATATGTAAATCCAGGGAAACACTATGAATCACCCTAATCCCTGCTTATAACGAAGGCAAGCCACGGGGATGGGCAGCCGCGCCACAATTATGACTAATGACACCAATGACTTGTGCCAACTAATACCACCCCTGTTTGCTCGTCATAGTCGTCATTCAGGGATAATATTTTTGTGCTTTTGTATTTATAGGAAGAGCGGCAACGTTGTATGAAATTCGGATGGAACATGACTTCCATCAGAATAGCTAGAGTGAGTAGTTCTCCTTCATCCTTCTTAAGTTTTCTGAGCCTTTATTTATATATACTTTATTGTACACCAGAAAAAAGAGCTCGTGGCTAAGTAATAAAAGCCGCATGGGTCGATCGATCAGGTTAAGCTAGGCTTGCCGAGGTTGGTCCGTGGATGGGTGAACATCTTCACACACCAAGACCCCTCTGTGCCTCGGAAAGCACGTTAGCCGTTGGTACGGCTGACATTCTTGGGTCTTAGATAGTCGTTACGGATCGTCAGAAGCCTGAAAGTCTGACAACCACTCTGACCCCAGTAACTGGGTTGTGGAGATCAGATAGGCAGTCGCTCCATGTAAAATACTGGTATTCAGCTGCATCCGGTTAGACTGGAAGCCGACCCCAATATAGTTGAGGAAAGGCTAGGCAGATGACGATGTATACCAGAAAAAAACATTACAAAAAAAAACCGATAAAACATACAATGCCTATACCTTATCACTTTCTGCGATCACTTCCGGGGAACCTTGGAATGGACAGTGATTGTCTGAACATATAATTACTTTTTGTTTGATTATTTAATAATACTTTTCCATTTCGCTCTTTGCTGCGATACGCTTTTGATTATTCCACGATATAACAATACCTCTTTTGTGAACCGCAACACTACTGTTATACTCATTTTCTCATGCTGCTGAGTCCACATTACAGTTTAATCCTGTTCAGTAAATTTTATCGTCAGCGTAATTTGAATTTAAAAGCCTTTTCCTACAGCTCTCTGATTTCAGCTGGCTTTCAGCTGAGCCTTCATTATGTATTTATTAAAACTTTATGCACAAGTAAAAAAATATTTTACAGAGGCGGACTTATTGCCGAGTCATTTCCCTTAGGGGTACCTTAGGGTGATGCAGAGGCGGCAGATGCTTCATACGGGATAGACAGGTCGAAAATAACCGTAAAATCTGTCCAAGAATACATATATTCATAAACAAAATTAATTGTTAGGAGAAATAACGATCGGTAGAAGAGAAAATAAATCTAGCAAAAAAGCGCTGGGATGTTTCTGCCAACTTCTGACGGATATGTTCACGAGCCTTCACTGTAAAAGATAACCGAATGGTTGCCGTCCTGTAGTTCAGAGGGAGCGCATTCCAAAGAAAAATATATTACTTTAGAATACAGTAAAAATTACCATCTTTATTGACAACCTTTAAAGACTTCCTTGTTTCATGATGATTCATGTCCAATCTTCGTCATCTCTCTTCTTCGGATTATCGAACTATAAGTTTCTAGAGACGTTGATGGCTCATGGTTCTTGCCCTCTCAAGAATGTCTCACCAATAAAAAATGTTTGACAATTCAAATTAAAACATTATACTTTAAAATCAAAACATCTACATACGAGGGCTATAAACTGTGTCAGTACATTTATGACAGCTTAACCTTACATAGACAGGTAACTTGAATGAATGGAGTTGTTCAAGTAACACCGGTAGTGCTAGCCTGTCAGGTTGGTACGACGGCTTATGTTATAAGTAATGTTTATTGGCATGTTGGTAATACATTCATAATTATTCAGTTAGGTTTCCAATACTTTACATAATTATGTCAGACTGTAAAGGTGAAAGTTTGCGGACGCTTACATTTTCATTTGGAAAAGCAAATTAATTATCCCAGATTAAACGATGAGTAGGTATTCACAGGTGGATGATTTTAAATAGAAAATTAACGAAAAAAGAAAGAATGAAAATATATATATAAAAATTGCGGTAAACATGACGTAGAGAACGAACATATACACAAAAGATAAAAAAAAAACAAGGGGAAAAATATGCGGGCCTGCGGGCGGAGAGTAATGGGTAACTCATCGTCCGATCAGGACCAGGCCCGTGCCGGACGGCGCGTTTGTGTTCCACGCGCGCCTCAAAGATATGTCAGCACAATGGAAGGGGCCCGATAGGGCCGAAGCCTGCCGGGGTAGCGGAATCGTCCGAAAGGGTTACCGCTGCCCTGGAACATAAAGGGCTAAGGAAGGAACACGGGTGGGTTTCAGTCAGTAAGAGTCTGACACTCCCTTCCCCTCCACCCAGAGCGGGAGGGGTCATTTGATGATTTTTTGATGGGGAAAAATCATCATCACATCCATGCATAACAGTCATATGCGAGACAGAGCCCCAATGCTGGTTTGTTTGTATTAAGTTATTAAAACGATGAATGAATGATGGTGGATGATTTTAAATAGTAAACCAGTGTAACATTAAAAACATGTACGCAGTAATAAATGGAGGAACGACAATACATACAGAGATCACACGCAACAGCAAGCACACTGAGGCTATGGTTCATTTAATAATTATGATGCTGGAATCTGGTCTTAGCAAGGGGTATCGTATTGACTAGGTAGTGGAGGTCAGATAGGCAGTCACTCCATGCAAAATACTGGAATTCAGTTTTATCCGGTAAGACTGGAAGCCGAACCCAACATAGTTGGGGAAAGGCCAAGCAGATTCATTGATGTTGGAATCTGTTCCAACAGACCAATATATTGGAGCCATGACCAGGCATATTAAGAAGATGGACGGACGGCTTAGCCAAAGGCTGCATATCAAAGAAACGGTATGTAAATGACAAAACAAAAGAGGTTGATAAGACAATTTAGATATTGTCAAAGCGTTTATCTAAAATTATGTGATATCTGTAAGCTCAGTCAATTATTCAGATCGAACAGAAATAATTTACCCATCCGATTAGAAATCGACTATATTAAAAATAAATAAAAATACCAATAAATCTTATTCTTTGTCAATAGCCACAATTCGTTGTACAACTCTGGGATTGTTTAGAATTCATAATAACTTCACGAAACGTTCCTCTATGTTAAGTAGTCGATTTAAATTCGATATTAAATCGATTTCATTGAATGATAGGCGAGTGATCTCGCGGCGTTAGTTAATTAAAGTACGATTATTATAATTCGATTGGATAGTTTAGTTGATATATCGAGTTTTTTTGTTATTTACCTGTCAAGTTTGATTTCAATAACGATCACTTGTTCGACAACATTTTTTGTTGTGTTTTTGTGTGCTTGTAAAAACTTGGGAATTTTAAGTGTATCATCATTTTGGAGAGGCGGTGATATCTATTTATCTGATAGAGTGAAATGGGTCTCGTTGGGCTCAACGAATGGTGCGATACTAACGGGATAATCAGAACATTTGGAAGCCGGATTGGTAATCGTAATATTATTGGTATATCAGATAAAATTCCTGAGTCGTCTCGTACGATATTGATGGAAAGTGAATGGGAGTATAACTAAGAGACGTGTGTATCCGTATCAGAAAGTACATGATCAACTCTTTTATCTCTAATACGAGAAGGTACCACCGGCGTCTACCTGATTGTACTGTTGTATATGCAGCTGCTGCCTTCTGAGTTTCTCAGGTTTATCCTACTAATCCTACTAATATTATAAATGCGAAAGTTTGTATGTATGGATGTATGGATGTTTGTTACTCTTTCACGCAAAAACTACTGAACAGATTTTGACGAAATTTAGCACACAGATAGTTTATAACCAGGATTAACATATAGGATACTTTTTATCCCGACATTCCCACGGGATCGAAACTTATGCGGGTGAAACCGCGGGGCGCAGCTAGTATTATAAATGCGAAAGTTTGTATGTATGGATGTATGGATGTTTGTTACTCTTTCACGCAAAAACTACTGAACAGATTTTGACGAAATTTAGCACACAGATAGTTTATAACCAGGATTAACATATAGGATACTTTTTATCCCGACATTCCCACGGGATCGAAACTTATGCGGGTGAAACCGCGGGGCGCAGCTAGTATCAAATAAAGAAAGAAAATAAATTTGTGTAGCACATACTAAAATACAAACAATACACCAGATACATACATTAGATAAAAACAAATAAAAACTGTACAAGGCCGATGTAAGAAATTAGCAGGAAAGTGGTGCCTCACGGCCGCGCCAAAAAGGCCCAGTTCAGCAAAAATGCCAGACAACTAGTGCTTGACGCTGGTTTTTAACTGGACCTGTGAGGTGACGTTTTATCAGTATAAAACTGATTTACATCCGTCACCTCCGTCAACGTGACGTGTACGTATCAAATCAATTGTAATTTATTTGAATTAGGCTGAGAATCAGTACTATTTAATTAAATAACATAAAAATTTCATAGGTAATTTATTTCATAACAATGTAGGTATATTGTGTTGAAAAATTAAAAAATAACATTAGGTATAGGTACAATTGCAATTAAAATAGAATAAAAACAATAACGGCTAATTAAGAATTCAAGTAAGATCATAAATAATAAATGTCAAAGTAATAAATTCAATCATAAGTTACAATGTCATATGTCATCTAGGAATTCATTGATACTGCCTTTCCCCAATAAATAGGTCCTCAATTTGTTTTTAAATAAATTAACAATATACGGTTTTGAATTCTATAGGCAACTTGGGAAACTTTATTATGATGGTCAAAAATAGGTTTTCTATAGACAACTTTATTATGATGGTCAAAATGTTGGCGGGATGGTGGATGTTTTGAGGGACTGTCTTATGTAAGACAGTCCCTCAAAATACCATTGCTAAACCATTGCTTCATATGTTTGAAAAATAAAATGTGTCTGCTCAACAACGTAAATAACGCAATGAATGTTGTTGAACTGTTAAACAAAATGAAACTCATTGCTACTGATTGTGTGTTACGCAACTACCCCGCAGGTGTATAAAAGCATCTTTTACCAGGAACAGTATCGTGCAAACTTTAATTACTTCCAAAATTAAAGTTGCTTCAACTTTAATAGTTAAAATTAGCGCTGGCTACTGCAGCCGCTTCATATTCATAGCTCCATCGACTCATGCACTCTTGTAACTTCGCACTTTACTTCAGAAACTAAGTTGTATTTGTTTTATGCTAGAACATTTATTAGAAGGTGGAGTTGTGTTATGAATTGCGTACCTTATGACATGACAATGTTGTTGTTTTGAAGTTAATCTAACATTCCTTACATAAGCCAGAATATTGTATTTTCTATTCTATCTATAGTTTTTTGTACTATACAGGGTGACCGGGACATGACTCTAGAACCTAGAGCATACATTTTTCGTCGGTTATAAAAAAAATGCAAAATGCATGCACAGATAATATATTTTTTAATGACCGACGAAAAATAGGTTTGGAATCATGTACTGATTCCATGGGGACTGGTGGCGCTTCAATGTCCCTGCCACCCTATATGAAGCCGTCTTCCAAAATACAAGAGGAAAGCACTTGCCTTTCATCAACCCAGTAATATCCGTGGTTTTATATAAGTATTATTGGGTACAACCGGGACCGACGACGCGTTAGGCCAAGAAGGAGACGGCGTGACGAGTGAGACTCCTACCTAAAGGATTGGGCTCTAGATTGAGCTTGAAAAATGGAAAGACTGAGTATCATGCCCTGCAGAAGAGCACAACAGGCTATGGTGTAATGCTAGCAATAGAGTAGCGCTAGAAGGACCGCTGGCCGGTGGGCCAGACGAGACCTGGAGTGGAGACCGCGTATCGGCAAGCGTAGTGTGGGACGCCCCCCAGCTAGATGGACGGGCGACCTTAAGAAGGTGGCTGGGACGGACTGGAGGCGGAAGGTGGAGCACAGGGAGTTGTCGCGCAGCCTGGGAGAGGCCTATGTCCAGCAGTGGACTGCGATAGGCTGAGTTGATAGTTTAAAACGCATCTAAAGTTCACTTGTTTAGCCAAGTTTTATGCCCTCTCTTATAACCTTCCACATTAAGTATTAAGCACAATACTAAGCTGGCCCTATCCCACCCTGACCCTTTATTCGTTAAACTCAGCAGAAAATACCCGAAAAACCAGACGACCACTTGCAAACAGTTTGCTAACACTCGTTCTCAACTTAACACAATTACATTAATATGCTCGTTTTGCTCATATTGTACACGTGTTGGCGTTTTCAGGGCAGTCACGGGCCCTTTCTGTTTACAAGACAATTGGGGACAAAGAATATTATTATAATGTTTCACACAAAATGTTTGTTACTCGTTTTGGGAGGAATTATTTTTTTGTGAGTTCCAAGGTTTTTCTGCAGTGCGGAATTTTTGTTCGAACAATTTGTGATCCGTTGGTCGCAATGTTAAGAGTATGAGTAGCAGCATTGAACCCATATCAAACTATACAACGTGTTCCGGACGATATACATAAACTTCGACCAGATGTTCAAACCATAGAAATAAGCATTTTTCAGTACGGATTCATACACATTGATGAATTCTTATGTTTGGTTAATTTTCATACAAACTTGATGTAAATCACCCGATATGCATGCCTTTTTATTATCTCTTTATCCGAAGCATTTGATAGATTTATCATTTTAATTGCATTAAGCGGCAACATAGGCCAAATTAAGACCCTTTTTTACTGCATAGCTCAATTAAATTTAATTAAATGAAATTACAAATATCTTTGTAACTTTTTAAGTACTACTTCCTTTGTTAGATTTTATTTGTAAAAGCTATAGAAGCGTTTGCCAAAGTTTATGGATAACGAGACAACACGGTGTACTGATTAACAGCGATAATGATAATGTGGCCCTTCAAATATTCAATGCTTATAGGAATAGATATGACGACCCTTAGCAGAAAAATCAACCGGTCAACTACGAACCTTTAATTGGCCTTCTACGCCAGACTTTCAGTACTTAGAACAATAACTCAAAGCGTAGGTCATTCTCATGTCATTTGTCAGTCCTTACAGCCTGAAGCCCTTCAATTATTACCGAAGTATAGCTATTACTGGCAAGTTTTCGATGAAAGACTTCCAAGTCTGCTGAAGGATCGTTCGGTATAACTATTCTTGGTATAATTGCTCCGAAGTTGTTTGTAGCTTTCATACTATTATTTATCTTACTGTCTATTGTTTCAGACTAGATAAACTTGGAAGCAATTTCGACGCAGACTTAATGATTGTTGGACAAATAGATCAATTTGCTGCTGTCTTAATCGAAGAACCTCTGTACCTCGGAGACATGTAAAAACCGATCCACTTGTGGCACGTAAACTTGACAGATAACTAAAGACCAATTCTCGTACTTAAAAACGTTCAAAATCTAGTCGCAATCTTATCTCAGTGACAATCAAAGTCAAAAATGTAGGGAAATTAGAGATAGTTTTGACAGATTGAGACTGAGATCAGAGGGCTTACCACCAGCTCTTATAGCAGGGCAGAAGTTGAGCTGCACTGATTTTTTGTTCTATGACTAAATACAAAAAAGCAGTGCAGTTCTACTTCTGCCCTGTATAACTATTATATGCTACTTCTGTGTGTATAAGAGCTGGTAAGCCCCCAGACTCTGAATGTTCTTAAAATTACGGGAATTACCCTCGGACTGTGAACGTTCTTAAAATTACGGGAATTGCCCCCCAGGTATGTACGGAATGCCAAACTCCGATTTACTACGAGACCTCTTTGTTGCCATTTGATTCTGATTGATAGATCTACATAGATAGGGCTCAATGATTTCAATTAATTCGACCTGAATGCTTTCGAATACCATGATTGAAATCTCCGTCTTGAAAATTGTAACAACGCACAGGAACGTCTCTGAGATTCAGCAAGTTTGCTCTATAAATGTTATAAGTAGGTCTAAAGTTTGTCTTCAATTTTGAAGAGGAGTGTGGGAACCAATTCCTGTAATATCTTGAGCCGATTATAGCTGGACGGAGCTAGTTTTTAATAGAATCACAACTTTGTTCAAATGTTTGAAGACACTCATCATCTACGTAGCCTTTTACCAACTATATTGGGGTCGGATTCCAGTCTAACCAGATGCAGCTGAATACCATTTATATGAAGCGAATGCTTATCTGACCTCCATAACCCAGTGACTGGATAATACGACACGCTTTTGTAAGATAGTTTGTCAGACTTTCGGGTTTCTGACGACCCGTAACGACTGCCAAAGATCTACGATTGCCAGCCTGAACCAACGGCTTAACGTGCTTTCCGAGGCACGGAGGGGTCTTGATATAAATTTTTAGACATTCTCACACTAACCATAAAGAATATTTCATTTTTCTATCTAATAACAAACTGGTTAACGGCATCGTAAACAAAATATTTCTTATTAAATATTGCCCAGTCTAATTTGATCTCTGTATCCAAATAGTTGTAAGTGTCATGGGTGTCAAGGAGTTCTGGTGATTCGAGTTAAAAATGCAAGTTTGAACGAAATCTATTAGGCGAATTTTGTGTAGAAAGTTTAGGAAAATTAATAGTATTAAGGTCATAGGTTGTGATACATTATCCCGTATCTTCGTTTGTATGCAGTAATGTTTGTTTTTCTCTTGAATATTTGATTAAATTGATAAGTTCGGACGCGGCTGTTGAGGCTACGCATAATTATTAAGATAATAATATGGATACAAGAGATTTTGTGATTTTTGTCGAAATTTATTGATAGTTACGACCATGTTTTCGGGAATAGAGCTTTGATACCGTATACATAAGTGATAAATTCCCCGAAAATTATAGGAAAATGACATGGAAGTGTGTAAATGTGTTTGGGAATAAAAGTTCATCAATATCTACATACTTCTTACTGTTTAACTATGGGAACACTATTTAACAGATTCTCTAAAAACTTTTTGCGCTTCTAATGATGGGCACTTTTTTAAATTAATGATCCTCTAAAAACATTTTGCGCTTGTAAGTTTCTGGCCTTTTCTCATAGTTGGTCACAGCCTCATAGCTAGGGACTCTCGGCAAAAACGCGTTAGGTTGGGTTTGAACCATGACTACCCGCGGCAGCGGCCGGCGAGCGCTACATCAACAAGTTTGTCGTAAAAAGTTACTTGGCTATTTAGTATTTTTATGACTCCAAAATAAAAATAAGTGCAATCAACCAGCGCTGCGACAATTGTTTTTTAAATGTCTTTTGGCGTCGCATAAGAATTTCTGTTTCATTTTTCTTTGTTACTTTTTTTTTATAAAATTTGGTTTTTTATTTTTGACTGTGTTTAGGTGATTTTTATTGATGATTTTGACAATATTATTAGCTGTTTTTACATTATTATTAGTTATTTCCATAATTTGCCAAATGTACCCAAGTACTAACACTAGTGTTTAAGATGTGCATGTTATTACTAACAAATTGGATTGTATGATCTGGATAAATAAATGATTATTATATTACTGGTTTATTTTGTGATCTTCCTGTTCGATAATATTCTTAGGAGCGCAAAATGGGTATTTTTAAAGGTTTTATTTAATACATGCCTTTAATTGTTTTATAAATGATTATATTATCATGGTTAAAGCAAAGAGAAGCAAAGAGGCGTATAGCTAAATAATAACAGCCGCTCAGGTCAATCGATCAGGTTAAGCTGCGCTTGCCACGGTTGGTCTGAAAATGGGTGACCATCTTTACATACCGAGACCCCTCGTGTCCGAAAATCTGGCCACCCAGTCTTACCAAGGTGTATCGTATTAGTCAGCAACTGGGTTGTGGAGGTCAGATAGACCATCGCTTCTTGTAAAATACTGGTATTCAGCTGCATCAGTTAGACTGGAAGCCGACCCCAACATAGTTGAGAAAAGGCAGGCAGTTGAAGTTGATGGTGGTTGAAGCAAATAAGACATGAAGATACGAGTACATCCAAGCAAATGAGCTTTAAAAACAATATCTAAAAATATCTGCTCTAATGCGCTCCCAGCAAATCCTAATTCCTAATCTTTTAAAGCCACTCTCATTTACTTAGTTACTCTAGCGAAAACATCGCTGAATTCATGACGTTCCTAATCTACAGAAAAGCGCTGCACAAACTGCGGTACAGACACGCTTTTATCTGATAGAATTTTGGAAGATGTATATTATTTTACGATGGGTGGACCAAATATGGTAACCACCACGGTGCAGCGGTGGGATGAATGACTTCTTATTTTTCAGGTTATCAATTTTTTTTATTTCTTCCTTTTTTTTTATTTTTTATTTTTTTTTACCTACCCCACACAAATTTGTATACCACTACTTGTTTGTAAACCTTGCTATGTGTAGCTGGTAAAAGGCAGGCAGAATGATTTACTAGCTATGTAAACAACAGGGAAAGCAAATTATAACATCATCATCAACGTAACACAAAGATAATTAAATACGTATTATTGAAGCTAACTCAAAAACCACCTTGACCAAATTTATATGGAATCACCTTAAGATCACCCTTTCGAATCCCTCTACAATAGATGAACAAACATAACCTATTCAACTCTATTCCCCAAGTAAAAAATTTCACCAAATCATCTACCTTCCTAAAAAAGTTCAACATATGGCCAGCGCCTTAAAGCGCTTTATTTAACGCGAGCGCTTCCATTAAAGTAATTGGTCGCACACGGCGTGTTGAACAAATGAAAAAATTTACTAACTCGCTTACACTAACGTTGTGAGCTCGTGTCACTCTGTGAAATAGCTGTTAGAACACTTTTTGTGCTAGCAAGGTGGCTAGGACTTAGGGTTGTCAGTTTTGGACATAAATTCTTCTGTGAATGTGAGTTTTCTTTGTAGATGCTTATTCCTTCTTTTATATTCGCAGTCTTATGAGGAATCGCGGGCACGTGGTCGTTGTCGTTCGTTCCGTATTCCTCTGTTTTCTTCCTGATTAATGATACTATAGCAGTGTTCATAATCTCAGAAAATTTAGATTCCATCGCCACTTAATCAGTTTTCTACTTTAGTGAAATATAAATTCTAAGTTGATTATTGAGTGACAATTTGTAACCAAAATGTCCTAATAAGTTTTTGTTTGCAATGGAATTTTGAACTTTGTTAATTATGACATTCAGTTTGTTGTTCCATAACTTGACAGTTATTTTAAATTAATAAATAAAAGGGCTAATGGGCTTTTAAATCTGGAATTTCTCAGTGGCAGCCCGAAGTCTGGGTTTCTGCCTGGTTGATAGCTATAGGTTCTCCTGCTATTGGGACATGGGACTTCCACATAACTGGCGAAATGAGGGTGTACCGTGGGTACACTTCTGCCTAATCCTACGGGGAATATACGCATGATGTTGTGTTATGTTATGAGAGCAACGTCCTGGTAGCCTTCCTCTCAAGCAGTGTCACCTATCAAAGATTGTAACCATTAGGCAAACACGCACAGATGACCTACTGCATATGCAAATTACTAAACTTCCCACCTACCGTCCAATATTTGATTTGTGATTCAGCCATAAATGATCTTTAGTTTTACGCCCACTGACCAATCACAGTAGAGATTGAGCTATCAGAGGTTATTTATACCACTATAAGTAATAGCAGACCAATAAAATATGCATTTTACGATGTATATTACAAATCTGTGTTTTGTAAAATTTATAGGAAACTACTGAATCGGTTGTGATGGGGTCTTTATTTATTGATTGCGTCATTGTAATCTTAATTAATAACTGCGTATAGATGCGAGGCTGTGGCACATCTGGTTAGAACGTAGTGATTTGTGTGAGATCGAATATCGCTATATATGTGTTAAGTTTAATTCCGGATTGGGAATATAATTTAATGCATATAGTTTTGGTTTTTAATATCCAATCTAACACTTTTACTTATGATTGCCATGACTTTATTCCCATGGGGAATCTATGTCACTCGTTTTTATCGTAATTATCACATCGGCATAAAGACCTTCGTTGATGGATATAGCACAATCAGCATCTTATGTGTCCACTGCTGGGACACAGACCTCCTTTGTCAGAAGGAGCGGGCTGTGATCCACCGCGCGGAGCCATTGGGGTTTGGTGGATGTCACATGTTTTAGAATTTACGGTTTTAGTATATGCAGGTTTCCTCATGATGTTTTCTTCACCGTTTTTAGAACAGCGGTGATGATTACACAAAGTAAAGCACCTGGTTGGGTTTGGAACCACTCGTTAGTCGGGGCTGATGATACCAATGGCCCATCACTGCTCCACTGATGGATACAGGAATAGACGTATTTGATGACTAGGTTCTTTTTTGTTAACATTTAGTCCTAGTAGTCGGTCATGACGAAGAGGGGCTTGTGGCTAAGTAATAACAGCCGCACGGGTTGATCGATAAGGTTAAGCTACGAGTAGCACATGCATGTTACAAGATATTCTAGATATTCGTTCTATAAATCCTTTGGTCTTGTCGAATGCCTCGTTGGTCAAGTAGTTGCAAGCGCTACTCCTGAGCATGAGGTCCTGGGTTCGATTTCCGGGTCGGGCAAAGTGTTATTGTTTTTTTTTTTATCTCAGCAGCAGCCCAGAATCTGGGTTTGTGCCCGGTAATGGCAATGGGCTCGCCCCCTATAACATGGGACTTTAAAATAACTGGCGAAATATTGATGAAAGGAGAAAGAAAATACACTTGTTTGCGGCAAACATGACGCATAAAAAAGAACACAAACACAAAGAAAAATAACAAGTTGGGGTAAACATGCGTCACATCCACGCAAAACGGCCATCGCCTCAGCATAATGCTAAGACCCTATACGAGACAGAGCCCCAGCGCTGGTTTTCAGCGACGCCGGCATTGATGTGATGGATGTTCTATTGGTACATTTGCCTAACCCTTCGCGGAAAATAGGCGTGAAGTTATGTTATGTTAATTTCTTTGTAATCTTGAAATAATAGACTGAAGAAGAGTAATGATAACTATAGGTATCATTAACAAAGATTAAGATTCGATTACCAAAAACTCAATAGGTAGTATCGTTCCTATTTAAAACAAACCTACAGACATACCTAATTAATCTCCCTAACATGATATATGATTTGTTTGCATATATCAAGCGAAACCAGGTGAAATTCTTGCCATGCCGTATCTAACGCAACCTGACAGATGTTTGTATGGTATCAGCTTTCATCCCATACATCATAGGTACATACGTAATGTATGGATACATTAATATTTTAATGTTATAATTATTAACCAGTTATATCTTGGCTCACTTGTTTATGATATTTATGGAGTTCTTTAATATTATTTCAAATAGTATCATACTAAGTCCACCCGCGACTTCGTCCACAATCATTTTGCCATACAATTTTACACTTACAAAAGCAATGCCTATCATTTTGACAGTTCAATAACATTCATTGCGTTATTTATGTTACTGAGCAGACGAATTTTTCAAACATAATTATGAAGCAATGGATTAGCAATTTTTTTTTTAATCTTTCGCATTGTGATTGACAGTGACGCAATAATTTTTTTTTTTTTAAAGACAATTTATTGGTCCACACTTCCACAGTAGGTGTTAGTAATTCTTAAATCTACGAGTATGTCCATCCTAAAGTAATTATGTCCTCATAGTCCACGGTATTTAAGTGTTAACTATGTCGGTCTTAGAGTAATTCCCTCAAGTTTCCCTTTCTCCAGATTTTACTTTCATCTACGTACCAAATTCCAACAAAATCGATGCAGAGCTTTAGCTGTGATAACGTAATAGACATACATAAACACTTTCGCATTTATCATAACTCATAAGTATGGTTATTTCTTATTAATATGGACTGGTTCGATATAATTTGATGAATATAATTATATGTGTTAGCTCGACTGCTGTGGTGTCGTCAATCGTCGGTAATTATAGCTTAGAAAATGTTTTGATTAGGTGCTGACTACCGTTAGAGGTGCGGCTGGTTTTTTTGCATAATGTTTTTGCTGTTTTGCTTAGACCACCCTGTTTCTGTTCGTAGGTGTTACCATGACATATAGCTTAATATTTATCTCTTGTTTATTGTATTTGTATTCTTGGAAGGCTGCCACGCTTAAATTGAACTGGACTGGACACATCTGCCGCATGTCAGACGAATCATGGCCAAATGGGAAAAATGGTCGCTCTAAATGGCAAACAACATCGGAGACGAGACGGAGATGGAGGGATGAGTTGGACTCCTTCGATAAGGACTGGTCCTCAATGGGACATTACATGACATACATACATAATCAGCCTATAATGTTCCCACTGCTGGGACATAGGCCTCCTATCGGTGAAAGGGAGTGGGCTATAATCCACCACGCGGGTCCAGTGCGGGTGGGGACATTATATGCTTGTAATAATAATATTGTACTGATATATTTGGCCAAATATTTGCAAACAACGGTGAGTTTCAGAGGTCATACCAATCTCTATACGCGAGCGCGTGCGAGCTGAAGAAACGTCTAAGGGATATACGTTGGTGAAAAACCTGAAGTGGTATCTACAACGCCACATGCGAACTACGCGTCATACTGACTTCACGTAAAATCCTGTATCGTGCAAGCAAAGTTTACCGCGCAATTAGCATATATACAAAAGACCGACATGATTCATCGGGCAGTTGAGCGCCAGACACCACACCCGTCTGGTCGGAGAGTCCTCTCTTTTCTATGGAGGATGAGTGAACTTTACACCCTGTTCCTCATACCTCTATGAACCCATTTTGGCCTTAACCACAGGAGATCATAGTCCATTTGGGGATATTTCTTTAGAAAAAGCAGCAACAACTCTACTTAGCTGGAAGATCTCTCTATTTAGCCTGTGAAATATACTCCAAGCTATTTGATTATATAAAGAATACCACACACGATACCACTGATTGAAGCTTAAAAAGTTCCCATCGTTTGTAAAACGCATATGCACATATTAACTTAACATCAATTGAGGCTCACATATACATTCAAATTATATATATTTATTCATGTAATCTACTAAGGCGATTAATAAGCCAAAAATATTGCTTAACGCGAACAAAATTAAAAAAGAAACTAGGTTATATTGGCTATAAGTTAATCGATTAATTTACGATTACATAAATAACCGATTGGAACAAAATCGAGAGGATTTGGGTGTGAGCGCTGTAGGGGGGCGATGACAGAATTGCGTACCTGTGGTGATGTACCTTAGGGTCGGCACAGACGGTATTCGATCAGTGGTGGCCCAGTGAACAGTGGTGATCCAGTAGCATCAACTTACGAATACGGTCGTGAGTTCGAGCCCAGGCAGGCAATTTATTTTGTGTGTTTAATTTCATCACAGTTGCTCTTAAAACGGTGAAGGAAAACATCGTGAGGAAACCGGCATGTCCTAGAAACAAAAAATTCGAAGACATGTGACAACCACCAAACCACACTGGGCCCGGGTGTATTATGGCACACTCCCTCTCACAATGAGGACGCCTGTGTCCCAGCTTCTGCAGTCATCGTTCGTATGAATAACTCATCATCATCATCCCTTTTGTATCCTGCTTCCCTGGTATGTGCTAGTCTCATCCAGGTCTTTCCCATGTCCTTTGTAAGTCATCTACCCATGTGACTGTTGGTATGCAGAACTTCTGTTATCTTATCTCGGCAACCAACCATTCAGTTAGGTCTCTGCTCCTGCCATCTCTTCATTATGTCTCCCCTTCATTTCATACTACCCCGTCTGTTAGTTAGCAGTGATGCTGACTACCCAGGATACCGAACATATACTTAAATATTGCCACTTCTGGAGGCTATTACAATAAGACCATAATTATGATCTGACCAAGATTATGTCTGGACATTAAAAGAGACTGTGACCGCTGAGTTTGTTTCGGCTTTTCTTCTCAGACAAGTCAGATAGGAAACGCCGATCTCATCTAGTTTTTAAATATGACTGACGTGTAAAAGTTTTTGTATAAACCTACTTACAAAATAAAAATCATTTATCATTTAATATATTTTGATGACTTTTATAGCGATTTTAAATGTTATCATAGCAAAATTCAGCTGTAAATTAGATACTTTCATCGCTGTATTAACACAAACCGCAGCGGTGGTGTGCAAGCGGCGTTGGTTCGCGCGATATTTAGAATTTGCACATATTCATGTTTAGTCACGTGAGCAGTTCGAGTAATTATCATTAGAACTGGATACATATTCAATAACAATTACATTATATTTGGCTCGCCATTTTAACTAGATTTCGTCGATTTAGGGAAATATTTGACTGATCCTCTTGAAACTCATTAACTTTGTAGTTGAAAAAATGCTCTCCTGTACATCGGTATTCAAATGCGTGCAAATGTAAGTTTGTAATCGCAAACAAAAATTTTTTGCGAAAAAAAAGGTTGCACATCATAAATATATTGTGTTCTGGTTTGACCATTGATCCTCAAACTAAGCAGCACCCTAATTGCGTAGCACACTATCAATCTCAATGGATTAGCTATATTCTCAAACTTTGAAGGATATAGCTAATCCATTGCTTCGTAGGTTCGAAAAATGTGTCTGCTCAACAGCATAAATAACGCAATGAATGTTGTTGAACTGTCAAAATGAAACCCATACTGATAGTGTGTTACGCAATTACCCCGCAGAGATATTTTGGGGGTCAATTTTCGTGGAATACAGGTGTGCCGTTATGTCCTTGGTATATTAAGATACCACCTTAGTTAACAGCGCATGTATCGCATTCGAACTTCACCTTTGAAGTGTAATGACCATTCAAAATCAATTGCACCACTGCCAGTTTTGGCACTCATCTCAAGCCATATCCCCGATGTCATTACATCTGGCTGGGAAGCGTCCCAAGTCACGTGCGACGCTCACAGTGTCCACTTATCGACTGGTATGCTTCAACAAACATAAGCCTTTGACTATGGGAGCTTACTGCTATGTCCGTAAGGATCAGGGAGAAAGGAATACATACAGTTCTTTGATACAACTCAATAGATGATATACATCGGAAAGCTTAATGCTATGTCCGTAAGGATCAGGGAGGCAGGAATGCGAGTACGTACAGCTCTTTGATACAACTCAATAGTTATATATCCGAAAACTTATTGAAGGCCAAGTCTTGTACTTTAAAAAACGTGTAAATTCAATAGGTATCTAATGACACACCCAGTCGCCATACAACGTGGCAATGCTGATGCCAGCCTTTTGGGCACCGTTCCTGTTGACAGCAATGCGGTCGAATTTTTTGATGCCCTATGATTCTTTTGCTTATTTTTTCACATGTACAATATTATTATTTTAAATGTTAACTTATGTAATGTAAATGTTATTTACAATAAACTTAATAAATTATAGTTTAGTCACTAGCGCTAGTCAAAGATTGCCAAAACTGATAGCCGGCCCATCACTAATATTTAGATTGTTTTTAGGGTCCTTACCCAAAGGGTGCAAGCCTCCACTGTCCGTCCGTCCGTCCGCCTGTCTGCCATCGGGCTGTACCTCATGAACCGTTATAGGTAGACCGTTGAACTTTTGGAACTCTGCTTGCGAGATGCAGGATTTGCGTGACGTCGGTATGACGCGTTGTTCGCATGGCGTTGTAGATACCGCTACAAACTTTTCACAGAGTGTGTGTTTGTAATGCCGATATAACAACAAATAATAAAAATAAAATAAAGTTAGTAAAAATTTAAAGGAGGTCTCCATACAAAAAAATGTGTTTGTTTTGACGTTTTTTGCGTTGTGATACGGAACCCTTCGTGTGCGAGTCCGACTTGCACTTGGTCGTTTTTTTTCTCATTTAGATGTGTGTGCGATAGATTTTTTTGATAGTTTAATTAATATTAATATTTACCAATATCAATATTAATTAATATTCCTATGTGTGTTTTAATTTGTTCTATTGTCGTCTCCGCATTGTATACGGATGGCGTTGCAAGTATATTACGGTACAGACACACGGGTCATTTGCACTGCGATGCATCGATTCTAGCGCAGTGACGACATGTAGCAATTGCTTTGTAGCACACAGTTAGCCAAACTTCGCTTCAAATTGTTGAATAATGTTGAACCTATTTTAAACTCTATGTAAACAGTACTGCCGAATTATTCTGTAGGATTGTGCGTGATGGATTATGGCCCAGTCCCTCTCACTGAGAGGAGGCCTGTCTCCCAGCTGTGAGGAACATTATAGGCTGATTATGGTTATGCTATACGTATAAATCTCAACGTAAAAACTTTGGAGATGAGCTGTCATTCCACCAAATACTAGGGATTGAGACCATTGACAGCTCACTTCACCAGTTTGAACAGCTGGTAAGGGTCTTCTCGAGAGTTAGGCTGTTTGTTTACATCAGAGCTTGCTCCGGAAAAAAGGCCTGAAAAAAAACCTTTTTCCCGTCCGTGGTGTGATGATATAGTTCTAGTAGTGTAGTGTGTAGATGTAGTGATCCTAGTATAATCAGCCTATAATGTTCCCACTGCTGGGACACAGGCCTCCTCTCTGTGAGAGGGAGTGGGCTGTAAACCAACACGCGGGCCCAGTGCGGGTTAGTAGATGTCACATGTCTTCGAATTTTTGGTTTTATTATTTCCTTTATTTAAAAGTAAACATATAAATTATATTTTTAAATATTTGAATATAAAAATTATAAAACCACTTAAAAATATAAAAAAATAGTAGCCCATCGGTATCGGGAACAGGGTCCAAGCCACCGGCGGTCAGGGCTCCAGAGAGAGGAACCTCCTGACAATGCCAGCCGTGTCCAGAAGTACCGCTTTCTGAATCAAGCCATCCATTATTATTATTATATTCTTTACTTTCGGACAACAATGATCCTAGTTTATTACTAGTACTAGTGTTAGTACTTAAACTACAACACAGAAGAACACAGACAGACTAAACAGTATTGTGAAAAGGAACATCCCCAAATTATTGTTTAGTGATTGTTCTTCTCACAAAACTTTTAATAATCGGAGAGTCGATACTTTCCGCTATAGTTTTTAGAATGCTGTTACCACTCGACCCTTTTACACACTCCACACTTTTAGGACATGCTGGTTTCCTCACGATGTTTTCCTTCACCGGTTTGAGAGCAGTGGTGATGAAATAATTTTCACAAAGTTAGGCTTCGGACGTACGACCGGTCTAGAGTCACAGTTCATTATCACGGGGTTCACACTGTTCTTGTGATGAGACCTATATCTGAGCTCAAATGTCCCAAAGTTTGAAAAGACCCTAAATATCGTATGACACAACCTCAGCTGCATCAATGCTGCACTGCAGTAAATAATATATATCCAAGCCATACTACACCAGAACGCTATACAAACAGTGTCGCAGCGACATGAAACCGTGTGGAAGGTCACTTAGATTGGACAGGGCCGCCCCGCAGAGCGCGCACAAATTATATTTTTATGTGTTTTCTGACAAATTGGGTATTTTACGATGCCACGTCCGTGTAGCCGTGTTGACATCTGACAGAAATCATTAAAGTTAAAATGATTAAAAACTACTGTGGAGAAAAAATGCGGATTTTAATATAGAGATATGCATAAAATTACAGTTAAGAAGACGAGTTTGGCAATTTTAATTACCGAAGATTTAATCAGGTTTGCTAAATTAATATTGACTGTAGAGTTGTTTGTTAACGATCATCATTATAATTTTATTAAACTGCCTCGTTGGTGTAGTGATCGCGTTACTGCTGAGCATGAGGTCCTGGGCTCGGTTCCTGGGTCGGGCAAAGTGTTATTGGGTTTTGCCATCAGGTATTTCTCAGTAGCCTGGATTTGATCCGTCCGGTCGATGGTAATAGCTTCGTCCCCTATTCTTCCCTTCTTCTTACACTCTTGTCAGAGCGGTTGTGGTCCTCATGTAGTTTTTTCTCGAGGGGCATTTTTGGTATTTTTTGTGCACTCATATAAGGGATCACCCACTGCGGATTTAATTTGGTCAGTCCATCTCATGGGTGAGCGTCCGGGTGATCCAGTGCCTTCCACTCTACCCTGCCCCTATAGCATGTGACTTAAAAATAACTAGCGACATGTGAGTGTACATGCTTTAGGTACACCCCTTTTTTTTGCGGATGGGAAATCATCAAATGGCCCCTCCCGCTCTGGGTGGAGCGGAAGGGAGTGTCAGATTCTTACTGACTAAAACCCACCCGTGTTCCTTCCTTAGCCCTTTCTGTTCCAGGGCAGCGGTAACCCTTTCGGACGATCCCGCTACCCTAGGTACACCCCTGCCTTACCCTTCGGGGAAATATTAATAGGCGTAATGTTATGATATTATTATTTAACATGTTATTAAAAATATTTTTTTCCTTTTTTCAGGTAAGTATCCTGATGACAGACCTTCTGATCCTGCTGGTGTAAGTCTTCAACAAATATTGGCATTACAGTAATCTGATAGTAATGTCAGTGAATACTTCATTTGACGCCATCTTGGATTTTAATCAGCGAATAATTTTGTAGCTACAGATTGTGGTTTTCTAATTAGGCTAATTAGTACCTGACGAAACCTAAATTGTGTATATACATTGTTTTAAGCTCTAGCCACAATAAAGTGAGACGCGTGGGATGCGGGATAAAATTCGCTCACGCCGATTGTGTCAGCTAACTTGTCATCAACTATGTTGGGATCAGCTTCCAGTCTAACCGGATGCAGCTGAGTATCTGTATTTTACATAGAGCGACTATCTGACCTCCACAACCCGATTACTGGGTAATACGAAGCCACTTGGTAAGACTGGTGGTCAGACTTTCGGGCTACTGACGACCTGTAACGACTGTCAAAGTTCCACGAATAACAGCCGGGACCAAAGGCTTAACCTTAACCTTGGTATGTGAAGATGTTCACCCATCCACAGACCAACCAAGGCGAGTGTAGCTTAACCTGATCGATCGACCCCTGCGGCTGTTATTACTTATCTGCTATTACTTATCGGCTCTATTCTCTCAAAAATCTATTCTGTTTTATTCTAGTTATTCCAAATTATTGTAGAATCGGCGGCAAAGTATAATGTTTTTACATATTTTTTGAAAGACGAGATGATGACACTTTCAAAATTCAAGTTCCTTGTTCAATTCCCTGTTCAAAAATCAAATCCCCAACGCGTAATGTCGTAAAAAAATATGGACATAATTTCTATAATATTTTGATCTTGATGCGTGAGACTTTTTGGTACGACTTTTGGTCATTGTCGTTTCTACGCTAGAATACTACGCTAGTCTAGAATCATAATAATTATGCTGAATTCATAGTTATAGCCGATCGATTCGAAAAATCTCACCTTTAAAAAAGTTAGGTGAAGTGAGCTTAGAGTGAGCTGTCAATGGTGTCAATCCCTAACATTAGTTGGAATGACAGCTCACTCCACGCTCACTTCACCTAAGTTTTTACGGTGAGATTTTTACAGAATCGGTCGGCTGTTTGCGCACTGGTTCAATGTTTATCCTGTATAGTATGTTACAGAGTATGTATAGCTGATAATAGGTTTCTCTGTATAACTGGGATAACTATAAAACACGCGAACGGTCTAATAAGAAATATATATAATTGAAAAGTGCAGTTTTAGATTAATTATACTTGGCGAAGGAAAAATCTGGAAAAAAAAACAAGGGCAGATTTTTCCTTCGCCAGATAACTTTTATTCGAGGAATCAAATTGACGTTTGACAGTTTTTGTTTGATATAACCTGTCAACATTTCAAAATTATTCCTCGAATAAAATGACCAGATCATTTTATTCGAGGAATAATTTTGAAATGTTGGAAAACTCAGCCCTAAGTTTATTAAGTTACGGAAGAAAAGTTTGTTTATTATATTAGTTGCAATATCATCTCACTATGTTCTTAAGAAAAATAAGTACCTACAGAAGTCTCATAAAGAAAGTTTGACGCAGAGAAATAATACAAACGGAGCCCCAGCGCTGGTTTTTAGCGATAGTCACCGCTGACGTAATGACGTCGTCCGGTGCATCCAAGCTAAGTATGTCCCTATACTTCATTAGAGCAACACGTGCAGTAGCTATTTAGCCACAAGCACCGTTTAGAGAGCGATACATTTAAAATGTTGACACATGTACACATTAGGATGTGTACACACTCGTACGCTTGCGTATGAAACTTTCAATTCAACGTGTGTCAAAAATTCATAATTCTATACATTATATTATACACAGTTGACACTTTACGGGGTTTGGTCTTGTAATGTTTTCTGTTTGCATTTATGTCAGCTGTCGATTTATATAGTATTCAAGCGTCAGTCGCCGCCATTTTGAAAATAAATCACGATGGCGGACAGCTTTGCCAGGGATTGTCAAAGCTCTTTTTCTTCTGTTACCAAAAATAGAAAAGTGCAATACCTACGGGGTCAAAATGTATGGCAGAGCTAATTTTTTTTTTAACAATTGGCTAAAAATGTTTACACAAGGGAGTTCAGAATCATGTACCGTTTTCTAATTTTCGGAAATCGGCATGCGTGGGACACGTATTTTAAAACGCGGCCTGTGTGAGACCGCACTGTAACTGCCATTTTACACACACATAAAAACGCGGCCGCTTATACGATACTATAAAGCAATTCTGTTCTTTGAAAGTGATGTATTCTGAAATACTGTCAAACTTAAATAACTAAAAAAACAAGTATGTATCCATTATTTACCAGAGATCGTAATTTTATTTGATAATTTATGTCTTTCATAACAGTCTCCTGAAATTTGACGAGGATGCAAAACAACAGCTTGTATAGACGCAAGAACATGAAGATGGGTTAGTGTGAACCATAAGCAAACCATACCACTATGGTGTGAACACAGCTTAAGACATCTACGTCTGGAATCTTAGTCTTATCGCATACCGGATTCCGTACGTTTAAAACGAACGACAACCACCTCTCATTATCACTGTAAATGATAATTTTATTCGAATAATTAACGGAAATTTTAATATAAATCGTGACAAATTAATTAATATATGATTTGATTGGCAGCGTATTAAAATAATCACCTCACTGTTATAATGTGAATTCATGGATGATATTTATAATGCAATATGGATATTATGAATGTTTAATTTTGATGGGAATCTAAATATGTTCTTGATTTGTAGTTTTAGTTCTTTGACATTGGTGTGTATATATTGGTCTTGTTATGGTGTAATATGGTTGTAGTGGGCATTCAATTGGGCCAAGTACCAAAATTTTATTGTCAAAAGTGTCTGACGAGACACTGATAAGATATATCACTGTTGCAGTCGTGGGTGCATTAACAGAAATAAAAAAAATGTGCTCCTTGCGGGAATCAAACCAGCGGGTGATTCAGTAGCAATGGGTTTCATTTTGACAGTTCAACAACATTCGTTGCGGTATTTACTTTGTTGAGCAGACACATTTTTCGAATATATGAAGCATGGGATTAGCAATATCCTTCAAAATTATTCAGATTGAGGTTGATACTGTGTTGCGCAATTAGGGTGCTGCAACGCGTTTGTCTGTATTATAAATATTATATCTGTATTATAGAGATATGGTATTATTATGGTATTGTATTATTATTACCTATATTAATTAATTATGTTATAGATTATGTTATTACCATAGAATGTTCTTATTAAAGAACATTCTATAGTTTCTGCCTACCTCCTTGGGAAGAAGGCGTTTATTTATGTATGTGTGTCTACTGAAAATTTTACCAAAATCAGCAATCCGTCTACTTGCAAATAATAGTATTATTTTGACGAAAACTTGGGTTGAATGATGGTTTGTAAAGATTTATCAATTAACATTATGGTTTCTTGACATTTCTGCGTTATTCCCATTTTTCTAAATCATTGATAAGCTAGATATTAAATTCCAGTCATTTCTAACCAGCCAAATAACTACAATTCAACCTCATCCCGATTCCTACACTATTTCCAATTTTATGTCAAATTCAATTGACGCACAACAAAAAGATTGCGACGTTTAGTAGCGAGTGGGGGACGAAGGGGGGTGATGGGGGATGGGGGACTTTGTGTTGTACAATAAATCGTTGTGGACGGGGATGATTTGTGGGCGCTGTGGACGACATAATAAACAGTTAGAGGACCAATCGATTGGGGGATGGGGGATAAGAATTTGCGCTGAGATCTGCGGAATGGCGGTTGTAAAGGAAAATGTTGGGGATTATTCAATTAATTTATAAAGTTACATCTTTGAATTGCTGATGCTTTGCTTTATTTATTGATGCGGAACTTCAACGATTTACTCCTAAAACACAAACAAAAATCACATACAGTTTTTGGTAGGTATTGTGAATTCTTCACTTGCAGAAGTGTACAGTACAAGCAGAGAACGTAGTGATTAACCTGATGAATGTCGTAATTACAGACACAATTAAAAAGCCATTGTGTCCCGCGTGGATCTACGTTCCGACATAAGAAGGGTTAAAGGGTGTCCTTTCGTGGTCCATTTGAATGTATGTAACTCTAATCTGGTAAAGTGGGGCTACCTCGATGGAACGGCAGTAGGGTGTGGCTATGAAGCTGTGTCGCAAACCATGCTACACCTCCTATCCTGCCCTCTGTGTCCCAAAACATGCAGTCAAAGTGACCTCTGCGCGCTGCTACCGATGAAGCCATGGAAGTGGTGAACTAAAGGGCCACAAAGATGGTGGCTCGTAGGTTCCAATCCAGACAGGGGCTTTGCTTTGTGTAAAGAATTTCCCCACCACTTCTCTCAAAACGGCGAAGGGAAACATCGCGAAGAAACCTGTTCACAACCAACAATTCGAAGACATGTGACATCTACCAACCCGCTTTGGACCCGCGTGGTGGATTATGGCCCACTCCCTCTCTCAGAGAGGAGGCCTGTGTCCCAGCAGTGGGGACATTATAGGCTGATTATACTTGAGGGTAAGAAGAGGGTACCTTAGTAAATAAATTTCATAACAACGTCCTATTTACCTGAGTATATTATTATTTTATTCACCACACAAAAGCCTCTTCCCAAAGAAGAAACCAGCATTAACCATTAATAACCAAGATAGCATACTTACTACCAAAATACAATCTCAATAAATCTCACATTTGGGCCTATTCTGTTGTACTCTGAGTGAACTCACAAAGATTACATTGTTTGTAATAAGTTAGAAAATGTAATTATTGTTAACTAGGAGCGCCTCGCGGTTTCACCCACGTAAGTGTCGATCCCGGGGGAATATCGGGATGAAAAGTATCTCATGTGTTAATCCTGGTAATAAACTATCTATGTGCCAAATTTCATCTAAATACGTTAAGTAGTTTTTGTGTGAAAGAGTAACAAACATCTATCCATACAAACTTTCGCGTTTATAATAAAAGTAGGATGGTAGGATTATTGGTTGGATCTACCAACCCGCACTGGGCTCGCGTGGTGGATTACGGCCCATTCCCTCTCACAGAGAGGAGTCCTATGTCCCACAAGTGAGAACATTATAGGCAAATTGTGAAGACTGTTAGCTTTTTAAATTATGCCAATATTAAAAACTATGACAAAATAAAAAAGTGAGGACAAGAGTTAACTATGGTTAATAATAAACAAATCACACATCTTGATCCCAAAACTTCACACATACACATTCCCACCAAGTCAGACCCAGTCTCTAAGACCTCCACACATTACGTCGCCCAGTACTCGTCAGAACCACTTCAAACAGATCATGGGCTGTTGATTAAAATATCAAGTTTCCCCACGTTACGAGGATTAGTATTCGATCAACGAATTACCATAGATCTTGAGATAGGGAGCTTAGGTGTACGAGTAGTGCGGGGACGTGAGTATCGATAGTTATGGTTTGTTGTAATTGATTTTCTGTGACGCAAGTGTGAGTCGTTAGTTCGGGAAAATAAAACATTTAATTCAAGTAAGACCCATGTTACATAGAATAAAATTTTATAATATTGTAACAGAATAGATTAGAATAAATTAAAATGTCAATGCTTTTTTTAGAGTTGAATGTTGCAAATTATTTGCCCAAAGAATTAGCAATGCCATTCAACGTAGCAATGCTGCCAGTCTTCTGGGCAAGTTTCCGGGTGACAGTGATGTGGACGAGTACTTCGACGCCTAAGTGTCCTTTTGTTTTTGTATTTATTTGTATAGTAAGTTAGTTAGGCTTTTAATTTAGTACCTACTCTAAATAGTAAGTTGTGTTATTTATTATATATAAAATATACAAACAATTAGATAACAATGAAATTAATATAAACAAATGAAGGCTTTCTTTTGTTTAAAGGAGATGTGATTTAGCTTTCTCGTGGAAACAACAATAGCGACTGCTGAGCCTGGAGTTTTGGGTACGATCCCCGAGTCAGACAAATTGGAAGCAATTTGGTTTTCAACTAGGAAATTCTCAGCGGCAGCCTGGGTCTTGATTTGTGCTCGGTTTATGTTAATAGGCTCGGCTGCTGATACATGGGACTTATAACACGCCACATACCTCACTGTTTATATATTTATATCTACATCTCTGTGCCTCCCTATGGGGAATACGAAGTAGTGACGTGATGTTACGATTTTTGGTAATTTTTTCTCATGTTACTACATCAAAAGGAAGCGTATTCATTTTCTTTTGACGCAAGGCAGCAGCCTTCTAATTGCGTAACACTAGTGTATTATGGTTGATAGTTCAATCATAATCTGAATCATTTTGAAGGATATTGCTAAAGCATTGCTTCATATGTTCGAACAATTTGTCTGCTCAACAACGTAAATAACGCCATGAATGTTGTTGAACTGTCAAAATGAGGGCTACCAATAGTGTATGACCAATTACCCTGCAGACTTATTAACTCAACTATCAATAGTTGTCTTTGGTCAATAACTGAGTATATCGCAATCCAGTACTTGACATAGGCGTCTCCCAAGCTGCGCTACAACACCCTGTCCTCCACCTTCCACATCCAGTCTGCCCCAGCCACCTTTTTAAGGTCGTCGGTCCATCTAGCCTTGGGGCTTGTCTTAGTTAACTATCGATATTTACGCAACTCCCCATCACTAAACTTAAGCGCCACGTCAAAACACATAAATAATATCATCTTGATCCATTTTGTCAAACGGTTACGAAATAGTATTAGTGCCATAAAACCCTTAATTGCATCGTAAATATTGATTAAGTGAATGTATAAGTAATTGAAATGTATCCATACAGAACTGTGGATTTAAAGTATTTCAAATGTGTTAGTTTTATGGTGTTAAAGTTCATTGGCTTGAAGTGAAAGTGAAGTGTTAAGTTTAATGTAAGGTAGTTGAAAATTCAATTTGGAAAATGTCATCGCGTATCGATGGATTTTTAACAAAGGATTATCGTCATCAGCATCAGTCTAGGATTTTCCCAAATATGTTATTTTTTACGCAATGTAAATTGTTAAAATTTAAAAATAAATATTGAACACTCTAATATAATGATTGCGCCTCTTTTTGTGAACCTCAAATAATTCCTATTTTGTGGTCCTAAAAATACTAAATAGACAAGTGACTGCGACCAACTTAGATATAGCGCTCCGGCCGGCCGACAGTTACTGCGACGAACGAGAAAGATAAATAAGGTCAGAGAGTTAAAAAGAGGTTCAATTATTTAAAAAAGTATGCATCAATTAATCAATTTAACAATCTTTATTCGTGAACACAGGTATTACAGTAAAGGTCTTATGTATACATTTTAGTCGAGCTCTATGTCCCACCAATGAAATTGGTGTAAAAATATATTAGTTTTTTCAGTAATAAGTCTGAATCTATATATACAATACAAAGTCACGTTCGAGTAAATAATGTCAATGAAATGTTTTTTCGTTAGTGTCCCACTGCTGGGCAAAGGCCTCCCTACTCTCCTTCCACCTCTCTCTGTCCAGAGCTGCCAAGCACCAATCTTTATCAAAGGTGTCTAGTTCATTCCGCCATCTCCGTCTGGGCCTGCCGCGATGTCGTTTGGTATTAAGCGGGCGGAATAACTAATCAATTATAATTTATTTTTAAATGCATGCCAATGGTAAATTATATGAAAGGGCTAGTAATGCATTATTCGCAGCGAGGAGCGCACTTCAGAGCCGCCATGAAGTCTGAATCGGCCTGTATGTAATATCTATTTATAGCCTGTTTGCTTCTCAGCCAGTTCAAGGTAATATCCTATTTTCAGTTATCCCCTTTGCGGGGTGTTGTCAAAACAGGCTCTGACTGAACTTGCCAGAGTGATGGTACTTCCAAGAAGCATATTTCGCTGAATTAAGTCGAATATTATTATTTGTCAAACGCGAGCCTATCAAAAATAATAATGATAAAAAATGGCTAAGTGCGAGGCGGTCTCGCACACGACTATTTCCGTCCCACCGTATAATATTTAACACCACATAATATATTTTTTCATTACTTTAGTAAAAACACGAGGGGCTTGTGGCTAAGTAATAACAGCCGCACGCGTCGATCGATCAGGTTAAACTACGCTTGCCGCGGTTGGTCTGTGGATGGGTAGACCATATTTACTTACCGAGACCCCTCCGTGCCTCGGAAAGCACGTTAAGCCGTTGATCCCGGCTGTCATTCGTGGATCTTTGACAGTCGTTACGGTTCGTCAGTCGTCAGAAGCCCGAAAGTCAGACCACCAGTCTTACCAAGGGGTATCGTATTAGCCAGTAACTGGGCTGTAGAGGTCAGGTAGGCAGTCGCTCCATGTAAAATACTGGTATTCAGCTGCATTCGGTTAGACTGGAAGCCGACCCCAACATAGTTGGGAAAAGGCAGGCAGATGATGATGACTTTAGTAAAAATTGGTTTTTTTATTTATTTGTTGTTATAGCAGCTATAGAAGTACACGCTCTGAGAAAATGTCAAGTGTCTAGCTATTACAGTTCAAAGATACAGCCCTGTGATAGACTAAAGGACGGACGGACAGCGGAGCCTTAGTAACAGGGTCCCGTTGGCACCCTTTGGGTACGGAACCCTAAAAAAGAAGCTGCCAAATCAACCAAGTAATAAATAACAGACCGGCCGTCGAGAGAATGCGTTCCCAGACACCTGTCATTCCGACAATCCTACTAGGATTGTCGGAATGACAGGTGCTAATAAAGATCAAATCCGCAAAACACGTATTCGTTTCTATGAAACTGACAGGTGTCAAGAATGCATTCTCTCGTCGGCCGCACTGTAAAGAAACAGACAGACAAGGAAACAAAAAAATATTTTATTAACAGGCAAAAATCCTCATAAAGCTACAGGTATTTACTTCATTTGAATCCAAACTGAAATCTTTTCCTGAAATCTCTTCAGGAAAGTCGTTTTAATACTTACAAAGTTTATAACACAGCTCATTAATATAAAAAGTAAAAACGTTTTAAACTGTGACGTGGGCTGACGTCAGTGACGTCGGCGTGATTGATGACGTCGACCGTACACTTACCGACACAATTATTGGGCCCACTGGGAATTTGTTTTTTATTTTAGGTAGACCTAACCGAAGGCCGCAGGAATCCGATATAAGCACAAAACCGGTCGAAGTGGCGGTGCTTGGAGGCGGTCTATGTCCACTAGTGGACGTTTTCCGGCTGAAATGGTAATGATGAGACCTTAAGTTGTATCTTGGCATTTCGTTAGGTTTTAGTTGCAACTTTAAGGCTAGGTTAGATTTTTAAATTTGTTTCTTTTTTAATATGTGAAGGTATAATTAAAGTTTTTTGGATTGTATTTTCTTTTTATAATGAGCTTGTATTAGGTTGGTTTCAAATTGGTATCTATAGCCTGATATTTCTGATGCATCGGCAATTCATCTTGTAGAAGTAATCCTCTAATGTGCCTTATTCAAATTAATTCTTTCTTTGTTATATTATTAAGTATTTCTAAACATTATTAATTGATCCAATATTATTTTAATTCCATTAATTCTTCTCTAATAATATCGGCTCACTAAACTATTGATAACAGACTAGCTTAACTAAATATTATCATTTAATTGTATTATTATAATTCGGGGATCGCCTCCGTTTTATCTTAAGACTCGATATACATCGGCTCGGAGTAAGGGAGCTGAACTCCCAATAGATATAATTTGGTTCTGCTGTAGTGACATTGAACGGATAAAAGTCAGAAGGGTCATTCTGTCTACTTATCTAATTACTAGGTTCTGCCCGTGACGTCCGACCCGTTTAGGCAGCGCATGCAAATAATTCTGTTTTAAGAGGTATTTCTTTCCGATTTGCTAGACAAAAGTTGTGATAGCTCAGCTAAAACGCAAGATATAAATATAATTTATAGCCTATAGCACTCAGGAATAATGAAGCTTGCTACCAGTGAACAAAATTTTAGAATTGGATTATTAGCTCCGGAGTTTACCCGTTACATACATATAAACAAACAAACAAATTTTACCTCTTTATAATATTAGTATACATAGATGTAAGCAAGAGGTTATTTTATCTTGGACATTACTGATATCGGTGAAGGAAAACATCATTATGAAACCGGCATGTTCTAGAACCAAAAATTCGAAGACATGTGACATGTACAGTCAACAGCAAAAGTAGATGATCAAAATCAGAAATTCAATACTAATTAACGGAGTTCGCGTCAGAACTGTGTGGCGTCGAAGTGATTCAAAAGTATGTCAGACTCAGTGTCATACTTTTGAATCACTTCGACGCCACACAGTTCTGACGCGAACTCCGTTAATTAGTATTGAATTTCTGATTTTGATCATCTACTTTTGCTGTTGACTGTACCAACCCGCACTGGGCCTGCGTGGTAGACCACTCCCTCTCACAGAGAGGAGGCCTGTGTCCCAGCAGTGGGAACATTATAGGCTGATTATGCTATGCAGAAGATCCACCTTTACGCAGAATATAATGCTGATATGTCGTTATCGTAGATGATTGTAGGTAGGTTCAACGACAACGCTCAATTTTTGACGGTTCAGAATCATGTACTGCATCCATGGAAACGGTTGCGTTGATATCCCTGCCACCATGTATGTGAGAACAACGTAAAAAGTGTAAAGTCATAATTGCTTGTTGTTCTGAGTAGTCCTTCTGCTGACCCCTCCGTACTATAGTTAGGCATCGTGCCGTAGGTTGCTGGGGTGGCAATTGATACGGATAACATCTCGAAACAATTTGCTCAACTTAAAATAAAAACTTGTAATAAGGGCTCGGGCGAATTTGAGGAATTATAGTTAGTACTTACTTTCCAGGTATTTTTTGTTGAACTACCTTCTGCCCAGGGCTTCGTCTGCTTGAAATTTCGGCCGCCGATCCACCACTTTGCATCGCATAGTCTGCCCGCGCGTGTACTTTGTTTTCGTTTAGCGTTATTTCGGACGTTTTATTTTTATTTTTGCTCCGCTCTTAAGGATCGTAGCGTGATTTTGAATAGCCTTTAACCTTCCTCTAGAATTGAGCTATCAAATAAAAAATAAAAAAATCAAATCCGACGTGCAGTTCCAGAGATTAGGGCGTTCAAAAAAACTCTACATCTTTATTATAATACTAGCTGTGGCCCGCGGTTTCACCCGCATAAGTTACGATCCCGTAAGAATATCGGGATAAAAAGTATCCTATATGTTAATACTGGTTATAAACCATCTGGGTGCCAAATTTCGTCCAAATCTGTTCCGTAGTTTTTGTGTGAAAGATTAACAGACATCCATCCATCCATCCATACCAACTTTCACGTTTATAATATTAGTAGGATTATTAGTACAGTAGGATTAGTAAGATAGATAAGCTTCAGACTAACTAACGTTGTTTTTCTGAGATATAAATCAAAAAACGACCCTTTAATTTGTTTGAAACTCGCCATCAGTGTTAATATTTAATTACATATTTATCCACGAAAATGGAACACGAGTTTACACGAGTTCCATTTAGTTCTGGTATCGTTCAATACCAAGGCAGTTGTGCTGTAAAAGTTTAATAGCTTGTTGTAGGAATCGTCAGTAATGTCTTCGGGATGTTGTCGTATAACCGTCGTTAGTATCGCTTCGACCACATGGGACAGGGGAGTGTAGATGTGTGTGTAGGTGTGGGTGTGTGAATTTACCTTGTACTACTTGATCTCTATTTAGGGATCAACTTTGGGGATTGCACTGTTGCGGCTCGAATTATCTCTGCAGGATTAATTTCCGGATTCTGAACGCCTGTTCTATTAATATCTAATGTCATGTGTGTGCCTTGTTGGTCTAGTGGTCGCAGGCGCCACTGGTGAGCATACGGTCCTGGGTTCGATTGGGTGATGTTACTGGATTATTCTATTAAGGATTTCTGAGAAGCAGCCCGGAGTCTGAATTTGTGGTCGGTTGATAATAGACTCGTCCCCTAATACATAGGACTTAAACATAACTGGCGAAATATGGGTGTAGTAAGGGTTGGACAGAGGTTTACCTATGAAGGTAAGCCTCTGTCCAACCCTTCGGGAATTAAAGGCGTGATGTTATGTTTAGCCTAGTCTTTTTTTTGGGTGGGAAATCATCAAATGACCTCTCCCGCTCTGGGCTGAGCGGAAGGGCGTGTAAGACTTTTACAGACTAAAACCCACCCGTGTTCCTTCAGTTGCCTGTGGTGCCAGGGGCCACGGTATCTCTTTCGAACAACCCGCGGCCCTGGCAGATGTTTAGCCTAGTCTTAGAGTTAAAACTACAACTTTACAGAAACAGTCAGAGATTGCGCCAACAATGAATATCTACTTATTTCTTCATGTTTCTTTTACGTTGCGTTTTTCTTTACCCAAAATCAATCTGCCTAGGCCTTTCCCAGCTATGTTAGGGTCAGCTTTCATTCTAATCGGGTGCAGCTGAAATAGCTTCTCTGACCTCCACAACTCAGTTACTGGGTAATATGATACCCATTAGTAAAACTTTAGACAATTTTGTCAGACTGTTGGACTTCTACTCATAATGACTATCAAATATTAAATAATGACAATCGAGACCAACGGCTTTACGTGTTTTCTGAGGCATGGAGTGATCTCGATATGATAATGAATGTTCACCATCCACAAACCAACCGCGGCAAGTGTAGCTTAAACTTGGATCGACCTCTACTGCTGTTATTATTACACCACAAGCACGTCCGTTGCCATTCAGTCAGAAAACTTTCTAGAACTACGTATCAACATTTCAGTATTATCCTTAACTAAACTAAATTCATTTACGTACAGTCTGCTCACAATCTTGACAAGCTCCTGAGATGAAGATAATCTCACAAGTTTGCAGAGGCTGATAGCATCGGCCGGTGAATGGCTGACCCGATCCAGGAAGAGGGATCAAAACTAGAGGATGTATAGTTGTGTTGAGTTGGCCTTTTGGGATGTATTTAGATCATTAGTAGGGATGTCAGTGGAAGGAGATACGAAGGATGATAATTATGTTTATTTTTGACAAAGAAATGTGCGCATGCTTTCTAACTTAAAGTGTGGTAGATAATCAAAATCAAAAATTATTTATTTAATTAACCATTTATGTACAGTCACGAGCATTATAGTAGAATAGAATAGAATACTCTCTCTTTAGTATGTATACATAATAAAATTTCATGTTGCTATGAACATGGGTATTTTCGAACCCATAGGTTTTTTCAATGCGTCGTATTTCATTGTTGTTTTGTTATTTCACGCAAAAATCGCTATTTAAAGTTTCCAAGTGTTCACATATTAGTGCTAGTGGCTGTACACACGTAAGGAAAGATGAATGAAAGAAAGAAACGATGGACGGATTGCGTGAGTGATGACATGGTTAGATAAACGGGTGATTACCGAGATGACGACTAATAGAGAAGGATGGAAGAAAAATACATGTTGCGCCGACCACGAATCAATTATTGGGATAAGGGTAGGAGAATGATAATGATGTACACAAATAATAAAACAGTAAGAAGCATAATCAGCATATAATGTTCCCACTGCTGGGACACAAGCCTCCTCTCTGTAAAAGGGGGTGGACCGTAATCCACCAGGGCTGGGGTTAGTTTTAAATGCTCCTTTTTAACTACTTGTGTCCCAAATAGTTTATTTTTCTTTCTTTTCTTTCCTACGTGCTTCTGACGAGACTTTAAGCCTTAGACACTAAGATTTACCATAACTACAATAACTAGCACAAATATTAGCCCATTCCACAAGGAAGACCACTTATACCACAAAAGAACACTTCGCATACACGGAAAAAGAAACTTTGGCCCAATAATCTTGCACGGAAGTGTACAAATATGTCCTGTTTTCCTCGCAAAGAAATATTATATTATAGCCAAAACGCATTAGCCCACAATGCCAGGGTACGTCCGAATTAATGACTTGTCAAAAATGTTGCTTGGACAAAGTTTCACTCAGTTACGTAGTACTAAGTGGTTTATATATTTGTAAGGAGGTTTTCCTTCTCTGGTGTCAGGGGAATTTAATTTTGTTAGACTTTTTTTGTAAGTATTAAATTACCTTTTTGTTACCTACTGTAAAATAAATAAAATAAAGTCCTCCAGACCGTATTTCGGCTACGGCGGCCAATCTCAACGAAGACTACACTTCAGCTCGGGAGATATTATAGTGCACAAGTATGCGCCCAGACACAGGTTCACTCCCTCTTCCCTCACTCTCATAGTCCGATGGGACGGCAATCTGACTCGACCGGAGAGAAATCAGGTGCAGGAACAACGGCTTAACGGGCTTTCAAAGGCACGGCTATTGTAAAATAGTTCTAAAAAATAGGCAACAGTTTTCGGGAAACTATGAGATATCTATTATCTTCATCACAGGTTAGCAGACTAGTTTCTAGTTCAAAATTAAGCGATCTTAATCGCCGTTTTCATTAAGGATTCATATTTAATAATATTATCAGTGCACACATGTAGTTACAGGTGAATGTTTATGTCATGCACGGAAAGTGAGCGGTGTGAATATGAATGAGCTTCACATAATACATACATCGTAGGACGTGGGTGGAACTGTTAGCAATAACAACACAAAGTAGAGGATTAAGATTTTCGCGCTTAGCTATTTTGGTATTTTCACTTAAGTAGATATTTACCTAAGAAAATATTCTATCATCCCCTTTCTACTGTCCTTATCCCAATTTATTTGCGGTCGACGCAACGTGTATTTTCCTTCCATACTTCTCTATTTGTCGTCATCTCGACAGTCACCCCCTTTCTAACCATATCATCATTCACACAGTCTATCCATCGTTTCTTTCTGTCATAAATGGTTAAATAAATAAATTATTTTTCTTCCATGCTTCTCTATTGGTCATGGTATTCAGCTGCATCCGGTTAGACTGGAAGCTGACCCCAAGATAGCTGGGAAAAGGCTAGGCAGATGATGACTTCTCTATTAGTCGTGATATCGGTAGTCACTCCTTTTCTAGTCATATCATCTTTCAAACAGTCCATCCATGGTTTCTTTGGTCTTCTCTACTCTGATAGGCTCATACTCAAAACTTTTCTTCGACAAACGAAATATCCATCAAGTTCATGAGTTATTCTAATGTGAATATTTTGCATTTTTTTTTGCCTATTCGGGTGGATGTGACTCTTGTTTCCCCCGACCATTTCTTATTTTATTTGTGTTTTTTGTTCTTTTTTGCGTCATGTTTACCGCAAATAAACGTATTTTCTTTCTTTCTTTAATTTGTTTGTTGTGAATTTGAATCATAGAGCTGGGTCATTATTACTTTTCTCAACTTTAGTTATAGACCAGGGTAGAAGCCTTTAAAAATAATTAAAAGTGAAAAAAAATAATAGTAGGATGAAACCCATTAGAAAAGGAGGGGAATATCATAAAAATGAAAGGAAAAATAATTTACGGGCGATCTGAGGTCGGGAAGGGGATGGGGGGGAGCTTTTAAGGGTAAAAAACGGTTTTTCTCGATTTCCGGCAAAACTAAAAGTCCTATCGAAAAAAGTTAAATGGCAAAGTTGTAGGTAATAAAAAGATCTAAAACTTTTGTATTAACACTTTTTTCACATAACCTCAAAATTTATATGAAAAATTAAAAAAACCAAGTTTTTGGTTTTTTATTTTTATCTTTTACAAAAATCTTTTTTTTTTAACGAAATTTGGTGAAAACTTACCTTTTTATGTCCCAAATACGCTGTAATTTATTTGATTAAAAATATTTATTATTTCACCTTATTTTGAATTAATATCGAAAAAGCACCCTCATTTTTAATCGAAAATTCACCCGTCAAAATATCAGCTTTTTTCAAAAAGTTGGTATGTTTTCTGTTCGTTGAAATCTCTATTTTCCGATGGTGAAAAAAAAAATATATGTTACTGTAGTAAATCTTCTCAGAAAATGCAAAAAATCGAAAAAAACTCGAATTCGAAAACTGATAATCTGAAAAGACAAAATCGAATTATTAATGCCTTCACTATTTTATCGTGAGTGAGAATATTTCATATATTTTAGATACATTCAAAATATATCTTAAGACATAAAAAACATAGCTAAAAATATAAATAAAATATATTTTGAATATATCTGAAATATATTTGAAATGTATAAAATATATATGAAAATCGGCCAAAAGTTAGTTATTAAAAATATATTTACTATAAATATTTTTTATATATTTATACATTTATTATAGATTTTTAATATATTTTTTATACATTTTGACATTTATTTCTTTAATATTTTTTTTTCATGGCGGTATACTCACGATAAAATAGTGAAGGCATTAATAATTCGATTTTGTCTTTTCAGATTATCAGTTTTCGAATTCGAGTTTGTTTCGATTTTTTGCATTTTCTGAGAAGATTTACTACAGTAACATATATTTTTTTTTTCACCATCGGAAAATAGAGATTTCAACGAACAGAAAACATACCAATTCTTTGAAAAAAGCTGATATTTTGACGGGTGAATTTTCGATTGAAAATTAGGGTGCTTTTTCGATATTAATTCAAAATAAGGTGAAATAATAAATGTTTTTAATCAAATAAATTACAGCGTATTTGGGACATAAAAAGGTAAGTTTTCACCAAATTTCGTTAAAAAAAAAAGATTTTTGTAAAAGATAAAAATAAAAAACCAAAAACTTGGTTTTTTTAATTTTTCATATAAATTTTGAAGTTATGTGAAAAAAGTGTTAATACAAAAGTTTTAGATCTTTTTATTACCTACAACTTTGCCATTTAACTTTTTTCGATAGGACTTTTAGTTTTGCCGGAAATCGAGAAAAACCGTTTTTTACCCTTAAAAGCTCCCCCCCATCCCCTTCCCGACCTCAGATCGCCCGTAAATTATTTTTCCTTTCATTTTTATGATATTCCCCTCCTTTTCTAATGGGTTTCATCCTACTATTATTTTTTTTAGTTTTAAAAATTATCGACCCTGGTCTATTAATTAAATCAAATAAAATAAAGAACTAATCATCCCTAAAATATCTTAATATATTTGCATCAATGAGTAGCTTTTGATAATAAACAGAACATAACATCACGCCTGTATTACCCGAAGGGTCAGGCAGAGGTGCACCCACATGTCGCCAGTTATGTTTAAGTCCTATGTAATAGGGCGAGCCTATTGCCATCAAAATTTCCAAATCCAGACTCCGGGCTGCTACTGAGATTCCAGATGGAAAAACCCAAAAACACTTTTCCCGTCCCGGGAATCGAACCCAGGACCTCAGCTGTAACGGTTACGATCACTAAAACAATGAAGCAATATAATAAAAGTCTCATGTCATTATGTTGGTTCAAAAGAGGTCAGACAGTCCGCACATTTTAGACTGTCTATATTAATTCTCGTAATTTTAAGAACTTTCACAATCTGAGGGGCAATTCTCATAATTTTAAGAATGTTCACAGTCTGATCTCAGTCTCAATCTGTCAAAAATACCTCTAATTTCCCTACATTTTGACAAGTTTTTGACATTTGTTTGTCGCCGAGGTGAGACTGCGACTAGATTTTTAACGTATTAAATTACGAGAATAAATTGGCCTTCTGTTCATAAGTTAAGGAACAATCATAATCATTAAAGTCACAAGGTAGGTAGGTACTCGTGCATATTCACACCTCATTATATGACCGTCGTTACCACGAAGAGGGTAGAAGTAATCATTCCCATTCCCGTAAATAAATTCCCTGTAGATACATTATACCGCTGACGTCAGAAAAAATTATATTTAAAGGTAAAAGTATAAAAACTCAATAATATCTGTTTACCGCCAGATCTAACGATATCTTCGGTTACAGCTAAATTCCGCGAAATCCTATTAAAACAATCCAAGCTATTCCAACCCTTATTTCATGGGCAATAAATTCTACAATCCCGCAAAGAAGTCGGTCGCATGTTACACCGTAGCGGAACATATGTAAAAAGTGTAAGTGATGTTTAGTTAACGTTTGCACATAACGGCTTGGTCGTCCCGCGGAGGCCCCGAGCAATTTTCGTCGGAATTTTCTCTGGGGTATTTTAACGTTGCGCTGTGGTGTGATTGAGGAACGGTCGCGGGGCGAGAAGCGATTTTCAAATGTTTTTGGCTTAACGGTGCAAGGAAATTGTGAGGTGAAGGCTTATCGGTTCTTGAGGGTAATAAAATGCCGATAGCAGCGTGTATGTAGCTTAAAATACACATTTACTAAGGTATTTCATGCCAAACTACTGAGTATAAATTTTTCCTGTAAGCAACTAACTTAAGTGAACTTATTTTTAAATAATGTTTAATGGAAATTATGTTTAAAATTTTACTGCAATGATAAATAAACCCAATGCGGTTTATTTATCATTAAAGAAAATAACCAAGGCGACAAAACACCAGAAAAATCTATTTTATCGGCCATCATATTTGGCTGGTGGGCTTTCAAGATTACAAAAGCATCTTCATTAGCATACTCATCCTTTAACGTTCCCACTATAGGGACACAGGCCTTCTCTCTTCGAGAGGAAGTGGGTTTTAATTAAAAAAAAAAAAAAATTGTATATAAGTAGTTTATCAGCCATCTTGTTACCATAACACAAGCATTAGGTTGCTTAGCTTGGGACAAATGGTGCTGTGTGAAATGTCCAGGGATATTATTATTATTAATTTACTACGCGGGCCCGGTGCGGGTTGGTAGATGTCACATGTCTTTGAATTTTTGGTTCTAAGAAATACCGGTTTCCTTACGATATTTTCTTTATCATTTTGAGAGCAGTGGTGATGAAATAATTTACACAAAGTAAAGTGCCTGTCTAGGTTCGAACCCACGACCACGACTCGTAAGTCGGGGCCGCATCTGCATTAAATCCTAAAAAAAATGCTGAAATTTTGTAAAAAAAAAAAACGCTTTAATCGGCTAAAATTATGTGAAGATACTTGATGAATTAAAATTCAGATGGTCACACAGTAATTTATAAAACCTCGAAATGATAGCAGGGTGTGGGATGGGGAGCTGTGTGTCACAAACTATGCTCCACCTCCTATCCTGCGCTTTGTGTCCCAAAACGTGCAGCCAAAGTGACATCTGCACTACCACTGATAATGCCGTGGAAGTGGTGAAGTATCGGCCAACAAAAGAACGATGGGCTTTGTATGAAACCTGGGCGTAAGACCAACAGAACTGCAACTAGTGCCAGTTGTTGGGACCCAATGCCAGAATCAACCCAGCCTATCGCAGTCCACATCTGGACATAGGCCTCTCCCAGGCTGCACCACAACATCCTGTCCTCCGCCTTCCGCATCCAGTCCTTCCCAGCAACCTTCTTTAGGTCGTCCGTCCATCTAGCTGGGGGGCGTCCCACACTACGCTTGCCGATACGCGGGTCTCCACTCCAGGACTCGTCTGCTCCACCGGCCATCGGTCATGCTAGAATCGTAATTATATAGCCTAGCGATATCCCCCGGGTTTACTTGAAAATATTTTTGTAACTGCAAGAATTTGATTCCCCGCTGCCTCTTGTAACATGAGCCTCAAAAACTTGAATAAGGGACATCACTCACAACTTTTACTGAAATCCCTTATCTGTCAGAATCGCTGGAGTTATACCACCTTATACCAACTGTGGACTGTCGTGTAGCCATGATTGTGACGGAGCGAGGGACAAACCTGTGACGTCATCGCTGACGTCGGCTAAGTTTTTATGCGGCGGCGCGAAGAAAGGTGGGCTTTTTGCTTGATGTATACTTTTAGTGGGTGAGAATTTTTTCGTGAAGGAAAATTGAGATTGTGATTTTTTGGGGTTTTTGTTAGTTTTCGTTTGTGGTTTTGCTGGCTTTGCATTTCTGGAGTGAGCTGATTGATCGACTTTCAAATGTTTGCGAGAAAGGCTGGGGATTGCGGAATTTGTTAAGTAATACGAGTAATTTCGTGCTTAAGCCTCGATTTTTTTATTGTATTTTTGTTATTTTTTTTTTTCCTCAATTTTCAGTTGCGAACACAAATGGTTATTTTATTAGTTTGAACTATTAAGTATAGTATACTATAGCAAAATGTTACTGCTTGTATGTGCACAACACAAATTTTATTATAAGTCTAAACGCGAAGTATTGTAATTTGCTTTCTGTCGGCTATTGTTTCCTATTTTTAGTTTGTTTTTTTAGCTATAAGTCTTCCATGCTGTAATAAATAAATAAATAAATTTAATCTCAATGGAAACGAAATAAATGTCTAGAAAAGACACACACACAGTAAGACACGCACATACACACACTCACAAACTGACATATTGTATAACTTTACATATGTTTACAAATAAAGATTCTGATTCGGATTCAGACAATCCACTATGTAATAATAATAAAATAAAAATGCAGTGATGAAAGATTTATTTGTGAATATAATCTCTTTTCTAAATTAAATCATTCCTTTTTCATTCCTGTGCGGCTTTCGCCGTACATACAAAAATTTAAAACAATAACAACAAAATAAACTTTTATAACCATCGATAAATCCGTCACTAAAAACGTAACAACGCCGATTTCCAGTCAGTTCCACAATAAAACATTTCGACGCCGAGCTACCCAATTGGAAAGAACATAAAAACGAATAGTCCGGGACTGTCCACTAATGTGCACCAAAACAGAGTCACCCTGTCCCTCGTTGGGTAGCAAATAAATGTAGGGGATAAGTCATTTGCGTTCGGCCCCGGTTATAGCCAGTTACTACCGGTTAGATCCGGTTATGGCTAGTACTTATCGGTTTTTACTGGATTATTACGCGACCAGGTAGGGGAGCTGTAAAGTTTGTGAGTGCAGTTTTAGAGTAAATGGGGTAAGAGTTGAATAATAGTTGACAAGTAAAGAAGAAAGAAAGAAAATACATTTATTTGCGGCAAACCTGACGGATAAAAAAGAACAAACACACAAAAAAAAAATAACAAGTTGGGGTAAACATTTTTTTAAAATATTCTTTTTAAAAAAATACTGAAGAGATGCTGCCAGTCTCTTAAAATCGCGGTTTTACAAAGGTAAAAGATGTCATTTGACTTCAATATCCCTCAGCCTAATTAGTATAATTTGTAAGGTATAACTACGACTGACGATCTTCGCAGGATGGCTGGTAGCAGCTGGATGAGAGTTGCCGAAAATCGAGTTGAATGACGTGCAATAGGTGAGGCCTATGTCCAGCAGTGGACTGCTGTAGGCTGATGATGATGGGAAAACAAACAGTAGTATATTAAAAAATAAATAAACAATAAACTTAACATAATATTATAGTAGGTACCTACATTTTCTTCAGATTACAACTTAGATATTGACTAACTGAAGGCAAAGTAATGGTGCTAAATGTAAAAGATAGGGAAAATTAAACCATTCTAGCAGAAAATACCTAAAGCACAAAAAAAAGTACTGCAATAATTCTCAATTCCAACTCTTAAATAAACAGTTTCAAAGTTCTACGAAACTTTTACTAACCCACACAACGATAAATCACCCGCATATACTCGTATAATAAAACGCCCCCCTATTCTATCATTTATCGATGACATAAAACAATATATTATCCAATCCATCACCACCTTAAAACAGACATCTACAAGACAAAACGCTTTTGCCTCAAAAAAAAAGAAATGTTGCATAAAAAAAACAAATTCGTGCGAATCACAGATAATGTTTTATCCGCGCCAAAAAGTTCCCGCCTTTTCTCTGCTTACAAAATGGCGCCTCCCTTTATATTGAACAAAAGTGATTTGTATAAAAAATGCTATTGTTCATACAGACAATATGTCAAAATGTTGCTTTTAGCTAAATTACTTATTTACGTAAGCTATGTCGGCCGTATTTTAATGTCGGATGAGTAATGTACCATTTTGCAGTATATTTAGCTTGTATATGAGTTATTTTGTTAAGTTTATGGGTTTGTTATGCGACGCTTAAACAGCAACAACATAAAAATCCTTTAATAAATTCAGTTTGTTTGGTAAAAGAATTGGTAAATGAGTTTCAAGTTATATTACAGGATACGTACTCAAAAAATTCCAGAAATTTAGCTTCGCATCAGGATCTGATAACTAAGGTATTTTTGTCTTGCGAAGCGACGCGGGCTTTATTTGTGGTTACCAAGTGTACAAACACGCTGTGAATGTGTGCATGAAGATGAGTAGCGTCAGCACATAACACACAAACACTTCCGACTTCGTCATTGTCTCGGACGGTACCGAGAGCTCCGGCGCTTAGACACACATTCACAACGTGTTTATACACTAGGTAACCACAAGTAAAGCGCGCGATGCTTCGTGAGATAAAAATATTGTACCTACTGCTAAACATAAAGCGCCCCTAACTGATATTACTACTACAACTTACACACTACTACTACACTACTCTACTACTATTATTACTATTACTTACTACTACTTTATTACTTGTTATTTTTTTTTTGTGTGTTTATTTATTTTTTTATGCGTCATGTTTGCCGCAAATAAATGTATTTTCTTTCTTTTTTTCCATATGATAGATAATACGACTAAACCGGAGTTCAAAACAATGTTTCCTTAGCATCGTGGCTTGATCAAGGAGCCGGATAGTTGATCCTATATTTGAAATACAAAAAAAAAACATACTAACAAAAAAACACTAATGCCCGATTCCTACAATTTACGGAACTTTATTGGTTAAAATTAAGTATTTTTACTAATAATGAAGCAAATGCCTCATAGCTTTGCATAGTAGACCCTCCGAAATGGAAGTAGCTATCACAGGTAAAATTAGCTTACGAATTTATTTCTATGCCCCGTTTGGCAATAAAACAATGCTACCATTGGTAACCAAAACGATTCGTTTCGGTTTGAAGGAACTGAGCTTTAGTAGAATTAGGTCTACAATATATTTTTTGTTGGTATATCTGTTGGTCTGTAAAAAGATTCAAGAAATAGCCAGTTGATCTCCTGTATAAATGTCAATTAGTTAATGTCTAAAATTTTCCTTGTTTCACCTAGCACCACATAGCAAAACCTAACATGTAGTTATCTAAATCTCATCACCTATGCTAATTAATTTATAGTCTATGTAGCGAGTTCACAAAAATGTGCGAGAAGCATGTTGAACATAACTGTACTTGGCTTGTGATCCAACAATGTTGTTAGTCTATCAATTTATCGTCATTCTGTATACATTAGCAACTCAGATTGTCTCGGGTTTGTTGTCTTAATAATGCCAGTGAACGTGAACAATGTGAGCCACAAGTTCATCTATAATATCGACTTGCAATCTAGATAATAACAATAAATCTTTCTAATATATAAAATTCTCGTGTCACAGTTTTCGTTGCCATACTCCTCCGAAACGGCTTGACCGATTTTGATGAAATTTTTTGTGCTTATCCGGTATCTATGAGAATCGGCCAACATCTATTTTTTTTTTTTTTTAAACCCTTAATTGATAAGGGATGTCCACCCTAGGGTAGGAGTAGTGTAGGAGTAGGGTAGGAGTAGTGTAGGAGTAGTGTAGGAGTAGGGTAGGAGTAGGGTAGGAGTAGTGTAGGAGTAGTGTAGGAGTAGGGTAGGAGTAGGGTAGGAGTAGGGTTGGAGTAGGGTAGGAGTAGGGTAGGAGTAGGGTAGGGGGTAGGACACCACGCGAACGAAGTAGCGCCGGACAGCTAGAAATAATTTATATGGCAAAACAACGTTTGCCGGGTCAGCTAGTTATTTAATAAAAATGCTTACAAAAGGTGTACATTTAGCCAAGAGTAGAAAATTTCCCATACAATACTACATATACAATAAAACAGGTGCGAATAATGATGGTTCGGAATTAGTGTGTTACGTAGCAACCCACCCGAACTAGGTTTATTAAATAATGCTAGAAATAGAGACCGACCGTGGAGCAAGCGTAGTGTGGGACGCCACCCAGCTAGATGGACAGACGATATAAAGAAGGCGGCTGGGACAGACTGGATGCGGAAGGCGGAGGACAGGGTGTTGTGGCGCAGCCTGGGAGAGGCCTATGTCCAGCAGTGGACTGCGATAGGCTGAGGTGATTTAGAAATAGAAAGAAAGAAGGAAAAAGTATTTTATTTCGGACACGCACAGGAAATACAAAAAATTAAAATGAACATTAAATCTATCATCATTTCATGATTTTGTACAATAAAAAGGAACATTAAAAGTTTTATGTTTATCTGAGATTAAAACTAACAAAATTCAGCTGAACTAGGATTCATATACCAGCCTTCATTTTGGTAATTTATTTTTTACATGTCGTGGGGCGCCCTACGACAATAATTATAAAACTTTATATTAACTTTCATCCCCTATTTAAATTTAATTTTAAGTAGGTAATAATAATAATTAATCTGTGTATAGTATCCACAATTTATTTTAAGTGATTTTTTTAAATTCCCTTCTTAGTGCTCAATTTCACAAAGCCTATAAGATAATTCAGTGGCAAACAGTGACACCCTACCTACAAAAATGTCAATGTGTCGATGTCATCCGCAATATCATTTTAGTTGACGTTTACGTCATAGTTGGGTATTAGTTTTTCATTCATTGCAACACTGTCAAACTAAAAATAAAAACAAAACGATATTACTGCCAGCATAAAAGTTACTGTTCCTAATTTAAATGTTTGGAATGGAATTAAAACAAGTGGTCGGGAATTCTTCCACCCACACTCTCTGGGTAGAAATAAAGCCGAGTACTCACAGATACGTATCGCTGGCACGTCGTTTATGTCCCACGGTTTTATTGGCCGATCATTTAATTAGGTTATTTTATTTTAAGGGCCAGAACCCACTGGCGGCACGGCACGACAAGGGATTTTTATATTTATTTTATTATTTATGTACACACAGTAAATTACATACAGTTACGACATAATTATAATTTGAGTATAAAGGTACTGCTTGTGTCTTAAGTTATTTCTTCCAGCAGACATGCGAAAGGAGAAGTGAAAAAGAAAAATGTCTTCATTTATTTTAGTATAGTGTGTGAGAACAAGAAGAGAAGAATTATGAATTTATATCAAATCTGAAACTATGGGTATATGTCGTCAATTTATGTAGGTATGTAAAACGAAATATTATAAAGATAAAATATTAGATTTTTTATATTTATATATGGTTTGATTTTTTATATATTTTTATTAGGTATCTATAATATAAAAATGAATCGCTGAATGTGTTGTTAAGCGCAAATCTCGAGAACAGCTGAACCAATTTCGCTAATTCTTTTTTTAGAATAGTCCTTGAAGTACGAGGATGGTTCTTACGGTTCTTAAAAAAAACGTAAGAAAGTTGCTTCACGTGGACGAAGTCGCGGACAAAAACTAGTATCGTATATATATTTTTTTTATCATTACTTTAATTTTTTTAACTAATAACAATGTCAAAACGGGCCTTTTATTTTTTGACAACTTTACTAGCTGCGCCCCGAGGTTGTCATGTCATGCGACGAACAGGAATATTATTCTTACATATTGGTCGCATACAAACCATGGGGAATAGAGATATTATTCCTATTCGTCGCATAAAAATCCCTTGCCGTATCGTGCCACCAGTGGGCGCAGGCCCTAAGCTGGCCGATGGGAGTGAGTGATTGTGTGTGTACGGCTTAAAATTGTGTGAGGTGTTGCCAGTCTAATTATTTAAAGGTGTTGCTTGAATGGGTCGTTAATAAATAATTTAATGTGTGTGGTAAGCCATTTCATACATTATTATCTATTGAAATTGATTAAGTTAAGTAACAGCTTCAGGTACAGATAAATTCGCATAAAAAATAAAAGATGTTGGTTCATCACGCCTGAAATCCCCGAATGTTTAGGCAGAGGTGTAACTGTAGTACACTCACATTTTGCCAGAAGGCCAATTCTTGTAATTTAAAACTTAAAATCTAGTCGCAGTCTCATCTCGGCGACAAACAAATGTCAAAAACTTGTCAAAATGTAGGGAATTAGACTGAGATCAGAAGGGTAATTCTCGTAATTTTAAGGACATTCACAGTCTGATCTCAGTCTCAATCTGTCAAAAATACGTCTAATTTTCCTACATTTTGACAAGTTACTAGATTTTGAACGTTTTAAATTACGGCAATACGGGCCCAGACTGTGAACGTTCTTAAAGTTACGAGAATTGCCCCTCAGGTATTAAGTCCCAGTCTATTGCCATATAGTATCCAGACTCCGCATACTGAGAAGTTCCTGATGAAAAAACCTAATAACCCTTTTGTCCTGGAAATCGAACTCGGAACAAAACCTAATAGCACTTTAAAATCGAACCCAGGACCTCATGCTCAGCAGTGGCGCTTGCGACCACTAGACTAACAGGGTAGTCGAGGTATCATAGATATTGATCTACATCGTGTTAATTTCTAGACCAGATCAGTTACATAGTAGATAATATCTTGACCTGCTTCCCTCCCATGGGATTAGATTCATACCCGAACATGATTTGCAAACCCTAGTTAGAACAGAGGTCAGGTAAACGTTCTCCCTAGGCAATTCTAATCATATTAGTTTTGAAGTTATTGAATAATACCTATAATATGGCATTTTGAGGGGCTCGTGGCTAAATATTAACAGCCACACGGGTCGATCTTGAAGGTTAAGCAACACTTGCCGAGGTCGATCCGTGGATGGGTGACCATCCATTACATACCAAAACTCATCCGAGCTTCGAAATACCGATTAAATAGTTGGTCCCGGCTGTCATTCGTAGACTGATTTTTGACAGCCATTACGCGTAGTCCAAAGCCCGAAAGTGTGACAACCAGTCTTACTAAGGGGTATCGTGTTATCCAGTAACTGGGTTGCGGAGGACAGATAGGCAGTCGCTCCATGTAAATTACTGGTATTCAGCTGGATCCGGTTAGACTGGAAACCCACTCCAACATAGTTGAGAAAAGGCAAGCACATTGATGGATTGATAAAGAATGAAAAATATGTAGGTAGTTTTATTTGTCACAAAAAAACACAAATAGCATTCAAAATTTATGACAAGTGTAATATGTCATTCTTGATTCATAGCTATCACTACCGTCGACCAATAAATTGTTGAGTAAGATTTAAAACCGTCCGGTTACACCAAACGGATAACGAACGTTTAAACTCATCATCAGGGCACCTATCCACGGAATTGATTAATTAACCTGATCGATCGACCCGTGCGGCTGTTATTACTTAGCCACAAGCCCGAGTGTTTAAACTAAACGCACTATTAAACCCAGTTTAATGAAATTGAAAATCAAATGTTGACTTGGTCTCGGCAGATTAACGGATTGTACAGCTGCCCGGCAGGTCATTTTACAGGTGGATTAGGAAAATTAGACAGTTTCTGTCTAATTTTCCTAATCCACCTTGAACCTTAATGCTTTAGCGATAAAGTAGAAAATCCATTAAAGAAATTTGACGGATTGTAGTAGCTTGATGTGCTGGCGTCTGTACACACGAGCTAAATGAAAGAATGTGTTAAGTCACATTGTTCAGCGCATTTTTGTGGTAGCTACTGTGTGTGGCCAGGAAGTCGGCGAGTTCAATGTAGAATAGATTTTTGTAACCTACTCTACCCGTGGCTTGGCCCGCGTGGATGCCGGAAATTATCCCACGGGAACGTGTGCCGGGACAAAAAGTAGGTTATGTTCTTCCTCAGGATGCCATTTCCTGAGCAAAATTTTATCCAACTCCGATGACTGGTTTAGGCGTAAAAGGGTAACATACAGACAGAGTTACTTTCGAATTTATAATATTAAGTATGCATGTAGGTTAGCTAACGTGTGGTTTTGAAACATACAGATTCGTTATATTTTTAAAGATATACCCCGTATACTGAATAATGTTATAGAATGAATCCACCACGTGGGCCCAGTGTGGGTTGTTAGATGTCACATGAAATGTTGGTTTTAGAATTCTGGGGAGATCGGAGGGCTATGTCGGACTCCTAACGAATAAGCCCCACTGTTCCTTCTACTACCTTAAGTCGGGGGCCCAGGAGATACATGTACATTCGCCGCACCCCCGCCTGGTATCAGCGCGCCATGCCTTGCCGTCACCAAGTGCGGCCGATGCCATGACCGCACGTCTTTCCATTACATCCTTTGTACCTACTGACTGTGCCAATTGACACGTTATTTCACCAGCAAAATACTTATCGAAAAGCACAAAACATTTAACAGCATCCTAATTGCGAAACACACTTTCAATCACAATCTTAATGATTTAGAAGTGCATTGCTTCAAAAGTTCGAAAAATTTGTCTGTTCAACTACGTAAAGAATGCAATGAATGAACTGTCAAAATGAAAGTCATTAGTACTGATATTGTCCCCACAGGACTGTGCGACATTTTAAAAGGAATATGACAATTTAATTATCTCTTATACCTCTTAAAACCCTCTACAAAGAATTGCAGTAACAAACTACACAGTGTTATAAATAACTTGTTGATAGCACGCGAGATAAAGATAAGAAGCGTGTCTTTCTTTTGTTACAAAATCCAGCAATGAACGAGAGAGGAAATAAAACGAAATGAACTTGCACCCCACTCAAGTTTTTAAAAAAAGCGGCCAAGTTTTTGTCGCACTTGCACACGAAGGGTTCCGTAGCACTGTGCAATATTTAGCACTAAATCATCATCTGCCTAGCCTTTTCCCAACTATATTGGGGTCGGCTTCCAGTCTGACCAGATGTAGCTGAGTGCCAATATTTTAAATGGAGCGACTGCCTATCTGACCTCCACAACCCAGTTACTGGGTAATACGAAACCCCTTGGTAAGACTGGTTGTCAGACTTTCGGGCTTCTGACGATCCGTAACGACTGTCAAACATCCACAAATGACAACCAGGACCAACCGTTTATCGTGCTTTCCGAGGCACAGAGGGGTCTCGCTATGTAAAGGTCACCCATCCGCGGAGCAACCGCGGCAAGCGTAGCTTAACCTGATCAATTGGCAACACTATTTAGCACTAAATATATTTTTAATACTCTAGTAATAAAAAACACGTTTAACTCTAGTTTAACTCTAGTAATAAAAAAAATAAAAAAAAATTTTTGTTATAGAGGCTATAGTAGTACACACGGCGACACCTCAAGCTATTACATTTCCAGTTTTAGTTGACCTGGCATTGTTTAGGGCTTTCGTACAATCCGAAGTTGGCTTATACTGGCTATGTATAGCTTGATGTGTAGCCGAGCATACACTCTCTATTTGCACAAAAAAGAAAATTTCAAGTATCTACCTATTACCGTTCAAAAGATACAGCCCTGTGACAGATGGGCGGACAGCGCAGTCTTAGTAATAGGATCCCAAGAAAGAAAGAAAAAGTATTTATTGCGAACTAAACTAAACAAAGTCAAAAATAAAAAAACCAAATTATATCCGTTGGCACTCTTTAGGTACGGAACCCTTATAAAACCGGAGTGCGATGTTTATTGACAAGCAGTTTTATCTTAAACTCATTAAAGAAGTGTTTTAAAACTAGTGCAGTAAATTGCATTAATTAACGATCGTAATAAGAGATGTTTTCTTATTTTATGGAGCGATAAACATGTTACCACAGCACTGGTGTGTTTTCTGTCTGACGTGTTCATTGGTCTCGAATGAAATTATTGAGCAGGAGTCGGTCAGGTCACAGGTGGTTTTAACTGTTTCGCTGGTCGCGGGTACCGTAAAAGTAAAATTTAATAATCAATCGATCAAAAGTTATTTATTCAAACTTGGCTGAGAATCAGCACTTTTCAAACGTCAAAATTACTTAAGACAGTCCCCCAAAACGCACGCCCTCCACCAATTCCTAGTGCTTTAGCTGGGAAGAAGTAGCGCAACAAACTCCCCAGCAGCACAGCTGTCAGTTCAATAACTTGACGTTGAAAAGACAGGGATATAAAAATTTACAGTTTTTTTTTTCAGTAAAGTGGTTTGGTTTCAGACATTTCGTCTGAGACTTTGTTTTATTTATTAGACATATAATTTCATGAAATGTGTAGGTATGTCAGTCAATTTATTCTATTAAAAATCTTAAATCGTGAACACTTAGATGAAGTAGCTGTCAACAGTGCCAATCCTTAACATCAGCAGTGCGATTCTGTAACCATCTCACCGTCAAAACATAGGTGAAGTGAGCGTGGAGTGAGCTGTCAGTCCAAACTAAATGCTAGGGATTGACATTATTGGCAGCTCACTCTAAGCTCACTTCACCTAACTTTTCACGGTGAGATTTTTACAGACTCGATCGGCAGGTAGAATAACTCACTTCAAACTCACTTCACCTAAGTTTACACAGTAACATTTTTACAGAATACACCGGCTGGTCGTTTAACTTACAAACTTCGGTGATAAGAGGGGAGAAAGATTAAAAATGTTTTTAAATCGCTGACATTTCCGTTCTCTTAAAGGCCCAACACGAAGTGCTAATTTCAAAGTAATTTGTAACTATGGGCCCGCCCGTTTGTTTAAAGCGATGATATTCCAAAATCCGCCATTTTAACAAAACGACATAGTTTACCAATATAATGATTTGTGTGTAGAAACTTGAAGAGGCACATTGTTGTTTGTTTTGTAATAAAACGCTCGTTAGTTAATCTACCGATTAGTTGAGTGGGTAACGGCTGGTTGCACCATTACGTTCTTAACAAGAATGGAATAATGGTCAAATTATCTTTTTTGAGTAAATACATTCAAAACACCTCCATTACCGGATTTGTGCTCAGTGGATGGCAATAACTAATCATGACTCTCTGTTTCGACCACCCTGAAAGAAGCTGAAAATCGGAAGAAGTGGAAGAACATCTTGCATAAAGTCACGAAAGCCTTTCAGGGACATATCCTTCAGTAATGATTCAATTCAAAAAGAAGATATGGCAATAGTCTCGCCCTGTAATACATAGGACTTAAACATAACTGGTGAATTGTGGGTGTACATGCAGACGCCAACACATCAAGCCACTATAATCTGTCAAATTTCTTTAATAGATTTTCAACTTTATCGCTAAAGCATTAGTTTCGGGTAGCTTGTCCTGCTGCCGTCTGTACTATAGTTACACCTATGCATAAGCATTTAGGCAAAAAGATTAAAAGAAAGAAAGAAAAAGTATGACAAGGGGGTCATTACAGGTGTGATGTTATGTTATGAGAGTAAATGTGGGTGTACTTGATAAGGTACCTATACCTTCACGTAACCCTCGAGGGGCTTGTGGCTAAGTAATAACAGCCGCACGGGGCGATCACTCAGGTTGAGCTACGCATGCCGCGGTCGGTCCAAGGATGGGTGACCATCTTTACATACCAAGACCCCTCCGTGCCTCGGAAAACACGTTAAGCCGTTGCGTTGGTCCCGGCTGTCATTCGTGGATCTTTGATAGTTGTAACGGGTCGTCAGAAGCCCAAAAGTCTTACCATGGATTTTCGTATTACCTAGTAACTGGGTTGTTGAGGTCAGATAGGACGGACAGGATAGTCGCTTCATGTAAAATACTGGTACCCAGGTGCAACCGGTTTGAATGGAAGCTGACCTCCGAAAAGGCTAGGCAGATGATGCTATCTATCATAATGTAGCCTAAGCCTGCTGAACACTTCGCCTTGGCCTTCGCCCCCAGACGTAATAACACTAAACATTCTATTGTGTCTCGCTCAGAGTCCTTCAATGTGTTAAACAAAAACTATTACCCAGTGACAGTGACAAAATGACAAGCTACCTAATAAAATATCCATATTTTTAACAACCCCACTATAATATTCACATAATTACTTCAATATTCTAGTAGTTTGGCAACACTGCTATCCAGGGAGGCATAACTCACGGTGAATGACGCGAGCCGTCAACTTCGCACTATACGAACAAAGTTGTCCTCGAGTTTAGCACCCCTGTTAATTACTGCCTTTTCAACGTCAAGCTATTTTTGAAGTGACATGAGAATAATTGGTTATGATGTAAATTGAACTACTTATTAAGTTAATTATAAGTGTGATATTTTTAACTAATAGGTAGCATCATCACTTCTGTGTTTGTTATAGAAAAGTATTATCAATCTACCTAGTTTTTTCCCAACTATATTGGTGTCGGCTTCCAGTGTAACTGGATACAGCTGTATACCAGTATTTTACATGGAGTGACTGCCTATCTAACCTCCTCAACCTAGTTACTGGGTAATACGATACCCCTTGGTAAGACTGGTTGTCAGAGGTAACTACGTAAAGTAACGACTGTCAAAGATTTACAAATGACAGTCGGTAAAAATGGCTTAAGGTGTTTTCTCGAAGCAAGGTGAGGTCTCGGCATGAAAGGGGTAATAACCCGTCAATGCACCGAACAACTGCCCCTAAAAGCGTAGAGCACCCAAAAGTAGATTATAATATTCTTATGAAAGTGTAAAATTGTGCAAGTACCTAATCACAGCATTTTTTGACATAATACTCCAAACGGCCAGCCTAAAATAAACTCAATAAATTGTGCCATCAGCTTCATTTGACGTTACAAACACAGACATAATGTTATCCTACGTTTACATGAGTTTCCCTTCGTTTACACGGAAAATATGAGTCGTCTGTAAATAAGATAAATTTTGTGGCGCAAGTGATGAACGTAGACTATAGCATAATCAGAATATAATGTTCCCACAGCTGGGACACAGGCCTCCTCTCTGTGAGAGGGAGTGGGCCGTAATCCACCAAGCGGGCTCAACCGGTTTCCATTCGATGTTTCCTTCACCGTTTTTGAGAGCAGTGTTGTTGAAATAATTTACACAGTGTTCAAACCTACGACGTACACTATAAATATTGGTATTTTTTTCCATTTCATGAAGTCTTGTTAGTTATTGCCATTTGAACTTTATTTATTCATCTTAAATTCAGGTACATCCCCTATATTTTTTTTTGTATAAGTTATACTGTGTAAGGGCTTTCAATCAACAGATTATTTTTATTCGTGGAATAAAATTGACGTCTGACAGATTTTGTATGGAAGAATTACTGTCAAAAATTCAAAATTATTTATAGAATACTTTAACAAATCATGAACAATAATATGACGTGTGACCTCTAACGATCCGCACTGGGCCCGCGTGGTTTTTTACAGCCCACTCCCTTTCACAGGAGGAGGCCTGTGTCCCTGCAATGGGAATGTTACAGACTAATTATGCCAATCCTACTGTTTTCGCATCCAAAACAGTAGGATTTTTTCCATCTCTTTCCCGCTTCCCCCTATCCCTTGCACCATATCCTCATTCAATATGATCGCCACAACATATTCGCTCCCTTTAATTATTTCCCACACATCACGTGCGTCTGGTCAGACTCACTGTCACTTGTTTTCCGTCTCTTTTATTTACTCTGACGTATTGTATTTACATAAGAAAGATATTTCCGTTTATTGGGTCACCCTCAGATGAGAGGTAGAGCGAACTTTTTGTTTGACTATTTCTGACAGCGGCTTCGCCTGCGTGGGTGCGGAATTTAAAAAAATCATAGATTTTAATATTTTTGCGCGGAACCCTATTTCTTTTTATAAAATAAAAGTAGCCGACGTTATAAGATCAAAAGGCCAATTCTCGTAATTTAAAACTTTCAAAATCTAGTCGTAGTCTCATCTCGGTGACAAACAAATGTCAAAAACTTGTCAAAATGTAGGGAAATTAGAGGAATTTTTGACAGATTGAGACTGAGATCAGACTGTGAACGTTCTTAAAATTACGAGAATTTCCCCTCTGCTATCTGCCAGTGCAAGTCCGTCAAAATTGGTCGAGCCGTTTCGGAAATTAGTCGGAACAAACAGACAGAAATGTTAAAATAAAAATTTTGTAGGCACCATACGTACAGACAGCAGGTCACGCTACCCGAAACGGTCAAATTTTCCTTATCAACCTATAAAGTTGAAAATCTAGTAAAGAAATTTGACAGATTGTAGTAGCTTGATGTGCTGGCGTCCGTTCATTATGTATTTAGTAAAAAGCTGATATTTTGACATTACAAACAGACTGTTCAATTTTATTTATTTATATAAATGAAACGTTGACTGGAACCACCATTAGATTAGCATGTAGAATTAAATAGTCCAGAAATTATGTTGAAATCCATTCAGCCGTTAGATTGCTTTGAGAGTATAAAAAACCTACATACTCGTCCAAAGATACATAGATAAGCGTAAAAAAACGCCTAAATACGTCTGCTGTTGCGTGGTCGGATAAATAGGTTAGTATCCTTTCATTTGATGTCCAATAATAGCTATATTAATCTTCGTGTACCCAGTAACTGGGTTGTGGAGGTCAGTAAGGCAGTCGCTCCATGTAAAATACTGGTATTCAGCTGCGTCCAGTTAGACTGGACGCCAAAATAGCTGGGTAAAGTCTAGGTAGATTGAAAAGCTTTATTACTGAACTTATCCTATCGTAGTCTCCTGCTGGACGTCAGCACACTTATCTCCTGTTATGCCATAACACCCAGCTCTCCGCCTTCCGCAACTAATCTGTCAAAGGATATTTTGTAACATGACGTACCCAACTTTAAATTACACCCTTCATTGTCGTCCCCAAAAAACTTTGAAGAAAAGATTTTTTCCGTCAAAAGTTTTTATACAAATCATTCCTTGGTGGGACTAATTTAAGACGTTACTGAGTTATGTTGTAGGAGTATGTTCTTTGTGCAGACGAAAAGAATAAAATGTAAGATAAGGTGGTTTATATCCTCGGTCTTTTCATATTATGCATGGTACACAGACATCTATTTATCATCTCGCACACTTGGAAATGTAAAAGAAATAGGGTGGTGCTCACATTTCACATTTGGAATTGTTGTTCCTTCTAAAGCAATATGGCTACCCATTTTATCTTTCTATCTTTGCTTTAATCTTTATCATTTTCAGCCAAAAACGTCCACTGCTGGACTTAGGCAAGCACCGCCACTTCAACCGGTTCTGTGCTTTCTGCATCTAGCAGATTCCTGCAGCCTTCACAAGGTCATCGGTCGACCTCGTGGGGGGCCTTCCAACGCTGGTTTTTCGGTACGCAGTCGCCACTCCAGAACCTTTCGGCCCCATCAGCCATTTGTTCTGCGAGCAATGTCCCCTGCCCACTGCCACTTAAGTTCGGCAATTCTTCGAGCTATGTCGGTTATCTTAGTTCTCCTGCGGATCTCTTCATTTCTGATTAAACTCCTAGCATAGCCCTCTCCATTGCCCTTTGCGTGACATTTAGCCTTCTAATAAGGCCCATTGTGAGCGACCACGTTTTTGCTTTAATCTTACGTCCATTTATCTAATTGGGTGTTCATTCATTGTATTTAACGGTAGATTTAACGTTCAGATACTTAGTAAAGGCTTCCGTAGACGGGAATAGACGCGATCGATGTCTATAAAAACATTATGAAAATTGTTCTGCCAGAGTCGCGTTGCGACTGTCTGCGGGACCCGTAACCCCACGTAGGCTTTTCCGAACCGATACGATACATTTACCACTTCGGAAGTAGACCCCCAGCACCCTAATTGCGTCACACACTATCAACGTCAATGACGCAATGAATGTTGTTGAACTGTCAAAACAAAAACCATTGCTACTGAGATAAGGTGTTACGCCTGGAGTGATAAATTTCAGACCAAAATACTTTGATGGAACCAAACGAAATGTGTTAACAAAAAACCAGACTTATTATAAAAGAGGTTATCTGTCTTGCTATCGTTGCGTTATCAATCTCAATCATCATCACTGCACCTAATTGAATTATGAGTTTCATTCGTATAATTCAGTTCTTCGCCTCAAGGAAAAAGCGAGGGAACCCGTCAACTTTGTGACGTCAGATGGTAAACCATTTATCTGAGAACCCGCAAATTATGTTCCGCCAGAAGTTAAGGGGAGGTCACTCTGGATAGTTTGCATCGAGGAACTTGCGACTTGTAACTGTTTAAATGCAGCTTTATAGAGGGAGAGATTCAAAAGAATCCAGCTGTAGTTTTTGTAAAACTATTATTGTATCGCATTATTCTGCCATTTTTATCCGATTCCAGTTATTCGTTTTTTAATTCTCTTTGACGTCGTAAATGAAATTTTTCTTGTACCTTTCTTTTGCTAAGAATTCGAATGAAATATAATTTGATAAATGAACTGTTTGTTTTCTATTCCTACTCTAACTTCAACTATATCCGACGACCCTGGTTACTTATCTCCTTTCAATCAAATCAAATCAAAATTCATTAAAATTTATTCAAATTAGGCTGAGAGTCAGCACTTTTTGAACGTCAAAATTACAAAAGACAGTCCCCCAAAAACGCCCGCCCCGCTGGGAAGAAGAAGTGGCGCCACAAACTCCCCAGCAGCTTTGGTGACCGTACGTAAGACGATATGTAATGCCAATATTGCCAGAATAGATACTCGTAACAGTCTATTCTAGAAACTACAATAAACTATTTACCGACCACAACCGATGCATATACTGTCACCTCTGTATATCTACCCTCTGTAAGCGAATCAGACTGCAGGTAAGCGACTCCGTATTTATAGAACAGCGACCGCAGACTAATGAATAATGAAACCTCATATAGCTTGACGTAGCCTAGCAAAATAGAGTGCGTTTACTCTGGATAAGCAGTTACTCTGTGCCACGGGAATATGTTTATGTACAAAGTGATATTGTTTTGTTCCACAGGAAATATTGTCGGTGAAGTTTATAAAATCTTCACTTTATAGTTTGAAATCCTCCGATGTATTGAACTTTCTGAAATGTTTTCACATTTCGAAAATGGGTTTTTCCGATAGAAATTGGTTACTTTTTTCCTCCACCAAGCACCTCCACTTCAACCGGTTCCGTACTTCCCGCATCCTCCGGCCTTCACAAGGTCATCAGTCCACATTGTAGGTCTGAAGGCCTTCTTATCCGGTACGTGGTCGCCACTCCAGAACCTTTCGGTTTCGGCCCCATCGTTCATCAACTTTTTTCTCAATCATAATAAATTGATATTATGATCATCAAGGTGTAAACAGACCCAACTAGAGTTGCCGACAACCGTGAATGAACCGGAGTTACAGACATAGCTTGCAGATTAAGCAAGCTGAAGTGGAAGTGGGCTGGCCATGTTTGTCAAAGCAGTTTGCCGGTGAAGCAGGCGAGGCGATTGGAGACCGCATATCGGCAAGCGTAGTGTGGGACGCCATCCAGCTAGATAGACTGACGAATATAAAAAGGTGACTGGGACAGACTGGATGCGGAAGTTAGAGAACAGGATGTCGTGGAACCGCCTGGGAGAGGCCTATATCTAGCAGTGGACTACGATAGGCTGAGTTGATTGATTGATCGAACTAGGTTTGTACTACGAAGTGTCCTTTCAGTGTGCCGATTACCAGAGCCAATAAACTAAGATTTAGCAAATAGGATCGGGATAGGCATAAAACTAAGATTAAGACAAAGTAATGAATTCGTTCTCATATTTATTTTAAAGTAATCACCGTTCCTTTACTATCAGATTAATGCAAAACACAAAGACTAACGCCAAGTTAATTGCGCGGACTACTTAATGTAATGAAAAGTGTCTCGCCTTAAATATCGTCTGTTTATGCCCAATCTGCTTAATGATCTCACAAAATTGGTACAGAAGGTCATCTCCATACAACGAACGAACGCATACATAGACAATTTTTAGTTTATCTAATGACATAATATTATCATTCCTAATGGTGCAATAATGAACTATTAGTTAAAAAATAACCATTAGTTAGTGACCACTAGATAAACTAAAAATTTATTAAAAAAACACATTTTGCGAAAATGTAACCATTAGTTACTATTTTTAACAATTGGTTGATTTTAACTACGGATCAAAAAATCAGGGGGTCTACTCCGAAGTGCAAGGTGCGAATGTTGGGATCGGACCGACATATGGCCGAACCGAATATTATTGAAAAATGCGAAAAAAAGTTCGGATCGGCTCAGTTGGATCGGGACCATAGTCAATATTCGAAAGAGTGTAGGAGTGTTGGATCGGGACCGACCGAACCAAATAGACGAAAGTTCGGCTGTTCCCTGCTACGATGTACTTCGGAGTAGAACCCCAGCCCTAAGTGTGCGTGCGTCCACTGGACCAGCCGTGCGTTGTATAGGACTGACCTTCTGTGCCTGTATTTCTGTGATGGTAGTTCTAAAGATATGGTCTTGAAACAAGAGCTTATTTTTGTCAAAGGCGTGTGTTGCGTGGGTAGAAAATATTAATTACTTAGCGTTTGCTTTTACACTGATTTGGGGCTGTTTGACTTTGTTTGATAATGACGTGGAGAGGGCAAGTTGTGTTTACGGGTAATGACGAAGGTGACTAGTGATGGAAAGGTTAGACGTTGTGTTTTTGACGTGACTCATAAAGCTTATTTAAGCTTACTTATCTATTATATATAGGTATTTTCAGGATTTTATTGCAAACAAACGTAAAGTCAAAGCTATTAGAAGATTTTGGGCGAATTTCACAACACATCTAAACCGCGTTCAAGAACTGTTAGTTTCAAATATTCCACAATAATAATAACACTGACAGCTCTTGAACACGGCTTAGATGTGCTCATCACGTTCAGTTTCATTGGTGAAATTTGCCCTAAAAAAAAGTGGAATTCATTTATTTATTTATTATTTTACCATTTATGTACACATATAAAGGAAATAGGTACAGAGGTAATGCTTATTTCATAAGAAATCTCTTCCAGCACACCCGAGACAGGGCAATAGATACAGAGATGTAGACAGCGTGTGAAATAGTAAAGGAGACAAAAAAATAATACATAAAATTGAAAACAATTCACTTAAAAACAACAAAAATTACGAGGATATACTAACATACATACAAATAAACGTACATCATCATTTGTTTCACAAGCATATTTTAGCTTCTCTGCTAAACATGGGCAAAACCGATGCAATGAATTAGTGAATAATGATTGCAATCACCACGCTTGACATATTACCTGCTATACATCAGTTTTGCTGTTGGAAGAGACCAACAGACACAGAACTGCTTTTAATAAACCTTTTCAAAGATGACCCTTTTACGCTTACAGCGGTTAAGCAGAAAATCTTTCAATTTTAATTTCGAAACAGTTTCCTTCTACTCCTTAAGAGTTCGTCTTAAATCGATCCCGTCACCTGCATCTGACGTAATTACAATCTTCACGCTTACGGCTCCAGTAGAAAAATAGCTTCACAAAGGCTTCATGAGATTGGAAAATTCTTCGAGAAAAGTCTTCGGATTTCACGCTGAGAACGAACTTGGTGAGATATTTTCTGGTTTGTACGGGTTTATGACTGAGTGTGGTTGTGTGACGGGGTGAGCAGAAGCCTCAAGTTCACTGTATTCTTAATTCTAAGAATGAAAGAAAGAAAATACGTTTATTTGCGGTAAACATAACTGGGGGCTGATTTTTCAATCACCTAATAACTTTATTCGACGAATAATTTTAAAATTTTGACAGTTATTTCATACAAAAACTGTTAAATGTAAATTTTATTCCTGTAATAAATCTTATCTGGCGATGGAAAAATCAGCCCTAAGAGAAAGAAAACAAAAAAATAATATACTAGTTGGGGGAAAATATGCACATCCACGCAACACGGTCATCGCTCAGCATAAATGCTAAGACCCTATGCGAGACAGAGCCCCAGCCCTGGTTTCTATGTTAATTGTTCTCACTTATAGTTCTGCACACATATAGTCTCACATATAGTTAATCAACATGAATAATATAGGAACCTAGAATTTTATAATATCTTGATTTAAAAGACTGTCCTTAGAGTTTCTTTCCCATTCTTCACCATAGAGATTTAATCTTAATTGTCCTGCCCTTATCCCGATTTATGGGATCGGCGTAACATATGTTTCTTCCATCCATACTTCTCTATTAGTCGCCAACTCGGTAGTAACCCCCTCTCTTACCCTAACATCATTTACACAGTCCATCTATCGTTTCTTTGGTCTTCTCTTCTTTTTTCTTCTCCATAGAGATCTTCGTTTAGGAATGGGCAACTACCTTCAACTTGAAGCTAGTTGCAACTATACTAATAAACCAGTTGTTGAAATTAAACCATTTACAGGCACATACAGGCACTGAATTGTCAATGATAACGACTCATTGACAATTCAAAAGTGCCTGTAAATGGTTTAATTGAAATAAATGTATAAGTTTTTTAGAAAACGTCCCTTACTTATCTACATTAAAATAATGTTAAAGGGAGGTCGAGGACGTCCCAAATACACAAAAACGTTGAACAAGATCTATAGAACAATCGTGGACTTACTTATTTCCTTTGTAAGATTCAGATTCCCAACACGTAGCGCAGAAAAAAATAGCTCAGCTACTGCGCCATAAAAAATCAAAAACATATAATAAATGTACAGATGCCAGCACATCAAGCTACTACAATCGGTCAAATTTCGTAAATAGATTTTCAACTTTATCGCTAAAGCATTAGGTTCAAGTTTAATGGGAAACTTTGACAGTTTCAGGTAGCTTGATGTGCTTGCATCTGTACATACTTACATATCTTAAAAGATGATGTTTGCAAAGGAAAAAAATAATGAAAGTAAATTAATTGACGAAATAACAGAATTTCAATAATACTTAATTACTGACATTGAGAGCTTTGAAGCTTCTCACTGACTAACGTCCTCATCTCCGGATACAAGTGGGAATCTAACGTAAACAGTGGTCGAGAGGCGTCCATATTATTGTCCATTCTCGTTGACTTCAAGTGCGGTTCAGGATACTCACCACCAAACGAGCATCTTCCCGCAGGGTCGTACCGTCCGTGGTCCACTTGGAGGTCTCTGAACTGCCTTCGAACACAAATGGAAAGTTGTAACTCCAACCTGGTCAAGTGGGGATACCTCGAAGGAACGGCAGCAGGGTATGGATGTCGAGCTGTGACGCAAACTATGCTCGAACTCCTATCCTGCCCTCTGTGTCCCAAAGCTGCAGTCAAAGTGACCTCTGCACTGCCACCGACGACGCAACGACCTAAACTACAGTCGTGCCAGCGACTTGAAGAAGGAGACTGACTAAAAATCGAGACAAGTCATCATAATAAGAAAATTCTCCTTGAGTATATCTTTAACACTATTGGACGTCAGGGCAGACTTGCACACTCTCTTATGAAAGCTCAACCTACTCAAGAACTTGTAACAAGTATGTCTAGAACAATCAAGTACTTGCTTATTTCCCTTGCAGGAATAAAATTCTCGACTGTAGCTCAGAAACCAATAGCCCAACCACCACCATATCACTGCACCATAAAAAAATCAAAATTTTTAATTAATAAAGATAAGTAGTTAAGTACATACTTTTTTTTGTTTTGTTTAGCATATACTGTCCCACTGTTGGGGGAAGGCTTCCCCCAGGTCCTTCCAGGAACTCTGGTCCCGCGCCACCTCGAACCAGCCCTCGTGGTACGAGCCCAGGTCACCTCGCCACTGGCTTCTGGGCCGACCTTGTCGCTATATTCACATACATTATTCGAAAGCTTAACTTACTGTAACTAGTAATCTAAGTTATAACAAGTATGTCCACAACAATCAAGTACTCACATATTTCTTGCAAGAATCAAAACCCCGACTGTATTGCAGAAGCCAATAGCTACAGCGCAATAAAAAAAAAAACAAAATCATTAATACCATCCATCTGCATATTTACAACCCATCAAACGTGAAAGCTTAACCTTTCAAGTAATTTCGATAAATTGGATCGGAAATAAGTGTTTAACGTTTGCTAAATGTATCAAGCACTCTCACAAGAAAACAAATTCAACAAATTCCATTACCATTGACTGGTTTCACCTGAGACTATTACGAAAATGCCTCACAAACTCTTCAATGGATTACAAACGTTGTATAATTCTCGCGTTAATATTTGATTTACAGTACAGGTATAATGCGGAAGCTTCGCTAAGCGATAGTTAACTCGATAAGGACTAATTAACTATCCGTTAATGGTTATTAGCGCGTTAACTGATATAATTGGTTGCTGTGTGACCAGAGTTAGGTAAGGTTGGTAGTTATTTTTGGGAGTATAGAAATTAGGTATTAGAAGTAGAAGTTAGAAGAATTAAAATATATGTAAGTAAATAATAACTACCACCTAATAAATAATAAAAAAAATAATTTTAAATAATATACGTTAACATTTATATGAAAAAAAAGCAAAAGAATCATAGGGCATCAAAAAATTCGTCCGCATTGCTGTCAACAGGAGCTGTGCCCAAAAGGCTGGCAACATTGCCACGTTGTATGGCGATGCTAATTGTTTGGCCAATACCTAATTAATTAATAAAAATACAAATATTGTTGTATCCACGACTGCATTTATTTTTCCACAATTTTGGGCTCTTTACTTGCTTTCTGGAAAATTAGAATGAAAATTAATGTATGTATTGGGAAAAAGTATAAGCGCCTAAATTCCTGGCTAAGTTAATTGGGTCTGTTCTATCCATTTCTAAGAATTTCGATTAAATACCTACTTCTTTGGACAAAAACTTTGAATACAGTAAATATATTTTTCCTTCTTCCTTCCGACTTTTTAACAAATTTATAAATAAGTTTGATAGTTTCGCCGTTAAAGCGTAGCAAACAAGCAGACAGACAGACCGACAAACATTCATATTCATAATATCAGTGAAAATAAATTAATATTCGGTAACCCGCTATAATTTACCTTACCCATTGGTTGCTAATCTCAATAATTTGCTTCGGAAATCGTTGTCCAAATGTTCGTACATCCGACACGAGTTATGAAAATTAGCGTCTTGGTTAGTGGGTTAACGCGCCATTTAATGCGTTAGTTATTTGTACGGAGAAATGCAGGGAGTGCTAATGAATGCATCTTTGAGGGTTTTAGAAGAAAAACCAACACACAAGTCACGGCAAAGATGGAGGCAAAGTGAATTAGCTAATTAAGTATGTTAATGAGTACCCTGTGGATGTCAGCAATTATACCCTGTCCATTAGGTAAACCGTTTTTTGACAGATGGAACTAGTGATTGCAGCAACACACAATACATTGGTTGATACACGTACGGTATTATAATGTCTGTAAGAAGCCATAAATAAAATAATTCAATAAGATAAGTCAGTTTATATATTTATTTTATTATGCATTTTAAAGTTAACTTTTACGTAATCTGGAATATGTAGGCTCTAAGACAGCTGTCAAAAAACGGTTTACCTAATGGACAGGGTATAATTATGTTAAATATGAGTACCCATGGATGATAGCAATTACGTGTCGTTTGCTCAATTACGTGGCTAGGATTTCTATACTGGTTTCTCACATTGATGTATGATACCTATTCGGATCGGCCGCGACTTACAAAATGTAGGTCGGGGGTTTGAACCAAGGCAGGCACTTTACTTTGAGTTAATTATTTCATCACCATTGCTCCCAAAACGGCGAAGGAAAACATCGTGAGGAAACCGGCATGTCCTAGAACCAAAAATTTGAAGACATGTGACATCTACCAACCCGCACAGGACCCACGTGGTGGATTACGGCCCACTTCCTCTCGCAGAGAGGAAGCCTGTGTCCCAGCAGTGGGAACATTATAGGCTGATTATGAAGACTTATTGGGATCAATAAGATCAATCATGCGCATCATACTGTCAAAAACACGATCACAATAAGTTATTCGTGACCTAGCTTTAATTATGCCAAATATACTTGTCGAGTTAATATATGTATGTAGTTTTTGGAAGCCCAATCAGGGTAGGTATTTTTTTAAATTAGCGCTTTCACAAGGCCTTCCACTACTTCTGTGGTTCATCATCTGCCTATCCTTTTCCCAACTATGTTGGGGTCGGCTTCCAGTCTAACCAGATGCAGCTGAATACCAGTATTTTACATGGAGCGACTGCCTATCTGACCTCCACAACCCAGTCTCTGGGTAATACGATAGCCCTTGGTAAGATTGGTTGTCTGACTTTCGGGCTACTGACGACCTGTAACGACTGTCAAAGATCCACGAATGACAGCCAGGACCAACGGTTTAACGTGCTTCCCGAGGCATGGAGGGGTCTCGGAATGTAAATATGGGCACCCATCCACAGACCAAACCCGGCAAGCGTAGCTTAACCTGATCGATCGACCTGTGTGGCTGTTATTATTTAGTCACGGTGATTATGAGGTAGTATTTAGCCAGCTCTTCCTCAAAAATCTGACCCCTAATCCGCCTCAAATCCCTACATTTTTAACGACCAATCCTAACAACTTTCAAGTTCTGAATCCTCTATCTCTCAGCATCCCTACGGCAAGTATCTGAAGGACAGACGGGCGGTTAGCCGAATTACGACTGTAAGTAATTTTGATAGCACCGACGTGCCGAGAGAGCTAAGTAGACGGAACCTTCAGGGAGCCACAAAGTTCACGATAAGGTCAGCTGGTTACTGATTCTTTAGAATGGGTTTAGAGGAGTAGGAATTGGATTTAAATGTAACTGTGTCGATTTGAAGAAGACTTTAAAATCTTTTTTAGAAGTTGTACTAGTATGTATTATAACATTATACCTGTGGTCTCCAAAGGGTTCAAAGGGTTCAAAGGGTTCGGCGGTTCCAAAGTGTATCCTATTGAACACCCACATTTCGCCAGTTCTGTTAAAGACCTATGTTATAACGGGCGTGCCTATTTCCACTAACCGGGCTCAAATCCAGATTCCGTACCTACTGCTACTGAGAAAACCCCGGTGTAAAAATCTAATATCACTTAGCCCGACATGGGAATCGATCCCAGAACCTTATGCTCAGCAGTTAAGTAGCGCTTGCGACCACTAGACCTAAATTTAAGTATAACGTCAGTCCGAAAATGATGTATGTTGGGTAATAATATGGTCGTCAAACACTGCTACAATAGTTATTGCTTAGGAACAGATTGGAGCACATCAAGCTACCCGAAACTGTCAAATTTTCCCAATCAACTTTGAACCTAAAGCTTCAGCGATAAAGTTGAAAATCTATTAAAGAAATTTGACAGATTGTAGTAGCTTGATGTGCTGGCGTCTGTACATCAAACAATAGCACCAGCTCAAGCACGCTAAGTTTCTCGCACTGACCAAAACACATCAGAAAGAGTTCCATAGAGGCTATAAACAAAAATCTGGTGTTCCCTACATTTTGACAAGTCATACGAACAAAAATGAAATGAAAGGAAAACAAAAAAAAAAATGCGAAATGTAGGGAACAGCTGATTTTTTTTTCGCGCTTTCAGGTTTGGTCCCATAGTAAAAGTTGTTCATAATGATGAGTACAATGAGCCCCTAGAGTTATGGGATATGAAAAAACACGTTGTAGAAATATGAAGGAAAAAGACATGTTGCGCCAACCACAAGGATCCGCCCAGAATAACTCAATAAATTGGAAAAAAGGTAAGAGAATGGCGATCTCTCAAAACAAGGGGGAACAGTAATTAGTGTTTCATAAAATACCTGTCCATTTTCATACACATCACACCAACACTAAAGTCTAAATCCCAAAATAAAACCGTTTTATTTATCCAATGATCTACAATACTTTAACAGTTCTTTAACGTGCACAATACTGGCTATTTTAACCCTATTCACCTTTACGACAGCTGCCTTAAAATAGAGTAGAAACTCTTTAATAGAGGCGTACACGATTTTTATATTTAAACTAGGGAGCTAGCAGCGACCTTTTCAACCTTTCTCTTGTGTCCTTAGCTCGATTTAGACGGTTAAAAATAAGGTAAAGGTTTTGTAAAGAGTTTTAATAGGGTTTGACCTATTTATATTTTTTGTCATATGGGGCTCGAAGCAAAAGCTACGCTTGTCGCGTTCGGTTCGTGGATGGGTGACCGTGAATTACATGTCGAGATCCCTTCGTGCTGGGAATAGCACTTTGACAGTCGTTACGGGTAGTCAGAAGCTCAAAAGTTTGATAAGCATTCTTACCAAGGGGTATCGTATTACCCAGTAACTGGGTTGTGAAGGTCATATAGGCAGGCAATCCATGTAAAATACTGGTATTCAGGTGCATCCGGTTAGACTAGAAGCCTACCCCAATCATCATCATCTGCCTAGCCTTTTCCCAACTATGTTGGGGTCGGCTTCCAGTCTAACCGGATGCAGCTGAATACCAGTATTTTACATGAAGCCTACCCCAATATAGTTAGGAAAAGCCACCCATCCACGGACCAACCGTGGCAAGCGTATTTTAACCTGACCGATCGACCTGTGCAGCTGTTATTATTCAGCCACGCAATGCCATGTCAAGTAATTAGTTACTGTTAGTAATGAACTATGGTATGTCATTATACATAAGTACCTAATTACAAACTAAAATCTATAAAAATATGTATCAACTTTGCACCTAAATCTTCTGCGCTGCAGGTTTCGATAAGCTTCCTACCAAGTATAGTGAATACCCAACTCTGCCCACTTACCAATCTATAACGAAAGCGATCTTATCCGCTTACCATCAAACCTCCACAAAGGATCTAACTACTCAAGTGACACTCAAAGTTAACAAGTACCACTTAGGAGTATCTGTGAAGTACTTTAACAATAGCTTAACAAAGCAACCTGCGCACTTCCTTAGGTGACGGAAACGCTTCTGTTCACATAAACGCCGTGTAAAAACGCCCAGTATGTACGCGACCTTATGTGACAAATATAAGAGGAAGCGATCGAGCGTGGAATTCACATTACACGCACAAAGTTTGGGGTAACGAACCCGTGGTAAGCAGACGGGCGGGTGAAACGCCGGCGTTTTTCTTGGCCACAATTTTTGATGTAAAATAACTTTTTTAAGTGGGGTTTGGACACTTTCTGTACAGTGAACGAGACTTAACCGTCACGCTGGTTGATGACGCCGAATCGAGTATACTCGGATCCAGTGTGTCGGTAACGCTGAATTGCGTATACTCGGCGCTGATTCGGGTATACTCGGCTGCAGTCGGTCGGTGACGCTGAATCGCGTATACTCGGCTCCAGTCGTCATCAGTCACGGAAATATGGATAGTTATTAGAAACAGCACTAGTAAATAGTGCTATTTTTAATCACTATCCATATTTCTCAGCAAATTAAATACTCGTATCATGGCATCTATATTATAAAGCTGTCGAAAGAAAAATATCTCAGCACAAAAAATAAGTTAAAGGCGTAAATTCTTGCTTACAATAACACTTAATCAAATCTTACACCACAAGCGGCTAATCAGTAATCAGCCAACACTTTAGATTGCCCACAGAAACCCAAAACCGTTTAAAATTAATTTCAACTTATTAACATATCATTATGAGAAGTATCAATCACAGTCATTGAGCAAGCCGCTACAAAACCATTAATTTTTTAACACATAGAACTCGATTCATCATGGGTACCCTAAAAGTGCCATTTAAAATGTAAATACACGGTTATTCCATATAATTTACATGGAAACTAATTTATATTTTGCTCTGATTTGTCACTTCTATTAATGAAGACAATTTATTATGGCTTTTAGTACTATTGGATGAGGTCAGAACCACGAAATGGACAATGCAAGAAGGCCCAGTTCATACACATTCGTTTTTCTTTCCATTTCTTGGGGCATAAAGGGCAGGATAGCAGATTGGACATAGTTTGTACCACAGCTCCATATCCACACCCTGTTACCCTGTTACCCTACCGTTGAGGTAGCCCCAACATTGCGAGGTTGTAGCTGCATTTTCCACCTTGGATTCAAACTTCCAAGTGAACCACTGAAGGTTGGACCCGAACGGGAAGATGATCGCTTATGTGGATGTCATTTGGTTTTAATATTTTACATAACTTTTTAAAGATTATTTTATATTCTAAGAATGTGACGACGTAGTAGGCTTTGTCGACTGTAGATTTGTAGACCATTTTCTATTTTATTAAGTACCTGGTACTTGTTGACCGGCTTACAATGTCCTCCCATAGCATAACATTGTAAAGGCAAATTAATTTTAAAAGAGTAACCGTGAAGTAACTTGCCGTCTCTTCTCCATGGGAAACGAACAATTGGAATCGTGCACCTAGCTCCTGACGTTTCATATGTGCCCATGTAGGTTTATGTGAAATCAAATATTTTGCAATCAATTTTTTTTTTTTTGTGTAGCTAATTGGGTGGGGTGAGTTGATCTGTGCGCTGCCAGCGACGATGCCGTGGTAGTGACGAAGTTTTAGGCCAACAAGATTTTACACACTGTCGTGCCAACGAATTCACGAAGGAGAGGACTACTCTTCTAGTTTTTGTCCAAAGCCTATGGCTTTAAACCTTCTGACTTCTTTTTATATTTTGCACTAAAACCGACATAATCGCGTCATTCTAATAAATTTTATAAGGATGTTTTTGTATTCACAAACAATAATAGTTATTCTAATGGCGTTCATAAATTAGGTAGGTTATTGTTGTTTGGTTGATTGGAGTTACTCAATGTTTAGTTCCAGTTAGGCAACTGCCATAAATTCACAAAAATCAATCCAATAGTGCCCTAAGCTATTCCATTTGTAGTTCATTAAAAATACCTCAAAGTTTTATAGGAATCAAATAATTTCATTTGGTTCAGAAACTGGCCCTTAATAAGGATTACTTGTATGCCACTTAAAAGAAGTCTGGATTAAAAATGGCCATCAAATTTTTTATGAATGGCATCTCGCAGTTCAACCTACGAGGTGGTCGTCTGCTTAACTGTGGATGCCTCAATAAATGAAGGCGTCCAAGCATGGCTTAAAAACTAAGCGACTACAGGCTAAGGGCACTCCTTGTGGGGTACAGATCTCGGCTTAGGGCATTGCTAGGAGAGGGCAGCAAGGGTCAGGCTGGATCGGAATTATTTAGGGACGAATTTAAAACTACAGACTCAGCGGCGCTGGCTGGCTCGAGCAAGAGTCGGGGCGGAATGTCCATTTAAACTTGGAACCATACTTATATGCTGTCTTGTTACCGTGGTCTACTGGGGGGTACCATGATTAACAAAAGTGTTTAAGGTACCTCTCACACCACCGATGAGGAAACCGATCTTCTAGCCCAAGAAACGTACAAAAGATTGTAGGTTCTGGGAAAGTAAAAGAGATGCATATATCAGTAGTTGATTGCTGACTGTTTACACCCGCCGGCGAGTATTCGGTTGTCGCATCGACAAGAGCTATCAAAGAGAGCGCTTGCTTAGCGACACTCGCGGCGAGGGCAGAACACTTGCTGAGAGTCTCCTCACGCTTGATACATTCGCTTACCAGGCTTCTCGTTGCTCGCCGGCGGTAGGACAGATGCCTTAGGTTATTTACATTAACTAACTTCTTCAATAAGCTAAGTTTACGTAAGCCTTAATTAAAAAATAAGAGACACGCCTACAAATAAAACGCCCGTCTGCACACCAGCCTAAAGGCGTGTAAATGAAGTAGCGTCCAAATGTCAAATGTTTGTCGTCGATAGAAAGAACGCGTGTGTACACAACACGGGCCCAGGCGATAGATTCACGAACACACACAAATGTTTGTGTACTACAGCACACAGTACACATGTGTACTCTCTGATCATTAGAGTTAGGTACCTGCTGTGACATCTCTCGCGAGCTCGCAGTACCGGGATGAGTAAATTAAAACAAACAGTTTATCTTGCAACTTTGATACTAAATCCTAGAACGGATCTACGTTTTTATATCTTTTCATCTCCTATCTTCCCGCTTGTTAGCTGGAGAAGATTGGAATATAAAACCAGCAGGTGTATAATGTCTATACCCCCTTTTTTGGGTGGAATATCATCAAATAACTTCTCCCGCTATGGGCGGAGCGGGAGGGCGTGTCAGATTTTCACTAACTAAAACCCACCCGTGTTCCTTCAGTTACCAGTGCCAGGGGCCACGGTAACTCTTTCGAACAACCCACGACCCTGGCAGGCATCGGCCCTAGCGGACCCCGTCAGTTCGTGCTGACATCTCTTTGAGGCGCGCGTGGAACACAACGCGCCGTCGTCGACCCGGGCCTGGTCCTTATACTCCTACTTGTTTTATATGAACTACCTATGTATACCTATCTATAATATAAAAATGAATCGCTGAATGTGTTGCTAAGCGGAAATCTCGAGAACAGCTGAACCGATTTCGCTAATTCTTTTTTTAGAATATTCCTTGAAGTACGAGGATGGTAAAGTTGCTTCACGCGGACGAAGTCACGGGCAAAAGCTAGTATATAAATAAAACAAAGTCGGGTCAGTTACACCATTTATAACTCAAGAACGACTAGAGTGATTCTTGTGATCTTTGATTTGTTGAATTTTTCTCCACCTGGAATATGCCGTGTGTGTGAGTACATTAGGTAAATGTTGAGTAGGAGAGGATGAGGGTGTGTGCTGTGTGTGTGCTAGATGTTAAATTACTGCCTAAACAAGCCTTAATTTGTCGACATTGTGTTAACAGTAATGTTCCTACTTTCCTATTAAGTGTTTATTGTCAATCATAGCCAGTGATTAAAGTGAAATTAAATTCCGGCAGGCCAGCCTGTGTTTGTTCCGGTGTGTCGAGTAATGCTAAACGAATTCTGATTGGTGTTTCCACATTTGTACAGACGCCAGCACATCAAGCTACTACAATCTGTCAAATTTCTAATAGATTTTCAACTTTATCGCTAAAGCATTAAGGTTTAAGGTTGATTGGGAAAATTTTACAGTTTCAGATAGTTTGATGTGCTGGCGCGTCTGTACCTGCTTTAAACAATCGATTGGAGAATGTTTGCTAATATTTACTTTGATTCGGATAACGGAAAGCCGTCATCAAGTCTTTGACAAATGATGGGTGCGGTCTCTAGTCTAATAAAAACAAGAAATGTTTATCTGATCCTCTAAAAACTTTTTTTGACCTTCTAATGATGCACGCTTTTTTATTGATTGAACTTCTAAAGCCTTTTTGGGGTTCTTTTGATGCACACTTTTTTAAATAAGTGATCCTCTTTTCAACTTTCTGGCATCTGCTCATAGTTGGTCGTAGTAACTAAGATAGGGTACCCTGACCAGCCAAAATTGCGCGCACCGAGCGAGCGCTTCAAGGGTTGGGCAAAGTCGGACAAAGACGGCACGGTTGGCGCAGTGGTTAAGCGATTGACTGCTGCGCTGCGTGTCGCGGGTTCGATTCCCGCACGGAACAAATATTTGTATGACCTACAAGTAGTTGTTCCGGGTCTGGCTGTTTGCGTTGTAAACGCATCTAACGATACAGGAGAAATTCCTAGTGTGGGCAACGTATTTATAATAATAAAAAAAAGGGTTTTTGAGTTTTTCCATCTGGATTTCTCAGGAGCAGCCCGGAGTCTGCACTTGTAATAATAATAAATAATAATAAAATCCCTGGACATTTCACACAGCACCATTTGTCCCAAGCTAAGCAACCTAATGCTTGTGTTATGGTAACAAGATGGCTGATAAACTACTTACATACATTTTTTTTTTTTTGTAAATACATACATATTATAGATAGAAAAACACCCAGACTCGGAACAAATACATGTAGGTCATACAAATATTTGTGCTCGGTTGATGGCTACAGGTTCGTCCCCTATTACATGGGACTTAAACATAACTGGTAAAATGTGGGTGTAAGTACTATAGGTACACACCTCTGAATAACCCTTCGGGGAAATATAGGTGTTAATAAATGAAATCAAAAATATATTTTTGTTTTTTTATTTTCAGGTAAGTATCCTGAGACAGATCTGCTGATCCTACTGGTGTAAGTCTTCATCATATTTTGACATTACAGTATTAGTAATGTCCGTGTATACTTCATTTGACGCCGGGGTACAGGCGTGATGTTATGTTGTCATGTTAGAATATAATAGAAAGAAAACAGAAGAGGAAAAGATCAAATTAGACTGAATATCAGCACTTTTGGAACATCAACATTACATAAGACAGTCCCCGAAAACGCCCGCCCTTCACCACTTCCTAGTGCTTTCGCTGGGAAGAAGAAGTGGCGCAACAAACTCCCCAGCAGCACAGCTGACTGTTTAATTACAAAAACATGCATAACCTGTTAGTGTTTATAATATCTCGAAATACACAACTAACTAGCTTACAGGTTTCAGAGAATATAATGGCCGCTAAATAACAAACAGCTTAAAGCATATTTGTTCACGGATAACAATCTTCGCTTTCGTTACCCGGAGAGTCGAAGATAAGCAAGTTCATTAACTTAGCGATGTTTTTCTTTCTTTCTTTCTTAACAACAAAATAAATAAAGAAACAATGTAAACTTCTTACTTCGTCAGAGCTCTACCGCTTATCTTTTAACCGTTTTTGTGAAGTAGTCAAAGAAAAAATAATAAATGAAGTGTTATCTAATGTTTACTCTAATTGCGTAACACACTTTTAATCACAATCCGCAAGTTTTTGAAGGAAACTGGTAATCCATTGCTATATGTCCGAGAAAGTCGTCTGTTGAACAACATGAATAACGCAATGGATGTTGTTGAACTGTCAAAATGAAAGGCACAGCCATTGCGTGTTACGCAATAACCCGCAGGAAGGTACTCGTCCCTACTGTCTTTGTCGCTTAATTTTTAACAAATGTATGATATGACCATTCAACGCATCTCAGGCACACAAAGAAATATCTTAATAGTATTCTGTGGTAGTCTGTGGCTTTTATTCACCTCGCAAATTAGGTGAAAATCCAGAAAAAAAATGTAACCGTTTAAGAACTCCATTCGTTTAATACTCTACGACACTATCATAAAGATATACACTTACCGTATCTGATTCTACCACTTTCAAAACTGCAGTTTAAAAATTTCCACTTCTAAAACATTCAAGAAAAAATCTTTAGAGCAATTTTCATAGGAATTACGGCAACAATGAATGCACTGCAAGATTCCAACCCCGCCGAATAAAATAGGTCGTTCCACGGCACGTAATAAACTGACACGGGGAGAGACGAGATTACCTCTATATTCGGCCGGTTATCTACGGCTGCAGTGAAGTCAAAGATTAAAACGATAAACCATAGATAGGTAAGTTCGATAACAATGTAGGAGAGTGAATCGGATTCGGGAAGATCTATTGTGACCTGGATTCTTGAGATATATAGGGCAAAGTTGCACTTGTAGTTTGCAAGTTGAACATTTTCCAAGAATTTGTAAGATTTTATTATAGATTGTTTGACGTATATGGAACTGTTGACTGCAGCAGTTGGTTAATTTTACGCTGATGAGATGGATAATTATTATTAAAAGCCTGTGATGTCCCACTGCAGGGCAAATGCCTTGCTACTCTTTCCACTTCTCTCTGTTTAAAGCTTCTGAGGACCAGTTGATGATGGATAAATAAATAAAAACTTTATATAGTTCAGAAAAACATCAGTACAATATAAAAAAAAAAAACTAGTAACAGATTACGTAGGAGCCTTAGGTGCTAAATTTTTACAAATCCCTTGGACCCCACACTAGGATTCCCTGTGTTGTGGGGTCCAGTATAAGGCACACATTTTCATTCATTAAGGTGAAGTAATGAATAAAAATACAACACAAAAGAAAAAAAAAATAAAAGGTTAAGAACAATTATTTAATAAAAAAGTTAACTAACTATACAAAATAAATTGTCATGTTTGAATGAGTACGTATTCGGATGTTGGAGATTCTTAGTGAGACCTAAATTCCTTGGAACATAACTGATTAAGGAGTAGAGTAAAAATCTGAACGAAATCAAATCATATTTTGACATAGAATCAATTTTGACTACAGAGGTTTATTTTATTTTATTTGAACGCAACTTTTCGCAACTGCCCGTCTCATAATCTTTGCCCCCACAAGAGACACAGAGCCGTCAGCGTCAAATTAAACAAATCCCGGCGGAGTTATGACAATATTTGTACTGCGAGGTGCCTCACAGAGGCTGCCGTGAACCTGCTATGAAACGCTCGGAAGTATTTTAGGAAACACGCTGTATAATAAGTAATTAACAATGAAGGATTATTTTGCGAAGATTTTAGTGGTGGTTTCCGTGCTCTTATGTTTTTGTATTTTTCATGTAAGTAGTTATTCTTCCTGAGGAATTCTGGAATTTTTCATTAGAAATTTCTCAGTAACAGCTCGGAGTCTCGATTCGTGCACGGTCGATGGCAATAGGCTCGCCCTCTATAAAATGGAACTTAAACATAACTGGCGAAATCCTCATCATCATCAGCCTGCAGCAGTCAACTGCTGGACATAGGCCTGTCCTATCGCACGCCATTTCACTCGATCCTCGGCTACTCTCATACAGCTGCGAGCAGCGATATTGCAAAAGTCATCACTAGGCCATGAAATGCAGCTTAGCGGAATACATAACATAACTTAACATCACGCCTGTAATCCCCAAAGGATTAGGCAGAGGTGTACCTATAGTACGTCCACATTTATAAGTATGGTATTAGTACATTTCTGGGACGAGGTCAATATTTACTACAATGAGTAAATGGTCTAATCTGTTTCTTTCACAGATGTTACTGTCCACTTCTAACTCACCATATTCGGAAACACTTGTGAAGAAACAGTTTAAAAACCAATCGTCACTAAACCGTAGTTTACTAACACACGTTTGAACTATTTCCAAGCACTCCTGTGCACCTTCGCATCCCACACGTCAACTGTTTGCTCAACTGTATTTGGCATTTCTAAATCATGGGAATTTTTCTGTACAGAGGTGTGGCAGCACTTGTCATAGCTCGTTGATAGATCGACGACACCAAGTGAGGCAATTCTTTATGATATAAGATTATAAAGTCCACGATAAATGATTCGTGAGTACTACTACTGTGTATTAGCGACTCGCCCCCGTCACACACGGATGCAATTATTTGACTAGAAAGAAAGAAAGAAAGAAAAAGTATTTATTCGACTACAAGTCAAAAGTTCGAGATGCTATACATGTTTCAATTAAATAGTAGATCTCTACATGATAGTGGAGCATGATGATGAGGAGGCTCTTATGGCTAAGTAATAACAGCCACACGGGTCGATAGTTCAGGTTAAGCTACGCTAGCCGCAGTTGGTCCGGGGATGGGTGACCATCTTTACATACCGAGACCCCTCCGTGCCTCGGAAAGTACGTTAAGACGTTGATGCCGGCTGTCATTATTGGCTCTTTGACAGTCGTTACGGGTCGTCAGAAGACCGAAAGTCTGACAACCAGTCTTACCAAGTGGTATCGTATTACCCAGTAACTGGGTTGTGGAGGTCAGATAGGCAAAACTTTAACTTGGAAAAATAAATTTGAATAGACCTTAGTTTCATGCTGGTTCTTCTCCACATCTTATTGACCCTACGAAAACCAACTGAACCCACAGTCTGGTCCTCTAACAAAATGCCTATTTGAGACAAAGAACTTGAACTTTAATTAAAACTAAAATAGAATTACCGTTTTTCTCTGCTACAGTACTTGTATTTTTCTAGAATATTTAACCCACTTTGTTTGGTGGAGTTAGAACATTGTTCAGTAAAAGCTATTATGTTTTATTTGTTCTTAAATTAAGGCTAATGTCGTTTGGAGCGTTGTAATAATAGTAGTGCTCTGTTTCGGAAGGTTGAGGTCGCCTGGATAAATGACATCTGGAGTTTTCACGTTTGTGTTAGACAAAATGGAAGAAACAGGAGGAATTAGGTCAGTTAAATGGAAATGCTACACCTTCGGAGTATATGGAATTCAAATAAAAAGTGTTGATTTAGTCACATCTGCCTAGCCTTTTGCCAACTATGTGGGGTCGGATTCCAGTCTAACCAGATGCAGCTGAATAACAGTATTTTACTTGTATCGACTATCTTCGGACCTCCACAACCGAGTTCCTGGGTAACATGATACTCCTTGGTAAGACTGGTTGTCAGACTTTCGGGCTTCTGACTACCCTTAACGACTGTCAAAGATCCAAGTATGACAGCCGGGACTAACCAATGGCTTAAATTGCTTTCCGAAGCACAGAGGGGTCTCGGTATGTAAAGATGGACACCTATCCACGGACTGCTCGCGGCAAGCGTGGCTTAACCTGATTGATCGACCCATGAGGCTGTTATTACTTAGCTACGAACTCCTTGTAGGAAATAGGAAATTATGGGCACTAGTTTTTGTATAACTCTTTTGTAATTCAACCAACTCATTCTATCGCAGTCCACTGATGGACATAGGCCTCTCCCAGGCTGCGCCACAACACCCTGTCCTCCGCCTTTCGCATCCAGTCCATCCCAGCCACTTTCTTAAAAGGACGTCGGTCCATCTAGCTGTTGGGCACCTCACACCTACGCTTGCCGCTCCACCGGCCATCGGTCCTTCGACAAACTTGGCCTCCTCTAATTGATCACCTTTAATACCATCTAATGTTGGTCCAATAAGAGATTGCAAGCTAAAATCAATAACGTAATAAAACACCATCAACCTGATGCAAAAGAAATCCATTAAACCAAACACGTTAAACAAGTTATATCGTAGAAACACAGACAAAACATCATAAAACGCCTGAAAACAGCTCATCTTTCAGGAAAACGTATTTTTCAAAGTTTTAATTAATTATTCGGCGCACACACGGTACTCAGCCATTTAAACGAAATGCTTCCACACACGTTGGTACCTTGAGAAACAACAAAGAGAAACTCTCGAAAAATACTACAGTACCATTGTAATTAAAACATTTCAAAGCTTTGAATACATTAAGCCTTTTACATTCGTACCCCACTGGATCCTAAGGCTATTTATTATTTTAAAAAGTTTCCCACAACCTGAAACGGACCTTAAACTTTTAACACAAGGATTAAATTCATTTAATTAATTCCGCTTCTAGTATTCCAAACATGCTTTATCGGAAGCACTTTCGTAATTAATATTCAACTCAAAGTTTTAAAACATAAGGTTTTATTTTGATTGAATCGAGTTCCTATCCAGTATTCCAAGTATGCATCACCAGACAAACTTATACACGTAGTTTTACCATACCTTACGTCAAAGACATACATACTATTTTCGCTTGAAAAGGTGATGGAAATATGTTTGTTCTCATAGTTAAGTGGTTGTTTACTGAAGGTGTGAGCGTGAAAATGCAGTTATGTCTATATACGTCGCCGCGTGACATCGTGTGGATTCAGTAAGTGTAGCCACGGCGTTATTCACTGTCAGCGTGGATGATATTTTATTAGACAGAATAAGTCTTTTCTGTTTTGTAAGAAAATGTTTTAGCATGGAGTGTTTTGTTTTCCATATCGATGGAGATGGATAGACGTGCTTCTTTGCTGGAAGATCTTTTCTTGAATATATTTTTGTGACGTTTTTCCCGTTTGTCTTGGCTGTCATTTGTAGATCTTTGATAGTCGTTGCGGGTAATCAGGAGTCTGAATGTGGGCCAAACAGCATCCCCATTGCGTAACACAATATTTTACCTACATACAGGTAGGTTAAATAGAATAATATTATATCACAATCCGAGATTTTTGAAGGAAATTTCTAATCCATTGCTTCATAGGTTTGATAAAAATCGTCTGCACAACAACACAAATACCGCAATGAACGTGGCTGAACTGTCAAAATAATAATAATAATAATAATATCCCTGGACATTTCACACAGCACCATTTGTCCCAAGCTAAGCAACCTAATGCTTGTGTTATGGTAACAAGATGGCTGATAAACTACTTATATACAATTTTTTTTTTTGTAAATACATACATATTATAGATAGAAAAACACCCAGACTCGGAACAAAAAAAACGGAAAAAAAACGGCATTGCGATCAATTGTCATTTTATGTGTGTTACGCATTATCCCTCAGTTTCACCAAGGTGTCATATTACCCAGTCACTGGGCTGTCGAGGTCAGATATGCACAAGTAAAATACTACTATTCAGCTGTATACGGTTAGACTGGAACCTGACCCCTACTTAGTTAGGATTTTGGGAAAAGGCTCGGCCCAGGAATATTTTGGATAAGTTTTTCGTCAGTAAAGTCGGAATGGATTACTATCGAGTAATTAGACAGTCAAGCTGTCTAGTTAGTCATCTAGTTAGCCATATTCATTATCGTTATCATCAACTCGATGTTGGATTAAGATAAAAAATTGCAGAAGTTTAAAACTTTAGATCTGAAGGCCAATTCGCGTAGTTTAAAACGTTCAAAATTAGTCGCAGTCTCATCTCGGCGACAAACAAATGTCAAAAACTTGTCAAAATGTAGGAAAATTAGAGGGATTTTTGACAGATTGAGACTGAGATCAGACTGTGAACGTTCTTAAAATTACGAGAATTATCCCTATTTTGGTAAACACAACTTTAATGTATAGTAAAGGACATGGCTAAATGACTGCCCCAAGCATGTCTAGTAACTTCACATTAACTCGTAATATTTAAATATTCATTCATGAATTAATCAGCGTTTAATAATTTCCTAGCGCTTTCGTGAACTGTTAAACATATAAAAGTATCTTAGTTGCTTTTTTTGATTGACATGACAAGTTCAAGGGGAATAATAATACAGTACTGCAACTAGGGACGGGTCATGTCGCTTTTCTTAAATGTCAAATCAAACTATACTTATATCGATTTTTGATAACAGGTATCAAAACGATTTATTTTCTGAAACTAAGAAGGGGCAATCAGAGTTATTGGCGGGAATCGATGGAATTCAATTCGGTGTCCTGTTTAGTTGCTTCTTATTGTGTTTTCACAGGGAAACGGGGTTGTTTCTAAGTGACAATCGACTCTATTCAATTCCACTATTTTCGTATCAAAATCAAATAAAAATAATTGAAAGCTTCAGAATGTGCTTCTACGTTTAATGTACTACCTATTTTGTGTCGAAAAATATTAACTGAATACAGGTCGACAAAAACTATTTAAGTATATTTTTATCTTTCAACCCAATCGATTATTTTATTGATTCGATTACACTTGACGTTCAATCCCATCTCTATGAAAAAAAACAAACGTCAGATGTTAGACATCGTTGGAACACTGCCGTTTGCTTGTTCGTTGTGGTTTTTCATTTTGGATTTTCATTGACCCTCGCTTGCTTATTGTGTGTGCTTGCCTACCTACTGACCTCTTGCTACTCGACACGGACTTGACTTGCAATCAATTCATCCTGCGATGCATAAACTGCGGTGTAACCACGCAAAGGCTGCGGCAGCATATCGCCTCTTCATTGCCTGCTTTTCTACTCACTATCTTAGCACGATGGTTAACAATTGAGGTAAGTCATCTACAGCTAGAATCATTCTAGAACCGATAAATATAAGAAACATCGAACAAATGTGACTTCAAGTAGTTTACCGTGTTTTCAAAATACATAATGAACTCAATGGCAATGAATCAGAAAGACTCATCTCGTCTCAACACGTCACGACTACAACAGACTGGTTGCTTTAGATGTCATAATAATCAAATGTGTAGGTATTATAAATAATTCATGTGGGTAATAAGGTAATTAAGTTTGTTCTAGGTTCCAAGGGATGCCAACATTTGTCATCCTTGTTATGAGCTGCTGAATTCAGAAGCAACTAGTGATGTACGATTATTTGGTCATACAATAGTGCGCATAACTTGAGGCCGTTCTGTGAGAAGTATACAACGCCATGCAGTGGAAAGAAACGATTCAATTTTGCAGAATTTACCAACGTCACATTCAGCTTTCTATTATCTAAATAAAATGTTTTTAAACACAGTGTGTTTTTTTATCTTTACATACCCGTCCGGTAGCATTTATCATCTTCCTCTTCAGATATTCAGTTTCTCGGCCTACAAATCGTCAGGACTACTGTCCCTGACCTCTCTCTCTCTCTGGTTGTGTTATTGGGCAACATCCAATCAGAATGATTTGATCAGACAGACAGATAACCTAAACTAACTTTTTTATATAATGTTCTTATAAGATTCACAGAATAAATAAATTAATCGCATTTTTGTTGTTTTATTTCAATATCTTTTAAAGTAGTTTTGAGTATGAATATCGATGGCTATAAGAGTAGGGGACGACCAACGAAACGATGGATGGACTGTGTGAATGATGATATGGTTAGAAAGGGGGTGACTACCGAGATGGCGGCTAATAGAGGAGTATGGAAGAAAAAGACATGTTGCGCCGACCACAAATAAATTGGGATTAGGGCAGGAGAATGATGATGATCTTTTAAAGTCCTTGGTTACTCACTGTATTCGTTATCTAGTTTAGGCAGGATTTAACAATCACCACATACTAATTAAACTAAGTCCTGAACCCATCTCTCGAGTACATTCACTATAGGGATTTGGTTTTGGAGAAAAATCTAGTGTTGTTTGGGTAACACCTAGGTAAAAGTTCATAGCAATGTAATTTATTTGCAGTTTTTTATACCTATTGACGTAGGAGTTACACGATTTCATTTTCAGGATTAAAAAGATATAAAAAGCGCCTGAAACTTTTTCTGTATGAAATATTAATATTCAGCTATTCAGCATTACATGTTGCTAGGTACCATGTCTAGACATTGCTGGATTTTCGTCCATACTTCAGTTTAGCCATCTCCTTTTAATTTGTGACGAACCAAACTAAAATTTAATAAATTAGGTTGTTTCAGATCCTGAGACTTTCGGGTCAAAACTTAAGGCAATGGCCACCACAGCTTACAGTCCCAAAATACAGATTTTTTACTTCGAATTCGAGTAAAACTGCGTAAGAAATGAATAGCAGACTTTTCGAAAATGTCCCTCGTATCCAACAGACAACACTATTTGGTCAAGAGCTGTAAGTCTATGCTTAACGAAAAAAAAACACGATTCTTATTCTGTATTTGTGCAAATGTATATTCTTCCACGGTTGGCTACTGTGCTTTGATACAAAAATAAAAACTGGTCTGAGTTTTTTAGGCGGAGCTGCGTTTATATGGCTCCCCTAATTTACAATGCTTTGCCTAGGTCAATTACTCAACTACCCTTCAATAAGTTTTGTGTTGCGTTGCGGAAGTGATTGTTACAAGAGTGTTATTATTCGATAGATGAGTTCTTTCAAAAGTGTCCCTGTAAATTTTATACTTTAAAGCACAGACATATTTAACTGTTAAGTAGACATCAATTGACAAAATGTAGTTACTTAATATTAACTGTAAAAACCTGTACTATTGCATGCTATATATTGGCCAAATGTGTGTTACTAAATATTTTATATAAGAACTTCATGTACCTACCATATTTGACGCAATAAATGAATTGAATTGAATTTCATTCAAGAAAACTGGGCGCCATTCTGCGTTTAAAAGCTAAAACGAATCAACATCACTAGCCACGATCATCGTCATCACCAAATAGGCCATTTTCAGTCCAGTGCTGGACATAGGCCATTCCGAACATCGCTTTTGCTTGAAAGCTGATGATAATTAGACATCTAACGCTCCCGCTAATTGCCTAACTGAGTTATTGAGGTCACATGGCAGTCGGGTAAATTATTGATTTCAACCCGACCCAAAATAGTTGGGAAAAGGATCGACATAACATCACGCCTCTAATCCTCGAAGGGTACGGCAGAGCTATAGTGAACCCTTATGTCTCCAGTTATGATTAAGTCCCATGTAATAAGGGGCGAGCCTAAATCGAGACACTGGGGTACTATTAAGATGATGTTTCTAATGGAAATCTCTAATATCACTTTGCCCGATCTGGTGATCGAACCCAGGACCTCGTGTTCAGCAGTATTGCTAAATGTAGAAAATGTGACAAGACGCACAAGACGTTATGTTTGAATAAATAAATAAATAAATCCCTGGACATTTCACACAGCACCATTTGTCCCAAGCTAAGCAACCTAATGCTTGAATGAGTGTTTGGATCTTGGAGATTCTTAGTATATTATTATTATTTATTATTTCTAGATTGTATGGAACCTAACTGAAAAAGTCATCGTCTGCCTCGCCTTTTTCCTAACTATATTGGGGTCAGTTTCCAGTCTAACCGGATTCAGCTGAATTGTTATTCAGTTGAATCCGGTAAGACTGGAAACTGACAGTCAGGCAGTCGGTTCATGTAAAATACGGGATGTAAAATACGGGATGGAATAAATTCGGGACGGGATGTATTTTACATGGAGCAACTACCTATCTGACCTCCACAACCCAGTTACTTACTTTCTTTCTTTCTTCTTTTTTCTCCGGGTTTCTGATTACCCGTAACAACTGTAAAAGATCCACGAATGACAGCCGGGACCAGCGGCTTAACGTGCTTTCCGAGGCACGGAGGTGTCTCGGTTTGTAAAGATGGTCACCCATCCACAGCCCAACCGCGGCAAGCGTAGCTTAACCTAATCAATTGACCTGTGCGGCTGCTATCATTTAGCTACGAGCTCCTCACCTAACTGAACAAGTAGTGGAGTAAAACATACATAAGCTCACGCCTTTCCAGGGGGGTACGTAAAAACTATAGAACGCCACCTCTAACGATACTCACATCCTCCTTAACACAAAATGCAAAATACACGTTACATTCTCAGTTATCTCATAAGACAGTGTGCTTGTCTATTTGTCTGTCATTTAATGCCGTCACAAAGGATTGGAAGACAAAGAAACAGTTCAGGAAGCCGACGACGGCAGGATAAATTATACAGTTTGTTGTCTTAAAACTTGCTCAGATAGGTGATTAAAGTTGGGTTGTAATGGCGTGTTGACTTTGATATTATGGTTTAGGTATATTGCGTTCGCGAGTTAGTTTCCAAAATTGTAAACAAATATGTGTTTATGAAAAATTTACTTTAACACCTACACATAAAGTTCAGTTTGCGTTACTACTCCAATCATTTTGATAACTTTTTTTCAATAGAAGGCAAATTGTTTTGAAATCAACTTAGTTTACAGCAAAGACATTAAATTATTTACTTGGTTTACAGTAACATAACGTTGTCATGAACAGCACTTAGATACTTTTAGCTATAAAGATGGAAGATGAGGCTTATGTAGAGTAGATTAAGAGTAATATGATGATATTAGCCTCTTGAAGCGTGGTCTATTTGGTCACAGAAACCAAGACAATACAGGGCTGGCAGGGCACATCTACGCGCAAACTGTAACCACGAATTCAGCACATGATGACACATGAACAAAGTGTTTATATCATTATATCAGACTCACGAGACACTCAGAGAAAGTGTAACACACTTGTGTAAAGTACAATTTACACTATTCTAAGTTTTAAAATAAATACGTAAACAATTAAGTTAGATTAAAATTTCTTATTATGGGTATAGGCTAGATTGTAAATAATTATTAAGAGCCTGTTTTTTTTAAATAAAGGTTAAAAAGGAGGCAATGCTTGTACAAATTAGAAATTTTAAAGCGTAGAAATTTTTCGTAGGCTGTCAAAAAAAAAAAAATACAATTTACGCTTGGGGGTTCACAATCATGTACTGAATCCATGGTAACAGGATTGGCGTCGATGTCCTTGCCGCCCTGTATAGCAACTTTTCAACCTAATTGACTTAGTTCTAAACATTTCAGCGAATTGCGTCATCTATAAAAAAACTGTTGTCATGTTACACAGGCCTTAGACGTCCTTTCAAGTCGTCTTTCTATTCATAAACTATTTCTGGGCTTACTTTGTCAGAAAAAAATCTTTTGAAAGAAGACGTTTTCTTTTTCCAAAAAATTATGAGTATTGTCCATTGTCGCTAAGTAAGTAGGTACATATATTTAGAAATATATTTTATTATATTAGTTCATTTTTAAGGACAGTTATTCTTGAACGCAAAATTGGAAATCCAAAATGATTTTGATTTCTAAGAGTGCCCGTGGACTTTCTTGTCCGTCTTCTCCATAGGAACCTACTACGCTTTGGAATGGGCAACTAGCTTCATCTTCCTGACTGACTGACCGACTCCTTGACAATTCCAAAGTACTTGTAATTGATGGTTTAATAGAAATAAATGCTTTGAGTTTGAGTTTATAGTGATGTGGCGTCATCTACATCGCCCCATGCGAACTACGCGTCACACCGACGTCACACGGAAATCCTACATCGCGCAAGCAGTTTACCGAGCGACATGCAAGTCGCGCGGTAAATCAATATACAACGTCCCGACATTAATCGTCGGGCAGTAACCTACCAGACAACACCCGTCTAGTCGAAGGATCCTGTTTTTTCTTTGGAGGACGAGTTAACTTTACACCCTGTTCCTCATACCTCAATAATAATCCGTATTTCACTAGTTATGGTTAAGTACCATGATTCGATAAATATTAAGCTAAGCTTGAATGCCCTCGAGGAGCCCTCGAGGTTTGCCAGAGGGCTATGGAATGCAGTATTCTGGGTATAAAACTAACAGACCGGATTAGGAATACGACAATCCGTTCCATTTCAAAGATAACTGATGTCATTTGGAAAGCTGACACGCTAAAATGGAATTGGGCTGGACACATCTGCCGCATGTCAGACGACCAATGGCTTAAACTTCCAACCCAATGGGTCCCTCTTAATGGCAAGCGACATCGTGGCAGGCCAAGACGGAGATGGTGGGATGAGCTGGACTCCTTCAACAAGAACTGATCCTCAGAAGCTTTAAACAGAGAGAAGTGGAAAGCGAGTAGGTAGGCCTTTGCCCTGCAGTGGGACATCACAGGCTTTTAATAATAAATAATAAGTTTTAATTCCAGAAACATGACAGAACCCATTTCCACAATTTTGGTTCGCAATTGAAATGCTAAAAGCAACTTGCACTATATTTGAGATGCAGTGTTAAATGTCTAAATGCTTTTAAAGCGAGTGCACCCAGTGCAGTTTGCGTTCCGTTTCACGACGACGACGACGTGATTCCCAGAATGTTGCGTTATTTAGTGAAATATTATGATTTTAACATATGAAAGGTAGAATCATTTACGAAATGTGTTGAGGTTTCATTATTTTAATGAGTTAACTTCGTAGCCAGGGGCGCCCCCTTATATAAGAACGAATTAACATTGATAGCCCTGTTGCTCACCGAGATTTTAGACCAATAAGACCCCAATTGCGGAACACAGTTTTGATTGCAATCCAAAGGATTTTGAAGGAAATTCGTAATCAATTTCTTCAAATGTTTGAAACAATCATCTGCTCGAAAGCGTATGATACGCAATGAATGTTGACAAAATGTCAAAATGACAGCATTGCCATTGTGTGTTACGCAATTATTTGACGGCACGGTTGGCGCAGTGGTTAAGCGATTGACTGCTGCGCTGCGTGTCGCGGGTTCGATTCCCGCACGGAACAAATATTTGTATGACCTACATGTATTTGTTCCGAGTCTGGGTGATTTTCTATCTATAATATGTATGTATATACAAAAAAAAAATTGTATATAAGTAGTTTATCAGCCATCTTGTTACCATAACACAAGCATTAGGTTGCTTAGCTTGGGACAAATGGTGCTGTGTGAAATGTCCAGGGATTTATTTATTTAATTAGGGTGCAAGTTTCCTTAGGTATAATGTTTTCTTTGAGTGATGTCCAAAATAAATTTAGAACGAACATGATTATTATTTTAAAATGGAATTTTGCGGTGTTTCAAACTCGCAATAAATAATGTTTTTGAGGAGCGGGCCCTACAACTCCTGGCATCACGACATTGAGTTCAACATAATTTATTTATTTTCACAAATCTATAATATAAAAATGAATCGCTGAATGTGTTGCTAAGCGCAAATCTCGAGAACAGTTGAACCGATTTCACTAATTCTTTTTTTAGAATATTCCTTGAAGTACGAAGATGGTTCTTACGAAAAATAAAATGTAAGAAAGTGGCTTCACGCGGACGAAGTCGCGGGCAAAAGCTTGTGAGATATACAAGGTAAAAACCACTGAACGGATTTGGATGAAATCTGGCACAACATAGTTTATAACCAGGATTAACACATAGGATGATTTTTATCCCGATATACCCACGAGATCGAAACTCATGCGGGTGAAACCGCGCGGCGCAGCTAGTAATCAATAAAATCATGGCCTCCTAGCAGTTCACTACTGAGCAAAGAGCCCTCTTGTATACCATCTAGTATGATCCTCGGCTACACTCTTCTAGAATGTCTGACAAGCGCTGCTACACGTTTGCTTTGCCCATCATCATTCTCTCACCATTATCTCAGTTTATTTGAGGTCGACGCAACATGTGTTTTTCTTCCATACTTCTCTATTAGTCGTCATCTCGGTAGTCACACCCTTTCTAGCCATATCATCTTGCACACAGTCCAGTCTTCCCCTAGTCTTGCTCCCACATTCATACTCAAAACTTCCCTCACGATATTTTCCTTACTCTTCTTCCGCATCACACGTTTATGTACTTTGCTCATTATAGTAATTGTTTATTTCTAAGTAATGTAACTGTAGACATTAAAGCCTCCCAGGCTTCAAATAGGAATAACAACGTCTGGCATTTCACAATTCCTGGAAAAATCCGCTTGTGTGCTCGAGTTTCACCTGCAGAACATTATGCTTTGAGCAAAAATAATAAACCTTTAGCTACGAGTTTCTTTGAAGATATTTTTTGTAAAGGTTATTCATGTGTGATCGATCAAACGTGAAAACCTTTGTACCGAAAACATAAGAACTTACTTGTGACATTGTGTCAAAGGAAAATGGATTTTGTGACAATGGAAGAAGGATTGTTGTTGAGTGATTTATTGAGGGGCCTAAAGGCAAAATGTCAATGCTTGTATTTATAGAAATAGGTCGTTGCGTAGAATGTTAGGGTTATAATTATGAAGGGTTGTCATAAACTGTCGAGGACAGGAAATGTATTTGTTTTCATTTTTATACAAAGAGCTAATAGTTTTTGTATAAAAATGAAAAAAAAAATCATCTGCCTGCGACTTCGTCCGCGTGAAAGTTCTTATTGCCCCAACTCACCATTTCGCATCGCATCATCTGCCCACGTTTGTTTTCACTTAACGTTCTTTCTGGCTTTTTAGGGTTCCGTACCTCGAAAGGAAAAAACGGAACCCTTATAGGATCACTTTGTTGTCCGTCCGTCTGTCTGTCAAGACCCTTTTTCTCAGGAACCCGTGGAGGTATCAAGCTGGAATTTATATTAAATACTCAAGTCTACTGACCCTTGGAGCTGTGAAAAAATCAAACTTCTAAGCCAACCCAATCAAAAGATACAGCCGTTCATGCCGCAAATTTCCGCAAATTTTCGACACTCGCAAGGGAATCAAAACCTACAGGGTACTTCCCGTGAACTCAGAATCTTGGAATTTGGTACGAAGCAACGTCTTATAGCACAGATATAGGAAAAATTGCGAAAACCGTAAATTTTTAGTTACATCATATAATAAAAATATTTTTAATAATATTAAATTGTACGGAACCCTCGGTGCGCGAGTCCGACTCGCACTTGGCCGGTTTTTCGGCTCTTAAGGGTTGTAGCGTGATGTTTAATAGCCTTCCTCAAGAATTAGGCTATCAAATGCATAAAGTATTTTTTAAATCCGACTGATAGTTTCAGTGATTAGCGCGTTCAAACAAACATACAAACAAACTCTTCAGCTTTATTATAAGTATGGAAGTATAGATATAAATAGATTGATAATAATCGTCGTTATTTAAAAAAAAACCTCATGAATTTGACTTAAACTGAAAATTATTTTGAATCAAAATAACCTAAGTTATTTTGATTCAAAATATATTTTAGCTCCCTTAAGACCTTTGTACACGACACGGTTTCTTTATAGTACAGCATATAAACCACGCTGTAGAAAATATGTCTGTCAACAAGCTTCCAGAGTGATACATACGACACTGACAACCTGTCGGTCTTCTACAGACGGTACTCCGGAGAGTATGCGCAGGAGCTCCATGACCTGATCCCACCATCACCAGACAACCAGACGTACTGCAGCGTACCATTGGTTGATATCCCGACGAGTCGTACTTAGCACTTCTCCACGTTTATTATGCGCACAGCCAAAGTGTGGAACTCTCTGTGTTCCCTTCCACTTTAAACCCGTCTGTCTTTAAAGCAAGAGTGAACGGCATCTTCTGGGCACGCTCGTTCCATCATAGACCTCATCCGTCGCTTTCTATCAGGCGTGATCGAGGTCAACAGCAGGCCCATTGAGCAATAAAAAAATTAAAAAAAAAACCATGCCTACACACAGCGAATAAACCGCAGTTTTAACCGCACGGCAAGAAAAACATGTGTATAGAGAGCTTTACTCCTTCGAGAATGGTATCAGAAGCTGCAGCAAATCCCATAGTAACAATTCTATAGTTATGCCCAATAAAATTCGCCGGGAGAGCCTATAAACCCGGAGAAGTTACTACTAAACTAGGCATCGAGAAGGACTATAAAACGTAAAATATTATAGTTATGTAACTATCCTTATGTAGCTATAACCTTGGTGGTTACTTGATGTTTTCAGGTTACATATATATACATATAATCAGCCTAAAATGTTCCGACTACTAGAGCATGAGCCTCCACTTTGTGAGGGGGTGGGCTATAATCCACCACGCGGGTCAAGTTCGGGTTGGTGGATGTCACATGTCTTCGAATTTTTGGTTCTAGGACATGCCGTCGCCACTGTGGTATCGGCCCCGACTAATGAGTTGTAGGTCGTGAGTTTTAACCCGCAGACACTTTAATTTGAGTATTTAATAATCACCACTGCTCTCAAAACAGTGAAGGAAAACATCGTGAGGAAACCAGGAGGTCTACTCCGGAGTAGTATGGGCCGAAGGCTCAGCCGTTTCCTGCTAAGAAGAATTTACTATTTGGTTCGGTTGGTCCCGATCCTACACTCCTACACTTTTTCGAGTATTGACTATGGTCCCGACCCAACTGAGCCGATCCGAACTTTTTTCGCATTTTTCAATAATATTCGGTTTGGCCAGGGGGTCTACTCCTAAGTGCAAATTGCGAATGTTAGGATCGGACCGACACATGGCCGAACCGAATAATAATGAAAAATGCGAAAAAAGTTCAGATCGGCTCAGTTGGGTCAGGACCATAGTCAATATTCGAAAGAGTGTAGGAGTGTAGGATCGGAACCAACCGAACACAATAGTAACTTCGTAGCAGGAAACGGCCGAACATTCGGCCGATACTACTTCGGAGTAGACCCCAGGTGTCGGTCCGATTTGAACATTCGCACTTTGCACTTCGGAGTAGACCCCCTTTTTTTTGGGTTTATAATTAATATAAGTCTGAAATCGCCAACCCGTCTTGAGCGTACGTGGTGATCAATGCTCGTGCCAACTCTGTATGAGACGAGGCCTCTGCCCTGTGGGTGTTTTTCTATCTATAATATGTATGTATTTACAAAAAAAAAAAATTGTATATAAGTAGTTTATCAGCCATCTTGTTACCATAACACAAGCATTAGGTTGCTTAGCTTGGGACAAATGGTGCTGTGTGAAATGTCCAGGGATATTATTATTATTAGTGGTCAGTTCCAGAGTAGTTTTTTAATTAGATCGAAAAGGCAAGTTCTTGCAAAACGGATCGCGCGAGCTATTTCATACATATGTATTTACACAAACCATTTTGGCCCTTTTCAACCTCCCCTGGGAAGGGTCTGAGCTTAATTACATAAACTGGACTGGGGGACTGAATTTGCATAAACAAAATTGTATCACCCTGTAAATTTTCTAGTTGCTTACCGCTTCTGAAGCTTTAGCCATCAACGCGTATAACTTATTATATTCTGCCTACCCTTTTCCCAACTATGTTGGGGTCGTCTTCCCGTCTAACTGAATGCAGCTGAATGCCAGTATTTTACATGGAGCGACTGCCTATCTGACTTCCACAACCGGGTTACTGGGTAACACGATACCCCTTGGTAAGAGTGGTGGTCAGACTTTTAGGCTTCTGATTACCCGTAACGACTGTCAAAGACCTACGAATGACAGCCGGGACTCGGGACCAACGAGTTTTCCGAGGTATGGCTCCTACGTGGCAAGGAAAGTAATGTTATGAATAATCATCCACAAACCGACCGCGGCAAGCGTAGCTACGAGGTTATTTAGACACGACTCCTTCGAACTTTTTATACCAGACTATTATTTTCCTAAAGGAATAATAAGGAAGAAGCTCTATAATTTATTCGGCTAACTAAAGGACTGGAAGCGATTTCAGCTAGCTTGTTGCTTGGTTGCTAGTTTGTGCTGCTGGGGAGTTCATTGCGCCACTTCTTCTTCCCACCTAAAGCACTAGGAAGTAATGGAGGGTGGGCGTTTAGGGGAACTGTCTTATGTTATTGTGACGTTTAAAAAGTGCTGATTCAAAGCCAAATTCGATAAATAACTTTTTTTTTATAAATTCAAACCAATGAAATCAGTAACCGGTATTTCCCCTGTTTATCCAGCCGTTAAAAGCATTTATGTGTATGTAAAACCTCCGTCAGAAACTTTTCAAACTGTCAAAGGGCTAGGTTAGGCAATTCAAACAAACTACCAATAACAAACTTAAACGAGTCGTTTTTAGACCCTTAGCGGTTCAAAAGGCCTTAAAATAGTTCGTTTGATCTCCGAATAAACCTAATACATAAACATTTACACCCAAATCTAATCAGTAATCGTCGATTATCTTATCTCTCTCGTAGAATTAATTAGCCATCACGATTATCTCGCCTCCATCTTGAGTAGGCGACAAATGTCAAAGATGTTCAGCTGATAACCGAGATGTTTTGTGATAAGGGAGTATTAGAACATTCGTTTTGATGTTTATATACCTCATTTAGTTTGATAGTTTGTGGGAGACGTAAAATAAACTTGGTCTTCCCACGTGAGTATGTTAGATGTGGGTGTATTTGGAGTATTTGGGTATTGTCTATTCTGATTTTGAAGTGCGAAAAATAGGGTGTTGAACGTTTTTAATTGATTGTGTCCACCTACTCCAGTTATTGAGGAATAGGAGACTGTAAATGGTGCTGTAGGGCAAAGTCCTCTTTTATTTGTAACTAGCGAATTTCGGCCACGGCGACCAATCTCAGTGGAGACCGGTCTTCGACGCGGGAAATATTATAGTGCACGTGTGTATGGGTAGACATAGGTGTACTCTCTCTTTCCACACTCTCATTGACCAAAGGGACGGCAATCTGACTCGAATAGACAAAGAGGGTAGTCAAAATACTTTAAACTATGTTTTAAACCTTGCTTGAAAAGTGGTTACGCAATCGAGAGAAAAGAAACACCAAAAATAATTTCATAGTATCCCGTTTAATGTGAATTACATGCCAAACTTAAGTACGCAAAACCAAATCAAAAATAATACAGTTTCATTTACCATTATATTCCCCTTATCTTCTGATTCCTTGTTCAGCCTAGTTATAGTAGGAGGGAACTTGAGTGCGGCGAGTGGCTGCGACGATGTGACTGCAGGTTCAGGTTGTGTGACAGCTGATTTGACCGACGAAGGTTCAGCGAGTTCAGGAGATTGTTCTGTCTCAAATTATTGTACAAGCTGTTTTCTTGCAAATTATTCAACAGGCTATTCTGTCGCAAATTGTTGTTATTCAGACTATTTTCTTGCAAATTCAGGTTCAAGTCGTTCTTGTCTTGCAAATTATTCAGTAGACTGTTTTCTCGTAAATTACTGTGCAAATTGTTTTCTTGCAAATTGTTATTCAAGTTATTCTCCAACAAATTATTGAGAAGGTTATTCTGTCGCAAATTATTATTGTTCAGGTTATTTTCTTGCAAATTATTGAGAAGGTTACTCTGACGCAAATTACTGTGAAGATTATTTTCTTGCAAATTATTGTTTAGGTTATTTTCTTGCAAATTATTCAGCAGGTTGTTATTACTAGACCTTAAATGCAATAGCTGGTGATTCAGAGGACTGGCAAGCCCCTGGGCCACCATGACGATTGCAATGCCGATCACAAGTATAAACATGGTGACTGATCGAATCGAATAAAACAAAAAAACTGTCGTAAATCGAATATATTATCCGGATTTATGTGGCTTAAATACATTACGTGGTAATCAATTTGCTTGGTAGTTACATACCGTTAAGTATGTATTTCGAATCGATTTAATACATTTCGATTATTCGGTGCTGTTTAGTTTTAATTGAGTGACTAAGTGTAACATTAAATTGTTGTAGTGATTTGATACAGTTTTCGATGTGAGCATAAAGTTTTGATGAAAAGTGAAAACTGTCAGAAAAAATGAAATTATTTTAAAAGAATAAATAATATTAAAAATATTGATTGAATGTCTGTTTGTCAATTTACGGCAACGTAATTTTTACGCGTTTTAGGATGTACCAAAAAAACCGGCCAAGTGCGAGTTGGACTCGCGCACGAATGGTTCCGTACAAAAGTAAATTACGTCGGTTGTATGTCCTTAAATATTTATTTTATTTAAATTTTATTATTTATTATTAAAGTAAAAATACAACTGAGTATTTTGTGAATATTTCAAGTGCCTACCTGTTGCCATTATTCAGATCGAGCAAAACAGGTAAAAAAAACGCGTTTTTTTACCTTAAATACTTATTTTATTTTGTTTTTAGTATTTGTTGTTATAGCGGCAACAGAAATACATAATTTGTGAAAATTTCAACTGTCTAGCTATCACGGCTCTTGAGATACAGGCTAGTGACAGAAAGACGGACAGACAGACGGACAGACGGACGGACAGACAGCGAAGTTTTAGTAATAGGGTTCCGTTTTTACCCTTTGGGTACGGAACCCTAAAAAACGAACCCTCATCATGCTACTTCGTCCGTTCACCTGTCAGCACGTCACAGGTGATTTCCAAGAACTTCTAATACTATATCAAATTGTTTGAATTAGATTTTGATTAATGCTTGCCTAAGTATCAAGTGAATGAATAGAAAAAAGATTTTTATTTTCATTCCATCATAGGTCATCGAAATATGAAGTGGAAATAGGGGTTGAAATTTCCTTTTTTTAATATATAAAAAAACCTTAAAAACAAACGTATTTGAGAGGTTCCAAAAATTAAAAGTTTAATAAAAAAAAAATTACTAAATCCTTCAAATCTTCGGAAACCTTAGTGTGATGACCGACGGCGGAGTAATTACTAGCAATGTCTTTAATTTTGACAGTTCAGCAGCAATCATTGCGTTATGATATAATGGATTAGCAAAAGCCTTCAAAATGATTCAGATTGAGATTGATACTATGTATGTTACGTAATTAGGGCGCTGCTCGCACTTGCCCGGTTTTGTTAATTACGTAACCGAAATTGAATTATTTAAATAATGTCTTGTGTTATTTTTGCAATGTCGCCTAATTTTCTCAAAGTCGTGAAATCGATTACTATTCATATGCAGTATACGTGTATATTTTTGTGTTATCAGATTTGTAGTAAAACTGCATTAAAGTTTAACAATAAAATCAATTTGTGTAATTTAAGGGTACATTTTGTAACATCTGGTAAAATTGTGATATTTTTTTTAGGGTCCGATCAAATGGCAATTGGCATTAGTATTGTGTATTGGATTAGTGTTGTTTGGTTGGTTTTTTCGGCTGGAATCATGACTGTTGAATAGAATACTACAAATAGAAGACTCGTTATTTTGTACACCTAATAATTTACAGACATAAATATAGAAATTTTGCAAAGGGTGACAAAATGGGCGGTCCTATCGCTAAGAGCGATCTTTTAAAGACAACCTTTGGATGGATTAAAAACGGGAATGACATATTTATATTGACATAGTCTCACTATTTGTATACTTAAAGTATTTGTGACATCCAAAGAATTGTCATTTTTTCAAATGCGACGACGCATGGCAGAAATTGGCATTGTTACCGAAGAGTTTCTCCAAGGATTGCTTCTTAAGAATCTGTGTGTCGCTACAGTACATCATATTCAACTGACAGTGACAGCATGAGACTTAGGGTCCCGTTCACGGCCTTGACCGATGCGACTCGACGTGCTACGTGACTTGCGTCAAGCGACACGTGCGTGTCACCTGTTTCCGTCTCCTCAAGTTGCGTCGCGGTGACTCGTGGCATGCCCTAAACAACTTTTTCATATGTTTTCTTTGCAGCCACAGCCGAAAGACGCGTTTCGCTTCAACGTGTAGCTCGTGGGCGTGGGCTAACAGCTACTTGAAATTGGGTTGCGTAAAGGCGTCAGTCCACCGCCACCATCAACGGGACGTCACCGAGAACGAGATGCTGGCGCCGAAGTAACGATACATACATTTACTACGGCCGCATGTCCACCGCACGTCCGTCACCCAAGCGACGGGATCTTGAATCCGAATTATCGAGAAGTTCGGCGTAACCGCTAGATCTTGGCTCAAGATTGTGACGGGCCAATGTGTCGGCAAAACAAAACACGTTTGATCTTGTCCACACACTGCCGTCGCGCCGGTGACGTTCGCCAGGCTTATGGTTTGCCTATCTTATATTACCGAACCGCCGAGTTCAGTCGCGCTGGACCAACGATCTCCGTCACCGGGACTCACGTATAGAATAGAATAACATTTATTGTTTCCAGTACAACTAGTAGTAGTAGGTGCATATACAAAACTATAATACCGGAAGCAAAGGTTTAAGCGTCTGCAGTATGCTTAGGTCCCCTGGCGGGTAGCTAAACGCTGGTGTTTAGCTTAAACCCTTGACTCCTTGCAAAGCGTACGGTTCGAATAATCTCGTTTTTCGTTGACGTCCCAGTGACGGCCGTGTTGGACAAACGCTTTTAGAGAAATCGACCGTTAGAGTCGACTTTTACCCACGGCCAGAGGGAAACTACCCTTTTCTTTTGCCACCACAATCACTTGCGATATTATCTCAACATCATTACTGTATTTTAACCCTCACATCCAATAACACAAACACCTCGAACCGTCCCGCTTAACCTTATACTACCGAAAAACATTATCGTTGCAAGACAGGCAAAAACGTTAGGTGTGGCCGAATCTCGGATATAACCCTTAATACGGTGAATGTGCCGAATTATGGAGGTTTAGGGAATGCGGTCACGGTACGAAGGTGTTGTAATTATGTTTGTTTTTTGGGGTTTTATAAATGGCGGAGTAGGGGACGGTCTTTGCGACTTTGAAGTATACCAAACTGCTTGTACTGGGTGTTAGATAAAATGAGGGATATACATACTTTAAGGGATTGGAGTGCTCGTGTGTTCTTCTTCATAGAGATCTACGTTTTGGAATGGGCAACTAGCTTCAACTTTCTGACTAACTGACCGACTATTTAATTTTGACAATTCAAAAGTGCCTGTAAATGGTTTAATTGAAATAAATGATTTGAGTTTAAATGAACAGCTTTTACTATGGGACAAAGCCTAAAATCGCGAAAAAAAAATCGTTAGCTGATCCTTGCGTACCTCGATAAAATGTAGGGAACAGCAGAATTTTTTGAAACGAAGTTCTTTAACACCACTTGCGGTAAAAGTAAACTGGTAGAAATCATCACGTAATGAAAAAGTGTTAAACCCCCTCCATAGGACTTTCTCAAAAGATTTACAGATAGTTTTCATGGTTATCGGCGGGGCTGAAGCCAATAGTGAGGGAGGTCAAAATGAAAATAAAAAATGACGACAACTTTCTGAGAGCTTGTAAAAACGTATACATAATGCTTCTGTATTAAAAACGCGTATTAAAATCAGACTTTCTCTCTCTCTTTGTCTCTTTATATTACACACGAGTGTGTGTGCGTGCGAGTATTGCGTAAGGAACTTCGTTCCTGACACATGTTTTTTTTCATATTCCAGAGTTGATTCAGTAGTAAAAGTTTTCCATTTTCACGAGTCTCCTGTAAAGCAAGTAAAAAAACAAAGAAAGTTAGAAAATGCGTTTATTTGCGGTAAACATGACGCAGAGAAAGAACACAAACATAAAAAAAATAACAAGTTGGTGGAAAATATGCGTCACATGCACGCAAAATGGCCATCGCACAGCATAAATGCTTAGATCCTATGCGAGACAGAGCCCCAGCGCTGGTTTTCAGTACCAGCCGGCGTTGACGTGGTGAAGTCAAGCGGGGCAGCATACGATAAGATTAACAATCGAAATAAGAGATAAAATGGTTGCAAGTCCCTAATAAATAAAGAGAAAAAAAAAGAGATAAAATAAATATACAATAGCTAGTTCTAAAAGTTGGTCTAAACATGAAAGTCCCTCATTTAACCTAACTAAACATGTTGAATAACCTAAACAAGCACCAAACGGTATAAAACTGCTTGTTTTCATTCCAACACATCTAACATTCCCTCCGCCATGACAAGAATGTCAGCTATGTACATCAGCGGCTCATTACTGTCAAAGTGTTCGCTCCAATTATATGAGAATAGTAAATTGGAGGCAGGAGTGACAAACAATTTGTCATTAACAAGTCTCTGGTTATTGGAGGTACTAATGTTTTGGACAAGTAAATAATGGGACACGTGGTTTATATGGTAGAGTTATATTATTGCCAGTATGAACAGCTAGACTCTTATTTGCACACTTTCCTGCTAATTTCTTACATAGGACTTCACACTTTTTATTTAATCTTTTTTTTATTTTATTTTATTGTTTGTTTTATCTGATGTATGTATCTGGTGTGTTGTGTGTCTTTTAGTTTGTGCCAAATAAATGTATTTTCTTTCTTTCTTTTGTTTCTTTCTTTCTTCATTTGGAAACTCTCTCTTAAGTAATGTTTTATTATCTCAAATAGCCTGTCGGTCTTCCACAGACTGTACTTCGGAGAGTGTGCACTCCTGTGCAGTTTAAGAAGAAAACTTAGCAGTTTAAGTTATATTTAAATTACTTATTAGGTAATAGGCTAGATTGTAATTCGAATAAAGTATAAACAATTTTCATACGTTTTTTTTGAAGTTATACTTCTTTAGGCGCGTTATGAAAAAATGATGAGAGTGAAATTTTAAGATGCGCGCGCATCATCGTCACACAAAATTCACAGGTTGAAGCTGTCCGCAAAACCGCTCATTATTTTTAAAGCTATACGTCACTTTTTTCAGCATAAACCGGCCTGTACCTATTTTGAGCATATTTTATAGCAACCTGTTTGTTTTTATCGATTAAAAAAAGGTAATGGACATTTCACTATAAAAAATTGGATGCCATACAATTCTGGTTTTTTATTACGCTTTTAATTTCTTTAAAAGGCCCGTGACTTGTTACCAACATTATTCAGCCTAAACAACGAACTTTATTGTAACCTTTTTTTTAATTAATTATTTGCATGCAATTAAAAATTGTTTTTTTAAAGTATAACTTCTGTCGCGCGTACATAAGTACACACACACACATTTTTTTTTTACTCAACCTTTATTGTCCCCGCAAAAGTCTCCACCATATTTTTTCAGTTTTCTTTGTCCTGTGCCTTCTCCGTCCAATCAGTTAGGAAAGAGTCGAAATCGTCACGCCAGCGTTTCTTAGGCCTGCCTTGGTGACAACGCCCGTCTTCAGGCACCCACTGTGTAACGACTTTGGCCCATCTGTCTGGTACTTTATAAACGAAAAAAAAAACTCTTATAGTCACATGCGTTTTCTCCGTCCTTATCGTATGCTAATACCAAAGAAACTACAAATTATGTATTTCTTTCTCTCCCAGACTCCCAAACCTCGTGATTTACAATAACTCTAAAACGATGATAAACGCGAGCTGTGATTACAACGACAGCTACAAACAACACTGGTAACTTATGACGCCGGGCCATTCTATACGATTTTAATTTTGACTCTAAACATATCGTAAATTATGGCTTAAGACACACAAGTGATAGGAGTCAGCGGATACGCTATGGTTCTGAAAACTTTTTGGAAAATTCCCAAATATTTTACTTTACAAATAGAAAACACTGAATATTAACGTAAATTATATTGTTTTATAAAAATCTATGCTGCCTGCAGCTCTGTTAAATCCTGATATTTCAAAAAGCTTTTTAAGAAAATAAGTTGGTGTTGTCCTAGAGAGCCTTTTTGACATCATAAAGTCAAATTCCACTGCCCAAAGATTTAAACCGCTTTTTTGATAAGTATTCTTTTTTTGCGCTTCTATTTTTTTTTTGTTTTTTTTTTTGCCGCTGTCGTTACGTCCGCCTCTGTACTGGAAGTGTTAAATAAATAAATAAATAAGCCCTCCGCGTACAAATAGAGACAGGGTGAATCTAACGATTAAAATTTTTGCCGCTGCCATCATTTTCATGACAGCCGCCATTGCGGCCGATATATGGCGACTACCGTTCTTCTAGCCAATCGCTAACCCGCTACAGCCTCCAAATTACACCATTTAAAAAGCAGCTTAAAGAACCAGTAAATAAACATTATATTTCTCAATCTGACTGTTGTTACGACCGACTGTTTATAAGACCAATCATTTACACATAATAGCCGATATAACTATACTTAAATATGAAACTATGCTTATAATTACATGAACAAATATTTAAAAAGGAAATTATATTTCCTTCGTAAATAAACTGTGTTTAAAAAACTGTTAGTTTTGAGAAATTATGTGATTGGTGGAATGTTTGATTTTAATATTTCCCGTTGGTTTTGTAAGAGGGGCTTGTGACTAAGTAATAACAGCCGCATAGGTCGATCAGGTTAAGCTACGGTTGCCGTGGCTGGTGTGTGGATGGGTGGTCAACCATCTTTACATATGAATACTCCTCCGTGCCTCGGAAAGCACGCATAGTTGGGAAAAGGCTAGGCAGATGATGGTTTTGTAAGAGGGAACTTAAAATGAGAAACGGTCGCCCAGTTAGATTACACATTGTTGTGATAATGCTCCTGACTGAATTTCGGTCATGGCGCCCAATCTCAGCAGAGAATAGCCATCGATGCGGAAGATATTATAGTGCACAGGTGAGTGCTTAGACACATATGCACTCTTTCATCCCTGACTCTTATTGTACCTGACCTGATCGCACACTGAATTTTGAACGCACTGCCTAGCGCCTAGATTTGAAAATCAACAGTGTTTTTTTTTTGACGCGTTGAAATGCGGTCTGTTAGATTCTCAATGCTCGCCTCAATACCGAGAGTTGAAAATCCCTATCCCCATCATAGTACACTCACATTTGTTTAAATCCCATGTAATAGTGGGCGAGCCCGGAGAATAACAAAGAAAGAAAGAAAAGAAAAAAAAAATGCGAGAAAGATAAATTAATACACCTTAAAACTACGCCATATTGCCATACTTAAGTGGCAGTGGGCAGGGCATATTGCTCGCAGAACAGATGGCCGATCGGGCCGAAAGGTTCTGGAGTGGCGACCGCGTACCGGAAGACGTAGCGTTGGAAGGCCTCCCACAAGGTGGACACGAGAAGCACAGAACCGATCGAAGTTGAGGTGCTTGGGGGAGGCCTTTGTCCAGCAGTGGACGTCTTTCGGCTGCAATGATGATGAGAGGGCGAGCCTCTTGCCTTCATCCAGGGCACGAAACTAGACTCCAGGCTGCTACTGAGAAATATCAGATGGAACACCCCAATAACACTTTTGCCCAACCCGCGAATCGAACCCAGGACCTCATGCTCAGCAGTAGCAACCACTAGACCAACGAGGTAGACCTATCAGTCACTGCATAATGTGAAATACTAATAGTCAACCTTATCTGATTAGTTGGAGATAGATATCCGTATCAAAACATGATTGGAAGGTGATCCCGTTCGTGGCATAAACTGATTATCATCTGCCTAGTCTACTATGTTGTCTAGTTTAACTGGATGTTAGACTGGAAGCTGACCCCAACATAGTAGGCTAGGCAGATGATAATCAGCTTATGAGCAGCTGAATATCAGTTTTTTACATGAGCGACTGCCTATCTGACCTCCACAACACAGTTACTAGGTAATACGATACCCCTTGGTAAAACTGGTTGTCAGACTTTCGGGCTTCTGACGAACCGTAACGACTGCCAAAGATTCAAAAATGACGGCTGAGACCAACGGTTTAACGTGCTTTCCGAGGCGCGGAGGGGTCCCGGTATGTATAGGTGTTTTCCCATCCAGGGACCGACCTCGGCAAGTGTTGCTTAACCTTGAAGATCAACCGTACGGCTTTTATTATTTAGCCACTACCCCTCAAAATACCATTCAATACTGTAACTTCAAATTATTCAATAACTCCAAAAGTTATATGATTAGAACCAACCGTAGCTTAACCTGATCGATAGATCCGTATGCGGCTGTCATTACTTAGCCCCTTGCTGATGTCATCACAAAATGTTGCCTATATCTCGGGCAACATATGTCTAACAGCAATCCCTCGCCCGGTGTGCAACCGACCTTATTGTAGAACATCACTTTGACTATTGGAGCGCGATCTTTCGTCAATTTCACTCCTCGCTGAATCTCGATCCGCGTCCTCTGAAATGTAACTGTCTTCAGTCGTCCAACTTAAAATATTGACGATGCGTTGTCGAGCATCGCTTTATGGGGAAAAGTTTAAATGAGCAGGAACTAAGAGCGTTGGCAGCTTTTGGTTAAAGTTCTTTTTACCCATAAGTTTTTTTTGCAAAAAGGACGGGGTGTTATGAGTTTGACGTGTCTGTGTGTGCGTGTGTGCCTGTGGCATCGCAGCTCCCGAACGGATGAACCGATTTTGATTTCGTTTTTTTTTGTTTGAAAGGTAAATTAGTCGGGAGGTGAATTAAATTAAATTGAAAGGTGAATTAGTCGGGAGGTGAATTAAATTAAATTGAAAGGTGAATTAGTCGTGACCAGTTAAGTACGTATGATTTTTTTTTATTAAATTTTGTCGGGTCGGGGGACCGCTCTAATTATAATTAGCCTAACGTTCTGTTAAAGTACATACGCGGTCCCCTGACGCAACAAAAGGAGATGGCTAAACTGAAGTATGGACGAATTTCCAGCAATGTCTAGACATGGTACCTAGCAATATGTAATGCTGAATAGCTGAATATTAGTATTTCATACAGAAAAAGTTTCAGGCGCTTTTTATATCTTTATAATCCTGAAAATGAAATCGTGTAACTCCTACGTCAATAGGCATAAAAAACTGCAAATAAATTACATTGCTATGAACTTTTACCTAGGTGTTACCCAAACAACACTAGATTTTTGTCCAAAACCAAATCCCTATAGTAAATGTACTCGAGAGATGGGTTCTGGACGCTGAATGGGGCAACGCGCGCAAGAAAACACTCAGGCGGCAGGATTTTTCTGACTTGATTTACATTGGTCAATACAACCTTCACGAATGTATAGCTAAACCTTCCGGAAGTGACAACCCCATCAAAATATGTTCGGTTTATAGAACTTTATTCTCATTAAACAATCGTCACTTACATGAGAACATTAAAATCTTATTACTAATTATGTTTGTTGAAACATCCGTACAGACATACAGACAAACGCGCCAGGAGGACTTAGTTTAATTAGTATGTGGTGATTGTTAAATCCTGCCTAAACTAGATAACGAATACAGTGAGTAACCAAGGACTTTAAAAGATCATCATCATTCTCCTGCCCTAATCCCAATTTATTTGTGGTCGGCGCAACATGTCTTTTTCTTCCATACTCCTCTATTAGCCGCCATCTCGGTAGTCACCCCCTTTCTAACCATATCATCATTCACACAGTCCATCCATCGTTTCGTTGGTCGTCCCCTACTCTTATAGCCATCGACATTCATACTCAAAACTACTTTAAAAGATATTGAAATAAAACAACAAAAATGCGATTAATTTATTTATTCTGTGAATCTTATAAGAACATTATATAAAAAAGTTAGTTTAGGTTATCTGTCTGTCTGATCAAATCATTCTGATTGGATGTTGCCCAATAACACAACCAGAGAGAGAGAGAGAGGTCAGGGACAGTAGTCCTGACGATTTGTAGGCCGAGAAACTGAATATCTGAAGAGGAAGAAGATAAATGCTACCGGACGGGTATGTAAAGATAAAAAAACACACTGTGTTTAAAAACATTTTATTTAGATAATAGAAAGCTGGATGTGACGTTGGTAAATTCTGCAAAATTGAATCGTTTCTTTCCACTGCATGGCGTTGTATACTTCTCACAGAACGGCCTCAAGTTATGCGCACTATTGTATGACCAAATAAACGTACATCACTAGTTGCTTCTGAATTCAGCAGCTCATAACAAGGATGACAAATGTTGGCATCCCTTGGAACCTAGAACAAACTTACATAATTACCTTATTACCCACATGAATTATTTATAATACCTACACATTTGATTATTATGACATCTAAAGCAACCAGTCTGTTGTAGTCGTGACGTGTTGAGACGAGATGAGTCTTTCTGATTCATTGCCATTGAGTTCATTATGTATTTTGAAAACACGGTAAACTACTTGAAGTCACATTTGTTCGATGTTTCTTATATTTATCGGTTCTAGAATGATTCTAGCTGTAGATGACTTACCTCAATTGTTAACCATCGTGCTAAGATAGTGAGTAGAAAAGCAGGCAATGAAGAGGCGATATGCTGCCGCAGCCTTTGCGTGGTTACACCGCAGTTTATGCATCGCAGGATGAATTGATTGCAAGTCAAGTCCGTGTCGAGTAGCAAGAGGTCAGTAGCTACCTACTGACCTCGCAAGCACACACAATAAGCAAGCGAGGGTCAATGAAAATCCAAAATGAAAAACCACAACGAACAAGCAAACGGCAGTGTTCTAACGATGTCTAACATCTGACGTTTGTTTTTTTTCATAGAGATAGGATTGAACGTCAAGTGTAATCAAATCAATAAAATAATCGATTGGGTTGAAAGATAAAAATATACTTAAATAGTTTTTGTCGACCTGTATTCAGTTAATATTTTTCGACACAAAATAGGTAGTACATTAAACGTAGAAGCACATTCTGAAGCTTTCAATTATTTTTATTTGATTTTGATACGAAAAGAGTGGAATTGAATAGAGTCGATTGTCACTTAGAAACAACCCCGTTTCCCTGTGAAAACACAATAAGAAGCAACTAAACAGGACACCGAATTGAATTCCATCGATTCCCGCCAATAACTCTGATTGCCACTTCTTAGTTTCAGAAAATAAATCGTTTTGATACCTGTTATCAAAAATCGATATAAGTATAGTTTGATTTGACATTTTAGAAAAGCGACATGACCCGTCCCTAGTTGCAGTACTGTATTATTATTCCCCTTGAACTTGTCATGTCAATCAAAAAAAGCAACTAAGATACTTTTTTTATGTTTAACAGTTCACGAAAGCGCTAGGAAATTATTAAACGCTTAATAATTCATGAATGAATATTTAAATATTACGAGTTAATGTGAAGTTACTAGACATGCTTGGGGCAGTCATTTAGCCATGTCCTTTAATTTAAAAAAAATCATACGTCTCATTCATTCATACTTACGTAGGGTAATAATTTTTCAAGTTTATTTTTTTCTTTTCATAAGAGTTTCACGTTTATACCTTTTTTGTTCTATTTGTGGCTATTTTGCATAGTTTTTTTTTAACTGGTTTTAGGCTTTTTACGTTCATACTATTTTTATTATTTTGTAAGTATCGGGAATTGTTTTAAATTTTAATTTAATTTTTTTTTGTCGTCTTGCATGTCAAGAACTAATAACTCATTTATTTATATATATATATAGCTTCTGCCCGAGATTTTGTTCGCGTAAAATATCTTGTTCCCAGACCTCGCATCGCATCGCATCGTTTGCCCGCGCTATTTCATCGTTTACGCCTAGCGTTTTTTCTGCCTTTTTTCGTGATGTTAAGTAGCGTACAGCTAATGAAAAAAGATTTTTACAAATCTGATTGGTAGTTCCAGTGATTAGTTTGTTCAGACAAACATTTTTCAGCTTTATTATTAGTATATAGGTATTTAAGTTGACATGCATAACCTTACAGAAGAGAACCCATAGGAGTAAAGAGAAGTACAGAGTACTTTACAAACTAAAAAGTATCAAACATACCTACAAAAGTATGTAAGGTAAAAGACAATTTATAAAAAAAAAGTAAACACGAGAAAATAGCTAAATTAACAACAAAACACAATACAATCACTTTCGAGATATCGCCAAGCGGTACGTCGACTCTTCACGTGACCAGAGGGCTGGCCTATTTCTTGGCCAAAGAATTAGCATCGCCATACAACGTGGCAATACTGCCAGCCGTTTGGGCACTTGTTGACAGCGATGCGGACGAATTTTTGATGCCCTATGATTCTTTTGCTTCTTTTTCCATATAAATATACATAATACTGGTAAAATAAAGAAAATCAAATCAAGTAAAATAAAATAAAATACTATGTATACTTATCCATCTTATCTTTCATCCATCTTCTCACAAAACCTTAAACATTCACGACACACAATATCTATCCATCTCCCGGCAAACAATTCACACTCCGGTGTTGATGTCAGAAGAGCATAGAGTATAGTGATGGCACGAACGAGGGACGATTGAGCTCGTGATACCCTAGTATCACGAGCGTGCTGACGGTACGGCTAGAAGCCGGTGCTCATGTCATGGGGAAAGGTAAGCCAGTCTACAAGGTTGGTAGAGGGGCTGTTTAGTGACTACCCATGGTTGATCTAAAGTAAATAAATATCAACTCTATTGTGCGGTTGATGAGAGAAAGCGTTCTTGACACCTGTCAGTTTCATAAAGACGAATCCGTGCTTTGCAAATTTGATCATTATTATTTAAGTACTAGAATTATCACACTGACAGGTATCAGGAACGCAATCTCTCGTCGGCCGGGCTGTAGTTGAGGATCTTTTAATGAATTAATTACGGATACTTGGTGATTGTTTTGGCAGATGCCCTACCTAAACTTTAACTATTTATTCACTTATGTATATATGTATAGGCTTACCAACTATACAGCATTCATCATAATCATCATTTCAGCCGAACGACGTCCACAGCTGGACATAGGCCTCCACCAAGCACCTCCACTTCGACCGGTTCCGTGCTTCTCGCATCCAACGGGTTCCTGCGGCTTTAACAAGGTAGTCGGTCCACCTTTTGGGAGGCCTTCCAACGCTATGTCTGCCGGTACGCGGTCGTCAATCCAGAACTTTTCGGCCCCATCGGCCATCTGTTCTGTGAGCAATGTGCCCTGCCCACTGCCACTTAAGGGCCCTAGCGTGTTGTTATATAGCCTATAGTCTTCCTCAAGAATTGGGCAATCAAATACAAAAGGAACTTTTCTAATCCGACTGGTAGTTCCGGTTTCCCCCTACATACAAACTTATATACAAACAAACAAATACCTCTTTATAATATTCAATCAACTCAGCCTATTGCAGTCCACTGCTGGACATACGCCTCTCCCAGGCTGCGCCACAACACCCTGTCCTCCGCCTTCCGCATCCAATCTGTCCCAACTCCCAGCCACTTTCTTTAGGTCGTCCGATCACCAGCTGGGGTCCCACACCAAACTACGCTTGCCGATATGCGGTGTCCACTCCAGGACTCATCTACTCCAACAAGTCTTAAAATAGCAAAAGCTATCTCATAAATCACGTCCCAAACATATCCCCCAGACATTTTTAAAACCAATTACCAATTTGAAACCTGTGTGTTTGCATTTTTATAAAAAGTTCTAATATTAGTAATATTAATATTCACAAAGACACAACAATTATTACAATTTACAAGCTAACACTAAAATAACAAAATTATATCCTAACTTAACTAAAACTATTCACCAACTAAAATATAGCGTTGAAAAATTCATCCGCATCGCTGTCGATGTACCCAAGAGACTGGCGACATTGCCACGTTGTATGGCAATGGTTAGCCTCTGGCCACGGTAAAAGCCAGCCCTTGGGTCATGGGAAGTGTCAACCAGTAGTTTTGAAATTTCCTTAAAAATACCATGAGCACTCCGAACCCACGGTCCGAGGGTTTCAACCCCAAATGGCTCGAAAATATAATTATCAATAAGGTTATTAAAAGTTGTAACATGTAATACTTTTCACCCCCAGTACCTAGTTACCTAACGAGCTAGGGCTATCACATTCTTAACTCGGCGCCGAAAAAAATACACATTTTATCCGCAAGTACGTACAAATCCCATACAATCTTGGTACAGGACATTTTACGATGGCTCCGCTATCCTTTTATATCCCAACCCTGATTGCCTCGCCCTCAGGGTACTGCCAGCAAATGAAATGGGGATACAAATTTATGACTGTATTTTTTTTACGTTACAACCCTAAGGATTTTCATAAATGGTAACAAATCGGTTTTTGTGTAATACGAATTGGGTGTTCATGTTTGGTTGTTGATCTTAGATTTAAAAGGGTGTTTGTCACTTAAAATTGGGGTTATTGTGACGGCTTTATTGTTGTGGAATTGGGGTGGGCTTATCTGTGGAGATTTTAATTGGAAATAAAATAAAAAATAAATATTAAATCTGTCAAAGTGGGGGATTACTGACCCGTCCAATACCCAGACTCTCTAATCAAAGTCAGAAATAAAGCAAATACATTTATTTAGCACAGGCTAAAAGATACATAATATACCAGTTACATACATCAGATAAAAACATATAAAAGATCAAATAAAAAGTGTAAAGTCCAATGTAAGAAATTAGCAGGAAAGTATGGCTCACGACTGCGCCAAAAAGGCCCAGTCAATAAGACCATGCCCCACTTGCTGGAATGCCTTAAGTGTTCCCCTGCACCTTGGATAACTTAATGAATGCCACTGATAACGCAATCAACCTGGCCACCTACTGGGCTCAAACAATATAAAATATCGAAGAAGAGTATCCATCGACACGACAAGAAGAAGAAATTGGATTGGATCCAGTCAGCATGGTTGTAAGTAGGGCTCATTGTCAAGGGTACGCGATTTATGAATGTTTTGCTACTCATGGTGACCGCTACAGTCCACTTCTGACGATGCGCCATCGAAAAACTGCTAAAACAAACGGATTGGAACTATTTATTTGCCACAATAAAAGAAAGTGTTGAAATATCAAAAAAATGCAAAGTTGTGTGCGTTTTAAAGTCCATGCTAGACAGAGACAGCACTGCTGCATTTGACGTCATAGCAAAGGAACGCAACCGTAACTTCGTGGCATTCAGTACAATGATAGCATAGAGGTATGAGGATCAGGGTGTAAAGTTCACTCATCCTCCATAGAAAAAGAAGGATCCTCCGTCCAGACGGGTTTCGGTGGGTAACTGCCCGGCGATTGATGTCGGGACGTTGTTTATATGCTAGTTGCGTGGTAAACTCTGCTTCAGGATTTTGCGTGGCGTCAGTGTAATGGTGTGAGTTTGCGTGTGGCAATGTACTTGCCGCCCGTATAGCTTTGTTTGACTAAGATAGAAAAATAAAAAGCGTGTTACTCTTTCCATCGATTTTATATTATTTTTTTACGAATCGGTTCTTCAGTAAGATCTACTCATCGCTTAATCAGGTAGCACTTTAATAGGTTCAGTAGCATAAGTTTACCATCAATCGTGATAACTCTCCAATCGAACCAAAAAAATATTGAATCTCTCTAATAACTATACAATTTCACTTCCTCTGCTGACAGTACATCAAGTCGTTTTCCTGTTAGTTCTATAGATATTCAAGGGAGGAAATTACGTTACCCGGTTTTCCTGTCTGTACGTCTCATAGCTTATGATGTCAATTCAAGACGTAGATAATTTCTTTATTAGTTTATTGAGCACTTTTCTGCGGTCGCTACCTCGTAAGCTCCGTGAGAGTGCTCTATATAGAGAAGTGCAACCAGAAAAAAAAACAGTTGCTCTAATAATTTTTGTTTTAATTTTGTGTAATAGTTGTTTCTTTCTCTAGTCCATATTCTCTTTTATTGGTACGAAAACTAAGAGAGTTTTTCATAGTTACTTATGTTAAATACGAGTATTGTTAAGAAATCTCAGGGGTAATTCTCGTAATTTTAAGAACGTTCACAGTCTCAATCTGTCAAAAATATCTCTAGTTTGCCTACATTTTTGACATTGATTGTCGCTGAGATGAGATTGCGACTAGATTTTCAATGTTTTTAATTACGAGAATTGGCCTTCAGTTGTCCTAATAGTAATTGTAAAAACGCATCAAAAACGGGCGGAAAAATAAAACCACTATTAGTAATGTCTTATTTTGTAAAAAAGCAGTGGACAGGTGGTCCAGTGGCAAAGGGCCCCGACTTACACGTTATAGGTCGGGGGTTCGAACCCAAGCAGGCACTTTTTAATTATTTTTTTCTATTAGCCGTTACTGTTAAGCTACTGCTGGACAAAGGCCTACCTACTCTCTTTCCACTCTCTCTGACCAGAGCTGCCAAGGACCAATCTTTATGAAATAGGGGGCAAGGAAGCACTTTACTTTGTGTAAATTATTTCATCACCACTACTCTCAAAACGGTGAAGGAAACATCGTGAGGAAACCGGTATGTCCTTGAACCAAAAATTCAAAGACATGTGACATCTACCAACCTGCACTGGGCCCGTTTGGTGGATCACAGCCCACTACCTCTCACCGAGAGGAGACCAATGTCCCAGCAGTGGGAAAATGGGCTGATTATGTGATCAGACAAGAGTGCTGCTTTCCTAGAACTGACCTTTTCCACATTTGATTGCTTGCCTATGATTGTATACTATATGAAAATATAAGTATAATTTACTCTCAGTAAGCTCTCAGCAGTATAAGAAAATGTTATAGTCAAAATGTCGCCAAGTTGTTACGCCTTATGGCTCTGTTTACCCTCCAAACGAATAATAAGCCTAATGCAAAGGCTTCGTACTTTACTGGAATGTTATCATACTAGCGACCCGCCCCTGCTTCGCACGGATTTTATGACTTGACAAAGTATCAAGATTTCTTTTCTATGTGTTAGGTTAATGCCGTATTATACTCCTGCATAATCAGCCTATAATGTTCCCACTGCTGGGACACAGGCCTCTGGGCTGTAAAAAAAAAGCGGTGGTCCAGTGGTAACGGCCCCGGTTTACGAGTCGTAGGTCGTGGGTTCGAACCCAGACAAGTGCTTTACCTTGTGTAAATCATTTCATCACCACTGCTCTCAAAACGGCAAAGGAAAACATCGTGAAGAAAGGCATGTCCTAGAACAAAAAAAGTTCAAAGACGTGACATCTACCAACCCGCACTGGGCCCGCGTGGTGGATTATGGCCCTAACTCTCTAACAAAGAGGAGCTAGGGCTGTGTCCCAGCAGTGGGAACATTATATACTGATTAAATTATGTATACACCTAAACCTTTCCAAATAAATTCTCACAAAAATCATAGTGAAAACTGCATCAGAATCTGTTTCGTAGTTTAAAAGAACAACGCGGTCATACAGACAGACACAAAAAAGTGGCGACTTTACTTTATAGACAGATAGATAAATCAATTATTCTGTGCACGCAATAGACATAGCATAACACACAAAAGCATAATTACTTTAATGATAAATGTAGGGGGAAATCTCCGGAACTACTCGTACCAGTCGGTTTTGAAAATTTATTTTTGCATTTGATAGCCCCATTCTTGAGGAAGACTATAGGCTACATAACAACACGCTAGGGCCCTTAAGAGCTGAGCAAAAATAAAAAAAAACGAGCAAGTGCGAGTCGAACTCGCGCACCGAGGGTTTCGTACAATTTAAAATATTTTTACATGATGTAACTAAATATTTACGGTTTTCACAATTTTTCCTTTATCTGTGCCTATAAGACGTTCCTTCGTACCAAATTTCAAGATTCTGAGTTCACGGAAAGTACCCTGTAGGTTTTGAATCCCTTGCGAGTGTCGAAAATTTGCGGCATAAACGGCTTTATCTTTTGATTGCGTTGGCTTTGAAATTTGAGTTTTTTACAGCTCTAAGTGTTAGTAGACCTGAGTATTTGATATAAATTTCAGCTTGATAGCTTTACGCGTTCCTGAGAAAAACGGTCTTGACAGACAGACGGACGGACAACAAAGTGATCCTATAAGGGTTCCGTTTTTTCCTATCGAGGTACGGAACCCTAAAAAGAGTCAGAAAGAATGCTAAGCGAAAATGAACGAAGTACTAGCGCGGGCAGGTGATGACACAAATGTCACGCAGACCAAGTCGCGAGCAGAAGATAGTTAGTTATGTTAAGTACGGATGACGATGGATTCGAGCAAAAACGGAATTTCTAATTGGAAATTCAATATACCATAATAATATCGATCGTGTGGTTCTGGGAACAGGGCGGACAACTTTCTGTATAGAAAGGAAATAACAGATTTCCAAGAAAAACAATTTCTGTCTCGTCCCATCTACATACGTATTGTATTTCATTGTACTATTTGTATTTGCCACTCAAATCAATCTACCTAGCGTTTTTCTATTTCGGGGTCGACTTCCTGTGTGCAGCTGAATACCAGTGTTTTACATGGAGCAACTGCATATCTGACTCCCACAGTCCAGTTACTGGGTAACACAATGCCCCTTGGTAAGACTAATTGTCAGACTTTTGGGCCTCTAATTGCCCGTAGCGGCTGTTCAAGTTCCACGAATGTCTGCCGGGACCAACGGCTTTACGTGCTTTCCGAGGAACGGAGGAGTATCGATATGTAATGGATTGCCGCTAGTGCTGATGATGAACATGTCCTGGTTTCGGCTCCCAGGTTGAGCAAAGTGTTATTGGGTTCTTCCATCTGGAATTTCTCAGTGGAAGCTCGGAGTGTAGTTTTCTGCTCAGTTAGTGGCAACAGGCTCGCCACCTATTACGTTGAGCTTAAACATAACTGGCGGAATGAGGGTGTACTGTAGGTACCCCCCTGCCTAACCCTTCGAGGATAAGAACAGGGCTGGTCATGCGTTAGCCTAACTGAAATTCCTACTAACAGGTTGAATGCCATAATTACAGAAACCATTAAAAATCCACAGTGTCTCGCGTGGATCAATGTTCCATCGTGCATAGGCAGGCATACATAATCAGCCTATAATGTTCCCACTGCTGGGACACAGGCCTCCTCTCGGTGAGAGGGAGTGGGCCATAATCCACCATGCGGGCTCAGTGCGGGGTGTTAGAGGTCTTCGAATGTTTGGTTCTAGGACATTCCGGTTTTCTCACAATGTTTTGCTTCACCAGTTTGGGAGAGGTGATGAGATAATTTACAAAGTAAAGCGTCTGTCTGGGTTCGAACCTACGATCTACAACTCGTAAGTCGCGGCCGTTACCACTAGGCCACCACTGCTCCGTTCTGGCATACCAAGGGCTAATCGTCATCAATCAGGTTTTGCCGTCACACTTTACTGTCACCTTCTCAGTGTGTCCCTATTATTCCCTCTTAGAACCCTATTGTAATTAATTAAACAGCCCTTAATAAGGCCAGTAATTTATCCAACACCCTGTATAATGTCAAGGTTCATTCAAAACCATTTACATAGAAAAATTATGCATAGCGCTGTTAACTTTTATCACAATTGTTATGGGATAGACATGGGCTGTTTATTAGGGAGCCCTTAATTGATGGGGTCTGGGATGGAGCCGCCTGCTCGTAAGAGGAAAAATAGAACGATGGAATGACCTCTTAAGTAATTGTTGTGTTTGTGGATCGATAGAAATGTTGTTGTTTCATTAAAGTGCGAAAGAACGAATGTGATAATTGGTCTGGCATAGACTTAGTCCAGAGACTGACAGATCTGCCCCGTTGGTCTCGTGATTGCAAGCGCGACTGCTGAGTGTGGATTCCTGACTAAAACCCACCAGTTTTCCTTCCTTAGCCCTTTCTGTTCCAGGGCAGCGGTAACCCTTTCGGACGATCCCACCGCCCATTAGTAACGGTCCTGAGTTTGGAAGTTGACGGTTTAATATCCCAATGCCTCGGAAAGCACGTAAAAGCTGTTGGTCTCCCCGGTCGTGTTGGATTGCCGTCCCATCGGACTATGAGAGTGAACGAACAGAGAGTGCACCTGTGTTTGCGCATACACTTCTGCACTATAATATCTTCTGTGTACCTTGCTAATCTCAAGCCGTTGAGATCGGCCACCGTGACCAAAAACCGTCGGGAGACTATTATCAAGTCCAGAGATCTATGTTCAGAAGTGAGGGGCTCGTGGCTCAATGATAACAGCCGCACGGGTCGATCGAAGGTTATGCTACGTTTTCCGCGGTCGGATTCTGTATGGGTGACTATCCATTGAAAGAAAGAAAATACGTTTATTTGCGGTAATTATTTCGTACCGAGGCCCCTCCGTGTCTCGAAATGCATGTTAAGAAGTTTGGTCCCGGCTGTAGGCGCCTGCAGCCGTCAACGCTCGTCGACGCATCGGCTAATTTTCCGTGTAACCGGATTACAATTACACACAATTTATTAACAGACCCAGTTGATCCTTTCCCGGAAAACATGTAGAAGCCGGAAACTCAAACCAAAATAATAAAAATAAATTGGATGCATGACAGCCCATAACAACATGTAGTATTCGCGAAAAAAGCTATGGCGACAGAACGGGCAACCTGTAACATATTCACAAACAGAGGTCCTTTGTCTGTCCTGTCGGTGAATCCGCTGATAAATTGAAACCGTTCCAAGTAAATCACTTCATTGAAGCACCCGGACCGTCAGTCTATTTTAACAAAAAACAAAAATAAAACCGACAAATAAACTCTTTCGTAAACTCTGTTGTATAAAAAATCTGGTCAAGTGCGAGTCGCATTCGCGTACTAGGGGTTTCAGTCACTAAAACTATTACCCCCCTAACTGTTATAAAACAAGGTTTTTCTTTCAATCAGGTTTAAACCACTGACCCAGTTATTGAATTAAGAACTCAACTGATAGAGAAATGTAGTTCTTTATACAAAAATGACAGCTTAGTTCGGCGCTAAGTTGTCATTAGTATGAAGAACTTTTCCTAAATCGAAATAAAGTTCGAAATACAAGAGGCCTTTGTCCAGCATAGGGATGATGCAGGGTAACAGTAACAGTAAAATATCCTAACTTAACATAAATTCTTCCTTGCTACATACTTGTTTAAAAGGATTTCCATCTCTTTTCTGTTTTCCCCCGGGAGTACCTGTAATTGGCTTTGTGTCTCTGTGTTATAGTTGTTGGTTCTCCTGAACATAAATTAATTATTATATTTTTTTGGAAAAAAAAAAATCCACTGTACATCTGGTGCGGTGTTAAAGATACAGCCTGTGACAGATAGACTGCAAAGGGTTCAGTACCCAAAAGCTGTCAAAGCAAACTAAACTGAAATTCAAAGCATTTATTTCAAATAAACCAATTACAGGCACTCCAGCCGATCGATTCTGTAAAAATCTCACCGTGAAAAGTTGGGTGAAGTGAGCTTAAAGTGAGCTGTCAATAGTGTCAATCCCTAGCATTAGTTGAAATGACAGCTCACTCCACGCTCACTTCACCTGAGTTTTCACGGTGAGATGGTTACAGAATCGCACTGCTGAATCGTCAAGGGGTCGGTTAGTCAGAAAGATAAGGCTAGTTGCTCATTCCAAAGCACTACGCTTTCCTATAGAGAAGAACAGGCAGTAAACCCCACGGACACTCTTTTAATCAAAATAGGGAACCCATTTTTTTTGTTTTAGGGTTCTGTACCTACCGAAAGGCTGCAAAAACCTTTGGGTATGGAACCCTAAAAACAAAAAAGTACAATAAATAACAACGACAACTCTTTCATCACAAACTCTTTTGTACAAAAACAAAATTGAGAACAACATGTTTTTGTTTCTGTGACGTCACGGGTTTTGACGGACGAAAAGCGATCACAAAGAAGGAAAATTAATTTGGAAGGCGGTGACCGCTGGTTGTGACGTGCGATTCATTACGTTATAGAAAATAGCGGGTGAGGGTCAGGACACAGTGCGCAGAGGGAGCGATTAAGTGTGCTTGATCAATTATTGTTGGAGAAAGAAAAATGTTTAGTTATTCAAGCATGAATTCTAAAGGAATCAAGTTTGTTTGTTCTCCCTGAAAGAATATTTAATTATTTGTTTACAGTCAGTTTTTAATTCATAAAATCGCGCCTGCAATTCTTTGAAGGGTTAGCCAGAGGTACTATAACTTGGCATGTGCGCATTTCGCCAGTTATGTTCAAGTCCCATGTAATAGGGGGCGACACTATTTGTCACCACCCGGCAACACACCCAGATTCCGGGCTCCTACTGAGAAAGCATGATGATGGGCAAAAATGTATGGAACGTGGTACACGATCCAACAGCAATATTTTTTATGTGACTAGAAAGGTTTTATGTATAATACTAGCTGACCCGGCAAACGTTGTGTTGCCATAATTACATTATTTCTACGATTTTTTTTTGTTTGAAAAATAGATGTTGGTCGATTCTCAGACCTACCCGATATGCACACAAAATTTAATACAAATCGGCCCAGCCGTTTCGAAGGAGTTTGGTAACAAACATTGCGACACGAGAATTTTATAATTAGACTAGCTGACCCGGCAAACGTTGTTTTGCCATATAAATTATTTCTAGCTGCCCGGCGCTACTTCGTTCGCGTGGTGTCCTACCCCCTACCCTACCCAACTCCTACAATACTCCTACCCTACTCCTTCCCTAATCCTACCCTACTCCTACCCTACTCCTACCCTACTCCTACCCTACTCCTACCCTACTCCTACCCTACTCCTACCCTACTCCTACCCTACTACTACCCTACTCCTACCCTACTCCTACCCTACTCCTACCCTACTCCTACCCTACTCCTACCCTACTCCTACCCTCTAATTAAATGACGATTGATCAGTTTTCGACCGGAGAGGAAAAATGATTAAATTACTAAAATGGCTATTAAAAAATAAGGGTTGATCGTAGAAGGGTGAAAATTGAGGATTGTATGTATTTTTGTATGTTGTATCATAAAAAAATAGAAATTAAAAATTTTGTCTAAAAAATTAAAAAAAAAATTTAGGGGTGGACTACCCCTAACATTTAGGGGGATGAAAAATAGATGTTGGTCGATTCTCATAGATACCGGATAAGCACAAAAAATTTCATCAAAATCGGTCAAGCCGTTTCGGAGGAGTATGGCAACGAAAACTGTGACACGAGAATTTTATATATTAGATAATAGGTACTTTGGCGCTTGTTTTGTTCTGTTGCCGGTTTCGAGTTATTTCAAAATCAAAATCAAAAGTCATTTATTCAAATTAGGCTGAGAATCAGCACTTTTTGAACGTCAAAATTACAAAAGACAGTCCCCCAAAAACGCCCGCCCTTCACCACTTCCTAGTGCTTTCGCTATTTTGAATCCTAAGCCCAAACGTCCATGATCCTTTACTTAGGATCAACTTTACTTTTAATTATGATCAATCAAAAATCAATGAAATTCTATTCACCAATCTTCCACGTGAAATGTTTTATTTTCTCGATCAATATTTTTTTTTTTGGTCACTTTGGAGAAAATTAAATTGAAATGAATTATTTGGATTTTGGATCCTGGGTTCGGTTCCCAGGGTGATTGGGTTGTTCATTCAGGAATTTTGGAGTAGCAGCCCGGAGTCTGGATCTGTCTGGTTGAAGGCAATAGGGTCGCTCCTTATTACATGGGACTTAAACCTAACTGCCTCTGAATAACCTTTGAATGATTCATGTAATTATTCTTTTTTTCAGGTAAGTATCCTGATGCGGACCTGCTGATCCTGCTGGTGTAAGTCTTCATCATATTTTGACGTTACAGTTACAGTAATTTCATTAGATAGGACATTCAAACATAAAAAATGGCGAAATGTGGCTAACATTACAACTCTGCCTAACTCTTTGGGGGAACAAGGCGCGATGTTATGGGTGTATGTGAATGTTCATATTTTTGTGTAGTTTGGCCTTCTTAGACATCTGCCGAGCCTTTTTCCCAACTATGTTGGGGTCGGCTTCCAGTCTGACCGGATGCAGCTGAATACCAGTATTTTACATGGACCGACTGCCTATCAGACCTCCACAACCCGGTTACTGGGTAACACGATACCCTTTGGTAAGACTGGATGTCAGATTTTCGAGCCTCTGACGACCCGTAACGACTGTCAAAGATCCTAGAATGACAGCCGGGACCAACAGCTTAACGTACTTTCCGAGGCACAGATGAGTCTTGGTATGTGAAGATGGTCACCCATCCACGGATCAACCGCGGCAAGCGTAGCTTAACCTGATCGATCGACCCGTGCGGCTGTTATTACTTAGCCACGAGCCCCTCCAGGCGTTACAGGTAAAATAAAAGTCGCTTTCTCCATTCCGCTGTACTCAGTTCCATCCAAACAACACTTCTTGTTGCTTCCTTTGTACCGATGATGACTTCCCGTTAATTTCTCGCGCGTTATAACAATGTTTAATTTGTTAACGTCGATCAAAAATACCTTTTGGAACCATCAGCCGATTTCATTACAACCTGAAACTTTGAAAACGCTCGATTCCCAGTTGAGGCAAAGTGTTCTTGTGTTTTTCCATTAGGAATTTCTCAGCAGCAACCCGGAGTCCTGGGAAGTATGGCAGAAAAAGGGGAGGCTAAACCCAGCAGATTCTAGGCTGAAATGATAATGATGAAGAGTCCGGATCTGTGCCCGTCTGATGGCAATGGGGTCTTAACATAACTGCAAAAACGTGGGGTGTATTTGCAGTTTAGAGGTATGAGGAACAGGGTGTAAAGTTCACTCATCCTCCATAGAAAAGGGAGGATCCTCCGACCAGACGGGTGTTGTGTCCGGCGGGCAATTGCCCAACGATTGATGTTGGGAAGTTTGTATATAATTATGCTAACTGCGCGGTAAACTCTGCTTGCGAGATGCAGGATTTGCGGGACGTTAGAATGACGTGTTGTTCGCATGTGGCGTGTTGCCCGCCAGACCCAACACCCGTCTGGTCGGAGGATCATCCCTTTTCTATGGAGTATAAGTTAACTTTACACCCTGTTCCTCATACCTCTATAGATACATAGTGTTCAGCCCTTTTCATAGCCCGTTGATCGACTTTGTAGCCAACCGTACCGTGAGTGTCCACCTCTCGTTATCCTGGCATAGCCGTTTATTTATTGCAATCCCAATGCCTACCTGCGCCTAAATTCATCAAAGAGAATTACGCTTTGATTAACAGGTTGAAATTTCAATCTGATATTTGGAAATCGTTAGGAATTCACTCCATGTAAAATACTGGTTTTCAGCTGCATCCGGTTAGACTGGAAACCGACCCCAACATAATTGGGAAAAGGCAAGGCAGATAATGTTTTTGATTATTTTTCTTATTACTCGTGTTAATAATCTTTTTGTATGCACGTGTTTCTCTGACAAATCAACCTATTTTTCTTACTTAAAATTTTAATAAACACAGTCTATATCAGCCAACTGCTCTAATGAACTAAATAGGCGTCTCCGAATTTACGGCCTTCGCCAACGACTAGAAAAAAAAACAACCGGTCAAGTGCGAGTCGGACTCGCGCACCGAGGACCAATTTGTAGGTATGTAACTACAAAATTACGGTTTTCGGATTTTTTCATTTACTTGTGCTACATGACATTGCTTCTTGCCAAATTTCATGATTCTAGGTCAACGGGAAGTACTCTATACGTTTTAATTCCCTTGCGAGTGTCAAAATATGCGGCAAAAACGGAATATAAACCGGTATCTTTTGATTGGCTTGACTTAGAAGTATGATTTTTTCACTGCTTCAAGGGATTTCAGCCCTGAGTATTTGATATTAATTTCAACTCGATAACTTCACTCTTTCCTGAGAAAAAGGGTCTTCACACAGACAGGCGGACAACGAAGTGATCTTGTAAGGATTCCGTTTTTCCTTTTGAGGTACGAAACCCAAAAAATACAACGTTATTAAAATCATAACCTTAAAAAAGGCCCCGAGATTTTATTATTTAATATAGTGAGTAAAGGCTGTGCCTCCACGAGTACATAGGATTCTCCGGCGTCCCTCGTCAAGCGTGTCGGGGCCAGCTTAACTTTGTTTTGCCAATAAATTTGTATGCAGCCCGGAGCCGTCCCCCGGCCTTATTAGACGAAGTATATATAACCGAATTAGGATTATTTTGATGCAAACTGGTTGAGAGATAATCGTTGGGATTGGATTTTTACTGTGGGATGTGGCGTTTAGTTTTGTTACATCGATGAAGCGGTAAAGATAAAGGGGTTTATTTATAAACGGTGGTTAAAGTTAAAAGATGTTTAAATGTCAAAAATGTATGGTTAAATTACAGTCGTTAAACTCTACTAAACTTTAAGCAACGTTTATAAATGAGTAAAATACTGGTTTTAAAATTAGTTATAAATACGTAGGTAAACCCCCCTCTCCCCTTTCTCTCACCGAGAGGAGGCCTGTGACCCAGCAGTGGGAACACTGATTGGGACACAGGCTTCCTCTCTGTGAGAGGGAGTGGGCCGTAATCCACCACGCGGGCCCAGTGCGGGTTGGTAGATTTCACATGTGTTCGAATTTTTGTTTCTAGGACACGCCGGTTTCCCCACGATGATTTCCTTTACCGTTTTGAGAGCAGTGGTGATGAAATAATTTACACAGAGTAAAGCGCCTCCCCGCCAAAAAAAAAAATCAATTGTCTTTCAATTGCTTAAAAACATTTATTTTAATTTAATCACTAGCATCAGAATCTTTATGTTTTACTAGCTGCGCCCCGCGGTTTCACCCGCATGAGTTTCGATCCCGTGGGAACGTCGGGATAAAAAGTATTCTATTATATGTTAATCCTAGTTAAAAACAATCTGTGCGCCAAATTTCATCCACATCCGTTCAGTAGATTTTTCGTGATAGAATAACAAACATCCATCCATCCATACCAACTTCCACGTTTATAATATTAGTAGGATTAAATCTTTGTGAGATTTTCAGCAAGTAAAACTGAATTCACCTTCCTCATTGTGCGCAGGCTGCTCTGCGTATTCCATCTTATACGTGCAACCCTTCCATCTTACATGGGGAGATAGTATCATAATATGTGTGCTCATACGAGGACAATACCCGCGGGATTTGTTAGTGTAACCTATTTCCTGCTGACACGGCAACTAACGAAGTCAAAAAGCAAAAATACTTTCTTGTCTAGTCTTTATTTATTTATCACTAGCTTCTGACCGCGGCTTCGTCCGCGTGTTTCTTGTTCCTCTGACCAACCCTGTCGCATCGCATTGCCTGCCGGCGTCTTGAGCGTTCTTTCTGTTTATTTTTGCCTGGCTCCTAAGGGCCTTAGCGTGTATGTTAAGTAGCCTTCTTCAAGAATTAGGCTATCAAATGCAAAAATAATTATTCAATTCCGACCGGTAGTTCCAGAGATTACCCCTTTCATACAAACAAACAATCTTACCCTCTTATCTTATCTTAATCTTTCTTATTTTGTGTATTTTATCTATGGGCCTTAGTTGCCTGAAATAAAGTAATTATTATTATTAACTCTTTATAATATTAGTATATAGATTTAGCACTAGCTTCTAACCGCGGTTTCGCCCGTGTGGATATCGAGAATTATCTTTGCGCGGAACCCTAATTCTTTTTTCTAAAATAAAACTTTCCATTCCAAGGGTGCCTGGAAGAGATCGCAGAGAGCTATAAGGTCGCCCATTGTATGTTTTCTAGTGATGAAGAGTAGACTTCAATTTTATTTATTTGTACAGACGCCAGCAGGTCAAGCTACCCGAAACTGTCAAATTTTCCCAATCAACTTTGAACCTTAATGCTCTAGCGATAAAGTTGAAAATCTATTAAAGAAATTTGACAGATTATAGTAGCTTGATGTGCTTGCGTCTGTACCTACCAAATAAATGCAAACAGTCAAAATAAATTTTATTAACCAAGCATCAACCAAATAATACAAGTATCCGAATATGCAAATAGCTCGCACTTTCCTCCCCATTTTGATTAAAACACTCATAAATCAAATATCATAAAACTTAATGGGCCGAACCGAAATCCCTGTCCCTTACCACTCGAGTCCCACATTTTTACATTTCTCTCTCGTACCTAATTACAAAAATTAATTCATTTATTCCTTCCGATAATTAGTATTCGAGCCCCGCTCCGAACATCTGGGCCTTTATTAATGTCGCCCGGGATACGGAATCCCGGCGATCCCGGGATCGAGACGGGATCCGTGTAACGTCATTTGTTGATACGTCCCGTGTTAATTTGTAATTTCCACGAAATAAGGTCTGATGGGGCGCTAATGGATAACATTTTCGTCAAACTGCGGAGTCTTATTTATTTTCTTGGTGCTTGATGTATGTACCGCTCTTTGTCTTCACACACATTTGTATGTTTACGCGTGTGTGTGTTGTTTTTAATTACGGTGTGCCCTGACGGATGGCGTCATGCTTAAAGTAACAATTTTCATGTTGCTCAATTTTAACGAATGAATATTAAACGTTTTAATTAGGATTATAATTTCAAATTCAAATTCTGTTTTCGTAGAGGTATGTTAATCCACTTATATTTTTTTTAGTAAATAAGCTTATTTTATTAGCAGAGGGCTTAATTTAAATTGTGTATCGCATTTTAGAATTTATCTCTTAATTTTCTTTCGAATAAAATACTTTTTATGTGTTTTGTTTTTATATAAATCCTTATGAAACATACAACTACGCTTGTAACGAGCCCAAAAAAACATAATCATGCGGGCCACGTCCACAGCGGCCATTTTGTCAGCCATTTTTCTTTTCGGCCGTCCGCTCGCCACCTGTCAACTGGTCGACCCTTGCATTTGTCACTCGGCGGTATTCGGGTAACATCGCGACGGTTCGGTTGTTTTCGTAATTTATATACTTTTTTTGCGTTACCCGAATGATCATTCTCGTTCGGTAGGAAGTAATGTGTTAAGATTTTTTGGGTCCTGTTGGTTTGCGGTTGGCAAGAATTATGTTGACGTGATTTTTAGAGCGGTTTTTGGCCGAAAAGTGGTTTGTAAAAACTCTTGTAAACAACCTATCCTTAGAGAAGGTCAGTGGTTGAAAGAAAGAAAAAAAAAATATTTGGGGCACGCACAGGAAATACAAATAGTAAAAAAGGAGCACTTAAAACAAATAAAAAAATAAATAGGTTCTTTTATTTTTTCTAACGCTGTCCCGCTCCTAGGCAAAGGTGTCCCTCCACTCCTTCCATCCTTCGCAAGCCCCCGCATCCTCCAAATTACATTAAACGCAACAAAAAAAAAAATATAATCCTGGCTATGGAATGTACAGTCGACAGCACATCAAGCTACTACAATCTGTCAAAGGAGAATGACCAAAAGTCGTACCAAAAAGTATCATGCATCACAATCAAAATATTATAGTAATCATTTTCATGTTGTACGACATCACGCGTCGGGGATTTGATTTTTGAATAGGGAATTGAATTTAAAATAAAAAAGTGTTGATATTGTATTATTCTCTTTACATGACGTTCCGTTTCAAATGATATGATTAATATAACCTTGAATTTTAAAAGTGTCATGATCAGGTCTTTCAAAAAGTATATAAAAAATTATACTTTTCCGATTCTACATTAATTAAAAATAACTAGAATATAATATAATAGATTTTTTACTTAAACGATTATCATTTTTTTAGACCAATAATGGCCGTTCGCTTATGACATGTCAAACAAAATAAAGTACCTAGTGTTTAGGTTATTTTGATTTTTTTGAAAATCCCCGATACCCGGGTTTTGTTTACAAAAAGAACTTTTGTAAGAATTAATATGATATGTGTAGTCCATAAAAACCAAAGTTTAACTTTGATGCAGCATGGTACGGGATTCTGAATTTGCAACTTTATCGCTAAAGCATTAAGTTACAATTTTACAGCTTTTTTTATGTGCTGGCGTCTGTACATTGAGAAGAAAGGTTTCTCAATAAAAAAAAATGTCCAAAAAGTTTTTAAGCTCCATTCCCATCAGATGCACATTTAACACAGACCCACTTCATTATTTACTATTTATTATTAACGTAGGACAGGTTTAATTAGAAATCTATAAATATTCAATCTTTAAACGGACTATTTGCGAGAAAAAGTACATAACTCCTACGACTTAGCGTTAAGAGGGAAGCGACAGGGTAGTCAGTATCAGGTTGTATTTTGAACAAAATATAAATCGTAAGCGTAACAAGTATGTATTTACAGAATTATAGTCATTAAAATCATCAATTCAACCCTCTAAGAAGAAGATTGATATTTTCCTTTGTATAATTTCTATATTTATGTCTGTAATTTATATGGCGTAATAAATAAAGACTATTCTATTCTATGGATTATAAATAGAATTATGAATATGATTGTATGAACTACATTATTATAAAGCCAAAATGTGGAACTTTCTGTTGGCGTTTGTGTTTCCACATTTAACCTTCAAAGCAAGAGTGAACAGGCATCTTCTGGACACTCTCGTTCCATCATAGACCTCATCCATCGCTTTCCATCAGGCAGCGCAGCAGGCCCATTAAGAAATAAAAAAAAGAACTTAGAGGGTTGTATTACCATCTAACTTCAGATAATCCTATTGAATCATATTCTGTTTAACATACAACTAGACAATGGCGCCGATTTCCTTGTTCACAAACTAACTAAATTTAAGTTCAGTGGATATTTTTCTTTCTTTTTCGTTATGAAAAGGTCAGAAGATAAATATTAGTTTAGTCCTGTCAAATTGTCACCTGACGTAAATTGATATATTTTTAGTAGCCAAGTTTTTAATCACGTATATTTATCTTGTCCTTTTCTTAATCAAATAGAAAGAAAAAGTTGCACTGAACTTAAATTTAATTTAGTTTGTGAACAAGGGAATCGGTACCACTGTCCTGCAAATTGCACAAAACGTAAGATACTTTGAATGTCGCGGGCTATCTAGCGCATACTCCTTACACTGCATAAGACGAGCTTAACAATAAATATATAAATATTCAATCTTTAAAAAGACTATTTTCGAATAAAAGTATACAAATCCTAGTCTCTCAACACGAGTAAATTAATTAAAAATCCGAACAAATCTGCGTGGATTCCTACAATCCCTTTGTTTATACACAACACATATATCTCTCAACGCGGAACTGATATCCGTACTGTCAAAAACGAAAATAAAGGAAAAAAAGTACTCCAATTACATTAAAAAATGTAATGAAATAACTGGAGTTTAATACCCTCAAGCTGATAGAATATCGCAGAAGTTCCTACGGAATTGAGTAGAGAATCGAGTGGACTAACATTGTTTTCAAAGCCCGTACGATTCAGTAATTCGGAACGGAATTACTTCAATCGATTTGGGGTTATTTTTTCGAACGAGGGTTTGTCGATAATGTGTGGTTTATTGGTTATGCAGTTGAGGGAGGGACTCGTGGCTACATGATAACAGCCGAACGGGTATACTTGCCGCGGTCAGTACCTGGTTGATCACCCATTACATATTGAGGGCCCGCCGTGCCTCAGAAAGCACATTAAGCGGTTTTTCCCGGCTGTCATTCGTAGATCTTTGACAATCGTTACGGGTGGTCAGAAGCCTAAAAGTCTGACAATCGGTCTTACCATGTAGTATCGTGTTACCCAGTAACTTGATTGTGGAGGTCAGATATGCAGTCGCTCCATGTTAAATACTGATATTCAGCTGCATCCTGTTAGACTGGAAGCCGACCTCAATACAGTTGGGAAATGGCTAGGCAGATTTAACTAACCTTCTATTTATACTATCTTTACTAATAATCAAGTTGAAGAGTTTGTTTGTTTGAACGCGCTAATCTCTGGACCTACCAGCCGGATTTGAATTATTTTTGTATTTGATAACCCAATCCTCGAGAAGGGCAGGAGCAGGAAGAAAAAAAGTAAGAAAGAACGCTATGACAAAACGCAGTAATTATGCGAGCAGGTGATATGATGCGACTGGGGAACAAGAAATTTTACGCGGACGACGTCGCGGGCGGAAGCTAGTCGTATTATATTAATCGGAGAAGCTAGTCGTATTAGATTAGTCGGAGAACCTAGTCGTATTATATTAGTCTGTGTCTCTCGTTATCACGAGCCATATTTTAATTACTGTAGGCGTACTATGGGTAATGTTGGTAATAGCGCAATAGAAAAACGGTTTGCAGTTCAAATCAGATTATAATTTACGAACAAGTTTACAACAATTTACAACAATACTAGCGAATCACACACTGTTGGTACACAACTCAACAGTATGGAACGCGAGACAGACTAATCACATGTTGTCCATACGATGTCTAATGGTCAAGAGAGCACGGCTCCACACCACTCTTCTAGCTTTAGCTCTCCTGCACCCCCACGAACTAAGGCTAGACTCCATCTAGCGCCACCAGATGGCGCTGGAGTTCCGAATAGTAAAACGAATGACTCCGATATATTTACGAAATACCTGTAATATGTTTCCCGATTTTCTTAAAACATACCATACAGTAATATCGTTATTTTATCGTAATATTATCCTGTTGACGACATCCCACACATCTCCATAGGGGCTTGTCACATGGAATTGGATTGTCAACTTAGGATTACATACGTTGTAACAGCCATTGATAACTTGATTAATATCCTGGGCATTGATATGGATAAATTGAGCAGAAAACTTCAATGTTACTCCTGGGAAATCATTCTACGGTTTTAGTCTTAAGTTGTAAGGGTAATCTGTATCTTGGTATCTACCTCCCTGCTGAAAAGTTTTCTTTGAATTTTGCGAGGGGAAGTCTAAGGATACGAACCCACTGACAGTAGGCTTGCTAGTGCCTAAGGTTGGTATTAGTCTGCTGCTGTCAGAGGTAAAATAACTATGAACCACTGACCTATATTATCCAAGTACGCTGGACTAAATATACTATACGAAATTACAGTTATTTTTGTGCCGATTCAAAGCCCTCCGATCGAGCGTCTCAGGAACTAAAATTGACACATTGCCGCAAATGGCCGCCGTTTTGATCTGGTACGTCTCTAATGATTTAGGTCTAAATCGTGGAATAAGACTTTTTTGTGTATTTTTTGTTTACTACGAGATATTTAGAACATTTTTGACCTGAGAATATAGACATCTTGTAAAACTCGCTATCAAAAATATTAGTTCCACGGTCGCTCACGTTGATGTCAGCGCCAAAATGGCGAAAATCGCATGTCTTCATTTTGTCATCGATAGTATGAAGTCCAGCGTACTTGTTTATTGCAGGTCAGTGCTGTGAACGGACTGTAATGTTGTAGCCAAAAAGGAAATAAATGGATGTCAAAGTTCGAAAAACCCCAAACTGACCGTGGCAAGTGATTATGAAATGCCAGAAAACTCTGCGATATGAAAAAACCAGTCAGAACGATTACTTTTTTACGGATTTCCGAGTTTTTATTGTTTTATCCGCTCGCTGCGGTGCGCCGGTGTTTTCTGGTTGGATGAAATGGAATTAAAAAAGCCGAGTTGACTTTGTCGCAGCATAGGGGAGTTTGATAAAACGTCATGTGGCCGTCAAACATGCATGCACAAGTATTTGTATACAGGGTGGCAGGGACATCGACGCACAAACTGTAAACATGGATTCATCACATGAGTTGGAATTTTTCGTCGGTTATAAAAAAAAAATATTGCTGTTCCATAAATTTTGAACGCGTAGGTATTGCAATTTTCTATGAAACAGAAAATGATTTTTTTTTTAATAACCGACGAAAAATTTCGACGCTATGGTGTCTAAGCTCATGTGCTGAATTCATTGTTACAGTTTGTACGTCGATGTCCCTGCCAACCTGTATAAACCTAGTGGTGTTTGAACGCGTTTTAAGTAAGTTTTTAAAAGGTGGCTTGCACTGTTTTAGAATTGCTGTTTGAGGGACTCGTGGCTAGTCGCACGGGACGATCCAAGGTTAAGGTACGCTTGCCGCAGTCGTTTCATGAATCGAGACCCCTTGGAAAGCACGTTAAGGCGTTGATCCCGGCATGTCAAGTCGTTGATCTTTGACAGTCATTCCGGATAGTCAGAAGCCCAAAAAGTTTGAGAACCAGTCTTACCAACGGTATCGTGTTACCAAGTGACTCCATTGCGGCAGTAAGGTAGGCAGTCGCTCCATGTAAAATACTGGTATTCAGCTGCATCCGGTTAGACTGGAAGCAAACCCCAACATAGTTGAAAAAAGGCTTGGCAGATTGATTGTATGATTTCTGTTGAATCCTGATGAACAATCTACAGTAGTATTTATGCCTAATAAATTAATAAATATTGGTCACAAAAATAAACTCATTTTCTATCTTCCTTCATTCCATTATTATTTAAACTCTTTACAATCTTTAAGCCTTGATTTCTGTAGAATACATGCGAGAAGGCACGCGGAAATAAAAAAAAAATGGTTGATGGTCCATTTCCGTGGTAGAGCGCGGTGTTTTCCACAGTAAATAATTGCCATCATTACGCCGAAAGTTATTAAAAGGGCTGGCAGGGATATAATCTTGAAGTCAAACGTCGAGCGCAGACTTATCTTGCGCGCACTGCATGCTTACGGAGGAAACACAGAACCTTTCTTCCTCAAAATCGGCTACCATACCACACATATCCCATACATTCTCAATCGATCGAACCATAACAGATATATCACCCAACAATCTTAGTACACAGCCCTAATTGTTCCGAGGCTATTGTGCCAAACTACGGGCTATGAATTATAGCCCATTATAGCCTGCTTGCTGGCCACTGCCAATACGAGCAGGTATGGCAAATATAGGGGTAAACAATGGCCTCTTGTAGTACGGTATGCTGTCGTAAATAGTAGCTTTGGAATAATTAGAAAGGATTTGAAGGAGGAATTGCGCTGTGATTATGCTTTTGTTTTTAGCAAGCCAGTGGTTTTATTTCTGTCTGTAGTGTATTTATTTCTAGACTTCGTGCACGTAAATTCTCTTGATCCCCGACACACACCCGTCGCATCGCCTGCGCGCGCTATTATTTAATTTGTGCATAAAGTTTTTTTTTTCCTTTTCTTCTCCTGGTTCGGCTCCTAAGGATCCTAGCGTGATGTTAAATAGCCTATAGACTTCCCCGAGAGTTGGGCTATAAAATGCAAAAAGTTTTTTTTTATCCGACTATTAGCTCCAGAGATTACCGCGTTCAAACAAACAAACAAACACAAATTCTTCAGCTTTTTTGTCAGTTATTAGATTACGATATTGGCTCCATGAAGAGATTTGTTCGTGTTGTTGTTATTTAAATATAACTGCTGTTTAGGGGTATGCGTTATTATTTGTATACTAGCCCTTTGTAACTGCCCAGCAGTGGGAAAATACTTGCTAGTATTCTCTCACTGCTGGACAAAGGCATCATTCTCATCACTCCATTCTTCTTCTTATTAATCACGATTCTGCGTTACTTGTTGCCAATGTTTAAGGGGTCTTCTACCTCGATGTCACCTCCATGTAAAACAATTAATGCATACTAATAGACACGTGCGCACATGCCGAAGGATACCTCACTGTGATACATGACGGACTGCTTGAGGATTTACCTCGATGCCTGGCATGTGCGTGCGTGTCTATTGGCATGCATTTGTTAAAAGGTGACATTGAGGTGACGAGTTAAACCACGATAGCGAGGTATCGTAGTGAGGCATCTTCGGTATGTAATTAGCCCAGTGAAGACGTCATATCGTTTCGCCAACTTCCATGTTTTATAATTAAGTAAGGATAAAGAATGATAAATACTCGAACTAGGTCAATGATCGAGTGCTGACGTAAAACAAGTCCTTTCTACGTCAGTTCGTTCACTCGACGTCATTTAAAGAGCTCGTTGTCAAAGAAGTTCTCGAGTCGAGGACTTTTTGGACAATTTGTGAAGATGATACACAGATCCCCCTTGTTACCGAATCGTACTGTAACAATTGGATTCGAAACTTTTTTTTAAATTAAATGGTTTTCGTGCTTGCATCAGTAATTACTAAATACCTTTAGTGCTAAACGTTTTTAAAATAAAAGGCGATTAACAAAACGTATTTAAAAGGCAGATATGAGTGGAAACGCCGGAAAGGGACGCCCTAGAAGTACATACAGTGAACTTATTGGTGATGTCCTACAGAAAGGTCAGCCGATCGATTCTGTACAAAACTCACCGTGAAAAGTTAAGTGAAGTGAGCGTGGAGTGAGCTGTCATCCCAACTAATGCTAGGAATTGACATTATTGACAGCTCACTCTAAGCTCACTTCACCCAACTTTTCACGGTGAGATTTTTACAGAATCGATCGGCTGGTGACCAGAAGCACCATTCCCGTAATTAAAAACGTTCAAAATCTAGTCGGAATCTCATCTCAAGGACAACCAACGTCAAAGAATTGTCGCAAATGTAGGGAAATTAGAGGTATTTTTGACATAATGAGATTAAGATTAGAATGTGCACGTGCATTATGCCCGTCTGAAAGACGTTTTAAATATATTTAATGATTTGGAGTACAAGCAGGCCTTAGCAACAGTCCTTTCGAGTAGAAGCGCACACAATTAAACTTGCAAACGAAACTGCTCACAAAGCTAACCTACCTATTAAAACCATACAGGTGATGAAAACCTACTCTACCATGACGTTTATACACGTTCCGTTGCCCGTCATTGTTCAATGGGAACAATTATTCGCAGTAGCGCGACCAAGCGGCACCAATTAACGAGATCAGTTCCGAACAGCAATCGGTAATACTCCTTTGATTGTCCAAGCGATTCGTCCGCGGACAATCCAATTTTGTGGACGGCAAGTCCCATAGTGTGTTTGTGGGGAGCCGCTGAATTTCATTTGTCTTGGAATTTGTGGGGATTTAATGGTCACATTAGTGTTGTGGTTGGTAGTGCGTGCTTTATGGGGAGCTGGCTAATTATGGGAGTGGTGTATGGTCATTGTGTGGTGGCGTTGTGTCGAGTTTTGTCATTGGATATGGGCAACTTAAATACAGACCAGCCGATTCTGTAAAAATCTCACCGTTAAAACTCAAGTGAAGTGAGCTTGATGTGAGTCGTCAGTAGTGTCAATCCCTAGCATTATTTGGAATTACAGCTTACTCCACGCTCACTTCACCTAAGTTTTCACGGTGAGATGGTTACAGAATCGCACTGCTGTTTAAGAAAACGTAAAAATCGTTGAGAAGATACTGACTGAATCTATTCTAATTATTTTGAATCGCATTTGACTATTGACCTAATTTTTTAATTAAATGTTAATTGTTAATTTATTTATATTATTATTCTTTGTGTTTTTATTTTGAAATTTTATTGTATTTTGACCTAATTTGTACGCCAGCCATGGTCAAACATGTTGAGTCAAAAAATACCTTGGAATACCTATAATAAGCATCATACCATGTTTATTATCTAGACATTTTTTGCAAATAAATGAATCTGAATCTGAATAAAGAGTAGCTATGCCAGATAGGATTGCATTTGACCGCTAACAACTTTTTAAAAAAATTTAGAGATGCATGAGGCGTTATGCCGGACATAGGCTTTCACTAAGATGCGCCATAACACCCTGTCCTCCGCCTTCCACATAAAGTCTGTCGCGGGATTATGCAATCGTTGGCAATGATATATTCTCGTTTAGCAGATGTAAGCATGGGAAAAAAGCACTATCACAGATAGACAACGGAGCTACGTCTTGGTATTCAATTAATTGTTCCGATACAAGGTAATCACAAATCCGCGCACACTACATCGTCAAACAAATTAGTTAATTATGTGTATCTGTGTGTTAATCTTGTGTGTCTATTAACTCCCGCGCGTGACTACGATAGGGTTTGTCGAGAAAATATCACATAAGACGGAGCGAGTCGAGTATTTTGTATGGCAGCGGGAAACGAGAAATGGACAAGTGTTTTCGACGCGAAAGCGAGGAATTGTCGCGTATGTCATGGTGCGCATACAGGAGTGGAACTCATCATCGGTAGAGGCAACTGCAGTCGTCGACGCGTTGGTGTCTGCCGTCGACAACGTGCCGTTCCTGTATTTGAACACCGTGTTCAAATACACGAGCGGCACCGACCCTTTGACAATTCAAAAGTGCCTGTTATTTGTTTAGTTGAAATAAATTATTTGAGTTTGAGTTTGCACGTTGCTGCCGCCGACGCGTTGACGGCGGGCTTCGAAGGGCTTCAACGGCTGCCATCGACGGCTGCACTTAGCCATGCTGGAGAACAATAAAAAAAATATATATACCTATATAAATATTTATTGACATCAAACAATTTGTACACCAGAGTATGGAATTCTCTGGCTAGTAGCTAGACTAGTGCAGGAGCACTAGTTAAAACTGTGTTGCAGGAGCCAAAAATGAAGCCAATGAAGCTTAATATTGTGTGACATTTTTAAAATATCAATTAAAAGGAAAAGTGATATAACATTGATTACAGATAACCAATCCAGTCTGTCTATTAGATCTGTGTAACACAGTACGTGTCTACGTGACGTCCATCGCGAGCCATTAACAGAAGCTCTGACTCAAGGGGAGGAAGGAATGAGTTGAATTGATTTAGGGGAGCACGGGGGGAAATGGACCACGAAGTAATTTCACCGTGACTGCTGTTATTAGTAATTAAGGGGATTGTTTTAGAAGGTTTTACGCTAAGTATCTAGTTGATCGTGTTAATTGTACAGAAACACTTTTATTTTTTGTATTTGCCTATAAAAATAGCTAGTATGTTTTTGAACGCAAATATTGGGAAATATTGGAACCGAATCAAAACTCCTTGCTGCCGAATTACTGCCTGCTGTATCATCATCATCTGGGGTCGGCTTCCAGTCCAACCGGATGCAGCTTTACATAGAGCGACTGCCTATCTGACCCCCACAACCCAGATACTGAGTAATACGGTACCCCTTTGTAAGACTGGTTGTCAGACTTTCGGGCTTCTGAGGACCTGTAACGACTGTCAAAGATCCCCGAATTCCCCTTCCCCTTTTCGACACCCGGAGTTGTTTTGGTATGTAAAGATGGTCACCCATCCACGGACAAACCGTGGCAAGCGTAGCCCAACCTAATCGAACGACCCATGTGGCTGTTAGTACTTAGCCACAAGCCCTTCAGAGTTGCCTGCTGTATAAATTCATTATTATTTTTACCAAGTTTTCTTGCAGCAAACTCCAAAAACATTTTGCCAGAAGCTGGGGACCATAACCTCTGCCACCGCACTTATCCGCAATACCGAAATGGTACATTAAATATCACTTAAAATCATAAGTACCTATCACAAAAACCCACATTATTATTCCCGAAACGTAAAAACAGTCCCTTGTCAAATAACTTGACATGGCCATTAAGGTCACTGTCCGAACCATAACGGAACAATCATTCTATTATGCCCAAATTATTTAAACAAAAGCACCCTAATTGACCCTAAACCACTAATTGGACCCTAAATGTTTGTAAAATTAAATTAAACATGTAGTTTAATTGACTTTTCTTCTGGGGGTGAAAAAATTGAATTTACGCTAAATTAATTTTAATCGCGGTTCAATTTATTTCCGAGGGTCTTTTGGGTCGTGTTGGACCAAAGCGTAATTGTCTTTTTTGGGGTTCACTCTTTCGAGGAGTTTGGTTGGAAATGTATAAAGTTTAAGAAGCGCTTCGGGCATCTCTTGTTTGAGATTAACTGCGGTGCGGAACAGTGGCAAACGCTTTTGTTAAATCCACGCCGAAATAAGCTGTCATTTTGTGTTTTGATCAGCAATGTATAATATGGTTGGATGAAGAACTCTCGTTTTTTTTCCACAAAACAGACAAAAATTTTGTTGAGGAATCTACCTTTAATATCTTTAATATAACGCTTGTTTTCTCCGAAGATGTATGCTGATATATCATAACATAACTATTTCGTATGATTCCCAATACATGAATTTGAAGTTTCTGATCAAATTCTACACCTCAATTTAGAGCCAACTACTGCAGATTTTGATCAAACCCTTACGCGATTTCTAATTTATACGATAAAATATCCAGCCAATCCTTCATTTACCCAGTAACTTGTGGAGGTCAGATAGGCAGTCGCTCCATGTAAAATACTGGTATTCAGCTGCATCCGGTTAGACTGGAAGCTGACCCTAATATAGTTGGGAAAAGGCTAGGCAGATGATGACTTTCAAAGATCCACTGCTAAATAATTATAAGCCCCTGAATGAAAGCGAGGCTATTTCGGCAGATTATGAATGAAAGCTACAACGAACGGTCCGGTAAACTGCAGTAATCCATTACTTGGATTATATGGAAAATGTTGCTTCCAATTCTTGGAAACCAGCCCTAAGCTTGCAACTTGTTAATTCACTTCGTTAGGGGATGTCAGTGGATATTTTGAATGCAACTCGATTTCCGAGGATTTATAAATGATTTCCTCGTAAAGTGACCTAATTGGGACCTGCAGGCCAGTCGCGTTCATATTTGATTTCATTCGTCGTTAGCATTTCAATTGAAAACTAAATCGTATGCAAACACGGTCGTGTTTCAGTCAAGTGTCCCTTTTCAGTGGTTTTTTTTTTTTGATGCATTGGTTTAATTTCTTTCTATTGCTAAGTATTTATATTATTTGACAAGTCTGGACAAATAAAGGTTTATTAATTCCACCTCTCTCTTTAAAGCAGGGACAAAGGACAATAATGGCTAGTAAAAAAACTGCGTACAGGAAGACGTAGCGTTGGAAGGCTTCCAAGGTGCACCGATGACCTTGTAAAGGCCGCAGGAATCCGCTGAGTGTGGGAAGCACAGAACAAGGTGGCGGTGCTTGGGGGAGGCCTGTGTCCCAGCAGTGGGAAAGTTATAAGCTGATTATGCTAAGTGCAGCAAGCAAGCTTGTACTTTGCTGAGTGTGTAGAGTATGGTATAGTAGTTGATGATGGAACATTCTTCAAACTACAGTAATTTGGCACCAATCACTCATTAGTCATTGCCAAACACAATATTATTTCTGAATTACCTGCTGCCCGTGGCTTCGCCCGCGTGGATGTCAGACACACACGTGGAACGTGCTACTGGCAAAAATATGTTACTCCTTCTAACAAAAGCTCTGCCAATGAAAGTTTCGTGAAAATCGGCCCAGCCGTTTTGGAGATTAGGAGGAACAAACAGAGACAATTTATTTTTATGTCTTTATAATTACCGTATATATTTTTTTTATTTCATGTGCTGTTAAAAGCTGTAGTTTTGACATTACAAACAGACACTTCAATTTTATTTATTTGTATAGATGTATCACAAATATCGTCTTTGGCAATGTCAAGTGACTTGGTGCCAAATTATTCTCGTCTAATCTTGTTGTGTTTTGTTCCACCTTGTCCGAATGGTCAATTGTAAAAGTTTGAATAGACTTTTACCCGAAAACTCGCCGGCTTCTCTCTTCAATGTGACAGTGAAGTACATCTTGTAATGCCAGTTTTAGGAAAACTCAAGATCCTTAGCCAACTAACAACATGGATTTATAAGGCAGATGTGAGTGAAAACGCCAGGAGGAGATGCCCTAAATGTATATAGTGACCGTATTGGTTGATCTTCAGAAAAGCTTCGTATAAGCAGGTAGCGTTCTGTAGTTTGTAGTTTCTATATACTAATAATAAAGCTGTTTGTTTTAACGCGCTTATCTCTGGAACTACCAAACTAAATATTTTTTTGCATTTGATAGCCCGATTCTCGAGGAAGGATGTAGGCCACTTAACATCGGGCATGCCCTTAGGAGCCGAACAAAAAAAAAAAAAAACAAATGGAACGTTTAGCAAAAACAAAGTGATAATTGGGGCAAGGATGCTACGTGACGGGGTGGGTCGTTCGCGCGGACAGAGTCGCGGGCAGAAACTAGTGTAAATCTATTTAGGCATTACAGAACTGTGTGTATAACTCCAGCTTCCTCATATGTGATATAATAATTCTACCTATGCCAATATTTAAGGCATAATAGCTGCAATCAAAGTTCCCAGTCTTAATTTAGCTGCCACAAAAACTTCGTTAATATGAGCCATTTAGTGTGTGTTCGCTGGTCTGGGCTGCTCACACACTTCAAGTCCATGAATAGTTTATTCGCCTCAAATATTCAAGGACATTCTTATTTCCAGTACCGTACAAAAGTTAATTACAGCGAGAACGAGGGTCAGAACTGGCCAAGACACATTAAATAAAACAAGCAGATATAAACGAAGTGAGACTAAAACTTGCAGAAAACTTCGCGTCGGTGTGACAGCGGTCAGTTTAATTTGTAATTCGAACTTCGTTTGAGGTCAGTGAGGTCTCTATTTTGCCGTCTGACCGGCATTAGGCGTCCCATCAAATGCCCCTTTTCTGGTCCAAAACGACCCACATTTGCGATGGGAAATAATTAGATCTTGTTTGTGGGTATCCCTCGATAATATTTTAGGATATATTTCGTCGTTAAAATTTTTATTGCTGAGTCTACGACTATTATGAATTTATTTTTAATTTAAGTGCTGTTTTATGTTGGTGTGTGTACTGAATTTAATGTTTTTCTGGATGTTGAATTGTGACTACAAAACAATCTTGCACGCCATTTTGTATTTGTGTTATTTAGGGCTGATTTTTCCATCGCCAGATAACTTTTATTCAGGGAATAAAATTGACGTTTGACAGTTTTTGTATGAAATAACTGTCAAAATTTCAAAATTATTCCTCGAATAAAGTTATCAGATGATTAAACAATCAGCCTTTAGCTTATGTGTTACACAAACATGCAATGAAACTAGAAGAGGATCGGCAACATATTTTGGTGTCTTACCAATTCTGAGAGGCAATTCTCGTAATATTAAGAGCTTCATTGTCTGCACCCCAATTGCGTAACGCACAATCAATCGGAATCTGAATAATTTTGAAGCAAATTGCTAATTCATTGCTTCATAAGTTCGAAAAATTTGTCTGCTCAACACGTAAATAACGCAATGAATGTTGTTGAACTGTCAAAATGAAACCGATTCCGATTGATCGTGTGTTACGCAATTAGGGTGCCGGTCTCAGTCTCAATCTGTCAAAAATACCTCTAATTTCTCCACATTTTGACCAGTTTTTGACATTTGTTAGTCGCCGAGATGAGACTGCTACTAGATTTTGAACGTTTTAAATTACGAGAAGCCTTCAAAAGGCCAATTCCTGTAATTAAAAACGTTCAAAATCTAGTCGCAATCTTATCTCAGCGACAAAAATAAACATACAAAATAAAGATATTTTTGTCAGATTGAGACTGAGATCAGACTGTGAACGTTCTTAAAATTAGGAGAATTGCCCCTCTGGTGTCGACAATATATTAGAAGTTTCGAGGATTAAATATTTAAATATTATGCTGATATATTTTTTAAATACCTAGACGAAAATATGAAATTACCATAACATACAATAACATAACATCACGCCTGTATTCCCCGAAGGGTTAGACAGAGGTGTACCCATTCCCCCCTTTTACCAGTTATGTTTAAGTCTCATGTAATAGGGGGCGAGCCCATTGCCATTAACCGGACCACTACACCAACGAGACAGTCGATTAACCTGCCTAGCCTTTTCCTAAATATGTTGGGGTTGGCTTCCAGTCTAACCGGATATAACTGAATACCAGAACTTAACATGGAGTGACTGCTTATCTGACCTGCACGACCCATTTACTGGGAAACACGATACCCCTTGGTAACACTGGTTGTCAGACTTTAGAGCTTTTGACGACTCTCAAAGATCTACCAATGAACGTGCGTTTTGAGGCACGGAAATTTCTCGACATGTTATAGATGGTCAAGCGAGTAGCTGAGCCTTCGATCGGCCAACAGCCCCAACTTGATGAATGGGGCAGTACAATCCTACTAATATTATAAACGTGAAAGCTTGTATGGATGGATGGATGGATGTTTGTTACTCTTTCACGCCAAAACTACTGAACGGATTTGGATGAAATTTGGCAAACAGAAGGTTTATAGCCTTTTATCCCGTTATTCCCACGGGATCGGAACTTATGCGGATGAAACCGCGGGGCGCAGCTAGTATACTTCTACCACAACTACCTTCTCTCATCTAATTTCTTGTCGCTTCCTTACTAGTCTTAATCATGATCATGACTCGCAGCGCCCACGCTCGCCTCGAAGAGTCCAAACTCAATGAGGCTTTGAGCGCATTAAAGGCGTCAAAGGAATCCTGTGACCAACTAATTAAGGAATTGGATGACAATGAAAGGGTGCTCTTTGATGCCCATGAAAAGAATAGGAAGTTAAAAGTTGAAATGGGTCAGATATATACTCAATACACTGATGCCATAGAGGAACGGGATAGACTTCAACTTATTGTGGACGGGTTCAGCCAGTGTAGCATAGAGTACGAACAAGCTCTTAGTCAAAAACATATATTACAACAGCAGCTACATGAGGCTCAAAGTCAAATAATACAACTTGAGACAAGCAATCTTAACATCACCGCCTCGCTGAATCAAAGTATGTTCAGTGAGTTGATGCCTATTGCCCCGTCAATGGTTTCTGCCATAAATCGCACAAACACAATTAATTTGACAGATGATGATGAATCTAAAATATATAATTCAGTGAGGGTAGTAAGCAGTAAAAATAAACTTAAAAAATACATCAAAATTAATAAGTACATTGTTAAAACTCAAAAAATGATAAAAAGACAAAGGTTCTTTATCAAAAATGTTAAATTGAATAGAGAAAGGTTGAATTTGCTCAAACAATTAGACATGTATTCCTATAACTTGGAGCAGAGTACTAGGAGGTACAACATTGACACAGATGCCATGCAATCAGAACTTGACCATCTACAGGAGAAACTTAGTTCAATGACTAATAAGTATAATACCTCTGAAGACCTAATGAGGGAATATGTGTTGGCAATGAATGAACTGGTAAACTCACAAAAAACTAACTGTGAGCATTGTCTGACACCATCCATTGATCTTACACCGGATCATTCATTGACAACATGCAACACCTCCTTACTGCAGCCCTGTGTTGATTTGATAATTCCTACTACTAATAGCTCCAATAAACCTTGTAAACAAAGTCTAAAGGATGATATTGTGTTATTTTGTGATGAGATAGGTAAAGACTTAGGTCACTTATTGACACATGAGTATCCGGGACACTCAATATTAAATTACTGTATGCCTGGTTGTTCTTTGTTTCATATTATGAAAGAAATTACTAAATGTAACTTTACCCAGGATACAACATTATTAATTTTTATGGGTAATAGAGGAAATGTAAACAAAGGAGAACTGCTTGAGTATCATAGAACATTATGCAAACTTAGTTTAAGAAAAGTTGTGTTGTTTACATTCCCTTACAGTAACAGTTTGCCACAGGAAGAAAATAGGTTAAGGTTTGAATTGAATATGACAATGCATAATTTGACATTTAATGATAACATGTTCCATTTGATTGATACTAACAATTATGTTAGTAATAATTTATATTTGACAAAAGATAGATATAACATTGTTATGTACTATCTTCCTAAATATTATAAGAGACAGATAGCTATGTCGCTATCATATTTTTTTTCTATCACAGCCAAAAATTTGGCTAAACAACTTGCTTCTTTTGAGTAATGCAATGACAGTATAAATAATTTGGTCACAATTACTGACATTGCCAATAATTTAAATTAGAAATTAAGACAATAGAGGCAATCTCTAGCTATAATGTTCAGAATTGCAAAAACAACTCAATAAAAAGTTTAGAATCAGTAAATAGTATCAACCTGGTGCATCAAAATATTCAAGGATTTATGAACAAAGATTTAGAAGTAGAATTATTTATGAATTTTAATAGTATTGATATTCTTTGTTTAACAGAACATTGGCTGAAAAGTCACCAGTTCTTGTTCAATTTTAGTAATCACCAGGTTGGTAGTTCGTTCAGCAGAATAAATGCTATACATGGTGGCTCTTTAATTTTAGTAAGTAACCAGCTCAAATTTAAAGATCGTAACGATATTGTGAGCCTATCTGTTGAGCGTACAGTTGAAATTGCCTGTATAGAATTGGAGCACTTGGTTGTATTAAGTGTGTACAGACCCCCTTCAGGATTGTATGACTGCTTTGAAAAGGTAATGGATGAAGTGTTACACAGGATTTGTAATTCAAGCAAGTCCGTTATCATTTGTGGTGATTTTAATGTCAATTTGTTAGAAAACTCAGGTTCTTGTAGTAAAATTTTAAGCCTGTTTCAGTCCTACAATCTTGTAAACCTATTTTTGGAGCCCACAAGAATAACACTTACTAGTGCCACATGCCTAGATAATATTTATACAGATATTATACCAAGCCACAAAGAAATTATAAATTTACTAGATTCTGATCATTGCGGGCAAAGGATTACTATTCAAAACCAAAACAAAAAAGTGGCTAAAAAGGATATCACTGTTAACCCCAAAACTGCGAGTCGCTTGGAGGCTTTTAAAGTTAAACTCATTGATAAATTACCAGTTTTGTCAACTCATGCTGATCCTAATAATCTTTATGATATTTTTTTTAATATATACTGTAAACAATTTGATTCCACCTTCATACCCAAGACTATCTCGGTTAATAGTAACGCATCTTTCAGTGATTGGGCTACCATTGGTATTCATAAAAGTAGAACACGGCTTTATGAACTGTACAATGAAAGGTCTTATGTTAACACTGATGAATTTAATTTGTATGTTAGAAATTATTCAAAATTATTTAAAAAAGTTTGTTATATGGCCAAGTCACGTTATTTGGGTTCAAAGATTAAAAACAGCAGTAATGTAATTAAAACGGGTTAGGGGGAAACTGGCCTCTGGTCCGCGGCCCACATTACACGGATTAGGAACAGTAGTGGAAAACTCGGCCGAATCAGAAGAGCCGGGCCAGAATACCATGGGAAAAAAGTATCGTAGTTAAATCGACCCATTGGGATTTAATGTCATTAAAATGAAAAAAAAAGGTGCGAAATAAAACGTAAATATCAGAATATGCATACTTTATTATATATATCTACGAGTATGTTCGTACTATGTGATTACTTTACTGTTTTAAGGAAAATCATCATTATTGTGTTAAAGAGAATCATTAGGAGTTTATCACTTATTCAATACAATGCCCAAGAGTAATATCTTGATCAATCATCTCACGTAAACTCTGCCTATTGTTTTTTCATGTTCTTATCGTATCAATTTTTGTTTGGCTTATAAATCCTTGTTGTTAATACAGAGTGGTGATTAGGTTATTACATTAAATAGTACAGCCGCGGTCATTGCAAGTTGTTAAAAGTCGGTTAAAATAATAAAATTTATTTTTTTCTAAAAATAGAAAAAAAGAACAAATAAAATAATTAGCGTAAAAATTGTCATAAAATAAACCATCCTTGATAATATGTCACTAGACACGCGTGAGGCAATATTATCAAGAATTCAACACAAACTTTATGTTATTGTTACTAAGTAAACACAAATTAAGTTTAATGTTGTTAGCTAAATACTGAAACGAAAAAAAGATCCCACGACTAAAATGTTAATTGTTATTCATTCTTTTAATTGTGTATGTTTAATATAGTACGTTATGTAGAATACGTGGTTTCAATTCATGTGATAACCTAATCGCCACACTGTATAGTCCAAAATAATAATTTGCGTCTTTGTATAACCTGTCTTAAAAATGTGCCAAGGGATTTAATTCTTTATGCATGCACATTTAAACATCCTTTTAAACACACGTCATGTTTTTCATTCACGCCGCTTGACCAATAGTAGTTCAACCAACTATTTCTATTAAACAAAAATCCAAAAAACATTATTAAACTAACTCATATCGCTTAAAAGACAACTTTTTTTTTAAACCTAAGTTTGAAATAAACCTTCAGTTATGATTTGCTATTATAGTAACCGGAAATCACAACATGGCTTTTTACATTGAAAAGTAGCAAACTGAATACAATAATCATATCTTAAACATTAATGATGATTTTCCATAAAACAGTAAAGTAATCACATAGTACGAACATACTCGTAGATATATATAATAAAGTATGCATATTCTGATATTTACGTTTTATTTCGCACCTTTTTTTTTCATTTTAATGACATTAAATCCCAATGGGTCGATTTAACTACGATACTTTTTTCCCATGGTATTCTGGCCCGGCTCTTCTGATTCGGCCGAGTTTTCCACTACTGTTCCTAATCCGTGTAATGTGGGCCGCGGACCAGAGGCCAGTTTCCCCCTAACCCATTAAAACGACCTGGACTATTATTAATAGTGAAGCGGGGAGATCTAGCAATCGAGATACTGACTACAGCCTGTCTATTAATGACAACATAATAAAATCTGACTCACAAGTCGCCAAGGCATTTGAAAATTTCTTTTCGGATATTCCCGTTTCAACTACTAAATCCCTAAACTCATCACCTTCTGTTGCTGAGTCTTTGCTTAAGGAAAATGTTAATGGTTGCGATTCGGAATTTCATTTTGAACATATTACCTGTAGAGATATAATTAAAACCTTTCACACTTTAAATGTTAAAAAGACTGCAGATTTGTGGGGTAATTCTGTAGAAGTTGCTAAGTCTATTATTGACATTGTGGCACCTGCTCTAGCTGTTATCTTTAATAGTTGTATAGACAGTGGGTAGTTTCCTGATCTCATGAAAAATAGTAAAATAATACCTTTGTTTAAATCTGGTAGTACATCAGACCCCACAAATTATAGACCTATTTCTGTACTACCTACCTTTAGTAAAATTTTTGAGAAATTAATTTTAGAACAAATGCAAAGATTTTTTAATAAACACAAATTATTACATGGCAAACAGTTCGGTTTTACAAGGGGTCGTTCAACTACTGATGCCGGTGTTGAACTTTTAGGACATATTTATAATGCATGGGAAGATAAATGCGATGCCTTGGGCATCTTTTGTGATTTGTCCAAGGCATTCGATTGCGTTCTTCACGAAACGTTAATCAGGAAACTCCGCCACTACGGAATCCGGAACAATGCTCTGAATCTTCTTACTTCATACTTGAGTAACAGGATTCAGAGCGTTGACGTTAATGGAAAAAGATCTCCCGGATCTATAGTAACAATGGGAGTCCCACAGGGCTCAATTCTTGGTCCTTTCTTGTTTCTTATTTATATAAATGACTTGCCGTACCTCATAAAGGATAATCATGATATAGTGTTGTTTGCCGATGACACTTCACTTTTATTTAAACTTAAACGTCAGCAGCTGGTTACTGACGATGTAAATAGCGCGATCTCTAAAGTAGTCCACTGGTTCAATGTTAATAATTTACTTTTAAACGAGAAAAAAACTAAATGCATTAAGTTTACGCTACCTCACGTTAGGCAGGTGAAAACGAATGTGTTGATAAAGGGCGAAGAATTGAATCCTGAAGACAGCACAGTATTCTTGGGCATAACTTTGGATGCTAAGCTTCAGTGGGGTCCACATATAGATAAATTGTCAAAAAAGCTAAGTTCCGCAGCATACGCTGTTAGAAAAATTCGTAATTTAACTGATATAGAGACAGCCCGCTTAGTGTACTTTAGCTATTTTCATAGTGTAATGTCGTACGGTATTCTATTGTGGGGAAATGCCGCCGATATTCAGACTATCTTTGTTTTGCAGAAGCGAGCTGTTCGATCAATTTATAAATTAAGTCCGAGACACTCGCTCAGAGACAAATTTAAAGAGATTAATGTTATGACTGTGCCTTCTCAATATATTTATGAAAATCTTTTATATGCCCATAGAAACATAAAATTGTTTAAAAAATACAGTGATATCCATGATATAAATACTAGGAACAAACACAAATTTGTTGTACCTATAACAAGGCTCAAGAAAATAGGTGGCTCGTTCAGATGCCAATGTATACGCTTTTACAATAAAGTTCCAAGCCCCGTTCAAGATCTAAGCCTTAATAAATTCAAATCATTCATTAAACGTAAGTTGTGCCAGAAAGCCTTTTATACCGTTAAGGATTATATCGAGGACAAAAAGGCTTGGGATTGAGATGCTTCCAATTTTTTACCTATGTAGTGTTCTTATTTTTCTGTTTTGTTGTTGTTTTTCTTTTTTATATACACTTTGACATCAATGAATTCTATATATAAGTACTGTGACATTTGCTTACTTTGTAAAGTATTCTATTATTTTAATTATTGTGAATGTGAAGACTATGTGGGTCACTTTATTTTTATTATATTTTATTTTTCTCTCTGTTCTCTTAGTTTTGTCATGGTCTGGCAGTTTGAGTAATTAATGCGGCCTACCCAAATGTCCTTTCTTTGGTATTGTTCGTCGAATCGTCGAGCTCCTTAAGTTTTGAGTTGAGCTGCACTGATTTCTGACAAATGCGTGCACTGACTGGACAGGTCCTCTCAATCTGTGTGGTTCTTTCCTCAAAAGACCATCTCAGACATCGACCTGCATGGTCTTCATATGATCTGACCAAGATTATGTCTGGACTTTAAAAGAGACTGTGACCTCTGAGTTTGTTTCGGCCTTTCTTCTCAGAGTAGTCAGATAGGAAACGCCGACCTCATCTAGTTTTAAAATATGATTGACGTGTAAAAGTGTTTGTACAAACCTACTTACAAAATAAAATCATTTATCATTTATCATTTACAATATACCTGTCATAGGGTAGACCTCGACCTTCATGCTGCATAGTCGCGCTCACACACAACCGCTGTACAATGTTTCAGTGTGGTGGCCGCGGTTTTTGAGTTACGGTGACCGCTGCGGTTTATATAATATGTTAGGGGATTCTAATCTGAACACTACAATTATATAGAATGTTAATTCATTTAAATGGAAATGCAACCTAAAGTTTTATTATTAGTTTAAATTATGAAAGTTTGTATACGGCAAGTGATTTATTTCTAAAGTTTAAACCAAAATACATGGCGTTTTGTAGTTTCTGCATACCCCCATGGGACAAAGCGTGAGTTTAGTATAAGCAGCCTATAATTTTCCCACTGCTGGGGCAAAGGCCACGGTGAGAGGGAGTGGGCCGTAATCAACCACGCGGGCCCAGTATGAGTTGGTAGATGTAATTTGAAAATTGGTTGGTGTCATCGAATTTTTCGTTCTACGAGATGCCGGTTTCCTGTTGAGTGATGTTTTCCTTCACCGTTTTGAGAGCAGCGGTGATGAATTAATTTGCATAAAGAGACTGTCTGGGTTCGAACCTATGAACTACCAGTGTGAGGAAGTGGGCCGTAATCCACCACGCGGGTCCAGTGCGGGTTGGTAGATATTATAATATTAGGTAGAAATTATAAAAGCACACAGTATGTAACATAATTCTAATATTCTGAAATGATGGAAAATGGTCAATAGTTACCGATACAAACCAAAGCATGATCAACGTACAGACGATTTAAAAAGAAGTTCTGGTCAGGTATTTTAACTTTACTTTGAGACCGGCCGGTCTTTTCTGTAAAAATCACACCGTGAAACATAGGTGAAGTAAGCTTTAAGTGAGGTGTCAATCCCTAGGATCATGTGGAATGACAGCTCACTTCACCTAAGTTTTCACGGTGAGATTTTTACAGAATAAACCGGCTGCTTACTTCAAGCTCACTTCACCAAAGTTTTCACGGTGAGATATTTATAGAATAGCCGGCAGTGCTAACAGAACATTTCTTATCTTTTATTCCTTTTAGCATCCAAAAACATTCGCCATTCGTATTTATACCAGACAAAAGAGAGTACTCAAAGTGATTGTACTAATTAAGTAAAAGCCTGATTCTCATCGAACTTCCCACTTTTTTGGAATCGAATGTTTTATTTCGATGAATGTTTTATTTCTTAATTATACAGCCTTATAACGAAACAATGTTTTAACTTTTATTCTGAATGTTTGTTGTAAAGCTGTTCGGGCGGATTTTTTGAGTAAATAAAAGATTGATGCAGTTATTTTTTAAAAGGAAAAATGAATGTGTAACTGATAGCCATTAAAATGGTTGAGTGCATCTTTGGTCTAGTGATCGCAATCGCTACTGCTGAGCATGAGGTCCTGGGTTTGATTCCCAGGTCGGGCAAAGTGTTATTGGGTTTTTCTGTAGGGAATTTCTCAGTTTCATTTCACGCTGTTTTACGTAACCTCTAATCGTTGACCCGCTGCATTTTATTATATTTTTCATAAATGCAAAACTTTTATGCAATTTTGCGTGTTCAGTTCAGTAATTTCAAAAATGTAAAACTGGTGAACGTTGTTCAGTTGTTTTACATAACGGAGCTGTTTTGTAAAACAAATAGCGGGTTTGTTAAACAGCGGATTCAACAATTGATTTGCGACTTAAACAACAGCCCGACATGAATCATCAGGCAGTTGCCTACCAGACACAACACCCGTCTGGTCGGAGGTTTCTCCCTTTTCTATGGAAGATGAGTGAAATTTACACTCAGTTCCCCATACCTCTATATAAACATAAACCACGTGTTATTTGACAGAAGACTCGTAGTCAGCAAACATGTATTTTTCGTATCAGCGGAGTGCTAAAAATATTCAAATGGGATCTGCTGTGGGAATATATTTTATTTTAAAATAGATTCTATTGCAAAAAGAGGATTTAAAACTCACCGTGTGTGTGTTGCCAGGTCAAAAAAAGGCTTTGGTCACTAGAGTGAAAAGTAACTTTTGAATGGGTTTAGCGGGGTTTATCACTGCGGTGGAAATTTAAATTGAATTTTTATGTTGACTTGTAATGTTTTAAAAATTTTTTTGTTTGACATATTTAATACCTTGTTTACGTTCATACATCTGAAAGCCAATTCCTATCATTAAAAACGTTCAAAATCGCAATGATATCTCAGCGACAATCAATGTCAAAAACATGTCAAACATGTAGGTAAATTAGAGGTATTTTTGACAAATTGAGACTGTGACTGTGAAAGTTATCCTTAAGTTTAATTTATATTCCCAAGATCAAGTGTTCTAACTGTCCCCATCCTCCCCCTCGCTTAATAGACTAAGTTTAATCTCGACTTTACTTCTTTTCCAGGTAATCGGGCGTTTAAGACAGGATTAAATGTAAGTATTACTGCTAAGAGCAGATGTGCTCCAAAAACAAGAGAGGACCGGATTTCCGAATTGGCTAAGTGGTCCTTAGATTTTTGCGACTGGCTATAAAACCACCTCGCACACTATGCGACGTGCGACTGCGACAGATTGACAACAAGACGCTGACCTGTCGCACGACTGTCATCGGGTGTGCACGTGCACCGTACGTCTAGGTTCTCAACCTTATTTTGCCCACCGCCCACTAGGAGATTTTTTTTCCATTTTTTTTTTGTAGCAAATAACTGTGTGTTTTCTCAAAGACTTGAATGGACCTTAGACGATATCTTCGTATGGCTAAATCTTAACCTGAGTGTAATTTGCGGCGATCAAAGTAAGCCTTGATCGGAGACCGGGGTTTGACTATCAATAGAGATGTCGTCATCAAAATGTGACCTATTATTCATAAAAATATAGATCAGTTTACTTTATTTTCAAACGCTAACAAGTTAAAAGCTAACAGTAATAAAATGTACATTTATAAAAAAGGGGGGAAGCATTCATAGGGTTAAAAATATATTTTTTTTTAATATAGAAAATGGTGAAAAATTGCAATTTCCTTTGACCAAATAATTTTTTGACATATCTCATACAACCTTGTCCATTGTTCTTAAAAACCTTGCGTCCTTTTAACATTCAGATTGACAAAAATACATTCCACTACGAGAAAAGATAACATTGCCTATTTTTCTGGACAACGATATGATTTTTTCTGCACCATTTTAAAATTCAACCTTTTGAACCCTTCTTTCATCCCCGAACTAATCAAAACTGCTTAAAATATACAGCAGTAATTTGAAACAGCTACAGATGTATAAATGACAAGGGAGGGAGGTTACATTCATATTAGATGGGCATTCTCAGGTTTCATTAGCTCTGCGCTGAAAGTTTAATAAGCGATGTCACGCGTGTCTCCGAGCTGTCGTTGGATGTAGGTGAGTGTCGATTAGTTGGGTAGAGTGTGTGACGATGTTAGTTAATTAGATAAGTAAGGAATTGAGGATTTTATAGAGATCGAATAAAGGTTTGACTATGGTTCAGTTTGAGTTAACAGACAGGCATGACGCAATATCGTGACGCGCCTCTAGTAGAACAATTTCATTAAAAACTTCATAGGAATTGTTCTAACAGAATCGCGTCGCACCGTCGCGGCGCGGCTGTCTGCCGGAGCCTAAACAGTCCACGAAGTAGGCACAATATTTAGCTAGGAATGACGTGAATCATGTTTTTACTTTTAGAATAGGTACTTATTGCCAAGCCCCTGAGGAAGTCGTGTTAACTGCTATGACCTGCCGAACTATTCTATAAACTTAGGTGAAGTGAGCTGTCATTCCATCTGATGAAGGGTTAGACCTATCAGGCCGGCCGTAGGTATGTTTATTAGCCCTCTTTAGATGGTTTGGTCATTTTGAGAGGATAAATGAAAGGCTAACCAGAGGTACGAGGCAGATGTGAGTGGAAACGTCAGGAGCGGACACCCTATAAGGACATTATAGTGATCTTATTGGTAATGTGCAGCGTGCGTGCGTGAATGACCAGCAGGTGGCATGCTGTAATATCTGCCTACACTCATAGGAAGAAGGCCTGAGTTTACGTATGAAACAAAACCTAACATCTTTAAAATTCGCGACCTCTTTCCTCGTTCCACCTTCTCAAGCTGTCATCATGTAGCTAGTTATATGAGAACTGGCGCGGAGAGCGGCACTCGGTCCACAAAGCTCTTGAGGTGCGGTCATTAGATGGTTAGTGTGGGGCCGGGAGAACAGTGTGCAGAGAGAAAAGGGTCGATAATGACTGGGACTTTTGTATTGAACTTTAGGATATATGTTTTGATGAGCAGAATAACTTGGATTCTCCGAAGAGGAAAGCTCAGGCGTACCTTCTACCACATTTGGATGCTCACGATGTAAGTGGGTCAAGCCTTTTGCTATTAACAGGACATAAAGGGGTTTATTTATAAACGATGATTAAAGTTAAGTGACGTTCAAACTTCAATCATGTATGGTTAAACAGTCGCTATACACTACTTAACTTCAAGCAACGTTTATGAATAAAAGGGAATTTCGCTTGCTGTTTTGTATTTCTTGTCAGAAAAGTCCACCTTTTCACGTATTTTTCTGTCCCTTTCTTCTTGTTTGTTTATATGTGTCCATATACTGTTAATTAAATGAATAACATCTCACATCACCTCTGTCATTTCTGGGTCGCAGCACGCGGTCTAACTTGCAACAACTATACTAAAAAGGCAGTCAGGCATCTGCATCTGGTAAGCTGTGCTCTGGAGGCTTTTATTTAGGTAGTAGTTTTATATTTACATTTTAATTTTAATTAATTATTTTGAGCTTCAGTACGTATAGTTTTTTTTATATTGGCGTGGCTAGCTGTCAGTTGGCAAATAATTTAATTTAATGTTCTGTGTCTTGTAATGTTAATTACTTAACATACCTATTATTGTATACAATCAAGTATTTTCTAACTGAACAGACAGCTGTGCTGATGGGGAGTTTGTTGCGCCACTTCTTCTTCCCAGGGATAGCACTAGGAAGTGGTGAAGGACGGGAATTTTTGGGGGTCTGTGTAATTTTGACGTTCGAAAAGTGCTGATTCCCAGCCTAATTTGAAGAAATGACTTTTGATTTTGATTTGATTTTGAGTCAAACGAGGCATTTTAGGTCTATTACAAGCTTTTTTTTAATATAACGTTTATTATTATTAACTAATTTCCCACGTATTTACTTTTCTCTTATTGCATAAAAAATACTAGGTAGTTATCCCAAACGCTGTTCTAACGGCCCCAAACTTTATCGCTCAGTGAACTACTGTAGAAAAACTAAAACCGTGTTAAGATTCCCCTTAAATCTTAAAGTAGTCGAGCGAGATGACTCTAAATATTACTCTATGAACTCCAACTTTTTCTTTAAAACGTTTGGTATAAAAGATTAGGGGAATGGGTAGATCATTTCCATGTACGATAACTGGGCGTTAATATGACACTTATAGGTCTAGTGATCGCTAACGCTACTGTTGAGTATGAGGGCCTTTTTTTTGGTAGGAAATCATCATATGACTTCTCCCGCTTTTACTGACTAAAACCCTCCCGTGTTCCCTCAGTTGCCTGTGCCAGGGGCCACGGTATATTTTTCAAACAACGCGGAGCCCTGCCAGGCCCTAGCGAACCCGTCAGTTCGTGCTGACATCTCTTTGAGGCGCGCGTGGATGAACGCGCCGTAGACCCGGGCGGCGAGCTGCTCATTGCTCGCCGCCTGCAAGCCCGCGCCTACGGTGGGCGGGAGTCAGCTGGTGACTCCCGACGTCCAGGGCGTCTCTTGCGGCGACTCCCTAGAGACTCGTAGAGATTGCGAGTATGAGGGCCTGGGTTCGATTCCCGGGTCGGGCAAAGTGTCATTGGGTCTTTCGACCTGGAATTTTTCAGCAGCAGCCCAGAGCCTGGTTTTGTGTCAGGTTGATGGCAATAGGTTCGCCCCCTTAATAATGGGATCTTCACATAACTGGCAAAATGTGGGAGCACTACAGGTACACTTCTGCCTACCTGGATAATCTCCAAAACAGCTGGACCGATTTTGATGGGATTTCACTGAAAGTCTGAAGACCATAGTCTTACCAAGGGCTATCGTATTACCCAGTACTGGGTTGTGGAGGTCAGATAGGCAGTCGCTCCATGTAAAATACTGGTATTCAGCTGCATCTGGTTAGACTAGAAGCCGACCCCAACATAGAAGGGAAAAGGCTGATGGCGAATTACGATTCCACGCAAAAACCCGACATGCATGCGAACGAAGTCGTGGACACAGCTAGTCGCACATAAAGCCACGAAGGCCTTTCAGGGACACGACCTGTGATGAAGTACGCGACCAAGAACAAAATTTTGGTGTTGAACGGTCGACGAGACCATGTTTATGGCCGGGTACTGTATCTTTTAATATGACAGTTTCCTTAATGTATTGTAATGGCCCATATGTAATGTATTTGTTTATGATAGGCATAAAGGAATGGTACACGTTTATAATAACGTGCTTTTACTCTTAATGGAATTGTTGATGGTATTAGTCATAAAAAGTTTTCCTTCCTTTGGTTTAGTGATTATTTTATTGAAGCCTGTATGTAGGTACTCTTGAGCAATTATACCCAGTTGTCAGATTTTATATTGTGATCTAAGAGAGTCATGGATGTAGCATTAACGATATTTTACGAAGTGAGGCAAAAATGGAAGTGCTTCTTTTTTTGGTACGGAGCGGAGCCTAAACGCCTAAATAACGTCAGACACTGATGTATTTTTTTTTACACTTATAGTGTGCGTGATATGTGTGTGTGTGCAGATTTTTTACGATATGTTCATACATATACATTGGTTTTTAGTTCCGAGATTCGATAATTGTTTCATTGATACATATAGGTAACACGATTACCATTAGTAGTTATAGTTTCCATTTTAAATTGAATTTTTGAGCAAAAAATGCATTCAAAATCACGAAAGCGAGATTATTGCCGGACAAGATCTCGAATGGCTAATCTCCACACCGGACTTAGCATTCCCTTACCACAGGCATATCGAATACCTCCGGGTGCATACGTGATGTCCCGACCAATCACACCATTAGCTACCTCTCCAACGATATCCTATCAAAACTGTCGAACATCATTACATTATTCCCACTCATGACTCACGTAATAATACCCCAGATAAAGTATAAAATGCACTACATAGATAACAGAGAGTGTTTGTATGTATAGTAATGTGTTATTTTTATCTGTATGCTTACCTCAGCGTGGATATTGAGGTTTATTTATCTGGAGAGAGCATTCTTTGAGTCGCTGCTCGATAGATGCGTGACTCATAGAAATATCAATCATTTCATAATCGATGCTTTTCCAAGTTTGGTGTTGGCTTCGGTAAGTAGATGTGACTTGAGACTTGAGAGTAGTGGTGGCCTAGTGGTAACGGCCGCAACTTACGAGTTGTAGGTCGTAGGTTCGATCCCAGACATCCGCTTTACTTTGTGTGTAAATTATTTCATCACCACTGCTCTCAAAACGGTGAAGGAAAACATCTCGCGAGGAAACCGGCATGTCCTAGAACCAAAAATTCAAAGACATGTGACATCTACCAACCCGCACTAGGCCCGCGTGATAGACTACGGCCCACTCCCTGTCTCTGAGAGGAGGCCTGTGTCCCAGTAGTGGGAATATTATAGGATGATTATGAAGTAGATGCGACTGGGGCCAATTTGGATACAAAATGTTCCCGACCTTATATCCTTATTAATCTGTTTCTTCGACTTGGTTGTTACACTATGGAGATAAAAAAAAAATCTTATAGTGTAGCCTTGCTTGTTACTTCACCCTTACTGTCTAGCATGAGCACTATCAGCCTAAAGCACTCATGCTATGCTGCAAAAGTACACAATAGCTGTCTTAGCAAATTCCACATCAATTAGCTCGATCCTCGGCCATTATTGTCCATTTACTGCAAACCACCTCGGGAATTTTATCGCGCCAGTAACTCTTTGTCGACATAGCTCACAGAAAAATCAAGCTGAAGTGGCAATGCGCCGGCCATGTTAGCCGTAGAATCGATGACCATCGAGGTAGACGTGTTCCTGAGTGGAGACCGCCTATTAGCCTATAGCAGTCCACTGCTGGACATAGGCCTCTCCTATTGCACGCCATTCAAATCGATTTTCGGCAACTCTCATTCAGCTTCTACCAGCCATCCTGCGAAGATCGTCGCTCCACCTAGCCTGAGGGCGCTAAAAGACTGTCTATGTAATATTCTGTAAACACATTGGTACCTACGTATTCTAAAAATAGCAAGCCCACTTTCAAACTTCCACAAAATCCTCCCATTGCTTTCCAACAAGTTCTTTCGTCCCTTAAATCGTCTTAACCGTATCATCCTCAGTAAAGCGCCGTGTCACAATCCTCGTTCAAACACACCCAGTGTTTATTCTAGTCGTTTGTTCAACGCATTGTCTCACCTGTCTGCGAGAAAGAAGGGATACGTTTCCTGTCTACAACTTTGAATTAAATGTTTTTGAGTGGGTTTGTGAGATTTGTACTTTTACTTTGTCGAAGAGTGACTTGTTATCTGTAAAATCCAGTGTGGGTTCTGAAGTGGAAGGCTTGTACTGACAAGTGGTATATTACACCTTTTCTTAATATAATTGTGACAATACCTCGCGAGTGAGTACATACGTGCGATGCAACTAAGGTATACTCGGTTCCAAAAGTATTGATGAAGAAATGTTAACAAATGGCTTAGAAAACGTACCTGTGGATGCCAATATGCAATGCTTCTTACGAAATGAGTGCTTTGGTTTGATTATTTGAAAACTTAAACCTGAAATTCTTATTTAAAATCACATTTTTATTTGACAATTGCGGTTATTCTTATAACCTATTTTCAGTTTAGTTTAGTCAAGCATGATGATGGGAAAAAGTGGTGAGATATAAAAATTTTAATCTTCTAAATACAGGTGAATGTGTTACTAATTCCCTTTAGTGAGCGTAAGAACCAGAACAGGTTTGTTGACATATTCAACAAAAAGTTTTGAAATACATTATTTTGTGTCACTAATAATTTGTTCACGGCATGACACTGATCGAAATCAAAAGTTTATAGCAATATCAATTCCCAATACAACCAAAAACGTACCCAATTCAATCATTAACACCTTTTCTAACACATTACACATAATAAAATGTTCCATAAATACAGTATTTTTCTCCTAATATAAATAAATTGTATATTAACAAAATATAAACGGGTAAAATACCATCGATTTCCGATAACCCTTCTTTATGACAGACCCTATGTGACCGTCCATAAATATTTCTAGACTTCGAGCCGTCCTCTCTTCGGGTAAATACCCACTTTATTTATTTTTATTATGCTTATATATTTTGATTAAAAAATATCCTGGGAAAGGACGCCACTAGTCTTTGATGTGAGGTCCTGTTATGCGTGTAAGCATGAATGTATTCATTAAGTACTGTCTGTCAAAGATTTTCGGACTCTTTCTTTGGTTAAGCAGAAGTGTACCTTCAGTACACCAAACAATATAAACAACAAAAAGCACAAACAAACTGGTGTCTGGTGCTGGTGCTGCTGGTGCTGGTGCTGGTGTCATAAACTTTATTCTTTCTTTTCTTTCTTTACACCTACATTTCGCCAGTTATGTTTAAGTCCCATGTAATTCGGGACGAGCCTATTGCCATCAACCAGGCACAAATCCGGGCTTCCGACTTGATCTTCATCGTAGCACTCGTGTCAGAGCGGTCGTGGTCCTCATGTAGTTTCTCTTCTAGGGGCTGGTGTGATTCGCCTCACGATTTCTCACGAATTCCAGCTCCTACTGAAAAAATCCAGATACACAAACCTAATAACACTTTACCCGTCCCAGGAATCGAACCCAGGACTTAATGTTCAGCAGTAGGGCTACCACTAGACCAACGAGTCAGTCAATCACAGACTTCCATTACAAAAACTTAAGATACTCATACGTCTAACAAAAGAATAATTAGACATCATTGTCAAAATAGTGATATACATATTCCTCGCCCACACAAAAGGATCCCATAAATTAGACGCCACACTTATTGTCCATATACAATCGATGGTAACAATCCATAATGGTGTCGATTATGGCCGACTCGGAATTTCATTAACGTTACCCTTAATTCTTGTGTTGTAGCTCGGGAGTTAGGAACGCGTAAATAAATATAAAAATATATTGAAGACGACATTCTTTGAATAATTTATTGCGTTCCAGATTGGTTTTTGGCTATGAAAATGTTTTCAAGGTTAAATAGTGGGTTTTAGGGCTGATTTTTCAATCGACAGATAACTTTTATTCGTCGTATAAAATTGACGTCTGACAGTTTTTGTATGGAAGAACTGTCAAAAATTCAAAATTATTCCTCCGATAAAATTATCTGGCGTTCGAAAAATCAGTCCTTAGTAAAATATTTATTTTTAGTCTAATCTGCATCTTTTTAACGGTTTATGGAGACGGTTTCCCAGATGAGCGGTTCCGTCACTATAACGGCCGTCATGCAAATTTGGCACCATCACCAAGCAAGCATTTGACAGGTGTCAAAAACGCTTTGTATTGGCACAGCCGTTATTGAATTGGTTGTAGAATTGTCAAAACTACATAACTGGTTTCAAACTGGGGTCGATTTAATCGAATATAACAACACAACAACAACATCAAAACAACAACGACAACCAACAACAACACAAACACTCAACAAAAATCAACACAACAAACACAACATGACCATTACAATGACAATCGAACAACGACAATCAATGTCAACAACAACAATGACAATCGAACAATCGATGTGTGTGTGGTTGGTGTATGGGTGTTGTTGTTCATGTGACAATCTAACTATTATCAACAATATCCGATAATTTTGTAAGTTTTTTTCATAGTTTTCTGATTTCAAAACTGAAAACTATGAAAACAACTTGAAAATAAATGACAATTTTGTCAAATATGTCGCATTGTCATTGTCAATAATTTAAAATAGGGATTGAAAAGTTCTAGGCAGACAATTCAACAGGTAGAATATACTTATTGAGAGATAAAAATTTTATGTTATTTATTTAAACTTTTCGCACACAAAAAAGGTAGAAAAGCGAACTAAATTCCCTACGCATTCTCTACCAGTCAACCAAAGGTGGTGAAGAGATTACATGGCAGGTGCACTGGTTGAGAGGAACAATGATAAAAATAAACTATAGTAGTGCCTCAGTAATGTTAGTACCCTTTTTACAGTCAAAGATCGCACTTCATCTTATCCAAAAGTTAAATATCTTGGGGAGAGTCTTCAAGGGTAATAAATGTCTAGGCTCAGACAAGTACCTCCTATTAGGTAACCCTTAATTGACTTCTGTGGTGCTTAATAGTCTGTAATTTAGAATAGTGGTGACTTTAACAAGAAGCATTGCTATGTTGTTATAAATTATGCTGCATTACTGAACTGAGCTATGTTTTATTGCACCATTTAATTTAAGTTCTAATAGCTGTGGCCCTGTGATATCGGTCCAACTTAAGAGATATCGGTCGAGATATGGTCGTGAGTTCGAACCCAAACAGTCCGATCACTTTGTGTAATTTTATTAATCACCACTGCTCTCAAAACGGTGAAATTTTTGGTCAATGTTTTCCTTGCATGGCTGTTGCTGAAAACCAGCGCAGGGCTCTGTCTCGTATAGCTATGGTTTTTTTTTTATCGTGGAGAAATGCTCATACATGCACTACCACGGGGAGTTATGTGGGACTGTAACCCACTAAAACTCCAGGGTGTCCTCCCCTGCCGCCTATGGTGGGAACACGGGCACGCGTTAGCACTCATCCGTGAACAGCTATGGTCTTAGCATTATGCTGAGCGATAGCCGTTTTGCGTGGATGTGACGCATGTTTTTCCCCCAAGTTGTTTTTTTTATGCATCATGTGTGCCACAAATAAAGATATTTTCTTTCTTTCTATGGAAACTGGCATGTCCTAGAAACAAAATTTTGAAGGTGAAAGTGACATTCACCAACCCGCACTGGGCTGACATGGTGGATAGCGGCCCGCTCCCTCTCACAGAAAGGCACGAGCGTGTCCCAGCAGTGGGAACATTATAGACTGATTATACTTGCTCTGGTAGTAATCACTTTATCAAAGTAACCTTTTTGACACCGTAGGAGTACTTCTTAAAGCTTTTATTCGACATACCTACCACTCGGTGGCATTTCTTTCTTTTCATTTACTTTTCTTTTCATATTTTTTTTAAACAAACCCTTTTATTTCCAAACTATGTTGGGGTCGGCTTCCAGTTTTACCGAATGCATGTGAATACCAGTATTTTACATGGAGCGACTGACCTCTGACCTCCACAACCCAGTTACTGGGTAATACGATACCCCTCATTAAGACTGGTTACCAGACTTTCGGGCTACTGCCGACCCGTAACGACTGTTAAAGATCTACGAATGCTAGCCCGGACCAACGGCTTAACGTGCTTTCCGAGGCACGGATGTGTTCACCCATCCACGGAACAACCGCGGTAAGCGTAGCTTAACTTGATCGATCGACCCGTGCGGCTGTGCCTGGCTGTACTTAGCCACACCCTTTTGGATATCGCCTTTAACGTGACCATGCTCAATCATTACAAACCAGCATTCTTGATTACATTTAATAAGTACACTAACAACTAGAAATCCATCTCCCGGAGTACAATCAAGCCTAAACCAAGATGATTTACGCGCGGAAATTAAACTATTGTTGTAACCACCGCACCGTTAACATATCGATGGCGGCTCTATGATTAGTAAGTCAAGGTACAACACTAGTGGTTCGGTAATATTTCGGCGTAAGGGAACGGAAATTAAAACAATTTTTCATTGCGTTTTAGAAAGTATTTTATATATATTATTACATTATGTTGTATGTAAGAGATTGGAGAGGCCCCGTGGCTAAATAATAACAGTCGCACAGGTCGATCGATCAGGTTAAGCTACGCTTGCCACGGTTGGTCTGTGGATGGGTGAACACCTCCGTGGCTCGGAAAGCACGTTAAGCCGTTGGTCCCAGCTGGCATTCGTAGATCTTTGACAGTCGTTACGGGTCGTCAGTAGCCCGAAAGTCTGTTGTACGCCGGTCTGTCTGTTGTGAAGGGCGGGCGTTTTTGAGGGACTGTCTTTTGTAATTTTGACGTTCAAAAAGTGCTGATTCTCAGCCTAATTTGAATAAATGACTTTTGATTTTGATTTTGTTAGATATCGATAAATACAAAGTTGCTTTGTCGATTTCAATGAAATTAAAATTAAACTATCAATTTTTACATTCAATTTTGCAACAATACACTACTCTCTCTAATTAATACACTGTGGTTAGAATGATTTTAATAGAAATACAGTAATTGTATGTACAAATTAATCTCATGAATGTTGTCCAACCTTGACAGCAGTACGAGTACGTATTCTGATCCGAATTATCCTTCTGACCTTGATATGTGGTTACAAAGTGTACACATGAATTTAGTTGTTGATTTTAGAAGTTAAAAATTGAAGTCGTTGAAGTTTGAAGTTGAGAGGGCGCTATTGATTGTGTACACTAACTGACATCAACTCTGGCCTTACTGGGCATGTTTGTGGGTTTCCCTGCATTAGTTTGAACTTGACCACAGCCCTTTATCAAGGCCTTTTCATGTTGCCAGACCGCATGATGTCAAAGTTTGGCCCCTAGGGTGCTTGTCTTATCATCATAGAGTTGATTGATGTGAAAGTTTGGTCTTAGTGTTGCATGTTGCATGACTTCCAGGCTTGTTCTTGAATTAAATTTAGGAACCAGGGCGCGTCTTCAAGCCTATTTGACTTACTTATTAAAAATTTATAACATTTCTTTAATGTTTTATTTTTTTAAGTTAACATGACTTGACTTGTATTATGATTCACCGACTTTACTGTACTAAGTAAAGTAATCGAATTATACTCAAAGTAATGTCCATATTCGTATAAGCTAATGCGAGCAAGAATATGAACATATTCGTATGAGATGCTTACTTAGCAAAGTCAAGTCAGAGAGCAGTCTGTGAATGGTGTCCAAGTTACGGCGAAGGAAAAAATACATACTGATCCTTCGAAATCGCCTGCACACGCCGTGCAAGGAGTAAGCTTAATAGTGATTAATTCCTCGAAAAGCTCATATTTGCTGCAAAACTAAGTCCCAACATCTAAAATGAAATGTCGTATCATATTATTGTGCCAACACAACCATTCCAGTTTATAATAAAACATTTAACTGTTTTATTACTTATTATTTCACTCGTTATTTATTTATATGAAAGGGTACCAACTAAATACACGCACAAAATTAATCCCAGTCTTTGTCATAATTATAGATATGTATCTAAATTATATGAAAGCACGACACTATTAATTAACGTACTTGTACATTATACAAAAGGAATTATATTTATAGTACTCTGTGACCTAAACCCGTAGTTAAGTTACGTTTATTTGTGACTTAAGTCGTCCATTTTTACACAGAAAAGGGTGACTTAAGTGCGCATTTAGGTCACACGTGGTATAAAATAGTATACGTGTGACTTACTTGTAAGTAGTATTAATGCACGGCGTTTTATTAAAGATATTTTGCTTAAATACATAGTTTACCGTCGAAAACATCCAACAACCTATTTTCTACCTAGTTTTGCTCTTCAGCGTCCATATTTTTGCGTCCTGTGAAAAATATGGACTGTTTTAACGTCCGTTCATTTATTTTTTCGTGTTGATGTGCAAAATGAAACGCGGAATGCATCGAATGCTGACGACCAACGAGTTTTTGATTACTGCTCGCCAGTGTACTGCTGAAAATGTGAAACTAGGTAGTAACTGAAGGTACTGTAACTTATTCAAAATTAAAAATGTACATAATTAACAACTTCGACATAGCAAATATCTATCTTCTATCTATCTATCTTCTATAATATAAAAATGAATCGATGAATGTTTTGCTAAGCGCAAATCTCGAGAACATGCAGCTGAACCGATTTTGCTAATTCCTTTTTTAGAATATTCCTTGAAGCACGAGGATGGTTCTTACGGAAAAAAAAATGCAAGAAAGTGGCTTCACGTGGACGAAATCGCGGGCAAAAGCTAGTAAAAAATAAAAATATAGTATCCTATACTTGACTGCCAGACAACAGACACAATAGAAAACCTATTGTTTGCGGACACCACCAATATAAGTCTGTGGCGGACACCGTGTGACCGCGGTGGTAGTCAATGACTTAACAACTATAAATAACATCATCAGCTTACAGCAGTATTCTGCTGGACATAGGCCTCTCGAATTGCACGCCATTTAGCTCGATTCTCGGCACCTCTTACCCAGCTGCTACCAGCCACCCTGCGAAGATCGTCGCTCCACCTAGCCTGAGGGCGTCCTAACTTACATTTGCCGATTCGCGGTCTCCACTCAAGAACACGTCTACCTCAACGTTCATCGGTTCCACGGCTAATATGGCCTTCAGCTTGCCACTTCAGCTTGCTTATTCTGTGACTTATGACGATAACTTAGGTACTAAAATATGGCGTCGAAAAATTCTTCCGCATCAATGTCGACAAGTAAATAGTAATGTACCCAAGAGACTGGCAGCATTGCCACGTTGTATGGCAATGCTTAGCCAACCTTTTTCTAAACCGAGCAGTATTTTAATAATAAAAACAACCGACTTCGGTGTCGTTGGTTCTGCATTTTCCTTTATTGACAGCAACTTCCGAAATTAAAGTTAGTTATCACTTTTTAGTTGTACCTATCGCACACAAATTCATATAACACTGCTTGCTATGAAAATATCAGAGACACGACGTTATTAAAACATCATCAGTATAGGTAATATAAGTGGAAAAAAAACGTATTATTGAAGCTAACTTAAAAACTACTCAAACAAAGTTAATCACATTTATACGGGACATAATTTTGCAAATCCGTCTATATAATGACGGAGTTATGCCCGAATATACATAAAAGAAATATATATTTATAAACATCCGAATTGAGAACCTCTCCTTTTTTGAAGTCGGTTAAAAATAACCTGTGTTTTTAACCGACTTTTACAGGTTGTACGTCTGACGGGCAAATAGGTCGATTGAGGCCATGCAAAGTCAGAAGTCAAAGTCAAATTACTTATTCAATTTAGGTACGTTTGAAACTCAGATACAAAGAAATTACATTCTAGAACATTGCAAATGTTTTAGAATGTAGTTTTATTTGAAAGGAGATTATTAACGCGAGTTGCCATGGTTACTTTTTCCAGTATTCTGTATCAAAATTAACTAGATAAAACTCTTGGATTCTTGGAATTTTTCAGGATGACGATACAAAATCTAGATAGAAAAACCTAGTTTGTTAAAACGCGCTATTTTCAGCAATTTTTTTTTGCATTTAATGGCCTAGTTTTTGAGGAAGGCTATAGGCTATTTAACATTACGCTATGACCCCTTAGGAGCCGAGCAAAAACAAAGAAAGTAAGAGACCGCCCGTTGTGTTACCTTATATATTTCCTAAATAATAAAAATCAAAATATTTTATTTGACATAAATCTACATGGGCACATATGAAACGTGTGATGCTAGGTGCCCGGTTTCAGTTGGTAGTTTCCTATGGAGAAGAGCCGGCAAAAAACTCCACGGTTACTCTTTTATAAATAATTGACATTTACAATATTCTCAAATTATAGTGTTAACATTAACACACACAGGTATGGGAGGCAGTCAGTGGGCTGGCCATGTTTGTCGAAGCACCGATGGCCTGTGGAGCAGACGAGTCCTGGAGTGGAGACCGCGTATCGGCAAGCGTAGTGTGGGGCGCCCCACAGCTAGATGGACGGACGACATAAAGAAGGTCGCTGGGACAGACTGGATGCAGAAGGCGGAGGACAGGGTGTTGTGGCGCAGCCTTGGAGAGGCCTATGTCCAGCCGTGGACTGCGATAGGCTGAGTTGATTGATTGATTGAGGTATGGGAGGACAGTGTAGGCCTGTCAACAAGTACCAAACCATAGAAAATGGTCTACAAATCTACAGTAGACCAGGCCTACAATGTTCAACGTTCACTTTTTACATAATAAAGAAAGAAAACTTGTTTATTCTACACAAACAAAACGCACATTAAAAGTTAAAAAAAAAACATATTATACATACAACGTAGTCAAAAGCCTCATACTCAAACATTAAAAAAGTTGTCAATTTTGTCCATTGCTTGGTGTCAGGGCCAGGGACCAAACACAACACACATTAATTGACATTGACGATAAAAAATCATCCGACACTGGCAGATGACAACAAAACTACAACAATCAAACAAAACAAAAACAAAATGCCAAAGAGTATTCTATTCTTAGATCCCCCTAAGTGCATGACTCCTTGAGTCCACTACTTCCTACTGACAGCACCTGTTGCCATGTCGGCACACCAAACAACGGCACAGCAAAGTGTTTGCCTCCAGCTTGTAAACGTAGTGTCGTTTATGAGCCTAACAGCTCGAACTGAGCTCAACTGTTGCTTCAAATTCAAGCTGCAGCTGACTTTCGAACGTCGGCGGTGGCTTGGAAACTACAGCTTGACTAGGAAAGTGGCTAGAATTTTGGATGATTTTGGAAGTATTTCATGAACGAAACTTTAAATATTTCGGTCTTTTTGTGGCGGGTAAAATGAGAAAGATATGAAAAGAACTGTTGCTTGTAAATTGGGCAGTAAGGTCTTCGGTTTGAACAATAAGTGCTGATTTTCAGCACTTTTTAATGAAAGTAAGAAAGAAAATTGGCGGTGAAACATGACGCAAAGAAAAAATACAAATTCAAATAAAAAATAAACTTTAAAAAAACTGTAACCTGTAACACTGAAAAGTAAAAGAGATTTAATTCCTTAGACAATATGATATTTATACATTTTTGTTATTACGAATCTATTGATACCTCATTCATTAAAATCGGTTCAGTAGTTTAGGCGCTACGGTGGACCACACGTAAATACAAACATACATACAGTCACGAGCAATAATATGTCAACACTTGGAAACTTTCAATATTTTTTTTGCGTGAAGTAACGAAAACAACAATGAAAAACGACACATTGCAAAATCCTATGGGTTCGAAAATACTATGTTCGTAGCAACATATTTCATTCAAAAATAAAGGAGTAAATTTTGCTTTTGAATAAAGCCAAATGTATACATACTTACGCTCGTGACTATACACACATACATACATATACTGTTAAAATCATAATTCTTCCTTTTGGCTTCGCCGTATTCGGGTAAAAAGAACAAGTCACACACGACAAAACTAGACAGCGATCAAAAATATCGTCTAGAATTTAGACGATGCAGAGTTTAGATAGCCAAATCACTAAATAAGACACAGTTAAGTTACAATTTTAACAAATAACATGACACTGCAGGTAGTAGATACAATTAAAACCCCGACCCTACCAACATCGCAAAAAACATCTCCCGACATAGCACTTAGTAAGTAACCCAAAAATGCAGACGGCATCCTGACTTATCACTTCTTAACCTCACGGTGGGTGTTCTCTTCTGCTACTCCATACAAAATATTTTTACCACAATTAATATTTCATTAACGTCAAAGTATTCACGAATTTAATTAAATACAACAATACTTAATTAAATTGACTAAATGTTTATAAATAGATATTAACATTACATTAATTTAAAAAAAACATTTATTTTGGACCAAACACTTGTGATAAACCTGCCAAATTACGGTACAGTTTGTTCACGCCTTTTTCTCATGGGGGTAGGCTGCTACAGATTGCCACCTGCTACGATACTGACATACTTCTTTTGCTTAGTTTACGTTCATACATTTGAAGGCCAATTTTCGTAATTTAATTTAATTTCTCGGCGACAAACAAATGTCAAAAACTTGTCAAAATGTAGGGAAATTAGAGGTATTTTTGACAGATTGACACTGAGATCAGACTGTGAACGTTCTTAGAATTACGACAATTGCCTCTCTGGTCCTACACACACGCCGGTTGCGAGTACCACGTACCTGACCTTTCTGAAGAACGTCTCGAAAAATATTTATAACAATTTTATCGTGCAAAATATAAGTACGTCTGATTATTTAAACAAAGTATATTTATCACTGCACAAGCATAAAATGTAACATACAAAATTAAAACCATTATAAAATATACTCAAATATTATAATAATACACATACATAAATAAATTCATGCCTTGTTCCCATGGGGGTGGGCAGAAACTAAAGGACGCCATCTGCTACAATCCCTCATAACCAACCTATAATATAGGTACCCACTGTAGGGACACAATCCACCACGCGGGTCCAGTGCGGGTTGATAGATGTCACATGACTTTGAATTTTTGGTTCTAGGATATGCCGGTTTCCTCACGATGTATTCTTTAACCATTTTGAGAGCAGTGGTGAAGAAATTATTTACTCAAAGTAACTACTCGTACGTCGCGGCCGTTACACTACGATCATAGAAATGTAAATAACAGGATCAATAATATACTCCTTATTCATCATTCTCGTGCCCTTATCCCAATTTATTACAGGTCTTGTCTTTTTTTCCATACTTCTCTATTAGTTATCATCTCGATAGTCAACCCCTCTCTAACCATATCACCATTCCCCCTTACATACTCCTTATAATAAAAATATTTTTACAAAATACCAAAAATATTTGTATGAAACAAACCCCGACATGAACCTACCTCGAAAAACAAAAACCCCGTCTCTAATCCAAGCAGGTAGAATGTCTTATCGTGTTCTTAAACAAATACGCCGCATAAGCTCCATGTTATGCCTCGTAATCCCATGGATTCCTTTAAGGGTCTGTGAGGGAACGTTGTTTTTTGTCGGCGATAGCGCTACGCTGTGGTGCGGGTTTTGTAGGTGAGTGAAAAAGGGTTTAACTGTTAAGGGTGTGGGTATTAAGTTAAAGTATGTGAAGGTACAAGGTCAAAATAGTGATTGTGTTAGTCATTTGTTGAACCAAAAATTCGAAGACATAAATGACATGTACCAATTGTACTCAATACTCAAAGCTTTATTGCATTCCATATGTGTTACATAGATGGTATATACAAGGTAAGAGATCAATATGGACCCTGTCGGGTACAGCAAAATTTAGGAGAGAGGAAGAGAGCTAAGTGGCAATTTAAACAATTAAATATTATTACATGTGCTTAATTAGGTTATAATTATGTATATATATAAATATGTTTTGTGTAAGTATATAGGTATAGTATATAAGTTATTTTATGTATTGCGTAAGAATATGCAGGTAGTAATTTTGTAATTCTTAAAAGTGTTTTAATTATTATAAAATTATGTTATTATTTAGGTATTTATTTATTTTTATTTATTTTTTTATTTATTTATTCATATCTATATTATATTTTCTATATTCCATATTATATTAGATATATATTTCATAATGTTTGGTGTATACGAGATATATAGGTAATTTTATTTTACAATCGATTTGTCCTCTAAAAACTCCTTCCCATATCCCGTATCCCAGCATTGGGAACATTATAGGCGGATTATGTATATTAATTTATTTGTGGCAACGGGTGTTATTTATCTGAAAATAAATAAATAAATTTATTTATTTACTAACGTGATTATGATTTTGATTCTGAAGAATACGTGTACCTACATTATTTTGAATTGAGACAAAGGTGCTCTTTGAAATATGAGCACAGCAATTCGTATCTACAGAAATTTAGCGTTATACTGGTAACCATAACCCATTACTCAATCTCGAGGAATCTCTGCATCTCTCCGCAGACAATGGCCCACCTTCCATCTTGCGCTGCCTTATCACCTGGGCACTTGAGGATCTTATGACTGTGTCCACAGAACAGATAAAGAGGAGAGAGAGGAGAAAACCTGTTTATCTGTTCTGTGACTGTGTCAGTGAACGGAGTTCGCGTGGCTGAATTTCGGCCTAAACATACATAATATTAACTTTACGGTGTTTGGTCTTATTAAGTTTTCTGTTTGCATTGATTTCAATCAACTGAGCCTATTGCAGTCCACTGCATGACATTAATAAGCCTCTCCCAGGCTGCACCACAACACCCGTCCTCCGCCTTCCGCATCCAGTCTGTCCCAGCCACCTTCTTTAGGTCCGTCCGGCCATCTAGCTGGGGGCACATAGCTATCGATTCATATACGTTTAATGCGAGGCCGCCATTTTGAAAAAATAAAAAAAGATGGTGCGACGGTATGCCAGGCTCTATATAAAAATTTACGGTACGATACGCTAAGAAGAATCTCAAGGAAGCCCTGGGTCTCACAGGATCTCCCACAAGGATACATTCCTTTTTAATCAATCATAATAAAATGATCCTTTGCCATCAAAATCCTTTTCCTATCAACAAGCGGTACTCACAAAGGCGACGTACATCGTTTGCATAATGCATTAATACTTTAATAGCAACGACAGAAAGATAAATGGTAAACCAGAGGACAGAGTATAACTCAATTCAATTTTATAACTTACCCTTGCAGATAACGAATGATTTCTTCATTAGGGCTCCGTAACGTAATGTGGGTGAACGAAAATGAGCTAGCATTTTGATAGTAGACATTTTACAATTAGACATCGTAAAATGTTTTTTTCTAAAACAATTTATAATTTCTGTCTCGTTGGAGTAATCGCAAGCGGTACTGCTGAGCATAAGGTACTGGCTTCGAATCCCAGGTCGGGAAAAGATGTAGCGGTATCTACAACGCCACATGCGAACAACGCGTCATACTGACGTCACGCAAATCCTGCATCTCGCAAGCAGAGTAAATTATTTAATCATGCTTTGTGTAAATTATTTCATCACCACTGCTCTCAAAATGGCGAAGGGAAACATCGTAAGGAAACCAGCATGTTTGAGAACCAAAAATTCAAAAGCATTTGAAGGCATCTAGCAACCCGCACTGGGCCCGCGTGGTGGATTATGGCCTAATACTCCCTCTCATCGAGAGACGGCCTGTGTCCCAGCAGTGGGAACATTATAGACAGATTATGCTACTTGTTCAAAAGTTATGCTATTATCATCTTTATTTACATTATTTATGCTAACATTAAAATATTGATATGTACATGGGAAAAAATAAGCAAAATAATCATAGGGCATCAAAAAATTCGTCCGCATCGCTGTCAACAGGAACAGTGCCTAACAGGCTGGCAGCATTGCCACGTTGTATGGCGATACTAATTCTTTGGCCAAGAAACAGGCCAGCCCTCTGGTCATGTGAAGAGTCGAAAGTTATGCTTAATTATCCTTATCTATGTGATAGACAAACCAAAAATAAAATATGCATTGTATTAAAAATAAAATGAAAGATATGATATGTAGACAAACTCAAACTCAAATCATTTATTTCAATTAAACCATTTACAGACACTTTTGAATTGTCAAAATTAAATAGTCGGTCAGTTAGTCAGAAAGTTGAAGCTAGTCGCCCATTCCAAAAACGTAGATCTCTATGGAGAAGAACGGGCAAGAAACTTCACGGACACTCTTTTAAATCAGGATATTATTACAAAGTCTTGGGTACATTATTCTTATTGCTTCTATATATGTGAGAACAATGTAAAAAAGAAACAATTTAAAATATAACATTAAAAATAAGCCCTGGCAGTTAAGAGATGACCAGTCTCAACCAACGGCGCCCGTTCACGAACATATATTCGTTCACGACAAATATTACTACGGATTCCAAGACTTGAAGGACCAATTTAAATTGCATGTTCATACATCTTTGATTTCTAAAGCACCAGTCTCTTTAAAATCGTCTTTCGTTTTAAAGTTTTCTATACGGAATGCAAAACCGTAAACGTCAACTTGTGATTCAGCGATTTTTTTATCCAAATTCATCAGCAATTACCGGCAAAAATGACAAAATTTTGCATTCCTTTCCATTTTCCTTGATGGTTCTTCCCTAAAATATCTTGTCCCCAAAACGCCCCAATTTAAGGAAAAAACAATTTACGAATGTACACAAGTTACTATAAAACAACTATAATTTAGGAGGCCATCAGGAAAATGGGGCAACCGGCATTTCACCCATTTTCTCTCAGAAGAAAACATTTTCTAAAGGGAAAAAAGAAATCTAGTTGACTACATATCTTTATTTGGACACGCCGATAAAAAAATAATGTCCGACATTAAGGGGAGGACTTAATTTAAATATTTCTGACGCATACACCTCTCTCGCTTACTCTTGGGTATTTTAGTATACATCTATCTCTTTCTCCCAGTCGGCGATAAGTCACGAAACCGTCGTTGGGTAAATGCCTTTTTAAGTGAACCCTACAAAGTTACAGAGAGATTTTTTGTAACAAAATGTAACGTTAGATTATTATGGCGTTGCTCCGTTACCCAATGATTACTTTATGTTAATAGTAACGTTTTATGCTAGTTTTAACTGCTGTACGTTTATTCGTGGTGTTATTGTTTTTTTTTTTCAAGTTTATGGGACTCTCATGCTCTTTGAAGGTTATATTTAGCCGCTATTTAGTGCTTCATTAATTAGAACACTGATTTTGTTCTTCACAAAGGTAAAACATGGAAGTGTAAGACCAAGTGTGTGCACGTAAACGAAGCAAAAGGATTATGTACGGATCAAAGCAGGTAGTTCTGTAGTGATGGCGTGAGTTTATGTATGTACCAGCAGCGCCCCACGGTTTCACCCTCATAAGTCTCAATCCCGTGGTACATCGGAATAAAAAGTATCTTATGTATTAATCTGATGTAGAAGCTATATTACTGTAAAGTTTCATCAAAATCCTTTCAGTAGTTTTTACGTGAAAGAGTTACAATCATTCATCCATCCATCCATCCTCACAAACTTTTGCATTTATATATATTAGTAGGATTAGTAAAGTAATTAGGGTATTAGTATATTCATAGGATAGGAAGTAGGATGTATGAAAGTATCGTTATTAGATACAATAATGATACTGGCCGGTGATTTGAGCACTGCAGTACAAGACAAGTATAGTCATCTTATACAGAGAAGGAACCGCCTAGAAGGACTGAAAAGTTTTGGTTGATTAAGCTATCAGACGCTCAACTCTTCCTATTTTAAATTGCAAACACGCAATGGATATTACATATTTGTGGTGATACTGCCCAATGCTTGGTCCATCTCTATGTACATTTTATGATTATAAGATGAAACTCTCTTCGGTGGGACACACTGACTGCTCTTATATTATTATTTTCTTGTACTTACATGTTTTAATCTGCCTAGCATTTTCCCATACTATGTTCGGGTTGGCTTCCAGTCTAACCGGATGCGTACTTCGTGGTTTTGGTAAGACCTGTTTGTCAGACTTTTGGGTGTCTGAATATCCGTAACGACTGTCAAAGATCTTCGAATGACGTGCTTTCCGAGGCACGAAGGGGTCTCGATATGTAATAGATCACCCAGTCTTGGACCCACCGTGGCAAACGTAGCCTGTGTAGAACCTTCATTTGACCTGTGCGGCTGTTATTTATCCACGAGCTCTCGAGTACTTATATATGTTTCTAATCTTATTCTTCTCTTCTACACAGCCCGTGACATACTGTCTACGTCACTTACTTGCATAATTTGTCTCCAAGTCACACGATATCTTCCGGAAAACATTTCTCAACTATTTCTGTGGAATGTTTCCTTGTGTGAGATATTGTGTTGTTTTTCGCTGAAAGGGTAACAGGACTGTAATTGGCACGTTATGGAGGATGTATATCATTCTATTTGATTTGCTTTTTACAGTTCGGTGCTCCGAATTTTTCTTGGAAACGTTTTCCATTCAAGAAATGATAGGAAAATTATTATATATAATTCTTAAGAATAATACAGTTGGCACATAGATATTTAGTACTCCTTATCTGACTTATCCTTGGCCTTATAATTAATATAACATACGTTCTCAAACAAGAGGGCCCGTGGCTACATAATAACAGCTGCACAGGTCGATCAATCAGGTTAAGCTACGCTTGCTGCGGTTGGTCTGTGAATTGGTGAACATCTTTACATACCGAGACCCCTCCGCGTCTCGGACAGCACGTTAAACCGTTGCTCCCGGCTGTCATTCGTGGATCTTTGATAGTTGTCACCGGTAGTCAGAAGCCCAAAAGTCTGACACAACCAGACTTACCAAGGGATATCGTATTACCCAGTAACTGGGTTGTGGAGGTCAGATAGACGCTCCATGTAAAATACCGGTATTCAGCTGCATCCGGTTAGAATGGAAGCCGACCCTAACATAGTTGGGAAAAGGCTAGGCAGATGATGCCATAGTTTACTTATATTATAATATAATTCATACTGAGATTCCAGCTTTTTGGCGTCGAACAGGACCGTCTGTTATTGTTTTAATTTTTTTTAAATATACTTTCGTTTTTTAATGTTTCTATGATTGTATTCAATTTAACAATAACAACAATTACATTGTTTTTCCTTCTTTCTCTCTAATTACACAAGTCAAAGAAAACTCATTAATAAAAATCAAACTGTGACCACCATCCCCCATTGTGTACAGTAGCAAACCATTAGCCATAATAAACTAAGTTACTTAACCGCCACTTTTATTCACAACACATAATGATTAAATACACGACATGATTGTACAACTTTTTGAACATAAATTATAAACTTTTTCGTTCAAAACGGTGTACAAAAAAAAGTTTTTTATTATCAGTCTACATGTGGGGGCGGCCTGATTTATTCCTCCAATTTTTTGTCGATTAATTCAAAATAAGGACTTATCTCGTTTTCGTTAGCAGTTAATTGGGACACAGATTGACTAATGTATTTTTAACAAACGTGTCTTTTCTTGTTTGTCGTTTGTCTATGGAATGTCGTGGGTTGTTTGTAGTTTTCTTCTGTTTTTATTGATTATATCTTTGACAGGAAGGAGTTTATAATGCAAACAGAAGGACTTATATAAATCTACTCGCCTTACCATATTGATATGAACTTGTGCAAAATAAGTTATATGTATTTTGCACAAGACATTATAGTTACCTTTCTAGGTATAAAAGTTTGGTGAAATTTGGCTTTTTTTTTCATAATCAGCCTATAATGTTCCCACTGCACGGACACAGGTCTCCTCTAGGTGAGAGGGATTGGGCCGTATCGTTTACACAAACTAAAGTGCCTGCCTGGGTTTGAACCTACGAACTCGTAAGTCGTGGCTGTTTCCAAAGGGCCACTGCACCTAGAATAATTTTTGAATTTTTACAGCTTTTTCATACTAGAACTGTCAGACGTCAATTCAATTCTACGGATAGCAGAGGGGCAATTCTCGTTATTTTACGAACGTTCACAGTCTGATCTCAGTCTCAATCTGTCAAAAATACCTCTAATTTCCCTACATTTTAACAGGTTTTTGACATTTGCTTGTCGCCGAGATGAGACTGCGACTAGATTTTGAACGTTTTAAATTACGAGAATTGGCCTTCTGATTATCTGACTTTGGTGAAATCAGCCTTAAATAGAAAGAGTTAGAAAGGAGATGACTACGAGATGACGACTATATTAGAGAAGCATTGGAAAAAAGACTTCTTGCGCCGACCCCCAATGAATTGGGATACCGGCAGGAGAATGATGTTGATATCAAATGACAAAATATTGTTGTTTTAGAATGATAAAATATGTAAAGAATTGTTTACGTTTTTGATATAAATCTGCGGACACGCCAAGAACAGCAAATAATTAGTTGATTGACAGTAGGAAAACCAGCGCTCAGGTATAAACCTCACGGCGTCACGGCGTTCTCACGTACCGCCTGACGCAGGTCCTCTCCGGACACGGATGTTTCGGGAGGTTCCTGCACATCATCAGGCGGGAGGAGACGCCCGGGTGTCACCACTGCCAGGATCGCCCAGAGGACACGGTGGAGCACACGGTGGAGGTCTGCCCTGCTTGGGCGGAGCCCCGCCGTGTCCTCGTAGAGGCGATCGGCAACGGCGGCGACCTCTCGCGTCCGGCCCTGGTGCAAGCCATGGTCCGGGGCGAGAGGGAGTGGGAGGCAGTCACCTCCTTCTGCGAAGCAGTCATGCTAGCGAAGGAGGTGGCGGGGAGGCTGAGGGAGAGAACCTCACGCCTCAGCCGCCGCGGGAGACGCTCCGGGCGTCGGGAGCCGCGTGACGACTCCCGGCCACCGTAGGCGCGGGCCTGCGGGCGGTGAGTAATGGGTAGCTCACGATCAGGACCAGGCCCGTGCCGGACGGCGCGTTGTGTTCCACGCGCGCCTCAAAGAGATGTCAGCAGAGGACGGGGCCCCATAGGGCCGAAGACTGCCGGGGCGGCGGGATTTTCCGAAAGGTGAAGGGCGGGCGTTTTTGGGGGACTGTCTTTTGTAATTTTGACGTTCAAAAAGTGCTGATTCTCAGCCTAATTTGAATAAATGACTTTTGATTTTGATTTTTGATTTTGATTTTTGATTTTGATTTTGTTAACCGCTGCCCTGGAACAGAAAGGGCTAAGGAAGGAACACGGGTGGGTTTTAGTCAGTAAAAATCTGACACTCCCTTCCGCTCCACCCAGAGCGGGAGGGGTCATTTGATGATTTCCCATCCACAAAAAAAAAAAAAAAAAAGGTATAGGTAAACCTCTTTCGACTGTGCTATACCTACTTTGGTGGAAGGAGATTAGGCCTTTGCCCAGCAGTTGGACATTAACGGCTAATAATAATTAATATACCTACTTTGTTCAAGATAAGACAATTTATTTGCGTAAAACATGGGATACATAGGTGTTATTGAAGCATAAGATCATACATGTTGTGCTTAAAAATAAAAGCATGCTTTCAACGAATAAACAAATTTGAATTTACAAACATTATAATTTATGTACAAAAAAACTTTAATATAATAGAAATTATTTTCATTCAGTCATTTATATAATTTAATTTTGAATTAAGCTTGAGCGTCAACCAGCGCTGGGGCTCTGTCTCGTATAGGGTCTTAGTATTATGCTGAGCGATGGCCGTTTTGCGTAAATGTGACGCATGTTTACCCTCCACTTTTTTTTGTGTGTTTTTTCTTTTTTTTTATGCGTCATGTTTGCCGCAAATAAATGTATTTTCTTTCTTTCTAATCAATCAATCAACTCAGCCTGTCGTAGTCCTCTGCTGAACATACCCTCTACCAGCCAGGCTGAGCCACAACACCCTGTCCTCCGCCTTCTGCAACCAGTCTGTCCCAGCCACCTTTTTAAGGTCATTTAGCTGAGGGGCGTCACACACTACGCTTGCTGATACGCTGTTTCCAGTCCAGCACAGCTATTCACAACCACTCGATAAGCTTCCGTACCATATCGAACATCAATCAATGTTATCGTAGGAGTCGTCTAAATGCTGTTCACAAGTCTAAAACCCGTAAATTTTGTCAGTTTAAATCAAATAGACGACAGCTATTCTTCCTACAGCTGTTTCCCGTCGGGGGCAAAGCTAAGCAAGTTATCGAAATTTGTCATTTTCGATACGATAGCCTGTCGGATGTTTGTGAATAGCTATGCTGGACGCGTCTGTTCCACCGGCTATCGGTCCTTCGCCAAACATGACCAGCCCACTGCCACTTCAGCTTGCTTACTCTGCAAGCTATATCGGTAACACCGGTTCTTATCCGGAGCTGGAGCGTAGGCCTAATATATACAAATAGAGATAAAATATTGCACAACTGGATTGTTTTAAATGTGAAATATTGTCAGGCATGCTTTTTAAGTTAAGTGTCAATATTAGCTAGCCTTATCGCTTTTAAATAAGTGCCGAGTGAGAACTTCGAAATAGGTCATTGACCATTTTATTTATTTTCCAGTCACGTGTAGACCTTTTTCTAAGGCCAAGGTATCTTTAACCGATATTCTGTTTGTTTTCATTAAAAAAAAATATCATGCATTCTCAAATTAAGTAAAAAAAACATTTCTTGTTACCAGAGGGTTCGTGCTACATGATGACAGCAACACGTTTCGATCGACGGTTAAGCTACGCTTGCCGCGGCGGGTTCGTGGATGGGTGACCATCTTCACATACCAAGACTCCTCCGTGCCTCGGAAAGCACGTTAATCCGTTGGTCCCGGCTGTCATTCTCGGATCTTTGCCGTTGGTCCCAGCTGTCATTCTCGGATCTTTGATAGTCGTTACGGGTAATCAGAAGCCCAAAAGTCTGACCAAGGAGTTTCGTGTTACCCAGTTATTGGGTTACGGAGGTCAGATAGCCAGTCACTTCATGTATAGCTGGATGCTGATCTCAACATGGTGGGAACAGGCTAGGCAGATTGACCCAGTAAAAAAAGTTAAATCCAAACGGAACTTGATTTTCTTTTAAAATATTATGTAAAAATATACACAAATAAAATTCAGTTTGAACTACACATACATTATTTATTTCAAATTATGCAATAGGTACAAAATGTATTTACAAAATAGTTCGCTCTCAATGTTACACCTACACTAGACATTATTATTTCGTCGTTATTATTAAATGTCACAGTTAATAACATTTTTTATAATATATTTGACAATGTTCAAAAAAAAAGAAAATCATTTTACCAACTGTTTTTTTTTTTTTTTGAGAAAAAAGAAATTACCCCTTTTGGTGTGTAAAAAAAGGACTTACTTTTTTTTGGTACAAGTGAGTAAGTGACTTTTTTCGAGGAGAGGTAAATCGATACCGAAGAGTCATTAAAAACTTCAGACTTCGTTCGACACAATTCTTAAAACAAGATGTACAGAACAATATTTTCACTAACTAAATAAATTTGAACTACTAGATTAATTAGAATATAATTCATCGCACAGGTATTCTTTGAGGGCAGCACTCTGGGAACGGTTGACTGAGGTTCCCGTATCGAAAGTATCCGGGGACCGAGTAGTCAGCATTACACCTGAAAGAATGTAAAAGGTGAAATTATTGACATTAAATAAAGGGCTTTGAAGGTCCGCAGCATACTTGTATAGTCGCCATTTTGAAAAAAAAAATGGTGGCCACGGTTGAAACCTACGTATATAAATCGGTAGCCGACACCAATGAAAACATAATAAGATTTATATAGGTTTCATGCATGGCCGCCATTTTGAAAGAAAATCAAATTTCAAAATGGTGGACAGGTGCTAGGCTCCATATCAAAATCTTCAATCCCCTGTCTTAAAGCCAAGCGTACATTACAGCCGCAACGGGCTGCAGCGCAACGCATTGTCATACAAAAAATTGCGGAGCAATCCGCCTGTAGTGTGCGTTGGTTCACAAAAATGTACAAAAATGATGAAGGAGGATTTTTGCCATGCGTTGCGGTGCGGCCCGTTCCAATCTGTGCTAGCCTTAAGGCTATAGCCTGCTGTAGGTGCGAAGGAGCATTTGATTAAGTGGATGTCGTTACAGGTACATGAAGAAGCCTCCATGAATGAGGATTGGTATTTAAATGGCGGCACACCCTGACCAGACGGCACCATTTTAATACTATAGCGGTGTCGACTAGTGAGGGTGCGCTGCGCTGCGCAGGGTGTGCATACAATGTTCATTAAAAAGTGGTATTGAGTATTTGTTCAAAGTCAAAGCATTTATTTCAAGTAGGCACATAAAAGGCACATTTGAACGTCAAAACGTCGTTTAGAACTACTGATCCGATTCCAGAAATTCTTTCAATAATGGGAAGCTACAGTATTGCTGAGTGTCATAAGATATATTTAAGACAAAGTCGAACGCAGAAACTAGTAGATAGTAACTCATACAAATGTCAAAACAAGGAAATAAAACCAACTGCTGTGACATGACTATAGGGTAAACCGTCCAATATTTGGCATTCTACCAATTCAGCCCCGAGTGACGATAAAAACTTACAACATTGCAGCGAATTCAATTTAACTTAATTTAATGAGTTTCATGTATTTTAAAACACGGAATTTTGGCGTGCTCTGCCAAAAATATGCAAAATTCGAGAAATGAAATACGTAATTTTGAAGTATGTCTATGAACGCTCATTAATTTATACTTTTGTGCTCTTAACCAATTTGTGTAGTGTGGTGAGCAGTGGTGGCCTAGTGGTATCGGTCGTGAGTTCGAACCCAGGCAGGCACGTTACTTTGTTTTTTTAATTTAATTTCATCACCACTGCTCTCAAAACGGCGAAGGAAAACATTGTGAGGACACCGGCATGTCCTAGAACCAAAACATTCGAAGGCTATGACATCCACAAACCCACACTGGCTTCGCCTGGTGGATTATGGCCCACTCCCTCTCACAGAGAGCAGGCCTGTGTCCCACCAGTGGGAAAAATATAGGTTGATTATAATTATGCTAACCAATAAATTGAGGAGGATTTAGTTATAATCAAATGTTAGTTAGTGGTATTTATTTAATTTTTCTACATACAAATATTACACAACTACCTATTTACACTAAATACTACATTTAAGGCTGATTTTTCAATCGACAGATTATTTTTATTCGTGGAATAAAATTGCCGTCTGACAGATTTTATACAGAAGAACTATCAAAAATACAAAATGATTCGTCGGATAAAATTATTTGGCGTTGGCAAAATCAGCCCTAAATGACTTACTATACAAATAAATAGAAAATCCAAAGGACACTTATCCTTATTACTAACCTACCAGGATGTGCCAAACTACAGTTCGGCCGCCGAGAGAATGCGTTCCTGACAGTTAACGTTATAGGCTGATTATGTAATAAAGATCAAATTCGCCAAACACGTACTCGTTTGTATGAAACTGACAGGTGTCAAGAACGACTTCTCTCGGCGGCCGCACTGTACATTGAAATGAGAGTAGGTTAGATTAGCATTTATTTCATAAATGCTAAAATGCTTGTATACAATACCAGCTGACCCGGCCTCGTACAGCCTCACTATCAATACATACAAAATGTAAGAGAAAATGAATTATCTTTAATTATTCTAATATTCGGGGTGGAGACATATCCACCAAATCAAAGTTTATAAAAATCCGTCCAGCCGTTCTTGAGTTATAAATGGTGTAACTAACCCGACTTTATTTATATAGATACTAGCTGACCCGGAAAACGTTGTTTTGCCATTTAAATTATTTCTAGCTGCCCGGCGCTACTTCGTTCGCGTGGTGTCCTACCCCCTATCCTACCTCTACCCTACTCCTACCCTCCTCCTGCCCTACTTCTATCCTACTCCTACCCTACTCCTACACTACTCCTATCCTACTCCTACCCTACTCCTACCCTACTCCTACACTACTCATACCCTACTCCTACCCTACTCCTGCCCTACTTCTACCCTACTCCTAACCTACTCCTACCCTACTCCTACTCTATGTACTCCTACCCTACTCCTACACTACTCCTACCCTACTCCTATAAATAAATAAAAGTATTAAATAAAAAAAATAAAAAAGTACTTATTCTATGTCCGTCTCTTGATTCTAAGCTACCTCCCCACCAATTTTCAGCCAAATCAGTTCAGCCGTTCTTGAGTTATAAATAGTGTAACTAACACACGACTTTCTTTTATTTATATAGATACGAGTAATACAACTAACTATTTATACTAGTTACTAATAGATACACCGTCTTTAAACAGGTATCTACTAAACTAAACTGAAAAAATAAAGTAGTATCTACGAAAATAATTAATGGTTTTGCAATATTGTGTAAGTAGAAGTGTCTCATCTATTTATTTACAATATCTACATATTATGTACAGACGCCAGCAGGTCAAGCTACCCGAAACTGTCAAATTTTCCCAATCAACCTTGAACCTTAATAATTTAGCGATAAAGTTGAAAATCTATTAAAGAAATTTGACAGATTGTAGTAGCTTGATGTGCTGGCGTCTGTACGTGAATTATGAGACGACTTGAATAATAAATCTGAAGAGTTTGTTTTTTTTTTTGTTTGTTTGAACGCGCTAATCTCTGGAACTACATTTGATAGCCCAATTCTTGAGGTAGGCTATAGTCTATTTAACATCACGCTAAGATCCTTGAGAGCCGAGCAAAACGAAAAAAAAATTAGAAAGAACGCTAAGTGAAAACGAAGTGATAGCGCGGGCAGGCAATGCGATGCGATGCGACGGGGTGGGACAAACTTCACACGGGCGAAGTCGCGGGCTAGTGAGTTATAAAGAACAAAAAAATATCCATTGGTTAGGTTCGTAAATAATAATTAAACAAGCTAATCTATTTTAGACTTACTAACAACTAATCCTTTCACCCTGTTGCTACAAATCAAGTTTTTTTTAAATAACTGCAACTATGAGACATTTTTATAAACTGTCACTTATTTTTAAATCTATGAGAAATATGCGACAAACAAAAATAAAAACACCTTTTTACCATCATTGATAAAATGTACCACCATGGAAGGGTTGTTCGAACAAGGGACGAATTCCTTTGCCTGTTTTTTGCCTAATTTGTCAAGTTTTTTGAAGCAAGGTGTTAGTTTACCCCTCTCTTATTTGAAGAAGGTTAAAAGTAAATAATGAGGGAACGGTTTTTTTTAGTTGTTTTTAGAATTTATGAATGAGATTAGTCTGTGTGGGCTAACTTGTGTTTAGGTGAAATTGAGATGGTACGCACGGCTACACATTAAGCTATACATAACCAGTTTATGCTGACTTCTGATTGCACGAAAAACCTATACAATGAGAGGCCAGCTAAAACTGGAAATGTATAGCTTAATCTGTAGAGCCGTGGGACAAACATAAAACTATTTCTAATCTAGAGAGAGCGCGACGGTTTCAAAGTTATTTACATAAATAAAATTGTATAGAAATTCTGTCTATGTTTTTTTTAAATTATTTTATGCTTAAAGTTTTATTATAAAATGCTAAATACAGTTTATTACACAAATAACTACTTTATACTAGGTACTAAATTAAATTACTAAATATACAAATAAATACAAAAACTAAAGGACACATCAGGCGTCGTGTTTCTAGGTAGATATTCATTGTATACAAAATAATATTCATATAACACTAAGTTACTTTGAAACAACAAGATTGTCATATTTTTTTATCCACAAATGAGTTTATGTTAACTGACAAGAAAGAAGATGCTTTGTGTTTAATGCATATACATATAATAGGCTAGTTGACAGTTTTTGAGAAACTAATCATTAATGTTCTTTGTGGTCAAAAATATTACTTCATCATCAACATAAGCAGCCTATAATTTTCCCACTGCTGGGACACAGGCCTCCTCTCTTCGAGAGGGAGTAGGCTGTAACCTACCACCCGGGTTCAATTTAATCTACAATCATTTACAAAATTCAGCTAAGTTTTAATCATTTTAGCTCAGAAACATTTTACAAAACAAAATTCTTAAGGTAATTAAGTAACTAGCAACTAGCCTATTGCTGGAGTATACGGATAGTAAATTAAAAGCATCGATTATTGCAGGTTTATTAGGAAGTACGTACACATAATATCATTTATTTAGAGTTGTCCAGTCTACTTACGTAGTTTTTTCAATATAAACTTCATATAATTCAGATTTTAGCGGCTCCAGTTCAGCTGCACTCTTTCTCGTCGCCGATCTCTTGGTCCTTATGAGTTGATCCATGTTTAACAGCTTCGCCACTCTTTCTAATTTTACTTTCTTCCTTAAAGAAACGGGATTGATGAACAGTCTCTGCTTCTCTTGTATATGAGCTCTTACTTCTTCTAATATTTGTTGCGGCAAGGAGTCTGTCTGCCAGTCGGGCTTACGTCTCTCTGCCACTCTTCTTACCTCCTCTTTCTTTATGTTCGTATTCACTACATTCTCTTCCTTCATAGAAGCCCTGATTTGTAGATCTTGGAAGTTCTCCAAATCTGGGTTCATGAGAATAACATTGTCTTGTTTGTTTACGCGTCTCTTTATTGTGTTTACATTATTTGTGTCGTCTTTTTTGCGAGCATCTACTTTGTCGAAGAGCTTTTCGTGGTATAGATTTTGCGGAAAAGACCAGTTGTAATGCTGGATGTTAGTGAATGGATACGGCAGGAAAATTGAAGGTCTGAGTTCCTTTTGATATTTGGCATTGATATTGGTAGGAAACAGCTTTGTCGTGATAGGATTGTAAGCTGAGTTTTGAACCGTTGTAGGTGCCGTAAACGGTGCCTGTGTCGGTGCCGGAGTCGTTGTCAGTGCCGGTGTTCCTGCCTTCGTAGTTAACATTTTCTTTTGCTCTTGTTTGTACGAAAATTGCCTTTGAAAATTTGACATCGGATAGTAATAGGGTAGCTTTCTAAAGTCTTTGTGAGTAAGAGCACCATTGAAAAACATTTCGCTCAATTTCCCCATGGCTGGTAACGGAGGGTATATTGGTGGTACTATGGTACTCTTCATTGGACTTAGAGCCATATTTATCACGCTAGCAGCAGGTACCATACCAATAGCTATGACTGGTAACTCTGGATTAATATCTGTTCTTACGACATCGGGCCTTACCAAATCAGCTACCCTCATTTTACCATTCGAAAGAGGCTCATACCAGTATGAAGCACGATCATGTTTCGTCACCTTTTTGAACATGTCAGACTTAATTATTTCTTTCTCTAAGGATTTTTCGGTACTCATAGTTTCTTGCAGTACGTGGTCAGTGCTTGTTTTATCAAGCTCTTTATAAATATCTTGCGCTAAATTATATATTTCTACTATAGCATCTATATCACCCTTCTTTACCGTTTGAAGTATTTCTGTCAAACTTTTTATCTCTTTAGCTGTTAAGTACCTATCGTTGTCAGATGCGTTTTTGTCATCAATGTCATCAATTAGCTTAATTCCTTGGATTTCCTTCAAAGTATCATTATTTGTGTAACCAGGTTTAGTTTTCTCGTCAGTATTGATGACATTTGTCACATCTTTTTTTACGAAGAGGTCCTCCTTTTGTATATCTACCATTGTGAGGTTCTCTCCTAATAATTGGATGGTCGTGATATTAATTTGTCGCTGAGGTGCATACTCAGAGCTCGTTATATTTTTTCTCTTGAGTTTGCAGTGGTATTTTCCGCAGAATGAGCTGGCTGTCCATGTGCTGTTTGCAGGGTGCAGCTTGCCGGTGTCTGGATCCCGGCAGAAGAACCCTGGAATTAAATAATAGAACATGAATTAGAGAATGTTACTCAACAATAGTTCTTCTATAAACATTATTAAGCCTTGTTCTGACTCAGATAGTCGGATAGGTTTTGACTGAGGTATATAATGATTGATTGTGGCTGCATTCTATGGATACTAGACCAATGCCTTCATACAAAAGGGAACCCTGACAATAGACTGGGAAACCCGATGAATAGATTTGCTTTTGTTAGATATAGAGCGACGTAAGATACGTGCATGGTTTGACGTTCCAGTGACTACATTTTGAATCTTGTTGTTGTTTTGTTAATCAACATAACAGGCGCTGGTGATCTAATGCATGATCAGCAATTGTTTAAATATAACTAACATCACGTATGTATCCCGGATGGTTATTATTATCCTAGTAATGTACTCGTATATGATAAATATAAAGTTTATTTATCTTTGGACGTTTAGATGTTTGTTACTCCATCACGCAAAAACGGTAAAATGGATTTGGATTAAATTTCGCTCACAGATAGTGTATAACCTGGATTCACATAGACTACTTTTTATTCTAGTAAACCGACGACCGCCGACCGACGACCGGCAAAAGTTAGTTATATCTTAATATGAATATAATTCTTCTGTACGTGTGTTTGTCACCTAACTCCTCCTAAACGGCTGGACCGATTTGGATGAAATTTTGGGTGTATATTTCAATGGGTTCCTGGATGGTTTGAAAATACAATTGGACCCGGTAGGTGGCACTGCTTTTCCGGGCAGGACGACGTCTGCCGGGTCCACTAGTATATATATATAAGTATGCAATCGCAATACATCAGCATAATTTGCAGAGATTACAAAATTAAGTGCGAGTTCAGACGGGAACAGAGTTGTGTGTCCAGCAAAAAACTGCGACGGACTGAAAATTTGGTTAGATGGCCAATTTTACGTACTTATATAGGTTTTCAATACTGTGTTTTTTGTCACTTTGCATTAAGCTTAAATGCATCGATGCACGAGTAATAAAATCCATCTTTTCTACCGAAAAATTCAATATAGATTTTATATATAAGTCGACCAATCCAATAGGCTTCTAAAAACCACGGGATTAGTGTCTAAATGCTTTACCCGTCTAATTTGCGACTATTCGGACATACAGCAGAGTGAAGAGCAATGTAGCTACCTATCTCTTGCCCTCATAATTTAAAGGGCTTTCTCACTAATACGATTATACCACCCAGCTATCTGACTCGTAAGCATAGGTGGAACTTTGAATGATACGTTGTTAAGGTGGAGACTTATCTACAATCAAGGGAGACAAGTGACAACTCAAGAGACGTGCACTGAACTGAGTCCGTAACTATGTGACAAGAATATCTTGGACAGGCCTTAGAGTAAGAAGGACCACCGGGGTAATTGCGTAACAAACTATCAGTATGCTATGTATATGATATGACATGTTTAACAAAATAATGTACCTAATTTTCAGGATATTCCGATTTTTTTTCATGTTTTTTTTTTATTTTCATATTTTATATTTGATTTGTTTATAAAAAGAACTTTTGTAAGAGTTAATATGGTAAGAGTAGTGTATAAAAAACAAAGTTTGACTTTGATGCAGCATGGTACAGGATTCCATACATCCATGAGCATTATTATGTAATTATTATTTTGAAGAAAACTTATCTCTAATAAAGTAACAAGGCTATGATGAACTACATGTATAAAGCCCTGACTACGAGTACCATCATCATCATCATATTTTTCAACTATGTGGGGGGTCGTCTTCCAGTATTTTACATGGAGCGACTACCTGTCTGACCTCCAAAACCCAGTTACAGGACAATTGACTGGTGGTCAGACTTTCGGGCTTCCGATGACCCGAAACGACTGTCAAAGATGAATGACAGCCAGGACCAACGGCTTAACGTGCTTTCCGGCACATTAAAGGCGTCTTTGTATGTAAAGATCGCCACTCATCCACGGATCAACTGCGGCAAACGTAGCTTAACCTGATCGACCTGTGTGGCTGATATAATAAATGGATGTAGAGAAACTGAGTACTTGCACAATGTTTTAATTAGCAACATCTTTGTAAACAGAACAACACATACACAATAGTGTTCTTATTGCATCAATGCATTTAAATGTAAATATTTTTGATAATACAGTCTATTGTCTGACCGGTAACAGTCAGATTGAGTCATAAAAGGAAATTATGATCTAGCTCGTCTATAATAGATTAATTTCTTTGTAATTGGTAGTGTTATGATAGAGGGGGAAGGGATTGTGTTTGTCGTGCTGTCTGAGGTATGGAGGGGTCACGGTATGTAATAGATGGTCACCCATCCGACCACCTACCGATCGACCTCGGCAAGTGAACGAACTTAAACATATCCACAGAAAAAACAAATTGTAAACTCATAATTATGAAAATTCACATGATACACTTACTTTTTTTTTTCTGAGACTTTAGAAAACGAAATTTCTGATTTAACAACATAACATCACGCCTGTATTCCTCGAAGGGTCAGGCAGAGGTGCATCTATAGAACACCCACATTTCTCCAGTTATGTTTAAGTCCATGTATATTTCTAACATGAATGATGTAGCAAATACTTTGTAACCATATTATTTTGATTTAAAAGAGTGTCCATGGAGTTTCTTGCCCGTTTTTCCCCATAGATACCAACTACGCTTTGGAATGGGCAACTAGCTTCATTTTTCTGACTAGCTTCATTTTTCTGACTGAGTAATTGGTTTACCTAATTGAAATAAATACTTTCCGTCTTATTACAAAACGAAATTTAACTTTAGTTCTAGCCGGTACTTGTATTTCGAACTTTATTTCGATTAAGGCAAAGTTCTTAATACTAAAATGACAACTTAGCACCGAACTAAGCTGTCATTTTTGTATAAAGAACTCCATTTCTATAACAGTTGGGTTCTTAATTCAATAACTGGGTCAGTGGTTTAAACCTGATCGAAAGAAAAACCTTGTTTTGTACTAAGGGGGTTTGATTTTGAGTCCCATGTATTAGGGGGTGAGCCTATTGCCATCAACCGCGCATAAATCCAGACTCAAGGATGCTACTGAGAAAATCTGATGTAGTCTACATCTAAGGCTAGATTAAAAAAAGCGGCCAAATTCGAGGCGGACTCGTCCACGTAGAGCTCTGTACTACAAGACAAATAACGCCGAAAAAACACGTTCCTTGTACGAATCCCCGAAACGAATTACGTACGAATACGAATTCTGAAACTTATTTTATTTTTATTATTTTTTGTTATAGCGGGAACAGAAATACATATTCTGTGAAAATTCCTACTGTCTACCTATCACGGTTCATAAGATACAGCCCGCTGACAGACGGACGGACAGCGGAGGCTTAGTAATAGGTTCCCGTTGGCACTCTTTGGGTAGGTACGGAAACTACAACACTAAATGTTCGCACATTCTATAAACGATTCTAAAAGTAAACTATGTAAATAAATACAAAAACAAAAGGATATTTAGGCGTCGAAGCACTCGTCCGCATCGCTGTCATTTGGAAACGTGCCCAGAAGACTGGCAACATTGCCATGTTGAATGGCAATGCTCTTTAGCCAAAGAACGACCCAGCCCTCTGATCACGTGAAGTATCGATCAGCCGGCGAGATTTTTTTTCTAAATAAGAAACTTGCACTCGGACCCCATGACCCGAGCGTTTCGACCCCAAACGGCTCACAGCTGTAGTTAACCATGAGGTTAGTTACATTCTAAAATGCATAATAATGTCGGTATTATAAGAATGAATGAAATTGTAACAATGAGCCAATATTTCATAGACACTGTTTACTGATATAATGTTGTGAGTTAAGTTAGTGATGGCTAAGTGTTGTTTGGAAAGTATGCGGGAGCAGTAGGAAGTTGGTTCAACAACGAATGGAGTAGACATGTTTTAGAAGTACGAGTAGGTAGGGAATCCTCCTGTGTCTGCGTACACACGTACTATAATATCTCCCGGACCTAGGTCGAGCAAAGTGTTATTGTGTTTATCCATTAGGAATTACCTCTAATAGGAATTTTAATAGGAAAACCCTCGCGCCTCGGAGAGCACTTTAAGCCGTTGGTCCAGCTCATGATCTCTCCGGTTATGTCAGAGTGAAGGAAGAGAGAGTGCACCTCTTTCTGCGCACACACTTGTGCACTATCATATCTTCCGCGTAGATGGCCAGTTTCCTCTGAGATTGGTCGCCATGACCGAAATTTGGTCTGGAGGACTATTTATTATATAGACAAGTTAGGACGATGTCAAATTCAAAATTTTAACGCCTTGGATAGACTGTGTGAATGATGATATGGTAAGGAAGGGGGTGACTACCGAGATGACGACTAATAGAGAAGTATGGAAGAAGAGGGCATGTTGCGCCGACCACAAATAAATTAGGATAAGGGCAGGAGAATGATTATGATGATGTTAACACTGTAGGTGATGAAGAGAGAGACGAAGTCAGATGCGAATGAAGAACGAAAAGTTATGAGATTTTGAAAACTTTCAATTACAAGTTTACCTACTTAAAGTTGTTGAAGATGTTGACGACGGACTTTAAAAGTAATTTGGTCAGGTTCGAGCAAGGTTGAATATTTTTTTTAACATATATCAATTTCATTTTTATATAATTCGACCTTTCATGTTTTTTGTGACTAACCGCTACTGCTGAGCATGAGGTCCTGAGTTCGATTCCCGGGTCGAACAAAGTGTTGTTGGGTTTTTTCATCTGGAATTTTTCAGTAGCAACCCGGAGTCTGGACTTTATACACCCTGTTGGTGGCAATAGGCTCATCCCCTATAACATGGGACTTAGCATAACTGTCGATATGTGGGTGTACTAAGATACACCTCTGTCTAACCCTTCGGGGGTACAAGTGTGAAGTTATGTTATGTTTTAATGTATCCTACTAATATTATAAACGTGAAGGTTTGTATGGATGAACGGATGGATGGATGTATGGATGTTTGTTACTCTTTCACGAAAAAACTACTGAACGGATTTGGATGAAATTTGGCACACAGATGGTTTATAACCTGGATTAACATATGGGGTAGTTTTTACTCCGGTATTCCCACGGGATCGAAACTTATGCGGGTGAAACCGCGGGGCGCAGCTAGTTAGTCAATAAATCTCAGCGCCTAACTCTTTTTCTTTGTCAAGAATATGGATACGACCCTGAATAGTTAGGAACGCAATATTAAAAAGAAAAATTTTAATAAAAAGGATGCCTCCTTCATTCTCTCCCCTTCCCATGAGCGTGGGATCAAAGCTATGAGAAACATTTTGCGTAAATATTATAACCGAACTCGTCCTGATTTCCCTATTGCCTGTACCGAAGCAAATCTCTTGGTAAATATTACCGAATAGGATTTTTTTATTGCTTAACAAAATTTCTAAGGCTTTATACCAAAGGGTTTGGAGTACTCGTAAAATGTCTTAATATGAGAAAGAACCCTTCAGGTTTGATATAGTACAAAGTGGAAGTGTGTGTAAAGGACCAAAATGTATTTAAATAATAACATAACATAACATCACGACTGTAATCCTTGAAGGGTTCGGCCCAGGTTAAAATAGGAGTTATTTGAGGTTCATCAAAAGAAGCGCAATCATTAGAATGTTCAAAAGTATTTTTAGGATTCTTTTTCAGCATGTATTTAATCAACATTAAATATATACCTACTGAAAACTACCCGAACTTATTATTAATCTGTGGGGTCATTATGTAACACACTAACAGTAAGTAACAATAGCTTTTATTTGGACAGTCCAACAACATTCATTGCGTTATTTACGTTGTTGGGCAGACAAATTTTTTGAACATAATAATTATGAAATGTGAATCAATTGATTAGCAACACCCTTCAATGTGTCTACAGTAAGCAGTGGTGACCTAGTGGTAACGGTTGCGACTTACGAGTCGTAGGTTCAAACCCAGACAGGCGCCTTACTCTGTTTAAATTATTTCATCACCACTGCTCTCAAAACGGTAAACAACAGGAAACTGACATAGCTATTCTAGAACCAAACATTTTAAGACATGTGACATCTACCAACTTGCACTGGGCCTCACCGAGAGGAGGCCTGTATCCCAGCAGTGGGAACATTATAGGCTGATTATGCGTATATTCTATTTACAGAATAAAGAAATTATTTTCATAAAGCATTGAATGTTTGCGGTGAAACATTCATAGTTCTACATATTAAGTGGCTGAGTAACACAAGAAGATGGAATGTGCGCATAACTAGAATTATAACACAATGTGTGCGCACGTACAATTTTGTTATTAAAAACACGCAATTAGCATTTGCTTCAATAGCAAATAACTTACAGTCTGTTCACAGTTTTCCTACCTCTGATTTTGCATCGCTGTCTAAATCACAGAGATCTTTATAGTCATGGCAATAGAGTTGCTATTGGGTTGCTGCCATTACCAAGACTGTCAAAGCATAATGATCTTTATTTTTGTAGCAGGAAGGTTGCTAATCGGTTGCTGCTGTCAGAGGTAAAATAACTGTGAACGGACTGTAGTTACTCGAGTTTCAGATCGATTTCGAAGAAAACGTAATTGACCCAGTAACATTCACAAAACCGATGAAACCTATTTCTTTAACAAAATATACTCGTGAGTAGTTCTAAAAGTGCCTCGTTGGTTTAGTTTTCGCAAACGCTACTGCTGAGCATAAGGTCCAGGGTCCGATTGCCGGGTCGGCCAAAGTGTATTTGATCCGGAATCCGCCAATCGGCAATTCAGAATTTGGTATTAGTATTTTGGGTTTAGTATCCGAGATTAATTTTTACCCCGTTAAGAGTCCGTTCATTTTGCTAAGATAATTCTTCTTCAGAAAGAAATCTAAAACCCTTCAACCGTTTCACCGTGAAATCGTAACAAATAAATATACAAACAATCTAATCTTTTCTCTCTCGGATGGAATCTAGTGGTACTTTTTATTTATCCCTTGTGGTTATTTTTAGACCTGTCAATGCGACAATTCTGATCCTAACTAATATTATAAATGCGACAGGAAGATTGTTTGTTTGTTACGCTTCCACGCTAAAACGGCTGAACGAATTTGGATCAAATTTGGCATATTGGTAGACCATGACCTGTATTAGGACATAGAATACTTTTTATCCGGATATTGCCACGGGATCGAGAAATATGTGGATGAAACCGCAGGGTGCAGCTAGAGGTTGAGTTTGAGCTTTAATCTATTTCATAGTGAAAATAAATCTCGGATACAAGCACCTATCTGGGGATGAGCTGGACTCCTTCAATTAGAACCAGTTCTTAGATGCTTTTGATAGAGAGAAGTAGAAAAGAGTAGGGAGACCCTTGCCATTTCAGTGGGGCACCACAGACTCTTAATAACCCATATCCACACATAATATTATACGAAAGAAACTTGGTCTGTCTGTCTGTTACCTTTTCACGCCTAAACGGCTTAACTGATATCTATGAAATTTTGCTCACAGGTTGACCATGACCGGGGTTAGGACATATAAAACTCTTTATTCCGGTGCTAAGATCCCGTGGGATAATATCCGACACATAAGGGCGAAACCGCGGATAAAAAATATTTTCAATAAGGACCAACCTCGTCCAGAGATGCTCCCAACACCGAACACGCACACCGACACAAGTACCACACACTCGCGCAACATCCTCGCACACGGTGCGCCTGCGACTGTCGATCGCGGTCTGTCCCGAGCCTTGCGCGAATGTTGTTATGATTCGATGACATCCGCTAGTCTTGAATGGTTCTCAAAGTTTTACAAATAGACCACTGTTAGAAAGATTGTTTTTGATGGATATGGTTTTGTTCTAGGAGTTTTTTATTAACAATCAGGGGGAAAAAGAAATTGAGAATTTGTAGTGCTGTTTAATTTCGGGCTGTTTTCATAAGGGATATTCAATGACATTGTTTGTGGTTGTAGGAAAAATTGATTGACGGCACGGTTGGCGCAGTAGTTAAGCGATAGACTGCTGAAAAAAAAGCTTTGGGTCAGCGTTATTCAAGTTTAATTTTTCTTTGTACATGCTAATGACATCATCCTTTTTATTGAAATCATTCTTTTTCTTTCTACTGAATGTCAAAGCAAGCAATATGTACTTGTTGGAATCCCAACCCAACTAAATGTTCCTAAAGTAATCACTAGCGTGCGCTTTCGGTAGCCATTTTTATTTGAATGTCTCGTTCACTTTCCTCCGGGGTCAGCCCACGACAGGTCGACAACGTGCTCGTCTCGCCTACTTGATTGATAGTGATTATTGGTGAGAATATTATATCTCCTTATTTTCAAGAACTAGCTGTTTCCTTACCTACAAGACGCCGTCCACTATTACACAACCCCACCGTACTTTAATTTAAGATATGCGTTAAGTACTATATTACGCATGCCAAATCCACTGCTACTTCAACTTACGGGCTGTTTTCAGAAACATACAACCAATGATGAAGTTTAAACTTAGCCTATTAACACTGTTTCACACACATTTTCACTCAAAGAACCTTCCACAAAGACGCCAAACGGCCCAAAAATATCACTAAATCATCCAATTTCCTGAATTCCATACTTCGCTAGTCCGCCCGTAATTCAGCGACAAATAATAGTATCAATAACCCGCCGGGGTGCCGCAAGGCGCTCTCCTAGGACCGGTAAAGTTCTAACAATGCGGGCTTGGACAAAGGCATTGATATCCAAGTTGCGACGGCTTTGTACAACTTGTCCAGCCGGATATTTTTATTGGATTACAGATTTAATAGTACAATATGAGTTTGGTACTTATTATTACATTTTTCCGCGATTTTCAATGCCTTTGTTGCATTGTTGGGGTTTGGTTTCTTTGATGTGAATATGAATTTTCTTTCACAAGCACGATGTGACCTTTGTTGAAATTATTTTTCTTTGTGCGTTGTGTTTCTATGAATTATAGCAATTCTACAACGTAGAAAAATAATTTACAATGTGTTTTTGGCTTGTCAAATGTTTCACAAATCACCTGCTGGAAAAAAACGTTTCCAGGTCATACTTAGTTAAATGGTATATTATTCGTTTGTAAGAATAAAATCGTGACTCTAGGAAGAAAATTGTCCCACAGTAATATAAAAATTACGCCCCCCCAGCTGGATAGACCGACAACCTTAAAAAGTTGCATGGGACAGACTGGATGCGGAAGGTGGAGGACAAGATATTGTGGCGCAGCCTGGGAGAAGCTTATGTCCAGCAGCGGACTACGATACACTGATTCATTTGATTGAATAAAATCATCACTTACAGCAAGTTTGAGAACCGTACAGGTTTAGAATTGAGCGAACGTGCCACCTTCTTAACATAAGCACTTTTTGCAATAGATAGAGGTGTAGGTATACTTGATATCATTGATCATAACGTCATACTTTCATGCCTTGTATCAGTCCACTTCTGAACATAGCCAAAACAACAATAAATTATCCTTCGACTCGGGGAATCCTGTTACCGTCATCATGGGGGATTATATACTGTAAGGGGTCCGTGTCCATATAAATAACCGGGTCGGGTAAATAAAACATATATTCATGATTTAGGAATTATTATTCATATAGTCAGCTTTGCGTTTTTTACATGATGACGCTCTCCGTCAGCTCACCAAGCTGAGTTTTTGCTATTTTCTAATCTTCTAACTTCGAAACAGCGTTTATTACGGAATCTTATGCCATTATCTTATAAATACTCTGGGAGGTTACATGGAAACGCCATGTAGGGTAAAGCCTCTACACATGGGACATAGCTAGGCCTCTTCTCGGTAAGAGGGAGTGGGCCGTTATCCACCACGCGGGCCCAGTGCGGGTTGGTAGATGTCACATGTCTTCGTTTTTTGTTTTTTGGATTCTAGGGCATGCCGGTTTCCTCACGATGTTTTCCTTCACCGTTTTAAGAGCAGTGATGATTAAATAAATTACACAAAGTAAAGCGGCTGTCTCGGTTTAAACCTTCGACCTACAACTCGAAAAATCGCGACAATTACCACTGGGTCACCACTACTCTGCATCTCTACCTTACCTGCCATAATATGCGGCATTCAAGGCTTGTGGTGGCACAGTTCATTCTATCTTGGTAATCATACTATACCAAACCAAGTGCTAGAAAGTATGAAATTACTAACAGCCGCAGGTCAAAATGTTCATTAACAGAATTTGAAGCAATTTTTCATTTGTTTTAGCATATAGTCGGCAATCCTGGTACGGAGGTAGACTTATTATCTGCACGAAGTCAGGTGCAAAACTTAGCTAATAAAAAATGTGTGCAGTATTAGGTATCCATGTTGTCATTGTATTGTTTATTCCATATAACAGTTACGTCAGTTATAAACAAATTACGCGATGGGTGTCGCAACATAAGTCTGTGAATAGGAAGAGCAATTTGTTGTCTACTGTGACTGTTAAAATATTAATAACGAGCTCCTGCCCGCGACTTCGTCTGCGTTAAACTTCTTTTTTTAACTTAGTAATAAAATATTATATATCCTATGACTCCCGGAAATACAGTCGCTTCCCATTAGGAAATAATTTTCTGAATCGGATCTGTAGTTCCGAACATATTACCTTTTAGGTACATACTAACTTAAAAAATTTACCTCTTTATAATAGGTAATACGGGCTGGTGTCCGCAATGCCACGTCAATGCGCGTATTTTTCTTTATAATATTAAGTATACGGTCTGAAAGAAAGAAAAAGTATTTATTGCGACTCGTACAGGAAGATCACAAACCTCGAAGAAAAACCTCAAAGATAGTCTGGAGAGTCAGGGCACCCGCTAGGAAATAATTAATGATTAAACGAACATATCTGTACCTGAAGTTCTATTATACTGAATACGAGCGCCGAGTCCGAAGAGAATGGTAATTTCGACATGTAATTACGCTAATTGTCACCACACATGCAATTGGTTGAGAAAAAAAAAATGTTATGTAATCTAACTATTGAAGCACTGCAGGGCAAAGGTCTCTCTCTCCCTTTCCCACACAATTCTGTCTTTTGCGAGGGCCAGCCAGTCTCTACGGTAGGAGTCATGCTCGTCCCGCCATCTCCGTCTAGGCCTGCCGAGATGGCGAAAAAAAAATTATATAAAATGTTTCTTTATCTATGGCAATTCAAATTGATATACCCACATAACTTTTTTTACCTACTACGCTTCACTAGGAAATAATAATAATTTCAAAGGGTCGCCGTTATCGAAATCGATAAGAAGGACGATTATATACATACGAGTAGACTTAATGGTTGACTTATTTTCAGATCTATAGTTACTACGACAGGGGCCCGTGTCTAAATAATAACAGTAGCACAGGTCGATCGATCAGGTTAAGCTACGCTTGCCGCGGTTGGTCTATGGAAGGGTGACCATCTTTACATACCGAGACCCCTCCGTGCTTCGGAAAGCACGTTAAGCCGTTGGTCCCGGCTGTCATTCGTGGATCTTTGATAGTCGTTACGGGTAGTTAGAAGCCAGAAAGTCTGACAACCAGTCTTCGCAAGGGGTGTCGTATTACCCGGTAACTGGGTTATGCAGGTCAGATAGGCAGTCGCTCCATGTAAAATACTGGTATTCAGCTGCATCCGGTTAGACTGGGAGCTGACCCCAACATACCTAGTTGGGAAAAGGCTAGGCAGATGATGATAATGAGTTACTACGACCACAAAATCTGCAATGAATATCTGTAAGAGATTGTCTATAGAAAATTACATTGTTCTACATTTGTAACTAAAAGTGAGCTTGTAAACTTGGGTTTACAAGCTCACTTTTACTTACAAAGAGATTTGGATCTCTTTGTTCGATAAGTAGGATTTACTTAAACCATTTCCATCATTCATAATTTCTCGTGCCTTTATCCCAATTTATTTGGGTTTGCCGTTTTTTTCTTCCATACTTCTAAGTATGGAAGAAAAGCTATGTATGACAGTTTTGACCCTTAGTTCACTGGACTTATTTTGTTGCTAATTACCTCTAGTATAACCCCTTTCGAGGAACACGTCGAGTTTCCCTGTCAACCTGTAACCCCTTTCATAATTTTTCGATTTAGTGTCATGAAATTTTTACGCTGTAGTTCTAGTATTATATGCTGAGTTCATGTTTACACTTTGCGCACTGGTAATTTTTTCCCTGTAAGATTGCTTAAAGTTCATGCATTTTAAGATAGTTAAAAATATGTACAAGTATCAAAAGGACCAAAAAATACTTCAAAAAACAACACCGTCTCATCAACACATAAATCCAAACTCCTGCAAGATTCCTTACCTTAATGAATCAAGACTAAACGAATACCCTTTACACTTATTTAAATTCTGAATGATGACTTTAAAAAAACAAAAGCCGACCAATCAGCGTACATTATTCACAATTACACAGTCCTCATTTCTTCGCGCTTACCTCTAAGGAGGTTTAATTTATTTTTTCCACACCACCAGGGCGAGGCGCCCCGGTGGGACCACATGCTGTGAACGCAAAGGATTTATTTAATTCTTTAGGGTTCCTTTAACATTTATACAGAATAGAATATTACACATTGAAATGTACTTAATCTGCCTGGAAAAATCGGAATTTATAATGGAGCAGTGGTGACCCAGTAGTAAGTAGAATTTCATATCTTGTTGGCCCAAAACTTTGCCACGTCAACACACTACTAAACTTCTAATCTGCATTCGCGACATATTCGCCAAAAAATTATACAAATATGAGTTTATGGAAAAATAACTTTAATTCCTACACAATAAAGTTCAGTTTACGCTACAACTTCAAACATTTTTATTACTTTTTCAATAGTGCTAGTCACTCTGAAATTAATTTAATTAAAGTTGATATTTGTTTAACTTGAAATAACGTCAATTTGAAACAAAAATACAATTTGAATATAGGTGGTTTGCAGACTTATCTATCTGCTCTACAGAGTCAATTTAAGTTAGCTAGCGATATCCATATCAAAATACGATAAAACAAAATAGAAATTAATTTGATGATGTTATTTTGTGGGGTCAATGACCCCTGGTAGTGTTGTTGCAGTATGAGTAGAGAAAATCTGTTTTCTTTTGTTTTAACATATTCAGACGTTGATACCCATCACGTTTGTGAAATTTACACTAAAACAACTGTATTTAAACTGATATTTCAAGTGCACAAAACCCTGTGACTATTCTGCAACACTACCTGCGGTCAGTGTCATTCTAACGGATGCGTTCCGTATGCTACATTATTATACTATCGTTCACAAACGCAACACTAAGGGCCTTATTTATAGTTAGTTAGTTATTAGCCTGTGATGTCCCACAGCTGGGCAAAGGCCTCCCTACTCTCTTTCCACTTCTCTCTGTTCAAAGCTTCTAAGGACCAGTTTTATGTATAAATGACTAGCTGCGCCCCGCGGTTTCACCCGCATAATTTTCGATCCCGTAGGAATATCGGGATAAAAAGTATTATATATGTTAATCCTGGTTATAAACCATCTGTGTGCCGAATTTCATCCAAATCCGTTTAGTAGTTTTTGCATGAAAGAGTAACAAACATCCATCCATCCATACAAACTTTCACGTTTATAGTATTAGTAGGATGATTAAAGATAAATGACATTCAAACGTCAAAAATGTATGGTTAAACAGTCGCTAACCACTACTTAACTATAAGCGACGTTTACGAATAAAGGGGAAAACCACTAACCACTACGAACCCATAACAGCCTAATAAAAGCTTAGTATAATTCTATCAAAATAACACAAACTACTGACCCTCATCACGACACACGACTCACGCTTGACCGATTCGCATTGTTTTGATGTCCCACCGAGGATATAATGTTCTTTACACTTAATAAGTGTCTCGGGTTCAAACAGGTCGGCCTGTCCGCATCTTAAAGCAAACTCTCCCTTAAGTCTTGAAAAACAGAGTGTATTTTTGGGTACACCATTGTTAATTACGATTTCAATTTTAGTATAATTTGAAGTGGCTCGAAAGACCAGCTCGGTGTTGCTAAGCCAGGTATGCTCTGTAAGCTTGTTATTGTTCCAAAAGGGTACGTTTTCCTTTCGAGTTTAATTCGGAATGCTGGTATTGAATTAATTATTTAGATTTTTGGATATATTTTCCTGTGACTTGGAAGCGAGCTGTAAATAAAAAATCTCGGTTGTATTTTTTTTAATCAGTGAAACATTTTTGTATCTAATTAAAAATGCCTCATGAAATCGTGCTAAATATTATTATGATTCTCTTATTAGAGTAACAGATAGTCATCTAAAAATATTATTGTTTTAGTTTTAAATCGGATGTGTAGTATATAAACAGTCTGTAAGGTTCCCACTGCAAGGACACAAGCCTCCTCTCTGTGAGAGAGAATGGGCTGTAATCTACCATGTGGGCCCAGAGCGAGTTGGTGGTGGTCACGTTTCTTCAAATTTGCGGTTCTAAAACAGGCAAGCCCTCTACACACTGTCACAGGCAAGCCCGGCAAAGCAGACGACAACCTCACAGGTTGAACTGCGAGATGGCATAAAAAAAAAAAAAATAGCACCGACTACGGTCTGCGAGCGCGAGTACATACGAATCGGTGTCCATGGAGTTTCATGCCCGTTTTTCTCCATAGGTACCTACTACGCTTTGGAATGGGCAACTAGCTTCATCTTTTTGACTGACCGACCCTTGACAATTCAAAAGTGCCTGTAATTGGTTACCGTAAAACCGACAAAAAAAAACGGAGGAGTTTCTCAAGTCGACGCGTATATATTTTATGACCACGCATAACTTTTTACAGAGTAGTCCGATTTTGATATTTTTTTTATTGGAAAGAGTATACCCCAAAGTTGGTCCTATATAAATTTGAAAAATTCCAACCCTAAGGATGGGAAAATAGGGGTTATTTATTATTCACTCACAGATTTGAATGTTGAGTTGTGTATTATTACTCTACTCAGTGCCACATATGCCTGCCCTTTGGCAAACAATTAGTAGATTATAGCCGCAAAACATTATAAAATAAAAACTTTTTAACAAAAAAGTTAAACCGCCGAAATAACTGAAAAGCAAAAAATAATAAACCTTTTTTATTTAACCTTAATAACTAAGTTCTTAATCTAATGTAAGAATACCTTTATAATTTTGAGTCGGCGCCGTTTAAATTTAAGGCAGTAATCTTTGTTTATTGATTGTTTGGCGCCGACTCAAAATTACTTAGGTATACTTACATTAGTTTTAGTATTAAGGTTAGTTTAGTTATTAAGGTTAAATAAAAAAGGTTTATTATTTTTTGTTAAATGTCAAATTTCATAGCAAAATGTTAAGCAGCTAAATTCACATAACCAGCATGCCATAATGATGCATTTAAGCGCTCTCGTCTGACTGTAAAGGGCTCTACACACTGTCACAAGCCGCGTCACTTCATACTGGCAGTCTAATCCGTCGGTTACACGATTACCCGAGTTAATGCCGTCGGCTTTAGTGTGAGGACCCATTACTTACTAGTACTTGATGTGCCTTTATGCTAGGTTTAAGCGCTGAGGGTTTAATTATGGTCAGAAGCTTGAAGAAAGAAATGAAAATCTTTAACAGCTCAGGATAGCTTTTACCACTACCCTGGTTGCGTAACACACTAATCACTATCTGAATCATTTCGAAGGATATTATATAATTATTTAATAAATAATAAAAAGTGTTTATTTCTCACTACAAGCCAAAAAAAAAATACAAACAACATACAAGAAATAGCTGACGATTTTTTGGCTGTGGATCGCTGGTGCCTGTGGTAGGTAGTAACACCTGTAATAAAGCACACCAAGTCCCCATCTGTTCATGGTTACATATTTGATAGCTTACATAATATCACAGAAAGTAACAAAAATTTCAAACAATTAGTAAGCTTGCATAATCCATTGCTTCATATGTTCGAAAAATGTGTCTGCTCAACAAAGTAAATAACGCAATGAATGTAGTTGAACTGTCAAAATGAAACCGATAGCTACTGATAGTGTGTTACGCAACTACCCCGCTGAAGTGTTCATGGTATTAGTGGATCAGTACCAGCCCGGAATGTGGAACTGTGCCCTGTGTTGGCTCGCCACCCATTAAGTGCGAAATTTCGATGTACTATACATACACCTCTACCTAATCCTTTGGGGAATATAGTCGTGATGTTATGCTAATTGATTAATAGGAGTACCTAAATTAATCGACTACTATTAGTCAATCGTGGCCCAGTGGGAACGGCCCAAACTTACGAGTTGTAGGTAGTGGGTTCGAACCCAGGTAGGCGCTTTACTTTTGTGAAAATACAATATCAATGTAATTACCTACGTTATGTTTATATTTTTAATTTAACTTTTCCTTATGTTCTTTATTCTCGTGTAATTCAGATTCGTAATTTATTTGTGAATGATGTGCATGCCTATAAGTCCACACAGAATCCCATCGTAAATGTCTGTACATGTGTTATTTGTAAATAAGTTGTTGGTGTGCCTATATCACACAAAATAAATAAATAAAATAATTTCATCACCACTGCTCTCAAAGCGGTGAAGGAAAACATCGTGATGATCCGTCATGTCCTAGAAACAAAAATTCAAAGACACTCGTAAGTAGTGTAAGTAGCAGCTCCCTTCAAAATGGTTGAGCTGAATGGTGGTAATCTATGCGTCATGTTCGTGAACGGGCGCCGTCAGTAGGGAGTCAACTCTTTGCTGCCATGGCTTATTTTTTATTTAATTTTATATTTGAATTGTTTTTTTTTTATCTGTTCATTACGGACGCTTATAATGTTCTGCATCGTTCTCACATGCATAATTTCTAACACGAATGATGTAACCAATACTTTGTAACCATATTATTCTGATTTAAAAGAGTGTCCATGGAGTTTCTTGCCCGTTCTTCTCCATAGGTACCTACTACGCTTTGGAATGGGCAACTAGCTTCATCTTTCTGACTGACCGACCCCTTGACAATTCAAAAGTACCTCTAATTGGTTTAATTGAAATACCGAAATACTTTGAGTTTGAGTTTTGAGTTTGAGTGGCATTTACCACTTGGCCACCACTGCTCATAATGATATGTACATTGACCAGTGAGGTAATTGCATAAGACACATTCATTGCGGTATTTACGTTATTGAGCAGACAATTTTTTCGAACATGTGAAGCAATGGATTAGCAATATCCTTCAAAATTTTTCAGATTGTGATTTTCACAATTAGGGTGCTAGTTTATTTTCTAATTACGGTGAAAGTAATAATGTCGGCTCTATTGTACTCCAAGTTCTAAACAATTGCTATTTATATAACACATCCTGTCATAGTCGAAGTAAAACAATGAAAACCGCTCGTGTGTTAATTAAAGCATTTGTTCTAGGCGATCCTACTATTTAATTAGGTACAAATTATTAACGTCCACTAGGCTTATCCCCTGTATTATCTATTTAATATTATAAACTAGCGCAATGTGGGTATACGGATACAGTCCTCTGACTAACCCTTCCGGGCATCGAGGCGTGATGTTATGCATGTTTTCCGACCGACGAGAGAAGGCGTTCTTGACACCTGTCAGTTTCATATAAACGTGTTTTGCGAATTTGGTCTTTAGATATTATCTACTAGAATTGTACATTGATAGATGTAAGGAACGCATTCTTTCGACGGCTGGACTGTAATATTATTAACCAGCTAATTGGTGGGTATGCACATACAGTGAGGTACACCTCTGGCCTCTGAACAAGAATTTTCACGCGTACGAAGTCGCGGGTGGAAAGTAGCTGAAAATAAAATGTTACTTCTATGTCTGACATCAATTCTTCAAGCAATAATTACCTCACGATTGACAGCTGTAAATTCCAAGTGACAGCTCTGAAAAAAGGAATTGCTATCCTTAAAAATAACTGCCCGGAATGAGGTTAAGAGAATTTTCTTTTTCCTACTGGCCTACGTAGTCCCACTCCTGGGCAAAGGACTCCCTCCACTCTTTCCATCTTCCGCGAGCCCCCGCGTCCTCTTTACAGTTTTGGAACTGATCCAGCTCGTCCCGCCATGTCCTACGTAGTCGTAACCCCGTCCCACTATCTCAGGGCAGCAGTTCTGTGCTTCCCACAGATAATAAGATATCTAATTCACAAAATAATTTGTAGTATTAATATAATTCCTTTACTAACACAACGCTTCGCTAATAAATTCTAACCGAACTATCTGATTTAATAATAATTTATTTGGATCGCATTAATCGTTTTTGCTGACGCCACAGAAGGCTCACGTACGCGATTAGCATCAGTTTATCTAATGGTGAATGTTTTATGCTGTCTCTACGTAGCGTTGGCATAAGTCTGTGTATTTGTCAGATTAGCAGGAGTTATTTAGATCTTCATTTGTTTTGAAATGTTACTTAGTCATCATAACCTATATTCATACACGTTGCTTAAAGTTTAGTAGTGATTAGCGACTGTTTAACCATACATTTTTGACGTTTGAACGACACTTAACTTTAACCATCGTTTATAAATAAACCCCCTTATGACTAGCATTTCCCAACTGTAAATATATTGACGTAGCGGTTGCAACCAGTTTGAATTGAAGCCCCATTTAAGGTCAAAAGCAGGAAACTTTTCCTCCACAATTTGGTGATCCAAACACAATTTGGTGACCAAGCAGAAATGCTAAAAGCTCTTATATTTACATATCTTTGGTAATACTAATAACAAGTTTAAATATGTATACCTGTAATAAAATAACTTCACGCCTAGTATTCCTCGAAGGGTATAGGCAGACGTGTACCTATAGTATACCTACATTTTACCTGCTTAAGTACAATGTAATAGGTTGTGGCGAGCCTATTGCCATCAACCGAGCACAAATCAGGCTCCGGGCTGCTACTCAGAAATTCCAGACGGACAGAAAAACGGACACTGCCCGACCCGGGAATCGAACCCAGGACCTCATGCTCGGCAGTAGCGCTTGTGATCACTTTGCCAACGAGGCAGTGTCGTATAATTTACTTTGAATAGCGATTTACTCGTACAACCAACTTTAAAACATGTCTCTCCTTTGTAAGAAGCAGTGTACACCAAAAGCAGTAACATACCAACATCGTGCAAAGCACCCATCAACACTAAAGTTTTAAGTGCCTTTAATTTCGCACCTCGCCTACAAAGACTAAAGCACTGAAAATAACAAGCAATTAGCTGTAAAGCGACCAATTTAACTTAATACGCGGCAAAATCTGGAACTACGTATAAATTGTACGGCATTTGACTTAATATTGACGTTTGCCAAAGAAAGTGGCGCCATCCTGAAATGTCAAGATATATTGGTAGAGAATGATGACGTCATAAAAACACGGTATCCTGCAGTAAAGGCTAGATCAATAATTCGCGTTTGGAAAGAAATGCTTGAAGGAATTGGCGTGATTTTGACTTCTTATTATTGAATTGTTTCGTAAGAAAGCTGCGATGTTGGCATTTATATTTTGTAGAACATTTACTAAGTTATTCCGATTGTACTATACAGATTAAAACAAGTGGCAATTATGACCAGTGCGCATTGCGTAAGTTTAAAGTAATCATCAGGCTTAAAAAACAACGTACTCGTAGAGTACCTAACAGATTCTTTACATGTGAAATGTTTTGAAATTTTGTATGCATAATAATAATCAACTGTACAAATATAAAACTTAAAATTTCAAAAATTAAAACTTAAAAATAGTGTACAATTATTATGGTGAAAAACTTTTCTCATTTACTGTACTAAGTGAAAAAGCACAAAAAAAAAGTTATTGAATTAATCGAATCGGGGGCGTGTCGGCCACAGGTGCCTCGACCACTGGGGGCCTAAGCCACGGACCCAACAAACTAACAGTAGGAATTAAACTTTCATTTTGACAGTTCAACAAAATTCATTGCGCTATTTACGTTGTTGAGCAGACTTTTTCGAACATTTATGAAGCAATGGATTAGCGACATCCTTCAAAATGATTCAGATTGTGATTGATAGTGTGTTACGCAATTAGGGTGCAGTTTTTATTTGTTATGGACAATAGAAGTCAGTTTGAGTTCTCGCTGACAATTCACCGTAAAATTTTATAAGAATAGCATTCGATTCTGCCTGATAGTCCCTTGACTTCTCACGTTGCGTTTAGGAAAGCGCCGGGGTAATTAATTCAAATTATAAGATCGATATAATTTTATGAATTAGTCATTCAATAGGTTTAGATGAACTTAGTGCGTCGTATGATTTTTTGATGATTTTAATCCTGTAGTCTTGGTATTAATAATTTCTTGGTCCTTATCATCTTCATCAAAAGATGAATGGACGGTGTGAGGAGTGATATGAAAGACAAGGGAGTGAATGATAGCGTGACAGTCCCAGTTCTTACACAAATGTTCTTAGTAGATGTTCTTAGGAGATGTAATCAATTTATGGGGAGTGGCAGCCATGACAACTGCCATGGCCCACTCACAATGGTCCACCTGAAAGAGTGAGGGCAGAAACCAAACCCTCTAACATAGAAAATAGCGTGATAGTTGAAACAAGTAACATTAGATAGCGTGATAGTTGTAACAAGTAACATTAGATAGCGTGATAGTTGTAACTAGTAACATTAGATAGCGTGATAGTTGTAACAAGTAACATTAGATAGCGTGATAGTTGTAACAAGTAACATTAGATAGCGTGATAGTTGTAACAAGTAACATTAGATAGCGTGATAGTTGTAACAAGTAACATTAGATAGCGTGATAGTTGTAACAAGTAACATTAGATAGCGTGATAGTTGTAACTAGTAACATTAGATAGCGTGATAGTTGTAACTAGTAACATTAGATAGCGTGATAGTTGTAACAAGTAACATTAGATAGCGTGATAGTTGTAACTAGTAACATTAGATAGCGTGATAGTTGTAACTAGTAACATTAGATAGCGTGATAGTTGTAACAAGTAACATTAGATAGCGTGATAGTTGTAACTAGTAACATTAGATAGCGTGATAGTTGTAACTAGTAACATTAGATAGCGTGATAGTTGTAACAAGTAACATTAGATAGCGTGATAGTTGTAACTAGTAACATTAGATAGCGTGATAGTTGTAACAAGTAACATTAGATAGCGTGATAGTTGTAACAAGTAACATGAGATAGCGTGATAGTTGTAACTAGTAACATTAGATAGCGTGATAGTTGTAACAAGTAACATTAGATAGCGTGATAGTTGTAACAAGTAACATTAGATAGCGTGATAGTTGTAACAAGTAACATTAGATAGCGTGATAGTTGTAACAAGTAACATTAGATAGCGTGATAGTTGTAACAAGTAACATTAGATAGCGTGATAGTTGTAACAAGTAACATTAGATAGCGTGATAGTTGTAACTAGTAACATTAGATAGCGTGATAGTTGTAACAAGTAACATTAGATAGCGTGATAGTTGTAACTAGTAACATTAGATAGCGTGATAGTTGTAACTAGTAACATTAGATAGCGTGATAGTTGTAACAAGTAACATTAGATAGCGTGATAGTTGTAACAAGTAACATTAGATAGCGTGATAGTTGTAACAAGTAACATTAGATAGCGTGATAGTTGTAACTAGTAACATTAGATAGCGTGATAGTTGTAACAAGTAACATTAGATAGCGTGATGTTTGTAACAAGTAACATTATATAGCGTGATAGTTGTAACAAGTAACATTAGATAGCGTGATAGTTGTAACAAGTAATATTAGATAGGGGCAGGAAAATGATGATGAACATTTTGGCATTTTGCTGTAGTCCATACTCACCACCAGTTGTGAATGGTGTGGCGGTGAAGGGCAGGGTTTTGGTCCTTCATCTGTTTTTTCTTCTTCATGTCACCATGTCACTGGCAAGACTTTTCTCAGACCTTGTTGGGTCAGTGCAGAGGCCATTTTGACTGCAAGTTTTGGGAAACAGAAGGCGGGATAGAAGGTCTTGTGGCTAAGTAATAACAGCCGCACGGGTCGATTGGTCAGGTTAAGCTACGCTTGCCTGGTCCGTGGATGGATGACCATCTTCACATACCGAGACCCCTCCCTGTCTCGGAAAGCACGTTAAGCCGTTGGTCCCTGCTGACATTCGTGGATCTTTGACAGTCGTTACGGGTATTTAGAAGTCCGAAAATCTGACAAGCAGTCTTACCAAGGGATATTGTATTACCCAGTATCTGGGCTGTGGAGGTCTGATAGGCAATCGCTCCATATAGAATACTGGTATTCAGCTGCATCCTGTTAGACTGGAAGCCGACCCCAACATATTTAGGAAAAGGCTAGGCAGATGATGGGGGCAGGGCAGAAGGTGGAACATAGTTTGCGGCATAGCACCATGTCTACACTCTGCTGCCATTCCATTATGAAACTGCTAATTACATTCATCCTGTCCCAAATAATTTATTTGCAAGCTTTTTTCGAATCATAGAACTGCGCAGCGAGTGATCGCGTGTTTTCAGCTGTTACCCTCAATAATATGCGAACTGTATAGTCAAGAACATTCAGATATTGCACATTGTCTTCGAACTCATAAATCTTGGCCGTTTTATCGTTTCGTGACTTCGTTTTGGCAGTTTTTTCCGATATTATATGAAGTCGATTCCAACTTGTACGGATTGGATAAGAAGTTATTATTGTTGCTGCAAATAATGTGGTATGTATGGGGCTTATTTAGGATTTATTGTTAGGTAAATGTGCTTTTAAGGGTGGTGGAAAGAGTGCATAGTGCATGGAGTGTGTTTTTAGCACTTATTGTGGATTTCAGCAGGATTCTCCTGTCTGCTAATATCAATCATAATACGAACGAACGACGTAAGATGAAGAACGACGAATTGGATTTTATTATCTGAAAATGAATAAATGAGGATGGTGATGATTAATATTATGGAACATACTTATTTTCTAGACGTTATTTCAATTGCATTAAAAATGGTAAGTGGGAGTGTGGAGACTCCTAAGACAAGCAATCCCTTGCTTAAAAGGTGATCTCCAAATATATGTATCTAAATGTCCATTGTAATTGTTTTTTTTTTTTTTATGGGAACTACAGCCAGCATGTTGGTCAAAATGCAACTGCACTCTGGACTTTGTATCAATGTCGGAGTCAATGGGGGACAGTGGTGGCCCAGTAGTATTGGCCCCAACTTACAAGTTGTAGGTCGAACCGAGACAGTCGCTTTACTTTGTGTAATTACTTTCACCACCACTGCTCTCAAAACGGTGAAGGAAAACATCGTGAGAAAACTGGCATGTCCTACAACCAAAACATGTGACATCTACCAACCCGCACTGGGCCCGCGTGGTAGATTACAGCGAACTCCCTCTAGAAGAAAGGAGGCCTGTGTCCCAGGAGTGGGGACATTATAGGCTGAATATTGGAGTCAATGGAAGTCCTATGTTTAACTGAGGGGCAGTATATCTATAAAGCTATACACATAATGACACTGAAAACTATCTTGTCGATGACATTGGCAAAGAAAACTGAATACTACCGACAGTGAACCCGCCATGTTATCATAAGATCCACCACTTTTCAGCCAACCGCCTCCTTCAACATTACAACCCATTTACCCAAAATACCACACACACACACATGCTATCTCAGATCCTACATATAGCAAAGTATCAGAGAAAACAAAAGAACAAATACCAGCAAATGTCCGTATAAATGTATTCCAGCAAACGTTCAGTTCGCGTGTCGTGGCACCATTTGATAGGCGTATCACGAACACAGACGCTTTATGACGTGCACAGCAAATCACTGTGTTTTACACATTCGGTGTATCGTGTTGGTATTTTTGGAAGAGGTTTTTCAAAGCGGTGTTTGAATGGTTGAGATTTTTTCGTACGTGTATGATTTTTTTATGCGGTTAGGCATACTAGGACTGGATTTGCTTCAGTCAATGTTGTATTGATCCTATTTCCGATGTAGGCATAGTTGGCGCCATTATCGACAATCATTGAAATTACAAATAGGTGATTCGAAGGGGCAACACTGGTTTTGACGTCTGTCATTTTATGTGAGCTGTCAAATTAATGTCAACCACTTATAAAGTTGTCTAAAAATAAAAGGCCCGTTTTGACATTTGACAATGCGTTCCTGACACCTGTCAGTTTCATACAAACGAATACGTGTTTTGCGAATTTAATCTTTATTAACTACTAGAACTGTCAATGTCAAAAGGGGCCTTGTATTTTTTGACAACTTCAGTTTGTTTTTTAAACCCGGATAGTAATTTGACAGCCGCAATGTCAAACTCCTATTCCAGAAAAAAAGAACACAAAGGACTTAAATGTCAGATTGCTATCTGGGATTAAAAAATGAACTGCAATTTTTTCGTCCATGTTGAAAAGGGCTATTCAATTAAAAGTCGATGTTATTGTACACGTCGTTCAATATTTATTATTCATCCCTAACAGGCAATAATGTATTTTTTTCTTTGTTCATCCCATAGAAATGTAACTTTCCTATATCTATGGTTCATCCTTATAATATCAGCTACAAGAAATCCTATGCTGGACAAAGGCCTATCTAAAGCATTGCCGTACCGTGGGATCTTACATTTTACCTCCCTCATCCTAATTACGTAGTACATATATGAGTACTAGCAGCGCCCCGCGGTTTCACCCGCATAAGTTTCGATCCCGTCAGAATATTGGGATAAAAAGAATCCTATGTGTTAATCCTGTCATAAACTGGTTATAAACTATCTGTGTCCCAATTTTAATTCAAATCCGCTCAGTAGTTTTGGCGTGAAAGAGTAACAAACATCCTTCCATCCATCCATACAAACTTTCGCGTTTATAATATTAGTAGGATATTTTCTCTTCTTACTTGGTATATAAATACGTTTTCATCTATGACTTTACCAACATCAGCTGAATATACCGCTGTCAGTCCCTAAGAAAAGCAAGCGTAATGGTATCAAAATAAAGGAGAAGGGTACAGATCAGTGCTAATGGGGTGCGAACTCATTTATCAACATTGTCACCTTTTGCAGTATCACGCGGAGTAATCGGGGGTTCGTATTTCTTGATAATGTTTTCTCAGGTTAGAAGAGTTATTAACTTGGTATCATTCACCTTAATCTAATTCTGCTTTTATGTTTTACTGAAATTGTTTATTCTGTAAATATAAGGATATTGGGATAAGACACGTTATATTATAAAAAAAATAAGCAAGATGGATTCGACATTTCCTGTCTGACTACTCTTGAGAAGAAAAGGCGAATCAACATCAAGGGTCACAGTCTCTTAAAGTCCAGACATACTCTTGGTCAGATCATGTAAGGACAATGTAGATTAGTGCCTGAAATGGTCTTTTGAGGAAAGAAACACACAGATTTGAGTGGTCAGGTCCAGTCAGTGCAAGCATTTATCAGTAATCGTGTAGTTCTACTCAGAACTTGAGGAGCTAAACGACTGCTAGCTGGTGCACTTCGTCAGAGTGTATTTTGTATTTCATGGTTTTTGATACAAATATCTAGGATGACATTTTTTTACTTCTCCAGGTTCCAGACTACGTATTTGTCTAACTTAATAACGATCGGTTCTGTAGTTTAGGCGTCAAAAGGTGACAGACAGATAGTTACTTTCGCATTATAATATGTAAATATACATGAGTTATAGAAAGTATTGTTATAATGTGCTAATTATATGAATGGTACGGCTTTAATCTTTAATTAATTCGACGGCACGGTTGGCGCAGTGGTTAAGCGATTGACTGCTGCGCTGCGTGTCGCGGGTTCGATTCCCGCACGGAACAAATATTTGTATGACCTACAATTACACAGGAGAAATTCCTAGTGTGGGGCAACGTTTTTAAAAAAAAAATCTCAGAATACATTAATATTCTTGTTACCACCTAAAAAATCTCTTAGATTCTCTTTTAGATTTAGCTTATATTTTTGACTTCAAACGGTTCTGTGGTTCAGGCGTCAAAAGGTGACAGACAGATAGTTACTTTCACATTACTTATAATATTATATTAAGTAAATATACATGAGTTATAGAAACTATTGTTATAATGTGGTAATTATATGAATGGTGGTACGTCTTTAATCTCAGAGTACATTAATATTCTTGTTAACACCTAAAAAACTCATAGATTACCTTTTAGCTTTAGCTTATTTATTGACTTTGGACAGCAGCGGTAGCCCAGTGACCACCAGTATCGGCCCCGTCGGTTCGTAGGTTCGAACTCATTGCAGGCACATTACTTTGCATAATTTATTTCATCACCAATGCTCTCAAAGCGTTAAAGGAAAACATCGCGAGGAAACAAAAATTCGAAGACACGTGACATCTACTAACCCGCACTGGGCTTGCGTGGTAGATTACAGCCAACTCCCTCTCGAATAGAGGAGACCTGTGTCCCAGCAGTGGGAACATTATTGGCTGATTACGTTATTGACTGAGGGATTAAAGATTTTTTTTATTTTTATAAAACGATGCCCCACACTAGGAATTACTCCTGTATCGTGGGTGCGTTCATAAACATTTAAACTCACATACACAAACAGCCAGACCCGGAACAACTACCTGTAGGCAATACCAATATTGGTTCCGTGCGGGAATCGAACCCGCGACACGCAGCGCAGCAGTTGAACGCTCAGCCACTGCGTCAAGCGTGTCGTCAAAAGATTGGTCCTTAGATCCGTATCCGCATTTTCTAACACCTAGTAGTAGTCCTCCAGTACCTACTTGTTCATAACTAATTATAATATTTATTTTGCCGTCAGTACCCGAGGGAGATTCTAAATGCTAGTTGGGATTTATCATGATTTATACATGAGGGTTATTCCGACGATTTATCGTTGTTCATAGTGCAGGCAAATACGCTGTTAGCTTTTATTTAGGGCTGTAGCCTGCACAATATGGAGTTCTTGCTCCTTTTTGGCTATCAGCTGATTTTGAGGTAGATAGTGTGAAGGATTCGTGTTTACGGAGTTCCAAGTAGCAGTCACTTTTCAATGTTAATATTCTGTTTTCTATATGAGGTAGTGGTGGCCCAGTGGTAATGGCCGCGACTTACGAGTTGTAGGTCGTAGGTTCGAACCCAGACAGGCACTTTACTTTGTGTAAATTATTTTATCACCACGCTGCTCTCAAAACGGTGAAGGAAAACATCGTGAGGAAACCGGCGTGTCCTAGAACCGAAAATTCTAAGCCATGTGACATCTACCAACCCGCACTGGGCCCGCGTGGTAGACTACAGCCCACTCCCTCCCACCGAGAGGAGGCCTGTGTCCCAGCAGTGGGAACATCATAGGCTGATTATGTATGTAGTAATTATAAGCGTGGGGATCAAACCACATTCTGTTCTAAGAACTGCGGGGTAATTGCGTAACCCATTATAAGTAGCAATGGGTTTCATTGTGACAGTTCAACGACATTCATTGCGTTATTTACGTTGTTGGGCAGACCAATTATTCAAACAGATGATGCAATGGATTAGCAATATCCTTCAAAATGATTCAAGTTCAGATTGATAGTGTGTTACGTAATTAGGGTGCAGGTTTTAGCCCCACAGAATAACATTCCACCATATTATTGTCACTCAATTACACTTAACAATGCGAGCTCCCAATTAAAAGACAATATATTATGTTCTGCGACAGCTTTTAACTTAATTTTTAACAGGTGCTAAATAACGCGAGTCAAATTAAAACCACTCATTATTATAGGTATGTGGGTGGCTTGGAGGAACAAATGACTTTCGAGTTTATCTTAGAGGGGAAAAGGTGCTATTTAGTTTGTGTGGGACATAAGAATGTGTTAGAGTTCGAGTAATACTGTAAGCGTAAAGCGATTGTGATATTGTAGTTGCAATTTATTTTATTATTGATCAGCGATGCAAATACCTATGTATTTAGCATGGTTTACTGGGGCAATTACAATAGTGGGTATATTCGATTAGATGATAATTTCTACCAAACGCAGTGGCATTTTTATATTGGCACCGCCATTTTATATCCGACCGTCCCTTTCACTTTTGATATATAAAATCACCACTGCGTTTGGTACTAATTATCATCCAACTACCGTAATTGCCCCAGTAAACCTTACCTAATACATTACCAAACTGATATTAATTATGTCTCTGGGGACCAGAATTTTGTAAAAAGCGATAAGACTAGGTTAGAAGTGGAATACTTACAACAAAATGCTTTGACATACGATTTAGAAGTTGGAGGGGTCTTACGAAAGGTAAAAAATTACAAACCAATGAGGACTTCATTGGCTTCTTTTTTACCAATGAATATATAGTAATATAATAAAATGGTGATCTATATTTTCCTGAGACTAGAGATGCCGATGCATTCCACCAGTTTCTTTGACAAATCTTTTACTGTTCAAGCAGTACGGCTATGGAATGACTTGCCCGTGTCGGTAAGGCGTGCTCAATCGTTGTCCGCTTTCAAAATAAAAAAGCACTTCCTCTCTCCTTAACCATCATCATTATTATTTATTATTATTCTATTTATTTATTTTTATTTTTTCTTTGCTCTTGTTCATGTTTATTATTATATGTATATATTTATTTAGATGAGTAAAATATACTTTATGTATGTATTAATAGTGTAATGTAAATGGTACACCACATACTACCTACTATATTTGTATCTCCTTAATTTTTTAATCCATCCAAAGGTTGTCTTTAAAAGATCGCTCTTAGCGATAAGACCGCCCATTGTGTCACCCTTTGTAAAATTTTATATATTTTATTTATGTTCTGTAACTTTTATGGTGTACAATAAAGAGTATTCTATTCTATATTTTCATTTTCCAAATAGAAACGGCGTAGGGTCATGTTTAAATTGCATTCTCTTCGCCAAATCGCCAATCGCTCTCAGTACAACCAAGCCTCGCATATTCTCAGCACCTTTCTTCCATTAACAATCCACAGTATATCAGAGGAGGCAATGAGCCCAAAAGATGAAAAATTTCAATAGTCATAAATTTTATTTTACTTCGACTTGTTTCTGACGGCTTAATAATGACTTCTGCGTTTATGAGTTTTTAAGCTGGTTTGGTATTGTCTCTGGTGATGCGTTCTGTACTGTATATCACTGTTGACTGGTAATTATAACTACTGGTTTAACTCCTAACACTAGCATAATCAACCTAAAATGTTCCCACTGCTGGGACACAGGCATCCTCTCTGTAAGAGGGAGTGGGCTGTAATCCAAAACGCTGGTCCAGTGCTTTGGTTGGTAGATGTCACATTTTTTCGAATTTTTGGTTCTAGGACATGCCGGTTTCCTAAGATGTTTTCCTTCACCGTTTTGAGAGCAGTGGTGATGAAATAATTTACACAACTCCTAACACTACAAGAGATTAATTAATGGTAGAGCGACTGTCATAGTATGTATGAACTTGTGTTTGAAGGAACGTATTCACTGTTATGCTGACTAAGTAAGTACCTTTAATTCTAAGTTGAGCTGCACGATTACTGACAAATACGTGCGTTAACTGGCCAGGTCCACATCTGTGTTGTTCTTTCCTCAAAATACCATTTGAAACACCAATCTACATGGTCTTCACATGATCTGACCAAGATTATGTCTGGACTTTAAAAGGTTGTTTCGGCCTTTCTCCTCAGACAATTACTAATTAGACAGGAAACACCGACGCCATCTTATTTTTTTTAATTAAGTATTATGTTTTTCAGTTTTATTTTTAAACGTTGCCCCACACTAGGAATTTCTCCTGTATCGTGGGTGCGTTCACAAACATTTAAACTCACATACAGAAAAAGCCAGACCCGGAACAACTTCTTGTAGGTAATACAAATATTGTTCCGTGCGGGAATCGAACCCGCGACACACAGCGCAGCAGTCAATCGCTTAACTAGTGCGCCAACCGTGCCGTCAAATTCGTCATTTTTGTTTATTATTTATTTATTTAAAACAAAATTGGCGTGCTTAGTGCTTTATCATCATCTGCTGAGCTTTTATCCCAATTATGTTGGGGTCAGCCTCCAGTCTAACCAGATGCACCCAAATACCAGTATTTCACATTGAGCAACTGCCTATCCGACCTCCACAACCCAGTTAGGTACTTGGTTTTACAATACGATAAAGTAATTTTATAGGATAATAATTACCTTCAATACAATTTCCAATTAACCAGTACATTGCAACAAGTGAAATGAAGCTCAAAGATAACCCGCCTCAATCCTTCACTGTGTATTTATCTTACAATTCAATCAATATCCTTGAACAAGAGCCCAATTATTCCCATCACTTGCCGCGGCGATGCTTGTTATAACAGTATGTTTAATTTTATTAATTAAATGTCATCGTTGATGAATTAAATGATGTATGATCAGAGAGAAAACTGATTTCTTTGTTTAAAACTATGTAGCCACTGCCTCCGACTTTGTCTGCTTAAAATTTCTTGTTTTAACTAAAACATACATCCTATGACAGTAGGTAATAACTGTTGCTTCCCATTAGTGAAAGAATTCGAACAAATCGGAATCGGGTCAGCCAGGCAAATGCGTAAAAACTATCAGTGGCAATTGCTTTTATTTTGACAGTTCAACTATATATTGTTGAACATTGCGTTGTTTACGTTGTTCAGCAGACAGCGAAATTTTCGAACATATGAAGCAATGGATTAGCAATATCTTTCAAAATGATTCAGATTATGATTGATAGTGTGTTACGCAATTAGGACGCTGAATAAAGTTGGAATCACTAGCAGCGTTGTGCCACCTACTGCTCAGTATAGGCCCGTAGGACCGTATCATAAATACTTACTTTAGCCATATCTTGTACACAGGGTGACAGGGAAAGTCGACATATTCCTTGAAAGGCGTTATACTAGAGGTCATTGGCAACAAATTAAGTCCAGGGAACAACTAGGATTCAAAACTGGATGGTTACCGAGCTGTGTCGGTTCTTCGATTTTTTAGAAATTTTCTGGCTTGTTACCAAAAACAATTAATTATGAGAAAAAACTACTCCAAACATTTAATTGATACTGAAGTTGAAAAACGAGTGATCAATATATAAAAGAAAATGCTTGCAAAACTTACATTATCTCAGAAATAAAAGGTCTTTCATAGCACAATTTTTATTTTCTAACCATCCAGGTTTGACCCCTTGTTCACTGGACTTAACTTGTTGCTAATGACCTCTAGTATAACCCCTTTCAAGGAATACGTCGAGTTTCCCTGTCACCCTATACAGGGTGGCAGGGACATTTTTTTTTTCAGGTGCATTCAGCACATTCACACCCCATAGCGTCGACATTTTTCGTCGATTAATAAAAAAAAAATCTTCTGTTTCATAGAAAAGTGCAATACCTACGCGGTCAAAATGTATGGAACGGCAATATTTTTTTTTAATAACCGACTATCTAAACTCATGTGCTGAATCCATGGTTACAGTTTGCGCGTTGATGTCCCTGCCACCCTGTATACTAATAATAAAGCTGAAGAGTTTTTTTTATTTGTTTGAATGCGCTAATCTATGAAACTACCGGTCGGATTTGAAAAAAACTTTTTGCGTTTGATAGCCTAATTTTTGAGGAAGCCTGTAGGCTATTAACATCACGCTAGAACTTTTAGGAGCCGAGCAAAAACAAGAAAAGTCAGAAAGAACGCTAAGCGAAAACGATGCGATGTGATGCGACGAGGGAAGGAACAAGAAATTTCACACGAACTCGCGGGTTACGAAGTTTGTTATAAAAACTGGGACTCCCACGAACAATCCAAACATGGTCTCGAAAACGATTTCAAAAGCGAGATTACGACATACGTTATCTACTGCCTTAATTGATATTGACATAGACAAACAACACAAACTAATGAAAACAGAACCTGTCAGGAATGATTTAAGTTAATTTTATACAAGTGTATGGTCACTTGCTGACGCCTACGTCCGTCAATGTGTCCACGGGTTTACGAGCTTATTTTAACTGATAAATTCTTTGGGATATGTTCACATTGCATACCATACATTGATTTAATAAAGTATCGGGTCGATCTTCAAGGTTAAGCAACGCTTGCCGAGGTCGGTTCTTGGATGGATGCAAGGATCGTAGCTCGTGGCGTTCTGTAGTTTCTGCCAATCCCCATGCATTGGAAGGGCGTGAGTTTATGTATACATAATTATATTTAAAATGAAATTAAAAATTTGCAAGCCTGGTGAAGCAGCCGAAAACATTTTTTTTTTCCGGTGTCGAATATCCTCATGGATATCCCTTGGAAGGGTCTGTCAGAGACTTACTGACTAAAAACCATCCCGGTGTTCCATTTCACACCTACGCCGGGGGTCGCGGGAACGTACGATCCTTCCGCAACGCCGAAAACCTAGGTTGACCTGAAAGATTCCATTAGTAAAATATTGCGTCTCGAAGGACCTAAAACGAATAATCACTCAAAGTCAAAGCTTTAAATCTATCATTTTCTTGTTCAAATAATAAATGTTTTTACTTTAGTTCGAAATAATTATATCAAAAACATCTGTAGCCTTTTTTCCAAATTCCGTAAGTTCAACCACCCAATTTGTCCGAGGATTATTCCCGACAGTACAATTTTATACTTATTCTTCACAGCATCGATGGTTGTACAACAAAAGCACTAAATCTCAATGAGTATGTAAAGGGGTCATCTATTTTAATTAGCCCTTGAATTGTTACTGCGGTTGATGAATGTGGATATAGACCAATGAAGGAGTAGAAGGGATCGACAGAACAAGTTACTAAATATTTATTTATACACTTATATCTACCGTTACAGGATAGCCGAATGCGATAAATGCGCTTATACTAACACAATTTAATAAAAATAATATACATTTAATATTTTAATGATGGACTCCGTTGCATATTAAACAAACTTCCCCTCACCACCTCCGCCTCATTCCTTTACTCTTTCTCTCGTCCTGTTTTTTAACACGACTTGTAGTGTAGATGGTATTTCTTATTCTTTCTCCTACTATACTAAAATCTGTTAGAGGGGCTTCAAATTAAAACATGGATTCTTGTAATAGTATCACACGTATATTGAGTGGAATTAATACAACACGTCACTCTCCCGCGCACTCCCGAATACAAGTGCACTATCGTGTGTCGATCGCTAGTGCTGCCCGCCCTGATATTTATAGGGTTGGGACAACAAGGGAATTATCGTTATCAATATCTTTACTTTTAGCAAGCTCATGAAAATATACAATGCGTAAAATCACATCTTCCCATGGGGTTAGGCACTGTAGGCAAAAACTAGAGACCGCCACCAACTAAGTTTTTTACATACTCCTTTTCCTTCGTTAACGTTCATACATCTTGATATACACGCACGCCAGTTGCGAGTACAGTCACGAGCACCAATACGTCAACACTTGGCAACTTTCAATTGCAATTTTTTCGTGAAATAACGAATGCAACGTTAAAATACGATACATTACATAAACCTATGGGGTCGAAAATGCTATGTTCGTAACAACATAACATTTCATTCAAAAATAAAGGAGTAAATCGCTTTTGAATAAAGACGAGTGTATACATACTTTTGCTCGGGACTGTACTACGCACCTGACCTTTCTGATAAACATCGCGCGTTTCCACTCGTGAAAACATATTACTATTTATATTATATTTCACCAGTAACTCAAACTCAACTCATACCATTTATTTAAAACTGGAACTTTATTTCGAAACAGCTGGTTGACACTTCCCGTGATCCAAAGGCTAACGTTTACTTTGGTCAGAGGCTAAGCATTGCCATACAACGTGGTAATGCCGCCAGTTTCTTGGGTACATTACCAGTCGACAGCGATGCGGAGGAATTTTTTTCGCTATATTTTAGGTTGTGAATAGTTTTAGTTAAGTTAGAATATCATTTTGTTATTTTTATTAATTCATTAGGTATAAGTACCGTAAAGACAATCATAAAAAATATTACACAAAAATCATTTCAAATTGCACTTCAATGGCAATGCTGTTGTATCGACCCTAATTTTTTTACTTTGTTTTTTTAGCCGTTAATATCCCACTTCTGAGCAAAGGCCTTCCTACTCTCCTTCGACCTCTCTGAGCTGCCAAGGACCAATCTTTATTAAATGAGTCCAGCCTATCCCTTATTTACTAACACAAAACACCTTTTTTCACTTACATGAAAGGGTTTTTTTTTTTCAAAATAAGTAATAAACCTAGTCTTAAAAACAATCTTTCTTTCAACAATTCCTCTCCAAATACCCGGGCACCTCTATCGGATCCATCGCTCTATGCATCTAGTTACCCTCTCAATTTAATTGGTAGATTCTTCGACAGATATCGATTGCCGCCCCTCCGACTATAATTGTATAAATATATTATATATATAGCTCGTTTATATTGTATTGTTCAGCTATAAATCCTTTAGATTTATAATGTACGGTATAAGTTAGAGTGAATTTCGGTACTTAATTAATTTTGATGTTTATTGGAGTTTATTGATGTAAATTGGAAAAAGCAGGCAGCTGGTGATCAAGTTTGAAGGGTGCTAGTGAAATTTTAGATAAAAGACACTTTCCTCCTTGTTTATAAGCGTTGATTATAGTTAAGAGACGTTTAACCCTTCGTATAGATTTGCGGGGTAACTGCGTAGCACACTAACAGTACCTAGCAATGATTTTGACAGTACAACAAAATTCATTGCGTTATTTACGTTGTTGAGCAGACACATTTTTCGAACATATGAAGCAATGGATTAGCAATATCCTTCAAAATGATACAGATTGTGATTGATAGTAGGTTACGCAATTTGGGCGCTGGATCCATGCGAGACACAATGGGTTTTTAATTGTATCCGTTTTACTAGACATGCATCATCACCTGCCCAGCCTCTACCCAACCATGTTGGGGTTGACTTCTAGTCTAACCAGATGCAGCTGAGCGACTGCCTATGTGACCTCCACAATCCAGTAATTGGGTAACACGATACCCCTTGGTAAGACCGGTTATCAGACTTTCGGGCTTCTGACGACCCATAACGACTTTCAAAGATCCACGAATGACAGCCTGGACCAACGGCTTAACGTGCTTTCATGGAAACGAAGGGATTTTGTTATGTACAGATTGTCACCCATCCACGGACCAACCGTGGCAAGCATAGCTTAACTTGATCGATCGACCCGTACGGCTGTTATTACTTATTCAGACTTTTGGGCTACTAGACATCATATCTTCTAATTAAAATATTTTTCACTGTGTGACGGTTGCAGAATTTCTTGCGTACGAGTGGTTCGAGTATTAATAATACTCGTCTTCCACAAAACGGTCTCTCAAATCCCACAGACCAAACCAGCACAATTGATTTACCTACACCCCAACGTATTACCTACTCGAACACAATACCCCTCTTTACACCACAGTCGGCCGAGACCCAAACGGTTTTACCCTCAAAGAAGCACAATGGTAGCCTGTGACGTAGGCACCGGAAGCCGCCGTCGCTCGCTACTACCGGCTTCCGGTGAAAGCTGAAACAATTACCAGAAGTTCAACTTTACTTGGCTTAGTTTGAATTTGGAGTTAGGCAAATTGTTGAGTTAGTGGGTAATAGTGTTTATTGTCCCAGGTTTGTCGCGCTGTTTGAGGATTTATAGCAATGCAATACGCTTTGATTTTCGGAATGAGCATGCATAATCAGAAAGAAAAAAAAGAAAGAAAAATAGTTTATTCTGCACAAACAAAAAGCACATTACAAATAAATAATAATAATAAACCAACAATAACACCTGAGGGTCTCGTTGGGCAGCTGGCTTGATTCAGAAAGCGGTACTTCTAGACACGGCTCGCATTGTAAGGAGGTTCCTCTCTCTGGAGCCCTAACCACCGGTAGCTTGGACCCCGGCTTGGATACCGGTGGGCTACTATTTTTTATATATTTAAATGTTTTTGTATTTTTTATATTCTAATATTTAAAAATATAATTTATATGTTTAAATTGAAATATAGGAAATAATAATAATAAAAAAGACATAAAATACAACATAGTAATCAACCTATAATGTTCCCACTGCACACACACAGACAGACACAGGCCTCCTCTTTTCGAGAGGGATTGGCCTGTAATCTACGATGGAGGCCCAATGGGGGTTGGTAGATGTCACATGTATTCCAATGTTTAATTCCAGAACATGCCGGTTTCCTCTCGATGTTTTCCTTCACCGTTTTGAGAGCAGTGGTAATGAAATAGTTAACGCAAAGTAAAGTGCCTGTCTGGGTTTGAACCTACGACATGCAACTCGTAAATCACGGCCGTTTCTTCTGGGCCACCTCTGCTCTTTGGAATGAGCAAACTGTTTATAATCCTATTGAGCAGTTGTTTTTTCCTATTTGTACTTAGTTCAAGTTTAGTTGGAAGTTGAGTCACCCAGCGCCCCAATTAGGTAATACATTTTCAATCACAATCTGAATCATTTTAAAGGATATTGCTAAACCATCGCTTCATATGGTAAAAAAATTGTCTGCTTGACAACGGGAGTAACGCAATGAATGTTGTTGAACTGTCAAAATTAATGCCATTCTTACTGTTAGTGTGTTACGCAGTTCTTGTGGTGGTTCTCTCTATACATATAATAGTAAAAGTTGAATAGCTATGCATATATTATTATTTTGCTTTTTTTCTAGAAATTCTGATTTGAGCTATTATTGACTGAAAACCAAACGATTTAGAATAAAAATACAAAACGCGGCAATGGCTGAATATAGAGTGGCAGGAACATCGAAGCGAAAACTGTTACCATGGGTTTAGTACATGATACTGAACGTCGGTTATAAAAAAATGCTGTTCTTACCTTTTGAATTTCTAAGCAGTGGTTTCATAATCATGTACTGAATCCATGGTAACAGGTTGAGCGTCAACGTCCCTGCCACCATGTAGATTCTAGAAGAATAGTGTTTTTCATCATTTAGCATTTTATCGAAAGAAACTTTTTTCGCTGCCCTAGTAAATTCATTACGTCCAAACCTTCTGCCCCCACCTGTCTAGTGACGACAGCGAATAAAGGTTTCATGTTGCACCCTGTCCCAGCGTGTTCACAACATGTTGTAGCGTAATCTGTCTTTATTATACAAGTTGTTTGGACAAGCCTGATCTAATGGATCTAGCACAAAGTTAATGATTTAGCGTGATTTTAATATTTGTGATGGAATATTAGCAATTTATTGAGAAATACTATTCTTACCAAGGGGTATCATTACCCAGTAACTGGGTTGTGGAGGTCATATAAGCCGGCTTTCTATGTAAAATACTGATATACAGCTTCATCTGGTTTGACTGGAAGCCGACCCCTCCCGGCTAGGCAGATTAATTTGACAGTTGGACCACATAAACCACACTGTTGGTAAATGGGGTAAGGAAGTGTTAGAGTTTAGTCCTCACTCTAGGAAGAAGTGAGGAAGACTGACAACAGGTTAGAAAGAAGTGAGGAAGACTAACAACCAGGATAGGCAGAGGTGCACCTATAGTTCACCAGTTATGTTCTAAGTCTCATGTTGGGCGAGCCTATTCCCGTCTTATAAAATCAGGCAGTCAGTTTGCTTAACAATTAATTTCCTTGACTCTACGTCTAAAGATACCTAGGTACTATATTAATGTGCAGGTACTTAGTAAACTATCCTTGAGAACGCACCTTACTTCACTCATTCATCACACATCCACACCACACACGTATACAACACACTACACAAGTTTAAATTGAATACACCTATAAGTTAACTACATATTTAATATATATATTTAATTTATTTATTTTTTTGAAAGAACACTCGATTATTGTCGCCTCAGAAATCTTACGTCCGATGCTATGTATATGAGCCTACCTACTAGTACTACGTACCTAATAATCTTGTAAGACGAAGTTGACCAGTCTCCACGACACAGGGAACTCTAGTGTGGAGGCTGGTGCTATTCAAATATTGTAATGTTTTTTTTTTCCTTTTTTTTATTAATATCAATCATCACTCTAAATACCTACTATCCTTACAAAAAATATAATTTATAATCAATATTACTTGCTACATCTAAAAAGGCAACTACGAGTACATACATACCTGTGTTTATATACTCGTCCAGTCTAAATCCAAACACAAAACAATCAATGATAACGTAACCCCTTTGTGAGCCATTTTCTCTGAGATGCATTAAAGCTGATAACACATCAGACAGCTGGCTTACAGTGAGGTGTGTAAGCCGGCCCGAAGCCGAAGCTAGGCTACTTCAACCCATCAGATTTGTACACGTTACGATGAATTCACACTGGTGTATTCACTGCTTTAGTACAAAGGATGGAGCTTACCATTATGTAGCTGGGTATTAACATTTGCAAGCCTTTATTAAGTAATGAAAGGACCTTACAGTAGCTTTAAGTGGCTAATGGCTATACAGTTTCGTTGCGCATTTTTAGACAATATAGTACTGTAATTATAAATACAGGGTGGCAGGGACATCGATGCGCAAACTGGTACCATGGATTCAGTAAATGATTATGGAGGAAAATTTTCAACCGAGGGGCTGTTGAAATTTTTCTTTGGTCATAAAAAAATTTAAAACTCTGCTGTAGGTACGAGTACCTACCATAAAAACTCAAAATATTTATTTCAAATAGGCACATAATAGGCACTTTTGAACGTTAAAAATGGCATAAAAAAATAGAATTTATTGTAGTTGCCCCTTCCAAATGGTAATTTAAGTATGGGGAAGAATGGGGAAGAAACTCCACCGTTACTCTTACATTCAAACAAATTCTTACATGCAAATTTCTATACATCAGATTTTTTTTGATAACCAACGAAAAATGTATACGCTATGAATTCATGGTTACAGTAAGCGCGTTGATGCCGGGATGCCACCCTGTATAATGTGTGAAAAAGCCCTGTCCATTCCAAAAGGCCCATAAGTACTACAAAAATATTGCCAAAAATTTATGAAAAGTTTTGTTATTACTGAAAATAAAAAAGTTATACTTGGCTAGTTACCATTCTCTTTTTTAGTACGAAAATTACCCCAATTTCATAAAAAATTAAACATTTTCAACAAAGCGCCGCCCTTGCCTTGTTACCAGGTAAAACCCATAAAGAAAAAAATTGCGGGTAATGGTTTTTATTTATTTCTTTTATTTTTCAGAAAATGACCAAATTAATTGACTGCACGGTGGTTCTAACAACACCAACACGGATCGGACAGGGTTTTTCATATGATAATATTGTATACAGTCCGTTTGCAGTAATTTTACCTGTGATATTGCATGACTGTCAAACCACAGTGATCTTTATTATCGTTGTAGTAAGGTTGCTTTTGGATTGCTGCTACAGACAAGTCTGTTAAAATCACAGTCTGATCTTTATTAATAATAATAATAATAATATCCCTGGACATTTCACACAGCACCATTTGTCCCAAGCTAAGCAACCTAATGCTTGTGTTATGGTAACAAGATGGCTGATAAACTACTTATATACAATTTTTTTTTTTTTTTGTAAATACATACATATTATAGATAGAAAAACACCCAGACTCGGAACAAATACATGTAGGTCATACAAATATTTGTTCCGTGCGGGAATCGAACCCGCGACACGCAGCGCAGCAGTCAATCGCTTAACCACTGCGCCAACCGTGCCGTCGTATTATCGTTACAGTAAGGTTGCCAATACGTTGCTGCTGTCAGAGGTAAAATAACTGTGAAAGGAGTATAGTTATCGGCCAGGGGGCTTACCACCAGCTCTTATAGCATGACAGAAATTGAATTGTACTGCTTTTTAGGGTTCCGTACCCAAAGGGTAAAAACGGGACCCTATTACTAAGACTTCGCTGTCTGTCCGACGGTCTGTCTGTCACCAGGCTGAATCTCAAGAACCGCGATAGCTAGACAGTTGAAATTTTCACAAATTATTTGTTTCTATTGCTGCTATAACAACATATATTAAAAATAAAATAAAATAAATATTTAAGGGGGGCTCCCATACAACAGACGTGATTTTTATAGATAACTAGCTGCGCCCCGCGGTTTCACCCGCATAAGTTTCGATCCTGTGGGAATGTCGGGATAAAAAGTATCCTATATGTTAATCCTGGTTATAAACTATCTGTGTGCTAAATTTCGTCAAAATCTGTTCAGTAGTTTTTGCGTGAAAGAGTAACAAACATCCATACATCCATACATACAAACTTTCGCATTTATAATATTAGTAGGATGGTACGGAACCCTTCGTGCGCGAGTCCGACTCGCACTTGGTCGGTTTTTTGTCAGTCATAGAACCAAAAAAACAGTGCAGCTCAACTTCTGCCCTACTGTAAGCGCTGGTGCTAAGCCCCTGTACGAGTGAAACGAGTATAATGAAAACCTTTCTCTCTCTCTTCTGGCTTAAGACAAGATTAGATTGAGTCATTCCTGTTACAATTCCTGACAATTAATTAAAGAAACAAATCCCGGAATATACTATTCAAATCTTGTAACCTGCAGCCACAAACTAAAGTAAGAAATACGTAATATACACAACATTACTTACACAATCTTTGCACTTTATAAGTAAGCAAATACTTAAGTTTTCCCATACATGGTCACAGGTAATGTCCTGCCTTGTGCCCTGAGGTCAAGTCGTGAAGATGCGGCTATTGTAATACGACACCACATTATTGACTATTGTCAGGATACAAATTGGTGTTGTCTTTAAAATTATGGGAAATATGGCAACAATATTTCTACATGGGCATACCAAAAGAGACAGGCTTGGAGGGAATGGGCCACCAATCCACCACGCGGCTCAGTGCGGGTTTGAGAATGTCACATGCCTTCGAATTTTTGGTTCTAGGACATGCCGGTTTCGTTACGATGTCTTCCTTCACCGTTTTGAGAGCAGTGGTGTTGAAATAATTTATACAAATTGCCTGCTGATTGCTGACAACCAATGTGTAATTGCATTTTTCATTCTATTTAAATTAGTCAGCGCCTGACGTAAATTGACGTATTTTCAGTAGTCATGCTTTTAATCATGTTTAATTTGTCTATGTGGTATCTTAATTTGACAGGACTAAACTAATATTTATATTCTGTCCTTTTCTTAATGAAATAGAAAGAAAAAGATGCACTGAACTTAAATTTAGTTTAGTTTGTGAACATGGGAATCGGCACCATTATCACCCACATCACCTAGTTTTGATGTCATTTTAGCCAATCAATCGTGCTAACTTTACCAACATCTGCCAGCAAATTGCTGCAAAAGTCAGATAGCATCACTGCTGTCTAAAATACCGCATTTAGTCTCATCTGGACGCTCTTTTGCTTTGACGGTTTGTTACTAACGTGACCGCGTTTGAACGTTTCGTGAGGCTACTGTTTGCATAGGACTTTGACATTCAAAATTCCAGCATTGTATGTTGGGACTGCGTAACTTGCGTGGATTGTCATGGTAAGTCAGGGGTTGGTTCTCTAATTGACTAAGCAATAGCTTTTATTTGGCCATACAACACTTTCTATTGCTTGATTTCAAAGGATTGCTCTGTTTGACAGCTAGATCAACGCCATGTAGGTAGGCATATCGATGACTGAGCCGTTGCTGACTGCCTCTATTGCTTTTGTGGTCGCAAGCGCTACTACTTGCTTTGTAAGTGGGTACGCCCTCTTTTGATTTTTTTCTGATTGCATATGGTTTGCACGTCCTGGGTTGCATAAGCGAGAAAAAAAAATCAGCTGTTCCCTACATTTATGTTCGTATAACTCATCAAAATGTAGGGAACACCAGATTTTTGTTTCGCGATTTCGGGTTTGGTCCCATAGTAAAAGTTGTTCATAATGATGAGTACAATGACCCCCTAGAGTTATGGGATAAAAAAAAAACACTGCATAAATGTCTGGCACAAAATGTCGGGTCCCGGACCGTTGGAAGGCGTACGAAAATTTTAAATGATAAGGATTATGATTATTATAACCTACACGTCACACTTAGATCATAATTGTTACCACCATAAATCCAAGCACCATAATGCACCATAATAAAGCCACACTACAGCGTCCGCAGTGGCCAAACGGTGTCAATCATGGCCATCATCCCATTACACATTGGTTGGTTGGCCGCCAGCCAAATATCCACTATTGGGGCATCGTCCCAGGCTGAGAAAGGTCCTGCTCTATTTATTAGGCTTATATTTCCCGGACAGATATTATGGGACGACCTAGTTTCGGTTTTGGGTTTTAGATGATGTTTCTCTGCCATATTTTGGGTGTATGATTCCTGTAGGGTAATTAAAATCTTGAATTACTTGATGATAGAGAAATTCAGTCAATATCGGGGTAATTGCGAAACACACTAATAATTGCAATGCCTTTAATTTTTACAGTTCAACGACTTTCATTGCGTTAATAGTTGTTCATATTAATTCTAAGTTATTAGTAATAATTGTATCTTTGTAAGTTATTATAACTATAGCTACACTATTATTGTATTAGGTATGCCTGTAATGATCGTTGTATGTGTTTTTAAAAATAAATAAATAAAAAATAAATATACATTGTCGAGCGAATTTTTCAATTTATATGAAACCATGGATTAGGAATTTTCTTCAAAATCCTTCGGATTGTGCTAGAAAGTGTGTTACGCAATTGGGCTGCTAGTATGTTTATTTTGTGATGATACGTATTCGGATTTCGGTTTCTACTTTTTGGCCTCTGTTATGTTGTGAAGTGCTGTCAAGGTATTATAGTAGGGCTTCAACTTCATTAAAATTGTAACTATGACCGAAGTTACAAAAAAAAAAATGTAATTAATAATTAAAATTGTAACTTGGGTCATGTTTTAATTAGCATGAAAGTCGCCAATTTTCTGCCTGAACATAAAATGTGTTTTGACATTGACAATCTTTTTATAGAAAAAACACACACATACATTCAAGCCTTCTTTCCGTGGTGGTTGGCAGAAAGTACAGAACACCACCGCTACGAACTCTACATACTCCTTTTGCTTCGTTAACGTTCATACATACATGCACGCCGGTTGCGAGTACTAGAAAGAAAGAAAGAAAATACATTTACTACGCACCCAAAGACCTCCCGAAGAATTCCTGTAATTAGAAACGTTCAAAATCTAGTCGCAATCTCATCTCAGCGACACTCAATGTCAAAAACTTGTCAAAAATGTAGGGAAATTAGAGGTATTTTTGACGGATTGAGACTGAGATCAGACTGTGAACGTTCTTAAAATTACGAGAATGGCCCCTCCGTTCTTTTGAACAACATCATCAAAAATGTGCTATCAGCCGGTGAAATATGTCACAAAAACATTTAATTAAAAAATTCCAAAAATGCTTTCGCTCTATGAATGGCAGCTCATAAAAGACGACTGTTGATAAATCACGACAAAATAACCTAGAGAAGCCTTTCACAACACTACACCCGTTTCCAAGCACCATTCATTCTCTTTAAAAGTCATGTCAGCTTCAGTATTTCCCAGTTGCAAATATTTTTTGTTCCAATTCAAGGGAACCAGTAATCGGATTCTCGTTAATACTGACTGGCGACTAACAATATTATTTCTTCCTTTCTTCCTTTCCTTCCTTCCTTCCTCCTTTGTTGTTTACTTTCTTTCTTTTTAAAGCATCGCCTTTGGAAAAGTTTGAATTTAATTGGTAGTCTGTTAATTTTTGTGCGACTAACGATTCTTTTGGTTCATGATGCCTTTATTTTTAATAAGGATTGACATGTTTTGACAGGTTAAAAGCTTACTCATTGAAGTTTCTGAATTGCTTTTTAAACCGACTTCAAAAAAGAGGAGGTTCTCAATCAGACTGTGTTTTTTTTATATGTATGTTACGCGATATCTCCGGCAATTGTAATTCGATTTCAATTTTGTTCATTTTTAGTGGATAGGGCATGCCTCAGGGCCCTTAGAAATTTAATTAACTTTGCTTGGGTAGTTTTTTCTCTTAGTTTATATTGATGATGTTATAGTAAATTCCTTGTACTGATATGGATGTTTGTTACTCTTTCACGCAAAAACGATTAAATGGATTAGGATGAAATTGAAGAGGCACACAGAACATTTATAACCAGTATTAACAAATAGGATACTTTTTATCCCGATATTCCCAGGAGATCGACACTTATGCGGGTGAAACCGCGGGGCGCTGACAATAATCTCAAATACCCAACAAAAACAATAATACCTGTCAGTAAGACTAGAATTTTGATAATAATGCTAATTTTGATACTATAAAATCATTCAATTTAGGTCAAAAATCATTCATCGTTCATTCACTATTCTAAAAGTAGGTACATCGGGCCCATTCTCGTAATTAAAAACGTTCAAAATCTAGTCGCAATCTCATCTCAGCGACAATCTATGTCAAAAACTTGTCAAATATGTAGGGAAATTAGATGTATTTTGACAGATTGAGAGTGATATCAGACTGTGAACGTTATTAAAATTACGAGAATTGCCCTTCTGTATATTTAATTGTAACTTTATTTTAAGAACAACTTTGATATAAATTGTATTCAGCCAGAGTTTCAGTAGCAAACAATAATGACAAAGAAACTCCGAGCTCGCTCAATTAAATCAGACGATTCTCTTCTCAAATATAAAAGAAACAATTAATTGTAAGAAAAAAGTTTCTATGAGGGTGTGGCGGAGAAGGAAGATGAGCGAGGAATGAGGAATATTAAAGGTAAATAATCAAAATGGAGGATAAATTCCAATCTCTTTGGAACTTATATGTTCGAGCCGTTTGGGGTTGAAACACTCACCATGGGGTCCGAGTGCACCCTTAGTATTTCGAGACATCGACAAGCCGGTTGGTCGACTCTTCACGTGACCACAGGGCTGGCCTATTTTTGGCCAAAGAATCAGCATTGCCATACAACGTGGCAATGCTGCCAGCCTTTTGGGCACGTTTCCTATTGACAGCGATGCAGACGAATTTTTTGATGCCCTTTGATTATTTCCCCTCCTTTTTATACATAAATACTTGTACATAATAAAAATGTATTATTATTTTAAGACTGTTAGCTTTTTAAATGGAGGATTATATAGTGTTTAATGTGTTTGGAGTTGAAACCCTCGGGCCTTGGGGTCCGAGTGCTTATGGTCTTTTAAAGAAAATTTCGAAACTACTGGTTGACACTTCCCATGACCCAAGGGCTGACTTTTACTTTGGCCAGAGGCTAACCATTGCCATACAACGTGGCAATGTCGCCAGTCTCTTGGGTACATTACCAGTCGACAGCGATGCGGAGGAATTTTTCAACGCTATATTTTAGTTTGTGAATAGTTTTAGTTAAGTTAGGATATAATTTTGTTATTTTTGTTAGTTAATTACGTTTTACATAGTGTTTCTAATAAACATTAAAATCTTTAGAATAAAGAAAAATGTTGCCACTGTAGTGGTATCATCTAACATCAAAGTTCCGAAAACACATTCAACCTCGCAACCGTTTCAATAACATCACGCCTGTAATCCCCGAAGGGTCAGGCAGAGCTGTACCTATAGTACACCCACATTTCGCCAGTTATGTTTAAGTCCCATGTAGTAGGGGCATATTGCGAGCACAAATCCACACTCCGGGCTGCTTCTGAGAAATTCCAGATGAAAAAAAAAAAACCCAATAACATTATGCCCGACCACCTGGACTCCCGAGTCCTGGGGTCTACTCCGAAGTAGTATCGGCCGAATATTCGGCCGTTTCCTGCTACGAAGTTACTATTTGGTTCGGTCGGTCCCGATCCTACACTCCTACACTCTTTCGAATATTGACTATGGTCCCGACCTGAGCCGATCCGATCTTTTTTCGCATTTTTCAATAATATTCGGTTCGGCCATGTGTCGGTCCGATCCGAACATTCGCACTTTGCACTTCGGATAGACCCCCAGGACCTCATGCACAGCAGTAGCGCTTGCGACAACTAGTCTACCATTTTTTCGAAGGCTGCGCAAACGCCTATAACAAAATGAGACCATTTTACTAGAATAGAATAGATCTTTATTTGCACAGAAATTTGGTACAAGTTACATATTATGTTAAGGTTACAATGATCCTTATACTAATACCTTAACTAATGCATGTGTTAACGCCATCTATTGGCGCTAAGTCTACAACACGCGGCACCCTCTAACGTCGAGTAAACGGAGGCTCGGCGGAAGAGGAATGAGTGAGAGCGGCGCACGGGCAGCGCTGATTGGTCGTCGCCGAAGAACTGTCAAAGGGCGTTCGATTCCTTCGTTCCACGAGTCAGCGGTTCATTCGACACACAAGAAAAAAGATGGTAGTCGGTTCACCATCACAATTTATAACTTTACTCATAATTAATACAATCTATGTAACTGCCTATCCTTAATAAACGCCCTAAAACTATAACAAATAAAGAAAATTCATTGAAGAAGCCTGACCCTCAAATCGCCAAAACAGCATGCAAACAGTTTTAGCTATAATAATAAAGACTAATTAATATATATTATTAACACATTCAATTAAATAAATTAAGTTTACCATACTACTGCCTTGCAGTATTACTTAGCTTGGTTAAAAACAATTCTAATTTACCACAACTGCACAACCAGATAACAGATAACCAAAAGCAACTTTATCACGACACAAAACAAGTTTTAACCAGCATTTGGCTAACATCCCAAAACCGTTTATCCCGGTAGAAATCAGGGCCAAGCACGCTGCATTAATAACTTATCTGATAAAGCTGAGGCGGAGCGAGGTCGCTGGCAGTGTGACCTCACCCTGCAGGTGGAAGTGGAACAATCTGGAAGGTGCTTCTCGGATAGACTTCATTAAGTCGGTCAATAGTAGTGCGTTATTTTGCGCTATAGACTCTTTGCTATTCATTAAAATCTGTATTTGCGTTGTTTTAAGCCGTGATTTTAATTTGGACTGTGTATTTTACCTGGCCGTGTGCTGGTAAGTTTTTAGAAGAGAATATTAGTATAAGTCAAATTCTGGAATTGAAAAAAAATAATAGCATAGTGCTCTCAAAATTGTGAAGGAAAACATCTTGAGGAAACTGGCATATCCTAGAACCAAAAAAAATCGAAGACATGTGACATCCACCAACCCGCACTGGGCCCGCGTGGTAGACAACGGCTCACTCCCCCTCACAGAGAGAAGGCCTGTGTCCCATCAATGAGAACACTATAGGCTAATTATGCACAGGTCGATCGAAGGTTACGTTGCGCTTCCCGCATTCAGTTCCTGGATTGGTGACCCTCTATTACATATCGAGACCCCTCCGTACCTCGGAAAGCACGGTAAGCAGTTGGTCCCGACTCTCATCAATCGATCATCACCATCATCATCATCAGCCTACAGCAGGCCACTACCGGACATACGCCTCTCCTATTGCACGCCACTCAACTCGATTTTCGGCAACGCTTCATCCAGCTTCTACCAGTCATCCTGTCATCAGTCGATCGTGCAGCTGTTATTATGTAGCCACGAGCCTCTATGAACAGCATCTATGATAATATGATAAGTCTCAAAACTTTTCACACGAAAAATACTAGATGGACTCGTAGACCGTCTTTGAACACGAATTTAGACCAATAATTAGTACGTTCTTACATTAATAGACTTCCTAAGTTAGGACGTCCACAAATCAAAAATCAATTTGCGTAGCCTTTTCCCAAGTGTTGGAGTCAGCTTCCAGTCTAGCCGGATGCAGCTGAATACCCGTATTTTACATGGAACGACTGAATATCTGACACAACCACAACCCAGTTACTGGGTAATACTACCTTACTTACCTTTGGTAAGACTGGTTGTAAGACTTTCGGGCTCCTGACGGGTAATCAGGAGCCCGAAAGTCTTACAACCAGTCTGCAACGACTGCAAAGATCCACGAATAACTTGGTCTTGATATAAAATTAAACGCGTTCACTTAGCTTCTGACGTTTCATAAGTGCCCATGTAGGTTTAAGTGAAAAAAAAAAAAAAAAACATCGTTGGTCACCCATCCAAGAACTGACCGCGGGAAGCGTAACTTAACATTCGATTGACCCGTGCAGCTATTATTATTTAGCTACGAGCCCATAGGAACACCATCTATGAAATGATAAGTATAAAGTATCTCGAAACTTTTCACGCGAAAAATACTAGATTTAGACCGTAAAATCGACTTCCAATCCGAATTTAGACCAATAAATAGTACGTTCTTACTTTAATCGACTTCCTAACTCAGTCCACAAATATCTCAAGATATTTTCACTGAACTTTAAACTTAATTACTGTAGAAGAAAATTGGATTCCCTTCACCGGATTGGTTGGATTCCAATATTTAGGTACTGGTCAGGGTGTTACATTAATTATTATAAATATCTTGCTTTGTATTTGTTCAGAACTTTATCAATTTAATCATTGTTCAATTTGTTCGTTAACAAATATTTATTTGACAGGGCGTTTGAAAGTGATTAAATTTACTTGTAACCTTCGCAATGGTACTGAGATTGAGTGAAAAATTCGGGTGTGATATTTATACCATATATTATGATATATTTATTTATGATATATTTTACCAATTTAATACTGAATAAAATATTATTATTATTATATTATTATAAATATTTATTGGGGTTACAAGCTCCTCGTTCTGTATACTAATTAAAGTTTAAGCACATATTAACGGGTTTAATATGGCATAGGTAACCTTTTTTTAGAGTACAATGTTGGGAACAATAGTGGAAACGGCCGCGACTTTATACGAGTTGTAGGTAAAAGGTTCGAACCCTGGCAGGCGGTTTACTTTGTGTAAATTATTCCATCACCACTGCTCTCAAAACGGCGAAGGAAAACATTGTTAGGAAACCAGCATGTCCTAGAATAAAAAAATCGAAGACATGTGACATCTACTAACCCGCACTGGGCCAGCGTGGTGATTACGGCCCACCCCCTCTCACAGAGGAGGCCTGTGTCCCAGCAGGGGGAACATTATAGGTTGATTATGCTTATGTATGCTAAGCTCATAAAAGCACGTACAAAAACTACCCAATACGATCACATAACATCGCCTCGCATCTTCTAGTTAGAATCTAGAAATAGAAATCCTCTCTTTCTTTAGGTATTTAAGATAGCACGCTCTGCAATTATGCTACGGGCGTATCGCCGTCGGTACGAGCGTAGCGCAAACGATACGCTGAACGTGTATGGGGAATAGTAGTAGTACATTCTAGATTATTTTTTAATAGCAAAAGGCCAATTCCCGTAATTAAAAACGTTTAAAATCTAGTTGCAATCTCATCTCAGCGACAATCAATGTCAAAAACTTGTCAAATGTAGGGAAATTAGAGGAATTTTTGACAGATTGAGACTGAGATCAGACTGTGAACGTTCTTAAAATTACGAGAATTGCCTCTCAGGTCGGGTCTCATTATTTTTCAAATAGAAGAAGAGGGTCTTTTGAAACGTCAATACCTCGTAGTATACATGTTATTGTTATAATGTTACTCTGGAGGACCCTATTCCCTATTATAGGTACCATCTTTTTTCGTCCTAAAATATTTCTAAGCCAAAGCAATCAAAAGATACAGCTGTTTATGCCGCAAATTTTCGACACTCGCAAGGGAATCAAAACCTACAGGGTACTTCCCGTGAACTCAGAATCTTGAAATGTGGTACGAAGCAACGTCTTGTAGCACAGATAAAGGAAAAATTGCGAAAACCGTAAATTTTTAGTTACATCATTCAATTAAAATATTTTAAATTGTACTGAACCCTCGGTGCGCGAGTTCGACTCGCACTTGGCCGGTTTTTTTTTAAGTCCTTTGAGTTGTGCTCGGTTTTTCGTAAGACAGTTTCTGAGCACATGTTGTCCGTACGATATCCAATGCCCAAGAGAAGCTCCACATCGATCTGTCGCGCTCTCGTCGACTCCCACAAAATCAGGCTAGACTCTGACGAGCGCCGCCTGGCGCTGGCGTCCCGAATAGTTAAACGAATGACTCCGACATATATTTATGTATTATCCCTCGATGCTCAACCCCTCTCATCAAAATAACATATAGGTATACAACAATCCTTCCACCGCAATTCGTCGCAACACTAAAACCATACGAGTACAATTCGTCACAAAACAAAGGCAATAAACCGAAAACACCGATTTATTATCCCTCAGATTATCGTACCCAACTGCTGCCATAAAAAGGAGGTATATGTATTAGCATGTGACCCTGCCGGCAGTCTGAATGTTTAATGGTGGAAAAATCAATGCTTGACTCACGGAAACTCTTTGTCGATCTGATTTGGTTGGGTATGAATAAGACAATGTCTTGATTGCTTAAGTAGTGGGTCGGTGGGGAGAATTTTGAAACTAGACGAAATCAAACTGGTTGCTAATTTAATTGTATAATTTGTAATTTTTTGACATCGATTTTACATTCTGTGATTACTTTAACTCACACTAAATGATTACTAGTTAAAATTTTAGTGAAATCATCTACTTTCACAATATTTTAAATATGGCATTGTATTGTGGGTATAGCCATTTTTTTTAGACGCATAAAATTTGACGTTCAATAGTGCCTTTTATCTATCTATATATATAAAATTCAAAGTCCTGACTGACTGACTGACTGACTGACTGAGACATCAACGCACAGCCTAAACCGCTGGTCCTAGAGACATGAAATTTGGAGAGTGTATTCTTCGTGAAGAGTAGGTATCCACTAAGAAAGGGTTTTTTGAAATTCCACCCCTAAGAGGGTGAAATGGGGGGATTTTGTTTGTATGAAAAATCTTATTCCTTGAGTTAATAAACTTGAAACTTGGCACGAATACTTATCCAAGTAAATTATGAAGTTAAGCATTTTTTGTTTTTATAAACTACCCCCTAAAAGGGGATTGGGGGGTTTCAAAGTTTGTATGGAAGAATCTTAGCGCGCGGTCCGATTTAATCGAAACTCAGTATTTATACCTAAAATTGAAAGGAAAGAATAATGTGTATCAAGGTTTTTCGAAAATCAACCCCTGACGGCCTGAAAAGGGGTAGTCAATTTTACAGGGGAGGATTTTACAGCGGGGCTTGATTAACTCGAAAATTGGTATAAATAATCTTTGAGCCAAGTTATGAACACATTCCAAATGATTTTTCAAAATTCCACAATTTTGAAAAATCATTTGGGATGTTTGGGGATGAAAAGCGGGGATACATTTTATATGAAAAATCTTATTCGTTAGGTTAATTATCTTGAAAATTGGCATGAATACTCGCCTAAGTAAGCAATAAAGTATATCATTATTAGTTTTTCAAAACTACCCCTCAAAAGGGATATAGGGGTGTTAAAGTTCGTGTGGAAGAATTTGAACGCGCGGTCCGATTAACTCGAAACTCAGTGTACTGTGTGTGTACTTAAGACTAAAAATAAATAATAACACGTACGAGGATTTTTCGAAAATCTACCCCTAGCGGGGTGAAAAGGGGTAGTTAATTTTACAGGGGAGGATTATAATAAGTGGCTTGATTAATTATAAAATTGGTATAAATAATCTTTGTGTCAAGTTATGAATTTTTTAAAATTCCACCCCTGTGGGGGCGAAAAGCGGGGATACAGTTTATATTATAATTTTTACTTGGCAACAATACTTGCTTATGTAAGTAATAAAGTTTATCATTATAAGTTTTTCAAACTACCCCCTCAAAGGGGGATATAGGGGTGTTGAAGTTTGTGTGGAAGAAATTGAATGCGCGGTCCGATTAACTCGAAACTCAGTATTGATACTTTCGACAGAAAATAATTAATAATAAGTAGATATGTAAAGTTGTCGAAAATTGACCCCTGACGGGGCAAAAAGGAGTAATTCGGTTTTTAGGGGAGGATTTGAACTTGAAACTGTATGTTACATTTTCAGGCCTAAAACACTGAACTTCTGATTTGGCAAAGAGATATATGGCATCCTGGGGAAGCACATACTTTTTATCCTTGTAGCACGTTCCCGTGGGATAACTTCCGACATCCACGCGGGCGAAGCCGCGGGCAGAAGCTAGTGTGAAATAAAAGATTTGACTTTATCGTGGCTGTTAACGCCAAGAGAATGTGTGGCAGACACCCTTGAATCCTACTATTATTATAAACGCGAAAGTTTGTATGGATGGATGGATGTTTTTTTACTCTTTCACGCCAAAACTACTGAATGGATTTGGATAAAATTTAGTACACAGATAGTTTATAACCAGAATTAACACTTAAGATACTTTTTATCCCGATATTCCCACGAGATCGTAACTTACACGGGTGAAACCGCGGGGTGCAGCTAGTACCTTTATAAAATGCTCAAACCAAATTAAATTTTATGTTAATAATACGATTCGTTCCGTATGCACAACACGCGTTTGGACATGGAGTCGCGGATAGCAGCCCGTCTTATTACTACTACTATGACTCATTCTACACCCTAATCGCGTAACACACTATCAATCACAATCTGAATCATTTTGAAGGAAATTAATTACTAATCCATGGCTTCATAATTATGTTCGAATTTGTTCTGCTGAATAACGTTAGTAACGCAATTAATGTTGTTGAACTGTCAAAATGAAAGCTTTTGCTACTGTTAGTGTGTTACGCAATTACCCCACTGTTCCTGTCAATTTAAGGAAGGTATATTGTGAGAACAGAAAAACATTTAAGAGTGTCTTAAATTGAAGTGGTATTAGGCATTTTTTACATAACCGACGAATTCTTTTTACTCTAGGGAGTCTAGAACCATATGCTGAATTCATAGTTTCAATTTGCGCGTCCAATACAGGGTGCCACCGTTATAGCTTGTCTTATTCATACCCTACATTTTCACAAATCGTTTAAACTCGATAGTTTATTGACCTAGGAAGACATAATAGCGTTTTATTATAGACTGGCTAAGGCTTAGTCATTTTGTAAATGATTAAAGTCGAAAGAATAAAATATGAGTCGATCAGGCAAAATTAACGATACCAATATGAGAGTCATAATTACAGAATAATGACAATGGAGATTCTTTATATCCATGTGCTGAAAACGCGTTTTTAATAGGAATATCACCTGGCATCGCCATTTATGAACTTAATACATATGTATAAAGGTATTACTAATAATAAAGCTGAAGAGTTTGTTTGTTTGAACGCGCTAAACTCTAAAATTACAAGTTAGATTTGAAAAATTATTTTAGCATTTGATAGCCTAATTCTTGAGAAATGTTATAGGCTATTTAACATCACGCTACAACCCCTAGAAGCCGAGCAAAAAGAAAAATAGTGAAAGAACGTTAACCTAAAGCGAAGTAATAGCGCATGCGATGCGACGGTGGGTCGGGTGTTTTTACTGCCTTATCGGAATTGATTTTTTTTCTTGCAAGTAAGTGTCCAAATTCTGGAAAATGTGGTAATCTGTTGAAGCAAGAGTCGGGTAGTATGGTGGGTTTCGGAGACATTCCAATCACAGCTCCTCTCATTTAGCGACCGTGTCCCTTCCGCATCCAGTCTACCCCAGCCACCTTCCTTAGGTTGTCCGTCCATCCGGCTGGGGGGCGTCCCACACTACGCTTGCCGATACGTGTCTCCACTCCAGGACACGACTGCTCCACCGGCCATCGGACCTTCGACAGACATGGCCAGCCCCCTGCCACTTCAGTTTGCTTACTTTAAGGCTTAGCTTTAATATTGACGAAAATACGAGTGTTGGCTGTATATTTGTTTATGGGAATTTCACATGCCAACGTTTCCTAAAACCCATGCATGATTTAGTAGTTTTCGGCGAAGTAAGCCCGACTTGATATAGGAAATATGAGGATTTCCTGCATGTACGGTATGCGAAAATAATAAATGTTTGATTAGATTTAAAAGTATTAAGTTGAAGTAAGAAAATTAATGATAATTTTTTTTTTTGAGAAATACTTACATAACATCACGCCTGTAATCCTCGAAGGCAGCAGGCGCACCCACATTTCGCCAGTTGTGTTTAAGTCCCATGTAATAGGGGGTGAACATTTTGCCATCACCAGACACAGATCCGGGCTCCGGGATGCTATTAAGAAATTCCTGATGGAAAAAGGAGATCCCAATAAAACTTTGTCCGACCTGGGAATCGAACCCAGAACCTCATGCTGAACAGCAGCGATTGCGACCACTAAACCAACGAGTCGGTTAAAAACACCATAGCAGAAATAATAACTACGATGGTGATTATAATTACTAAGTAATTATAATTCTGCACGCTCATTTCTTTTGAGGGGTAAGCAGTGCTATAAACATAATCGTTTCTTATAGCCAGGTCACGCCAGGTTCAACCATAACCCAATGGGCTTATGACCATAATCGGCAATAAAAAGTAACGGTTTGATAGCCCATCGTCGCGTTTTAGGTAATCTTGATAATTATATTAACGTCACACCTTTAAGGGAATTGGTAGAGCAGTGAACAGACCTGTTATTACATAATTAGGTATGGTTACATAACTACATTCATATCTGTAATGAATTTTATTGTTTCTTCATGTTAATGCTAGAATAATCAGCCTATAATGTTCCCACTGCTGGGACACAGGCCTCCTCTATGTGAGAGGGAGTGCGCTGTAGTCTACCACGTGGGCCCAGTGCGGGTTGATAGATGTCACATGTCTTCGAATTTTTCAGTTTACGACATTTACTCACGATATTTTCATTACTATCAGAGAGCAGTGGTGGCCCAGTAGTAACGGCCTCGTCTTACGAGTTGTAGGTCGTAGGTTCGAACCCAGACAGGCCACCACTGCTCTCAAAACGGCGAAAGAAAACATCGTGAGGAAACCAACTTGTCCTAAAACCAAAAAATTCTAAGACATGGGAGATCTACCAATCCGCACAGGAGACCTGTGTCCCAGCAGTGGGAACATTATAGGCTGATTATGTCAGTTGTATGCACTGAGGTATAACGTGATAAGTCGATAACCGATAAGGATAACATACTTCTAACAACATTTAACAACAAAATTAACCGTGGTTTTTTACAATCATCCAATACTAGCTGCACCCCGCGGTTTCACGCACATAAGTCTCGATCCCGTGGGAATATCGGGATGAAAAGTATCCTATATGTTAATAATTGTTATAAATTATCTGTGTGCCAAATTTTATTGTAATCCGTTTAGTAGTTTTGGCGTGAAAGAGTAACAAACATCCATCCATCCATCCCTACAAACTTTTGCTTTTATAATATTTGTAGGATTCACTTTAAACCCTGGCAACTCTTTTTATGCAAAAAGCACATTGATAACTCAGAATCGCAATGGTACCTACTTAGATAAAAGCGAACATAGAATTGCTATTCCCCTACACGTGATCACGAGTGAAGAACAAACAAATCGATGGAAATGGCTTTCCTAATAAACTAAAGAGCTATCTGTAATGATACCGTTTGATAGACAACCCCCTTATCATTATGCAAAGTGGACCAGTACGGAGAACACGTGAAGGCAATTTGTACATTATCTATACTTAAATTTATAGATTATTTTCGTATCAAACGGTGTATGGGTTATTTTTGTACTTGACTTAATGATAAAAATAGAATTTGTTTGACATGAATAAATGTTAAAAAGAGGTAAAATTTGTGAGTTTGTACTTAGGGAGTAATCTTCAGAACCACTTGTAGTTTCTTGCCCGTTCTTCTCCATTGAGATCTACGTTTTGGAATGGGCAACTTAGCTTCAACTTTCTGACTAACTGACCGACTCTTTGACAATTCAAAAGTGCCTGTAAATGGTATAATTGAAATAAATGCTTTAAGTTTGAGTTTACTGATCCGATTTCAAAAAATCTTCTTTAAGAATTTAATACTTAATTAATTATTCTTGACGGAACCATAATAGATGCTTACATTTATTATAGATGCCTACAATATTAATCAGTTAAGCAAAAAGGAGAAAAAATAATACTAAATAATTAGAGCAGTTCCTGACCGATTCGCCGGAGAAGGCATTGCCCAGGAGTGGGATAACATAGGTTAACAAAACAAAGTAGAACCAGTTTATACCAAGACCAAGATAAGACAGTTGTATCAAAATTTAATTCCAACGCCTGGAAAAAAACTCATAGCAAAATTGCGTCAGGTAAACAATATTCTCTAACTAATCTACTAGGAGCTAAAAGTATTTTTAATGTAAACGGGAAATGCTAAAAGCCTTGTTTTTAAGTTACTTAGCTACAGTGTAGTAATACTTACCTGGCTTATATGCATTCATAACACGCCATCTGTCACAGAATGAAAATATACGAGCGAATTATGTAACTGGAAATTAGTTTTGGCCCATTTAGGTGGATTACTTAAGCGTTTTTTTTTCTGACATTGTTCTGATTTCTTGTGTGGTATGTGGGGTAGGTGTGTTTTTACAACATGCATACAAGTTGTTAATAAAGCCTCCCTTTTATTACCCCCTCCCGCCTCTTCTATTAAATTTTTTGAGATAAGGAAAATTATTAGCAAAGAAAAGAATACGCCACTCCTGTATATTTACTTCGTCGTGGGCCACTCCCATCCCCACGAAGTTATGTAATATATAGCCCATTGCTGTACTACAGGATCATCATAACCTAGCCATTATACTGGCGTCGACTTCCAGTCTAACCGGATGCAGCTGCTTTTACATGGACTGCCTATCTGACCAGCCCAGTTATTGGGTAACACGATGCCCCTTATATCAAAGAAGACTGTTTGTCAGGCTGTCAATAATCCACAAATGACCGCCGGGACCAACGGCTTAACCTGCTTTCCGAGGCACATTTACCTAAATAAGCGCTAACATAATATAATATTAAAATAATAAAAACGAAATAGTGGAAGTGGGTTGGCCATGTTTGTCGAAGGAACGGTGACCGGTGGCGCAGACGAGTCCTAGAGTGGAGACCGCGTATTAGCTAGCGTAGTGTGGGATGCCCACAGCTAGACGGACCGACGACCTAAATAAGGTGCCTAACATGGTGTAGGTACACAATAAAGTGTATGCTATTTTATTATATTCTGAGGCGGACTGGGTGCGGAAGGCAGTGGACAGGGTGTTGTGGTACAGCTTGAGAGAGGCCTATGTCCAACAGTGAACTGCGATAGGCTGAGTTCATTGATTGAAAATTAAAATCAATACCAGCAACAAAATAACAAAAAGAAAACGAAAACATAAAAAAAGTGTTCGCAAAACAACAAAAAAACATCTAGCGACATCTAACGAATAAATAATCTTTACACTTCTATTCTATGTTTTCTTCACCGATTGTCGGGTATCCGTGCCGATTCGTCGAATCCTTTATTCGAAAACTTTATGCGAAACTTTGCCGAAACTTCGTGAACAGCTCACGGATTGTTTGACGGAACCCCTAGTGATGGGAAATGTCGATAAACTTTAAAGGTAAATGTTTATTCTGTCTTTATGGAGGTTTGGCTTGATTGAGGGGTAGGTCAGGACAAAGGTTTGTGGGATTAGTAGGAAGTAGGATACATAAGTTTAGCTTTTTATATTGGATACATATGTTTAGCTTGAACGGTTTTGTATTTTATTTAGACTTAAGTACATACTTCTTATATTATGCAAATTAAACTATAGTGTTCAGTTTGGATGGCTTGAACGTCGCAATGTAAACTACAACTTAAGTTTCCCCTGTGAACTGTAATTGGTTCTTTGAGAAATAAATGTCGTTAAACCGATGAAAGGATTTCTGAAAAACCATATTATCACTAACGGGAAGTGAGGTTAATAAACAGTGTAATAAAAAGTTTTGCTCTTTGATTTAGTTAGATCAATACAAAGCTCAAAGATGAAAAACCTTCCTTTTCACTCGATAACATACTTATACACCAAGTGACGTCTCCCATCACTAGTTGGGATTCCGCGGGGCTCACCCTTTCAGCGTACACTTTTCAGTCCAATGTTCGGGGATTAATAGTTTTTTCTTCAAAACTTAGGCTTAACCGTCGTTCAGGTTCTTCGGAGTGCTTTGGTAATTGTTACAGGTGTAAGACGATTGCTGTTTGACATTGATTGAATTGTTTTTTTGCGTATTTTGAATGTTTGAGGTTTGCCAATGAGCCATGGAGCGCTCCGAATTTCTCCGGGGATCCGAATTTCTAACCGTATAAGGAACACAATACTGCGCACCAAAACCAAGATAACGACCCCAGAGAGCCGCTAAACTTTGTTTGCCGCATATCAGATGACAATTGGGGTTTTTTTTTGTTTCGCGGTGGAAATCTTCATGGACTCCCTCCATCTTGGGGGTGACAGTAAGAAAACCACTGATTGGGTTCCACTAAACGCATGACGCCATCGCGGCAAGCCATGACGAAGTTGACGGGACGAGTTTGAATCCTACCGTTATTGAAGAGTTCCGTCTGTCTCCGAAAGTCATCATCAGAGGGCAATTCTCGTAATTTTAAGAACGTTCACAGTCTGATCTCAGTCTCAATCTGTCAAAAAATACCTCTAATTTCCCTACATTTTGACAAGTTTTTGACATTTGTTTGTCGCCGAGATGAGACTGCGACTAGATTTTGAACGTTTAAAATTACAAGTCTACTACTACTACCGTAGGGACTGGCAAAAGGCAGAATTGTGTGGAAAAGGGAGAGGGAGGTCTTTGCCATACAGTGGAATAATACAGGCTGCACCCTAATTGCGTAACACACGATCAATCGGAATCGGTTTCATTTTGACAGTTCAACAACATTCATTGCGTTATTTACGTTGTTGGGCACATTACACATTTTTTGAACATATGAAGCAATGGATTAGCAATATCCTTCAAAATGATTCAGATTGAGATTGATTGTGTGTTACGCAATAGGGTGCCGGTTAAATTAGATTTTGAATGTTAGATGCCACGTTTTTTAGTCTGATTTGTAGTTGATACCGTGGAAATATAGAAAAAGGGGTTCCGTCGGTAATTATTCACGTTATTTTATATTGTGCGTTCCTTCATCATCAAATAAATAGGAATAAGGTATCCCAATTTATTTGGTGTCGGCGCAACATGTCTGTTTCTTACATACTTCGTCATCACAGTCACCGCCTCTCTAGCCATATCGTCTTTTACACAATCCATCCATCCGTTTCTTTGGTCTTCCCCTACTCTTATACCCACCACATTCATACTCAAATAGGAAAGATTTGACGACATTTTCCTCAGTCGTCCGCATCACATGCCCATGCCATATTTATTTTATTTAAGTATGCATGCACACGTCTCGTTGCAGATAATAGTGATTTACATCCATCACCTCACAAATCAGGTACAATTAAAAACCAGCGTCAGGCAGTAGTTGTCTGGCATTTCCGCTGCACTGGGCATTAAGGCACACTTTCCTGCTTATTTCTTACATCGGACTTTTCACTTTTTATTGGTCTTCATCTGATGTATGTACAAAAAAAACCAACCAGCTTCCAAAAAAAAGCACTACAAATTGAAAAATAACTTTAATTTCGGAAGTTGGTGTCAAAAAACGAAAATGTGGAACCAACGAAACTGACTTCCGAAATTAAAGTTATTAAGCCGGTTGTTTTTTTAGGGAAAACAGTTTTTAGTTGTACCCACCCCACACACATTTTATTCATATAAAATAATAATAATAAATAAATAAATACCTTTATATTATATTTAATTGCAAGATAAGAGTACCCCAGTAACCACTTTGACAGAAATGAGGGTGTACCGTGGTATACTGAACACATCTACGTACCCCTTTAGAGGGTACAGGCACAGATTACTGAATAGTTACTACGTAAGTACAGGCGTGATGTTATGTTGTGTGATTGCGTAAGCAATGCAGACATATTTTCAATTCTCGTAATTTTAAGAACGTTCACAGTCTGATCTCAGTCTCAATCTGTCAAAAAATACGTCTAATTTCCCTACATTTTGACAAGTTTTTGACATTTGTTTGTCGCCGAGATGAGACTGCGACTAGATTTTGAACGTTTAAAATTACAAGAATTGTCCTTTAGATCTTTACGAAATTTAAATGGGTCCATTTCGGAATAAACATTTTTCGAACAAAAAAAATATTGCAATTCCGTCTATATATGACGGAGTTGTGTCCATAACATACAGAAAAAAAAAATAGAATTGAGAACCTCCTCCTTTTTTGAAGTCTAAGTCTAAGAAATCTAGTCGCAAGCTCATCTCAGTGACAATCAATGTCAAAAAAATGTAGAGAAATTAGCGGTATTTTTGACAGATTGAAACTGAGATCAGACTGTGAACGTTCTTAAAATTACGAGAATTGCCGCTGTGGTGTATTGTGTATCTTTTAGTCTGTGCTAAATAAATGTATTTTCTTTCTTTGCATACCATGACAACTATTGTTCGTTCCTTCTCTGTTTATCAAAAGAGGCCTTTGTTCCGTAGCAACTCGATTGTAACAAATCGATATTACCCATCGTTTCGATTTTTCTTCCACCCTAGCGTTACATAAGCCCATATCGAAAGTTCTACAATACGTTCACCGCATACGCTGAAGGGCGAAGTAATGACCGTCATCAATAAGAACGGATCGGAACGGCGCCGGAGCGCCGGTTACCGACAGTTGTACGGCACGCAAGGTGGGCCCGGATCTAGGGAGTATGGATGTGGTAGATCTTTGGAAGGTACGGTCGTCAACGATGCATGTATGGCTGGCTTACCTTATCTAGTGATAGACCCGCTACCATCCTTGCCGATTTGCGGTTTGCTAATCTAGTTAAAAAAAAAAAAAATCCCTGACTATCTTTAGTTTGCCCATCTCTCCGGGTGCATTCATGAGACGTAACCGGCAAAGATAGTCACTCACTGGACGTCTGAGGCAGGACATCACCGTCTAGGTAGACCATGGCGAAGGTGGTGTGACGATCTAATATAATTTGGAGATCGCACAAAGAAGCAAATAAAAAAAAAGTGTACTCACTATTGGCTTCAGCATCCTCGAAAACCATGAAAACGACACCCATTATGAAAATTTTAAAATTTTCGCTCGCAGTCACCATCATGGATTTTCATTTTGGCATCAGCACCCTCGCAAACCATAAAAAAACTATCTCTCTCTCTATGTCTCTTTATATTATGTGTAAAAAAGTCGCAAGGAGGGGGCATAACGCTTTTTCATTACGTGACGATTTCTTCAAGTTGACTCCCATCGCAAGCTCTGCTAAAGAACTTCGTTCCAAAAATTCACTCACAGATAACGCATAGGCTAAACTGCTGAGTCGACAAGCATTAATAAAACGGAGCCAGACGTTTGTTTCGTGACGTCTGGGGTGCCATGTTCGAGCAACAAAACAAGATACCGACGCCCACAGTTAAGAGCACCAACGATGAGTGCTAATGATGATGGAGAGGGTCCTCCTCACTCTCAGACACGAGCTCGTACAAATTTGTACCGCTTGTGGTACACATGTGTAACAGTTCGTCCTAATGAAGTTAAATATAGCATAAGAAAAGAAAGAAATACATTTACTAAGCACACACTAAAAGACACACAATAAACCAGGTACATACATCAGATAAAACATCAAATAAAAAGTGTAAATTCCGATGTAACAAATTAGCAGGAAAGTGTGCCTCACGGCTGCACCATAAAAGTTCCCGATTAACAAGAATATTAAATAAAAACTATACCTATGTCTGGTATAAATAAATTAATGAAATACCAGTAACTGTTTCGTGTGCGTGACGTATAATAATAGCAAAATTTTCTAATAACTTCTTATGTTGGGGTCGGTTTCGATACCAGTATTTTACATGGAGCGACTGCCTATCTGACCTCCATAACCCAGTTACTGGGAACAAGATACCCCTTAGCAAGACTGGTTGTCAGAATTTTGGGTTTCTGACTACCCGTAACGACTGTCACGGATCTACAAATGGCAGCAGGGACCAACCTGCTTAACGTAGTTTCCGTTTTCCGAGGGGTCTCGGTATGTTATATAGATGGTCACCCATCCACGGACCAACCTCGGCAAGCGTTGCTTAACCTTAAAGATCGACCCGTGTGGCTGTTATTATTTAGCCACAAGCCCCTTCAACATGTTCAACAGTCTAAGATATAGGCAAACAGAAAAAAAAATCAATAAATCTCTTCCAAATTTTCTAACTCTTGTACAGTTTTCCTTAGCTACAGTTTATGTGCCGAAGAAAGGTAGAAGATATACTTAGTTACGTCAGCAGGATCTTGATTACCCGGCCAAGCTCACTTAGACTCAGACTTCGGATATTTGGAAAATGAAGTCAAGATTTCCAAAGTATCTTTTTTTTATTGAGGAGAAACAAAAATACAAAGGCATTTTGTTTTATCCGATTGTCAACTCATCCAGCCGTTTTCTTTGCAAGACCTTTTGATCCCTAGGTCTGAAGATAGGTACTAGCTATTATTCATTCGTACAGTTTGATGAATTAGACTTTTTTTGAATTATTGAACAATGCTTACGGTATTTTAAAATGTTATCAATTGTATGAACAGTTGCGGAAGTGAAACTTCTCTCAGAAACTTCATCGCTTTAAAGGATTTTTGGTAGAGGAAAATCTTATGGGTTCGCTTACCTGCTAGCTATGAGTATGAAGCGTGTTGCGCTTGGCCAACAATGAAAGCATTTTATTTTTATTTATAATTAATCATTTTCATTTACAAATGATGACATTTGAATTTTTGAAACACGAGTCTCTGAGCTACGCCACGGACAGACAGACACGGCGAAACTAATAAGGGTTCCTTTTTGACTGCGGAAGCCTAAAACGGTCAAAATCTAATCGCAACCCATCTCAATACAAAACTTCCTAAAAATAAGGGAAGTACCTTCTTTCTTATGTCTATAGAAATTATTTATTTATATTATATAATTTATTGTACACCAGAAAATACAATTAACACTAGAAAACATAGAATGGGCGGCCTTATACTTAGCTTTCGGCGATCTCTGCAGTTACCTTCTGTTCTGGCCAGACAATTTTGTCTTTATTTTTATAACTCTCATAGTTTTGTCTACATCCAATTTCTCTTCCCCCCTTCTATTCTCAAAAACTGCTAAACAATCGAAGTTTGTTTGTTTTCAAATTGGGAACGTTCTCGTGTGCCAGCCAGTCCGTTATAGTGACGTCACGGCCTCGGCACGTACTCGCACGGTTCCGTGCCAAAATTATGGAATAGTTATAGAAAACTTTCTACGGATTGCTAAGGGGGATGGGTGAAGGTATATGTACAGCATACTAGCTGCGCCCTGCGGTTTCACCCGCATAAGTTTCGATCCCGTGGGAATATCGGGATAAAAAGTATCCTATACGTCCTGGTTATCCTGATAATAAACCATCTGTGTGCCAAATTTCATCCAAATCCGTTCAGTAGTTTTTGCGTGAAAGAGTAACAAACATCCATCCATCCATACAAACTTTCGCATTTATAATATTAGTAGGATGGTAAAACACAACTTAGGTAGCTATGGTGTGTTTTAAAAGTAGCTGATAAAAATGTAAGCAAATGGATCAGAAAACGTATCTGTGGATACTGCAACGGGTTAGACTGGAAGCCGACCCCAACATAGTTGGGAAAAGGCTAAGCAAACGATGATGATGATTTAACGCCATTTTCTCCTTGTTTCAGGTGCAAATGACTTAGTTTCGTGTAACGTGATGTGAGGAGGGTCAGCCATCATGCTGATACGGTGCTTACTACTCGTGCTGTTGTGTGCGGTGAGTACTATTCTTCTTTATACCTTTCATTTTCACAGTTCAGCCACGTTCATTGCGTTATTTACGTTGTTGTGTAGACGATTTTTTCAAAGCAATGAAGCAATGGATTGGGAATTTCCTTCAAAAACCTCGGATTGTGATTGAAAGTGTGTTACGCCAGTCATAGGGTGCCCTCAGACTTGATACTATGTTTGCAATTTAGTTTCCGAACATGTAAACAAAAATGTGTTTATGAAAAAACAACTTAATATGTACTTATTGACGTAATGACGGCACGGTTGGCGCAGTGGTTAAGCGATTGACTGCTGCGCTGCGTGTCGCGGGTTCGATTCCCGCACGGAACAAATATTTGTATGACCTACATGTATTTGTTTCGAGTCTGGGTGTTTTTCTATCTATAATATGAATGTATTTACAAAAAAAAAAATGTATATAAGTAGTTTATCAGCCATCTTGTTACCATAACACAAGCATTAGGTTGCTTAGCTTGGGACAATGGTGCTGTGTGAAATGTCCAGGGATTTATTATTATTATTACTTACCCACACTTTTAAGTTCAGTTTCGATTCTCAAAAAATCTGATTGTTGATCACGCGCTGAGTTGCTGATGATCACAAGCATGGTTCAGTCGAACTAAACAATTTTGGTTGACCAAAATCAAATGATTAAAGTGATCAAAAACTCAGTGTTTGACATTAGGATCAGATATTTGACACCATGTTAACGCCTTTTAACCTAACGTGTGTCCCAAATCAAACATTTTTCTTTCTTTCACACACCATTTTTAGAAAATGGGCTTCTCTATCGATGCTTAAGACTATTAATTTTCCTATGTTATAATTTCCTAGTTAGGCAACTATTCCCTTAAAACCAGAGAAACATTAAAGCCAAATATAATAGAGTGCCTAAAAGCTACGCATACCCAAACTGCGGTCACCCATCGTTATAAGTTTATATCGGGTCGATGTAGCCCTTTGATTTCAATGTTTACTTGGGAGCCATGTTTTCCTGTTCGATAAATATTGACTCTCGAGAATCTTGTTGTGTGGTTTTTGGTATCTGAGAATTTATAATGAGGATATCGACGGGTACGTAGATACAGGGTGGCAGGGACATCAACGCGCTACCGGTTAAAAAAAAATACTATTTCATACATTTTTACCGCATAAGTACAGTCGCTAGCACATCAAGCTAGAACAATCCGTCTTTCTTTAATAGATTTTCAACTTTATCGCTGAAGCATTAAGGTTGAAGGTTGATTGGGAAAATTAGACAGTTTCGGGTAGCTTGACCTGCTGGCGTCTGTACTTTGAATTTTTCTATAAAACATTTCTTCTTTTGTTTTTAGTTTTCGAAAAAGAAAAAGGCCGAATATAAAAAGTATAAACACCTCCTGCCTAAACTGTCCCAGTTTCAAAATCTACCACAGACTATAAACAAATACAGTTCACCAACATTAAACCCTCATCCACCAAACAACGCCACAGTATAACAAATAACAGCAGTTCTTCTTTATGATTGGCTGTTTACGACTGTGACGTCACTACGGAGCTCCGTTCATTTGTTTTTATTGCCTCTCCGCAGAATTATGCACGTCCGACAGATGAGTAATGATCATGACACGAATAAAATGAAGGTGTTCGTTAACTCTCATGTCTGGGGGTTCCTTAGGGTTTTTAAGGGGGAAGCGTCATGGAAGCCCGTGAAATTAAAATGTTCTTTTTTTTGCAATTTGCAGGTGTTTTATGTTGAACAAAATATGATCTGCGGCCGTAAAAAGTATGTATATAAGTTTAATAATAATTCTATTGGCAGATATTTCATGAAATAGTCATTATTTATGAACTTAGAATTACTACTTAAAATCTCGTAAGTTTATTAATAATTCTCGTAATTTTAAGAACGTTCACAGTCTGATTTCAGTCTCAATCTGTCAAAAATACCTCTAATTTCCCTACATTTTGACAGGTATTCCACATTTGTTTGTCGCCGGATGAGACTGCGACAAGATATTTAACGTTTTTAATTACGAGAATTGACCTTCTGCACATTGCAAAAAACGTAAGAAAATTTGAATTTCGCGGGATACCATAGCGCATCTCCTTAAGGTTTTTTTGGTAAAGGTAGTTTAGTGGAATAATAGCCTTGTTTATGGTAATAAAAATAATGTTCTCTTTTCACTCGTCGGTTTCGTGAAAAGTAAGTTTATGAGATTAGGAAGGAGTAGTAAATAGTAGAGTAGAAATACCCAAGAGGTAACGGCCACGGCTTGTAGGCGACGACGCAAGTTGTAGGTCGTAGGTTGGAACCCAGACAGGCGCTTTACTTTGTGTAAATTATTTCATCACCACTGTCCTTAAAACGGTGAAGGAAAACATCGTGAGGAAACCGGCGTGCTCTACAACCAAAAATTCGAAGACATGTGACATCCACCAACCCGCACTGGCCCCACGTGGTGGATCACGGTTCACTCTCTCTCTCAATGAAAGGAGGCCTGTTTCCCAGCAGTGGGAAAATGTCACATGTCTTTGAATTGGCCACTGCTCTCATCGAGGGCGCGAGGAGCGGTAAACCGTGGTAATATGTTTATTATGCTAATATTGTAGACCGGCCATGTTTCATTTCACACAGTTCATAGCCTTAACAAAAACATAGTTACATGATATTGCTCTAGAGTCTAGAGGACTCTAGTGATGTGACATAGAAATATTTTGGGAAAATGACTAAAATAAATGAGTATGATAGTATAGAGGTATGCGGAACAGGGTGTAAAGTTCACTCATCCTGCATAGATATGGTACCTAGGATCCTCCGACCAGACGGGTGTTGTGTCTGGTGGGCAACTGCCCGACGATTGATGTCGGGACGTTGTATTTATGCCAGTTGCGCGGTAAACTTCTCTTGCGCGATGCAGGATTTTGCGTGACGTCAGTGTGATGCGTAGTTCGCATGTGGTGATGTAGATGCCGCCACAATAGTATGAAACGGTTGATCTACTTTCACCCCCTTTCGGGGTTGAACTTTATACATGAACACACTGTATAAATGTGGTCCAGCGTTGATCATTAAAAAGCGGATTAGATAAATCACATTGTTTGAAATCTAGTGAATTCTTCAAAGTCTCGGAAAACACCTGGATGAGAGACGCTCAGAACCGGGAAGTATGGTATTGCTCTGAAAGGGGTAGCCTATACCCAGCAATGGCCCAAATGATGATGATGATGAATTGGCCTACCATTTAACAACCACCTTTTTTCAGGAATCTATTCACAGAATTAATCCGAAACCCAAAGCTTCGATTTAAATCATTTCCCAATAGTAAAACTGACTATCAACAAATCGACTAATTGCAACCAAACATGTCCCCATCCCTACCAACGTAAATGAGCCTATTCTCTAAAGAGCTGTATTTTCGTAACGGCAGGAGAAACTCTCGAAGGCTCCATTTAAATTGATTCTCTAATGCTTATAACACGTAACAATTTGTAAGCAGACGACTGCTCTAATTTTCTCGTTAGATAGAATTGTTAACCTAATTTCTTCAACGATGTTTAGTTAGGGATGGTATTTGGAAAGGGCCTAGAAGCTAGATGTTTTACAAAGTGGGGAATATCTTTTTATGTTGTCAGATTTACAACTTACCTTATAATAATAATAATTAATAAGCCTGATAAAGTGGCGGTGGATCGATCAGAGCGGCGCGCAATGATTGTTGACATAACCGTCTCGCATTATGAGAACCTCGTGAAAGCTGAGAAAGAGAAACGAATTAAATATCTTGACTTAGACACGATGTTGTTGACATGTGGAATGTGAGCTCGGCTGTCATTGTGCCGATTGTCGTATCAGCCAATGGCTCATGGCCAAATGCCTCGATCAACATCTATCGAGGCTCTCGTTAGGCGGTTGGATCAAGGGCCTGATTCAAAAGGCAGTACTCCTCGATACGGCTCGCATTGTGAGGAGGTTCCTGTCTCTGGAGCCCTAACCACCGGTAACTTGGACCCTGCTCCCGACATCGGTGGATCACTATTTTTTAAATATTTTTTATACTTTTTTAATTTTAGGAAATATTTAAAAATGTAATTAGATGAGTAAATAGGCAAATAAACGAGATAATTAATAAATCATGGGTCAGGCAGGTGTCCTTCCATAGTTCAAAGTAACTGATTCACTATAGCCATCCAAACCCATAGCCCCAATATATGTACATATTCTTTCCATGTTCTGCAATACTCTTGCACCGATCGGGGTTTGTCCTTGGGTGCAGTTACATAGTGCATACAGGGATAATCGTCGGTTACTGCCTCCTCATCATTTAGAATGTTCTAAGGGGCCTCTGCGAGTTGGCTTCGGCCCCTGCCACGCCTTCCAAAGGTCCGGGACCCCAGGGTTCCAAGATTTCTTTATTTCTTTATTTATTTCATTTGCACAATTTATTAGCTTAAGTGTACTGTTGACATTACAATATATAAGGCCGCCAGTAACAGTCACAATACCCCCTGTACTAGTTGATACTGTATTACAGTAGGGTATTATTCCTCATTCCTGTGACCCGTACAGCAACAAACGACTGAGAACTTAAGATTATAGGTTAATATAGGCTCCTTAGGAATATAAACTTAAACAAAACAAATAAAAAACTTAAAATAATTTTGCAATGAAATTGCTACGCTTAACTTAATACTATTTGGCTTCTCGTGAATGTAAGTGTGTGAGTGTATTTGAAATTATGTATGTAAGTATGTATGAAGATATTATGTCAAAGACATTCAAATAATAATTAATATGTAATACCAGCCTTTTATTGTCCCACTGCAGGGAAATATCCTCTTCTCATACAGAGCAGGGATAAGCATTGATCACCACACTTGCTCAAGATGGGTTGGCGATTGCAGACTTATAATATTTTTGTAAGTTCGGGTTTCCTCACGATTTTTTTCCTTCACCGTAATGTCCCAGATAAACTTAGAAAGTACAAATGAATTTTAAAACTCACATTTGTACTTGATTTGAACCCACAGCTTCTTGTGAGTCCTTAACTCGGCCATCGTGACATTACAATCTAATAATAATATATTTCAGCAAAAACGACATAATAATAACAACATATTTTCAAAATGAATTCCACAAACCTCATTCTTTAGTTATGAAAACCACGTTACCTATTCTCTCTTTACAAATACAGCGAATTTTCCATAAATTCTCTTTCACCTGCAGTGAATTTTCCGTACCTACACAGTGGATTTTCTAACGTATAATATAACTGTGGGGTGCATTATACTTGCATTAGTTGCGGTAATTTGCTGAATCTCTGTTACAGTGCAGATTGAGTTTGTTAGCGTACCGCGTGGGTCGAGATGTGAGCGAAGGCGAAAAATAGGATTTGATATGGTCTGCAGTTAGCTGATGGCATCAACTGCTCAGATCGCATTTGTGTGGAGTATGATAGTCGTTTACATTCGTCAATTCGAATGGCCATTGCCGATCGACCGCAGTGTTTTGATAAATTACTTACCGAGTTGTAGGTCGTGGGTTGGAACCCAGGAAGCAGACGCATTACTTTGTGAAAATAATTTCATCACCACTGCTCTCAAAACGGTGAAGGAAAACATCGTGGTCCCGAACCGGCATGTCCTAGAACCAAAAATTCGAAGACATGTGACATCCGCGAACCCGCACTGGACCCGCGTGGTGGATGACCCACTCCCTTTCGAAGAGTCCCAGCAGTGGAAGCATTCAACTTGACTAATTATGGTAACGGTGTGCTTGTTAAGTCCCAGTTATGTTGGTAGCCTATAAAATGTTGTTAAATTTCATCATGTGAAGGAATAGCACAGTTATCTTGTATCCCTAGCACGAAAATTGAGCAAAATTGAAAAGTCACAGTTTTCGTGTCGCCAATTTTGAACAGACATTGTTTCAGCTCCAGTGTGAGCGTATTTGGACGCAACAGTCGTATCTATACAGGAGAATATGGGAACGGCAAGCGAGAAAGACGTTACTATGGCGTTATTTAGCTCCATAAATGTTGGTGCTAGGTGTACTGGATTTTATAGTCTGAAATCGCCGTAGCAGAAACGATCATTCATGCTCTGCTACGCTTGTAGCAGAGCATGAATGATCGTTTCTTCTCTACACGAAAATATACTTCTGCCCTGCATTGGGGCAATTGGCAGACACAATCTAGAATTATTACTATACTAGCCCGCGACTTCGTGGTGAAATTTCGTAGTCCCCTGACCCACTCCGTCGCATCGCATCGCCTGCCCGCGCTTATACTTCTTTTCGCTTAGCGTTCTTTCTGACGTTTGTACTTCTTGCTCGGCTCCTAAGGGTCGTAGCGTGATGTTAAATAGTCTATGACCTTTCTCAATAATTAACCCCCTGATAGTTTCAGAGATTAACGCGTTCAAAGAAACAAACAAACGCTTTAGCTTTATTTTTAGTACATATTATTATATAGCAATTACCCTCATGCCATATAATACCTACTGGCAATATTAACTTTAAGTTTTAAACCTCAATTAAAACCCAACTATAACCAAAACCTCACTGAAATTCTCACTTATGTATTATTTCACGCGGTATGTACTGCTATGTATGTACATGCTACACGCAGAGCGACCGCGTGCTATGCCAACCATCTACAACGCGTTATGATGCTAAAATTATTATACATACTAGCAGTATATTGTGGTGTTGTGTGGTTGTCTGCAGTGGAACAGTTATTTGTAGCCGTCGGTATTGTGAACGTGGAGTTAGGGGTGTATTATGAAGATGAGCAGTAGTCTTCTCTAGTTCAAAGACTCGCTTAGACAAACCAGGAGACCAGTTCTCGTAATTAAAAACGTTCAAAATCTAGTCGCAATCTGAAGGCCAATTTTCATAATTTAAAACCTTCAAAATCTAATCGCAGTCTCATCTCGGCGACAAACAAATGTCAAAAACTTGTCAAAATGTAGGGATGTAATTGACAGATTGAAACTGAGATCAGACTGTGAACGTTCTTAAAATTACGAGAATTGCCCCTCTGATCTCAGCGAAAATCAAAGTCGAAAACTTGTCAAAAATGTAGGGAAACTAGAGGTATTTTTGACAGATTGAGACTGAGATCAGAGGGACAATTCTCGTAATTTTAAGAACGTTCACAGTCTGATATCAGTCTCAATCTATGAAAAATACGTTTAATATCCCTACATTTTGACAAGTTTTTGACATAATTATGTTTGTCGCCGAGATTAGACTTTGACTAGATTTTGAACGTTTTAAATTACGGGAATTGTCCTTCAGATTGTGAACGTTCTTAAAATTACGAGAATTAGATAGTCTAAAACATGCGGACTGTCTGACCTCTTTTGAACCAACATAATGACATGGGTAAAGTAGCATAATCCGCCTATAATGTATCTTTGTGAGGGCGTGGGCTATAATCTACCACGTGGGTCCAATGCGGGTTGCTAGATGTCACATGTCTTCGAATTTTTGGATCTAGGACACGCCGTCACTTTTTGGGCCACCAGTGCTCCTCTAGGGAAAATAAGGTCATTCCAAATTAGGAGGTCCTGACTTCATCCACTTAATAAAAATATTAAATTAATTCAGTCACTGACAGACCACGCATGGCCTAAATTGCTAGGTCTAGAACCATGAAATTTTGTTCAAGATTTCCTTATATATATCATAACGAAGGTGCTCGCTCACCTTCGTTAAAAAAGGAAATCTATATATATAAAATTCAAAGTCCTGACTGACTGACTGACTGACTGACTGAGACATCAACGCACAGCCTTAACCGCTGGTCCTAGAGACATGAAATTTGGAGGGTGTATTCTTCGTGAAGAGTAGGTATCCACTAAGAAGGGGTTTTTCGAAATTCCACCCCTAAGAGGGTGAAATGGGGGGAATTTGTTTGTATGAAAAATCTTATTCCTTGAGTTAATAAACTTGAAACTTGGCACGAATACTTATCTTAGTAAATTATGAAGTTGGGCATTTTTTGTTTTTATAAACTACCCCCTAAAAGGGGATTGGGGGCTTTCAAAGTTTGTATGGAAGAATTTTAGCGCGCGGTCCGATTTAATAGAAACTCAGTATTTGTACCTAAAATTGAAAGGAAAGAATAATGTGTATCAGGGTTTTTCGAAAATCTACCCCTGACGGCCTGAAAAGGGGTAGTCAATTTTACAGGGGAGGATTTTACAGCGTGGCTTGATTAACTCGAAAATTGGTATAAATAATCTTTGAGTCAAGTTATGAACACATCCCAAATGATTTTTTAAAATTCCACCCCTGTGGGGGTGAAAAGCGGGGGTACAGTTTATATGAAAAATCTTATTCGTTAGGTTAATAATCTTGAAAATTGGCATGAATACTCGCCTAAGTAAGCAATAAAGTTTACCATTATTAATTTTTCAAAACTACCCCTCAAAGGGGATATAGGGGTGTTAAAGTTTGTGTGGAAGAATTTGAACGCGCGGTCCGATTAACTCGAAACTCAATAGTGATACTTTCGACGGAAAATAGTTAATAATAAGTATGTAAAGTTGTCGAAAATTGACCCCTGACGGGGCAAAAAGGGGTAATTCGGTTTTTAGGGAAGGATTTGAACTTGAAACTGTATATTACATTTTCACGCCTAAACCACTGAACTTCTGATTTGGCAAAGAGATAGATGGCATCCTGGGGAAGTACATACTATTTATCCTGGTAGCACGTTCCCGTGGGATAATTTCCGACATCCACGCGGGCGAAGCCGCGGGCAGAAGCTAGTCTTCTACATAATTTAATTAAGGAAGGATTTTAGAAAATTCGTTCCCTAACAGAGGATTCGTCACTCCCAAATCCCATTGGGCGCGCGGCTTGTTTAATGATAAATGTTGCCAGAAACTCAGAACAGTGATTGTCCTCTTCAACTTAACACATGGCATCATCCCTCCCGCTCTGGGTGGAACGGAAGGGAGTGTCAGACTCTTACTGACTAAAACCCAGCCGTGTTCTTTCCTTAGCCCTTTCGGTTCCAGGGCAGCGGTAACCCTTTCGGACGATCCCGCCGCCAACCTAAGACCATCAAGGCTAATTCTATGACTTACTAAGTAAATCCTAGAAGCATAAAGTTTCCACGAGACAGGTAAGTCCTGGCAGTTCTTCCCAACCTGACAGACAGTCAAATCTTCTTAAAAGTGACAAACGCTAACGCTATCCATGGACATGATTGCTGACATCAAGCAATGGACAAAATTGCCATCTTTTTACATGCTTGAGTACGAGGCTTTTCACTACGTTGTATGTGTATATTTTGTCTTTTTTTATTTGCAATGTGCGTTTCGTTTGTGCAGAATAAACCAGTTTTCTTTCTTTTCTTTCTATGGTTTTTGCTGACGCTGATACGCTAGCGGTCATGTTTGAATATCAATCAATCATTTATTTTCCCAACTATGTATGTTGGGGTCAGATTCAAGTCTAACCGGATACAGCTGAATATCAGTATTTTACATGGAGTCACTGCCTATCTGACCTTCACAACTCAGACACTGGATAACATGATTCCCCTTGATAATACTGGTGAATTCTGACTACCCGTAACGACAGTCAAAGATCTGCGAATAGCAGCCGGGACCAACGGCTTAGCGTGCTTTCCTAGACAAAGAGAGGTCTTGTTATGTAACGGATAGTCACCCATCCACGAACAGACCGCCGCAAGAGTAGCTTACCCTTCGAAAACCCGTGCGGCTGTTATCATTTAGCCACGAGCCCTCTCAGAGTTTGAAGGTCATTTATGCGAATCATTTAGTACCTCCACATATTGAGATGACCTATGAAATGGGTTGCACGCAACATGACGTGACCCTTATGACCTATTTAAATGCTATTTTTGGTACGACCCTCAACATGGTTCTTTTTCCCTTTGAGTTATTAAAGTGACTTTTTAACGTGTTTTTTTCCTTATGTGTTGTGTAACATGAGTTGCTAGCTCTTGCTCGCGGCTTCGCCCGGATGGATGTCGGGATACCTCACGGGATAAAAGGTATCATATGTTTTAATCCAGGTTATAAAATATCTGTGTGCCAAATTTTATCCTAATTCCTTCAGTCGTTTTGGCGTGATTGAGTAACAAACACTCTATATATAAATACCTACATACAGACAAATAAATAAAATTGAAGTGTCTGTTTGTAACGTCAAAATAATAACTTTTTACTAAATGCATATTAAAGTTTATTAATAATAATAATTTTCGCCTCTGTCTGTCCGTCTGTCCGTGTAGTCTGTTTGTTCCGGCTAATCTCGAAAACAGCTGAACCGATTTTGACGGGACTTTCACTGACAGATAGGTGATGTAACAAGGAGTAACTAAAGCTTCTTTTATCTTATAAAAAGAATTACCCACTGCCACTTAAGTTGGATAATTCTTCGGGCTATGTCGGTTACCTTGGTTCTCCTGCGGATCTCTTCATTTCTGATTCCATCACGCAGGGAAACTCCAAGCATAGCCCTCTCCATTGCCCTTGGCTCATTCGAGTAGCAATATTTAGCCATATTTAATTACCCTATTTATCGTCAGCACCTGCAAAATTAAATGGCACACGAAATTGCCAGTTAAACTCTAATAAATTAATTAGATCTCGTGATTGATTAGTTCGCCAATCAGTTAATAATAACTAATAGTTAAAATTATAACACCTCGCTTCCCACGCTATAAATGTTCGTAATGATAATTTTCTGGTGTTAATTTATTCAACGCTATAAATTTTGCGGCATTAGGCGTTAGGTTTGCGCTTTATTTACCGTTGCGTTTCGGTAATGTTTAAGTTATTATGTTGTTGCGTTATGTTGCAACATAGTTGCAGTTTTAATGTTATTTCATAATCATGGTTATTTATTGAGTAATTAGCTTTTGCACGCGGCTTCGTCCGCGTGGTATGTCAATAAAATGGTAAGTACTTATGACCTTTCCCTGGGTTCAAACAATCCTCATACCATATTTCAACAAATCAGCCCAGCCGTTTCGGAGATTAGTCGGAGCAAACAGACATAAAATACAAAGAATGTATTTTTGTGAAAAGTAAATTTAAATAATGTTTACTAAATGCATAATGAAAGTATTACGTAAAAAGCTGGTATTTTGACATTACAAACAGAACTTAATTTTTTAATTTAATTTTTTAAGTATAGACAGTACCTAATTTGTACCTGAATTTACACAAAATAAATTAAATTACACACAAAACAAAAACAAACAATATTCATTTTATAAAATTAATTATAATACTAAAACGTGGTGACTATCAATCAGAATCTGAATCATTTTGAAAGATATTGCTAATCCATTGCTTTACATGTTCGAAAAATTTCTCTGCTCAATAACGTAAATAACGCAATGAATGTTGTTGAACTGTCTAAATGAAAGTCATTCGTACTGTTGGTGTATTACGCAACTACCCCGCAGACCATACAAAGCAGGTGAGGCACCATTTGGACCTAGTATTTTTATTCTACCTCTTCAATCATTGGTTTCGTCTAAAACGGTTCCCATTTGTTAGCCAAGCATACAATGTAGCGCAGATAAATTCTGGTCTAAGTCTAATACGCAGCATGTGATCAAAATACGTAACAATCCTGTATCGATTCTAACCGTCTGACATTGTCTGACCTTCGCTGTACAGTCACCAGCAGAAATATACATACAGTTAGGAGAGTTCTGAAGTCAAAGCATTGATTATAAGTTGAAGACGCAAACGCTACTGCCAAGCAGGTCCTGGGTTCGATTCCCGGGCCGGGCAAAGTGTTATTGGATTTTACCATCTGGAATTTCTCAGTGGCAGCCCAGAGCCTGAATTTGTACCCGTTTGATGGCAAAAGGGTCACCCCCTTATGTAGTATAGGTACTTCGGGGGCTACAGGCGTGATGTTATGTTATATATGGACATAGGAAAAAAAATACTGTGTTCCTATAATAATAATAATCTTATAAAGATTATTATTATTATAGGAACACAGTATTTTCGAACCCAGTCTTAACAAGGGCTATCGTGTTACCCAGTAACTGGGTCGTGGAGGTTAGATAGGCAGTTATTTCATAGAAAACGAGTACTTACTGAAATTCTATTGAATCCGGTTAGAGTGGAAAAGATTCGACAGATGAATACTATGATAACTTCATTATGAAATAGGACATTTTTCTTTAGATCTCAAAATTGTAATCGTTATTTCACGAGAAAGTCGTTTTTGAATTGTGATAACTGACTATATATTGATGCTCGTGACTGTACCTCAGGTAAAGTTCTGCAATAATTTGACACTAAGTCTGATGCAGATATTATTATAGTTCTGAAAGTGATTACACTAAGTATTTTGAATGTAAATGCTTTGGACTTTGAAACGTCTGACTTTGATTATCTTGTGCAAGAGATGCGTCTAACTGTGGTTATCATAAGTTTGCCAATATCAAAGCGTAGTCGATATAATCAGCCCATAATGTTCCCACTGCTGGGACACAGGCCTCCTCTCGGTGGGAGGGAATGGGCCGTAATCTATAATGCAGGCCCAGTGCGGGTTGGTAGATGTCACATGTCTTCGAATATTTGGTTCTAGGACATACCGGTTTCCTCACGATATTTTTTCACCTTTTTGTGAGCAGTGATAATGAAATAATTTACACAAAGTAAAGCGCATGTCTGGGTAACGATCAAAGAAAAATGTATTGCATCAAAACGTCCTTACATAGAAACATGAGAAAACAAAATTACTTCAGACCAAATTCAAATATACAGGGTGGCAGGGAAACGCTTCCGAAAACGAAGACAGGTGATAGGGCTACTGATTCTCGATACGATACCATAAAAAAATGAGAAAAAAAAATGAACAATTTTACCTATTTTTTTTAGCATTTTTCGTACACTATGCTGTGAGAACAGTTAAATTAAACCATTATTTGCTATTAAACACATTTTTTTTCTTTACAACTCTAACAAGCAATGTATTCGTAAATAAATATCATCTGACGCTTGCGCGTGACCTCAAGTTCAAAGTGCGCGCGCGCTCGCCGACAGCTGTGCGGCTGACGACCCCAAGTCCACGTGACGCGCGAAAATAATCAATTTCAGGCGAAAGGTTAGTGGTATCCGTTTGCATAAAGGTTGTATATAATCTACGTTCTGGCTTCGGAAGCGTTCTCCTGACACCCTGTATATAGCATCATCTGCCTACTCTTTTCCCAACTATGTTGAGGTCGGCTTTAAGTCTAACCGGATGCAGCTGAATATCAGTATTTTCTTATGGAGCGCAATGGAGTTGCACGCAGCATTTATTCTGACCTCCATAACCAAGTTACTGGATAATACGATATCCCTTGGTAAGACTCAAAAATCAAATCGAATCCAAATAATCCCTACTTACCAACATAAATGTAGTTGAAAACCATTAGGCATTGTAACCTCCTTCGCATCGTAACTCTTCATACTCTCTTGCATACGTACCTACTCGTAAAACAGTGGGACTCAATAATTTACTCCTCGCAGTCTATGCAGGCTGCATTCTCTGAATAAATATTGATTTGTCACAAACTACGCCGGGTTGAGGTGCGCTCGGAACTGACTAGTTTGTGATGTTAGAGTATGAATGTGAGGTGTAGAGCGAAATTTTAAATACTGTAATGGCTGTAAGAAAGAAGGGAAAAGTATTTATTGGGACTTGCACGGAAAGAATACAAGCTGAATAGGAAGATACAATCATAGGAAAATATATACCTATAAACAAACAGAAAGTCCTGAACGAATTATCAGCATGATGCTGCGACATTTAAAAGTAATTGTTAAAGTTAATAATCGGGTATTTATTATTTACTAGAAGCTATATAGTACGATTTCATTGTATTCAAGGATATGTAGAGTTTTTTCCCTTGAAAGCTTAATTTTAAATATTCGAAAAAAAAAGTGCCATTGATTCGTCTCCCATATTCCGACAAGTTTCAATCAGCAATCGTTTTGATAAAATTAAAACGAAATTACTTAGATTTGCACTAACTACGACACTCACGAATGTGTGCTAAATCCATTTAATGAATTTCTTTGGAAAAACTCTTAACCATTATACCCTGCAGAGTAGGGTAATTTCAGACTGAATATGTTTGGTTTATTAGTAGGGGCACGAGGCTCAATAATATCAGCCGCACGGGTCGACTGAAGGTTCACTGACTGAAGCTACACTTGCCGCGGTCGGTTACACCTTACATAAGAACATCTACACGCTCTATACCCGTTTCATACTCCACCATCACCTAAGAGGATAGCACTTAAGGAAGGTCGGGGTTGTTATTGCGAGCAAGTTATACATCCTTGCCTCCATGCTCCAGATTGGTTCAATTCGCATGCTCATTTAGAAGACGAATATTGAACGACTTGGGTGAATACACGACCTAGCATTTTAACCTTTTCGTTGACAATGTTGGGTTTAGAATTTGGATTGTAACTTTAAACTATGATCTACAATTGTGACCATGTAAAAATAACTAATAAAATGGTTAGACGAATTGCCAAACTTAAGTGGTACTGGGCAGGCATTGCTCGCAAAACAGATGGCCGATGGGGCTGAAAGGTTCTTGGAGTGGTGACCGCGTACCCGAACACGTAGCGTTGGAAGGCCTTCCTACAAGACGTACCGATTAACTTGGAATCCGGATGCGGGAAGCACAGAACCAGTTGAAGTGGCGGTGCTTGTGTGGAGTCTATCGGCTGAAATTATGATGTATGGGAGTACCTAAATGAGTAGGAAAAGACCAGAGGGGCAATTCTCGTCATTTTAACAACGTTCACAGTCTGATCTCAGTCTCAATCTGTCAAAAAATACTTCTAATTTCGTCGCCGAGATGAGACTGCGACTACAGTTGAAAACCAGCGTCAGGCACTAGTTGTGGCATTTTTGCTGAACTGGGCCTTTTTGGCGCAGCCGTGAGGCACACTTTCCTCCTAAGTTTTTACATCGGATTCCACACTTTTATTTAATCTTTTTTTTTTTGTTTTATCTGATGTATGTATCTGATGTATTGTGTGTCTTTTAGTTTGTGCCAAATAAATGTATTTTCTTTCTTTCTTTCTTACATTTTGAACGTTTAAATTACGAGAGTTGGCCTTCTGATAGAAATGAAGGATTAGGTATTTGTTGATATGGCTAGAAAGGGAGTGACTACGGGGGTTGCGCCGACCTCAAATAAATTGGGATAAGGGTGAGAGAATGATGATGAAGGAGAGTTGGTGGAGCAACAGCCAGGGTCGTGACTCGCGCAGACCAGGGAAGTATGGCACAAGGGGAGGAGTGCCTTTACTCAGCAGTAGGTGGAACAAGGCTGTCTATGATCTGGATGAGAATAGATCAAAAGAAGGAAGAACAGTCATGTGTTTATAAGCGACTTCGTTAGAATAATGATATAACTGCACGACTGCTGAACTAAATAAATCGAAAATGAAAGAGTAACAGGAAAACCCAGTCAGGAAAGGGAATTGCCTTCCTCTCGTAAACATCATTTCCGATTACAGACACGGTTCCAATTTATTATTTCTTAAAGAAAATCGTGGATAACAAATTGGAATCATGAACCTAAATATGCCATATTTCCGTTTTTGTATATATAATTTCATACCAATGCTGTTCTTTTATTATCACAAGAAAATACAAGACACAGGGCAAGTGTAAACACGCATAACTTTGTACAGAGTAGATTTGAAGATTCCTATTTTTATTGCAAAGGGAACACCTCGAAGTTGGTCCCAGATAAAATTGAAGAAAAATAGGAGCTTATTGATTTTTCACCTGTGAACCGATTGTGTTGTAACTTGACACACAATTGTGACTTGAGGTGTTTGTGCTACGCTTGCCGCGGTTGGTCCGTGGACCCATCCACCGTCTTTATATACCAAGATCCCTCCGTGCCTCGGAAAGCACGTTAAGCCGTTGATCCCGGCTATCATTCCTGGATCTTTGGCAGTCGATACGGGTCGTCAGAAGCCCGAAATTCTGGAAACCAGTCTTACCAAGGGTTTGTAATGTAGCTCCACAGTCACACTGTGGCTCGTCGCCCCATGTCCTATCAGCTGTCCTATTAAAAATCGGTGTTCTATTTCTGATACCGTATTTTAATTTCCCAAAAACCTTCAGGGCACAGTTTCGTTACGTAACGTCAGTAATCTAACTACCAGATTGTCATAGCCCGGGCTGTCATAACATGGGGTCCGAGCTCGCATAGTTATTGAATAAATATCGATTCGGGCGTGCAAACGAGTAGGGGCAAACGTAACCTGCTGTTGGGTAGCTTTTGTTTTGAAGGAATTCGGTGCAAAGGTGAGGAGAAATGAATATTTTTGGCATATCTATATTAACCAAATATGGACATTGTCCGAAATATATATTTTTTTTTTAAGAAATAAACATTTTCTTTCTTTCTTTCTTTCAAATAAATGGTATTATTATTATTATATTATCTGCCAGAACTGTTTAGAAATGGTGGGGACATGTGTTTTTTATCGAGGTTTATTTATTTTTTTCTATTCGGGAAACTTACAAGTAATATAAACAGTGGTCTTAAACAAAATTTTACTGTATTTGAAGGCCATTTACAAGTTCCCACTGATATAAACACTTGAAACGAAAAAGAGAACAAAAAATTTGTACCGACCGTACAAATACTTATAACATAAATTAGAAAACAAAATAACAGCAGTGCGATTCTGTTACCATCTCACCGTGAAAACTTAGGTGAAGGAAAAGAGAAATAGAATATATCTCGAATAGAGGACGAGCGTGGAGTGAGCTGTCATTCCAACGAATACTAGGGATTGACACTATTGACAGCTCACTCTAAGCTCACTTCATTTAACTTTTCACGGTGAGATGGTTACAGAATCACACTGCAGGAGTATAAGTGAGTTTATTCGGCCTTTCTTCTAAGGGCTCATTTTTCCAACGCCAGATGATTTTATCCAAGGAATAATTTTGAATTTGTGACAGTTCTTCCTTAAAAAATCTGTATTTTTTTCCACGAATAAAAGTTATCTGTCGATTGCGAAATCAGCCCTTAGAGTAGTCAGATAGAGAACGCTGACCTCATCTGGCATTTTTTTTTATAATATGACGTGTCAAAGTCATTCTGATATCCTATTTACAGAAAAAACTATTTTATTTTATTCCTAAATCCAGGTTTCGTTACGATGTTTTTCCTTTACCAATGTCAGTAATAATCGTGAATGTACACAATAAGCCACATGTTCCCACTGCTGGGACACAAGCCTCATCTATTCGAGAAGGAGTGGGCCGTAATCTACCACGTGGGCCCAGTGCGGGTTGGTAGATGTCACAAGTTCTAGGACATGAGGGTTTCCTCGCGATGTTTTCCTTCACCGTTTTTAGAGCAGTGGTGATGAAAATACACAAAGTAAAGCGCCTGCTTAGATTCGAACCCACGACCTACAACTCGTAAGTCGGGGCTATTGCCACTGAGCCACCACTGCGCTCAGTGTATATGCAATAGTGATTATGCTGATTTTTTAAATTGCCAATTTCTTTGAATATACCTTTTAATTCCGTAGAGCCGATTGTTGACAGTCATCGTCACATAACCCAGACCGGAACCGTCACGAATTCAATCGAATCTGATCGAAAGTAAATACCGGAATTAAAACCTGGTTTGTTTTGACACAGCTGTCGTGGTGCATTGTATTTTGAAACTTAAGGGTAGTAGCATAAAGTCGTATTTATTATTTAATTAATTAGCTGAAATAAGTTTCATGTATTGTCAAGTATGTTTTGGTGGCTGATTGGTAAAATGTGGTGAAACCATATTAATAGTTTGAGGTTTAAATCAGTTTAATATAATTATGACTGTTATTTTTTTAATTATGTAGTAATTAGCTCTTATAATAAACTAGCAAACCGCCCCATCTTCACACGGGTTTTACGATTAAACATCGAGATTTCTATTATACGTTAATCTACATCTACGAGTATCTATCTATACTAACAATAAAGCAGAAATGTTTGTTTGTTTGAACCTTTGAACGCGCTTATCTCTGGAACTAGTGAACTACTAGTCAGATATGAAAAATTATTTTTGTGTTTGATAGCCCAATTCTTGAGGAAGGCTATAGGCTATTTAACATCACGCTAGTACCTTAGTAGCCGAGCAGAATAGTAAGAAAAAACGCTAAGCCAAAACGAAGTAATAGTGTGTTTTACGCGGACGAAGTCGCAGGCAGAAGCTAGATAATTAGAAGTTTATTAAACACGTATTAGACACTTAAATCTTTCGTAATAAATCCTCTAAATAAAGTAAGAAATTAATATATAAGAGGAAGTTTTAAAGTGGCGCCAGTGACAGAAAAGTTGAAAGGAAATCGTTTGGCTTGGAATGGGCATGTGATGAGAAGGGACGAAACGCATGTGACTAAAAGAGTGATGCATATACATGTTGATGGATGGAGACGGAGAGAAAGGCCGGAAGGATTGTGTGAGGAATGATATGAAAAAGAATGGAGTGAATGATAGCGTGACGGTTGACAGGGGAGAATGGAAGAAGAACACGTGTTACGCCGACCACAGGTGACATGGGATAAGGGCAGGGAGATGATGATGGTGCTGCAAACCTTATCAAAATCCATTGTGCAATTTATAAGAACAATGCAGTCATACAGAGTGACACGAAAAACGACTTCAATGTAGAAGCATAAAAACATAATTCATTATTAGTACCCTAATTGCGTCACATACTATCGATCACAATGTGATTTTGAAAGATATTGAATCCATTGCTTGATATATTCGAAAAATTTGTCTGGTCAACAACGCAAATAACGTAATGAATGTTGTTGAAATGTCAAAATGAAAGTCATTCTAACTGTTAGTATTTTACGCAACTACCCCGCAGAACAAGGAAAGTAAGTATTCAATTATTTTTACCCTCAAAAGCTCAAAACCGTCTCTGTGCCAACAGACAAAAATGCAATGCAAGCAAACTTTTCGTACCATTACACTCACTACGCCAATACGCCAAATAAAATCGAAATGGGGGCAAAGCAAAACGACAAAAAGTTTCACTCGTACCATTTTAGTCACCCCCTCGACACGCCAAGGATTGCAGTGAAATTTCCGAGTCGGGGTTCGAACGCGGGACTTCCCGAGGGCATTCTGTGGAAACAGATTAGGCACATAATTGACGTATGCATTGTCTGACACGAGCTGAAAACTTGTGGAGGGGTTAAACTATGTATGTGTGGAGGAGGGGCGCGGATTTGGCTTTGGAGTGGATTAAAATAGATTGTTGGTCGGGTTTGGGGTTAATGACAGGAGTTACGTATATACCTTACATTGGGGCTGATCAAAAGCCTGACCAATTCTATAATTACCCAGTAGTTCTGCTATGTCTCGTGTTGATTTAAATGATTGGTTGACCAATTAGCTAATAGTGATATGTATCAACTGAACCTAGATGCCGTTAAATATGATAAATGTTCAAAGGGGTGTGAGCCTGGAGATCTATCATACAGGTCCCGAACCTAGTTCAGACTCCAGCTCTCACAAAGGTTCTAGCATGAGGCAAAATTGTTTATACAAACTACTGTAACAATGTACCTTTATGAGAGAATTAAACTGTATTATTATTAATTAAAAAAGATACCTTGACCCCTGAAGTTTAGTTTAGTATCTGAATATTGTCAATTTCTAACCATTGACTTTAGATTTCCTTACTCAGTTTTCCTTAATTATTTTCCTTAGTTTGTGTCGGTATCTCAAGAATCACTCAGCTAGGAAATGCTGGCGGCGTCATCTAGTTTTCAAATATTGACCAAAAAATATACGTGTATAAGTGTCTACTAACAGAAATAAACATCATTTCATTTTATCATATTTTCATTTTATTTCATAATGACACTGAAGTGCTAATTGTTTATCTAAGGTCACGTTCCCACTGTATCCAACGATAATGTATCGTTGGACGACTGTCGTCTCTAGCTGTTCCCGTTATATGGACTGTTTATCGTCACTGTGGCTTCCTAATGAAAAAGGTGAGTAGTTCAAATTGTCAATACTGCGAATCTGTGGAGGATGTGCATCACTTGTTGGTGGAATGTGTGCGTAATCGCAGAGAAAGAGATGCCTTATTGGCAGAGTTAAAAATTAGTAAGTTAGATTTAGGTGCTGTGTTTTGTCTAAACCCTGTAGTGAGGCGGCTAAGATAATTTATAGTTTTATATGCAGCTATTTAGCTAATAGAGCGTATCAGAGAGAGAAGCGTGTCTAAGAGATTAGTTCATAAAGATATAATTTTGTTATGAATTATGATGGGGCTGGCATGGTCATATGTCATAACCAAAAGCCTCTAAATAAATAAAGATTAAAAAAAAAAATCGTCACTGTGTCGTCGAAATATATTATCGTTGAACAATTGTCACATCTAGCTGTTCACATTAGATCGTGGAGAATTTTTTACTGTTCACGGCAGTCGCCTTGTCGTTTGCACATCAGTCGCCTCTACGTTCCTTTGGCTACCAAAAGAACGTAGATGCGACGGATGTACGATAGATAGTCGCAATAACGTCACATAATTTGTCGTCAGCCGTTGCTAGCCGTTCCCATTGACTTGACAATCTGTCGTCAGTGCAAAAAAAAAAGTAGTGGACGACAGTTAATGTGTGAACACTTCCATATAAATACACAAGCCACAACGCTTTAAGCGACACGATAATCTGTCGTCACGACATAGTGGGAACGGGGCCTTAGTTAGCCGAATCTAAATTAAGTACGATTGAGGAAAACTAAGTGATAATACCTCATTAGGAAAGTAGGTATGTAACCTTTAGAAAAGTCATATTAAAAAGTACGTGCCTAGTTTTCAATCGACACCCTGATACTTATCGAGCTCGTAAACCTGACCAACGACACTGTAAAAGTAGGACCACCTCAAAAACTGGAACAGAGACCTCATCGTTAAAAGAACTCAAAAATGTTATTAAAACCCAGCACCCTGGCTCAGCGCCAGCTCCAGAGCAATGCAGAGCTACATAGTTCAAATATTGGTTATTTTCCAACGCATGGGTACAGTTAGCGAAAAAACTTTTAATTAATATTCAGTTTGGAGAGAAGTTTCAGGTTGCAGGTGTTTCGAAAAAATGTTGTTGATAGTTAATTAGCAAAGTTTTGATCGGGAAAATATTCTTTTCTGCTGAGGAATGATTTTTTTGCTGTCTTTGTTGGAGGCAGGTGGGTCTTGATTTAAAAGAGTGTCCGTGGAGTTTCTTGCACGTTCTTCTCCATAGAGATCTACGTTTTTGGAATGGGCGACTAGCTTCAACTTTCTGACTAACTGACCGACTATTTAATTTTGACAATTCAAAAGTGCCTGTAAATGGTTTAATTGAAATAAATGATTTGAGTTTGAGTTTGAGTTGGTTTTGGTTTGAGGTAGAGTAGCATAATCCGCCTATAATGTTCCCACTGCTGGGACGCAGACCTCCTCTCTTAAAGAGGGAGTGGGCCAGTGACCACGCGAGACGTGAGACCACGCGGGCCCAGTGCGGGTTGGTAAATGTCACATTTATTTTCGGATGTGGGTACAAGCATTCCCACTTTCGACATCCATTTTTAAAGTTCTCCAAGTAAAAGAGATTGCCCAACACATTGCAGATTGTTTGAGCCTCTCGCAATCCGATGCTGAAAATAGGTTCTTTCCAATAACTTGTATAAATATTCCGACATAAGAAAGGTTTATTATACAAAATTGTACCCATTTTAAGATAATATTTACATCATCAGCTGCCTAGCCTTTTCCCAACTATGTTGGGGTTGGCTTCCAGTCTAACCGAATGCAGCTGAATACCAGTATTTTACATGGAGCGACTGCCTACCTGACCTCCACAACCCAGTTACTGGGTACTACGATACCCCTTGGTAAGACTGATTGTCAGACTTTCGGGCTTCTGACTTACCGTAACGACTGTCAAAGATCCGCGAATGACAGCCGGGACCAACGGCTTGACGTGCTTTCCGAGGCACGGACGGATCTTGGTATGTAAAGATGAACATCCATCCATTCATCCACAGACCAACCGCGGCAAGCGTAGCTTTACCTGTGCGGCTTTTATTATTTAGCCACGGGCCCCTGGATAAAGTGGTTATAAGCTAACTTAAATTATGTACATGTATATAAAACAAAATAAGGATAAAGAATCATAGGACATCAAAAAATTCGTCTGCACCGCTGTCAGCGGGAAAAGTGCCCAGCGGGCTGGTAGCATTGCCACGTTGTATGGCGATGCTGATTCTTTGGCCAAAAAATAGGTCAACACTCTGGTCACTTGAATAGTCGACCAACCGCCTGGCGATGTTTCGAAAACCAAGTCGGCACTCGGACCCCGTGGCCCTCTTTCAACCCCAAACGGCTCGAACAAAAACTCCCAATAAGGTTGGAATGTTTTCGCCTTTTATTATTAATTTCAGAAAGGTCGATGGTGTTCCGTGTACGCTTTCTTTCCCAGAATACACCCAACTCTTTCGTCGATGGATAAAAATAAAAATAATTGTGTGAAACTTGAAAACCCTCTTCAAAACTTCGGAAAATACGAACAAAATCCTACCCTACATTCACGCCGAATTCGATCTTGCGTGCCTCTAACGCTATATAATTCGATCTTGCGTGCCTCTAACGCTATATAATTCCGGCAAATCAAAATTTTTTTTCGATCAATATAACGCTGTATACGGAATATCGCTCGGATACCCTACGCCGGCAGCCATAACACTTAAAACGTATCGCAGGATAATGTTCGCAGTAGATTGCTCGGTGTCGATCTAATATTTATGTCGGGAGCGTTATTTACGCAGCAACGGATATTGCCGTGTCCAGGGAATCGCCTTGGCAGATCTCATCATATTACTGGGGCCGTAAACGGGTTAGGGACGGGATTATGAAGAAGTGATACAATTTATTTTTATTGTGGTGACAAATAAATTGGTACGTTTCTTGGTTCGTGATATTTAAATTGAATTGACTGTTTACTGGTATTTTGTTAGGTTTACCTAAAGCTCTTGAGTCAGTGTTTTGAATAATTTTTTAAGCAAAAACAGTACTGACTGACAGACTGGGTAAATATTTATGAAACTTCAAGTACTTGAAGTTTTTTTATGCTTGGATGGTTTTCTATGGTGTACTAGTATGTTAGGAATAGTTTATCAAGATCATACCAAGATGAGACAAGCTCACCTTTTTTATAAATATGATCGCCGTTTTTCGTGGATGTGACGCATATTTTCCTCCAAATCGTTATTTTTTGTGTTTCTGTTCTTTTTCTGCATCATCTTTTTAAAAGAGGATGTCTGACGATGATTTGATTTAACTTTTTTGAGCTTTTATGTAAAACAAAAGTAATCAACCGCTTCCTAATTATCAAAACTAGTAAATTGTAAAAAATAAAACCCTGCAGATTGAACAAACTATCGATCTCCATCCCTTGCATTAATTTTATTCGCAAACAATCCGACATCGACCAACAAGCGCAATTATTTATCTCATCACAATACTCTTTCCAATTTTATATAAAATCTGTGATTGCTAGCAATCTCGGCGCGATCATTAAGCGGACAGGGATAAATATTAAATGGTTCGGTCTCGCATGATGCGGTCGCTGTCGGCTTCCGGTACATTTGGTTTGATTTCGACTTTACTGATTTACGTGGGGCTTATTTCTTTGCGGGTTGTATTGTCCCCGATTGGGCTACTTAGGAGGTTTTTGAGAGCGGTATTAATTTTTCGCAGCATTATGCTGAGATAGGAGCCTTTTTGCCCTCGCACAGGTTTTTATTAAAATATATAGATATTTATATAGGTATAATATATTTCTGTGGTTGTTTTTAATGTAACTTTGTTAGTTTTAAATGTTCCTTTTTTACTGTTTGTATTTCCTGCGCGTTTCCCAAAATAAATTATTTTCCTGTATTTTCATTCTTTTCCTTATTGTCTTTTTTTCTTTCTTTTGTTTTCTTTCTTTCCTAAAGAACCGACATATCTAGCTGAGTTAACAAGCTGAAGTGGCCGTGGGCTGGCCATGTTTGAAGGACCGATGGCCGTTGGAGCAGACGAGTCTTGAAGTGGAGACTGCGTATCTACAAGCGTAGTGTGGGAACTTTTTAAGGTGGCTGGGACAGACTGGATGCCTAAGGCAGAGAACAGAGTGTTGTAGCTGGGAGAGGCCTCTGTACAGCAGTGGACTGTGATAGGCTGCGTTGATTGATTAGCCTCTATGAGTGGATTGAAGCTTGATTGGACGTCCTGATTCTGGGCTGTCCACTGGTACTCGGCTGCATCCGGTTGGACTGGAAGCTGATCCCAACATAGTTGGGAAAAGGCTAGGGAGATGATGAGCTTCTTAACATTGAGGGAGGGCCCCATCCTACAAATTTGCCAGTGCCTATACTGTTCATGGAAGTCCCGCTGGACGAATATTTGTAACTTTGTAAAGCTTCTTTGAACGCAGTTATTGTCCTATATAAATCTCTGTGGTATTCTGTTATTGGAAATACGTAGGTCGTTAATGAGTGCAAACGTTGGAATCTTGGAAACTTTAAACATACACCGAACATGTAAAAAACTATTCAAATTATTATATTTTAATTAAAATCGTTGGCTGGCTAATGAATAGCTGTTCCAAGAAAACTACATTATTTGACGTACATCATAAGTGTTAAATACATGTAGTCTTTCTCATGCTACCATAATTATTTTATTAATCTTTATAAAAAATCCAATTTTACAAAAAAAAAAACCTGCAAAAATATCAAAAATGGTTTTGCTGCCTCGATCTCACATAACATCGGCCTGATTCGCGTTTACAGCATCTCTTAGCCCAAGCTCGCACAGACGTAAAAATATCGCGGTGGGAGCATATCGCGTACTGGATTTTCAACTCTCGGTGTTAAGCCGAGCATTGATATTCCAACAGAGCGCATCCCAGCGTGTCCAAAAACACACTGTTGGATTTTCAACTCTCAGCGCTAAGCAGAGCGTTGAAAATTCAATGCGCGAAAAAATTGCACCGCGGCCACGAGCTACACGCTCAAGCGACACGCGTCTTGCGACACGACTGCGGAGAAAACAAATGAAAGAAGTGGTTTAGAGCATGTCACGAGAGTCACCGCTACTAGCGGAGCGACAGCTGTAATTCGAAAATATTGTAAAAGCCAATTATTTGTAAAAGAGTAATCGTCGAGTTTCTTGCCGGCTCTTTATAGGAAACGACCAATTGGAACCGTGCACCTAGCTTCTGACGTTTTATACTCGTAAGTGCTGATGTATGTTTATGTGAAATAAAATATTTCATTTGATTTAGGGCTGATTTTTCAATAACAGTTTAACATTATTTTCTATGCAAAAACTGTCAAACCGCATTATTTATCTTTCAGGTAAAAATTTATATTTCTTTTTATTTTGCTTTAGGCTTTGTATTAGTGTGTGTATTTTGTCATGTTGTTTGTAATGTGCGTCTTGTTTGTCCAGAATAAACTAGTTTTTTCTTTCGTCTTTTCTTTTTTTTCGTTTGTCGCAAGTCGCGTCGCTAGTCGCTCCGCTCGAGGCCGTGAACGAGGCCTTAGCGGACCACATTTTATTGTTCAGTTGATGGAGCGATTTACCGATGATCCGTTTCTAGGTTTACCGCTAATATGCCCCGTTAGGGGGATCCGTCATTTCCTTTTATAGTTTTGGTGAAATAATTCATGTTACTTTTATCTTTTAGGGGAGAAAGAAAATAGGAGCTAGTTAGGGCTCGGTGGGGTCCTTGTTTGACCTTGGTGCTAAGGATGGAAAAGTGGAGCTTTTCTTAGAGCATACCTAACATAACTTCACGACTATATTTCTCCAAAGGGTTAGGTAGAGGTGTACTACGTACAGCATAAGCATAATCAGCCTGTAATGTTCCCACTGCTGGGACACAGGCCTCCTCTCGGTGAGAAGATGTAGGCCGTAATCCACCACGCGGGCCCACTGTGGGATGATAGATGTCACATGTCTTCGAATTTTTGGTTCAAGGGTATGTCGTTTTCCTCATGATGTTTTCCTTCCTAAACAAATAAGAGAGCTACCATTTATTATTACAAAAAAAAATCAAAAAAATTGGCTTCTGCAAAATAATTTTTACACATTAAAATAATTTTTTGATTATAAGTGTTAATAAGTAAATAATAATTTTTTTTTAACATTAAGGTAGTTTTATTTAACTGTATATAATAGAAATGTTGTTACTGTTGTGTTTTTATTTTATTTTATATTATATATTAGAGTACAAATGTCCATAGTATAAGTGTTTTGTATTGTTTACTAGATTATAAGAAGTATAATTATTATAAGTTAGGTTTTATACCCACGTGTACATTTAGGTTCACATTTTAAATATTCGTATGCCACTAGTAGCGGCGGATGTGTCGAACCTATCCATATGTACCAAGCATCTTTTTATCTACCATATTCGACGAATAAATGTCTTTGTCTTCACTGTTTTGAGAGCAGTGGTGAAGAAAATAAAAACACACAGTAAAGTGCCTGCCTGGGTTCGAACCCTCGACCTACAGCTTGTAAGTTGGGGCTACTACCACTGGGGTACCACTTCTCTTCTACTACCTACCGTACACTCACATTTTGCCAGTTGCGCTTAAGTCCCATGTAATGGGGAGTGAGCCTATTGGCTGGTTTTTCTTAGGACTTTTGTGAAAATGCAATTTTTGCCCTGAGTACTCCTGTTTTTGTTATTAACTTTTAAAACCAAGTCAGCCAGTCAGCCAGTCGGTACAGTAACTAGCGGGGCTGACAGCCCAAGTTCGTGCATCGCACATGTTTTGCAAGCTCCCAAAAACTAAAGCCACGAGCGAACTCTACGAAAAAAAATGTCACACATTCCCGTAAAAATAAAATGGAGACCGGGGCAACTTTTTGTTCAAGCGTTCTGCTCCCACAAAACAATATCCAGGGCGTTTCTATTTATATTTGTAAGCGTTGAAAATTTTTGCCCCGGAATAACTGCGAGTTTAAACTGGTGTGGGTATTTCCGGTAACTTTTGGACGTTTTTGGCGGCAGACTGACTTCGGCGGACATGCCTTAGGGACTGGATAGATGTCTGTGGATGTTGGTGTAACTGTATTTCTAATTTTGGGTGTAAAAGTTTCTAGGTAGTTAGTGTGTACATATAAGGTTAGTAGGTAGTATAATTATGTAAGTGGTCCCTGGTGCAGTGACGTTGTTGTACTTAGCTCTGATTTGTGAATAACGATAAAGAAGTTGCTAAGTTGTGATATAATTTTAACGACAGCAACAAACTTATTATGCATAATAATTGATGAACCATTATATTATATAATGTGTGTATTACATAATACACAAAAAATATACCCACATGTATTATGAACATGAAAGATAATACATTTATTTAGCACAGGCACCCATCAAATATTCTGTAAGAAAAAACAAAAACAAATTAATGTTTTTCGTTGTAGAAAAAAAGCAGGAATGCCTGCCAACTGGTGCCTGGCGCTGGTTCTTAACTGGACCTGAAGTAATGAGGTGTCGGATGTTAATCAGCTTAAGTACTGTAAGTCCTACAAACACTGGATTATTTACACAAACAATTTTTTTGAGATCGATACGCTAAGATGAGGAAGATCATTGGATTATGACCACGATGATCATGCATGACTCTTGATTGTTGACGTAAGTTGGGAGCCATGCTTAGCAAGATAAACTGACATCCTTGAAATTGGCTGACTTGCGAAAGGCATTGATCCGGGTTTTCTCGCGCAACTTGAAACAGGCGTATGTCCCGGGTCTACTCCGAAGTGCAAAGTGCGAATGTTCGGATCGGTCCGACACATGGCCGAACCGAATAATATTAAAAAAATCGACAAAAGTTCGGATCGGCTCAGTTGGGTCGGGACCATAGTCAATATTCGAAAGAGTTTAGGAGTGTAGGATCGGGACTGACGGAATCAAATAGTAACTTCGTAGCAGGAAACGGCCGAACATTCGGCCGATACTACTTCTGAGTAGACCCCCAGCAGTGGACTGTGATAGGCTGAGTTGATTACTGGGAGAGTAATGTTTAAAAAAAGAACATAAACTCACCTTGTTGGCGATGTTCTTGTTACTCGCAACAGGCGTGCGTGTATGACCAAATGTATGAACGTACATGAACCAAAAGGAAAAGTTTTATGTTACATTACATACTCGTACATATTTACATTATTTATGCTAACATTAAAATAATGATATGTACATGTGAAAAAATAAGCAAAATAATCATAGGGCATCAAAAAATTCGTCCGCATCGCTGTCAACAGGAACAGTGCCTAATAGGCTGGCAGCATTGCCACGTTGTATGGCGATACTAATTTTTTGGCCAAAAAACAGGCCAGTTCTCTGGACATGTGAAGAGTCGACTAACCGCTTGGCGATATCTCGAAAAACCAAGTGAGCACTCCATGGCCCTAGTGAACCAAAAGGAGTACCTAAAGGTCAGGAGAAGGGGTGCAGGCGGAGTTCTATTCTTTTTGCATACCCCCATAGGAAAAAGGAGTTTATGTATGTAATGTTTAGCAATTGACATCTACAAACTGTTGACATGCCCTGTTACTACACTATCCTCCCATAACTATTAACAATATCATTTGAAAACATTGATAATTCGTAGTTTCTTGCCGGCGCTTCTTCATAGGAAACGACCAATTGGAACCGTGCATCGATCGTCGACGTTTCATAACTACCCATGTAGGCATATGTGAACTGAAATATGTTGAATTTGAATTGTGTACTTCTATAAAACTTATTAAACCCATATAGGCTATGTATCCCTCTTACATAACTCTTTCAAATCCAACATAGCTGGTGTCAGCTCCAAACGCATACGTTCATTCGCTAACATTCACAGTTTTCAACCTGAATTTCAGTCCATATTTCAGCAATTTTCCAGAGCTTGAAAATATACAAAGAATATTTTCCTATTTCAGTTTAAAAATCTTGTTTGGAACCGAATTGTATTGTATTCGAGAAGTACGTGCCAATATAGTTATGGAGATTTTTCAGTGCTATTGTTCCAAAGTTAGATTGGTCTCTTTTAAAGTAGAAATAGTTTGGAATGCGGGCTCAAGTTATAATGGTTATCGTTCATATTGTTCAATTTATGTAGATCCCTCCGGTGCCGGTGGTTAAGATGTTTTTGCTTAAGAGTTCAGTTTTTATTGGATTTAAATTCTTGTATAGTTAAGTGCTGAATAAATGTTTCTTTCTTGTTTTAACAATTTAATGATGGAATCAAAAGTCGATTTTGTAACGAAGGAGATGTTTCCCGCGTTTTCATTCGCATTCTAGGAGAATTCATCTCGGATATTATTAGTATCCGTCTAAAAATCCAAGCATTATTCCTTCCATAGCTCGCTGAGTGGCTTTAAATTTTTGAACCAATCCGATTGTCAGTGTCTTCGGCATCATAAAGATACTTTGTCATAACAGGAGCTTATATTTCCTCAGACCTTTCTTGAGTAGGAAGGTCTGATAAAATCTAAGCTCCTCTGGCATATGGCATGGTTATTTCGCATTTGGTGATTACCAGGGAGCAATTTCCATATATTTTAGGAATGTCGCATTTCAATATCAGTTTCAATCTGTCAAATATACCGAAGTTTTGACAAGTTTTTGACATTGATTGTTTTTGAGATGAGATTGCATTATAAGTTTATATTTTATCTGTGTTGTGCAAATCAAAGAAAATATTAACTTATGATTATTTCACTAGATTAGTTTAGTAAGAAGTAAGTAGTTGGAAGTTTAAGTATATTCCTAGATCGTGCTCGTAACATAGCCATATTCCTAGTAAGATCGTTATGAACCGGTTTCATATAACTATATCACGGCTTTAGCCATCTTACTGCGACAGATATATTTGATAGAATTTTCGTACAAAAATTGAGAACGTAATTATAAACACGAAGTTGTAAATTAATGTCGTATCCTCATCCCCACATTGTATAAAGTCCACATTGACCAAAACACGCTACACCATACATACACATACATGTAAAACCACCCTAATCAACCTGAAAAATAACAACATATCAATCTTCATCACAGATATCGAGGTAATCCGTATAGAAACATGAAATATGTCTGCCTACCCTTCGCGAGACCACCTTAATGATATGTTCTGCCTAATAAATCTGCCGGCTGACACCGATGAATATTGATGAGCTCGTACCATCAGCAAAAAGATTACAACACGAGTATTTTGCTATTTATAGGATTAGGTTTTGTTATCTTTGATGCGAAAGCGTCAGCGTAGCTCGCAACATTCAAGTTTTCTTACATTTTGTGCAATTTGCATGTCAATGGATATTTCAAGAAATAGTCATTTAATTCATCCAAAAAAGAGGGGCCCGTGGCTAGATAATAACAGCTGCATAGGTCAATCGATCGGGTTAAGCTACCCTTGCCGCGATTGGTCTGTGGATGCATACCGAGACACGTTAAGCGGTTGGTCCCGGCTGTCGTTCGTGGATCTTTAGTCGTTACGGTTCGTCAGTATCCCGAAAGTATGACAACCAGTCCAAGGGGTGTTGTATTACCCAGTAACTGGGTTGTGGAGGTCAGATAGGCAGTCGCTCAATGTAAAATACCGGTATTCAGATGCATCCGGTTAGACTGGCCATCAATGTTGGGAAAAGGCTAGGCAGATGATGATGATGGATCATTCAATAGGCTTAAAAGAACGTTGAGGATTGTATTAATGATTGTAATAATTATAATTCTGTAAATACACACTTGTTACGGTCGCGAATCATATACCTGCAACATAAAATTAACTCTATAAAAAACTAAAATATAGTTTTAATTTGATAAGAACTGACCTTTGGAAGAAATTCAATTTCATATTTTTAATGAAAAATGAACATGCTTTTTGTGGCCTTCTAAAGAGAAATTAGAATTGAGAAAAATATGGAAACAAAAGAACAGATTCTGGACTAACATTTTTTGTACAGAGAGTCAACGAAATGAAATAAAAAAGATAATACGTTTATTTGCGGTTAACATGACGCAAAGAAAAAATTCAAAGAATAAAGAAAAAGTTGAGGGCTCAGCATAATGCTGCGACCTTATGCGAGACAGAGCCTCAGAGCTGGTTTTCAGCATTGCCACCAACATGGACACCTAAAACAACTTTGTTATTAAGGAAAATAATGGACATGTAACGCGTAATAAGGTGTTTGATAAATGGTAATATTATTTTTGGCTCCGGTGGGCGTTCGAGCGGTAAATAAGTTGCGAATATTCGACCAAATATATTGCAAATATCCGGCAAATTATATGTATGTGGGGGGTATCATTGAGACAAGTGTGTGTGGGAAATTCCAATTAACTTATTTATAATGTGGTTTCCTTAATCTATTTTAACCACTAAACAAATACCAGTTATTTTTTGCGGTAACGTCTTAAAATCACCAATTATACTTTTTTTTAAACAATGAAAAATTCCCTAAAATCACAATAATTTGTTCTCTCGTGCGAAATCTGTACCAAGTTAAAGTCTTTCGAAAAAATTCAGCTCACTTACTTTCAAATTCTGAAACTTTCAAATCCATATTTTAGCATAATATTCTGTAAAGTCAGAAAATGGATCTGAGTAGAAGAAAAAATTAAGTATTTTTAAAGATCTAGACTCAGCATTACACTGAGACGATTTCATTTAAAATAACTGAAAGTGCAAAGTATCCGTTACTAGGGATTTGCCGCAGCTTTGCTTCAATAATTCCGGAGAAAAATATCTTGTTCAGCAATAGACGTAAACCCTATTTAAACTTTGTAAGGAAATTATTGAAATAGAAGATGCAGGAGAGCAAGCTCGGCGTTTATTGGCTGGATTTAGTGTTACGCTGACGTTGTCCCTATACATATTGTAGTCTTTGCCGTCGCGTCGGCTACGCGTACCTGAATGGACGTGTATCTATATTCAAATTTTATTTGTTTCAAATTGACGTTATGTCAAGTTAAACAAATACCAACTTTATTTTAATGGTAATTAAGTTGATTTCAAAGTGACTAGCACTATTGAAAATGTTATAAAAATGTTTGAAGTTGTAGCGTAAACTGAACTTATATATATTACTAGCTGACCCGACAAACGTTGTTTTGCCATATAAATTATTTCTAGCTGCCCGGCGCTACTTCGTTCGCGTGGTGTCCTACCCCCTACCCTACCCAACTCCTACACTACTCCTACCCTGCTCCTACCCTACTCCTTCCCTAATCCTACCCTACTCCTACCATACTCCTACCCTACTCCTACCCTACTCCTACCCTACTCCTACCCTACTCCTACCCTACTCCTACCCTACTACTACCCTACTCCTACCCTACTCCTACCCTACTCCTACCCTACTCCTACCCTACTCCTACCCTACTCCTACACTACTCCTACCCTACTCCTACTCTACTCCTACACTACTCCTACCCAACTCCTAGGGTGGACATCCCTTATCACTTACGGGATTGAAAAAAAAAAAAAAAAAAAATAGATGTTAGCCGATTCTCAGACCTACCCAATATGCTTACCAAATTTCAGAGGAATCGGTCAAGCCGTTTCGGAGGAGTATGCAGACTAACATTGTGACACGAGAATTTTATATATAAGATATAAATTACTTATATATGTTGTGTAGGAATTAATGTTATTTTTCCATAAACTAATATTTGTTTACATTTTTGGCGAATATGTCCTGGTGCTGGTTGCTGATTATGTTCTATGCTATATAAATCCTGCAATGTACTAACTGTTCGCCAGCTTTACATTATGCACTTAGTATTAAAACAGCACACCACGCTTGCCTACAATGCCTACAACACTAACAAGAGACGGAATGATCTAGTATGCATATCTAATGCAGCCTCAAAACATGTCTTTGTTGAAAGATTTTTAACATTCTTAGGTCCATTCCTGTACAATAGATTAAATAAGAAACTAAGTATCTATAAACTAAATTACTATAGCTGTAAAAAAATTATACTTAATTATTTACTAACCATCGACTATGCACAGACAGAAGACTACTTATTGTCTGCAAATAAAACTACTAACCTGCTATTTTACTTTTGTTTACCTAAGATTTAATTTAGTTTTTATGTTGTACTCATTGTTATTATTTATGTATTTATGCACTTTCAAGCCCGAAGCACATGTTCAACCTAGTTCAGGTAAATTGGCAACTGTGCGCTATTTTAATTGTTATTTATTGTAAATGTATGCCCTCTTTATAAATAAACGATTGTTATTATATTATTATTATTATATGTTATGGGTTTGGTTTCCGCACTTATTTCTTCAAGTGGACCATTGTGTGTCGGTGGTTATTCCAACCAGCCCACCTCCCTCCAGAAGTTTATTAAGTCTGCTGGCATGTTGAGAACATCTGTGTAAGATCTGGGTGTCCCGCAAGGGTGTCTGACCTAATCTGGGTGACGCCTGTGCACTCAAACAGCACATGCGCAACGGTTTCATCAGCCTCCATGCCCTGCACAAGGGACTGTCCGTTATGCTTATTGTGTGGAAGTGTTTGTTTAGCGAGCAGTGTCCCCTCACCAGGCGCAGGCTTTTCCTGTCGAGGCGTAGTAACCGTCTGGTTAGCTTGCCATATAATGATGACATGGCTTCCTTGGACGTTTATAGTGTAGCACCAACGATCAGTGAGCGCGAGTCTATACACATTGGTACGCGACCGATGTCAGCGCTGACCGTCGTTCGACCACTAAATCCAGCATAAACAGTCGAATAGTACTTACACAAGTATTCATAACAGTATTTGCAGTTAGTCAGAAGTCAGACTGCATATTGGTCTTAATTGCGTAGAAGTCACGTAGCATACGCGTGGAGAAAATACCATGGCAAATACTAATATTCATCCACGTCAGATTATTTAAGAAAATGGTGGTAGGAAGTTGGCACACAGAGCGTGGGAAGACCAATGGAAAGATGGGTGACAATGTACAGCCCGATTTATCGTCGCTGCGCATTAACAAATTCACCTGCCAGCGGGGGTGAGGGGTAGGTACTGCGCAGCGAGAAGCACACTTCACAGCTACCATATAGTTTGAAACGAGCTGTAACCATGTCGAAAAAACACTGGATATGACATCTAATGAGAAGACTGTGGAGATTATGACGAGAATGACAAAAGTTGATGATGATATGATGATGATGATGGTATGATGATCTGGTAAACTGAAAGCCTCAACGCAGTCGAGTAGGCCCCTTTGTACACAAATGATTTTCTTGCCGTTAAAAGCTACGGTTTATTCGCCGTGTGTAGGCACGGACGTCAGTGTTGTTTGGATCACTATGGAAGCTTGTTGACGAACGCGTGTTTTCTACGCCGTACCGTGAACAAACCGTTCCGTACACAAAGGGTCTCATGTAAACAGCTGGAAATACTACTACGTATTATTTATTTATGCGCAGACATCATCATTCTCCTGCCCTTATCCCAATTTATTTGGGGTCGGCGCAACATGTCTTTTTCTTCCATACTCCTCTATTAGCCGCCATCTCGACAGTCACCCCCTTTCTGAGCATATCATCATTCACACAGTCCATCCATCGTTTCTTTGGTCTTCCCCTACTCTTATAGCCATCGACATTCATACTCAAAACTTTCCTCACGACATTTCCACATGCACATACCATGACAACCGGTTTCCACACCACTTTTCAGTTACCGGTGCCACTTTCAAACTTCGTCTTATATACTCATTTCTTATTCTATCCATTCGTGTAACACCACACATCCCTCTCAGCATTCTCATCTCAGCTGCATGCAATTGCCTTTCATTCATCCCTTTTGTGGCCCAACATTCTGATCCATACAAGACAGCAGGTCTAACCATGCGGGAGTCGCAGATTGTTCCCCTGACCTGCCGCCATTTCATCCATCCAGTGTTAATTCTGTGCTTAAGTGTAACAAAAATACAGAATTCATTTTGCTGACGCTACTCCTAAAACCGTTCCCATTTTAGATATTTCAGCCATCGTTGGTAACTCCGTAATGATAGTGTTACCGTGTGACGGCGTCGCATTCTGCTAAAATATAGTGCACCCGGGTGAAACATACGGCGCCGAGTTATTATACGCGAACTACTTTTGTTGCAGAATGGACCAAATGGGAGTTTATAACGTTAATGTTAAATCTGGGTTATTTTTTTAATGTATATTATAACGTTGCGTTGCGCTTCCATTATGCGCAGGGTACGCGCCAGTTACCCAGAAAGTACATCATCACCTGCCTAGCCTTTTCCCAACTATGTTGGGATCGGCTTCCAGTCATTTTACATGGAGCAACTGCCTATCTGACATCCACGACCAAGATACTGGGTATTACCCCTTGGTAACCCAGAAAATACATATGGATTGAAAAAGTTATATTAATACTTGCCCGGATGTGACTATTTCGGTACATGCTTTTAAGGTATTATTAATTTAACAACACAGGCTTGTAGCAAAGCAAAAATGTACATCGTAAAGAAACCTGGAAAATGTCCGGAAATTACTAACAATAAAACAAGCGTGGAAACCGTTGACCGTTCCTTCCATGCACGATAAAAGATATTTACTTTGCAGTGAGCCACTTACTGGCAACTAGTATTCATTAAATTTTAATTACAATACATCAACTGCCTAGCTAGGCTTGCAATCTAACCGGATGCAGTTGAGTACTAGAATTTTGACATGGAGCGACTGCCTATCTGACCTCCACAACCCATTTACTGGGTAATACGATATCCCTTGGTAAAACTGGCTGTCAGACTTTCAGACTTCTGACCACCCGTAACAACTGTCAAAGATCCATGAATGACAGCCGGGAACAACGGCTTAACGTATTTTCCGAGGCACGGAGGGGTCTTGGTATGTAAGAATGGTCACCAATCCACTGAAAAACCGCGGCTAGCGTAGCTTAAATGGATCGATCAACCCATGCGGCTGTTATTACTTAGCAACAAGCCCGGTGAGACCAAAACATATCGATCTAAATTTTTCTCTTAATGTCAAATACTGATGTAAATGACAGATTTTCATGACGTTTACGTAGGAAACCAAAGCTCAAGGAAGCAGCTTCCCCTCTCCGATTTCTTAAACAAAACACAATCGAACCTTACCTACATAGAAAGGCGGTTCCTATAAACATTTGTTCATAAATCGTTTCAATTACGTAGCCCGTCGGCGTCGACCCACCGAACTCAATTGTCTGGGAAGGTCACTCGGAATTATCAATAACTTTGGATCGGAACGCGAAGGGAAAAATCTGCAGTCAGCAAGTCGCACGTGATGTACATATTTGAAGATTGGGAGCGTTTGGATGGGCCAGTGACTTGAGCTAGTGGGTAGGATAGTCGAGTGGTAAAAGAGAGTTGACAGCTTGACCTTAAGCGTCTTCAATGTACTTGGCAGATATGAGAAGTTCCGCATAGTATGTTGGTAAATGGTGGTCTTAATTTATTGGTAAGGCATTTTCAATCAATCTATATTTTATACTAATATACGAAAAGTTTTTTTTTTATTTTTTTGTTTGGACGCACTAATCTCTGAAACTACTAGTCGAATTTGAAAAAAAAAATTATGAGGAAGGCTACAGGCTTATAATAATAATAGCCTTTTATTCAAATCTACTTAAAAACATTTTTTTCCTATACAATAACACTTACTTAATCTAACATTTGCTGCTTTTCCACTTTTTGTAGAGCAGTTTGCCAATCGGCAAAGGCCTCCTCCAACCTTTTTCATTCTACTCTTTCCTGTGCCACTCTGTTCCACATCACTCCTGCCACTTTTCTGATGTCATCATCCCACATTTTCTGTGGTCTGCCTCTCTTCCTCTAACCTTCGCTAGGATACCATCTTGTTATTTTCCTAATCCATTTATCATGGCCTCTTATCATGTGCCCTGCCTATATCCATTTGAGTCTTCTGATTTTCACCATGCTGAATGTTAAAAAATCAGATAAACTGAGAAACTATTTCATTAAGAACAAAACAAAAACCATTGGTATAACGCTGATGGAGATAGGCTACTGGCTTATCGTATTAAAACCAAGCTACAAACCTTATTTTTATTTTTGCTCGGTTGCTTGAGCCGAGCAAAAATAAAAAAAAGTAAAAAAACGCCCTAAGCGAAAATGAATTAAAAGCGCGTCCGGGCGATAATTTCCAGAAGCTAGTCGATATTATTACTTAGGTCGTGTTGGATAGATAGACTTGAACGAGTAGGAAGAAGAGCCGTTGTCAATATTCCCCACTTTATCTTGTTAGTAAATAGTGTGAGTAAGTAACGGAGTTACGTTACTAGTTACGAAGGAAGTTTGTTAAACTAATAATAACGCTATCCTGAAACAATTTTGCAAAATATCGCCAAAACGCTGGCGAGGACCATTTGAATTGGCAAGTTACTAGCGCAAGTAGATAGCATTGTCAAATAACTGAAGTGAAAACACTTGGGCTAGTTGCTGGATCAGAAAATGCGGAGAAGGCTCTATGTGCTAGCAAAGAAATTGCATACATACAAATGATCGTCTCTATGAATCTTATTATTTAAGGCAATGGCGAAGGATATGCACGGAGTTGGTACCGTAGTACAGCCTTCTTATACCAAGAGAGTATCTAAGCTAATCAGCCTATAATATTCCCACTGCTGGGACACAGGCCTCCTCTCTGCGAGAGGGACTGGGCCGTAATCTACGTTAGATGTGACATCACAAGCCGGTTTCCTCACAATGTTTTCCTTCACCGTTTTGAGAGCAGTGTTGATGAAATAATTTATACAAAGTGAAGCGCCTGCCTGGGTTCGAACCTACGACCAACAACTCGTAAGTTGGGACCGTTACTACTGGGCCACTGGTCACAAGAGAGTGCCTATTCTTAACTTTCCAAATATGTGAAACTAGAATTATCTATCAGGAAAACGCAGTTGCCTTTAATTTATTGGTTCGTCATAAATTGTTTGCACTGTTTTATGCGAAAGGGGAGCAGTGGTAACGGCCGCGACTTACGAGTTGTAGGTCGTAGGTTCGAACCCAGGCAGGCGCTTTACTTTGTGTAAATTATTTCATCACCACTGGACCCTAGGGACCTGGGGACCAGTCTCGAAGAGAGGGGAACTGGGAACATGGTAGGCTGATTGTACATGCTAAAGGTTACATGCAAAAATGTATATGCAACAGTGCAACAATCACTTACAGTGCAAACTCCGAAGGCATAATGAAGTTGTAAAAAAAAAAATGGGTGCGTGTACTTTTGTACGCGCGTCAGAAGTTATAACTACTTCTTTGGCATCATTAAAAAACAATTTTTAATTGCATGCAAATAAGTAATTACAGAAAAGGTTACAATAAAGTTCGTTGTTTAGGCTGAATAATGTCGCCTTTTAGAGAAATTAAAAGCATAATAAAAAATCAGAATTTTATGGCATCCATTTTTTTATAGTGAAATGTCCATTACCTTTTTTTTAATCGATAAGAACAAACAGGTTGCTATAAAAAATGCCCAAAATAGGTACAGGCCGGTTTATGTTGAAAAAAGTGACGTATAGCTGTAAAAATAATGAGCGGTTTTGCGGACAGCTTCAACCTGTGAATTTTGTGTGATGGTGGTGCGCGCGCAACTTAAAATGTCACTCTCATATTTTGTTCATAACGCGCTTAAAGAAGTCTTACTTCAAAAAAAAAACTAAAATAACTAGTTAATTATTAATCTTTTCGCTCGACGTGTTACCCAAATGTTAGTTTACGCCCTATTTGAGCAGTTCATTGGCTATGTGGTTGAAAGTCAACCGAAAGTAAGCGCATTGACCTTAAAGTTTTCGTTAGTACATGGTTCGCACTATGTAGACAAGGCCACGTTTAACATAGTTAGATTGACAATAAGTTACCGCACAGCAATGTTTAAAGAAAGAAAAGAAAGAATAGCATTTATTTGACACGTTACATTACACATATTATTGTCACAAATAAAAAAGTGTCAATAATAATATATTTTAACAACAATAGTGTGTACCTCACAACTGCACTAAAAAAGTCCATTTCAGCATTAATCAAATTCAAAATATTTTATTTCACATAAACCTACATGGGCACTTCAAACGTCAGAAGCTAGGTGCACGGTTCCAATTGGTCGTTTCCTATGGAGAAGAGCCGGCAAGAAGCTCCACGGTTACTCCTTTAAAAATAATTTGCTTTTACAATGTTTTCAAATTACATTGTTACAATGCCAGACAGATGCTGTCTGACGCTGCTACTGGGTAATAAAAGCAACAATGTTAGTTAAACGGGTAATAATAATTGTAGGTAGGTATTCGAAACGGCGAAGGAAAACATCTTGAAGAAACCGGCATGTCCTAGAACCAAAAATTCGAAGACATGTGATATCTACCCGCACTGGGCCCGCGTGGTGGATTATAGCTCACTCAGGGGGAGAGAGCTATAATCCACCAAGAGACAAGACCTGTTTCCCACCAGTGGAACATTATAGGCTAATTATGCTAAGCCGAAACACTACAATATAGTTTACTGGTGAAATAACGATAGTGGGTATATTCCATTGGATGATAATTTCTACCAAACGCAGCGGCATTTTTATATTGAAAATGAGACGCCATTTTATCGCCCGTCGTCGCTTTTTTTTTTCTTTACAAAAATGCCGCTGCGTTTGGTAGAAATTATCATCCATCGGTATATACTTACTATCGTAATTGCCCCAGTAAACCTTTTACTATTTGCCAAATGGTGTACTCACTTTGGGAGAGCACTCTTTTCAAAGCCATACCTACAATTTGCTAAATTGCGCTGTTTGTTTTAGTAGCTACGTTACAAGAACGCAGTAGCTAGTGAGCTAGAACGCTGCTCGCCATCTTGGCACGTCCGCAGCATCACGTACCAGTGCTTACCCCGGATATAATTATTCGTTGAGCCCGGATCTGTGGCCGCACAGCGCTGATATTCAATTTTACAACAACTATAAATTGTTTTATGATTTGTGATGTAAGCTAGTTTCAATTTCTAAATCAAACAGAGGGGCTATTCTCGTAATTTTAAGAAAGTTCATAGTCAGACCTGTCTGTCAAAAATACCTCTAATTTCCCTACATTATGTTTTTGACATTGATTGTCGCTGAGATGAGATGGCGACTAGATTTTGAAAGTTTTTAATTACGAGAATTGGCCTTCTGTTCCTTATTCATAGCAAGGGTGAAAGGTGAATAGAAAAATCGATAAACTAACATTAAAATAAAATCTCTCCGAATTTCTCTTTTTTTAACCCGACTAAGACAAATCCAAAAGGAGGGGAGATTATAGATTTTGGCCGTCTATGTATGTAATTATATATGTATGTATGTTAGTATTTACGTGCGTTCCACCGTAGCGCCTAAACTACTGAACTGATTTTGATGAATGAGGTATCAATAGAAAAGTGGGCGCCCTCCTATCACCTACCCTGCGAATCACTTTACATATTTATAAAACAAAGTCTACCCGCCCAGCCTATCTGTCTGTCTGAACGCGATAAACTCAAAAACTACCGAACGGATTTTCATTCGGTCTTCACCAATGGACGGAGTGATTCCAAATCACTCCGTCCATTGGTGAAGATTTATTAAGGTGTATAATTTTATTAGGGTTTTGTGTAAATTGGTTGAAATATGACGATGATTGTTGAAGATATCGGAAACCTGGATTAACACATAGGGGACTTTTAATCGAGCAGTGGTGGCCCAGTGGTAATGGGCGTGGCGTACGAGTCAGGTCGCAGGTTCTAACCCAGACAGGCGCTTTACTTTGTGTAAATTATTTCATCACCCCTGCTCTCAAAACGGGCGGTGAAGGGAAACATCGTGAGGAAACCGACACGTTCTAGAACCAAAACTTTGAAGACATGTGACATACCAACCTGCACTGGACCCGCGTGGTGGATTACGGTCCACTCCCTCTCACAGAGAGGAAGCCTCTGTCCCAGCAGTGGGATCATTACAGGCTGATTATGTGTACTTTGAATCCCTGTAGTCCGTTCCTGTGGGATATTTTCCGACATACACGCAGGCGAAGACGCGGGAAAAACCCATCATTATAACGATGTGTCCAAGCCAAAGCTAGCAAACTACGCTTAACTAATCACCAAACTTATAAACAAGTGAAATCACTTATAGAAAGACATCAGCCAATTATACGCTATATTAAATTACATAATACTATTAACAAGTATGTAAAACTAATTAACACGATATTTTGATGTGATTCTCTTGATTAATAGTGTAATGTTAGTCATGTACTTACGTGTAAAGCTAATTGCACACGTGTAACTACAGTCAGATACAATGTTTGCTCGCTTTGTGACTGGTAATGTGTACTATCCTTGCATCTGTAAACGCCCTTGTGGCATTAGTATTTGTATTAGTGTGGATTATATACGAGCAGTACGCGTTAATTGCAGCGGCAACTTCAGCCGTCAACGCGTGTCACACCGTATGCAAATATACAGCGGCGTATTGTCGACGGCAGCCGCTGACGTGTCTACGGCTGCAGTTGGCTCTGTTGTGCTTGAGCAATTATGAAACCGAAGGATATGTAGGAAAAATTTAGATAGGGATCTTCAGTCTTTATTTATTTATTAACTATGGATAACTTACAGCTAAAACAAACAGAATAAAAAAATGTGTGTGAGACTGACAGCCAATTAAAAGTCATCACTTCTAAAAAACAGATTGGAAAGAAAGAGTGTGAACAACATAACACAGCTACCAAAAAAGAAAGAGAAAAAAAACAATATAACATTCAAGCTCAAACTAAATACTAGAATAAAAGAATAAAAACCTGAACATACAAAATCTTAATTAAAAAAGCTAAGGCTCAGACACTCGTTAAGAAAGGATCAAAATCATGCTGTTTACACATGTCATTAAAGTTCAGTCTTGCCTTGGGGTCTCTTCTTTATCAACCTTAGTATACATACACACGATCGACACGCGTCTACGACAAAGGCAACTGCGACCGTCCATGCGTATCGGCGACCGCCGTCAGCGCGTGTCAGCGACAGCCGACTACGTGTTGACAGACAACATGCCACTCGTGTATTTGAGTACGATGTTCAAATGCGCGTGTCGCTTGTCGCACTCTTAAGCTGCTTAAATTTTGTCATTTCGAAAAAAATAATTGTATAAAGTTGGAAAGATGGATATTGAATAGTCAAAGTCAAAGTAATTGGTATTAAAAAAGAAAGAAAATATTTTTTTGTTTGTTGTGTTAAGCAAAAACACTGCAAGTACATATAGGAAGTTTCCTTTAATTGGGCTGTTAGTAGGTATGCTTGCTAAAGCGAGCACATCTTTATAAACCACCAGCCGATCGATTCTGTAAAAACCTCATCGTGAAAAGTTAGGTGTAGTGAGCTTAGAGTGTGCTGCCAATAGTGTCAATCCCTAGCATTAGTTGGAATGAAAGTCACTCCACCTTCGTTTTCCCGGTGAGATGGTTACAGAATCGCACTGCTGAAGGCAAATTCTCGTAATTTAAAACGTTCAAAATCTAATCGCATTATCATCTCGGTGACAACCAAATGTCAAAAACTTGTCAAAATGTGGGGAAATTAGAGGTCTTTTTGACAGATTGAGACTGAGATCAGACTGTGAACGTTCTTAAAATTACGAGAATTGCCCCTCAGATTGCCTAAGTACGTAGGTATGTCTTAGAATATCCTTGTCGAAAACTAGACTGCCTAATGTAGAGTCGTCGGTACCCGCAAACTGTAACCATGAATTCAGCACATGATTAGATCCCCTAGGGTAGACATATTTCGTCGGTTATCAAAACTAAATCAGCTGTTAAAAAAGTCCACTTCCACTGTCCACTTCATCATAGTTGTGTATGTATTTATTATTTTGAGTAGGTATGATATAATTATTATCATTCTAGTGATATTTATTTTAGAAGTATGTATGTATGCTTATTTGTATGTATGTTAGTATATTCTCGTAATTTTTGTTTAGTTTTTTAAGTGAATTGTTTTTGATTGTTGCATGTATTATTTTTTTGTCTTTACTATTTCACACGCTGTCTACATCTCTGTATCTATTGTCCTCTCTCGGGTGTGTTGGAAGAGATTTCTTGTGAAATAAGCATTACCTCTGTACCATTTTTTCTTGTTCTGTTTTTCTTGTCTGTTTATATATGTGTGTATATAAATGTTAAAAAAGAAGTGCAGTAGCTACGCGGTCAAACTGTATGAAACAACTACTTTAAAAAAAATGGACGATAAATTTGAACGCAGGGGTGTTCAGAATCATGTTCTGAATCCATGGTAACAGGTTGCGCATTGATATCCCTGTCACCCTGTATTTAATACCAGACGAAAGTAAACACGTACCATACAGCTACAAGAGTCTTTGATAGTGACATTTACAACAGACGATCATTAATGTAAGCGAAAGAAATTAATTTAAAACGAGCCGGATTGAAAAGTTCCCGAGCACTGCTTTAACAATTTGCTCGGCGCTCCCTGAATATTAATCAGGTTTTAATACGCGAAGCAACGTTTTATGGTACTTTGAATGTTTCTGTACAGTGTTTTGAAGATGTGGGGGACTTTGTTGATTCTTTTGAGTAATAGGCCGTTAAACAATGCTGCTTGAATGCTGACAGAATATTAAGCTATTGCATAGCTTCTATCGCGGGCCTTGAGCGTGGGGACCGAATCCAGAAATTCCGTAACGAAAAAAACCCTAACACCCAAAAAGAAAGACGGTCCAAAAATAAATGACGGTTAATAATTATAATTGCATAAGTTGATAAAAAATGCTATGCAATAGCTTTACCGCGGCAGTCTCCGAGTGCCACACGTCTTTTTTTTTTTTAACTAGCACACACACTAGACACTACATATTATGAAAAATAACTTTGATTTCGGAAGTCGGTGTCGTTGCTGGGTACGCATTTTCATTAATTGCCACCGACTTCCGAAATTAAAGTTATTTTTCACTTTCAAGTTATTTTTCTTTTTCAAGTTTTTTTTCTTATCTGTTTTCTTTTTGTCTTTTTTGGAAGGCGCTTGTTAAAAAAAGGATTTTGCAAATCGGCTTATAAATAATGGAGCTCTGAGGTAACACACATTTAAAAAAGTACAGTCGAATTCGAAGTCGAAGTCGAAGAACCTCCTCCTTTTTTGAAGTCTGTTAAAAATGTATGGTCCTTTTTGCTTCGTTTACGTTCATACATGGTTCTTTACGCATGCCAGTGCGAGTACTACGCACGACATTATATTATGTCATCCCGACGTTTCCAGTCACATCTGGGAGGATATCTCGGCGTGGTATTACTTTCCAAGAGTAGGTACTTCAACGAATTAAGAAACCAAGGTGGACGTCTACACCGAAACCTATTTTCGGAAATCGTATTGTTTTGTTTGTTTTGCAAAGAAGAAGGATATATCCAAATTTAACTTTACTATTGCCAGTTTGAACTCTATCCTTAATTGACAAAGCTTTGATGAGCAAGTGACTGTAATTTAGAATATCAAAACAAAAACGTTACTTAAACTAGGACCATATTTAACACGGAGCTGTAACCTTTGGGAAAGTTGGAGCCGATTACAAACCGTAGAAAGTATGTACATGTAGGTATTAGGTACCTCGTATGTAGTATACGCACCTTTCTACAAGGTGGGGTATCATGATGTGAATTGGCTGCCATTTGTTTGGAATTGAAAATATTGGGCTCTGTTTTCACGGAAAGTTTATTTAAAGGTGTTTATGACATAATAATAATATCTTGAGTTGATGCACATCGTGCTCGTTTTAAGGCATTTTTTAAATTGTTGCTCCAAATTGGTGATTTCTTCTTCAATGCTGGCTTTCAAGACTTCCAAGGTTTGTGGTTTGTTGTGGTAAACGCGAGATTTCAAAAAGCCCCAAAGAAAGAAGTCTGGCGCTGTCAGATCCGAAATTATTTTTTCAAAATCTCCATCGTTGTATGAGCTGTGACTGTGTGTATCGCTCCATTGCATTGTCAAATACTTCTATATCTGTCTACAACATAATAATGTATTAAAACACAATTATATTATAATGCAGTTATCAAAAATTATTGCACATTCACATTATGGACACTACTTTCTTTCTTTAGCTTCCAGAAAAGGACAAAGTGAACTCAACAACTGTTCACCTGTACATTTTTCATTCCATGACATTTCTGTCCCACTTCTGACGACAAACAAACATAATACGCCATTGTGTGTTATCTGTGGAGTGTCAATTCATTGTCCGTGTCACTGGTGTGTGCGTGACGTATGTGCGACTCTGACGTCACTCTGCGGCCATTTTGAATTCACAATGAGTGGCGTTTGTCAGTTTGGTTGGAAGGATTGTGATTGGACGGCTTACTATAGCTAGGTGGCCAGTGATGACGTGGTTTAGGGGTTTGGTAATCCGCTTCTGAAGGACCAGGTTGTGAATTCAAAACCTGCAACGGTTTTATTTAGGTACCTACTAAGTTATGTTTACGTTTTTAATTTTTTGGTTTCTGCTTGAGTATAGCTGTCAATGTTTTTGTTGGTATTTGTTTGCGTGTGCTACCTGACATATTGCAAGTTTTGTAATTGTAATGTTAATTAATTTGGATACTATTTTATAGAATCCAGTTCTTCTAAGTGAACAGACAGCTGTGCTGCTGGGGAGTTTGTTGCGCCACTTCTTCTTCCCAGTTTAAACACTAGAAAGTGGTGAAGGGCGGGCGTTTTGGGGGACTGTCATATGTAATTTCGACGTTCAATATTTTACATGGAGCGACTACCTATCTGACCTCCACAGCCCAGTTACTAGGTAATACGATACGCCTTGGTAAGACTGGTTATCAGACTTTCGGGCTTTTGACGACCCGTAACGACTGACAAAGAACCACGAATGACAACCGAGATCAACGGCTTAACACGCTTTCCGAGGCACAGAGTCTTGGTATGTAAAGATTGTTACTCAACCACGGACCAACCGCAGCCAGCGTAGCTTAACCTGATCGATCGACCCTTGCGGTCTGTTATTACTTAGCCACAAGCCCACGATTAGAACTTCCTATTAAATTCCAATCCAAATGGACTCGGCCCAGAATTCGGCTTCGTGTTTGGCGCCATCATTAGCGTCCATCAGTGTCTGTTTCCTGACTGATATTTATTTTATACCAACAACATCAGTATGACCAGCCTATGAAAATAAAATAACCAAATTGAATAATTATACTCTCGATAAAACGATCTACTTTGCTAGCTGATGAAATGATTTCCAACATTTTGCGGATTTTAATGGATTTTAACAAGCGTGCCAAACCGCAGTGGCAAACATGTTGAAGGTTTTAACACCAATTGATTGGCACTTTATCGAAAATATTTGTAGAAATTATTTTTAATTCATTATACGGTGAAATATTTTGTTAAATTACCTACTATTGTATTTTAAAGGGAGTTATGGTGACGGCTGCGACTTTTCACGTAGTCAGAAGCCCGAAAATCTGACAACCTGTCTTGTCAATTGTGTTAACTGGATTTTGGAGGTCAGATAGGCAGTCACTCTATGTAAAAAACAAAATTAAAATCGGTTCATCCGTTCGGGAGCTACGATGCCACAGACAGACATACACACGCACAGACACACACACACAGACACGGCAAACTTATAACACCCCGTCGTTTTTGCGTCGGGGGTTAAAAACACTGTACACCAATAAATTGGGTTTAACAATATTTCAATACACAGGTAAATTACAAAAGTAATGATGAAAGGAAATGTTTACATTTTCATTTAAGTTTTTAGCCGAAAACGGGGAAGTGGAGCAAATTAACATAAACTCTGTGCTTAAACTATGAACCGACATATTGTGGCTTTTATACGACCGTAGAGCTGGGGTTACAGCCGAAACAACATTTCGTATATTTCGTAGTTTTGTATGAACTGAGTAACTTTCGCAGTAAGTGTGGATTTATTATGCAGTAAGGAATTTTAGAATTAATTTCAACATTATTTGTGAGTTTATTTACCATTCTTTTTCCATGTACCTACACATAAACAGACAAGAAAAAAGAAAAGAAAAAAGGTACAAAGGTGATGCTTATTTCATAAGAAATATCTTCCAGCATACCAAAGCAAAGTTGTAATTTTGGACGTATTTTTTTTATAGAACCAGATATTAATTTTAACTTGGTAAAATATTACAATAAAGTTCCCCCGTCGAAGCGTGTCAATTATGGAACATGATTTTTATAGGTTGTTAAAAATTACGAGTGAAAGTATTGAAGTATAGTATCTACAGTGCGGTCGACGAGGGAATGAGTGCTTGACACCTGTTCATACAAACGAATACGTGTTTTGCCAATTTGATCTTTATTAGCTACTATAATTGACACACAGGTGTCAGGAACGCATTCTCTCGACGGCCGAACTGTAATCTAAACGTAGTAATGTATACGTTGATAGGTAACGTAAAATATTAAATTAACATCCTTGTTTCTTCCACCACCCCATTCACTGACGCAGGATAAAATAACCTCCGTAATTTACTTCATATTTAAGATGCCGACATCCTTTTTTAATCCACGTATCGCTTTCATCTCCCTAATTACGTTGCTAATCAAGGTCCCGTCGATCTGAAACCCCATACACACGTAAAGTCGGGTAAGATTAACGGGCAAACATTATCCTTCTTACACAGAGCTCATAACCGGATTACAGCATTTCCGTCTGGTATAAACCAGTATAAACCGGAATGTACCGGTTTGAACCGCCTTTTGATGGAAACGGGGAGATGCAGAAGGTTTATTTAATAGGACGTTGCAGATAGGACGCTTGTGTGTACTTTGGGAGTCAAATAAATGATCAAGTGTTTCGTGGCTATATTTATTTCACTCCATCTAAGCGCAATCTGACATGGCGGTCTCGACAGATGCAGACAAAGAACATAAACACAAAAAAAAAACAAGTTGGGGGAAAACTTGCGTCACATCCACACAAAACGGCCATCGCTCAGCATAGTGCTAAGACCCTATGCGAGATAGAGCCCCAGCGCTGATAGATCATCTCTTATATCTTATCGGGCTCCTTTCATGTATGATTCTCAGTCAAACTCGTCTTGTGAATAGGCACAGCAAGAATAGCTTAGGGACAGACCATCCAAATGCAGAGGTCCATTTGGGACGGTACTCAAATAGTTTCATTCTGTGGTAGTCTTATCTTTCTGAAATAAAAGAAAAGAAGACTGAACGAAAAATACATTTATTTAGCACAGACTAAAAGGCACACAACAATAAATACTTAATTATTTATTTTGGGGTAATTTTGATTTGAAGTCGCACGGGTTGATCGATCAGGTTAAGCTACGCTTGCCGCTGTCGGTCCGCGGATGGGTGACCATCTTTACATACCGAGCCCCTCCGTGGCTCGGAATGCACGATAAACCGTTGGTCCCGGCTGTCATTCTTGAATCTTTAACAGTCGTTACGGGTCGTCAGAAGCCCGAAAATCTGTCAACTAGTCTTCACAAGAGGTATTGTGTTATCTAGTAACTGGGTTGTGGAGTTCAGATAAGTAGCCACTCCATGTAAAAACCTGTACAAACGTAGTTACTGGGTTACTGGCTGTGGAGGTCAGATACTGGTATTTGGCTGCAATCCGGTTAGACTGCAAGCCGAACCCAACATGGTTGGGAAAAGGTTAGGCAGATGATGATAAATGTTTACCTTCTTAACCAACTGCGGTTAAGCCAAAAAGAAAGTTGTAGATGTATTGTTAACCTTCTGTTTTCACTACCTCACGTCTCAAGCCAGCTGCAAGCGGTTATATCGGGATTGTCTCCGCTAATGAGAGCCGTAATTACGACAACGTAGTACCGGGATGTGCGTGAGAATAATTGGCAGTGGATGGGATGTTGCCTTTGTGGAGAGGCTGAATATTTGAGCTGCAATATTATTGTGTGATGTTGTTTGTGGCTGAAAAAAGCCAGCGCGCTTCTAGCTTAACGAATAAGAAACTCAGTTGTTCTTTCTGTAATTGTGACCGTTTTTTTTTTTGTTTTGTACGTACGGAGATATTTAAAGTCAAAGTTCTATTTTTCTTTACGAATGCAAATTTTGTATGTATTTAACTTATTATATTTACTACTTATTATGCGCGCAACCAAAATGTAGAACTCTCTGCCGGCGTTTGTGTTCCCTTCCACATTGAACCCATCTGCATTCAAAGCAGGAATGAAATGCCATCTTCTGGGCACGCTCGTTCCATTATAGACCTCATCCATATCTTTCCATCAGGCGTGATACTAAGAGCGGGACCATTCAGCAATAAAAAAAAAACTTAGCTTTGAATACTCCCACGATCCCTGTACCAATGCAGGCACCCAAGCACAAAGTTCTCTGTGCCTTACATTGCGTACAAACAGACCAAAAATAAAAGTCGTTTTCCAGCAATTACTTTTGCACAAGGTAATTTAGTTTGATGTACATAATCCGCAGACGACGGCTTCGTGATGGGCTATTTTACACTCTATCATCATTTGCCTAGCCTTTCCCCAACTTTGTAGGGTCGGCTTCCAGTCTATCTAAGCGGATGCAGCTGAATACCAGTATTTTCCATAGAGCGACTGCCTATCCCACCTCCATAACCCAGTAACTGGGTAATACGAGATACCCTTTGGTAAAACTGATTGATAAACTTTCAGGCTTCTGACTACCCGTCACGACCGTCAAAGATCCACGAATGACAGCTGGGACCAAACGCTTAATGTGCTTTCCGAGGCACAGAGGTGTCTTGGTATATGAAGATGGTCACCCATCCACGGACGAACCGCGGCAAGCTTAGCTTAGCCTAATCAATCGACTCGTGCGGCTGTTATTACTTAGTCACGGGCCCCTCATTTTACACCCTGAATGTACGTATAAAACATACTAAGATTGCCAAATTATCTACCAGTGGCAGTGATAGGTATCTTCATGATAGAAAGATAAATCTGCTGTTCCTCATACTTACTTACTTACTGAAATATCAAAGTAAATTCCTACCTGAGTACCTGGCTTACAAACAATGGTCTAGAGTAGAGAATCAATCATTTTTCTTTCTTGAAAAACATCTTTCTACTACAATATTATCTTTAAGTAACATAGAACCCTATTTTGGCATGATGGATGGCAAGGGGTGAAGAAATGATTACACGTAAAGGAATCGTAAGAAAGATGTATCACTTTGATAATGGAGAGGGACACACGGACTGTACGGGTGGGAACTTAAATTATGTGACATTACAGCGCTCAATGCTCTCGTAGTACGTACTCGCATCCGGCGTGCGTGTGACCAGATGAATGTAAACGAAACAAAAGGAGTATTTAAGAGTCGCAGAAGGCGGCGTACTTTTAACGCAAGATTTTATGTGTGTGTAATCAGCCTATAATGTTCCCACTGCTTGGACAGAGGCCTCTTCTCTTCGAGAGGGAGTGGGGCTGTAATCTACCACGCGGGCCAGTGCGGGTTGATAGATGTCACATGTCTCACCTCCTCACGATGTTTTCCTTCACTGTTTTGGGAGCAATGGTGATTTAATTATTTACACAAAGTAAAGCGCCAGGGTAGTGGAGATCAGATAGGCAGTGGCTCCACTTAAAATACTGGTATTCAGCTGCATCCGGTTAGACTGGAAGCCGACCCCATCGTGGTTGGCAAAAGGCTAGGTAGTTTTATTCCCTTTACATGACGTTCCGTTTCAAATGATATGATTAATATAACCTTGAATTTTGAAAGTGTCATGATCACGTCTTTCAAAAAACATGTAAAAAAATATACTTTGCCGATTGTACATTAATTAAACATAACTAGAATAAAATTTTTAATTAAACGATTATCATTTTTTTAGAGCAACAATGGCCGTTTGTGTATGACATGTCAAACGAAATAAAGTAGGTACCTAGTTTTCAGGTTATTTAGATTTTTTTGAAAATCTCCGAAACCCGGGTCTTGTTTACAAAAAGAACTTTTGTAAGAGTTAATATGATAAGTGTAGTCAATAAAAAACAAAGTATGACTTTCATGCATTATTATTATACTTATTTTTTTATTTTTTTTTATGTTACGGGATTCTATACATCCATAAGAATTGTCCTATAGCCACGAGCCCGGTTGATAGATGCTGGTGTTACAATGTTTGCGAAGCTGTCTCCTCAGGTGCAAATGACTATTATAGCGAGCCCAAAGGTCGTATAACTTTCACGACCGTGTGTCGTAGCACAGATTCTATTCATGATAACGCCATACATCATCCCTCACTAATAATACTGTTGGCGTTAATATTAGCTGATCTACTGTTAACGTGTCACGATTTAATACTGGGGGTAGGCAGACAGGTAGCTCGAAAGCTAAAAAGATATGTTCATTATTTAATCAATACAGGCTGGCGGGGACATCGACGCACAGCCATGGATTCAGTACATGATTCCGGACGCTTCTGCGTTGTTTTCACCGGTTATAAAAAAAATCGCGCGTGGAACTCAACGCACCCCGCGTTGTGTTCCAGTCGCGCCACAAACAGATGTCAGCACAAAGTGACGGGGTCTGCTAGGGCCGATGCCTGCCAGGGCCGCGGGTTGTTTGAAAGTGATACCGTGGCCCCTGGCACAGGCAACTGAAGGCTGAGAACTGGGTTTAAGTCAATAAAGTCTGACACGCCCTTCCTCACCCAAAGAAAGGGGGGGGGGGGTGCAGAATCATCTACCGAATCCATAGTAACAGGATGCGCGTCGATGTCCCACCCTGTTTATTATAATGTTCGATGCTGAAAAAGGTTCTGGGTTCTTCAAAAGTTAGGTCAAGTTCAGTAAAAGGTAATCTTTGTATCAAACTTTGAAAAAAAGACCTTCAAAAAGACTGCTGAGGGCCAAAATATCCAGTTTATTAAAGTGACCTGTGGAAAAGAGCAGCCGATCGATTCTGTAAAAATCTCACCGTGAAAAGTTAGGTGAAGTGAGCTGTGAGCAATTGTGTTAATCCCTAACATTACTTGGAATGACAGCTCACTCTACGCTCACTTCACCTAAGTTTCCACGGTGAGATGGTTACAGAATTGCACTGCTGGCCTACCTATTGCAATTGAAAATTTAAACATACTCTTAAAGTTTTGTTCCAGAAAAAAATCTACTGGGACTACAAAGGGAATATAATCCTCCAGACTGTATTTCGACCATGACGCCCAATCTCAACGCCTTCGCCGCGGGAGATACTATAGTGCACAAGTGCACTCTCTCTCATTCCTCACTCATGTCCGATGGGACGGTAATCCGACACGACCGGAGAGAGATCAGGCGCAGGACCAACGGCTTAACGTCCTTTCGAGGAACGGAGGTATCACACTGGCAACTTCCAAACTCCAGGCTGTTCCTAAGAAATTCCTAATCGAAAAAACCCAATAACACTATGCCTGACCTGGGAATCGAATTCAGGTTCCCACGCTCAACAGTCGCGCGCAACAACTACACTGCCGGATGAAAGGGAACATCAAGAAAACCAAGAAATAAAATTGAAGTTCCAAAAAAAAAATCTATAATACACTTCGTAGGTTCTTCAAGCATTCAAAATATCTAATAGCAAGCTATTATTAGATTATCTAATATGACAAGATATTAAATCTACGACAGAATATTAATATTGAAAGGATGAGAGGCTAGATAAATCATAGCCGAGAATTCGCGAGCTAGATAACAATATCACAACCCCTATCACAAAAATAGTCTGAATTTGAATATCGAGGGTAGTTTTTTTTTTGTTAATAACCTGATGGAAAGCAGTGATGCAATCGTTGATGTTAAAGCGCACTAATTTATTATGAGCCTATTTACTCTTGCCTTGAAGACACTTAAATTATAATCGGAACGGAAGACCGCTGCAGACAAATTGTTCCAGTCCGTCGATGTACGCGGTTTATACGACGAGGCGAAATGCTTCGTCCGAATAGTAGCGGTGTCAACAACGTAAGGGTGGAAACTCGCCGTACGATGGGTTGTCCGATGATGGAACGGTGATGGCGGAATTAAGTCATGTAATTCCCGCGCACACTCTCCAGAATGCATCCTGTAGAATACCGAAAGGCTGGCTACCCTACGCCTGTGCTCCAGGCTTTGTAGATTGGTCTTAACCAAATCTGCATCACCAATTAGCCTCTTCGCACGCCCCTCCACTGAGTCCAAAGCTGCTAGATGGCATTTTGCAGCACCAGCCGATATGTGGCTGCAGTACTCCACACACGATCGGACCTGTGCTTTGTGTTAGTTTATTTTATTTTTTTTCTAATAAAACAATTTAATATTGAAATATCTATTTGATTACTGAAATACGTATAGGAAGCCATGTACCCGATGGGATTACTTATTGGCAAAAATAGCGAACTTGCATACAAACTTTTATTTCCTATTTATCCCCATTTCGGAGGAGTAAAAATCTTACACAACTTCAAGAAAATCTTGTGCAAAATTTCATGCTTCTAGAACCTGTAATTTAGGCACTGTGTTGTCCGTCAGTGAATTAATGAATTTAAGATTTTTATTTTCGTATTTTTAAGAACAAAAACATCTCTCATTTTCCTACATTTTTTACAAGTTTTTGACATTGGCTGTAGCTGAGATGAGATTGCGACGTTAAACGTTTTTATACCCTGTCCATTAAGTAAACGCTTTTTGACAGATGGAACTACTTAGTGATTGCAGCAACACACAATACATTGATTGTGATAAATAAGGTAATGCAATAAGATAAAGCAGCTTATATATTTATTTTATTACGCATTTTAAAGTTAACTTTTACGTAATCTGGAATATGTACGTTCTAAGACAGCTGTCAAAAGACGTTTAACCTAATGGACAGGGTTTAAGTACGAGAATTAGCCTTGGCAGTCACATCATCATAAAACGACTGACAGGCATAAATAAAAAAACAAATTACATCCAAACATAACCTCTAATGAATACACAAATATGCAAATACATGACATGATACCAATATAGAAAAATAACAAGAGAATGTCACGTAAGTAACGATACAACTAAAAGAAAATAAAAGAAGACTATGTACTTCTTCAAGACAGAAACTGCAGTAGACATACTACTTCCTAATAGTAGGTCCCCAGGAGATATTGTCCAGCCCATGGAACTGCCTCTTCATACTCTGTTTATCAGACCACTTGGAGTCCAGGTAGCTGTCATCTTCATCCTGTTCCAGCTTCTTCCATTCCTCTTGCTTCCTGTATGCGTGCAGAGTCAACTGCTTGCGGTCTTCTTCAGACATGACGGGTTCCCGACCTGGAGCGCCTTCGGAGTTGGAACAGAGTTTCACTGTCACTTTCGTCTTGTTGTTTTTTCCTGTGATTTTAAAAAGACCGATATTTGAATATGGATGTCCTAGTATTTACATAATCAGCCTATAATGTTCCTCACTATGTTTACCTTCTTCATTTTGAGAGCAGTGGTGATGAAATAATTTACATAAAGTAAAGCGCGTGTTTGGGGTTCGAACCTACACTTACAACTCGTAAGTTGCGGCCGTTATCACTACTGGGCCACCACTGCTCAATATTTATTCAGCACCGCAATCCTTCGAATTTTTGATTAACAACTCCAATTTAACGTTCCAATTCACCTAAATCTCCAATGTCAATGTGGTGGGGTCGTTAGAATATTTATATTAATTCAATTTAGATGCTGACTACATACTCTATAAATCAAACGGTTGGAACAGGTTGCTATAATATTAATCAAATCATACGAGTACTGGTTAGTAGCACCAGCATTATAGAGGTATGAGGAACGGGGTGTACAGTTCACTCATCCATAGAAAAAGAGGATCCTTCGACCAGAGGGTTGTCGTGTCTGGTGGGCAACTCCCCGACGATTGATGTCGGGACGTTGTATGTATGCTAGACGCGCGGTCAAGTCTGCTTGCGCGATGCAGGGTTTTATGTGACGTCAGTATGACGTGTAGTTCGCATGTGGCGATGTAGATGCTGCCATATTATGGCATAATTGCCTCTTAAAATGATAATATTAATGATGATGATAGATGGAAGTAATCCTACCTAGAAAAAGATCAGTTTTAGTTTCTGAGGGTCTTTCAAACTTAAACGCCATCTGATTTAGTAAGAAACCGACAAGTTTTACCGAGATTTCGAAATACTATCACCCGTGTGGATATAAGGCCTACATATCCTCCAGGATGAAAAGTACCCCAGGTCATGGTTTACCTGTGCCAAAAATCAAAGTCCGTTAAAGAGTGAAACGGCAACACACAGACAAACAAGAGTTACTTTCACATTCATAATATTGGTATCGATAGTAAGTCAAGCAATTGTATAAGGCTACATACGCACTGACAGGTCAGCGCCACAGTGCCTAGCGCCTAGTGACTTAACATCCTTCGCGAATGCGGTCGGTCACTACTCGTAAACCCACCTATCAGTGCTTACGTAGCCTAAAAGATATACCTACCCAAATGGTCACTGAGTTTATTCCCATTGAGGAATTTCTTCCCACAAGCCCACAGACAGGCTAGAGTCGGGTCTATAACTTCAGTAGAAGCTTGAGTTCCAGAGAGGTCCTCCACATTGTCCAGCTCCATTCGCACAGGGTCGTGCGGTGGAAGACCTCCAGGGAACACGATCTTGGAGGCTCCTCGGAGCTCATCTAGAGCTCTGGCTACGTCTTTCTGGGTTAGGCATTTGCGGAGATCCACCTGAAAGAAAAGGAATATTTGATTAGTTTGGAATCTAGTGTTTCTAATAAAATAGAGAGCAGTGGTGGCCCAGTGGTATCTGTCCCAACTTACCGAGTTGGAGGTCGTGGGTTCGAACCCAGGCAGGAACTTTACTTTAGTGTATTTATTAATTGCATTACCATTGCTTTTAAAACGGTAAAGAAACCAGCGTGTTCTAGAACCAGAACAAATGTGACATCCACTAACCCGCAGTGAGCCTGCGTGGTGGATTTGGGTAGAGAGGCGGTCCGTGTCCCAGCAATGGGAACATTATAGGCTGATTAGATTATGTCTGTAGTATATCTAATTTTGGGTAAACTCCAAGTAATCTAGACTTCATAGGGCTGAGTAGCATCCTTGTCTGGGTGTGTGTTTTTAACACTTAAGAACTGAGGGGCAATTCTCGTGATTTTAAGAACGTTCACAGTCTGATCTCAGTCTCAATTCAAATAAGTCTAATTTCCCTACATTTTGACAAGTTTTTGACATTTGTTTGTTGCCGAGATGAGACTGCGACTAGATAGATTATGATCGTTTTGAATTACGAGAATTGGCCTTCTCATCATAAATGATGGTAACTTCAGCAATATTGCTCAACTCAAAGTACAGCATCGGAGGTGATATTAGACATTTAAAATGATTATGTGATACGGATACATATGATACGGAAGAATGAGGAAAATGAAACGAGGAAAGTCTTTTAGTATGAATGTCGATGGCTATAAGTGTAGGGAAAGACCAAAGAAACGATGAATGGACTGTGTGAATGATGATATGGATAAAAAGGAAGTATTACTGAGATATCGACTAATAGACAAGTATGGAAGAAAAAGGCATGTTGCGCCGCGCCAAGCCCAAATATATTGGGAAATGGGCAGGAGAATGATGATGACTCACATTTTTCTTACTAATAAACTCCTTAGCATCTTCGGCTGCCTTCTTAATAATCTCCTGCATGTTGGGAGGGGGAGCGAGACCACAGCGACGTCCCATGTCGTCCTTCACAAACACGTGACCTGGCGGGGCGCAGCGCTTGGCCCAGGGGTCTTCCAGTTTTAGCTCGATTATCTGTAATTTTTTATGTTAATACTAGTAGAGCTACAGAAAACTTGGATGCAAATTTAAGACATCCTGAACATAGTTCAGCATCTGCCAAGAGTTTGAACTTTGAATCCCACATTAAACCATTATCTTCAGAATTCAGACACATAGTGACCTAATTAGTGATGTTCTTCAAAAAGGTCAGGTGCGTAGTACTCGCGGCCGACGTGCGTGTGTGAACCAGATGTATGAACGTAAAAGAGGCAAAAATAGTATATAAAGATCGTAGTAGATGGCGTTCTGTAGTTTCTGCCTATCACCATGGGACGAAAGCGTGAGTTTACGTTAGATTTTTTTTTTTGTATAATTATATCAAGTCCAGTGAAAGTTACACCAAGGCTATTTAAAATATTCCTTGTCAGATTGACGTCATGCTGCTGTGCCAAAATCTATATACTTATAATAAATCTGTAGAGAGGTCAATTCTGTACATGAAATATATTTCCAAAATAACTATCAGGGGGTGATTAGGGATCGATACTGATGCCAAAAATGCAATCAGTAAAATTTTTGTCTGTCTGTCTGTCTGTCTGTCTGTCTGTCTGTATAACCGTTATAGAAACAAAAACTACTCGACGGATTTTAATGAAACTTGGTACAATTATTTTTCATACTCCTGAGCTGGTTATAGTATACTTTTCATCACGCTACAATCAATAGGAGCAGAGCAGTGAAGGGAAATGTTGGGAAAACGGGAGAAGTTACTCCATTTTTTACGCTTCCGTCGCGTGTGCAACCTTAATAGTTAAAGCTACACAGAAATCATGTATGACGGAAATGTTCTCCTTAAAATTATATAAAAAATATCCCACGACAGCATATGTCTATCTTTTATGGTTGACTCACAATAACACGTGTAACTCCCGATAGCTTAGCAGTTCGAAGCACTGACTAAAACCCACCCGTGTTCCTTCCTTTGCCCTTTATGTTCCAGGGCAGCGGTAACCCTTTCGGACGATCCCGCTACCCCTTCTATAGGTACTTAAGCCTCATGTGAACGTGATCTAAACAATATTACCAATACATTAACTTAATAACACACAAGGAGTTACACGCTGACGGAGTCGCGGGCACAGCTATTAACAATAATATTGTGCGGTTCCGTATTGCGATATTTTTCAACAGTATTGTAGATTGACATATTATATTTCCGTACTAAAATACGAAAGTTAATCTGTCTGTTAGGTACATCAAAACTACTGAACCGTGAGGAAGGACATAGGCTACTTTTTTTTACGAAAAACTACGGAAACGTGGACGAAGTCGCGGGCAACAGCTATAGGTACTATATAAAATTATATATTCTGTCTGTAGGTATGTTACATTTTCACGCCTAAATCACTGAACGGATTTCGATAAAATTGCCTGCCAGCAGATGCCAATTAAAGAGATAGATGGCATCCTGGGGAAGGACATACTTCTTATCCTTTCCGACATTCACGCGGGCGAAGCCGCGGGCAGAAGCTAGTTTTAACTACAATTTCGTCTCCTAGCGCGCCTCAAAAATATTTTCATTCTCCTTCATCCTTATTAATAATATCGAAAAAATCTCAACTAACCTGTTCTTCAGTCAACCCCTGCATCTCAAGAGGCAGGAAGGTCCCGTGTTTCTGCAGTTCGTCCATCTCATGGCATAACCTGGTCACCTTCAGTCTCCCATTAAAAATCGTCGTGATATCCTTCACGACATCATCTACCTCCTTCTCCACATCTGTTTCATAGAGGAACTGGTTCTCATCGCCTCTTTTTACGAGGAAAATTACCATTTTGAGAGAAAGGAGAGAAGAGAGAAATTGTAATACAAGGCGTCGAAATTGTATGATATTTATTGAACTAACCGACGTTGCTATGGCGTTTCTATGGGAGCGGTTGCTATAGAAATAATACGGTAAGGGTGCGAAACAATTAGTTTTTGGTATACAAACTCACTCGATTGGAATTAATACTGATTTTAATCGACTTTGAATGATAAATGATTATTTCGAATATAGTTTTTGCCATATAGCTTATTGATTCTGGGAGTTAATGTTTTTGTCGTGTGTAGGTAAAATTACATTTTGGATATACTGTCTCCTCTTTTTTTCTCTCAATTTCCATGGTCAGGGATCTGCCTCATAGCCTCTGGGCTATGAGGCAGATCCCTGACCATGGAAATTCGTAGTAAACAGCATAAGCCATCTCCCATTACGACAGACAGTTATATTGTTATGGGTACAGATTAATTGTTTTGAGTAAGAGCGAAAATAATTTTGATAAAATAAAATAACATTGACACTGATAGCTTTTACGAATCATGGTTGGTATAGGAAGTCATATTGGACTGATTTTTCAATCAACAGATATTTTATAATCATGGAATAAAATTGTCGTCTGAGAGATTTTTTGCACGGAAAAACTGTCAAAAATTCAAAATTATTCCTCGGATAAATTATCTTGCGTTGAAAAAATCAGTCCTTAGTGAAAAAAACCGGTTAAAAAATATTTTATCTAGGACGGTATTTATGCAATTATTACGTAATTCCAAAGTATTCAAACCCACATAAAACAAACAATAACAACACCATCTCATCAACAAACTTCGAAAGTTATTAAATTCAATACTCGTCAAAATAATTACGACATTTCGAATTTTCGACGAATAATACAATTATTATTGATTGAATAATGGGTACCTACAATTAATTGAATCGACGCTTCCCGAGTTTGTGCGAAGCATTGCTCTTGTGAATACAATAGGCGCTTTTGTTCTACCGCTGTTTCTGAGTTTCCTCTCATACGTGGATTCATTAGACTGTGGTAATGTTTGTATTTTTGTTTATAGGTAATTATAGTTTTATGGTTTCGACTTGTAAATTATTATTGTGATTTTATTTAAATTCGCATTCTGATATTGTTATTATCTTATTGAGTGATCATCACCATCATTTCGGCCTGGAATCACCCACTCCTGGGTATGGCCTCCCCTTTCCTCTGCAATACTTACCGGTTCCATGCGTGCCTCATCCAGGTGTTTAAGATTGATAGAAATTAAAGAAATTCGAAAACTTTTATGTTTTAAAAGATCATTTGAATTGACAATTGATCAACTGACCTACCTTCACCTTTGTTTTCTTTATAAGTTGCTATCTGATGTATGTATCTGATGTATTGTGTGTCTTTTAGTCTGTGCTAAATAAGTGTATTTTCTTTCTTTCTTTCTTTTCAAAGTAAATATTGCCAAAATCGTAATGCATGACTTTGTTTGGCCAATAATATCTTGAATCTCCACTTTTTATGACCTCTACAGGACCAAGCTACAAGCCTATTCACCGTCTACCACGCATAAAACAAAAGCCGGCCGAAAAAAAATCATAAAATATAAAAATAAACAAAAAAAAAGTGGCCAGCGCGGCGTGGGCCGAGCGGGTCAGTTAAGCTAATGTAGCGAAGATAGTCACTGAGCTGGAAAATGCCGACCCTGCTGATAAAACATCTAACTATAATTAAATTTTTCGTATTTTTGCTCTGATATAGAGAGGGTAGTAATGCAATATGTAACTTACTGTTTGTCAAGCGTAGGTATTTTGGGGTCTCTTTGATCGCTTTTGCAATGGTCAATGAATCTATAGGTATGTTCTGGGTTAACCCTTGAGGATTTCAAAGAACAAAATATTTATGGCTTCTGAGGAGAATGTTTCTATTTATTCTATTCGGTGTTCGTGACATACTCGTACTACTAGATTATAATGTACCTATTTATTTTAATTCGATCCAAGGTTAAGCTACGCTTGACGCGGTCATGGACGGGTGACCATCCATGGAGACCCCTACGTGTCTCGGAAAGCACGTTATGTCGGTGGTCTGTCATTTTGACAGTCTTTACGGATAGTCAGAACCCCTAAAGTCTGACTACCAGTCTTATGATGGGGTATCGTGTTACCCAGTAGGTAATAGAGTTGTGGAGGTCAGATAAGGTGGTTACTTCATGTAAAATACTGGTAATCAGGCACATAAGGTTTGACTCGAAGCCGATCCCAACATAGTTGGGACAGGCTGGACAGGCAGGCCAGTTGTCATAAGGAATAGCAAACACTAGATTTCATAAGATTGGTGACTATAATTGGGTCTGATTGGTGTCAGTAGCAGAAGTAGTAGTAGTATAGTAGAAGAGTAGAAGGGGGCTTGTGGCTAAGTAATAACAGCCGCACGGGTCGATCGATAAGGTTAAGCTACGCTTGCCGCGGTTGGTCCGTGGATGGGTGACCATTTTCACATACCAAGTCCCCTCCGTGCCTCGGAAAGCACGTTAAGCCGTTGGTCCCGGCTGTCATTCGTGGATCTTTGACAGTCGTTACGGGTCGTCAGTAGCCCGAAAGTCTGACAACCAGTCTTACCAAGGGGTATCGTATTACCCAGTAACTGGGTTGTGGAGGTCAGATAGGCAGTCGCTTCATGTAAAATACTGGTATTCAGCTGCATCCGGTTAGACTGGAAGCCGACCCCAACATAGTTGGGAAAAGGCTAGGCAGATGATGATGGTGTCAGTAGCAGACAGGTGCGACGAGACGGTGCGCCGCGACTCTGGTGGAATAAATTCTATGAAAACTGAATGGATATTATTCTACCGGAGTCGCCGTGTCACCTTGTCACGCCTGTCTGCGAAACCCTTTATTAAGACTTACCTAGCGAAATGTGCGTCTACCTACTACACATCTTGACTATCCCCTCGGATGCCAGCGTGATGATATTTAATGCCAACTATCACAAAAAGATGTACCCAAAACTATATCCCACAACCAATAACTTGCATACGTGCACACAATCCCTAAACACAACTCGGCCATAGATTATAGCACACAAATCACTCCGTTTATCGAGATGTCCCAATTCGAATAGATAATCGATTGTATCGAATATCCTGCACGGGCGATTAAACCGAGTTGCATCGGTACGTCGATATAGTTTACGTTTCATCGGGTGCCTGAACAACGTGCGGAGGATTGCCATGTTTTTCTTGCATTACGGAAATAGTTTTGAAAAGTGGGGAGAATAGAACGCTTATTAAAGAATACGACATTATGTTTATAGATAGGTAGATACATATACACATATTATGTATGATTGCCGTATTCTTACCTTATAAAAAGCTATTTCTTTACTGGTGAGAGGGGAGGTGACCCAGTGGTATCAGCTTCAACTTACGAGTCGTAGGTCGTGAGTTCGAACCTAGGCAGACACTTTAATTTGTGTATTTTATTTCATCACCACTGCTCTCAAAACTGTAAAGGAAAACATCGGGAGGAAACCGGCATGTCCTAGAACCAAAAATTCGCAGACCTGTGACGCGTGGTAGGTCACACCCCACTCCCGCTCGAAGAGAGGAAGCCTGTGTCCCAGTATCGGGAACATTTTAGATTTTATCATTTTCTATCCAAAAGTGGTCGTAATAACTCACTAATAATTCTGAATAGAATAGTATTGCTGCTACAGGTTTACAAAATAAAGTTTGTGAAAAATGTCATTCATACCATTTATACTATATTTTGCCCTCGGCTTTGCCCACGTAGATATCGTAACAGGATAAACGTATAACGTAGTTTTCAGTTACCGGTGCCACTTTCAGACTTCCTCTTATGTACTCATTTTTTATTCTATCTATTCGTGTAACACCATTAATCCCGAACTTGTTACAACCAACCCTAAACCCAAACTGTCAGATTCATCTGCATAAAGTTTTTTATGATCACGAAAGTGGACCATGAAACAGGGTCAGCAGAGTGTTGCATGGCCTGGCCATTTAGTGCAGGTTTCCAACGAGCGGGTGATTTAGTGGGTGCAAAAGCGCGCTCGTTACATTGTTTTTGAGCAAAAAGAGCCTCTGAGGTCGCGAATGTTGTAACAGTTGTGGCTGGGTTTTGTAGTGGAACAAATGTTCAATGTGCATATTTTTTCTTTAGGGATTTTTTAGGGCATCAGTTTTTTAAGAATCATTGGGGTATCATTTGTTGGTAATTAGAAAGTGGTGTCAATTTTCAAGATGAAAATAATTTATTTATTTTAACTAATAAATTAATAAAAATAACAAATTTAAATCCTAAATGATGCTTTTCAATATTGACTATAAAGATATAACTTTTTACATTATAAATAAAATAACTGGCCAAGTGCGAGTCGTACTCGCACACTAAGGGTGTACCTAATATAAAATCTATGTTCGACATTTCCTTTAAAAAAAAAAGAGAATTTCCAAAATAGTATAAGTAGTTAAAAGGTTTATCTAGTTCTTTATATATTTACTTAGTTTCTTTTTTAACTTATGTTTGTCTGTTTGTTCCAGATACCGCACATAATATGCGGCCACAGACACGGGCACGATATTTCCACTGAGGACCCGGAGATAATCGAGCAACACCACGACAATACCACACACCATGGGAAGGTCAGTTGAAAAACATCATTAAAAAGTTGAACTTTTAGTTTACTAGGAATTCACAAATGCCCAGCTGCTACAGGCCATTACCTATATCCAAATCCATTGCACCTCACCGAACCTCCTCGTTGGTCTCGTGGTCGCAAGCGCAACTGCTGAGCTGGGAGCAGCAAGGAGTTTGTAAATTGGCGGTGTGTTACCTCCGTGCCTCGGAAAGCACGTGGAGCCGTTGGCCCTGCGCCTGTTCTCACTACGGTCGTGTCGGATTGCCGTCCCATCGGACAATGAGACCGAGGGAAAAAAGAGTGCTCGTGTGTTTGCGCACACACTTGAGCAGTATAATATCAAGCGTAGTATTTGACAGTTCAAACCACGTCAACTTGGCGTTCATTTCGCGTGGTTTCGTTAATTGTGTCATAGAGAATACGTTATTAGCAGATGTAGTGATTAGCTAAGGGCCTCAATTCTGTATTATTCCCCGCACAATCTTACCACGTGCAAACCACGTCAATATCGTATCTTGTTAACGGCAAGGAATCGAAATGTCAACCGTACGGACAACATGTGTTTTGACAGTTCAAACCACGCCATTGTGTTATAGAGAATACGTTAATAGCAGAAGGCCAATTCTCGTAATTTAAAACGATCAAAATCTAGTCGCAGTCTCATCTCGGCGACAAAGAAACGTCAAAAACTTGTCAAAATGTAGGGCAATCAGAGGCAATCTTTAAACATGTCAGTACCTACTCTTCTAACGGATATGTGCTACCATAGAAACTTTTGCCGCCAAATAGCATTGTTGTGTTCCCGTTTTAAGTGCATTATGTGCTAGCAAAATGTACATACAGGTACCAGAAGATGCAACTTTCTTTCCAAAGCTTCTTCTTCTTAGCGTGTCGATAGCAATCTAAATGGACTCGGCCCAGAAATCGGCTACTTGTTTGACGCCATCACCAGCGTCCATCAGTTCCTGTAACGTGCAGCTGACGGGACACGCAGGACACGATATTAAGTGTCCCATCGTTTATTAACACCCACATTTACACTTCAAGGCGGAGTCGTCTATGAATCTCGTAATTAAAAACGTTCAAAATCTAGTCGCAATCTCATCTCAGCGACAATCAACGTCAAAAACTTGTCGAAAATATAGGGATTTTTGACAGATTGAGACAGATCAGAAGGCCAAGTACCGTAACGAAAAACTTTCAAAATATAGTCACTATGTCATCTCAGCGACAATCAATATGAAGAACTTGTCAAAAAAAATTAAAGATATTTTTGACAGATTGAGACTGAGATCGGACTGACTATTTTCCTAAAATTACGAGAATTACCCCTCTGATGAACATTCGCCCAATTTGCAAACCGAGATCCATTTATCGAACTCAGCAAAAACAGATTGTTCTCAAATATGCAAAACTGACTTTTTTCGTAGATTTAACCGTTCATTTTGGGCCCGTCAGCGAGGCGTTACTAAAACAAATCGACGCCCCGATGCCCAATCAAAACACTTTGAAAGCCGGTTCAAATTAAAACTAGACAAAACATGCTAGCTTCTATCAGTTTTTGCAATACTTAGGCCAATGGACACAGTGATTGTGTTGTGGGTGTTTTAGAAGGGATCGTTGAAGAAATTTTGTTAACATAATTATGTAGGTACATATACCACTTTTCTCATGGAGGTAGGCAGAAACTACAGAACGCCACATGCTACGATCCTTGCGTGCTCATTTTGCTTAGTTTTTTTGCTTAGAACTTTTACAGTCTGATTTAATTTGATTTGATCTCAGTCTCAATCTGTCAAACCCCTTTCCCTACATTTTTGACAAGCTTTTGACAATGATTGTCGCTGCGATGAGATTGCGACTCGATTTTGAAAAATATAGATTACCTAACATCTCACAAGTCGGCGAGATTATAAATGACAGAGCAGACAGAAAATATATGCTTTGAAAATTAAAATATTAAAAAAAAAACATGATCCATTCAACGAAAAAGATTCAAATACGAAATCCTATAAATATTAGATCCGAAACAAATGTACACCGAATTTAAGTATCGAGATCCAACGAATGTTTGTAAAAACGCAGGGTTAAAAGTGGAAGTATGGGGTGGCAGCTGACAAATTGAAGTTGTACACCCGAGGGTTGAAATTTGCATACACGACAGTATTCTATTGATGTTTGAACTGTAGGCGAATAGCGTTTTGATTTTTGGTAGTGTTGCAAGGGAATTTGCAGAGGCCTATGTCCAGCAGTGGACTGCTACAGGCTGATGATGATGATGAGACACACACACACACACACACCCCCTCACACATACACACACACGCACACACATGATGTCACATGTCTTCGAATTTTTGGCCCTAGGACATGCCGGTTTCCTCATGATGTTTTCCTTCACCGTTTTGAGAGCAGTGATGAAATTAATTACAAAAAGTAAAGCGCCAGCCTGGATTCGAACCCATTACCTACAACTCGTAAGCCGGGGCTTGTGTGGGAACAAGCCCCGGCTGGGCCACCACTGCTCTCGTTGACATGGATGACTTGTATATTAAACCGTAGAATACTTCTTTAACAAAGAGTAGTTTTCTTTGTATGCAAGTAAACCCAAAACCAACAGCTAGTTCAAAAACTTATCCGCTTCAAACTCTCCCTCTACACTCCACCATCCCGCTTTGATGGGTACGTTTCGATTGTAAATTTCAGCGCAAACCGGTTGTTGTTATTGCCGTCTTGTTGGCTAGTGCCTGTAGTGCCGTGCCACTAAATGTGCCGTCGGTGCTGTCAGTGCCGTCACTTAGTGCCAGTATATTGGCAGGGAGATTGCTCGCCATGGGTGGGACTACACTCGTTTGGTAGCCGACCCTTGCCTGAACTATGTTAGGTTGGCTCGGCTCACCGAAGAGGTCGAATGGTTGTAGTTGATGTGGTTGGCAATTGTTTTTTTGATGTTTAATTGTAAAGTCTATTCAAACTGATGTTTCAAATCGATGTTATTTCAAGTTAAACAAATATCAAGTTTATTTTAATGGTAATTGAGTTTCTATAAACTCATATTTGTTTACATTTTTGGCAAATAAATCGCGAATGGTCGACAGAAACGGCGGGACTTCTGAAGGGACGCTGTTAGCCCGACAGGTGTGGCGGCCTTCAGATGATGCGCGTGGATGGCCCGTCAGGACCATCACTGCGCCTCACCTGAAGGGTTCCGTTATCCGTTAGGCATAGGTACGCTGATTCCAAGATCAATTGATTCTTCATTTGAATTTTTACATTGTTCTCACAATGTTAAGTGAAGTGTGTAAACAAATGTTAAAAACTTGTCAAAATGTATGGAAATTAGACGTATTTTTGACAGATTGAGACTGGGATCAGATTTTTGACAAGTTTTGACATTTTGTTTGTCGCCGAGATGAGATTGCGCCTAGATTTTGAACGTTTTAAATTACGAGAATTGGCCTTCTGGTTACTGGCAAAGGGGATTAGAGATTTTATATGGCACCTGGAAAAACAGAAGAATAGCTACCACAGTAATAACCAGGCTTTAGCAAGCTTTATTAACGTTTATTGTATGTACCTATACATAACTAACTATTTACATTAGATACTAAATGAAAAGATTAACTAGACAGCCGGTCGATTCTGTTAGAAACTCAGCGTGAGAAGTTAGGTGAAGTGAGCGGTCATTCCAACTAATGCTAGGGATTGTCACTAATGACAGCTCACTTTAGGCTCACTTCACCCAAGTTATCACGGTGAGATTTTTACAGAATAACACTGCAGGATACATTTTTAATCAGTGTGTAAACTGAAACCATTAATTCAGTACATGATTCTGAACCCAACTGCGTTGAAATTTTTAGTCCGTTATTTAAAAATAATTTGCTCCGCCATACATTTTGATCGCGTCGGTATTGCACCCTTCCATGAAAGTTTTTTTCTTTTTTTTTTTATAACCGACGAAATCTTTCTACGCTAGGGGGTCTAGAATCATGTGCTGAATTCATAGCTACAGTTTGCGCACTGGTTAAAATTGTATCATGTATTAATAAATCATCATCATCTGCCTAGTCTTTTCTCAACTATGTTGGGGTCGGCTTCCAGTCAAACTGGATGCAGCTGGACACCAGTATTTTACATGGAGCGACTGCCTGTCTGACCTCCACAACCCAGTTACTGGGCAATACGATACCCCTTAGTCGTAGACTTTCAGGCTTCTGACGACCCGTAATGACTGACAAATCCACGAATGACAGCCGGGACCAACAGCTTAACGTGCTTTCGAGGTACGGAGGGGTCTTTGTATGTAAAGATGGTCACCCATCCACGGATCAACCGCGACAAGCGTAGCTTAACCTGAGCGATCGACCCTTGCGGCTGTTTTTACCTAGCCACAAGGCCGCGGCGTCTTTTTCGGCGTCGAAGTATGCTACATTATATTTTAATCTGTATCAGAGCAATATCACCTGTATCACCTCCGTTCTCAAATGAAACAAGAGCGTCTATACAATAAAATATATATAAAGAGTAATATGAAGCTATAAAATCCTCGCAAGGCGCACAATAGAAATAATGGGCTGAGTATGATATACACCGCGCTCGCAGCACGAGTATAATAATCGTAACGCGTGGATTAAACATTTATGTACGGTAGTGTGTAGTTGAGCGACTAAATTGTCGTACGTGAGATGCGACTGACATGATAATCAGTCGTACGTTAGCAAATTAGCAACTAACTAAGTCTCTACTGTATGTATCTGCTCAGAGATCTAGGTTTGATGGATAATGATATAAATTAATAATATCTGTAACAACTGTTGGTGAACTTAATTAAATATATAAATAAATAAAATTAAAAAAGAAAGAAAAATTGTTAACCTGTATTCTGCACAAACAAAACGCACATTACAAAAAAATAGATATAAAATATACACATACAACGTAGTTAAAAGCCTCGTACTGAAATATATAAAAAGTTGTCAATTTTGTCCATTGCAAATGCAAATTAATGTATAATCCATTGAGACTACGCAACTAGCGTTGCTTGACTTAGTCTACGTCCGTACTGACAGGCGGTTTGCTTAACCTGGCGAGAAGTGAAGTCGAACGAATGTCAGAATCTTCACAAACGGCCGCACGGCCCGCTTGGCTCCTTCGCGTGCCTAGCGTGTATCAGTGAAGTCAGTTGTTCACAACTCAAAAATACCCAAATCGCTATAAATGTGCCATTAATATTTGAAGAATTCCCTTAATTACTCCAGGATTCAATGATCAGATCCTGACCTGGCTGAATGGGAACGAATTGGACTACTTGGGAAGTATAACCGTTTCAAACAAAAACAGAATTTCAACATTCGCTCCAGCCATCTTCGAGTAACCGAAGAAACTGCATTTAAAAAAACCAGACAAACTAAGAACCTCCTCCTTGTTTTAAAGTCGATTAGAAATTAAATTATTTTTTTCACACAAAAAGTCGCAAGTCTACGTCATCTCCACATCATACGCTTCCTGTGTCTGGGTGGAATTACATCGTCATTCCGTGTGCATGGCAGCACCACCACAAAAGACATGCGAGCAACAAAAAAAGTAGCAAATGAGGAGTTATTGTCTATTGCTCGTTATTTTCCAATATACTCGTAGAATGACGCACTTTGTAGCGCCGTAGCAAGCGTAGCGCTACGACGCTACGAGCTATGGAGCTACGAGTAATAGAATTACTGTTTGTTAAAAAATAATTTTAGTTTTAGTTTAAACATCTTTTGGTTTGCCCACTTTATTACTTAGAATAAATCTGTATTTTTGTTATAGTATAATTTTATATCGGCCTGTTAGATAACAGAATAGAATAGAATATAAATAGATATTTGTTCAAAACATAAGTATGCACACACATACTAATGCTTAATAAGATGAGATGATTCTCATGCATGAAACAAAATACTTTCTTCTCAAATGAGGAATGTTTTATGAAGGATAGGCTGAAGAATGATGTGTTGCAGTTTGAAAGATGTAATGACAAAAATAGGTGTTCAGTCACGAGCACCAATATGTCAACACTTGGCAACTTTCAATTGCGATTTTTTTGTGAAATAACGAATGCAACGTTGAAATACAACACATTACATAAACCTATGGGTTCGAAAATGCTATGTTCGTAACAACATAAAATTTTATTAAAAAATAAAGGCGTAAATCGCTTTTGAATAAAGCTTAGTGTATACATACTTTTGCTCGTGACTGTTCGTCATGGGTATCGTTTTCGTGGTTTTCGAGGGTGCTGAAGCCGATATCGAGGTCAAAATGAAAATCCAAGATAGCAGCTGTGAATATTTTCAAATTTTGCAGCCGCCATCTTGGACTTTAATTTTGAACTTCGTGCCCCTACCACACATTTTTTTATATTATTAATTTTAAGATATGAATGTAATATCAACCAATAATAATCATGCGCCAAATATTAATCGCCACGCTTGCTAGGAAATAGCGTTTCCATCATATTAAAACGGTCATCTTAAAAATCAGTCATTCTGATCAGTATTTGACATTAAGGTGCCAAAAAACGGTCATTGTTTGGACCATCGTTATTGTGTGACCGTTCACCGTTTTCTTAGGAAACCTAAGCTTTAGTGCGGATGATAGCCCGTTAACACTCTACTGACTAGCCTTTTGACCCTTTTTATTGGTTCTACCTCTAGTCACTAAATGTAACGTCACCTGACCTGACCTTTTCCGACTGTAAATTTCGGATGCTTGAAACAATTCTCTCCCACTCACGAGTAGGTGTTAACCTAGAATGGTAGTTTATAAGGCCATCACGTTCTACACTCACTTATATATACGTAATAAAATCGCGAAAAAAGCGCTGCCAAAAAAAAGCTAAAAAAACCAATCCTACATTTTGACGAGTTATTATCTATCTATACATACTTATATATAAAATTCAAAGTCCTGACTGACTGACTGACTGATATATCAACGATGAAATTTGGAGGGTGTGTTCTTAGTAAAGAGTAGGTATCCACTAAGAAAGGGTTTTTCGAAATTCCACCCCTAAGAGGGTGAAATGGGGGATTTGGTTTGTATGGAAAATCTTATTTCTTATATTCTTCCATTTTACTGCATGGCTTGATTAACTCGAAAATTAGTATAAATAATCTTTGAGTCAAGTTATGAATACATCCTAAACGATTTTTTTAAATTCCATTCCTGTGGGGGTGAAAAGCGGGGATACAGTTTATAGGAAAAATCTTCTTCATGAGGTTAATAAACTTGAAACTTTTTAAGAATACGGCGAGTATTCTTAAAAAGTTTCAAGTTTATAAGTAAGTTTAGGTAAGTTATAAAAGTTTATTATTATAAGTTTTTCAAAAATACCCCTCAAAGGGGGATTATGGGTGTTGAAGTTTGTGTGGAAGTAATTGAATGCGCGGTGCAATTGGACCGCGCATTTAATTACTTAACTCGAAACTCGCTCGCTTTTTTTCACTCGAAACTCAGTATTAATTATTTTGACAGAAAATAATTAATAAAAAGGCAAGGGCAAAAAGGGGTAATTCGATTTTTAAGGGGAGAATTTGAACTTGAAACTGTATGTTACATTTTCACACCTAAACCACTGGACTTCTGATTTGGCAAAGAGATAGATGGCATCCTGGGGAAGGACATACTTTTTAGTTGGGACACAGGCCACCTCTCAGTGAGAGGTCAAAATCCACCACGCGGGCCCAGTGCGAGTTGGCGGATATTACATATCTTTGAATTTTTGGTTCTAGGACATACCGGTTTCCTCACGATATTTTCCTTCACCATTTTGAGAGCAGTGTTGATGAAATAATTTACACAAATTAAAATGCCTGTCTGGGTTCGAACCTAGGACCTACAACTCGTAAGTCGCGGCCGTTACTACTGGACCACCACAGCTGCTCACCTGATCTTTACCGACTTTTTTCCGAAGCATGAAACAATTTCCTTCCGCTCACGAGTGGGTGTTAACCTAGAATGGTAGTTTATAAGGCCATCACGTTTTAGACTCACTTATACAACATCTTATTCGGTTACGATGTGCAATACTTGGATAACTTCGATGTCAAACGCTGTTGGAATTACCTTGTTGCTGTAGTCATGTGACGTTTATTATCGGGATACTAAGGTACATTCTTTAATTTTAAAGATCAGGCATCTACACTACCACATGCGAACTACACACCATACTGACGTCACGCAAAATCCTGCATAGCGCAAGCACAGTTTACCGCGCAACTAGCATATAATATATACAACGTCCTGACATCAACACCCGTCTGGTCGGAGGATCCCCTTTTCTATAGAGTATGAGTGAACTTTAAACCCTGTTCCTCATAACTCTATAAGGCTATATCGCAATTGGCGTTTTGGTCTTGACTTGAGTTCTGTTCGAATCTCACCGTGAAAACTTAGGTAAAGTGTGCTTGAAGTGAGCTGTCATGCTACCTGATGCTAGAGAGGGATTGATACTATTGACAGCTCACTTCATCTAAATTTTTACGGCGAGGTTTTTACATCCCATCCCATCCCAATTCATTCGTGGTTGGCGCAACGTGTCTTTTTCTCCCATACTTCTCTATTAGACGTCATCTCGGTAGTCACCCCCTTTCTACTTTATTTTCTTCATTTTTTACTGGTAAATGTGAGTGTACTATACTCTGAACCTTTTCCTATCCCTCCTGGGAATGGTTGCGTGATGTTTTGTTATCACGCTCTTTAAATCTTGTTTTACTACTTTTTCTGACCTCCCTAGACAATAATTATAATTTGGAATAAAGTATTTTTTTCATGACGATATGAGATTTTCATGACGGCCGTTGTAGTAGTCTCAAATAGCTAGTAAAATAAATTCTCAACCCTTCTTCTTAACTTCCTGATAAAGGTATCCAACAACTTAAAAAAAATCCAACAAGTCTTTATAAAATACCTATTGAGAAAGTTCACAGATCCGAAAATCCAGGCGAAACAATTACTTATTCTTCACAGGGACATGCAAAAACATCACGCGCTGGCAAATCTCTTCCTCATGCGCTCACAGAATCACAAATATGGCGGGGAGAAATATTCCGAGAGGGCCTGTTTTGTTTCTGAACATTAGAACGATGTGCAATTGTTTCGTTACGTTTGAAGATGACGGGTAGACTGATTGGGTGAAGAGGTTGGAGTTCAAGAACAGACATTTTTGTAATAATAATAATAATAATAAATCCCTGGACATTTCACACAGCACCATTTGTCCCAAGCTAAGCAACCTAATGCTTGTGTTATGGTAACAAGATGGCTGATAAACTACTTATATACAATTTTTTTTTTTTTTTTTTGTAAATACATACATTTTATAGATAGAAAAACACCCAGACTCGGAACAAATACATGTAGGTCATACAAATATTTGTTCCGTGCGGGAATCGAACCCGCGACACGCAGCTAAGGCTATATCGCAATTGGCGTTTTGGTCTTGACTTGAGTTCTGTTCGAATCTCATCGTGAAAACTTAGGTAAAGTGTGCTTGAAGTGAGCTGTCATGCTACCTGATGCTAGAGAGGGATTGATACTATTCAGCTCACTTCATCTAAATTTTTACGGCGAGGTTTTTACATCCCATCCCATCCCAATTCATTCGTGGTTGGCGCAACGTGTCTTTTTCTCCCATACTTCTCTATTAGACGTCATCTCGGTAGTCACCCCCTTTCTAACTACTTTACTTTTTTCATTTTTTACTGGTAAATGTGAGTGTACTATACTCTGAACCTTGTCCTATCCCTCCCGGGAATGCTTGCGTGATGTTTTGTTATCACGCTCTTTAAATCTTGTATTACTACTTTTTCTGACCTCCCTAGACAATAATTATAATGAGGAATAAAGTATATTTTACATGACGATTTGAGATTTTCATGACGGCCGTTTTAGTAGTCTCAAATAGCTAGTAAAATAAATTCTCAACCCTTCTTCTTAACTTCCTGATAAAAGTATCCAACAACTTAAAAAAAATCCAACAAGTCTTTATAAAATACCTATTGAGAAAGTTCACAGATCCGAAAATCCAGGCGAAACAATTACTTATTCTTCACAGGGACATGCAAAAACATCACGCGCTGGCAAATCTCTTCCTCATGCGCTCACAGAATCACAAATATGGCGGGGAGAAATATTCCGAGAGGGCCTGTTTTGTTTCTGAACATTAGAACGATGTGCAATTGTTTCGTTACGTTTGAAGATGACGGGTAGACTGATTGGGTGAAGAGGTTGGAGTTCAAGAACAGACATTTTTGTAATAATAATAATAATAATAAATCCCTGGACATTTCACACAGCACCATTTGTCCCAAGCTAAGCAACCTAATGCTTGTGTTATGGTAACAAGATGGCTGATAAACTACTTATATACAATTTTTTTTTTTTTTTTTTTGTAAATACATACATATTATAGATAGATAGAAAAACACCCAGACTCGGAACAAATACATGTAGGTCATACAAATATTTGTTCCGTGCGGGAATCGAACCCGCGACACGCAGCGCAGCAGTCAATCGCTTAACCACTGCGCCAACCGTGCCGTCGAAACACTGATGAGTTGTGTAAACACTGATCTTTATTTTCGTTGTTACTAGGTTGCTGTTACAAGGTAAAATAACTGTGAAGGACTGTTTGTAGTGACGGATTGCGTCAAGTTGAGCTGTGGTTGTTCCTTTTTTTGTGTCAGATCAGTATGCTTAGTGTGAGTTTGACAACATCGTTCGAATGACTTAACCATCGCGTAAATCGAGTTAACGTCAAACGTATCGAGAACCGAATGCATGCGAGTGCGAGTTAACATCGAAGCTAACCATCCAATACGCGTTTGGTCACCGTGAATTGCGAGCATTATTTTTCTTATGTTGGTGTCACGTAAACGTCCTCCGATAAACCGACCAAATAGAATGACATTTAGATTCACTGTTCCTAATGAAAGCGGCTGTCTATCAAATTTGTGTTGGTTATAACTTGACGTTTATGTTTAGTTTGTCAAGTGTGAAGGTTATTGTGATTTATATTTATTGGATTCTATTAATTAAAAATGAAGACGAGTTCGTCCCAATTATGTTACGATGGTGGCATTTATGGAGTAGTAAGTGTAATTTTAATTATTTGGTGATTAGAGAGCTTAGAGTTTGTGAAATTTGCAGAAATAAAACTAAGTTTATTTGGTCTTCTAGGCATGGAGAATTGGAGACCTCAGCAAGCTATCTTCAACAAATATCATTGGTGTGCAAGTCGCTACGAACTTGGCAGTAGAAGAAGCTGGGTTGTCACGGGTTTTAACTTCTATTAAAACACCAACGGGTAGTCTAAAAATAAGTTACTTTATTGTGTCTCATAAATTGTATTCTCTTACAGGAGATTCACATTCAGCCCAATTCCACCTGTTACTTGTGCCTAATCTCTGAAGTGTTTTTGATGAAACTCTGAAAAGAGTTAGCCTGAAGTATGTTTATGTGTCGCGGCATCAGCTGAAAAACTCCATAAAATTTTTATGTTCTATGCATCCAACATTGGAATGAGCCAGGGCCATCAAGAGGGATTGCCCCTGCATAGTCGCCGCCTACCATGGCTCCTACACCTCTTTCTTTTGTGGAGATAAAGTGGAAGGTCAGAAAGAACTTTTTTAAGTTTTTAAAAGGCTCGAAGATGACAACTCATAATATACATAACTTTTATTATTTTTTCTAGAGACGGGCATGCTCTCCCCAACCAGACCTTCATCTTATGTCCATGTAGTACAGCCAGAGCCTGTTACGTCTGTGCAAACTACTTACTCCTCGCTGTGCAAGAATTCCAAGCAGACTCGTTTTAAAGAACAGCAACATAAAGATTACATGGACTCGAGGAGAGAGTAGAAAAGGATTAGAGAGCTGGAGGTGCAGGCTCAGAGGATTAAATCTTTTAGAGAAAATTGTAGATACATTTTGTAAAGACTAATTAGATATATTTAATATTAAGTACTACTATAATTGCCCACCACCTTTTTTGGTATTATTCTTGTAAGTTAGTTTTAACTTAGAAGCTGAAATTTCATAAGAATTTTTGTGATATATAATATGTGTTCCTATTTACTACTTGTTATATTATTATGTAAACAATTTATGACAATAAAGTTATCTCAAAGTTCAACTAACTAGTTAAGAATTCGAAGAATTGTTATAATATCAAAATAAAGTTCCTAGTTTGTGACACAATTTAAGACTGATTATTGATGAATAAAAGTACTGCAACCTGCTTCGTGGTTGGTATTTCATTACCTCTAATTAAAATTTAAGAACTTCTCTTACTATGGTCAGATTCACTACTCAACCTTTCTAATTCTAAACAGAAATAATTCATAAACACTTTCTGTCTTCGACACTTGCTTCACAGAAAGGCACCATGGAGAAACTGCCTATCTTGCCAGGCAATTGCTCCATGTAGAATCCTACTGGTATTTACCTAAATCCAGTTGAGACTGAAAGCCGACCCAAATATGGGAAAGGAATAGCAGATGATGACTTTATAAAGAATATGGAATTAATAACAATCATAATTGATTATATGATTCATTATTAATTTGGAAAATACTGAAAGTACGTACCTACTTATTAGATTTGATTTTGATTAGGAAAAAAGTAAACATTTTGTTACAAGTGTGCTAAAAGAATTTATTCTAGAGCATTCTTGACATTGATTTTAAAGTAACAACTCCCTAATTTTAATAATATTCATTCATATTGGACTTATTGTAAATCACAAATCTTAATATTATTTGTGCTTAGATACATAAGAATGACATTTGAATATTTGTACACCATAATACATTGTGGTAGTGTATAGAACTTAAAAAATATTAACACCATACTATGTAAAACTACATTCATACAAATAAATAAATTCTAATTCTAAAAATACTTTCAATTAGACCATTAAAAAGGCACCTTTGAACATCAAAGTATATTAAACTAAAAGTGTTGAAGTCTTTTAACTAATTTTTCTCTTAGAATCCTTCCTCTGATTAGGTCAGATGTTGAACCTCCTATTTCCCTCCCTGTGGGTCTCTGTGGCCCATTGTGTTCTTCTTCATCATGTTGCAATCCTAGAAAGAAGTGTAATTTAGTATTCAATACACATTTAAGCTATTGACTGATTTGTAAAATTTGTTAACATACCAGTGATGTTCTCTTCTTCATCTACAACATTATAATCAAGACCAATGTTATGGAGAATGCAGCAGGCTTGAATAATTCTGGTACATTTAAGAGGCTTGTAGTGTAGCACTCTATCTTTGTTTAGACAGCGCCATCCATTCTTCAGCCTACCAAACATATTTTCTATGTCGACTCTGGCTGCCACATGCCTTTGATTGTAATTGGATTCTAGTGTGTCTGGAGCAGCACCTAAAATCGGAGTCATCAACCATGGCCATTGTGGATAACCTCTTCGATATAAACACTGCACATTTTTTGTGATATATTTTTAGCAACTCCCACTGGCCGCTGGTAAGACCCAGTTGCATAAAAAAATAGTGCTGTAAGTACCTAAAAAAATTGTTTAAATGTGTTAAGTATGGACTCTGTGTAGTCTTTTGTAGGATGAAGGAAGTGTGTGTCACACAAATGCTGAAATTACCTTATCTTGGGTAGATAGACTTAAAACCAGTCAGCTGTTTCAGCTCTCAGCATAAAAACTTGACCGCTTTCTTCGGAAGCCGATATCTTCTCCTAAATTCGGCCTCCGGAAGATCTCTTGGCATTGCTAGAAGTACGGGCTTTTGCACGAACACTGGACATGTAATTGCGCTCATCTTGTAAATATAAACGTGATGCCATTTTCCAAGCATAATATATTGGTTTTATGAACCCACACTACTAATTAAAATAAAATAACTTTGAAAATTCACCACACTCGCAAGGCTCTCACTACAAATCCTTCAGTGAAGAATTAACTTATTCGAAAGTGAGCGCGTTTCACAAACGAGCTGTCAAAACTGTCAAAATTGTAACTTACACTCGCGATAACACAAAGTCACGTTAATTTACGAGCTCACTATCGAGTGGGAATCGATCGTCACCATCGACAAAGTAAAATAAAAAACTTACACTCGCATGTTTTAGTTCTCGCGTATGTCACCAGGTGGCGCTAATTCAGCGCCATACAAATCAGAGTAAACTCTAACGCGATGGTGAAGTTAGAAAAACTCACACTAAGCATACAGGACACAATTCTATAAACAAGATTGTTTCCGTTCCCCAATGAGGTTGGTCTATACCAATGTAATGTGTCGTGGTTGGAAGCGTGACTGTTGAGCGTGCGGTCCTGGGTTCCGGGTCGGACAGTGTGTGGGTTTTCCATTAGGAATTTCTTAGTAACTTTCCGGAGTTTGGAAGCTGGCGGTTTAGTACCCTCGTGTCTCGGAAAGCACGTAAAGCCATTGGTAATAATAATAATAATAATAATCTTTATTACTAGAATAATGGGTACATTAGATCTCCTTAAAAAACAAACAAATTAGGTCTTATGTAATGTGCATGTCAAAGGAGTGCTTTGGCACTCGTACTAGGATTACCCTGTATCACGAATGCCATCACCTTCCTCCGGACCAACTAGGATAGTTCTTAAACAATTGAATTTTGAATAATTTCTAAACAAAATAAAATAAAATAAAAATTAACTTATAATTTAAAAACCAAATTTAAAAATAAAAAGTATGTGTGTTGAGGTGTGCGTGTGCGTGTATGTGTGGGGGTGTGTGTGTGAGTGTGTGTGTGTGGTAATGTGTTTCCAAACTCCAGAAGGTATGAGTGAGTATGCGTTGGTGAAATAATCAGTTAACCCACTAATTGTATAAGTCTCTCAGATTCTTCGTAGGTGAGACCCTTCAGCCAGTCACTAACAGCGTTCCTGCATTGCCGTCTGGTAAGAGAGCAAATATTTAGAACAGCATTGACTTTATTGTAAACCCGTGAACCCAGTATCCAATAATGCCGCTGGGCTAGAGCTGTTCTGTGTCTCTCCGTGCTACACAGTCTCGTTCTTTTGCGCTTGCCTTCTCGTAGCCGTAGGGAGTGTGGTATAGTGGCATGTTTGCGTAATGTTATTTGGAGCACAAAGAGTTTTCTAACAGTTAATACCTCACACTCTTTATAGAGAAGTGCGGTAGGATACCTGAAGGGTTTCCTGGTCATGACTTTAAGAACCGCTCTTTGCGCTCTCTCAATTCGTAACATACTGACAGCAAAGGTGCCACCCCAGACAGAGATACAGTAGCTAAGCAGAGATTGGGCAAGCGCAAAGTAAACTGTTTTCAGTGTTTTAAGATCTGCCACTGATCTGAGTTTCTTGAACACAAAAATAAGCTTACGAATACGGGGGACGAGTTCATCAATGTGCCTTTTCCAGTTTAGCAGACAATCAACCTGGACTCCAAGGTATTTTATATTTGAGGTCCTCTTGATATGGAGGCAGTCACAGTAGGCGTTTGCAGAGTCGCAGCAATGCGCCTGAATTTTATACGTCTCTGGTTGTGGTTGGCTTTTTTGCGAAAGGGAAAAAGTTATGAATGCTGTTTTGTCTAGATTAAGTGTTAAGAGATTGCCAGATAGCCAATTCATAACAATTCTAAATGTGTCTTCTGCATAAACTTTAGCCTGCTCCCAGTTCGGACCATCGATGAGCAGTGCTGTGTCATCGGCATATGACAAGACTTTAGTATGAGGTAGGACTAACGTGCATAAATTGTTAATATAAATTAAGAACAATGTTGGACCCAGCACGCTGCCCTGGGGCACACCGTAACTGACAAACTGCTCATTGCTAACGAGAGTACCAATCTTAACAGACTGGCTGCGTTCCTCTAGATAGTTACGGAAAATATCGAGAGCAATTCCTCTTATACCTATGGATTCTAGTCTATCGACAAGGATGGGCACCGAGACAGTGTCAAAGGCCTTAGACAAATCAAGAAACAAGCCAATGCATTTGTTGCCACAATCTAGTGTCTTACTGATATGCTCTGTCAGATCAATAATTGCATCTTCAGTCGACTTACCACGTCTAAATCCAAATTGATTTTGTGCTAAAACCTTATTTGTGTTCAGAAAGTCAACCAGACGTGCATTAAGTACTTTCTCTATAACTTTAGAAATTATGGTCAATACTGAAATCGGTCTGTAGTTTGTGACACTGCCTCTATCCCCACTCTTGAAGATAGGATGCACAAGAGCTCTTTTGAATACCCTAGGAAATTTACCATGCAAAAAGCACAAATTAATAACATGGGTCAGGGAAGGTAAAATAAACGTGCGTATTTCCTTTAAGAAACTGGCTGAGATTCCATCCCATCCTATGGCACAATCGTTGCGGAGTCCCGTGATGATTGTCTCAACCTCTCTCTCATCGACATCTAGAAGAGCCATCGAGGTACCTGTCGGATTTGGATCTTGGCTATTCTTTGCCGGGGGCAGGGGAATCTGTGAGGAACTTGCATTGGCCTCATTTTGCTTACGCATGATAGACACAGCTAGATTTTTCCCTATGTTAACAAAGAAGTCATTAACTGTATTTATAGAAGAGGTTGGATCATCTGAAAGGTTCAGTAGTTCGTCAGGTGTAGATTTTTGTTGATTAAGCTGGGCAATAGTCTTAATAACATTCCACGTAGCCTTTGGATCACCCTTTGCTTTTTCAAATTCATTCTGTTCATAAACTCTCTTAAGTTTTTTTAAAAGTTCATTACAATAGTTGCGGTACCGGGTATAGGTGACTCTTTTGATCATATTTTTACTATCTTTTTCTGATTCTATGTGCAATTTATCGCGATTTCTGATACATTTTAAAAGGCCTGGTGTTATCCATGGTTTGATGATTATGTTCCTATGTGAAATTGTGACATTTTTAGTATTTGTTTTGACTATATTTGATAAAATGGTAACAAGGTTTTCGGCCGCGAAATCGGCGTCGTTTGATGAAAGAATTGAAGTGAAATCTGTGTTTTTAACATCACTTATTGCGGATTGAATGTCGAGTCTATTAGCAATTTTCGTAGTTTTAGTCTGATTCAGCTTTAGATCAACACAGAGCAAGGTTGGAGAATGATCAGTGATACATGTATCCAACACAAAGACCGTTGAAATATTATTAGTTTTGAGCATCACATGATCAAGACAACTCTCACCCCGGGTAGGTATCTCATGTGCCGGTAGGAGGCCGTGAGAAGCTGTCAGACTAAGGTACTCATCGGCACGAGAATCGTTCCTGTTAGGTCTTATGTTGATATTGATATCACCCATTATAATAACCGTATTGAATGAGCTTAAAGAAGTTAAAACATTATTTAAGCTATTCAAAAAGCTGTCAATTTGTTTGTACGAAGGCGAGCGATACACGGCAACAATAGCGATACTCTGTTGTTTGAATACTAGACAGTTTCCATCTACAAAGGTAGGTTCCGTACATGTACATGAGTCCAACTTAGAGGACACATAGACAACCACGCCGTCGTTTTGATTTGAAAATTTTGATTTATATGAGACATAACCATCAAGGACGGGTAAGTTCATTACTTTACTTAACCAGCACTCCGATAGCACAATTATATCGCAGCTTAAGTCCATGCTCATTAGTAAAACATTGAGCTTATCGTAGTTACAATTGAGACTACGTATGTTCATATGTAAGATGTTCGTAGTTGTGCCATTCCTTAAATATTTAGAACATTGACCAGGTTCGGTAACAAACGATGTGGCAATATTAATATTATCAATGTTATTCACTACCGTATTTAAATTAAAGTTTAAAGTGGCCATTGATAAATAGATAAATTTAATGTATGCATCTTTGTATGTGAACAAAATATGCTAACATAATTCACATTGATTAAATTATGGATTAACAGAATCACTGAATTAAAAAGGGTCAGGAATAAATGTATCTCCGAGAACAAACATTCAAACAATAAATGTATAACATCGTCACAATAGCAAGAGATTATTTGTCTAAAATTTATATTTTTATATCTGATGGTGGGTAGTATATGTCTCGATGAGTTATGTTGGCCGCAACACAAAGAAGCTAAGTATATTCGGAAGCGGTGTTGATGTGATGTGTTAATTATGGTATCAGTTGAGTGCACAGTGTGTAAACAAGTTGTAATAATAATGTGTGTTACGTAATGAGGTTTAAAAAGCGTGTATAACTGCGAGTATAAGGTATGGGGCACATTATTAATAATTGTAGGGTATATTATATTTATAGGTATAACAAATATGTGAGTGATATGTATTAGGCATGAAAAAGTTACAAGAAAGTAATTAAATTGACAAAATATAAAGAGGTTTGAGAACTTACGTTTTGATTTTTGAGTATTGGTTACATTCGGATTTGTATGAGATACATGTATAGTAGATATGCAGATTAATATAATATACAGTCATTGATTCGCATCCAATTGTAGATTGCGTAAAGTTTGTTCCGATCTAATAAGAATTTGTTTTGATCCTTCAATTTTCCGTAAGAATATATGTCCATTTGCCGTCCAACAGAACTTGTACTCTTTTTGCTTTGCAAATTCCCTTGCTACATAGATGGTCCTGTCCCTGATCTCTCCCCGGTGGTGGATTGCCGTCCCATCGAACTATGAGAGTAAAGGAACAAAGAGTGCACCTGTGTTTGCGCACTCACTGGTGCACTATAATATCTCCTACGTACCTGGCTAATGGTAGTCAACACAATTGAGGTTTGGCTTAAATATTTTAAATATTGAAGACATTTTACGCTCAGAAACACATAGTAGAGTAAAAGAGCCAAATTTAGCGTCCGTACCGGGAATTTCCAACACAAAGTATGAAGTATTTTGTATGTCTAAAGGTATGTTTTTTTTTTACTTATATGTAACCAGGCATGTAAAACATTCTTCCCCAATTACCCGCTCTGTTGGTCTTGTTCACGAGTCAATCAAAACATTACATTTTCGTACATGGTAAGTAGCCTACCGCATAATGTTCGCGAGTGCGTCTGTCATACGGAGCCTGTATAATTTTATAGCGATATCATGCAGGACACGTCTCACAGACGCCTGGTTTTATAATGATGTTATTTCGAGATTCTAGTAGGTGGAGGGTTGAGGGTTGAAAGGTAATGGTGGTGGAAAGGAGGTGATAAGGTTAAACAATGGCGGCAGATTTTGAAATAGAACCTACGAACCTACTCAGTTTTGGATGCCGTAAGGTAAAATGTATCCTATAAAAATTATGTATTTTAAGGAAATAAATGATTTCTATTTTCCATTTCTAATTCGAATAAGATAGAGAAAATTGTTATAATTACCAAGGTTGGAGCAGTGATGGCTATTGAGCCATCATTGGTTGCTCTTCAACCTTGGTAATTATGGTAGGTAATTAATTACGTTGAGCGGTTATCATTGGATAACCGCTGCGAGTTAAAAGTTGAATGTTATACTAAATGTTATTAGAGCAAAAGAAGGTTTTATGAAATATAACATTCCATCACATGAAATTAGGTTATTTGTTTTTATCTATAATATAAAAATGAATTGCTAAGCGCAAATCTCGAGAAGAGCTGAACCGATTTCGCTAATTATTTTTTTTAGAATATTCCTTGAAGTACCTATGAGGATGGTTTTTACGAAAAAAAAAAGCTAGTAGCTTATAAACGTTATATCATGTGAACGGTATTTCAAGTGATATTATACTATTTCTTATTAGATATTACATAATATTATGTTATAGATTACACACCCCAGTTATTTACCTGTATTTTCTAAAACACAAAAGTTGACGTACGGATTCTGTTTGCACTGGATTTTTAATTCCACAAAAAAACGAACACAAAGCTACAAAAATACTTCAATTGATAGATTGGTTTTCTATGTCCCTAAAGCTTAGTATTACAGCTACAGACTGATGCACAAGGGCTTAACACAATCCTGGCGAGCGTGTCAATACTGCCACTGGGAACTGGGAACCGTCAATTTTATCGAATTTTCCGATTCAAGTAATCCGGCCAAATTGTGGAAACTTACAGCTGTGGGGAGTGTTATAAAACGTTGCGGTTGTTTGATATACAATTTTAAGATGCGATAAAATGAGGATGTGTATTCTTTTTTCATAAGAAAATAAATTTATTTGGTTCAGCATTGATTAGATTAGTGCTTATGGTAGGGGCCCTGGGGTCCCGGACCTTTGGAAGTCGTACGAGGGGCCGAAGCCAACCAACTCGCAGAGGCCTGTCAGACGTTTATAATGAAGTGAGAATTATCCCTGTTCGCACTATCCAAGTACACCCAAGGAATAATCTTACACCACCCGGGGGTTGGGGTGGTGTAAGATTATTACAGGATATGGAAACAAAGATATTGGATTATGGGTTTGGGTAGCTTAAGTGAACCGGTTATTTAGGACTATGGAAAGTGAATAGAATACTCATTATTATGTACACATTATAAATTACAGATAACAATGTAAAAATTTTACAAAGAGTGACACAATACGGTTTATAGCTAATAATAATTATTTATTTAATAAAAATGTTTACAAAAGGTGTACAATTAGCCAAGAGTGGCAAATTTCCCATACAATTATAGTGACTAAAAGTAAACTACAACTAAAAATTTTTTTTTTTACGGGTGTAAGTAATGATGGTTCGGAATTCGAGTATAGCTAAGAGCGATCTTGCGAATTGATAAATATTGAAACATAATCACCAATACCAATTCCTATAGTTAAGTAGCCTAGTTTATCTACAGATTAGCACACTAATTGTGTAACATAATTTCAATCACAATCCGAGGGTTTTGAAGGAAAAAAAAGGGTTTTGAAGGAAATTTATTACCTACTTCATGGGTTTGAAATATCATCTGCTTGACAACATAAATAACGTACTGGACGTGGCTGAACTGTCAAAAGAAAGGTATTAAGATTTTTGCCAATTTATTTTACGCAGTTACGCCGCGGAATCATTTTCAAAAGGTACCTTTAAGGTTTAAGGTTTTATAAATCACATAATAAAATGTTAGATGAAAATAAAAGCTTTTATTAATGCTTTTAAAACGGCCTTTATTACTGCTTTTAAAAAGGCTTTTATTAATGATATTTTTTTTTATGTATGCTCGTTATGTGTTTATTGTTTAGGTTTATTTTCGATTTATTGATAATATCTAAAGGCATCGTCATAATGACACTGTTAAACACAACATAAAATAGTACCAATAAATTAAACGAACACAAGCGTCTGCCGTTACATTACCCGCCCGTGAGTTTCCAATCATGAGCATCGCGCTGTCACATCGGATGCAATTATCGTCGACTGTACCGTGACAGCCGATCACTCCACTTCTGTTGTTGAATCTCCTCACTGTAAATAATGGGTAATGCGAATAATGAACGATTTATTTTATTACTTTTGTGTTTGTTTGTTTTTTTTTAAAGCATAAGCTTTAAACTCATTTTGTTTGCTAACTGATAACAGCCGCACGGGTCGAGCGGAGTTTGAGCTACACATGCCGCGGTCGGTTTTTGGATGGGTGACCGAAAGTCCATCCTACGGAAGTCTTAGGATGTGTGATTTGATGTGGATGTGTGTAGTGTAGGAATACTGTTGCAAACAACAGAAAGAATGAAATTAAATAAATATTCAGTAATAAGGAAAATCATAAAAGCGCTCTTCCTCTCTCCTACTTATTTAAAACGACAGGGTCCATACATATTTCTATTTATTAATACTTACCACCTGTTTATGTACATTGTGGATTGCAATAAATATTAATTCAATTAAATTGAACTGATGAATTCTTTCTGTAAGCAAGGCAAGCATTCAACCACTCAATAGCAGAAATACAACATTTGAAACATCTATTCCATTGACGTTCATTTTCTTTTTTTAAATTAATTAGTATTACGGGAGACCCCACAACATATTCCCACAGGTGGAATTATTTATGACCTAAAATGCAAGATTGCTGTCCGTAATTTGCAAAAAAACCTGTAAGATGCCATAGATAGATAGATAACATTTATTTGTCAAAAAAAAAACACGTGTAGGTTTTACAATGAGATGGAAAAAGAGAAAGCCATAAAGTTCTTGTCTTTATTTTTCTTCTTAAAAATTGATTAATGGTTTTCATTGAGTTATTCACACGCTATGGCCAGTAACGGCTTGAGTATTTTGCAAGACCTAATATGTAACAACTATTGCCTAAATCATAAAAATCATTTTGAAGTTTTAATTGTAGCTTTTACAGAAGGTAAATGTATAAGTTAAAAACTGTTTCACACAACGCAACGTAATGTACAACGTAACAAATCTTTGAAAACCACTCCTAGACCAATCGAACTGACGAAGTTTTCTCGTTGTATCTAATAATAACTAATTTAATCTCTTCCACAGGATCGCGGCGGCTGGTCGCAGTGGAGCGAATGGTCACTGTGTTCACGAACGTGTGATGGCGGCGTGTCGAGACAGCTACGGACTTGTTCGTCACCCGCCGGGTGTCGGGGCGAGCCAGTGCGGTACAAGATCTGTAACATGCAGGTGAGGTTACCTTAATAATTAAGCATAGGTACTTATTTTCTTAGTGCTCATACACACAAGCGACACGCATCAACGGCAGAGGCAATTACAGCCGTAGGTGCGTCGGCGACTGCCATCAACAGCGTGCTCGTGTATTCGAGGACGCGTTTACGGCAGCCGTCGACATTCATCGACGACATCGATTGCAGCTACCTCTGCATACTTATTTTCTTTGTGGTCATACAGTCACGAGCAAAAGTATGTATACACTCGGTTTTTTTCAATAAAAGCGATTTACTCCTTTATTTTTGAATGAAATTGTATGTTGTTACGAACATAGCATTTTCGAAACCATAGGCTTATGTAATGTGTCGTATTTCATCGTTGCATTCGTTATTTCATGAAAAAACTGCAATTGAAAGTTGCCAAGTGTTAATATTGGTGCTCGTGACTGTACACGCGAGTGATACGCGCAGAGGCAACTGCAGCCGTCGATGATTGTGGACGGCTGCCGTCGATGATTGTGGACGGCTGCCGTCGGCCACTAGTCGCCTGTGTATTTGAGTACGGTGCTCAAATACACGAGCAGCACGTTGTCGGCTAGCGCCACTCGTGTCTATGCACACTCACCGAACAATCGCGGATCGCGTTAGTAGATACGAGTAACTAGATGTATGAAGAAATTGCAGAGGGACGTCTTTAACCTACAGTAGAACAAATATAATACAAGCTAAATATATAGACAGTAATAAATAGGTTTTCGTATACAGCATAATCAGGCTATAATATCACCCCCACTGCTGGGACACAGGCCTCCTCTCGGTCAGAGGAAGTGGGTCGTAATCCATCACGCGGGCCCAGTGCGGGCTGTGTTTTTATTTTTGGTTCTAGAACATGCCTGTTTCTTCATGACGATTCCTTCACCGATTTTGGTCTGGGTATAAATTACGAATATGTCCGCATTTCTACCGCAGTTAATGTTTAAAATCGGCAGGAGTAGAATACACGCAGAAGGTGGAAAACCAGATCTGTGATCGTCTTTCGTGTGGCGATTTGAAAAGGCGAAGCAAGCAGTGAACTGCGAGAGGCTGATTTGATAGATTGATAAACAGATAGAGCAGTATATTATTTTGTACTAGCTGCGCCCCGCGGTTTCACCCGCATAAGTTTCGATCCTGTGGGAAAATCATTTGCGTGAATGAGTAACAAACATCCATCTATCCATACAAACTTTCACGTTTATAATATTGGTAGCATATAATAATGAACAGAGTGAAACAGCGCCAATACTCGAATGAGCGGATCAACGTCACAATTAATATGTATCCTTGACCAACATTAATTTCTTTTACCATCACAACAACAACAAACAACACTTTTTCGATATCGTATCGCGCAATCAAAGTGTCCCATTCGACTCCTGATAATGACGTCCGCACACTGGCGGCCGAAATAAATGGGGCGTTAACTTAATGAAACTGTTTAGCTCGCCGTTCCGTTCGTTTGCGGCGCGCTTAAATGATTAGTGAGTGTGTGTGGGATTAAGGTTTTCGTTAGTAGTTTGGAGGAATTTTCGGTTAGTAAAATTGATTTGGGATTGGGCGGGTCACGTTTACGTTCTCGTCGCCTATCCCACAGTGTTTGAAGACAAAGGTCTTTAACCAGTGCGTCCTCCCCTTCATGACATATGGCGCTGAAACTTGGACACTGACGGTCGGGGTAGTCCACAAATTCAAGGTCGCTCCGCGCGCTATGGAGACTGCGTATCGGCAAGCGTAGTGTGGGACGCCCCCCAGCTAGATGGACGGACGACCTAAAGAAGGTTGCTGGGACGGACTGGATGCGGAAGGCGGAGGACAGGGTGTTGTGGTGCATCCTGGGGGAGGCCTATGTCCAGCAGTGGACTGCGATAGGCTGAGTTTAGTGATTGTGTCACGTTAGCTGCATGCACAGTGACCGCTAGGCAACAGTCTCCACCTGCCTGGTGCCTGAGGAGGAATGGCACGGTAGGCTAACTAAAAAAAAAATGTTTATAAGTATATAGTGGTATGAGGAACAGGGTTTCCTATCCTCCATAGAAAAGAGAGGTTCCTCCAACCAGACGGGTGGTGTCGTGTATGGTGGGCTGCCCGACGATTGATGTCGGGACGTTGTATATACGCTAGTTGCGCGGTAAACTCTGCTTGCGCGATGCAAGATTTTGCGTGACGTCAGTATGACGCGTAGTTCGCATGTGGCGTTGTAGATACTGCTACTTACCTACCTAGGTACCTCAGTACCTATTTACAATTGAAATGTAGGTAAGTACTTACCTTTTAATTAAGCAAGATTAGAATGAAATGTCTTGTCTAACATTACCGTTTTAGGTTTTATAAATAATAATAATTATATCTATTAGACAATTCTTAATGATACCGCTCATGATGTTGCAGTTATTATTTAATAATTACTATTAATAGCTTTCATTGGAATAGAATATCAGTAATTAATTATCTATTAATTAATACTAGAATACATTAAGTATTACATTAATTCTATCTCCTGTAATATAAATAGTAACAATGATTTGATTGTAAGTAAATTTTGTACTAGTCGCGAAATCCATTTGATTAATCCTTATCGTTTAAATTAACCCAGATAATCTTGATCAGTTTTATCATTAACATAATCAGCCTATAAAGTTCCCACTACTGGGACACAGGCCTCCTCTCGATGAGAGGGGGTAGGTCGTATACCACCCCGCGGGCCCAGTGCGGTTTGTAGATGTCACATGTTTTAGATTTTTTGGTTCTAGGACATGCTGGTTTTCTCACAATGTTTTCCTTCACCGTTTTGAGAGCAGTGGTGATGAAATGATTTACACAAAGTAAAGCGCCTGTCTGGGTTCAAACCTACGACCTACAACTCATAAGTCGAGGCCGTTACCACTGGGCCACCAATGCTCAATGTTCTCAAATATGACAGTCCCCTGTACACATTCCCCTTTCTCAGTCCTTTTTCTCTTTTTTTTGTGCCTTTTTGGTCAAATAGGCAGTCGCTTCATGTACAATATTTGTCCACAGTCACACAGTCCCCTTTCTGAACTCTACAATAAGTGAAAACATGTCGACTTCAACCATAAAACTAAGAAAAAGATTACGAATACGTCGCTCCTATAAATCAGACAACCTCACACACATACAAAATTCACAAAAACAATTGTGTGCCGGGCACATCGTCCCCAAGTGTACAATCCGGGCGATACATAGACGGTACAGGGTTGTTCTTTATTAAATAAATGCAGGACGCATGCTTGTGAATACAATGGAGTCCAACTGTTGTTTTGTTAAAGGAGAATAATGCTTGGCTCCTATTACGATAAATGGATCATTTCTACACATAACATCACGCCTGTGTGAGGGGCTTGTGGCTAAGTAATAACAGCGCAGGTGACGATCAGGTTGTGCTACGGTTGCCGCGGTTGGTCTGTGGATGGGTGACCGTCTTCACATACCAAGACACCTCCGTGCCTCGGAAAGCGCGTTAAGCCGTTGGTCCCGGCTGTCATTCGTGGATCTTTGACAGTCGTTACGGGTCGTCAGAAGCCCGAAAGTCTGCCAACCAGTTTTACCAAGGGGTATCGTTTTACCTGGGTTTTGGAGGTCAGATAGGCAGTCGCTCCATGTAAAATACTGGTATTCAGCTGCATCCAGTTAGACTGGAAGCCGATCCTAACATAGTTGGGAAGAGGCAGGCAGATGATGAAAATCATCTGCCTAGCCTTTTCCCAACCACACCTGTAATCCCCAAGGGATAGGCAGAGATGCACCTATCTATAGTACACCCACATTTCGCCAGTTATGTGTAAGTCCCATGGCTTTACTAATGGCGGAGTGCAAGAAAGAATGTGGAAAGGAAGTAGGAAAACATGGGTCACAAAGGTTGTCTTTAAAAGATCGGTCTTAGCGATAAGACTGCCCATTGTGTCACCCTTTCCTATATTTATGTCTGTAATTTGTATGGTGTACACATTAAAGAGTAGGTAGGGGACAGTGGGGGAATTGAGAACGGCGGGTAATTGGGAATACCTAGGTAAGTAATACTTTCCCCCGCACTACACCGCTCCGCACCCGTTCAACTTTCGCGTACGCACTGAGGGGGGCAAGACGCGTCTGTTGAACGGGTGCGGAGCGGTGTAGTGCGGGGGAAAGTATTACTTAACCTAGCTATTCCCAATTACCCGCCGTTCTCAATTCCCCCATTCTCCCCTACTCTATTTTATTATAAACATGACCATTGCGATCTAAATCAAAGTCATTTATTCAGTTTAGGCTGAGAATCAGCACTTTTTGAACGTCAAAATTACAAAAACAATTCCCCTAAAACGCCCGCCCTTCACCAATTCCTAGTTCTATAAAATTGATTGTTGATTTCAGCCTATAAAACTCTAAGGCCACGTCCTAATAGAAAGCAATCGTCGCGCGAATACGCACGCGTTCATATGACACTTTTTGATCGTAAACCGGAAAGCGTCAGCGCGACCACGCGGTCCGGTTCACCCAACTAAAAGTGACATAGGAACGTGACGATTGCGTATTCACGCGAGGACTGCTTTCTATTAGTTTGCATACCCACGAGCGATACCCCTTGATGGCTGCCATTAAGGCTTGTTAGCGGCAGCCGTCGACGCGTCAACCGCAACGTCAGAGGCGGGAACGGCGGGCTCTGTCGTCGACGCGTATCGCTCGCGTTTATGAGCACTTAGGACGCGGGGTAAGAACACCCGGTGGTTAAGTTCCAACGTTCTTAAATAATGCCGTTATAGATACATGTTTTAAGAACGCAGTACCAACTAAAAGACCAGCTTAAAAGAAGTCTATCTATTAATACCGCTTGCATATTATATATTTAAACGTAAAACGATATTAGAAAACACTTCAAGTTATCGACAAACTCGAGCGATAGCTTCCATCGCGGCTGAGTCGAGGTAATATTCAATTAACAACTCTCAACTATCAATTTATTTTAGCTACACAACGCTAACGCAATCAGGAACTATTTGAAACGGTAACTTTTCAATATGATGCCGTATTGAAAGCATTATGCTCGGTGAGCGAGCATGCGAAGAAACTTTGGTTTCAATGTGATTAATAGAATGACTTAGCGAGGAGCTTGTTACACCGAAGTGTACTTAAACTGATGTTTGATGCGGTGTGATAGCACCCGTACATGTAGTAGTTATAGTAATAGTAATTTCTTTCGAAAATTTCAGTACAAGTTACATCAACGAGGTCTCAACCCCTGAACTAGGGCATTCTGTATGACAAGGATCCTGTATGACGAGGACTCTCCAGTTACATGGATCAGCATAAAGCAGCGCCTTAGCATAAGCAATATCAGCCTATAATATTCCCACTGCTGGGACACAGGCCTCCTCACGGTGCAAGAGAGTGGGCCGTAATAAACCACGCGGGCCAAGTGGGGGTTGGTAGACGTCACATGTCTTTCTTTACTCTCTCACGCAAAAACTACTGAACAGATTTGGATGAAATTTGTCACACAGATAGTTACACATAGAATACTTTATCCCGATATTCCCACGGGACCGAAACTTATGCGGGTGAAACAGCGAGGCGCTGCTAGTATGCATATAATATTGTGATGTGATATGGTTAGTTCTTCAGTATTACGCATCAGGTTTTAGTAGCAAAGCTCCTTATGCTGACAAGCAGCATCGCTAGTCAGGCAAGCTGCGGATGACAGCCCCTTGGGACTTATTAGTTTTGGCTTTGAGTGACGGGGGGTATGCACTGTCATCGCTTTAGAGTATGCTTTATATGGATATCTAACGAGTTATAGAAGTTGTGTTGTAAATAGTCAGAAACTATCGCGTAATACCGGGCAAGGACATAGACCCGGAAACTGTAACCATAAATTTAGCACATGTCAATTATCAGAAAAAATACCTGCTGTTTCATACAAAAGTGCAATACCTATGTGGTCAAAATGTATGGAACGGCAATTTTTTTTTTATTTCAACACAGGGCATACAGAATCATGTATTGAATCCGTGGTACCAGAAGGCCAATTCTCATACTTTCGTAAAAAAAACTTTCCAAATCTAGTAGCAGCAGCAGCAGTAAGCAGTGCAGTAGTAGCAGTCTCATCTCGGCGATACACAAATGTCAAAAACTTGTCAAAAATTTTGGGAAATTAGAGGTATTTTTGACAGATTGAGACTGACATCAGATTGTGAACGTTTTTAAAATTACGAGAATTGCCCCTCTGATTGCGCATCGATTTCCCTGCCACCATGTATAGTCAGGCAAGCAGTAGATGACAGTCCCTTAGGACTTATTAGTTTTGCCTCTATGTGACGGTGCCTATAACAACAACATAACATTATCAAGGCTCTAAGTGACGATAGATCGTCACTAAGAGCCCTAATAATGTTGCTTAAGAGGTAGTGCAGTTACGTTGTTAACTTAGTCAGAAACGATCGCTTAAGACTCAAAGGACATCTTGATTACGTCTATTACTTATGTACAGTCACGAGCACCAATATGTCAACACTTGGCAACTTTCAATTGCGATTTTTTCGTGAAATAACGAATGCAACGTTGAAATACGACACATTACATAAACCTATGGGTTCGAAAATGCTATGTTCGTAACAACATAAAATTTCATTCGAAAATAAAGCAGTAAATCGCTTTTGATTAAAGCCGAGTGTATACATACTTTTGCTCGTGACTGTACTATAGAGAGACTTTAGAAACAACGACTCTAAAGACGGACCGTTCGTTTACAGGGTGATATATCATCTTGTTACAAAGAGTCAAACAAAACGTTATCAACATAGCTAAGTATTGGTGATCATCTACAATAAGTTCACCACACTACCTACTTCATTCATCATTCATTTCAGCCGAACAACATCCATTGCTGGACATAGACCTTCCCAAGCACCACCACATCGACCGGTTCTGTGCTGCCTGCATCCAGCGGATTTCTCACTTTCACCCGCTCATCGGTCCACCTTGTTTGTGGGAGGCCTTCCAATGCTACGTCTTCCGGTACGCGGTCGCCACTCCAGAAACTTTCAGCCCCAACGGTCATTTGTCCTGCGAGCAATGTGCCCTGTCCACCTCCGTACCTTAACCAATTCAGTACTTACTTAAATCTTGTTCTAAACCTAGAAAAAAACATAGTGAACCGTTCGTCGCCAAAGATTTCACCAAACTTACTGTTTCCTAGCCACTGAATAATAGATCACCAAGAAAGAAACAACGTAAACGCAATCACATAGATTCAATCTTGGCATTGTCTGCATCGGTCGCGGATCACCCGGCTGTAACCGTCCAACTTCGCTACAGGATCAGCTAACTTGTTGGCAGTTGTCTTATTGTATAGCGCACATTGTTCACGAGTTGCTGAGAGACATCTTCTAATGTTTGTATTGTTTGTGTACGAGTGCTGTTCCATAGATGGATTGGCAATTGTTTTTCGTAGTCAGGCATAACTTTTAACACGTTTGTATTTTCCGAATAGTCAGGCAGTTAGGTGCGTCAGACACCTATTGACCTCCAAAAGTTAGTTGACATTTGTCCACATCAGCTGTGACACACCATTTATAATGATTTAAAATTCTAGTGATCCAAATGTTTGAACTACTATAACTTTATTATTGAAGAATTCCCCATTGGAAACCATTGACTTATTATGAAAACATAATCCAGTAATTCCCTATGTGTAGGTACCTGATTATTGTTTTATTTTAAATCATAATGTGTCATCTCAGCTGAAGTGGAAAAATGTCAACTTAGTTTTGGAGGCCACTGTATACAATGTGTAACCGAATTAATGCACATTATGAAAGTAGTTTGTTCAGAATCCTTTACTGAATCGATTTCTGTAATTTTTAATATAGGTAATTAATATTTTATCCCAAAAATAATTAAAACTACGTAAATTACTGTCACACACCCGCTGTACAGTCAAAACAAACCAAAATGGATGAAATACCCACTAAGCTAGACCCTTATACAAGTGCGACTGTGTGCAAAGCTGTGGTGACATCTACATAGCCACATGCGAAATACACATTACACTGACGTCACGCAAAATCCTGAATCGCGCAAGCAGAGTTTACCGCGCGACTAGCGTATATACAACGTTCCGACATCAATCGGCGGGCCAGTTGCTCACCAGACACAACACCCTCCCTTTTTTATGGAGGATGACTGAACTTTACACCCTGTTCCTCATACCTCTATGTATCCAGACTCCGGGCTATTAATGAGAAATTCCTGATGGAAAAACCTAACAACATTTTGCCCGACCGGCGAATCGAACCCAGAACCTTATGCTCACCAGTAGCGCTTGCGAGCTAGACCAACAAGGAAGATGAGAGATTTTGTTGTTGTAAATATATATTTTTTTACAGAATAAATCAAATACAACAAGGCCACAAATTCTTATTTAATCAAGGAATATTATTAAAAGTGCCAAACCACGTTTTTCTGTAGCTGAAAATAAAATTAGATTAGAGTGTAGATCCCTTTCAACGAAATTAGCGCCATCAGAAGCTCGTTAGTACTGTTGTTTCTCACGGGGCAGACAACGGAACGTTGTTTTATCATTTTATGAATGCTAATATTGTTGTTCAGGAAAATAGGTGGGTTGTTTAAGTGTCGAGATGGTATGTTCATGTTTTTGAAGGGTAAATTGGTTAAACTGTAGATCATTTTAGGAGTGTGAGATGGACAGACAGACAGACAGATAATTGTAGTTAATCAAATGAAGGAGGACATCGCCGACGAGGTAGACCACGGCGAAGATGGTGTGAAGATCTAACGAGGTTTGCAGGGCCAACATGGCCAGAGATCGGTCAAGACAGGGAGAGGTTTCCAATGAAAAATTGGTGGCCTTCGCCCAGTACCTAGTATAACACAATATAGGCTAACGAAAAAAATCAAATTAAGTTAACAATCAATAAATAGTATCATCTGTAGGCACACTTGACTTACGCTAGTTAACAAAACAGGTAGAATGTATAGAACAGGTATGAAATTAAAAAGGCTCCTGATACGACTGCAACTCCTAAACTCATTAGAAACCACACAATTGCCTGTATTTTTGCATTTCCCAGACTATTGTTTCATTATTAGCCATACGCTAGGGTCCACCGGAGACATGCTGAGACGGCGACCACGTGCCATATGTTCCAATAACACACAAGTATATTCCGATACACGCTCCGCTTGCATAGGTAGACCTCTTCGGGGAACCGTAGCGAGTACGGCCACCATGATACGCACATGTTCACGCACGTCCCTCTTGAAATTGGCGAAGTGTTTTGTTTAACAGTAAAAAAATGGCGACAGTATTTTGTTTAACAGTAAAAAACATTGGCGACCGTGTTTCGTTTAACAGTAACACAAAACACTGTCGCCCAGTTGAAGATAACACTACGCTATATACATTTTGTCACAAGTCCCCATGTCGTCACCATTCAAATTTACTATCAATACAACTACACGGCACATGTATCCTGGATAACGATCGCGCCATTATGTCCAGGCTACCAACAAAAACTGTAATCAACTTTTATGTTAAAAATAAATTTCAATACCAACGACACTCCATTTGCAAATTTAAATTTACAAAGTTGCTGCAGTCACTGAGGATATAAGATAAATGTGGGGAATAAATTGGTCTGAAATCGCCAACATGCAGAGAGCAACCGAGCTGAAATAATGCTTGTTCCTTCTCTATACGAGAAGGGATATTTGTGCTGCAGTTTCCGACTTATTATAACATATACATAATCAGCCTATAATGTTCCCACTGCTGGGACACAGGCCTCCTCGGAGGGAGTGGGCCGTAATCTACTACGCGGGTTCAGTGCGGGTTGGTAGAGGTCGCATGTCTTTGAATTCTTAGTTCTATGACCTGCTGGTTTCCTCACGATGTTTTCCTTCACCGTTTTGAGAGCAATGATGATGAAATAAATTACACAAAGTAAAGCCTGGGTTCGAATCCACGACCTAACACTCGTAAGTTGGGACCATCACCAGTAGGCAACCCCTGGTCTAAAGTCATTGCCACGGTGCCAGATCGACTATCGGTGCTGAAGTGTCTGTACGAAAACGCCACTATGTGAGTCCAACTCCACTCTCAGACCTCGAAACCAATCCTTCTGCAGCGAGGTGTAAAGTCATTGACTACAATCAAATTGAAGGTGACCTCTACGAAAGTTCAACAACATTCAGTCTTTACAAAGTTTAAACCAGTACCGATATACATAATACATTTTATTACAGTCAATTCTATTCGCCTAACAAGATAAAAAGAATCAACAAAGCTAAAACTCAGACATACAAAATTATCTCGAAAAAGGAACGTCGAAAAGCGACCAATCAGATTTAAAAACGCCGGGAGTCAATAAAACCGTAGCGAGCAACTCATTATCATTCTATACGCGCGCCTCCCTCCCTCCCATCCTTCCAAAGAAGAGCCGATTAAGTTCGTGAGTGGTTCGGACTACAATATCCTTTTCAGTGAATGCAAATTACGCTGCGGTGTGAGTGGCAGCCTCTTCAGTGGGATTTAGGCTTTTAAAGCTTTTTGAGTTTTTTTGTATTGTGATGGGAAATATTCGTGGTGTATCGAGAATGGAGGGTGACACGTGATTCAAGTTTTAGCTGTGGACAATGGTGGATTTTGCTGTCGAATAAAATATAAAATTTTATGTCAAGTAATCTAGGGGCAGAAATTTAACAGCCGCACGGGTCGATCGAAGGTTAAGGCTACGCTTGCCGCGGTCGGTTCGTGGATGGGTGACCAACCATTACTCATATCGAGACCCCTCCGTGGCTCGGAAAGCACGTCAAGCCGTTGCCCGGCTGTCATTCGTAGATCTTTGACAGTCATTCAACCTACGGGTAGTCATAAGCCTGAAAGTCTGACAACCAGTTTTGCCAAGGGGTTACCCAGTAACTGGGTGGTGGAGGTCAGATAAGCAGTCGCTCCATGTTAAATACTGGTATTCAGCTGCAACCTGCCAGGCTAGAAGCCGACCCCAACATAGATGAGATAATGCATTTTATACATTTCGAACATAATTTTTTTTTTTTTCTTAATTTTTATACTTTAGGTTATCACTGTATTTGAGAATGTTGGTTCACCTGTTATCGGCAACTGTATAACCCATGACTGACTTATTTGATATTTTGTATACAGAAACTTCTGGTGTACTTTTATAAATAAATAAATAAAAAAGACTAAGTAGATTAATTTGTCAGGTAATGTAAGTATTGCAAGTATGATTTTGTTACTGAATTAAAAGGAAAATTACCGTATTTTGTCAAAAGGAATATAGGTAAAGAAAACCTACCTTTGGGTTTTATTGATGACACTCATAATATATTGTTTCAATTACTTATCCATAAAAATTAAATCAATAATATACATACATAAACCCACGCCTTCCTTCCATGAGGGTGGGCGGGTAACACACTATCAATCTCAATCTGAATAATATTGCTAATCCATTGCTTCATATGTTCGAAAAATGTGTTTGCTCAACAACCTAAATAACGCAATGAATGTTGTTGAACTGTCAAAATTAAGACCATTGCTACAGCTGATCTTAAGATATACTCTGTCCACTAGGTTAACAGCTTTTTGACAGCTACCTTAGAACACAACGACGCATTTTAGAGTTAACGTTTACGTAATCTGGAATAGATTAAGTACGTAAAAGTTAACTATAAAATGCGTAATAAAATAAATATATATAACTACCTAATCTTATTGAATTATCTTATTTATGACTGCTTACAGACATTGTAATACCGTACGTGTATCAGTTTTGGCAAAATAAAAATTGCTCGATTCGATCTGTCAAAATACGTTTAACCTAGTGGACAGAGTATAGTTGGTTTTTAATGAAATATCACTAAACAAATGCTCCTAAGATGTAGGTATATTTCCTGATAGCAAAGGATTACAATTGAAGTTTAATATGAGCTGGCTACGTCGCTTTGTCATAGGGATGTGATTCACATGGCGGATATATCCCAATATCCGAAAAAAATGCACGTTACTTTGTTATTTTTACATGTTTATTTAGTGAAGGCTTAACAGGTCAGTTGATGTTTATTTTTACTGTAGTACAGTTTTATTTTTTATAATTCCGGGCTCATGTTTATATAGCAACAATCAACACGTTTACTATATGGTAGTATCAGATTGACAGTATGTTAATATTTATTTTATCCCAATTTCAATCATTATTAAATCCGTAAACTGTGTTTATAACAAAATAACCAAAATTGACATGCAAATTAATTAAAATTTAACACTAGTTATTGAAATTAAAATGGCCAGTATCGATAGTACAAACGACGACACATCAAGCTATACATTTCCAGTTTTAGCTGACCTCACACTGTCTAAGCTTGTCGTACAATGAGAAGTCAGCTTATATTGGACATGATTGATATATTGTCGGGCGTACTTCAACGCATTCTTCTCGTTATAGAGTACCTATGCTAATGAAGCCTAAAAAATCACAGGTTAATAGTTAATGTCAGTCTGTCTTATACCGCTGCTGGTAAAGGCTTAATTGCATACTTAGCGTATTTTGTAAAACAAATTAGAAAAAAAGAAATTAGTAAGAAAATAGTACATTACGTTACGTGTGACAAGTAGTTCAGCATGGTGTGAAATTAGTCACAGAAAATGTGTGTTATTTAAGTGCGGGTTTAGGTCATGCAGTGCCATAAAATATTTTATCATCATCGCTAGTATATTAGTATCTATAATACTTTATTAAAATGCATCTGTTTCCACTGTAGCGTATGCAAATGGTTCGATGATTGCGTTAGACAGAAAAAAGGCAATTTTCACGTATCAGCTTTTAAAATATATCGAAGACCGAGGTCAACCAATGAAAACTCAATAATTTAATCTACGTTCGTATAAATGAATAGATATCAAGCTATAAATGAAAAACCGTGTTGTCACAATAGAAAATCTATTGGTGTGACCTAAATATGTTTATGGTATGATTAGAAAGAGGGTAACTACCTAGATGGCGACTAATGGAGAAGCATGGAAGTAAAAGTCATGTTGCGCCGACCTCAAATAAAAAGGAATAAGGGCAGGAGAATGGTGATGATGATGATTATTCTACGAATATCTTGAAAGCATTACATGGCCACAAAAAATGTATCTAAGTACTGTGTGCAACTTCTAACAGCTACAAAAAGGTCATCATCTGCCTAACCTGCTTTTCTATTCTCTAAAAATCTCACCATGAGAACTTAAGTGAAGTGAGCGTGGAGTGAGCTGTCATTCCAACTATTACTAGGAATTGACACTATTGACAGCTCACTCTAAGCTCACTTCACTTAACTTTTCACGGGGAGATTTTTACAGAATCGATCGGCTGAATCTGTTATTCAGCTGCATCTGGTTAGACTGGAAGTCGATCGAGCCGAGTTGGGATAGGGTCAGGCTGATGATAATGACCTTTCTGTAGCTGAATTTTACATGGAGCGACTGCCTATCTGACTGCCTCCACAACCCGGTAACTGGGTAACACGATACCTCTTGATAAGACTGGTTGTCAGGCTTTTGGGCTCCTGACTACCCGTTACGACTGTCGGATGATAGCCGGGAACAACGGTTTAACGTGCTGTCGGAGGCACGGAGAGATCTCGGTATTTAAAGATGGTCACCCCCATTCACGGATCGACTGCGGCAAGCGTAGATTAATCTGGTCGATCGGCCCGTGCGGCTGTTATTACTTAGCCACAAGCTGACAAAATAAAACCTCATTTAAAACTTTTTCGAATCTAGAAAATGTATTAAGGTGTCGCGTTTGGCAGCCGCACCCAGCGGCGACATAATTCCAAGCGTATTTTATCGAAATTATTCTGAAATATGTTGCGAACTCCGAAATGAGAAAAACTTACTTTATGCATATGAAATCGCTTATTGAAATTCTTTCAATGCATTGAGAGGGATTCCAATTGGCATTTTGATACATGAATTTGTTATATTGAAACAAAATGATAGTCATAAATATCAGTTCACATTTTTTAACAACAATGTTTTTTTCACTAAATTCATATTTTTGTGCTGCTTTTGCCTATATTTTTGCTGTTGTTATTTCATGTAACGAAAAAACTGCTGCTCTTATGCCGTTGTAAAAGACATTGAGTATTCAAAACTCTGTATACGATATAAATCTTCACCATAGAGGAAAGGTATTATTTGCATCAGAAGGCCAATTTCTCGTAATTCATGACGGTCAAAATGTAGTCGCAGTCTGATCTCGGCGACAAACAAATGTCAAAAACTTTTCAAAATGTAGGGAAATTAGATGTATTTGTGACAGATTGAGACTTAGATCAGACTGTGAACGTTCTTAAAATTACGAGAAGTGCCTCTCTGATCTAATCTAACTAATTAACTATGCCTGTATTGTCCCACTACAGGACAAAGGCCTCCGTCTCCCTTTTTCAAAACAATTATGTATTTTGTTAGCGGCACTATCAACCAGCCCATTATTCGCATGCTTTTTTTTAATTCTTTGATCAAAATATATTTTTTTAAATCCAATTCCAAAAAAAAAAAATCCGCAAATATCCGAACGTGATCCCAGCTCTAAGTCGTGGCGCACCACCTTGAAGTCCAATAGTGTACGTGTTCAAGATTTTTTTCTACGATAGCAAACGAACCGGATTTCTTTCAGTAACATAATTCCGCTGTAATGACTACTGTTCAATAATCTGATCCGTTTAACCTTTGTTACTCATTTAATCATGACGTGTAAGGGGTGCTTCACAGTTGTTCGGGTCGGCACACACGGCACAGCCGGGCAGTGAAAGGTCGGTTTGAGAGCAGTGGCGACTTATGAGTTGTAGGTCGTAGGTTCGAACTCTGACAGCCCCTTTAGTTTGAGTAAATTATTGAATCACCACTGCGCTCAAAACGGTGAAGGAAAACATCGGGACATGCATCCTAGAACCAAAAATTCGAAGACTTGTGACATCTACCAACCCGCACTGGGCCCACGTGATGGATTACCGCCCACTCTCTCTCATAGAGAGGAGGCCTGTGTCCCAGTAGTGGGAACCTTATAGGCTAATGATTGTTTTTTGGGCGGTGAAATCGAATATAATAATTATGTAGATATTATTATGTTCGGAAGAAGAGACCTCTTGGCTCAGCTCGATTTATGCCGAATCGAGCCGAACACAACTCAACGACGGTAGTGGCTGAACGGAGTTTATCATTTGACGTTCGAAAAGTGCTGATTCTCAGCCATAGTGACAAAATGACTGGGTATTAATTTTGGCATGAGCCGAATAAAAGTCGAATATGTGTATTAATTGGTTCGGTTCGGCTTCAACAAATACTCCTAAGTCGAATGTGCCGACCCGAACAATATATAACACCCTTTATATTTGACTTAGTAAGGTACAATATGTATTGTTAGAACCTCAATATAATTATATTTGCTATCGGAACTGTAATTGCTACAAGAACTAGAATAATAAGTACTTGTAGTAACTTACTTTGTGGCGTGTGACCTTTATTATGAGGGCAATGAGGGCAGAACGGAGTAAGGTTATGTCCTACTTACATTAAAAAAACCCCATGGGATCAGTCCCCATGGGCCGTCTAGCCCGACCTCACGTTATGGGTGCAAGATTCTGAAGGACAGTAAATTAGACACAATAGAAGTTTTATTGTTATTACGTCTGAAGGCGTTTAGTATCAAGCTAGGGTTTCCTAAGACTGCGGTGGTCACCACATAGCGTGTGGATTTTACCATTGAATGACGTCAGTGATTCGTTATTTACGAAAGTTTGTGTGTTTCCCTTGAGAGCATTTTTGACACCGTAACGTCAAACCCCAGTGTCATTTTCATGGCGGCCGTCATTGCGGACGTTATGTTGACGGCTGGCGTCAACGCGTGTCGACGGCTGCAGCGGCAGTTGCCTCTGTCGTTGACGCATGCCGCTCGTGTGTATGAACCTATGAACACTTAGTGTAAGGTATGAGTCGTGAACCTATATGCATAACTGGTTTGTCAGTCTTTATCATCCCAGTGCTTCATAGCATAATTATTTTTTTGTGAATAAAAAACTAAAATGTATACTTACTTTCTTCCACAGCCATGCCGCGGAAACATATCCTTGCTAGAAGAGGACATCTGGCGCGAGCAACAGTGCAGTGCGCACGACGACACCCCCTATGGGGGGGAGCTGTTCCACTGGCGCGCTCACAGAGATGACGCCGAGCCGTGCGCGTTGACGTGCCGGGGTGTGCCGCAGCATTCGGGGCAGAGTCCCGAACCGGTATGAATGATTATTAAATTCTTAGAAGGACTAGAATGCGGCGGGTGAAAAGATTTGCCTAGCAGCAAGGTTCGTAACGTGACCAAGAAAGAGAGTACCTACCACAGTAGTTTTTTCCGTTTAGTCCACTCTCGAGCCCTCGACCCCCAATCAATAATGTTTCCACTCGACCCCTAACTGTAGTTTAGTCCACAAGTTTTAGATTCCTCTCGGCCCCCAAAGTACAGTTACGATGATAAAACACATCACATCTTTTAATATATTCTTATTTTCCTACCAATAATCCATCAGGACTTAAACACTTAAACATTTGATTAAATAAATCGAAGATTTTCTTTTAATTTTAGCCCATTCTGTAGGAGTGAAGACTAAAAAGAAATCTTCAATATTTATGAATATTTAGGTCCTAGAAAATGATTATGAAAATCAAAAGTCATTTATTCAAATTAGGCTAAGAATCAGCACTTTTCGAACGTCAAAATTACATTCCACCCTTCACCACTTCCTAGTGCTATCGCTGAGAAGAAGTGGCGCAACAAACTCGCCAGCAGCACAGCTGTCTGTTCAGTTAGAAAATACTTGATTCATTATACTTAAGGTATTAGGTCTTTCACAATACTCTAGCCGTTACTAGCCACAGCGAATGAAAAACTCAAAAAAACCATTTAATATTTAAAAAAATATAAATAAAAAAGAAAAACTTAATGGCATCATAAAGGTTTTTTTTTTGCTAATTCCGGAAAGCAATTTTGCATTTTGGGTCTTAAATGATTCCACCTCTTGGGTGGTTGGGTCTTCCATAATACTACTTCATTTCAAAATGGATAATGGAAAATTATCCTCCATGCGCTCACAAAACAGATGGGCAATTGGCTTTTAAGAACGTTCACAGTCTGATCTGTCTCAATCTGTCAAAACCTCATATTTTCCCAACATTTTTGACAAGTTCTTGACATTGATTTTCGCTGAGATGAGATTGCGACTAGATTTTGAACGTCTTAATTACGGGTCGCCTTCAGAAGTCATGCATTGCATTGAATTTTAAGAAAGCAATTCTAAAATACAAACTTAAAACTGCCAAAATCTCCTTCACTCCAGTTGAGAAATTTAAATACATAATGCAAAGCTGAGAGCATCTTTAAAATGCCAGACGAGCATTATAGGAAAGTTTAAAAATAAAGTTAGAGACTGTCAGAGGAAGTTGTAACTTGATTTAAGGGCAGTCTTAGTATTGAGAGTTGAGATGACCTCTAGATGTTTACGAGGTTCGAGGTTTTTCCAAATTGTTTCAGCTATGGGTGTAGTAGTTACCTAATTATAATCTAGGAATAAATGAATTCATGCCTAAAGGACGAAATAACATACGTTTATTTGCGGCAAACTTGACGCAGAGAAAGAACACAAAAGAGAAAAAAAAGTTGGGGGAAAATATACGTCACATTCACGCAAAACGGCCATCGCTCATCATGACGCTACCACCCTATGCGAGACAGAGCCCCAGCATCTACACATTTAAACAATGTGGATAACTAAGACACTACGATAATAAATGAAAACACTGCATAGTTTGAATGCATAGTTTTTTAAAGGAACTTCAAATAAATCCGAATATAACAATTTAAAAAAGTGTTTTTTTCAATCAAACTAAATATAAGTGATGGGTCGACTGTGGATTTTGCCAATCTTTGACTAGCTATAGTGACATGTAAATAATAATATGTCGTATGCTGCATTTTAGATTGCTGCCATTCGCAGAACTGGTGAACGTAGACCGGATTTTAACTTTACTAACTTAAAACATTATTTACAGACCGTCTCTCTGGATGACGAAGATCGGGTGGTGGTAGCAGTGCTCGCAGCCAGGGTGTCTGATGGCACCAGGTGTCGGCCGGGCAGTCTGGATATGTGCATCGATGGGAGGTGTCAGGTTGGTACCCTGTTATAAAGGAACTTCTCCTAGGTTGTTCTTAGTAATGTGTGATGAAGAATATTTTTGCGTTTTCTGCACCATGGAAAATGGGTTGGTCTTTCTTTTGCATTGAGCAGAGGAATATGAATGGACTGGTCTACAAAAAATATGGTATCAGGTATATTTTTCGTGTGATACCCGCTCGTGATAAAGCATACACAAACACCACTTTTAATTAACATTTATTATTGAATACTAATTAGCCATCAAATGAGGGGCTTGTTGCTAAGTAATAATAGTGGAACGGGTTGATCGATCTGGTTAAGCTACGCTTGCCACGGTCGGTCCGTGGATGGGTGACCCTAATAACATACCGAGACCCCTCCGTGCCTTGGAACGCACGTTAAGCCGTTGGTCCCGGCTGTCATTGGATCTTTCTTTTTGTCTTTTTTTCTTTCTTTGGACAGTCCCTACGGGTCATCAGACGCCCGAAAGTCTGACAACCAGTCTTACCAAGGGGTATCGTATTTCCCAGTAACTGGGTTGTGGCGGTCAGATAGGCAGTCGCTCCATGCAAAATACTGGTATTCAGGTACATCCGGTTAGACTAAAAATAAATAAATAAAATAAAATAATTGGGAAAAGGCTAGCAGATGATGACTAAATAAATGCTGAGCTATTACTCTCTCACCCAATCCAGTTTCCAAAAGCACATTAATAACGGGTGGGCCCTTTAAAATCTTAAATTTGAATCGGCTATAAAAAAAAACTACTGATTATTTTTTCAAATTTCTGGGTTTATTGGAAAGGTTGAGCTTTGCCATTTAAGAATGGAACACAATATCATTCATATATGCATACAACGACTGGCTCGGCAGTACCCCATCCGATCAACCCAATTTTTCAGTACATTTTCGATTATTTGGCTTGAATCTCTTCAATGGCAACTTCGATTTCATGTTTCAACGCTTCAATTGTCTCTGGATGGTTTGCGTAACATTTATCCTTAATGGTTCCTCACAGAAAATAATCCATAGGGCTCAAATCGCAGGTCCGAGGCGGCCAATTGACATCAGCATTTCGGCTGATTATTTGATTTTCAAAAACAGTGCGCAAAAGATCGATGGTTACGTTGGCTGTGCGACATGTGGCTCCTTCTTGTTGAAACCAAATTTCGTCCATGTCATTCTCTTCAATTTTTGGAAACAAAAATTCATTGAGCATGGCACGGTAACGCTCACCGTTGACGGTAACGGCGACTCCTTGCTCATTTTCGAAGAAAAATGGCCCAATGATGCCGCCAGACCAAAATCCACACCAAATAGTGACACGTTGTGGATGAATTTTTGAAAATTTTCAACGTCAAAATCAAAATTAAAATCAAAAGTCATTTATTCAAATTAGGCTGAGAATCAGCACTTTTTGAACGTCAAAATTACAAAAGACAGTCCCCCAAAAACGCCCGCCCTTCACCAATCAATTTCTTACAGTTTGCGTTAAAGACTCACTACTTTGGAAGTAAGTTTTTAATATTGCCCAATTTTGTTCGAGCGTATAGCGTCCCATTTTGCAAATGTCAAACATAAAACTAACCTCTTGTCGAAAAATGAATGTCATTCTACCTTTCAAAGTCGAAAGTAATCGGTACTTCAAACTTAGAACACTAGATGGCCCACCCGTTATATGTACAATACGTTGAATATACCACACTACCTTTCAACGCCTCAGAAATGGACATTATCTTGAAACTCCGACTTCGTTACCCTAAATATAAATGAAGACAGGAGACGGTGGCCGCTGAAAAGCTGTCAGTGGCCATTCTGAGCGGCGAGAGTTGGGACACACAACATATTGGTTAAAACAGGCTTTATTCATACGTATAGGGTTGGTCGTTTGTACGCTTAGGAAGGTTTTTCGTCAGAATGTATCATTTTATTTTACCATATATGTACACACATAAAAAAACAGACAAGAAAAAAAAAACAGAACAGAAAAATAGGTACAAAGGTGATGCTTATTTCATAAGAAATCTCTTCCAGCATACCTGCGATAGGACAACAGATAGAGAGATGTAGACAGCGTGTGAAAGAGTAAAGGAGACAACAAAAAAAATCATAAACAATTTACTTAATAAATCTAGATAAAAATATTAGTTAATTTAATAATACGACACAACGACGACGATTAATTTAATTTCTTTTTTGTAATATTTATTGAATTCACATAGTGTATTTACATAGTTGTAAATGGGTACAATATTTTTTTTAAAGACACATTAGGGAAATTAGTGCACGTATATTTTATAACTTACTGGGATTATCTGTAATGACCGATTCTTATAATTTATATACGATTCTTTTAGTTATTGGTTAAAATTAAGACGCTTGTATCTTTACCTGTATTGCAGCAAAGACCTCGTAGCTTTGCATAGTAGATGCTCCCATATGGAAGTAGCTATCACAGGTAAAACTAGCTAACAAATCCATTTATATGCCCAGTTTGGCAATAAAAATCTTACCATTGGTAAACAAAACGATCAGTTTTTGTTTAAAGGAACCGAGCATAACAGAAGGCGTAATTTAAAACGTTCAAAATCTAGTCGCAGTCTCATCTCGGCGATAAACAAATGTCAAAAACTTGTCAAAATGTAGGGAAATTAGAAGTATTTTGACAGATTGACACCGAGATCAGACTGTGAACGTTCTTAAAATTACGAGAATTGCCCCTCAGAACTCTGTTTAGTAGATATCATGAGATAATTATAGTAGAAACAAAATGAATATTTATGCAGTCGTTGATAGTAGAACTTTTGATGATGATTTTGATGATTATTTACCAATATATATTGGTTAAAAGCTATCTTGCAACTCAGATTGTAAAGTAGAATATAAATAAAATGGCCGCTAGCTGTCAATCTACGAGTACGTATGCGCCTATTCTGAATCCACATTAACAAACTAATCTTATGAATACGAAACTAACTCAGTATGTCTGTCCTCTTCACACCTTAACGGCTAAACAGATTTCGATGAAATTTGGTACACAGGTAAACTATGACTTGAGTTAGGCCATAGATACTTTTAATCCCCGTAATACATTTCGGTGAGATAATTTCCGAACTCCATGCGAACGGCTGCTAGCAAAAGCTACTAGATTATAAAATACGAAGTGCAAAAAAATTTCGTGATATTTCAAATAGAGCCTCCATTTATATGAAATTATTATTAATCAGCTTTCAAAAATAACTTATTCCTCTGTGATGTATATAAACATCTGATAAACGGACTTCAGAGGGCCACACAAATTAAAATATCCAATTACATATATAAAAATTACTTTGCCAACCCTATAAACGATAGACGTGAATATGTAATGAACATGAACAATGAACATACAAATTGGGTACAGTCTTATCAGTCAGTACTTTCAGTAATTTAAAAGTCTAGCTGAACTTTTGAATGGTTTTAATTGAAATAGAATCAATAATATGGGTCACTGAACGGCAAAGGAAGGATGAATTGATTGTGAAGGGAATGAAAGAGAAAGGAGTGAATGATAGCGCGACGGTTGACACGGGAGAATGGAAGAAGGAAGTGTGTTGCGCCAACCACAAGTAACATGGGACAAGGGCAGGGAAATGATGACTGTAAGGCAGAGGCCTCTTCTCATATCGAGAAGAAACGATGACAAACAGTGAGCAACTGTGATCAATACAGTTGCTCACTGTTTGTTGATTCCAGGTTTCCTCACGATGTTTTTCTTCTACATTTTTGAAGTAAAAACTTCTTTAGGCGTGTTGGCCGATTTTTTTTTAGGGGAAAATCTTAAGGGTTCGCGGCACCGACATCAGTTAGGGCGGGTTAACGACACTTGACGCACGCATGTACGTCCAAAATGGCGCTAACTATCGTCAAAGTAAAAAAGCATTGTTTCAAATTACAATTACAAAATTATGACCTTGCCGTACGTGAAATAATAACGACTACGTAATCGTCACTATTTGGGGTACGTATTTTACATGCGCAACATTTCATCTGACTTAGTGTCCCTACGTCCTTTTCGCGTAACCACTGAAAATCAGCGCTGTGCCCGGTCCCCCTATAGCACAGCATTATGTTACGAGAAAACCTTTTTGTCAGTCATGACGTGCGGCTGTCGACTATTTCTGTTTTGTGCTCGTGATTACGAGTATTTTGTTTTTATTTTTCTTTATTATTCGTGTTAATTATATTTTTGTATGCACATGTTTCTGTGACACATAAACCTTTTTTTCTTTCTTTTCATAAACCACCTTCTTCACATAGGAGGTAGGCAGAAACTACAGAATTCCACCTGCTACGATCCTAAAATACTCCTTAAGCTATAATAATATGCTAGATGGTCACACACGCATGCTAGTCTTACTTAAATACAAAAGTAACATACTGATGAGATCAACCACAAAATATAAATGAGCACTATTATTACATATTGAAATAAATCAATTAATTCGATAGACAGCATAATAAAATTCTCCTGTTTCGGTCCGCATTCATTATTCAATGTTGGCTCATAGATTTTAACGCAATCATCATGCATTTGTTTTGATATTCCATTGTTTGTTTTAATTATTAATATTAAACACGTTTCGGCCAGTGGGTGTGCAGCGGGGTTTATCTATCTGTACATTATGAAACGAATCTGCGGCTGACTGATAGATTATGCTCTGAAAAAACAAATGTAAAAGCATCATGACATAATAAATTGAAAACATTAAAAATTACTCTAAGTGCACAGTCAGTGCCCTTGATCTTGCATAATATTTTTTTGACATCCCCTAACATGCAGAGGAACAGAGAATTATGAGGATAAAAACATATTCATTGGATAAACTTTTAATACTAAATAACAAACTATAAACATAAAAATATAACAACCTAAGCTAACTTAAACTATTAACAAACTAAAATATGGTGTCGAAAATGTCTTCCTTTGTTTTTTCTTTTTATTGACAATGGGCTCACTCTTGACCTCGATCCAGCCCAGAGGCAGGGATGAGATCTACGGTGGAACGAGCTTGCCTAGAAGAATCCTATTCACTCTCGCCCTGAAGAGATTAGGGTTGTATGAACTCGGGAATGCAGACGCAGGCAGACAATTCCACTCCTTTGCTGTGCGCATCAGAAAAGATGATGAGAAGCGCTTAGTGCGTATATGTATATGGTATATTAACCAAATAGGGGTGGTATCCCGCAGTGCGTCTGGACTCTTCCTCATCGTTGTCGACGGGTAATGTACCCAAGAGACTGGTGGCATTGCCACGTTATATGGCAATGACATAAATAAATAAATAGTAACGTACATAAATCTATTACCTGAAGATTTACAATTCAGAGCTAGCTCCACTGCTTAAAAGCTGTCTCAAATATTCCAAACGAAGATTTTAAATACTCTATTCCTCCATCAGGCTTGGATGAACTAACATCAGTCTAGCTAAAGTATCCAGTATAGGTATTTTTGCAATCATATATTATGAAAATGGAACTTTAACTTTCAGGTTAGCCCAAAGCTGAAGAATGCCTCGTAAGTCTAGTGGTCGCAAGCGCCACTGCTGAGCAAATCGAACCCACAGGACCTCATGGTCTTGGGTTCTTAGTAGCAGGCGTCTGGATCTGTGCCTGGTTGATGGCAATGGGCTCGTTCCATATTAGTGGGACTTAAACATAACTGGCGAAATGTGGGTGTACAGTCACGAGCACCAATATGTCAACACTTGGCAACTTTCAATTGCGATTTTTTCGTGAAATAACTAATGCAACGTTGAAATACGACACATTACATAAACCTAAGGGTTCGAAAATGCTATGTTCGTAACAACATACAATTTCTTTCAAAAATAAAGGAGTAAATCGCTTTTGTATAAAGCCGAGTGTATACATACTTTTGCTCGTGACTGTACTATAGAGAGACTATAGAAACAAAGCGTTATATTATGTATGTTGCCCAAAGCTTCAAGAATGAAACAAAGGAAAGTTTACGCGGTTACAAACTCTATACCCATTCACCTATGACATTCGCCAGTACCTAGAAACTCTCAATCTATCAGACGGTGTAAACCTTAGGACATTGGGTAGCCGTCAGTAATTGGGTTGTCGAGGTCAGCCGCAGTCAGGCCGCCACTCGCATCGTGTGAAATGGTTTTCAACCGCACCTTGTTAGTCTGTGACCAGTTATATTGGGCATCTGTGGTTTAAGTGTATTTTTATGCAATTACTTTATGTTTATGTTCTTAAATTTGAAGCATTTATTTAATATTAAAACTATTTACAGGCACTTTGGAATATTGTCAAAGGAGTCGGTCATTCAGAAATATGTTCCACAGCGTATTAGGTTCCTATGGAGAAGAACGGCCAAAAGATCCATGGAAAAATATTTTTTTAAATGATATTGTTATAAAACCTGGTAAACACAATCATGTGTAAAATTATGTGACTCATTCGAAAATCAAGAGCAATATTTTCCTACCAAAGTATCGATATAAAATGTCATGGGATATTTTACGGATGCGGATGGTATGTATTTACCTACTTGTTGTTGAAATCAAAACTTCAGAAAATAATAATATTTTAACTTACTTCAAAGTTTCTGCAGTCAGCGCTTTTTTTTCATGAATATGTTTTCCCTACAACGATTTTTCCGTGATTACTGGGTCGATTTACGTGTTCTTTTTCATTTGGTAGAGAACGCACGCGCGGTGGTTCTATGTCAATTTTAATTAACCTTGCTTGGGTAGTTTTTTTACACATTTACTGTACCTTTTAAGGTTATTTAAAGACATCATGGACTCATGGTGTAGCAAAACATGATAATAATAATAATATTTATTTATTTGTTACACACATGTCTATGACATTATTTGCATAAACATGTGTGTACATACATACATACAAAAAATATTAAACCAACCGCCCATCCATCATTGTTTACCATCGTGGTAAACAATGGGGGATATGGCCTATAGTCGCAAATACACAGTAAAGAAGCTTGGTTGCGGGTACCCAGAGCGGGAGGGGTCCTTTGATGAAATCCCATACTCAAAAAAAAAAAAAAAGGAGCTTGGTTGTCAAAGCAAGCTTACTGAGGCTTGCGTCTTTTTTCTCTCCCCAAAGTACGAGTAGAAAGTAGTCAAAGGTGGAAATTTGGGCTTCCCATTGTTATTTTAGCCATTGTTGTTTGAGCACTGGTTGGCCTAGTGGTAGGTATCTATCAACTCCGACTTTCGAGTCTTAGAGCGTGGGATCGAACCCAGACAGGCGCTTCACTTTGTGTGTAAATAATTTCATCACCACTGCCACTGCTTGCAAAACGGTGATTGAAAACATCATGAGGAAACTGGCACGTCCTAGAACTTTAAAAATGTGTGAGTTATATCTACCAACCAGCACTGGGTCCACGTGGTCGATTACAGCCCACTCTCTTTCGAAAAAAGGAAGCCTGTGTCCCAGCAGTGGAAACATTATCGGCTGATTGTGCTATTGTTATTTTTGACGATCTCAAAATTATGATTCTTCTCCAAATCTTTACTAAAGCCACTTTATAATTCCAATGCAAGGAAGTAAAACCAAGTAACCCAATTTATTTCTGAAGGCACTTTGATGTGGAAATCAATGTTCCTACACAAAAGCTCCTTGACATTCCTCAATTTTCTACTAGACGTTATAATAATCAAGAAATTGCTTCAGCAATAATATTCCAAGATTGTTAGTACTCAAGTATTACGCGGTTGGCTCGACTAGACCGCGCATATATTAATATTTCAACAGAATTACACGTTTCATGTGTCTGGGTTGACACAGTATATCATGTTGGTATCCAGTAGACCAATTCTGGGGAACTTTCAAAATAATAGTCTGGATATTTAGTAATTGTTTCTAAAATTCATGTTTCGTTCGGGGAAGTACTAGCGGTGTGCTTGAATTATTATCTCCAGCTTTCTTGTTCAAAGGATTTCGGTACCTCTAAGTTTTAGATTTATATGTGGAAATGTGAGCGTGTCTAGGTTTAGGCCACTGGTGTTCTAGAAATTGTTGTCTAAACAGATATTACAAAGAGAACAGATTTGATTTTTTGTGTTTATTTGTTACGCTTTTACACTAAAACGTCTGCATGGATTTGAATGAAATTTGACACATCAGTAGAACATGATCTGGATTAGGACATGCAATACTTTTTATCCCGATATTCCTATGGTTTCGACTCTTATGCGGGTGAAACCGCAGGGCGCAGCTAGTTTAATAACAATTTACGTTGAGTTGAAGAACAGTGCATTACAATTCTTTGAGTGGTGCAGAAAGGTAGTATGAATCGTATTTTTTTCCTTTTATTGACACGAAAATCAAAATGCTGGTAGCAGGTTGTCCGTCCAGGGTGTGCCAGACGTATATTTATGTACACTCATGAATAAAGTAGAAATAAATAGGCTTACTTCATAATTTTTTATCCTGTGGCATAGACGTGTCATCTCAAAAACGCCCCGTGAATACGGCTCGGTTCTAAGTGCGGCTTAATGTGCGGTTCCACGCGAGAACAGGATCGGAACTAAAATGTGGCTTTATACCAACGCGGAGAGGAAAATCTTTGATTGTTTAACATTAAATAAGCGTTCTTACTCATCCTTAGAAACATTCACTTCTAATTAGCTGGCTTTGTTTTAGATAATGGTATTTAGTGTCTCGTAATGCAAAGAACCGAGGCTTTATTGAAGTCGCAAGTTATCACAACATAACATAACCGCCTATATTCCCCAAAAAGTTAAACAGAGGTGAACCTAATTAGTACACTCACATTAACCACTCACAAAACACTCACTCAATTATAAGATCTGCCAAAAAAGATTAACTGCGCAAAAAACCTAAATGATTACTTACCGCCACCTTGAACGTCAAAAACAGACATAAAGTATAAGATATTTTACATACCTAGTATTGTATGTAAAATATCGTGGAGGAGGAAGTGGTGAAGGGCGGGCGTTTTGGGAGACTGTCTTTTGTAATTTTGACGTTCGAAAAGTGCTGATTCTCAGCCTAATTTGAATAAATAACTTTTGATTTTGATATATGTACATTATGTCTGTTTTTGACATTCAGGTGAACCTAATTAGTACACTCACATTAACTACTCATATAACACTCACTTATCAATCTGCCATAAAACCTTAGAGTAAGTCAAAAAACATAAACGATGATCTTACCGCCATCTTGAATGTCAAAAACATACATAAAGTATATCTTTATGCTTTTTTTTAAACGTTACCTCGTTTTAATTTTCATTCCATTGTTTCGAGTTTCTGATTTTCTTTTAAAGGCTACTTCGTTTTAGTTTTCATTCTTCGTTTCTAGTTTCTTGACACGCCTTTGCAGATTTAATGCTCATAATAGAATGTACAGACGCCAGTACATCTGGCTACCCGAACCTGTCAAATTTTCCCAATCAACTTTGAACCTAATGCTTTTGCGATAAAATTGAAAATCTATTAATGAAATTTGACAGATTGTAGTAGCTTGACGTGCTGGTGTCTATATTATCATTGAATTTCAGAAAAACAAAAAAAAAACATAATGAGCCTAGCTAAAGCAGCGCAAGGGACAAAGGGCCAAGAAAAGCGTGTTATTTTTATCAAGAGCTCGTGTGCTAAAACTGTACCTTAACAGGTGTTTACCGCAAAGCGCCAATAAACAATAAACACGCTTCTTTTAACACGTCGCCTCGCATTCGGAGCGTGACAACGTTGTGTACAGTCGACGAAAGTGATTGGTATATAGGCAAGATATAAACATATTTTATTTCACAGACAATGATGTTCATTACGTTCGATAAACGTTAAATAGATTCTGGAACTAAGAGAAATTTGTAATCTTCGGAGTGATGAATAAACTATTATTATTATTATAAACTTAAAGGCTCAGGTGCATCAGGGTTCTGCAGCTGTCAAAGTGTCAAACCCCAGCATCAGGCGGAATGACAGTCACTTCAAGCTCACTTTGCCTAAATTTTCACGGTGAGATTTTTAGAGACTAGATCGGTAGATCTCACACCAAATGACTTGCATACTTACTGCAATTTACACTTGTTTTGGCATGTCATGTCACGTAGAGTTTCCTGCATTACAAGTCCATCAGCATTGTGCTCGCACTGCACTTGCGGATGGCGTAGCCCGGCCTTACTTTGAAAGTTACTTAGTTCGTGCTTTGACTTTAAAGCTAAGTAACGTTCATAGATCGTGGACATGTCCTCGTCTCTATCTTGCACTTGTAGTTTGACAGTTGTGCGACAGTGATAGGAATTACGCTTAGCCTAAGTACGTGCTAAGTAACGTATCTACGTATCTTGGCCTCAGACGGACGATGTCATATTGGGTTTAAAAATAATCGCTATAAATATGTCACGCCATGGAGCATGGAAGTACGAGAGGCATGTAAGCGAGAACTGGTATGGAAAAGGATTGCGATACAGAATAGGCGCCAATAACGTTGGCGGAACTAGCCCGAAAAAAAAAAAAAAAAAAATGTCACGCCTGCTCACCTATCTCTTTTGTCGACTGTACATTTGCGAGTGTTCCGATTACCCACACATACACACTCATCCATCTGAATAACCACAGAGTAGGAACAAATGCAGTGATAATACGTACACATATATTTCTTTGGAACGTGTGGAGAGCTCCGGGGCAAATGTGTCTCATGTATGGCGTAGTTCCAATTTGTTTTCTGTCAGAGAGGCTTTCTTGAAACTCACTGAGTGCTTGTGCTATTTTAGTTCATTCAACCTGATTATTATTATAATGGCCGTGACCCACGAGTTTTAGGTCGTATGTTCGAATCCAGAGGCGATTTAGCATAATCAGCCTGTACTGCTCTTCTGGGACACAGGCCTCCTCTCTGTGAGAGGGAGTCATGAGATGGAGTCTGTGGGAGGGGGCCGTAATCCACCACGCGGGCAAAGTGCGGGTTGGTGGATTAACCCTGAACTCTGTCAGGTGTTTTACTTTGTGTAAATTATTTCATCACTACTGCTCTCAAAAACGGCGAAGGAAAACATCTTAACGTGACGTGACGTGATAGAACCAAAATTCGAAGACATGTGACATCTATCAACCCGCACTGGGCCCGCGTGGTGGATTACGGCCCACTCCTTTCTCACCGAGAGGAGGCCTGTGTCTTAGCAGTGCGACATTATAGGCTGATTATACTAAACTGATTATATTATAATATTATAATGGTACGGTATCATGAATTCTTTAGTGCTTTTGTATTCGACGACCATGGCAGATGGTACCTAATTTTGACCTGTAACATCTATCATAATAGGTGTGTAGGTAAAGTCGTTATCACCGCGACACGCGTCTGCACTATAATGCTAGTTTTACTGCATCATAAATATAAATTGCATCATAATTATAAGAGTAAAGCTTTGGTTTGCTAAGAAAGTGGTGAACGCTCATACAGTAATAGCTGTCTAAATAGAAAACATTTTTCGACACCTTGATGTCAAATACTGGTGAAAATTACGGATTTTTATGACGGCCGTTATAATATAAAGAAGCGGTCTTCTGCGAAATGTTAGCTATAGTAATGATAGCAGGACGTCGTGCATCTCTCAGTTAAAAGTATAATAAAATTAGTTATATTGCGACACGTGCTTTCTCTGTAGGTATCATAAATTTAAGTTGCACCATATACGTGTGAGTAGTGTTAGCAGGACGTCATGCATCTCTTAGTTAAAAATATAAGTCGTTATTATCACGACACGTGCCTTCTCTGTATATATCATAAATATAAGTTGCATCATTTAAATGTAAATAGTGTTAGCAGGACATCGTGTATCTCTCAGTTACAAGTATAAGTCGTTATTATCGCGACACGTGCCTTCTCTGATAAATATAAGTTGCACCAAGTATCAGTAGTGATAGCAGGACGTCGTGTATCTCTTAGTGTAAAGTATAAGTCGTTATTATCGCGACACGTGCCTTTTCTGTATGCATCATAAATATAAGTTGCATCATATAAAACTGAGTAGTGATAGCAGGATATCGTGCATTCCTCAGTTAAAAGTGTAAATACTTATTATCGCGACACGTGCCATCTCTGTATGTATCATAAATATAAGTTGCTTCATATTATAAGTCTACGGCGTGATAGACAGGATGACCCTCATATCTTAGTGTAAAGTATCAGTCTTTATTATCGTGACACGTGCCTTCTCTGTATATATCATAAATATAAGTTGCATCATTTAAGCGTAAATAGTGATAGCAGGACGTCGTGCATCTTTTAGTTAAAAGTATAAGTCGTTATCAGCGGCGGGCATGTCTAGCTTTCAGTGTGGTGCGCTGTGTGGTGAATATTTAATGACTGCTCAGGAGATTGGCGTAAAGCATAAGAGATAGCGGGAGTAGTTAATTTTGAGTGGATACTCCATGAATCAAATTTCTCCAAAGAAGATAGTTATTGAACGCATGCAGCTGTCAAAGACAAGTTTGTACAGACGCCAGCACATCAAGCTATGTACTTCAATCTGTCAGATTTCTTTAATAGATTTTCAACTTTATCACTAAATCATTAAGGTTCAAGGTTGATTACGAAAGTTTGACAGTTTCAGGTAGTTTGACCTGGCTGGAATCTGTACATGCTACAATCGATATTACATGGAGGGTTGTTTATCACTGCCTCTTAGATCATAGTTGAGTGCACCGCGTGTGAAATTCCTCCTCAAATGGATAAACGTAGTCATATGACTACATCCAGTCACAATTTCATTAATTCCCGCCCCTAAGCATTTTATGATGGGACGTTCAAAGCATGTCGGAGGGGCCTGTGGCCAAATAATAATAATAATAATAAATCTTTATTTCTCAATAAATGCATCAACATTATGTTGGTCTAAAAATGGCTTAAGTTAGTGTTCCATAGTGAAAACCCTGACTTCTAAACTAGGTTTATGTACCTGTATCTTAGAAGCCAGTGTCCCTTCAAAGTGATGTGCATATATAAAACAAGACACAAATTATACACAATAATCCATTAGGGCAAATCCAAGAGAAATAAAAGAAAAACAGAATACAAGAAGAAAATAAATAATAAAATAACAATAAATGAACGCGTAGTGTATGTCTACTAGTGTGTTAGTCTTGAGTTATGTGTGTGAGGGTGTGTGTATCTTTGTGAAAGAGTGTGTGTAAGTATGAGTGAGTATGCGAGCGTATGCGAGAGTACAATATCTTTTTTTTTTTTTTTTAACTATTTATTTATGTTCAGATCAGGTTAAGCTACGCGTGCCACGGTTGGTCTCTGGATGGGTGACCATCGTTACATACTGAGACCCCCGGTGCCTAGGAAAGCACGTCAAGCCGTTGGTCCCGGCTGTCATTCGTATCTTTGACAGTCGTTACGGGTAGTCAGAAGCCCGAAAGTCTGACAACCAGTCTTACCAAGGGGTATCGTATCACCCAGTAACTGGGTTGTGGAGGTCAGATAGGCAGTCGCTCCATGTAAAATACTGGTATTCAGCTGAACCCGTTTAGACTGAAAGCCGACCCCAACATAGTTGGGAAAAGGCTAGGCAGATGATGATGTTCAAAGCATGTAATTTATATTTGACAGTGAAAAGCTATAGAAAGAAAGGAGGGAGTGTGACATTTGGCATACACCTATACTAATAAAAAACCTGAAGAGTTTGTTTGTTTTTTTGTTCGTTTGTTTGAACGCGCTAATCTCTGGAAATACCAGTCGGATTTGAAACATTCTTTTTGCATTTGATAGCCTAATTCTTGCGACGGGGACTTTTATAAAAATATGGCTGATATTTTAGTATAGGCATTGTGTATCTTACGACTTCCATGCAAACGAAGTCACGGACAGAAACTAGTACAAAATAGTCCTCTCCTACTTAATATTATAAACGCGAAAGTTTTTGTGGATGGATGGATGGATGAATGGATGGATGGATGGATGTTTGTTACTCTTTCACGCGAAAACGACTGAACGGATTTGGATGAAATTTGGTACACAGATAGTTTATAACCAGGATTAACACATAGGATACTTTTTATCTCGATATTCCCACGGGATTGAAACTTATGCGGGTGAAACCGTGGGGCGCAGCTTCTAGGCTATATCACTGTTTCCTCTACCTTGCACCACCAGCCGTTATAACACCACAGTGCAGTAATTCAGTTAGTTATGCTTTGCCAGCGGACACGAGAATAAATAGGCTGTTTTTGTGTGAAAACAATGCTAAAATACCGCGTTGAAACAACAAATTGGGTTCGCCACACGATATAATGTTATTGTGACAGTTTTAAACGTATTTGTATGAGGTACAGGCCTAATTATTGAGTTAAGAGTTTGCTTTTCAGTGGTCTCGTCGGTTTATGAAATAACGAATTGTCATTTATTCTGTGCAGGTTGTTTTTAAGCCCACAAATAGGTACTACCCTGTTTCTATAAATAAAAGGATTGGGGTGTATTTAAAGAGGCGATACACGAGCAATGATACTAAGCGTTCCTTCAACGCGCTCTGGGCGGTCAACCGTGCTACCAACTTGCATAGCATGTGGCGGCTTCTACATCGCCACATGCGAACTATGTATCACATTCTGACGTCGCCCAAAATCCTGAATCGCGCAAGCAGAGTTTACTGTGCAACTAGCATAATATATTATACAACCTTCTGACATCAATGGTCGGACATTTTCCCACCAGACATAACACCTGTCTGGTCGGAGGATCCTCTCTTTTCTATGGAGGATAAGTGAACTTTATACCCTATTCCTCATACCTCTATATCGTGTGTGTGTGTGTGTGTCATTCACAGTTTTAAGAGCAGTGTAAGCTACGGTCAAAATATTATAAGCCACTTTGACAAGACATACATTCATGACAATGTAGCACCACACGTGAAGGCTATTTAAAAATTATGAAAGCCCCAATGGATTCAAAATAAGAGAAGCTAAATCTAAATATAAAACTAAATTATAACTCGTGGAAATGTAGGTTTAACTGGATTCTAAATAACTGCTTGCCCGGAGGACCTGTGTCAGGATAACTTTTTAACACAATTTCCAATTTGTATTCATATCATGGCTTAGAATTTTCTGAATGCGTGTTTAAATTAAGTATTTAGAATTTTGTACTAGTTACGATTGTCGATGACTGTTACGGTTAGCCTGCATCATCCCACCGCTGGGCAAAGGCCTATCCCCATGACTTCCAGCTCTTTCGATCCAGGGCTAGAGTAGACCACTGGTCGTTTGTTTTGTCCAGCTCGTCCCGCCATCTTCTACGGGGTCTGCCGTGACGCCTTCTAGCTGTGTCTTCTAGCTGTGTGAAAAAAAAATCAGTTGATCCATAGATTTATGTTCGCAATAACTCGACATAATGTATGGACATAACTATTTGGTAATCTGTGGTATGGATCAACTGATTTTTTTTTCACGAATTCTGGGTTGGTTCCGTAGTAAAAGTTGTTTATAATGATGAGTACAATGACCCCAAATGTCCTTTTAAGGATTGAAATAAAAAAACGATGTATAGGTACACTTTTTTTTTAATTAACCTTTACTGTCCCATTGCTAGGCAAAGGCCTCCCTACTCTCCTCTCCTCTCTCTGTCCAGAGCTGCCAAGGACCAATCTTTATGAAAGGAGTCCAGATCAAAAAAAATATACAAACTGTGTCTTTAATTTTTTAAACCGTCTTAATTATAGAAATAGGTTTCTCCCAAGCATTGCCACTTTGACCAGTCCTGTACTTCTCGCATTCCTGTTGGATTTCGAGAACATTCAAATGTCAGCTATAAAACGCCACAAAATTAAAAAAAAATATCCCAAATGAATATTCAAAACCAAAAGTGCCAATAAAACCTAGCAGATGAATGTTTGAACCCATCATTTCCATCACAGCAAAAAAAAAGAATACCCTTTATAATCCTTTTTGAAACACCCTTTTTCGTATTAGCCGGAAACCCGAATCAGAATAAAAGGGTCACCCTCTAATAATGCAATAAAACAAAACCTAAGTTTGTTTGCGAAGGTCGGAACCCGACAGATTTGAATATTGAGGGCGATCTGGAAGAGTGTTGATTTAAGTATTGACACTGGGCCCAAGGACCAAAAACTTTACCTTACGGTAAGAATTTACACCGCTGTGTAACAATATTTTGTGTATTGAGAATGTTTCTAAATAATAACAGCCGCATGGTTTGATTGAACGTTTAGCTACGCTTGCCGAGGTCGGTCCGTGGATGGGTGACCGATTACATATCGAGACCCCTTCGCAAAATATTTTCAAAGAGATTCTTTCCCATTCTTCTTCATACGAAAGTACGAAGGGGCGACTAGAATCAATTTTATTTTCTTGTAAATTTTGACGTACAAAATTGTCTTTTAATTGTCTACTTGGAATAAATGCTTTAACTTTCACTTTAACTATTAGACCAACGGAAAAAAAAACACTCATCTGTAAATTCAGCTATAAAATCCTTAAATGGTCTATGTCAAGTAATTTAAAATTCACCTACAAACCTAAACCATTTGTGTTCGATCATGACGGAAATTAATAAACTTTGAGTTTCAGAAACATTTTACAAAGATAAAACTAGGTACAATTACTACACAATTTCAGTCTCACCCATCTTTACATTTGTAACTTCAGCAAAACAAGAATGTTCTTCTCAGGAACCTCTCGGGTTTTTCGGGTTTTCTCGGGTTCTCTCGGATCCTCTCGGATCCTCTCCATGATAATTGTAATAAATTTTATTGTTTGTACTGGTGTATTCTCAGCGAGGTAATTTATTTGACTTGCTAAATAACCTCGGTGTTGATAGATTAGTATCAAAATTGTAAATATTTCATTAGACTTAAGTGGATTCTGCAGTAATTCTTGGTAATTTTGGAAGGCGTTATTTGAGTAGCGGTAACCGGTTTTGAGAGCAGTGGTGGCACAGTGGTATCAGCCCCGACTTACGAGTCGTAGGTCGTGAGTTCGAACCCAGGCAGGAACTTTACTTTGTGTATTTAATTTCATCACCATTGCTCTCAAAACGGTGAAGGAAAACATCGTGAGGAAACCTAATATCTGAAATGTCTTAGAAATAAAAATTCGCAGACATACATATGACATCCACCAACCCGCACTGGGCCCGCGTAATGGATTATGGCCCACTCTCTCTCACGGAGAGGAGGCCTATGTCCCAACAGTGGGAACATTATAAGAAGCACGAAAGTATGACAACCATGTCTTGCCAAGAAGAATCTACCTAACAGGGTTGTGGAGGTCAGACAGTCTGTCGTTCCATGTAAAAAACTGGTAGTCAGCTGCATCCGGTTAAACTGGAAACCGACCCAACTTAGTTGAGAATAGGTTAGGCAAATCGATTGAAGTTAAAAAAAAAAATAATGGCTTTAGAGTCATGGCCCTCTTTTATTTCGAGATATCAACCAGGGACAATTCTCGTCTTTTAAGAACGTTCGCAGTCTAATCTCAGTCTCAATATGTCAAAAATACCACTTATTTCCCTACATTTTTGACAAGTTTTTGACATTGATTGTCGCTGAGATGAGATTGAGATAAGATTTTGAACGATTTTAATTAAGAGAATTGGCCTTCTGGTGAGCATTTCGTTTTCATTTCTTTACATATCAGCCTGGGAGAGTCTTATGTCCAGCAGTGGACTGCGATAGGCTGAGTTGATTGGTTGATTGACGTTCATACACCTACTCATACACGCACGCCGATTGTGCGTACTACGCACCTAACCTTTCTGAAGAACGTCGCCAAAAAGTATTGATTACTTCTTCAGTTTTAATCCCACCAACATTTTCACAACAAACCCATCGGTGTGATAGCCATCCTTCCACCTCACAACCTTATTTTCACACCTTCAAAACTAACTTCCCGTTTCATTTTATACCTTATCCATAATGCAATAGGGGCGTCAAATTGCCAAATTCAATTTGTAGATCTCACCTGAAAATCTAAGCAGATTGTAATGTATTAGTTATCGAGTTTCCTGACTTTTGCCCTTCGTATATTTTGGCGACTTTTCTTGGTTTCCTCTTGGACTAGCAATAAGGTATCGTTGTATCCTTATTCCGTATCTTTCGGATTTTACTTGTGGACGAACCGACTTCTGAAATATGAATAAATAACCCCTTTCTACGGCTTTGTGTTGGACTTTTATAGAGTTCCAGTTTTACATACTGTATCGGATTCTAGAGTTAATATTTTTCTAGAAATATAAAACTTACGTGATAGAATGAGGGGATTGCATTGTGCATTCAAATGTTTTTTGTCAAACGAGTTTTGATACTGAAATATACGTCTGGCGCAGCCTATGGATTTTGTAATAATATCTTTATTTAAAAGAGTGTCCTTGGAGTTTCTTGCCCTCCATAGAGATCTACATTTTGGAATGGGCAACTAGCTTCAATTTTCTGACTAACTTACCAACTATTTAATTTTGACAATTCAAAAGTACCTGTAAATGGTTTAATTGAAATACCTAAATGATTTGAGTTTGAGTTTATGCATTCGGCCCCGCTACCCTTCCTAGAAATGTGGTGGCTGCCACATAACTGCTGCAGTGGCAGCTGTCATGAAAATGATGGCAGCAGGGCTTAACTTTCCGGTGTTAAGAAGTACGCTGGACTTATATTCCGCCATTTTGGCGCTGACAGCAACGTAAGCGTCCGTGGAACAAATTTTTGATAGCGAGTTTTACAAGATGCGCATACTCTCATGATAAAAATGTTCTAAATATCTCGTAGTAAACACAAAATACACAGAAGTCTTATTTAGACCTAAATCATCAGAGACGTACCAAAACTAAACGACGGCCATTTGCGACAATGTGTCAATTTTAGTTCCTGAGACGCTCGTGCCCGCGCTTTAAATCGGCACCAAAAACAACTGCCATTTCGTATAGTATATTTTAGTCCAGCGTACTTGTATAATATACGTCAGTGAGGAAAACACATCAACTTAATTTCTTATATAACGTTTCAGACCAACCTAACCTCAATATAACAAACCTCAGTTTAACGAATTACTTGATGTAACGAATATTTACTTGACGTCCGTCATTCACCTATAAATTGCAGAAGCTATGTGGCGTCTATCGCTTTTCTTGGAAACTGTAACTTTACAGATCAATACCACCACGGATGTAAATGATAAATGATTTTATTATGATAAGTAGGCTTATAGAAACACATTTATATGTCAATCGTATTTGAAAAACTAGATGAGGCCGACGTTTCATAACTGACTACTCTGAGAAGAAACGCCGAAACAAACACAGATGTCACAGTCTCTTTTTAAATTCCAGATATACTCTTGGTCGGATCATGTGAAGAGCATGTCGATTAGTGTCTGAAATGGTATTTTGAGGAAAGAAAAAAACTCATTGAGTGAACCTTTCCACTCAGTGTTGGAAGTTGCAACATTTTAGTTAATATTCACACATTGTAACATTGTACTACTGTCATTTTGACGGGTCGTCTGTCAGTGGTTTGACACTCCATGAGTCGGTGGAAATTATCCCCTTTATTCATAAACGTTGCTTAAAGTTCAGCAGTGATTAGCGACTGTTTAGCCATACATTTTTGACGTTTAAATGTTACTTAACTTTAATCATCGTTTATGAATAAACCCCAAAGTGCTCTTCGGATTCGTATTCAAGGTAATAAGTGCGTATTATTTATCGTCCTTCCTATCCCTCATCTCCTGGAAATCAAACCAACCTACAGTCCATTAAATAAGAAAGGGAGTCGTGCGGGTTTGCTAAGTAGTGCCACACACCACCATTTCACACTGCCGACTCCTCGAACACAGTGCGCGCACGCTGTATCCATTCTCATTACCTACCTACATTTGGTACAGACGCCAGCAGGCCATGCTACCCGAAACTGTCAAATTTTCCCAATCAACATTGAACGACTGCTTTAGCGATAAAGTTGACGATCTATTAAAGAAATTTGTATCTTGAAGAAATTTTGTAGGTACCTTGGTACCAATATGAGAGAAAATATAACAAACCTTAAAATAGACACAATCAAAGTATGGAAATTGATATTTCAAACACAGTTTATTTCAAACGGTTTGTCAATTTATCTTTAGAATAACTTTGATGTTTCAGAGATTGACTTTCAGTTGTGAAAGTTTAATTTGTTCAAAGATGTCCCACTGTGAATATTTTAAAGCTGATTTGTCTTCTAAATGTCAGGGATTTTGAAGGGATCTTGTTTAGGTGTGATGCTGAGCTTGCTTTCAAGAGTTGGACATTGAACCAATCTGCCTAGCCTTTTCGCCTTCGCCTTTCAGTCTAACCGGTTTCAGCTGAATATTAGTATTTTACATGGAGCGACTGCCTACCTTACCACCACATCCTCATTACTGGGTAACACGATTCCCCTTGGTAAGACTGGTTGTCAGACTTAAGTGCTTCTGACTACCTGTATCGAGTGTTAAAGGTCGATAAACCGAGACCAACGGCGTAACATGTTTTCCTATTTGCCTAGTCCCCGCCAGCAAATAGCTGACAGAAGAACAGCTGTCGTCTATTTGGTTTAAACTGTAAAAAATTCCTGGTTTTTGATATGTAAACAGCGTTTATTGCTTGTCGTTCGCAACGGCACGGAATCTTATCGAATGTTTGAGAATAGCTATGCAGATCTGCTGAGTCTTTCAAAAAACCTTACTGTTACCCAAAATCGTGATATTATCAAATAATGTAGATAGTGCAGTTGGTATAACTATCAATCATTGGCCAAAGGTTTAGTTATTCATAGTATTTCGTTCCTATTACAATAAGTCATAAGTCATTGATTCATTTGTTGAACAAAGGTACAATAATAACATATGTATAATAATGATATTTATATAAAGTCTAGTCTATTTAGCCACTCACAATTTACTAAAATAAAACTGTTTGCATTGAAATAAAACTGAACGGTTTTCGACTTCCAGTACACTGTGTCAAGAATATTAGCGCTACGGAGCGCGCGAACAGTTGACGCCTTTCAACTGTAGCTATTCATAGATTTTCAACGAAAGATTCCAGTTTCGGACACACAGATCTTTAAGTGTAAAAACTATTCAGCGAATCCTTTATCATCACCGATTTAACAAAATGTATTTATTAAGTAATAATTCACATTGCCTCCGAATATAATCCAGCATGTAACATAAGTATTGGATGTACAAATATACCTCAAGTTCTGAGTTGAGCTACACAATTACTGATAAATTCTTGCACTGACTGGACCGGTCTAATTAAATCTGTGTGGTACTTTCCTATAAAGCCCGCAACTCTATAAAGCCTAACTCTATTAACCTTACGTCTTGGTCAAAATGTAGGGTTTTATGCGGAATCCTCTCCACGCGAATATAACTCGCACTTGTCCGGTTTTTTTTTAATAATATGACGTGTAAAATTGAATCGTATTTACAGAATGAACAATTTCATTTTATTTCATTTGTCCTGTAACTCTTGCTTTGGTATAAAAATACCAGCCTAAAACTTTCCCACTGCAGGACAAAGACTTCTTCTCACGCAGACAAGACTCGAGCAATGTTCACGCTTGCGCAAGATGGGTTGGCAATTTCAGACTTATATTAATTATAATATTAACCAAATACTTTGTTGTCCATTGAAATTATATGAAATGTTCAGTGTATATCTTTTGTTGGAGGATGGAGGAGAATCCAGGTTTCCTCACAATGCGTTTGGTATGAACTAAACAAATGTACCTTAGAACAGCTTTAGGGTTTGAATTTCCGTGACACGTATCGTCCATTTATGTAGCCCCATTTGTGGAATCTATTGAATATTTCATTGCCCATGAAAGTAGCTAAAACGGCTAGAATTACATAACATCAATCTAATGAATATTCGATCGTATATTTATTCGATCTAACGAATATTCGATGACTCGTTTTGAAGTTTGATAAAGAGCAATTTGATGTTATTAGATGTATCGATAGCACCGTTTTAGCTTGAATGCTCTAAATATATACAGTTCTTCGGCCAGTTCGTACGGTAGGAGTCAAGTGCGTCCCGCCATCTTCGTATTCATCCCGCCTCCCACGATGGCGTCGTGCGTTTAGTGGGACCCAATCGGTGTTTCTCTTAGCCCAATTATCATTTGACATGCAGCAAACATGCTCGGCCCAGTCCCACTTAACTTTAGAGGCTTTCTGGGTAATGTCCGGTCTTGGTTTTAATCAAAAATTTTAAAATTAATTGTACATACTTAGGGTGAATTTCAATAAACTTTTATACCTAGTATTAGTCTTATCCTGAGAATAAATTTTGAATTTTTGACAGTTTTTCCATACTAGAACTGTCAGACGTCAATTTTATTCCACTTATAAAAGATTTTGGTAAAATCAGACCTTTGTTAAATAAGAATGACATTTGAATATTAGTACACCATGTGTTGTGGTATAGAACTTAAAAATATTTATAGGTATGTAAAACTACATTCTTATAAATAGTAAATAAAATTCTAATTCTAATTTCACTAGAATGAAATTCAACTCTAATTTCAGACCACGTATTCAAAACCCACACAAACAAATACATAGTAAAACCAAAAGCAATCACTGCGAGTATCTAAAATTATCCAGCCCCAAAATCCGCCGAACTTCCCAGCAATATCTACCAACATTTCGCCATTTATTTCATTCGTGGAACCTCTCAAACTGATTTTATAAATGGTCTCTACCGCAGTTTTGATTTTCTTTATTGAAAGGAGTGAAGTGCCCTTTTGTTTATAAACAAATGCCTGAGAGGGCTACAGCATTGCTTTTGGCAATAATTAATTATCTGTGATTGGATTATGGAGTAAGAATGAAATGGTCTATCAATTAGTTGGTATAAACCTGCAAGAGGCTACAGGCAATTGTTTTGAGTTTGTTGTTTGAAATGATTTATGTATTAATTTTGGAGATCATGAATCTGAAACAGTAATAGGAACTTCTTTGAATTCGAGTGTATTGATAACAAATTAACGTTGCTAAAATTCTGCATAGCAGCAGAATTAATACAGGTGAGGGCAAATTGTTAATTATTTGAATGTACAATGGAATACATCAAAGTACTTAAACTCATCATCATCTGCCTAAGCTCTTCCCAATTATGTTGAGTCAGATTCCAGTGTAACGGGATGCAGCTGAGTACTATTATTTCACAGACTGCCTATCTGACCTCCACAACCCAATTACTGGGTAATACGACGCCCCGTGGTAAGACTGGTTGTCAGACTTTCGGGGTTCTGACTACCCGTAACGACTGTCAAAGATCCATGAACAGACAGCCAGGACATCCGGGACAGCCAGGACCAGCGGGTTATTATGCTTTCCGCATGGAGGGGTCTTGTAAAGATGATCACCCATCCACGGACCAACTGCGGCAAGTGTAGCTTAACTTAATCAATCGACTGGTGCGGCTATTATTACTTACTCACACATCAAAGTACTAAACTAACGCTAAAAAAGTCAACAAACCAATGTCGACATATATTACCGTAATATTCCACTTAATTTCAATTATCCCATCGGTTATCTTCAGCAATTGATAACAATATTATACAAGATCTTATACCACAACTATCAGCAATGCTAAATACAGCATAAATCACCCCAAAACACCAACTCCAGATTCCCAACACCGAAAGTGCCAGACACAAACTCGCCAATGTTATGTCAAACCGGAATGGTAATTATAATCAAATTCACCAGTAACTGTTACGACTGTTAGACGGATGTATGCAAATTCGTCTCCTCCGTCTGATTGTACCAAACTTGCTACATATTTTTGCTTAATCAACTCGTCTTGGAACACTTGGAATCGGTTTTAACTTTGTATAGTATTGTTTATTTCTTTGGAAGATCTTTGAATGCATCTTTTGCTTTCGTTTTCAGATTGCCATCTTTTTCATTTTCTAGTTTAAGCAATGAATTTTCTTGTACTTATAGATTTTCTGAGTACCAGATAAATCTCGAGTTGAAGTATGATAAAAGAATCTTACTCGATGAATTACACAAAATGGCGTTGTTTTGGATTTCGCATCACATTTTATTTTAAAAATCAATGCATATACTCACAATCCGCTCGGATGCCGCGGAATCTTCAAAAGATTTCGGTTCAAAACGCCGGAATTGTTGTGAAATCTCCTAGAGATGTCGCGCACCGTGACATATGTAGTGACCGTTTTTGTATTCATAAACTGTATCTACATGTACTGCTCTAACTTTCACAAAGGGTAGGGGAAAGAACAAGGATGGCATATCGTCACTTGTCAAGTCTCTCAAACACACCAACAACGGTTAATACTATTATAGATACAGGCCTAACTAAAAACCTATAAGTACTTTGGATACTTTCTAGTATCCAAAGTACCTATAGTACCTAAGTGTAAGTTCGGTCCTAACTAAAAATCAATTAGTTGTTCCTAAAAACTTCGCTTGCAACTCATCCCACGCTAGATGCAGCATAAATTCACATTTACCATCCCACCACCCGACATTTTAAAGAAACAAACATTCACCGAGATACAACAAACTTTCACGGAGCATAAACCATCACCATTATTGCACGCTAAACAAGAATTTATAATTCCAATAACAATATTGCTTCCACGTTTCATACCCAGGCGATGAAGGGACAGAGCAGAGAGATACAGAAGGTCCAAATATCCTGCATCGGGCAAGCAGAGTTTACCGCACAACTAGCATATATACATATACAACGTCCCGACATCAATTCATCGGGCAGCTCCCCACCAGACATGACACCCGTCTGGTCTGAGAACCCTCCCTGTTCTCTGGAGGTTGAGAGAACACCTCATACACGCAATCGCGTGTGCTCAGATCGCGCCCGGCACGTCCACACTGAACCTGATCGGCTGTTGTGGACTCACTGTACGAGTAGAATGTCTATGTGTGCGTGCGTTTTCGCACGTTTTATGAAGCATGAAACCGGCCTTCTGTATTATATTATCTATTCTGTGCCCAGGTCTCCGGTAAAGAACAATGCTTTACAAGCATTTTTGTTGGAATACAGAAAATAAATATCCATTGAAATGTTTTTTTTTTCTTTTTCCATCAAGCTGAACTGAAAATAAAGGAATACTTTAATCTATTCTCGTCTTACTTGCAGTTGTATTGAAAGTCGGACTAAAATAATGGAAAGTACTCTTAGGTATTTCTTTTTGTTCAACAATCAGTGTTCTTCGTTGAGTTTTTGCTGTATAGTTGAGTGTATTGAAGAGATTTTGTATCGTTAGCGAATTCGCTTTCTTTTAAGACAAGAGTTCTAGTTTTAACACGTTTTGTTGTTTTAGTTTTTCTAAACATGTCATCGCTTAAAATTACGCTTGAAAGTCGAGAACTAATGCTTTCTTAAGAAAAATAATCGTTGTGTCTTTATAAATAGCATATATTTAATCGATCCTCTAATAATTCCCATTCGCGCTCCTAAAAATATTATTGTATACTCTAATATAATGATTGCGCCTCTTTTTGTGAACCTAAAATAATTTATATTTTGGGGACCTAAAATTAACAAAAATCCTTCTATGACCATCTTGGATATAGCGCTCGCCGGTGGCTGCCGCGGCACCGGTCGCTTCGCTCGCTCGGCTCGCGCACAGATGGTAACAGTACTTACCTAACCACCACCATTTTATCGGGGTGCCCTAACTTAGTTATTGTGACCAACAGTGAGAAAAGGCTATAGTATTAAAAAGAAACTCATTTATTAAAAAAGGGGGCATTATTAGAAAAGTGCAAATAGTTTTTAGAAGATCAGTTAAATATTTTCCTTTCTAAATTAAATGTAGCATTTCTCCATTTTCAGTCATACTATTTAATATACTATTTTTTTTTATGGTCATGATACAGTAAATCTTTGCAAGAAACTCTGAAACTAGATTTTCCTTGCACAATGTTATCAGAATACTAGTGGACGCAGTGGTCTGACCGCGTGATTGCAATCTCGTAACCGTCTCTTGAAATAAAGGAGCTCGCTAAGAAACATCTATACGAAGCTTCACTAAGAAAATAGGTTACATTTAATATAAATATAATATAATCAGCGTATAATGTTTCTACTGCTGGGACACAGGCCTCCTCTCTTCGAGAGGGAGTGGGCTGTGATTCACCACCCGGGCCCAGTGCGGATTGGAACTGTCAAAATTGTCACTTGTCTTAATTTTCTTGGTTCTAAGACATGCCGGTTTCCCCACAATGTTTTCCGGCACGGTTTCGAGAGCAGTAGTGATGAAATTATTACACAAACTAAAACGCCTGTCTGGATTCGAACCTACGACCTGCAACTCGTAAGGGCTTTTACCAATGAGCCACCACTGCTCTTGCAGCACTGCTCACTTATACTCAAGAAGCTTTAATACCTTAAAAATAGTTAATACTAATTCTTATACTTCATATTACATACTAATTCCATGGTCTCTTCTCAAACAAACAAATTATAATTTTATTCAACAAACAAACAGCGTACTTTTATTCTAGGTATGTTTTCACATATAATTAATGTATACAAAATATTGTAAAACATTTTATAAGAGTAACGGTGGAGTTTCTTGTCCATTCTTCTCCATACGAAACTACCTTTTGGGAGGGGCGACTTGAATGAATTCTAGTTTATTGTAAATTTTGACGTTCAAAAGTGCCTTTTACGAGCCTATTTGAAATAAATGCTTTGACTTGACAAAAAAGAAGGAATGAGCATTGGTCACCATACTGAGCACTGATTTCAACAGCACTTGCCCGAACTGCATCTGAGCACTTCCACTAACTGCAAAACAAAACATTGTAACGTACGGTTCGGAGGAACAGTTGCTCATTGTGTGTTGACAAAATCAGACCACCGTAAAGCCCAGGATATTTTGTTTTCTTCCACCGTCAGTCAGTGATATCCGAAACTTGAAAGTACAAACTGAAATAGAAAAAGACACATAAAACCGACCACTCACAGCCAGATTGCTCACATAACACACACAACAACAGCACAGGCTACTTTTACGTTTGTTTTTAATACTCCGTAATACAAAGCTAGTAGTACATGATTGGCAAAACGAAATATTAGCAGTGTACACGAGCTTAACATTCCGGGCCGCAAAGTTTTAATTTTAAAAACGGGAGCAAACGTCGTGCCTAGGACAAAGGCGCACCGAGGCCCCGCGCTACTCAATGTGGAGCAAGTTACGAGAGGGAGCGGTGAAGATGACAATATTATACTTAGAATAAAATAGTATATATTATGTACACCATATGAGCTCTCTACGTGCTTAGATTCTTACGTAATGATAGAGGAGTTGGTCGCTAGTGAAGAAGTGGTAAATCTTGGTAAAATAGAATAGTACGGTCGGCCTTAAAAAGATGTATACGTACAAGAATTCATTTAACTTCGGATCGTCGCTATATATTTTTCTCTTACATTATTTCCCGTCAGCCGTCACATTATCGTTCACTCCCTTTTCTTTCATTCATAGCTCCAACAGCTTAACTGCGTAACACACTTACAATTACAATGCCTTTCATTTTGACATTTCAACAATATTCATTGTGTCATTTACGTTTTTGGCAGGCGAACTCTAGTAACACGCGGTACAATACCTACATCCTACCTTCGTATATTGATTATTGTATCGATGATTCGTGTGTCAGTACGTTTAGTATTTCAGTAAAAGTGCCGTCAGCTTCATTACACTCTGCAGCAAAGTGTGTTGATTTTGCTTAAAGTATGGCTCTAGTAAAGCATATATTTTTAATTCTAGTGATATTGGTTCAATATCTTGTAACTTTTCTTCTCATTTGATGCAGTTTTAAGCTAGGGTTTCCTAAGACCGCGGTGGGCGCCACATAGCGTCCGCAATTCACCGACAAAATGACGGCACTGAAACTTTATTCCAGAAAGTGTGTTTTCTAGAGCGTTTTTTGACACCATAAAATCAAACCCCACCATCATTTTCATGACAACCGTCACTGCGGCCGATAAGGTAGAAAACCATAACTTTATTCTGTCGCACGGTCCGTACGGTCTGTTTGTAATAATCAACAAGTATGCGTCGTTGTACTAAATACTAACCTTCGCTACAGTGTCCAGCTTGTACCAAAACAGGAGCCTTATTATTTCGCGTCCCCATTCCCTGATGATGTCAGGTCTCATCCGCCATTGTGTCACGAGGTTTCAATACACTGTAGTTTTTTCTGTTTTGTTGCGCTCTGAAAGGACGCCGAGTTTAGAATCTTTTGCCCAAATACGTTAATATGTTGTTCGGAATCAACTCAATGAAGAGGCTTCTGCAATTGACAATGGATTGAGTTTAGATTGGAAAATATCTTGTTCGTGAACATGTTTGCATTGTGCGGTTCAAGAAGCATCATCATTATTAACGATCGTATTCCCAACACTGCTGAGTATATGCATCCCCCCTTTGGTGGAAAAATTGTCAAACTTTTGTTGCTGGAGTACGAGGCTTTTGACTACTCTGTATTTGTATATTTTATGTCATTTTTTTTTGTATTGTGCATTTTGTTTGTTTAGAAAAAAAAATCTTTCTTTTTTCTTGCCACGCTTATAACACGCCATATTTGAAATTTCGAATTAATTGTAAGCTATACTGGCTGTCTCGCTGGTCTAGTGATCGCGAGCGCTACTGCTGAGTATAGAGGTATGAGGAACAGGGTCTAAAATTCACTCATCCTCCATAGAAAAGGGAGGATCCTCCGACCAGACGGGTGTTGTGTCTGGCGGGCAACTGCCCAACGATTGATGTTGGGAAGTTGTACATAATGCTAATTGCGCGGTAAACTCTGCTTGCGAGATGCAGGATTTGCGTGACGTCAGTATGACGCGTTGTTCGCATGTGGCGTTGTAGATACCGCTACACTGAGCATTAGGTCCTTGGTTCGTTTTCCAGGGGGAAAAGTGGTATTAAGTGTTTTTCATCAGGAATTTGTTAGTAGTAGTCTGAAGTCTAGATTTGTTCCTTGTTGATTGCAATAGACTTGCCCCCTACTGCATGGGACATAAACATAACTGGCGAAATGAGTTTGTACTATAGGTACACCTCTGTCTAACCCTTCGGGGATTACAGGCGTGATGTTATGTTACGTAAACTATAACGGTTGCAACTAACATGATTCACATGAGCAATATCATTCATTAGAACTGTTCTAGTTACAATGTATCAGTCACTGATCACCTGATCAATTTTGGCTTCACTCAAACCAACAAAACTTATTTTTTATAAATGACTACCTACGTCAGCAGCTTATCATCAAAATCAGCATATAATGTGTCCACTGCACACAGGCCTCCTCTCTTCGAGAGGGAGTGGGCTGTAACCTACGTCGCGAGTTATTAAATGTCACATGTCTTCGATTTTTTTATTCTAGGACATGCCGGTTTCCTCACTATGTTTTCCTTAGCCATTTTGAGAGCAGTGGTGATGAAATTATTTACACATAGTAAACCGCCTGGCTGGGTACGAACCCTACCCTTACTACCTACGTCAATCGTTATTTAATTAAAATATAATCAACATAAACCAATACATCCTACTAATATTATAAACGCGAAAGTTTGTATGGATGCATGTACTCTTTCACGCAAAAACTACTGAACGGATTTGGATGTGACACACATTTGGCTAGGATTAATATATAGGATACTTTTTATCCCGATATTCCCACGGGATCGAAGCTTATGCGGGTGAAACCGCGGAGCGCAGCTAGTCTTCCATACCCTCGTTCACCACGGCACAAACAAAAAGCTATCTATGCACGTATATAGCACATCTGATCTTAAGTCAACTGTAAGAAAGTCTCGTTGGCGCGGCTCCAGCGCACAATCACGTCTTACTTTATGGCTTCAGTCCTATCCTTGAACATCTTTTTATTATTCTGGCAGAGGAAAATATACTGATGCTGTAAGAGGATACATCTTGTGTTGATAGCTATAAATTAATGAATTAGCCAGTGGTTCTATTAAAGTACCTAGTAAGAATGGTAGTAGTAGAACGCCAGAAATGCAATGTATTACAAAACTGCTCTCAAAACGGTGAAGCAAAACATCGGCAGGAAACCGGTATGTCCTAGAAACAAAAAATCGAAGACATGTAACATTTACCAACCCGTACTAGGCCCGAGTGGTAGATTATCTTAGTACAGCCCACTCGTGTCCCAGCAGTTGGAACATTATAGGCTGATTATGGTATTAATTACCTAGTAAAAGATGTGGTTGTAGAAAGCAAAAAATAAATAAATTGTGCACAGCTGGTCAAATGTGGGTAGTGGGTGTGGGTGTGGGTGTGGGTATTTCTGTATTTTATAATCGTGTACACGTACAAACTTGGTAAATATATTAGTAGCAATTTTTAACAAACTGATAACTTCTTCTAGACAACCTTTTGGGTTTGAGGCCCGATGAGAACTGCCTTCGGAACTATACTGCATTTGAAATGAGATTAGACATTTAAATAAACCTTTTTTACAGTCCGTACAATCGATTTTGAATTCTATTGCGTTTGTAGTATGACAAATGGCAGCTGCAATAAACAGTTGATATTGTAACGACTTTTTTGCTTTTAATGCCATCCTTATGCTTACGGTATAGAAGTCAAAATCGGTTGAACGGACTGTAAAAAAGGTTTGTTTAAATGTATAATCTTATTTCAAATGGAGTATAGACGACACTTCAAACATCATGTTTCCATTCTATACAGTTAGAACAAAAAAAACCAATACTTTTGGCGGGAACTGTCAAATGAGATACTTTTAAACTTCATGACTACTGACACAAAAATCATGGAAGTCAAATCAAATACTTTAAAATATGTATTTAGTTTTTAAAATCGATAAATCTTATTATTATTTGGAAATCATGACATACGAGCCTAAGTATCTTACAGTCACGCAAAATTAAAAAGCATATTTCTCGTGAAATAAAACCGAGTGGTGATGAAATAATTTACACAAAACCATCTGCCTGGATAAGTTACTCGTAAGTCGAGAATTTACGCTTGAGACTAATATGTAATTATGTTTATATTTAATTAAAAAGAAGATCAGACATCAGAGTCTTAAATAAAAACAAAATGATCAGTTTATTTAATAAAAATCACTTCCAGCAATGTTTTCGGTTCGTTGAACCACTCGAAGGCTTTCCAGGAATCTTGAACATAACAAAAAATAACACGAAAGTAAATCAAACAGTGTAAGAGGCCCTCAAGGAGATCGAATAGAAACTTGTTCCAAAAATTCTATATTCATAGTTCCGAACGACAGAATTTCAGGAAAGGAAATATTTTTGAACTCATCGTCATCAAATGCCTAGACTTTTCCCAATGTTGGGGTCGGCTTCCAGTCTAACTGGATGCAGTTGAATACCAGTATGTTACATGAAGCGACTGCCTATCTGACCTCCACAACTTACTGGATAATACAATACCCTTGTTAAAACTCGTTGTCAGACGTTCGGGCTTGTGACGACCTGTAACAAATATTTAACAAATATTTGTATGACCTACAATTAGTTGTTCCGGGTCTGGCTGTTTTTGTATGTGAGTTTATATGTCTGTAAACGCACCCACGACACAGGAGAAATTCCTAGTGTGGGGCAACGACCTGTAACGACTGCCAAAGACCTACGAATGATAGCCGGGACCAACTGCTTAACGTGGTTTCCGAGGCACGGAGGGGTCTTGATATGTATGTAAAGATGGTCACACATCCAACCGCGGCAAGCGTAGGTAAAATGATCGATCGGCTCGTGGCACGAATCCCTCAAAATATAAAACCAAAAAATAACAACTAGAGGTCGAAAAATCACCAACTTTCTAACTTAGTCAAGTATGTACCTCCCAAGTTTTTATGGAAGGGTCTTAGATGTTAGACCATATCGATGAAAAAAATACTTTTTGACCTATCAATGATTTTTTCAAAACTTTGTAAACTACCTCGAATGGACAAAGTTTCCATGGAAGCCATTTTACTAAATCCCAAAATTCTTTCGACGTTGAAGGACGAAGTATTTTGGAGGCAAAACCACTCAAAAAGCGATACAACTGTGATTCGGAACTCGTCGTCTCTTCAACGTATTTTGCATAATTTCATATATTATTTAAGTGGAAACTTCTGGAGTGGAATTTACATAATCCCGTGCGCTACCTTACGAATACTTATTTGCGAAGTTTTGCGTCGGCTTGATTGGTCAATGGTTTTATGCTAAGTTCGTGTTCTTCGGCGCTGAAGGCGAAGTTTGCAGTTTTTGATGTGTGTGTGACTTGAAGTTTGCTAGGTCAACTTTTAGCTTTTACTTCTTCATACACTTCGTGATCTTGGCTGAGTCTTAGCATTCGGCTGAGCGATGGCCGCTATGCATGGATGTGACGCATATTTTCCCCCAACTTGTTCTTATTTTTTGGGTTCTTTCTCTGCGTCATGTTTGCCGAAAATAAACGTATTTCCTTTCGTTCTTTATCTTGATTGCTACGAACATTGTAAATAAGCTTTTTAATGATATGTACTAAAAGTTTTACTTTTTCTTTACTCAGAAATGTAACTGTTTAGTATTAGTTTTAAAAACAGATTCCCATTTGGTTCACGCAACAAGCCACTACTTTATATTCAGTCCATAAATTTCCCACTGCTGGGCCACAGGCAATTATAAGTCTGTGATAAGGCCTGTCGTACTTTATGGGTCTGAATGCTGGGCTGTAAAGAAGACGGATGAAAGAAGATTGCATGCAGCGGAGATGAGAATGTTGAGAGGGATGTGTGGAGTGACGAGAATGCATAAAGTAAGAAATGAGTATATAAGAGGAAGTTTGAAAGTGGCGCCAGTGACAGAAAAGTTGAAAGGAAATAGTTTAGCTTGGTATGAGAAGTATGTGATGAGAAGAGACTAAACGCATGTGACTAAAAGAGTGATGAATATACATGTTGATGGATGGAGAGGGAGAGGAAGGCCTAAGAAAAGATGGATTGATTGTGTGAGGAATGATATGAAAGAGAAGGGAGTGAATGATAGCGTGACGGTTGACAGGGGAGAATGGAAGAAGAAAACGTGTTGCGCCGACCCCAAGTAACATGGGATAAGGGCAGGAAGATGATGATGATGATGATGATGGGCCACAGGCCTCCTTTTTCTGTGAGCGGGATCAACCACGCGGGCCCATTGCAGGTTGGCGGATGTCACATGGCTTCGATTTTTTCTAGGACATTCCGGTTCCCGCACGATGTTTTCCTTCACCGTTTTGAGACCGTGGTGATAAAATAATTTACATAAAGTAAAGCGCCTCCTTGGGTTTGAACCCACGATCTACAACACGTAAGTCGCGGCCATTACTGGGCCGCTACTCCTAGCCACTACTTGATAGTCACTTAGTAGTTCATTACTAAAGAAAAGTAATAATATCCTAATGTTAATCCTATGATACTTAATATTTTACATTTCCTTAGTTAGTAAGAACTCTGTATACATACTGACATACTCAGATCAATCTACTCAATAAATTCATAGCTCCATTCTACTTTGCCTACGACAAGAAACACGAGAACCCTCCACCGATTAATAAAACATGAGCACCTAACTGCCCATCCTTGGACACTCTATTCCACACTCCAATATATCTCAACCAGGACTAACAAATAAAAGTATCAAATCCCCTATATTTTTAAAGCTCAATAACAACCATATGCCGTCCCTTTCCAACCCAAAGTAACTGAACACGCCAGACAAAGATAGCATCAGTCTACTTTATTATGATAATCGGAAAATTCGCCGAGACTGTACGAATGCGATCCCCGAATTCAGAGGTCTGAATAAACGATGAGACACCCAGGAGGTACATATCTATGTAATTTATTGCCCAGAATGTGGTTCAAACTGATTTTCTGGATTTATTCTGAATGTGTAAGGGTGGTAGAGATTTGTACCTACCTGCTTCAGGAATGAGTAGATGTCGAAAGCTTACAAGCGGTAGGTATGTGTTTCTGATTGTGTTATATTTTGTAAAAGGAGGATTCATTGATTAAGCGCTTTAAAATGATAATTTTGAAAAATAATAATGATTTCCTTTTTGCTTCAACGTGTTAGTAACTTAGGGACGTGCTTTGATTAATAATCAGCTAGCTATAATAAATTATAGCGTCTGCCCGCGATTTCGTCCCGTGAAATTTATTGCTCCCCCGACCCAACCCGTTGCAACGCATCACCTGTCGCGCTATAACTTCCGTTTCGCTCAGAGTCCTACCTGATTTTTTTTACGTTTGCTCGGCTCCTAAGGGTTATAGCGTGATGTTAACTAGCTTATAGCCTTCCTCAAAGATTGGGCTATCAAACACAAAAAATAATTTATCAAATCCGGCTGGTAGTTCCAAAAATTAAAGCGTTTAAACGAACAAACTCTTCAGCTTTATTATAAATATAGGTAAATAAATAGATAGATATTTTTGGAAAGTAGTAATGAATTCTTTTTAGCTTTCTTTCAACGTTTTTTGGACGCAAGTACGCGCTTTGTAATCAGCTAGCTCAATTAAATTATCCGACGTTGTGTGGAAATCCGTTGTGGTCGGTCGGTGTCGGTCATGGTATGGACATGTGATGCGGTGGATGAGGAAAATGTCGTCAGGAAAGTTTTGAGTATGAATGTATGGCTATAAGAGTAGGGAAAGACCAAATAAACGATAGATGGATTGTGTGAAAGATGATATGGCTAGACAGGGAGTGACTACGAACTACGACGAACGACTACTAATAGAGAAGTATGGAAGACTAAGACATACGCCGACCACAAGTAAATTGGGATAAGCTCTGGAGAATGATGACGATAAAGTAAAAAATAGCAACTTACTGTTCTTAATAGAATTGCATTACTGATGGTTTTTAAATACAACAGTTATTAGAATTAACAACATGGCTTGTTGCTAAATTATAACAGTCGCAATAGTCGATCGATCAGGTTAAGCATCGCTTCCCGCGGTTGGGCCGTGGATGGGTGACCATCTTTACACACCAAGACCCCTCCGTGCCTTGGAAAGCATGTTAAGCCGCTGGTCCCGGCTTTCATTCTTGCATCTTTGGCAGTCGTTACGGGTCGTCAGAAACCCGAAAATCTGACAACCAACCTTACCAAGGGGTATCATCGTATTACCCAGTAGCTGGGTTGTGGAGGTCAGGTATGCAGTCTCTCCATGTAAAACACTGGTATTCCGCTGCATCCGGTTGGACTGGAAGCTGACCCCGACGTAGTTGGGAAAAGGCCAGGCAGATGATGAGTTATTAGAATGAACAAACTGCTTTCCCCAAGTTGAATTATTAAAATTCAAGTGTAACCTACTTTGCGGTAACGCAAACGGTCGCAAAAATTATTCGCTTAATTGAATTGTTCCAAATAGGTAATATGTGCTCGCAAGCCGCAAGGCATTACACTATAGCTTTTACAAACCGCCTGACTGTGCAAGCAATTACCTACCTTATTACAAACGCAATATAACTCACTGCACCTACAAAATAATGTGTGTTTATTGCTCAGTTAGTGTAAAATGAAAATAAATTGTAACAGCAAGCAATAAGGTTGTATTTCATAATTATGTAAAGTCGTATATGACTATGGAAATTGCTCTCTGCGTGACAGATCGTTGGGTTGCGTATATCCTTTTAGAATATTCATTGAGTGTGAGGGTACTTTTGATGCGACAGTATGTAAAAATCTTGGTCCTTATCGACCATTCATTTGGTTCTTGAATACAAAGGACCCTCTTACTAGTTATTTTCATGAAGATTTTGAGAGGTGCCTAAATAACGAATTTGATCTTATTTGTCCGTGTAAACGATAAAGTATGGAAGAGTTGCTCTAATGTCTCGCTGATGGTGGCGCGTGTGTTGGATCATTTAGCTCCCTTCAAAATGGTTGAGCTGAATGGTGCTAATCTATGCGTCATGTTCGTGAACGGGCGCCGTCAGTAGAGACTGGTCAACTCTTTGCTGCCATGGCTTATTTTTTTTTTTTTTTTTTTTTTCTTATCTTTTCATTACGGATGCTTTTAATGTTCTGCATCGTTCTCACATGCATAATTTCTAACATGAATGATGTAACCAATACTTTGTAACCATATTATTCTGATTTAAAAGAGTGTCCATGGAGTTTCTTGCCCATTCTTCTCCATAGGTACCTACTACGCTTTGGAATGGGCAACTAGCTTCATTTTTCTGACTGACCGACCCCTTGACAATTCAAAAGTGCCTGTAATTGGTTTAATTGAAATAAATACTTTGAGTTTGAGTTGGTCTTTGTCTAAAAGTATGAAGAAGATCGAAAAAATCTACCTATTAGTACAAACTGAAACCCGTACCCTAATTGCATAACACACTATCAATATCAATTTGAATCATTTTGAAGGATATTGTAAATCCATTGCTTCATATTATGTTCGAAAAATGTGTCTACCCAACAACGTAAAAAACGTAATGAATGTTGTAGAACTATCAAAATTAAACCCATTGATACCGATAGTTTGTTACACAATTACCCCGCCGCCTGCTTCGTACGGTTTTTAGCACTTGATAAAACATCGAGATTTCTATATGATATGTAGGTTTAATATAATGTAATTATACACAAAAACCTTCCGAAATATATTCTCTAAATAATGGTGAAAACCATGGATCAAAATCTATTGCGAAGTTTCGAAGAATAACCCGTCACACAGACAGGCACAGAAAGCGACTGTTATTTATAATACATATAGATAAGGTGTGAATGAAAATAATTCTTCTTTAAACATTTTTATTTCAGATATTAATAAGTGTTGGCGCAAACTAAGATTTTCTTCTGAAAAATATATTACCTCTTTAAATCTAACTCTAAACTCTTGTCCCCAGCGCGTCGGCTGCGACCTACGAGTGGGATCAACTCGTCGTGTAGACGAGTGTGGTGTCTGTGGAGGCGATGGCTCCTCCTGCTCCAGACCCCGGTACCACTGGCTGGCGACACCAGGGTCACTGTGTTCTGCTACTTGTGGCGGAGGTAAGTTGGCATGTTCTTTTATGTTTTGTGTTCCAACAAGCCGATCACGTGATGGTAACGGCCGTCTTTGGGCTTCTGCATCACCAGAAACATGATGTTCATCGTTTACATGTTTTTGGATGACCAAGATGAGGACTAATAGAGAATGTGGAAGTTAAAGACATGTTAAGCCGACCCCAAATAAATAAGGATAAGGGCAGGATTGATGATGATGATTTTTATCACATGCTTAAGTCAGGTATCCCCAACAAATGGACCTTTTTGACGTGAATTTTAAGTCATGATTATTCATTATTGAACGTAGGTCAGTGACAAAGCTGTGCAGAGATTTGACACGAAAGAGCCAGAAGGATGTAGCGGAAACGCCATAATTTCCCCCGGGGACGTATCAAAGGCATTGCACAGTAGAAGCACCAATTGCATTGGATCGGGGATCTTGGAACCATATGCCGAAAAAGAACACCGAGTGTTTTAAGTCAGTGAGATTTTCACACGACGAAAAGAGTAAAGCCAAAGTTGGAAGGACAATTTTCTCGCTCAAGAAATAGATAGATGTAGAAACCGTATCAGTAAAAGAGATACATATGTTATTAGTTAATCACTGACTGTTCACACTGTCGGCGAGAAATCTCTCTACACTACTTTGTCGCAGTAATAAGAGCTATCAAAAGAAAATACTCGATCAGCAACATTTGGCGAGCAGAATACTCGCTGAGAAACAATCGCTTGGTACATAATATGCATATGCAAATCAGCAAGTGACTGGGCAGTCATTCTACTGGTCGAATACAAACTCGCTGCTCATTGTTCGCCAGCTCTACCCGCTACTCGCTAATCGTCCGTGGTGGGACTAGTGCCTAAGCAAGAAGGGGGTTATTTTAATAAAACACAGGGCAATTCCCAATTTTAATCAAGGATATCAATTAAACTCTAACACAATCTAAAGAGGCGTCTCAACAACGAATTACATCCCGAACCAGAATTCTCACAGAACGTTGTATCCAAATCTCTTCGATACATTAGTGAGGGCAGCGTTGTTAATTGTCGGCCTCCGGGTTTGCCTGTAATTTATATCTGGAAATCCGCCATTACTCGAAGCTTACGATAAATCAGACAGCGAATTCCTTTTGTCTCCGCGCAACAGTTCCTTAAGTGGTGTGGTGTAGACGAGCAATTTTGTGAACTACTTTTTGGCGAGTCATTGCGTTTTGATCGAGTGTGTTGTTCTTTCCTTTAGCAAAATTGTTTTCTTTACTGCGAGGAACAGAATTTGAGATAGGAAAGATATTGTGAACATTTGTATTTTTTCCCTCAAAAATAAAACGGAGATGGGATGAGGTGGACTCCTTTAATAAAGAGTGGTCCTTGGAAGCTCTGGACAGGGAGAGGTGGAAAGAGAATAAGGAGGCCTTTGCCCAGCATTTGAACATTAATAGCTAATAAAAAAATCATACTTCTGCATTTTTTGCCTTGAAGACCAAAAAAAAAACAGTCAAGTTAAATTAGGTACCAGAGCGCCTAGATAAGTGGCAAATCTCATTAAAAGCGTTTCATATTTCAACAACAACTTGCGAGAGGAAGCTTGTCGGTCGTTTATGTCAATCATATATATTTTTGACTTTTCCATCATCACTATCGCTTATAGAATCACACGTGGTCTAGTCCCTCTGGTCCGCTTCTGTTGTCTTTGAAAATACCACCCATGTAATTTTTTTTTCTTTAGCCATGCTGGGCAAAGGCCTATGTCCTTCCACGATCTCTTTTCATGCGCCACCTCGAACCAGCCTTCGCGGTACGCGTTCAGGTCATCTCGCCACCGCTTTCTGGACCAACTTCGGCAGCGCCGTCCATCTTCAGGCACTCATTGTGTGAAAACATTACCATGTCGTTATTTATGATAATAAAGAATTTAGAAGAAAGTCAATTTCTATCAAACAACAACTCTAACTACACTGTTTCCTCTGACAGCCAAGTATAAACATTATTTCTTCTTTAGATTTTCCTCAACTAATCGCATCAACGACAAAAAAGTCGCCCGTCTCCCCTTCCCATTACGCTAGCGAAATTCTCATCGGGCGATTCTAATTAAGAACCCTTGAAAGATGAATCTGAGATAAGTATTAACACAGCGGAATTGTGCGCCGGAGTCATTTGTTTCTGTTACCGACTGGGCTTATGTAATACCGAGCCTGGTAAACCGCGTGGGAGTAGGCAGGGAAGGAGGTGGTTGCCGTCTTCAATTAATGGATGAATAGGTTAGTTTTAAGCAACCGTGTGCGATTTGTATTTAATTTGAAAATCTATCTTTACTTTAATTTGATGTGCCGTGCTTCACTGAGGCTATGGATGCCTGGAGACTCGCTTGCCCGAACTCAGATCTACTCGATAACCCATTTTCCCAGAGACGGTGGGATGCGCCGCTCTGCAGAGTAGTTCAGGATAATTTACTTAACACGTCTGTTCCTACTGAGGAGCGTGCGTGCCTGCTGGCTGTGGGTAAATGGGAGTTGGGTCTGTGGCTTCATGCTTCATGCTTCTACCGTCGTCGAACATAGGCACTTTGTTCGACGACAATACTTTTCGCCTCGCTGCTTCCCTACAAATATGGACATCGTGTTGTTTTGCTCATCGCTGTCACTGTGGCGAAGTTGTCAACAGCCTCGGACACCACGGCCTGTCTCGCAGCCGAAGTGCGGGTTGCTTAGCGCCGCACGCAAACATTAACGACATCATTCGACGAGCTCTTGTCACCGTCGGCGTTCCAGCTGTATTAGAACCCAATGGTTTGGCACGCGACGATGGCAAGACACCGGACAGCATGTCTTTATTTCCATGGAAGGTGGGTAGGCCTTTAGTGTGGGATACAACTTGTGTCGATACTCTTGCGTCATCCCATCTTCCAGGTTCGGCGTGCTGCACTGGTGCTGCTGCTGCAGCTGCGGAAAACCGCAAGTGGCGTAAATATACCTTATTGATAATTATATTTTCGAGCCATTTGGGGTTGAAACCCTCGGGCCGTGGAGTCCGAGTGCTCATGGTCTTTTTAAGGAAATTTCGAAACGACTGTTTGACACTTCCCATGACCCAAGGGCTGGCTTTTACCTTGGCCAGAGGCTAAGCATTGCCATACAACGTGGCAATGCCGCCAGTGTCTTGGGTACATTACCAGTCGACACTTCGACAGCGATTCGGATGAATTTTTCGACGCTATATTTTAGTTTGTAAATAGTTTTATTTAAGTTAAGATATTATTTTGTTATTTTAGTGTTAGCTTGTAAATTATAATTGGTACCCTATTTATCAATATCTTTACTAATACGAAGATATTGTTTGTTTATTTGAACGCGCTAATCTCTGTAACTACGAGTCGGATTTGAAAAAATATTTTTTCATTTGAGAGCCTAATTCTTGAGAATTGTTATTAAGCTATCGTTATGACTCTTAGGAGACGAGCAAAAAGAAAAAAAGTAAAAAAACGAAGTAATAGCGCGGTTGGGCGATGGAGTGCGTCGCAGTGGGTCGGGGTCCAAAATCTCACGCGGACGAAGTCACGGACAGAAGCTAGTATGAGATATAGGAGAAAGGAGCTATTACCTACACCTAGGAAAAAACAAGCTAAGATACGCTTGTTTTTTATTAAATGAAATTATACAAGTTATGAAACTGGTATGTATCTACAGATGGATTAACATAGGCATCACCAGTCACTGATATTCCTCACTATCATAATAATAATTAGCCTAAATGGTTCCACTGCAGGGCAAAGGCCTCCGACTCATATTTATCTTATTTAAGTATGCATACACACGTCACGTTGCAGTGTAAAACTGATTCACATCCGTCACCCCACACATCAGGTTCAGTTTAAAGCCAGCGTCAGGCACTATTGTCTGGCATTTTTGCTGAAGTGGGCCTTTCTGGTGCAGCCGTGAGGCACACTGTCCTGCTAAATTCTTACATCGGGCGTTGCATAGTAGGCCCCACATTAGTGGTAACAAAAAAACAATATAAGCTTACCTTTTATTCAATTGAAACTCGGTACTACGCTAGGTTCAAAGTCAAAGTGCATGCAAAGTGAAAAAATAGAAGAAAGAAAGAAAATACGTTTATTTTCGGTAAATCATGACGCTAAGAAAAAACACATAAAAGTACACGTTGGGGGAAAATATGCGTCACACCCACGCAAAACAGCTATCGCTGAGCATAATGCTACGACTCTAGACGAGAGAGAGCCACAGCGCTGGTTTTCAGAAACAGCCGGTGACTTCAACTACGGAAACTGTTCGATTGTACGAATTGCGCAACTCTATCTAAATAAAGGAACACCTCTTTCAGCTCTACACTTAATAAGATTCATCCTCTAATTCACTGTTAAGGTGTTAACCCTAGCACGCCGACTATTTATTACAGAAGAAGCGTTATAACGCAGACCTAACCCTCCACTAGATTACCTCTAGCCCACTGACCCGAGACGGTCTTGCGGACCTTCAGACGTTTCAATTGTTAATTAGGTGTCAGTGTCGTAATGATTAATGGGGTCTGTCAGACCCCTTTGTCGGTTAAAGGGTTGAGAAACGACGGTCAAGACTAAATGAATGGTTGTGACTTTTTGGGAGGTTGGACTGGAGATAATTTTCGCGGTATTTTGATGCCGATAAGGCTTTCATTGTTAGGGTTAACGGGCAATGAAATCCAGGATTTGGTATTAATGTAAATGTGAGCCATTTATTAGTGACCAAAAAAATTAACCTTGTTTATTTCAGACAAAGAACTATATCTTCAAAAAACTATATCTTCAGGCAAAGACAGACAGACAGACAGATCTTCTTGACAGCCGGGATCGGAGCACGAAAATCGATATGTAATGGATCGTCAACCATCCACGCACCAAGCAAGCGTAACTTTCGATGGACATAATTTAGGCACATAAAACATAAACGATAGTATATTCATTTCTGCAAACGATAATAGTCACTCACAAGCAAAGAAACTGAAGACATTGTTCAGAAAACAAAAAACAATCTGTTTTTTCTGCAGCTCAACTTTAGAATCCAAATCCAAGCTCTATTTGCTCCCACCAATATACGAAGTATTGCAGAGAGAATGCGTACACTTTCAATTTGATATTCAGCAGAATCTCAAGACCAAATAGATGTATTTACATATTTATGTATTCAGAATAAGTTTTCTGAAGCTCTAGATCTAAAATCGTTGATTAGCATAGACGTTATTTTATTACGTAGGCTTATTACATTTATATTTTATCTGGATAAGGCTGATTCATAAAAATGTATAGGTTAATGTACTCATGTGTTTCTTTGAAGGATAAAATCAGAAATGAAGTTAGCTTGTCGTGTTTTTTGTGTTCTTTCCGCGTCATGTTTACCGCTAATAAACGTATTTGCTTTTTTTCTATGCGGAAAAGAACTAGAATTACCGTCATACCTTGCAGAGTAAGCAAGCTGAAGTGGCAGTGGGTTCGCCATGGTTATCGAAGGGCCGATGGTCGGTGGAGCAGACGAGTCCTGGAGTGGAGGCCGCGTATGTGTAAGCGTAGTGTGGGACGACCTCCAGCTACATTTATTTATTTATTTTTTATTTATTTATTTATAGTTAATTAAAACGGCACAGGTCCAATTACATTAATTAACATAGAAATATAAAAAAATAAAATAAAATAAGCATTCAAATAACATACAATACAAAAATTAAATTCAAATTCAAAGGTATACAATTCGTGGATACAATTACTAATATTTGTTTAAGTAAATGTTAAATAAATTAAATACAACAAAAATTAACAACAACAAACAAACAGCAAACAACAATTAACAACAATAATTAATAACAACATTATTTAATTAACAATTTAATTAAATTAAACTAACATGTAACGGTGGACACCCTCGCATATCGTCTCTCACAAAACATGAACCGACAACCTTAAAAAGGTGGCTGGGACAGACTGAATGCGGAAGGCGGATGACATAGTGTTGTGGCGCAGCCTGGGAGAGGCCCCAGCAATGAACTGCGATGGGCTGAGTTGATTTTTTTATTTTTTATTATAAAATGTTGCCCCACACTAGGAATTACTCCTGTATCGTGGGTGCGTTCATAAACATTTAGACTCACATACACAAACAGCCAGACCCGGAACAACTACCTGTAGGCTGTAATTGTTGATTGAATGTATGTACCTTTCCAGTGACTGAGACAATCGTTGTGATTACCTGGTAATATAAAGGTAGTAACTTTAACGGGGGAACGCAAGATTTTTAATGACACCAATGTTAGAAAAGTGTCAATAAAATGTTCTGTTTAGCTTCTTCCCGCGTATATTTATCAAACAGGTACGTGCTAACAAGACAAAAAGCAACATATATCCTTCCCCAGGATGACATCTATGTCCTTGCCAAATTATATCGAAATCCGTTCAGTGGTTTAGGCGTGAAAAGGTAACATACAGACAGAGTTGCTTACATATGATGTGTTGCTTATATTGGTATGGATTCAGTCGAGGACTAAATCCAGCCTAGAGAAGTTTTCTCGTCAAAAAGAATCTAACGACTCATAGGATGTCTTTGTAAACAGGTAGCGACGACAATATGACAAATTCCTTTGTGTGGGTGGTCTGTTTGCCAAACTATAAAAAAAACCAGCCAAGTGCGAGTCGGACTCGCGCACGAAGGGTTATGTACATCTATAAAAATCACGTCTGTTTTATGGGAGCCCCCCTTAAATATTTATTTCAATTTAATTATTTATTTTTAAAGTGAATATACAACTAAATATTCTGTGAATATTTCAAGCGTCTACCTGTTGCCGTTATTAATATCGAACAAAAACGGCAAAAAAATCACGTTTGTTGTATGGGAGCTCTACTTAAATATTTATTTTATTATGTATTTGTTGTTATAGCAGCAACAGAAATACATCGTCTATGAAAATTTCAACTGTCTAGCTATCACGGTTCATGAGATACAGCCTGGTGACAGGTAGTCAGACGGACAGCGAAGTCTTAGTAATAGGGTCCCGTTGTACAGAACCCTAAAAAGAACAACCCTAGTATACAAACGTCCATAAAAAAACAAAATAACCTACTTCTAGGTTACATTTAAAGGTCACAAAGGTTGCTTACGACGTTCAAATAAAACGAGCATTTACGTTTCATTTTATTAGCAACAATTTATTTTTATTTGATTGGCTTCAACCTACGAATGAAAGTGAAGTAATAATATATTCGTGTTTTATTATACAACGTAGTTTATGAATCTAGAGGAAAGCGATTTTAAATAATACATCACCCTAAATAGCAGAGCTAAGTCCTCTAAGCGACTGGTACAGTAATCGTGGTGATTAGGGAATGCCTCTCGGAAACTACATGATCAACAGTCTGGCTGTACTCGTATATAAGCCACATGTGACTGTTCCTAAAATAACCTAGGCTGATAAAATTTTCGTTTTACCTAATTATGTGAAATATCAGTATTTGGATCGGTTTCCTTGTATCGATCACAAAAGTAGACAGCTAGACACTTCTTGCCCGCACTTGAGAAAACTATAGTTTCCGCCAGACTGCTTATGTTATCGTCATCATTTCAGCCGAAAATGTCCACTGCTGGAAATAGGCAAAGCACCGCCACTTTGACCGGTTTTATGCTTCTCGCATTCAGCGAATTCCTGTAGCCTTCACCAGGTCATCCTTGTGTCCACCTTTCCGGGATTCTTAGTACCTGAATTCTGGAATTATTATATTTTTGCCCGATCGGTCCAAACGTTCTCAAGTGATGCGCTTACTAACGAACAGCATTTCATTTTTATTTATACAGTGTGGCAGGCAACGCTTAACCTGCTACCTACCATGGATTCAGTACATGAATCTGGACCCACCTGCGTTGAAACATTACGTCGGTTATTTTAAAAAAATGCTGTACCAAACATTTTGACCGCGTAGGTATTGCACTTTTCTAGCTTCTTCTTAGCGTGTCGATAGCAATCTAAATGCACTCGGCCCAAAATTCGGACACTTGTTTGGCGCCATCACCAGCGTCCATCAGTTCCTGTAACGTGCAGCTGACAGGACACGCAGGGCATTAAGTGTCCCATCGTTTGTGGAACAGCACCTCATTTACACTCCAAGGCGGAGTCGTCTATGAATCTCTATCTGAACAGGTTTTCCTTGCTTCGGCCAACCTGGGTCCAGAGTCTATTTAAAGACTGCCAGGTTACCCAAGGTAAACTCATGAAACAAGTTTTCACACACACACAACACTTTTCTATGAAACAGCAGCATAATATGTTTTAAGAGACCCGATGATAATTTGTACGCTACATCTAGAGTTATGTGCTGAATTCATGGTTACAGTTTGTGCGTCAATGTCCCTGCCGCCCTGTATAGATTATTCTATTAAGCAATTGCTGCCAAACAAATCCTCGCCCGTTTTCTAACTTTTCATTTAATTCTTGAAATCCTTATAATTCGTTTCTTGGTCAAATAATTGCAACGTTCCTAATGTAAATTGACCACAGCAGTTCCCTTTTATCCGTTTCCTGATAATGTTCAGTAATTTTGTTTTCCAAACTCGCTTTTAATGTGAATTTAAATACTGCTGGACCTGTACTCAATTCTTATTTGTTTTCTTTTAGGGGCCTCGAGCACTTGAACCATTATAGAATTATACCCTGTCCATTAAGTAAATCATTTTTTGACATATGGAACTAAGCAGCAACACACAATACATTGATTGATACACGTACGGTATTAATGCGGTAGTAATGTCTGTAAAAAGCCATAAATAAGACAATTCAATAAGATAAGGTAGTTTATATATTTATTTTATACTGCATTTTAAAGTTAACTTTTACTTAACTATCTGGAATATGTACGTTCTAAGACAGCTGTCAAAAAACGGTTAACTTAGTGGACCAATTTATTTAACTTTTTAAATGGAGTTTTGTTTTATTTGTGAATTTGTCACCATTGTAATTGATTTGCTTCTATATTTACTTCGCTATCTTCTGTGTACTCAGCGCGTCTCCTCCACATTTATTATGCTCACGGCCAGTGTGTGGAACCCTCAGCTAGTGTCTGTATTCCTTCCACGTATAACCTGTCAGCTTTCAAAGCAAGAGTGAATAGGCATCTCATGGGCTTGTTCGGCCCATTGTAGAGATCATCTATCGCTTTTCACATTGGCATGGCCCAAAACATTGATAAGAAAAGATCCTCGTGCCTTTACCTCAGGATATTTGTACAGCCGCCAGCAACCGCCGCAACTTTTAACCTTATGCTTTAAGGACAGATTGTAGTAGCTTGATGTGGCGTCTGTACTTTGCTCAATCTTCATTTTAGGTGGTTTTTGGTTCGTTTCTAGTCTTCTCATCTTTTACACAACCTTCCATCGTATCTTTCACTTACCTCTCTCCCTCATCTTGCTTCTGCTATTATCCCAATATATGAATGGTCGACCCAGCACTTTGTCTTCTTCATCATTCATTCATTCTCTATAAGCCATCATCTCAGAATTCACTTCCTGAGTTGACGATCATGTCAGTATGTCTGGAGTCTATGAATGTTGTGTCTAATTTTATCTTTATCTAACGTAACCGGCAGAGTGCCATTTCATGTCAAAGTACAAATAATTAAATTCTTTCCAGCCATATCATCTTTCACTCAATCTGTCTTCGATAGTTTCGTTTGTCACTTTTCAGCCTTTTTCCTCGTATAATTGCGTGTTTACTTCCTATAGTTATTCAAAAGGTTCTGGTTCAACCTTTCTGGTTCTGCATGCTGTTAACAAAACTTCTGACATTTTCCTTATTTTACTCGTGTACCTTTTATATTCCGTTTTCTATTTTCGATTTCCCCAATCAGCCCAAAATAGCGTTGCCACGGAACCTTTACCGAAACGAAGTTGCTCGAATGTTTTTTCTAATTTCATCTTCCAAATGAGCGTTTCGTGTTTCGTAAATGGAAAAATAATTACGTTTTTGTACTTTTCCCCGCGGTGGCGGCTGCCTATCCACGGACTTTATTGGTGGTATAGAATTACATTTTAGGCAAACGTAGTGGTTTTTAAAGTGGTTCTTGTTTACTTATAGAATTTTGTATTGTTTTTATTTTATAGTGGACAGATACGCAAAGCTTCACTCCTAAAAAATCACATGAAAAATGTTATAAAAATAACATTGGCGATTTTTTAGGAGTGAAGCTTTGCGTGTCTACATAAATCTGATTTAGGTATATTTTGACAAAAAATATTCTGGTCCTTTAGGTGACAAATATACCAACCTACCTAGTAGTGGACAAAGTACGTAACATGATCAGCCTATAACGTTCGCACTGCTGGGAGACAGGCCTTCTCCCAGTGAGAGGAAGTGGGCCATAATCCACCACGCATGCCCTGTGGTAGATGTCAAATGTCTTAGAATTTTTGATTCTATAACATAGCGGTTTCCTCATTATTATTTACACAAAGTAAAGCGCCTGGCTGGGTTATTTACTCGTCAGTCGAGGTCGTTACTACTGGGCCACCACTTGTCGACAAATACGTAAAAGTGGGAATATCATTGTGTTAAAACCAATATTATTGAATTCTGTCCTGTTCCTGTTTACTTGGTTTTTATTTTTGACTGTGTTTAGTTTAGTTTGTGATCTTCCTGTACAAGTCGCAATAAATACTTTTTCTTTATTTTCTGTTTGTAATTTTCCGTCATCATTTCGCATTCCAACAATTCACAAGACTGATTTTATTTCTTAGCACAAACTTCACCGTACATACCTTTTGTAAAATAAAATAAAGTCAGCGTCACTTAACTGGGCTCCGAAATTTAATACACGACACGGCAAATTTCAACTTCGAGTTCCATTCAAGAAATAAAAGCTGTCGATCCCAGGTTTCAGAAATTTAATTTGAAGGGATACTTCGCCTTGACTCTTGAATATATTTTCATCTACTTGGACAAATATAACTTTCGACGTAATTTTGTATAAAGGGGAGCATAAAATACCCTTTGAGCTTGAATTTAGGCAAAAGAGCTGAAATTTACACGGGGCCTTCCGCCAGTAACGAGCCGAAATAATACAGGAGCATAAATATGTACCGACGTACCTGTGATAGAGGGTATGTAATTTTTAGTCTATATTTTTCTGACCTCGAGGGAAATTGGGGGCAGCGAAGCAGCCTGTATTTTAATTTCGACACGAAAATATTAAATTTGGACAAATAGAGAAAACAAAAAATTGTTTTAATAACTAAAATGAGAATCGTGTTTATGCGAAAAGGTAATTTACAACAAAGATCATTGTATTTTTTGTCAAAAGATTTTGTGTTTTAGATTTCACTGCTTCGTTTGCTTTATCTACACGAGACAAAGTATGGTCCTTATAAATACACAAGTGGAGTTTTAGGGCACGTCTACATACATGGCAAAAAAAAACTATACTCTTATCTCTCAACATACAGTGCTATGTGGTGAATCCTGGGTGATACTATTTAGTGTGATCATCACCTAGCTTGCTCTGTCCCAATTACATTGGAGTCAGCTTGGGTTTCTTCCTTTTTTCCTTTTTCTAACCGAATGCAACTGAGTACCAGTATTTTACATGGAGCGACTGCCTATCTGATCTCCACAACCTAATTTCTGAGCAACACGATACCTCTTGGTAAGACTAGTTGTCAGACGTTTAGGCTTCTGATTATCCGTAACGACTGTCAAAGGTCAGCGAATGACAGCTGGGACCAACGGCTTAACGTGCTTTCTGAGGTACGGAAGAGTCTTGGTATAGTCACTAGCACGTAAGTTGGCAAAAGATTTTGTACTGGGGGAAGTTCGCGCATGTAAAAATGTATGAAATTGTGCGTGCGCGAACTTCCTCCACTACAAAATCTTTTGCCAACTTACGTGCCCGTAACTATAAGAAAGGGAAGGTCCCACCCATCCACAGACCGACCGCGGCAAGTGAAGCTTAACATTGATCGATCGAACTGTGCGGCTACGTTACTTTGCCACGAGCCCCTCCATATAAATACAAAGTCAAGCTGCCAATTAGACCGTCTAGTTTCAATGAAGGACTTAATATATCTAAAGTCCGAATCGTCATTTGATTAAGCATCAAACGTTCAAGGCTCCAGGGCGTTTGACAAGCGGTCTAGAGAGTTTGCAAGTCCAAATACCAGCCAAGTACCAATTAGATGGATTATTGGGTCTAAATCTAGTGGAAATAATAAGTCTAAGTCGTCGTAAATTTCAATGAATTTGTGTGGAAGGTTAGCTATTTTAGGCAACGTAAAACAAAAAACCAAGTGAAAATCGAAATATTTATTTATTTTATTTTATTTTATTTATTAGGTCTACCAACAATTGTTTACACTAATCTACAAACAAAAATAAAACATGCGTTTAAACTCTACAAAGTGCAGCAATCACTTATAGGTAAACACCACATGAACAAAAAAAAAACAATAATAATAATTATGCTAGTTGATTATACAAGTAAACTTAGTAAAATATATAACTATGTATTAGTAACATGTGCTAAATATTAAAAGCCTCATATCTTTAAAAAATTACGTACACACAGTCCAAAAATATTTACATCAAATCAGATAAACAGTTCAGAAATTTACATTTTTGCTTATTGAGAGAATCAAAGTGAAAATCAATCATATCACTACAACGATTTAAAACCCTACAAAACCTAGCACATGGAGAGTTAGATCCCAACACCGTTCTTCTCATTGGAGGACAAAGTGGAGTAATAGGTTTGCGCGGTATCCTCGACGGAGCACGTAAGTTAATGAGTGCCAGCAGTGGCGGTGAGTCGATATTTCCCTTCAAGATTTTGCTAGCAAACATTGCGTCGTTCAAGCATCTTCGTTCTTCCAAGGTGTACATGTTGAAGAATTTTAATCTCTTTTTATAAGAACGAATTTTTTTAGTTATTCCCACAGAAAAAGCCAGATGCCAAACGAAGCGTTTTTGGACACGTTCTAGACGCAAACTATTTGTAGCGTAGTGTGGCCGCCACACCACACTGTAAATATAAAGAAGTACATCATTAAACTACACCATGTCTACGTCATAATATCCTAGCCTTTTCCCAACTTTGTGAATCGGCTTCCAGTCTAACCGAATGCAGTGCAATATTTTATGTGCATTTTACATGGAGCAACTGCCTATCTGACCTCCACAACCCAGTTATTGCGTAACACGATTTCCCTTGGCAAGACTCATGCCATTTCTACGTATTCGTTTTAAAGTCCAAATTAATAGTAATTCCACTTGTTAACTTTGTAGCCAGTTTCTTCCCCTGGTTACCGAATCTTTTGTCAAATCTTATGCCAAGTAATTTTTAGTGACTGGTCTTTCGACTATAATAGCCAGATTTATATATATTTTGACGGCAGATAGAAAAAATAGAAAAGTAGTTTATTGTCCAGGTAATACAGTAAACTGGTTAACAGATTATCGCCAAGTTGAGACGACATGAGGAGCTTAAAGTACAAACACAAACATGTTACAAAGTATTATTTGCCAGTGACCTCCCAACGTACCGGAAGACGTAGCGTTGGAAGGCCCACAAGGTGGACCAACGACCTTGTTAAAGCCGCAGAAACTCGTTGGATGCGAGAAGCACAGAACCGGTCGAAGTGGAGGTGCTTGGGGGAGGCCTATGTCCAGCTGTGGACGTCTTTTGGCTGAAATGGTGATGATGACCCCCAAACACGACACTTAGTCTGTATCTTGGGGCTCGCGGTACAAATTCCAGGCTGGAGACTAGAGAGGTGATTACAGGACTGTATAATTGTATATGTGGGGTGGGTGTATATAATGTGATGTGTTTGTTTTTATTGTGCGTCCTTTGATTCGCTGTCAGGTCAGGGTACCTATATTAATTGATGATATACCTACTGATGACTAGATCGGGATTTTAAAAACTGAATTTCGGCAGTACCTTGCATTAGGGTTACTACATTGTGACTCGTCGTTTGCTACATCAAAGCCTTTTTTGTCTTCTGCCGTTGTAATTATGTTGATGCTAAATGTATCTATTGTTACAGGCTACAAGATGTCTCTAGCAGTATGTCGTGATCGCCTGACGGGTTCCGATGCTCCTGAGCAGCTGTGCGACGCTTCCAGTAAGCCGCAGGCGTCTGTCGTCAGATGTAACACGCATCCGTGTCCTTTCAAGTAAGTCTTACACTATATAAAAACTATACAAAAATGGATCATGTGAACTGCTGGACATACGCCTACCTAAACATATTTCATTTTCTATAATATGTCGTCACTTTCCCCTTGCAGATGGTACGTCGGAGAATGGTCGGCGTGCAGCGTGACGTGCGGAGGTGGAGTGCGATCCCGACGCGTGCTGTGTGCGAGGTCTGCCAACGTCACCAAGACTGACACTTATGAACCTGGTGAGTTTACTACCTAGTGTTATTAAATTTAATTTTGCAAGTCCTGCACGCTTACAATGATAACTCCTATTTGTACTCTACGAAGACAAAGTTAGCCCAGGCTCGCACGGACGTTTTTTTTATTGCGCACTGGGTTTTATAACGCTACGCTTAGCGCCGAGAGTTGAAAATCCAACGGTGTATTTTCTTGAAGCGCTGGGATGCGCTCTGTTGGGTTGTCAATGCTTGGTTTTATACCGAGAGGTGAAAATCCAGTGCGCGAGTGCAATGCTGCTTCACCATCAATCACCTCGATGTGGTTACCGAATGATGTCTATATTTACAGACGCACTAACGAATGTTGTTTTCTTAGGTGCGAATGCAGAACCCGGCTGCGTGTCTCCAGCACCGCGGTCAACTCAGCCGTGCAGTCAACATGACTGCCCAGTGTGGGTGGCAGGACCTTGGTCAGGGGTAAGTAACATTAACCACTTAATACATCACCTGATCTGACCTGCGGGGTAATTGGGTAACACACTATCAATAGCAATGGCTTTCATTTTGACATTTCAACAACATTCATTGCGTTATTTTCGTTGCTGAGCAGACAAATTTTTCGAACACATGAAGCAGTGGATTAGCAATATCTCTCAGATTGAGATTGTTAGTGTGTTACTCAATTAGGGTGCTGATTATTACGTGACTATTCATTCACAAGCGAGATCCCATGCATGACGGGACTTTATGATATATCAAAGCGATACGACGTTGCACTACAAAACCTTCAGGCATTCCATAAAACGTACGCTTTCAGTGACGTAACTGATTTTTACATTACTACTCGCATCGCTTTGATGTGTGTCGGTGTCGATAGAGGCAGCTTTAGGCAGGTAATTAACGAACTAATGATGCGGTATCTACATCACCACATGCGAGCTATGCTTCACATCGATGTCACCAGGTGGTATGAGGAACAGAGTGTAAAGTTCACTCACCCTTCATAAAAAAGGGAGGATCCTCCGACCGGGTGTCGTGTCTGGTAGGCAACTGTCCCGACGATAGTTATGTAAATGCTAGTTGTGCGGTAAACTCTGCTTGCGCGATGCAGAATTTTGCGTGTGTAGTTTGCATGTGGCGGTACATGGCGCCACAACCAACTTTTCATATTTCCTGGTAGTATATCAGGAAAAGGCAAGACATGCTATAAACAATAGCTTACCCACAGAAGTAGTTTCAATTCATATTCATAGTATATCCAAAGTACACACAAGTCTAACAAATCCGATACAAAGTGTACAGTAAGCGGCTCATGCTGTCGATAAACTATTCTATTCTCACAATGTGTAGTGCGAAACTTTATTGCGCTGGTGTACTTACGTAAAGTGCAGGGAGATGTAATTTCTTAGGAACGTGTTACGTACATTGTTGGAGATTTTGTATTCATGATTAAGTTTTGTGAGGTCACCTTGGATGTCCTTGTATTCATTTGACCTTTTGCAGCAGAAAGTAATGATTTTAATTCTTATATTGTTTTTATTTATCTTATCGTACGACGCTGCACCGGTTGATTTCATCATGTCTACTTCGGCTGTTGCTGAAAACCAGGCTCTGTCTCACATTAAGGTCTTAACATTATGCTGAGTGACGGCCATTTTGCGTGGATGTGACGCATATTTTCCCCCAACTTGTTCTTTTTTGTGTTTGTGTTCTTTCTCTGCGACATGTTTAAAAAAAAATGCAAATAAACGTATTTTCTTTCTTTCTATATTGATCATAGTTGATACTTATAAATGGATAGGTACACACATATTATAATTATATATAGAATGAACTAAATGGTCTCACTCAGTACGTCAGTTTCTAAAGAAACTTAGTTTTTTAGTTAAATCGACACAATTTTAACTTCGTTATAAGTACACTAAATCTCTAAAAATCCACGCCCGCCACGTAGGACCAAAACAAAAACAAAACGATTCCATAAAAGTAAAACAAAAACCCCTCAAAATCTAAAAGAAGTCCTTACCTCCAATTAAAGAAAGTTCACCCTGTCTTTTTAATTTGTCCGCACTGACGCAAAGTTTCAAAACTTAGGCAAACTTAAAGCTTGTTAGCCTAAAGTTTAAGACGTGGGTATTTGAGCTAGGTTAGTTCGTGATTACAATTTTGTGTGGCTCATTAATTTGTGTGGCTACACGATATTGACTGCATAGTTTGAGTTTGACGATGTTTGCCTTTCGAAGTTGACTTTGAGTGTCAAATTCATAATGGTTGAGTGACCACAGGAGCGTAGTGTGTAGAGCTAACAAAGGTTTAGAGTGATCAAATATTGTAAAATAATTTTACGCCCGAACGATTTGACTATAAATTAACAAATATTGATGACCACACTTGCTCTCTGTGTGATAGCAAAACCTGACAACAAGTCCAAGCTGGGACACGTCATTAATTTAATTAATGAAGACACCTGTAATAGGTTCTCAACCTTTTTTAATTCAGTATACGAACCATCCATTTCAATTGGTGGTTCATCGCAGTGCGGAGATTATTCTAAAACCTGTTCTCGCGATAGTAACATTCAGTTTACTGCCGATGAAATATGTAATGCACTAAGAGCATTAGATCTATCTAAAGGCCCGGGACCAGATGATCTACCAGTTGTGTTTATTAAACAGACCGCCGCTAATCTGTGTGTGCCATTACAAATTATTTTTAATTTATCTATTTCACAAGGAGCCTTTCCCCAAGCATGGAAAATCGCAAACATAACTCTTGTTCACAAGTCGGGACCTACCTAAACATGATATTTAGAATTATCGTCCTATATCAATATTATCGGTTTTATCAACGCTTTTTGAGAGACTTGTTCTTGATAAAGTTTATCCTCTACTACATAATAACATAATTCCACAATAACATGGATTCGTCAAAAAAGATCAACTACCACTAACCTGATAATAACAGTATGGACTCTCGTATTCAAGTTGATACTATATACACAGACTTCTAAAAAGCCTTTGACAAAGTGGACCATCAATAATTGCTGTTGAGTTAAATTGCCTTTAATGGAATACGTGGCAATCTTATTGAGATGGTTCTCTTCTTACGTTCTTAACAGATCTCAGAAAGTTGTGACAAACGGTTTTAATTCTGCGACCTTAAATGTTACTTCCGGTGTTCATCAGGGATCTATACTAGGTCCACTTTTATGTAATATGTTTATTTACGATGTAGATACGTGTTTTCAAACTTCTAAAGTATTACTATTGGCAGACGATCTAAAACATTTTAGGCCGATTATTAATTTATGCGATTGTTTCCTTTTGCAGAAAGATTTAAATCGATTCTCTACACATTTTAGTTTTCCGTTCTATACCATAACATTGTAAATAAAAAATTGTTGTAATAATAAGCAACTTTTGGAAAACAAACTAGAACTGTCGAGTATTTAACGGAACGTTACTATCAAACCATCGCATCACATCAATTTTACCCCTAAGTTTGTTTCGCCATTTCTTCTTAGGAGTTGTCAGATAGGATTTTTTATCATCATGATAATCAGTCTATAATATTACTACTGCTGGGACTCAGAGCTCCTCTCTTTGAGAGGGACCTAGTGCGGGTTGGTAGATGCCACATGTCTTCGAAATGTTGGCTCCAGGACATTCTGCTAAAAGTGATCCCGATATCTTAATGACAGAATAAACAATTTTATTTCAAACCAGGAACTTTCCTTTCGATAACTATACCGTATCCACAAGATACCAATTTGTTGCACCAGTCATAACCATATTATTATCATTAAATTAAAATTATTATCTGTCCAGTGCTCAGTATCCTGTGGCGAAGGTGTCCAGGTTCGTGGCGTGGAGTGTACACCCTCGGGAGGTGGATGCGACCCAGCCTCCAGACCAGAGATATCACGACCCTGTTCTACTGGTATCAGCTGTCCAGCGTATAGGGAATCTGATGAACCAGAGGTAAGATTCTTTCGTAAATTAAGCTTATCGTCTGTGGTAATGTAAGGTCTTATGTAATTGCCAACGGTAAATGGAGCATTGAGTCACTTCATTGAATCTTTTCGATTTATTTGCTGTGTTCTATCATGATGGAGAACTCGATTAAGACTTCACGAGCAGTGATTGCAAGGACTTTAAGTTCGTCATAACAATTATAAGCTATGTCGTAGTTTCAACAGGACCTCAATTGTGTAAAACATTTTCAATCACAATACGAACGATTTTGGATAAAGTTATTCCTTGCTTCTTATGTTTGAAAGTTATTTCAGCTTTACAACGTAAATAACGCAATTAATGATGTTGGATTGTTAAACTGCCCCTTATAAGTGTGGTATGCAATTACAACGTTGATTTTCATGTAAAATAATTTCAGTTACTCGTAAACCATTTTATAGATTGTATTTTTCATTTAAAGTTGCCCTCGTATCTACAAAAGCTAAGGCCATCTCCTGACTAGACCAGAAACATTGTAAAAATTAACTTGTATTTAAAATATAACTCACAGTTATACCAACAGGATGAAATAGAAGATCTTCTACCTGGAGTAGTCTACCACACTCAACCGTTGATACAGCCGTACCCAATGCCCCAGGCGAAAGCAGAGCGTCTGATTGGAGAACCTGATGTCCCGGTAGAGGCCACGTAAGTAATGTTGAGTTAAGTAGATTTGTATAGTGTGGAGGCAATTATTAAGGTCTAAATCAGCAATCAATTGAAAATCAATCTTGTTGAAGACGAATCAGATGTTAGTTTTGAATATTAGTATGTTATTATACTAGTAGATGATAATTATGCCTTAAAGTGAAGAATTCGGTTTAGTTTAAATTTAGTCAAAATCATCAATCAATTGAAAATCAATCTTGTTGAAACGAAACAGATATCATTTTGGAATATATGTATATACATAGTTATACTAGTTGATGATAAGTTTTAAAATGATGAATTCGAAATAAAATATAAATGTGTAGAAAATATTGGAATAACTTGTACATTTCAATCAGTGTATAAAAATTAGAATGAAATAAATCTTGAAAGCGGCTATTAAAAGTTTTCTATGCCGTGCAGAGAAAATCTTATGTTCATTTATAACTTTTGATCAAAAGTCTGACATATACATTTGAATGCCTTATTTCTTCAAGCAAGATATTTGAGGACTTGAAGTTTTCAAATACAATTAAAAGACTTTGATTTTATAATCAGTTCAATAGTAGTTGAAGTAACTACTTCTAAATTATTAATAAGATATTTCTAGATTTTCGTTAATACATAAATTCCTTTCAATTATATACATTTTCCTGAATGAATCAGACTACAAATATAACATTTACGAAATCGTACGTAACTTACTTGAATAAACAAAAGATTAGCAAAATCTATTCAGTTCTAAAGTTTTACCCGTGGAAAATGCGTTAGAAAAGTAACACAAAGTTCTAAATATATGATCTTAGTTCAATTATGTGAGTTCCGACAATTCTAGCTTCGGGTTTGTGTTGAGAGATCCTTACAAGTTTGTCTTCATAACAATTTAAGTTTTCAACAATGCTAACATTAGCATAAAGATTGTCGTCCAATTTTTCTTTCCTTCGAAAAAAGCTAAGGAATTCTCTAAAGAATATAGAATATATCAGAAAGGTTAGGTCGTATTTAAGGGTGTGATGCAGACCATCAAACTGAACAACTGTCTCCATGGAACCAACATCGTAACCGCGAAGAAAACATCAACTGTCCTATAATAGAGGAATGAGGATCAGGGTGTAAAGTTCACTCAGCCGCCCGGAGGATGCTCTGACCAGATGAGTGTCGTGTCTGATGGGCAACTGCCTGTTGATGTCGGGACGTTATATATAATATGCTGTTTGCGCGGTAAACTCTGCTTCCGCGATGCAGGATTTCGCGTGATGTCGGTGTGATGCGTAATTCGCATGTGGCGATGTAGATGCCGCCACAGTTCCATACAAACTTTAAATACCTACTCGACCTAAATGGGGATTATGTTTTCGCGCTTACAATGTTGATCCCATTGAGAAAATTGTTCCGTTTGGTGGTCAGTACCACAGCCCACCTTTCTGATATAATTATTATGTTGTATATTTTGTTGTCATATTCTTTGGTTATATCATCAGCTGTAACTACATCTGCCTCCACACTATTAGAATTATCTAGTTTTTATCAGACCTTTTCAAAAACGTCCATTTTCTTAACAACGTCTAACGCAGCATGTGTCATTATAATATCAATTTTATTCCCAATGATATTAAGATCAATATTCTCTGATTTCATTGCTCAATATCCAAGCTCAGAGTATTTTGTTGTTGTCTTTTCAGCAATTACAAAATATTCTTTGCGTGTGGCTGGTTGTATGTAAGGTATTGTACCTAAAACAAAAGTTTTTAAGGTTTCACTTCAAACATCTACACATTTTTAACAAGGAATGACATTACCCGTCCCTTCAACGAATCCTGTTGCAGTAGTCTTGATTTTTGGCTTGTGTGGTTCGAAAACGTCTTTAATTTCGATGTTCATGAATTATTAACTAACTCTACAACTTTGAAGAGCTGAGTACAAAATGCAGAAGCTGCGAGATTTAGAAAATAGCATTAGAGAAAAAATAAATTAAAGAATTTAAACTGTAATATCCTTCTGATGTTATATTATCTTTTATTCGTACGGTCATAAAATGATTGCGCGGATGCTGCCAATTTTAAAAATATGGGTAAATACGTATAGCATTTTCCAGAAACAAAATGATATTTCAAAGCTCACCTCACCCAGTGCTTAAATTAAAGACGATTTTTGATAAATGTTATATTTTTTGTTTCCTAGTGTTCGTGTTAGAACCCACCTTGAGTGTTTATGGAAACCTGACCCTTCCTGGGATGTCTAGATTTTATAGCAATAATAATTGATTTTAAGAATCGGGATGTTACGGTTCATGAAGATAAAAGAGAAAGGTAAAGAGAACAGAGAGAGATAAAAAAGAGATAGATATATTTAAAATGAAGATTAAGGACTTCAGTTCACTCAAGCAAACTTGAACGATTATTCCAGTATGGATATCTAATGAACCGGAAATATTAAAATAAAATATTCCGAACAATCTTTCTGGAAAGATTTCTGAATCGTATCAATTAAGGTTACCAAGTTTTACTGTTCTGCCTACGATTACAAGGGCTTACATAGTGAAAAGGTAGGTGGAACCTTTAAATTGTGATCGTTGATCTTACGATCAGTCTGACAACCAGTGTTACTAAAGGGTATCGTATTACCAGTACCTGGGTTGTGGAGGTCAGATGGCCAATAACACTTTGTCCGACCCGGGAATCGAACCCAGGACCGGTCACAACCACTTGCAATCGCTTGCAACCACGAGACTAACGGGGTATATGTATGCAAAGTACAATACTGCTATATGAGGTGGTGGAAGGCCCCCGATGTGAAGATGATTGCTGAAAATAAATACTTTAAACTTAGATCCACTGCTGTTCGGCACCGTACAATGTTTGAGTGTTATGTATTTAAGTATGTAAATAAATATTCACTATAACTGTATTATGTCTATCTAAAGCTGTGTGTGTAGCCGTGTCTCCTGCGGGTGTTTTTTTGAAACATTACACAAAAACGTCAAAACAAAGAGGCGTGGGCCACACACATTTGTGTATGAAAACACGATGTTTTTGTTTTCCGAGCTTTATGGAAAACATTTCCCCCGCGGGGGAAGAGGGGAAGGGTTTGTTTCATTTTCAACCGCCACGCGCACCGCGCACATCTAGCATTTTGAAAGCTGACACAGGTTTTGAGGTTACATTGTCTTGTGAATAGATGACACTACTCTACAAATATTTTTAATACGCAGGAGACAAATTGTGTATGAAAACAAATTTTCATGTGTAAGGTTTTTTGAGTAGGTAATGTTTCGAAAAAACACGTGCAGGAGACACGGCTTTAGCTATCAATGTTTGTAAATACAATGCACACACCAAGTCCGCGTCGGCATGATTCGGCACAGAGGGCGGAAAAATTTAATGTATGTTTTGCCACCCGGCTAGTTGGCTGTGCTGAATCATGCCGACCCGAACATATGTAGCACACGTTAGGTATGATTATATAAAGGTAAACTAATTTTATAAAACCAGAATGAGATTCTGTTTAAGGTGTACTAATAAAGGAAGAAAAAAAATGCGTTTATTGGCACTATAGTAAAAAAAGCAACATGCTAAGAATAATACAATGCTAAGTTTTGATGTTATTAAATTAAACCCTGAGATTCCAATGTCTTAAATGGTCATAATGTCCAATGAGAAGTGTACAGAGGTGTTTCTTAACCGTTCTTCTACATAGGAACCTACTACGCTTTAGAATAGGCAAATAGCGTCATGATTCTGACTAGCCGACTCATTGACAATTTTATTCAAAGGTGCAAATGGTTTAATTGAAATAAATGCTTTTTTGCAGCCGAGTATACATATAATAATCTTGAAATTTATTATTAAATGGGAATTATTTAACTGAAAGAAAAAAAAACATATTGAATATTTATTGAAATTGTAACATTTAAAAATTACGCATAATCTTATTAATATCGCAGATATTATATAAAAAGCCTCAGTAGATCACCAGAAAAACAGTACAAAATAAGAAAACATATGTGTTTGGCACTGCTTCGAAGCACGTAGCAATATAAGAAAAAACATCCCAAGCCGATGGCAGATATGAAGAAACCTTATTATAAAACCGACTCACATAAAATCCGTAACATCCCTTCTGTAAATATTAAAAGAAACACACTACACAGAGGAACCTTTCTTCAAACTACCAACTCAACTATTGATGAACCAATTTGTATGCACAGTATATTTCAATTCACACCAACCCCGAACCATTGCACACATCATCTCAACTTTACTCTGCTCTGATTTCTATTTTTCTACTCTATGCACTGCACATAAGATTTATATTTCCTTGCACATAATATAATACACGAACCGTTTGTCTTGCAACGTTTCCTTGCTTACACTTTTACCAATTGGCACAAACATTTAACACAAAATTGATACACACAAGTTGATTTTTCCAAATACTTTTTAACTGTGGTCGAATTTGCAGGTATTGGGTGATTTAAATCATTTTAACACTGGTGCATACTTCTACATATACCAGCCCGAAATTATGTAGGATCTCTAGCTGCCCTTAGCACCTCGCATGTCGACCTATAATGACCCCGTGTGAATCTACAATAGATAGAATAGATTTTTTCCTTTTCAATTCTGGGCGACTTTCGTAGGTTTGGGCTGTTTCTGGCACAGTAATTTAGAGTTTGTAAGAGTTTAATATTATAATACCTTACCGTTTAAGTCGAAGGTATAAATTTAATTAACTTCTTAATATAAATATCAAATAACTTGTAAAGCAATTACATTTTCATCAAGGTATTTTTGTATTCAACCTTTAACTGAAATTCATTTGTATATTCACGATTGCCTTAATTTACTTTTTAGAGATAAAAAGAACTTACCGTTTAAAAATTAAATAAGTAAATTAATTATTTTCTTTGCGTTACGTAACAACAAATAACATTCAACAAGAAAAACTCGTACAAATCCAAATTACTCTGCCAACTCGAAAGATTAAAAAATCTTTACGTCAACTAACAAAATATTTTTTTTTCAAACAGCTACATCAAAGATGATGACTGGGGTCCCTGCAGTGTGACGTGCGGAGAAGGTTGGAGGAAGAAAGAGGTCCATTGCAAAATATTCCTGGAGTTCAGTCGAACTATTGCGAAGCTGCCTGACAGTAAATGCTTGGGACCTAAACCTACTGAGGATACTGAGCGATGTGTCATGGAACCTTGTTCTATGGCTTATGGGACTTCATTTGGAGATTCTAGTGTGCCATCTTATAGTGGTGGTGATAGGTGAGTAATTAATGATAGATCAACAGTAGTTAATAATGATTCATCAAGAAATCTGCTCAATTAAAAGATGATTAAATTTTCAATAAATATTTGCATCAAATCTAATGCATGATCCATTGTAACACATCCCATTCATCATCCATCGTACGTCATTTCATCGTTCCATTGTTAGTATAATTATTTTCGTCTCATTTGCTATGAAATTTAACCAAATAGGAACAATTCATTTTATTTTGCCTACTAACATCATCGCTACATTAACCTATTTCTTAACATCTCATCAGCATCATTATTCTCATCATTTTCATTTTTTTCATAGGTTATTATTTCCACTATCTGGATTTAAATTAAAAAAAGTACAATTAAGAAAACAAACACATAAATTCAATTATTTAATTTCTCCAAAAGCTTATCCAGTACTCCATTCCCAACTGACTCTTTAACTACATCATTCACTCTAAACTTCAATAGTTCATTCTCTTCTGGATACTCCGGTAGATTCATACTTAGGTCTATTCTCGAACCTTTCAATATAGAATCATCTTCAGCATCCATTGTCACAATCCTTAGCTCTATCATAGCTATCAATAAACCATATGGTTTAAATTCTTCTATATCTGCATTGAAATCCTCTTTTTTGTAAACAGTCTCTGCCATTATGTCGAATTTGTTTAAGAAAACTTTCAAGTTGTCATAGTATATGATCTTGAGGAGATCTAAATGTTCAGATCTGAACGCTGAATCAGTGCATATGTATAGAAAGTACATAATGTCTGTGACTGGATTCGCGTACCTCATTGCTTGGAAGTCTATGAAGCATACTTTTCCGGTCTGTAAACAAAATAATACATTTGAACGATTTTTAGAATGAATCACGTCTCTTTGGCAAGCTTAAGTTTTGATATTAATATATCAGGCGCAAGGACAAAATGAAGTGGCTTGTTTAGATTGCATGCAATAATATAAAAAGGAGATTGTAAATATACTATTTCAAATTGAATTTCTTAATTGGATTAACGTTAATTACTCGCTTCATGTATTTTTATGAACTAGTAAACTGGGGCTAGATTAAATCGTAATACGTCTTTAAGTGAAGTACTTATAGACTTAAAAATAACATATTATAATATAATCTACAAACCCAAGCCCTAGGTAATAATTAACTAGCTGATAAATTTAAAAAAACCTAACAAAAATAAAACAAAATCGTGATGTGTGGTACACCAGGATTTAAACTGTTTCAAACCTTAATACCATAATCTTAAGGTACAATTCAAATCGAGTGCCACTGAATTAGTTTTATAACGTTTTGTATTGTTAGCTAGTTTCAAATTAGCTACAGTATACTCACCTCATGTTTGAACAGCATATTGTTGACCCAACAGTCTCCGTGGCATAAAACATTAGTTTTACTTGGTTTTGTATACTTTTGCAACAGGTCCAAAAGCTTGACATCTATTGTCTCTAGTCTTTTCTTGGCACCTTCATCAGTAATCTGTCTTAAAGACATCTCAAATGATTCAAAGAAATAGTTCCTCAATTTAGTTTTATTCAAAAAGTCATTCTGGTACAAAAGATCGTGAAACTCAGGTGTGATTTCATCGAATCTTGCTGGATCTTTAGTTTGAAACACGAACGATAAAGCATGGAATTTAGCTAATTCACCAAGTACCACGCCAATTTCTTTAATTCCCAAGTTCTCATATTTGGCCAGTTGGCCATCGATTTCAAATCCCTTTGTCATCAAATCGTCCAGAATGATTATATCGTTGGAACTTCCTGTGTTTGAAAATAAACAATCAGACAATTGCAGTCTTTCGTGTTCATACAAAACATTTTGTAAGTCCTTGAACTTGCTTATCACTTTGTTGTACGCGATCACTTCTCTTTCATGCAGTTTGTGGAACAAAACTTGTCTTTCCGTATTCAATAAAGTCTTAACAATAACACTGATATTATTTTCATCACTATCTGTCTCCCTTATCTCCACTCGAAACACATTTGCTATATAGTTCGCTTTTTTTCCACTTATACAATCCACGTTATACTCGAAATCTTGAATGCCTTTAGCCAGAGCAATCTCTTTGATAGAACTGTGTAGTTCTAGAGAGTTGAAATCATCTGGTTCACTTAGATGGACTTCTAAAGACATTTTCACTGTCACTAGTTCCGCTATCACTGACTGTTCATTGAGTATTAATCATGCGATAACTTCCATATCGTCTGATATTCCAATATCAATACGTAAATATTTGTTTAGATTACGTTTCGCGATACGTTTTTTTAATGTTAACTATATTGCTATCGGATGCAAAAAAAAAAATAGTCGGGGTTCAGTGACTTTTTTTGTCTAAATTGCGAAACTGAAATCAACTCCTAGAACTAGGTACCTATATATTATTCCTTTGGTTTTTTTTAAATTATGCAGGGTCAAATAAAATTAGCTAGCGAAACTCCACATAGGTGACGATAAAAAAAATATTTCATAAACTTATAATTTCTATTAACTACACTGCAAACGGCCGATGACACCGTAGTCAGCTGTAGTTACTTGAAATAAAGAGCTTAGAATTTGTTATTTTTGTTTGTGTGCTCATCATTAGAAATCGATCCCCATCACGTCTGGGCAGTTTTGCTAGCCAATTTAATTTGACCTTGTGTATGTAGTATATCTAAATAAATAGTCAATCTTCTGTAAGTTCTTCTGTATGATAACGATCGTCGTTTGTTTTCAACAGCAGATTACTTACATTTGGAACTTCGAGTAACATCAGGGTGGCACCAGGATCTCCAGGGAAGTCTTACTCCTGGAAGGAAAAGGGATACACGAGCTGCAGCGCCTCTTGTCTTAGCGGAGTTCAGGTAAAGGAGTCTTGTTATAAAAGTACTGAGTCTTGCTATTACTTCGCTGCGTTAACAATTTATATCCATACTAATATTGTAAATACGAAGGTAGCTCTGTCTGTATGTAGGATAACTGGTCAGGCCAAAGTTACTGAACCGATTTTTATAAAATTTTACTGATTTGGAGAAGGACATAGGCTACCTTTCATTCTGGATCACAGGCGAAATCGCAGGCAATAGCAAATGATTAATATATAGATTTACTTATTATGTGCGATAATATTATAATTTATCTATAAAGTCTAGGTCAAATGTCAATTGCTCAGTATCTAGTCGTTAAAGACATCATATCATTATGGAAATTCAATTTTACGCGTTCTAACTTCTTGTGTGATGCTCACGTGTTTTGAGGTCAGCTCCCAGTCAACCCAGTGCATTTCTTCGCGATAAAAGGCTTACATAAGAATCTATGATCTAGTTGCTGTATCAGAATAAATAAATGTGCGGTCAAGGAAATTAATTGTCAAGCAAATTGACTACCAACTTAAAGAAATTGTCCCTATGTTCAAATCACAACTATCATTATTTGACAGTTGAATGAAATGGCTCTAACACCACCAATTGAGGAAGGGCATCAATTTGCTTAGCAATTCATTTCCACGACTATATTCGTGGATCTTTTGTCTTCGAGCGTATAACGTCATGAAATTTATTTTACAGGAGCTCATCATCCAATGCGTAAGAGACGAAGATGGGAAGAATGCATCTCCATACATGTGTGACCCGCTCACTAAACCTGAGAACAGGGTCAGAACTTGCAACGATCATCCTTGTCCACCCAGGTATGTTATAAGTACACAATTCTTTAATATAACTTAACATAACATAACGCGTTTTGTCCCCGAAGGATAAGGAAGAAGTACCTACCTCGTACCTGAAGTATGTATACCCACATTTCGCCAGTTATGTTTAAGGCCCATGTATATGCTCCCATAGGGAGCGAGTCTGTTGGCATCAATCGGACACGAATCTAGACCAGCACCCTAATTGCGTAACACACGATCAATCGGAATCGGTTTCATTTTGACAGTTCAACAACATTCATTGCGTTATTTACGTGTTGAGCAGACAAATTTTTCGAACTTATGAAGCAATGGATTACCAATTTGCTTCAAAATGATTCAGATTCCGATTGATTGTGTGTTACGCAATTGGGGTGCCGGACTGCTACGCCCTCGTTTTTACTACGTTGCCTACATTTCTTAAAATGTAACTTAGTAAAAACAAGGCAGTAAAAACCTACTAATCAGAAGACAAAAAATATGTAGTATAATAAAGTAGTAGTGACACCATTTATAACTCAAGAATGGCTGGACCAATTTTGATCTTTGATTTCTTGGATTTGTCTCCCCGAATCGCAGAATTACTATTTAATTTCCAAGGAACGTTTATATTATTATATGCAACCAGTTTTTCTCATTCTAAGTGAATAATTGTATTCTGTTTTTGAGAAATAAATGTCTTATACCATATTTAAACGTGGGAAAGCTTCACGAAAAAATAATAATGAAGATAATTCATTTTCTCGTACATTTTGTATGGAAGTGCTTGTGGCCCAGTATTAACAGCCGCACGGGTCGATCGATCTGGTTAAGATACGCTTGTCGCGGTTGTTCCATGGATGGGAGACCATCATTAGATACCAAAAGCCCCTCCGTGCCTCGGAAAGCACGTTAAAAGTTTCTCCTGGCTGCCATTCGTGGATCTTAGACAGTCGTTACGGGTTGCCAGAAGCCTGAAAGTCTGACAACCAGTCTTACCAAGGGGTATCGTATTACTCAATAACTGGGTTGTGGAGGTCAGATAGGCAGTCGCTCCAAGTATAATACTGGTATTTAGCTGCATCCGCTTAGACTGGAAGCCGATCCCAACATAGTTGGGGAAAAGCTAGGCAGACGATGATGATTTTGTATGGAACGGATTTTTTGATAATATCTCGAGGATGGTTTGACTGACTTCATTTATTGATTCTGAGGCGGTACGAAGTTCGCCATTTAGCTATTTGTTACTAAGACATTCACAAGGCAACACAGTACCTTTTTGTTATATTTTCAGAATTTTTCCTCCCCTTCCACGTGCCAAATTTCCTCTATGACACAACAATGTAAATATTTATTCGAATGATCATCAAAATGGGTCTTGTATTTTTGTTTTTTCAGTAGTATTTCTTATAAACAATCGTAATGAAGTGTATTTTTCAACAAATACAGAAAGAAAAACAATCTTCCGTTAAAATGTGTTTGTCCTTTACTTCCACGTGTATCAAATTATCTAGCGATTAGTATGTTACTACCACCATTTCCGTTTCCCTTTCTTTTATCTGTGGGGGGGGGGGAAGTGAGCTGTCAATAATGTCAATCCCTAGCATCAGCCCCTCTATTCTGTAAAAATCTCACCGTGAAAACTTAGGTGAAGTGAGCTGTCATTCCACCGGATGTGAGGGATTGACACTACTTACAGCTCACTTCAGGCGGCTTCAGTCAACTAATTTTGCATGGTGAGATTTTACAATAAAAGTTTGGTCTTTAGGACGAATTCAACCCGGTTCATATCTACGTAAATTTACGTAGATTTAAAGCGGTTCTAATGACAGCTCACTTCAAGCTCAATTGACCTAAGTTTTCACGGTGAGATTTTTAGAAACCCTGAACATCATTCTCAAAACACCATAAATAGGTACCCTTATAACAATCCACAATCAAGATCAGGTAACATAACAGGCTGCACTACAACGGCACTCTCAAAGCGACACACACACAAAGCGTGCTACCGGACTCCAGTTGAAACTGAACTAATCCTGATATGTCCTTTGTCAGGTGGAATTTCACTGAATTCTCGCAGTGCACCAAGTCGTGCGGCATCGGCATTCAGACGCGAGAGGTCACCTGTATACATGAGGTAAGATTACTGGCCATTCATGCAGTGTGTGTATCAGAAGGCCAATTTTCGTAATTTAAAACGATCAAAATCTAGTCGCAGTTTCATCTCGGCGACAAACAAAAATGTCAAAAACATGACAAAAATGTTGGGAAATTAAAGGTATTTTTGACAGAATGAGACTGAGATCAGACTATGAACGTATCTGATTTGAGAATTTGAAGTTCAGAACTTGTCAAACTATAATTTAATTAGTTTTTGAAATTATGATATTTATGTAAATAATAATAAGAAACCACATCTTTTCGTGAACCATTTTAACTTTCTACAGTAAAGTTTAAATAAAGCTACTGATTAGATTAATCGAGACGGAACATTTGGAAACGAAATGGCCGTAATGGGTGTTTTTTTTTGGTAAACTTTCATGAAAGATACAATTGCACTACGTATTCAGTTTAATTTTCCTCAAAAAGTTTTGCTAGGCAAGATTCTCATCACAACACAGGTTTAACTAGGTAAGATTCTAGATCACAGAAAATGGCGAAGGAAAACATCGTGACGAAACCGGAATGTCCTAGAACCAAAACATTCTAAGACAAGTGGCTACCAACCCGCACTGGGCCCGCGTGGTGGATTACGGCCATTCCTTCTCACAGAGAGGAGGCCTGTGTCCTACCACTGGTAACATTATCAGCTGATTATGCTAGCGCCAATTACCCATTATAATAACCCCTTTATCCTCAGGTAACCCGAGGCGGTACAAACACGGTGGTGGTACCGAACAGCATGTGTCCGCAGCCACCCCCGCCCGACCGACAGTACTGCAACGTGCTGGACTGTCCCGTCAGGTGGCACTCCGGAGAGTGGTCCAAGTGCTCCAAGACTTGCGGAGGAGGAATAAAGCAAAGGGAGGTTCGTAATTATTATCAAAAAGGTAAAAAGGGCCAAATTGTTTTTATTCTAATGCAATAATGTAGATAGTCGACGATGACTGCGCCTTTAATTAATATTACGTGAAATTGTGGTCAAATAAACGATATTTTTATCTACATGTATACCTAATATAAATTAAAGTCGCTTTTCATGTCTGTCTGTATGACTGCATCGTTCTTCTAAACTACACAACGGATTTTGACGTGCCATCACTAAGACAATTTATTCCTAAAAGTTTCTGTTTATAATGGACTACTGGGGTTGCCTCAATTTTGTGCTGTAGAACAATTGTGTGAGAAACAATAAAAACTTTTTTTTTTTTTTTATATAATACACACCATGACACGCCAGCACATCAAGCATTCTGTCAAATTTCTTTAGTAGATTTTCAACTTTATCGCTAAAGCATAAGGTTCAAAGTTTCACCCGCATAAGCTTCGATCCCGTGGGAATATCGGGATAAAAAGTATCCTATATGTTAGTGTTATAAACCCTCTGTGTGTCAAACATCCAAATCCGTTCAGTAGTTTTTGCGTGAAAGAGTAACAAACATCCATCCATCCATCCATCTATACAAACTTTCACGTTTATAATATTAATTATAATATAGTAGGATCTTTTACCATATCTATTATTTTCTCACACCAGGTGGAGTGTAAGCAGATAATGGCCCAATCCCACGTGGTAGAACGTCCTGCCTCTCTCTGCAGTTCCCCACGTCCAGCCGCCACTAAATCCTGCAACTCAAGACCTTGTCTCTTAGACACGGCTTCACCAGAAATATCACTGGCTAACTCGTCGTATATACAGCATGACCCGAAGAAGAAAAAGGTAAGGACTCTTACTTTTAAACAGAATCTTACAGTTTGAGAAATGATTTACTAACTTTCCTAACGTAGGATCTATTCTTTAGAAATTAAATTCCTGCAATGATTATACAACGAAATATTAAATTCCAGTTTCGTTGTTTAGTTTTAGAGTTCATTGGACTTAATTTGTAGGAACTCCTTGTTGATTTCTTGTCGTGTCCGCCATCTTTATCTTCTCATCTCTATCTTTATTTCTTAGTATTCAAATAATGAAGACTAGTTTAGGTACTTCCAGAAGCACTAACAAGGATTGTAACCTATGCTATTGTACTCAGGTGACAGTGAAGGTAGGAGGTTCAGCAACTATTTTCTATGGCACTCAAGTGAAGATCAAATGCCCAGTGAAAGGGTACAATAGAACCAAGATACAATGGGCAAAGGACCACCAGATCATTAGCAAATCCAAGAAGTATAAGATTTCAAGAAAGGTAAGTTTCTTTCTGAATATTTTAAGGTTTAAATTGTTAGACTTTATCTCTCTGTAAAGCCGTTTTACGAGCGAGTGCAAGTTTCTGTGAGTCAGTGTGATAAAAAAATAAAACAGTTTTTGCAAAGCATTCAAAAATGTGCCAAAGAGTGTTCGCGTGCGGCTCCGAAAGTTTTGGGGCATGCTTATAGAAATGTTAAGTTTTTACGGGGTTTTTACTCTGTTTATGCTTGACATCATTTTTTCGCAAGAGTACTTTAAAATCAAGGCTTACGATAAGTAATATTGTACTGTCAAACTTAAGGAAAACAACATTATTTTTGTTTATATACCAGAACTCTTCTTCTTGTTTATTATTTATCTCCTTTAGGGATGATTTTTCAATCATCTGATAACTTACTGTCAAACGTCAATTTTATTCCTCGAATAAAAGTTATCTGGCAATGGAAAAATCAGCCCTTAGTATATTTTCCCTATAGAGTTTCAACAGGTATATACACCGTGTTCCGGACGATATACATAAACTTCGACCAGATGTTCAGACCATGGAAATAAGCATTTTTCATTATGGACACATTAATGAATTCTTATTTTTTGTTAATTTCCATACAAACTAAATACCTTGACGTAAACCACCCGATATACATGCCTCTTTATCCGAAGCATTTGATAGATTTGTCATTTTAATTGCACTAAGCGGCAACATAGGCCAAATTAAGACCCTTTCTTACTGCATAGCGCAATTAAATATCATTACGATATTAAATACATTGACGGCACGGTTGGCGCAGTGGTTAAGCGATTGACTGCTGCGCTGCGTGTCGCGGGTTCGATTCCCGCACGGAACAAATATTTGTATGACCTACATGTATTTGTTCCGAGTCTGGGTGTTTTTCTATCTATAATATGTATGTATTTACAAAAAAAAATGTATACAAGTAGTTTATCAGCCATCTTGTTACCATAACACAAGCATTAGGTTGCTTAGCTTGGGACAAATGGTGCTGTGTGAAATGTCCAGGGATATTATTGTCCAGGGATATTATTAAAGAAATTACAAATATCTTTGTAACGAAGCCTTTTTAAGTACTACTTCCTCTGTTAGATTTGATTTGTAAAAGCTATAGAAGCCAAATTTTATGGATAACGTGAACACAGTGTATATTTATCGGTTATTTTGAAGCTCTTCTACTAAGCGTGTCCAGAGGGCCTAAACAAATTACGTTATCGCTGTTAGAATGTAACTTTGCCCTCAGGTAGCACTGAATCCATTATCAAAACATATTCTACATTCACTTTTTAATCCAGGGTGCCCTTCGAATCAACTCCCTCTCACTCCGAGACCACGGAGTATACACCTGCGTAGCTGGTAGATCCAGTGCCAACCTGACGCTGCTAGTCAAACCTAGACCAGGAGAGTTTCCATCAAGCGAGGAAATTGAGAGGCACAAGGCTTTAGATGAACCGTCGTCACCACTTTCAGATAGGTAAGATTATTGTTTCAAAATTGATACCGATGATGATGATTGAAATGATACAGCTTTGACTGATATACCTTTATCAACAGCAGGGCAGACGGTCGATATAGGGCAATGATTGGAGGCACTTCTGATGATCAATCACATGAACAGCGTCCGGGGGACTCCAGGAAGAATTATAAGAATAGACAGAAAGGTAAGCTAACGATACAGCAAATCTTAAACTTTAAATAGGGTACATGCCTGGGTAAAAAAATAATAATTATATTTAGTCCGTCAGTTAGATTATCGAAACATAATGGACACGTATTTTTTGTCAATCAAACAAAAAATGGCAAAGATAAAGCGCGTCCAAATTTAGGAGTGGGAGGTCGTGACGTCACGCCATGCTAAAAAGTGTAGCAAGGTGTGACGTCACGCGGAACTTTAACGGGCGATATCTTCATCATTTTTTTTATAATTGACAAAAGAAAAAATATGGTTCCAATATTTTTTGATAATCTAACTGACGGACTAATTAGATTTTTTAGGCATCTAGCCTATTATAATCATCTGTAGTAAGCTTCTTTTTTTATTGCTAAATGGGCCTGCTCTTAATCTCGATCACGCCTGATGGAAAGCGATGGATGAGGTATAAATGATCAAACGAGTGTGCCCAGAAGATTCCTGTTCATTGATGAGTACTTTAAATGCGACATAAAACATGTAAAAATAGTCACGAAAGAAATAAAACTGTTAAATGAGATCGTATTAAAACTGCCGTGAAGGCTTAGACGTCACTTCGATTATATATTTTATTATATTTATAAACATAATAAATTAACTAAGACAAAAAAACGTATTTTTTTAGTTTATTTGTTAACAACTAAAATTGTAAGTTTATTACAAATTCGATGCGCATTAAATTCGTTTTCCCTAAAATGTGTATTGTTCAACAAAATACCGCAGTACTGACCTGCAACTAAAATTACAACTTTTCCAGCAAATTCATTAAGAGCCGACACTGCGGTGCTTCTCGAGTGGCCTGCAAACACTAGATAAATTTCGAATTAAAGTCTTAATTTTTCGTACATTTGAAAATTTTAAAGCCCTGTTTAAAAATTGTTAACCTATTTCCTAATTTGCTTGCTTGCAGTTTGAATAAAAATATTTTGTATACTTCTGCTATCCTTAGTTTATTTTCAATGTTGAATTTGCCAATTTAAACAAAAAAGTAAGTAAGCATTAAAAATATTTTCACGTTTTAATGTTTATCTAAAAGTTTTATTATTTTCATAGCTATTTGAACATCTTAAAAGCCCATTTTAGCTATACATAAAAATTAATGATCAAAAAGAAACAGATACTTTTTAATTAAATTGGGATAGATCAAGCAATACAATGTTGATGATACATTTTCGTTAAGTTTTTATCGTAATAACAGTTACAATATAATTATTAGCAATTAAAAATCATGTTCCTTTACAAGTAAGCATCACCTTTGTATGTATTTTTCTGTTCCTTTCGTGTTGTCTGTTTCTATGTGTGTGCATAAATCTATACTAATATTTTAAAGAGGTAAAATTTGTTTGTTAATTTGTATGTGGGGGGGGGGAGTAATCTCCGGAACCACGAGTCGGGTTTGAAAAATTAATTATGCATTTGATAACTCAATTCTTGAGAAAAGCAGGCGTGATATATCAGGCTAGAAAAAGTCAGAATAATCGCTATGTGAAAACGAAGTACGCGGGCAAGCGATGCGATACGAAGAGGTGGGTCGGGGAACAACAAATTTGACGCCGAAGAAGTTGTGGGCAGAAGTTAGTGGTTAAATAAATAAATGTGTTACGTCATATTTTAACAGGAAAAATGGACAAGGTCCGAGACGCCCTCTACGGCAACACAGCAACTACAAGCACGAAAGCGTCACCGAGCTTCAACTCACAAGAACGAGACATGTACGATGAACACGAGGTAAGGTCACGAAGATTCTATTCTAATCGAAGACTTCTAAGAACATTGTGTTGATAAATTGTCTGAGAAACTCAACTAATAATAAATATCTTAGTACAATAATCCGGTTCAAAAATACTGAGAAATATTGTCTCTAATTACTAATAAATTGCCAAGCCTGTCTCTGAATTCAATTTTAAATATTGAGGTGAAATGAAAGTCATTTAAACTCAACTAACTATGGTAATTAACAGTCTAAAGTTCTTCGAATAGTACGAAAATGCTAACAAACATTATTTATCTTTCAAAAACAAAGTATTAAAAAAAATCAAATATAACCGAAAACGTAGATCATGAAACGGACTTTCCATCTGCTACTAATGATCACACAACATCGTTTTCTAACAACGTTCAACCCAAAATCAGTAATTTATAATCACAAACCGATAATCTTCGGCCGGTCTCTATAGCGTAATGACAGTAATAAAATTTACAACCGATTTTACGACTGACATAAAGTTGTTATATCTAAAGGATGTTGTTGCAAGATGACTTACTTATCGTACGCATAAATTCGTCATAATAATGTTTTACGGTTGCTGTATAAAGCACTTTGTTACCTGAGATATTGTCTTAATCCTTACGATGTTTTGGAAAAGATTATTTGTCAATCATCATTTTAGTAGCGTCGAACATTTACATTATCTCTTTAACTGTCTTCACTAATCTTTGCTCATAAAACAGGCATCGTCCCTTTACTTTTACCAACGTTATCATCATTGTGTATATTCAAAGTGCCGACATCCTCTACGTTATTTGACATACCCAGTACATCACTCTCAAAAGACAATTTGTCAACACATGCCTAAGCTTAACCTAACAAAACTTGCCCGCACGCTGCTTGGAACGTTCTGTATTGAAGAAGAGTGCCGTCTCCTCCCAGATGTTACCGCCCAAAAGAAGCAGTGCATCCAGGGTACTGCCTTGCCTGCATTACATAGTTATGCAGCTTCAGGTGAGAAGTTCCCAAAACTGAGGGTAGATGGACATTGGGGTGGCATGCATTGCATGTTTCTCATTATTTTGATTTCATCTTTGGTGATTTTCTTTGAATTTTTGACATAATTTTAGGTTTTTGTAGAGGAGAATACGTTTTTGTAACCTTGTAGTGGGTAACCTCAATTATGTAATTTTTTTCTTAGACAATAAACCAAGTAATATGGAAAATTTTTAGTAGTGCCAGTGTTAAACTGTTGTTAAACTTTCTTCATTCCGACTATTTGGTTAGCTCAGATGATATCATACAGGTATTAATACTAAACATTTAGATTAGATAGAAAGAAAATAATGCATGAGCAAAACAATGCTTCCCACATTGTTTTGCTCATGCATCATTTTCTTTTTTCTTCATGATTTTGGACTAAATAATTCACATAGATCGTACTAGTATTAACGATATACCTATTACTAACCCGAAACATACATTTAACTTAATGTGTAAATATAGTTCATCTAAATAACCGGTTTAATTTTCTCGAAAATTTTTTATATTATTAATTAACTTGCAACTAAAAAACTCATTTCCACAACTTAGAACATTTTTAATTGATATGTTCAGATGTTTTGGAATTTCCAGACTGGAAACTCGAGGGGCCAAAGGACTGTGGACTCTATTATCATGTACCAAAACTACGGGGCTCCTACGAAATCACATTTTTTCAATCTGGACGACAAACAGTTAGTTTTCCCTGAAGATGATGACTCTGATATCATTATTGTAAATGAAGATTACAATAGAAATGTTATTAGAAATGTTCCTGTTGAGAATTTTCAAGATTTGGATGAAACCACTACGGAACACAGGTAAGTTTCCCATCCATTTTACATCATTTGTTGTGTAAAAGATGATGAACACACTTAAAATTACCATGCTATTGATACTGTATTTATTGTATAATGTGTAAATGGCACACCACTGTGTAATACTGTCTCTCCTTTTCCCTTTAATTCATCCAAAGGTAATCTGTAAAAGATCGCTTTTAGCAATAAGACCGCTCATTGTGTCACCCTATGTATAATTTCTACACTTACATATATCTGTAATTTTATGTGTACTGTACATAAAAAAGAGTATTCTATCAACCTATATAAGCCGGCAATCTTGAATATTACAATAATGAACTTTGTGAAGATGAAGATGAGGCAAATATTATAAGACAGACCATTCAGGCAAATGTTGAGTAGGACCATTATCCACGAGAAAAGTATAATAAGAACAATATATGCCTCTAGGTTTGAAGCTCTGGATGCTCACGAGTACGTTTGGATGACAACGGAATGGTCTCCATGCAGTGCTCTCTGTGGAAAAACAGGCCATCAGATAAGAGGAGCTGTTTGCCAGGTTTGTCACTGATCTGTGTGATTCTTGTCTTATGCTGACGAATATTATTGATTCATTTATTAATTATTGAGAAAATCTTAGTTGAAAATCTTTTTAAATTTTTCTTTTTTAGTACCTATTTTCATTCATTGTGTTGTTGTGTATTGGATAGAGCAATGTTAATCGATTTGACTTCTGATTCATGATGTTTGCACGAAATCTTACTGATTTATTCTGTTTGATTCCTAAACAGCACAAAAAAGACAACAGCACGACTACGGTCGAGACAGAAGAGTGTTTGTCTCGAGGAGGCACGCCTCCCACCGTAGTGCGCGAGTGTGGCGGGGAGAACTGCGCGGAGTGGAGGACTGCGCCTTGGTCCGTGCCCAAGTGTCTTAGCAGTGGAGCTGGTGAGTAACTTAGGGAAATGGTTTTTATTTTAGTTAAGACAGATGAGCGTATGCATAATGTTTAAGGTAGGTGGCAGTAGAACCGAGAACAATTTCAAGACATACAATGCATTGACTGCACTGTTAGATAAGAAACTATACCAGCTGACTTTTTTACTATCTGATCAAAAACGGGGTATAAAATGTGAACGGAGAAAAGCCTGTGGAAAAATAAATCTTATTTTTTACATTAAATCATTTGATTGAAGCCAGCCGACGGACGGCTTCAATCAAAGGATTGAGCGTCGCTTCGAATTAATTAATAATTTCCGATATATTTGTTTTTATTTTTTATTTTAATATGAAAAGTTTACTTCAAATAGTAAAAGTATTTATTAATAGGTAAATTTAATTTTAGGTTAAAAAAAAGATATTTCTGTGCCCATAGGCTTCTACTCCATGCACCTCTTTATCCAGACGGTAAAAAAGTCAGCCGGTATAAGGACGTGCTTAATCGACAAACGTATATATCTAACTGCGCTTTATCTACTTATAGAAACTAAAACAATACCTCTTCTGTTGTATATTAAATAGTTGCAGTATTCAAATCTCTTTAATTTTTCTCTGTCTTCAATGAGTCTCTTGCCATATAATTTCTATCCTCCGTTTCCACAACCAGCCATAGTCCGCCGCCGCGTGGAATGCGTCGCAGAGAATGGCACAACTCTGCTGGAAGCTGCGTGTGATTCCACCACCAGGCCGGAGAAGACGAAGAGGGATGCCAGTCCGTGCAGGGCGGCCTGGGCAGTTGGGCCTTGGAGTAAGGTGAGGCCAGAGTGATATCACCATAGCTAATTACTACACTAGCTGTTAATTTGTAAGGGGATAGACCATTTCCAAAATGAGAAATCGTTGGAAAAAAGCTACAGAGATAATAATGAGAGAACAAAATATCAAAAACGGTAATTTTTTCTCATTGTTTGTCTTATTTGTGTTTAGTATATTCGTGTATTTATATACAACGTGTTTTTTTTATATGGCGTAACTCTAGGGGGTTCTTGTACTCATCATTATGAACAACTTTTACTATGAGACCAAACATGAAAGGCGGCACGCCAAGTGGCACGCTGGCAGGACACGCCATATATTTTATCAGCGGGCCGTGTGGTCCGCTGTGACCCGACGAATTCAAATAGATTTTTTGGTTTTGGCTTGCCCGATACGGAGTCAAAACCAATTGTATCGAATAATGTATTCAAAAACCAACCTATGAAAAAAAAAACGAGGAAAATCGGACTCTATTGCCATGACCATTCAGTTGGTAATTAACTAAGAAAAACCAGTTTCCCAAGACGATATTTATTAATATTTTGCTCAAAAAAATCAGCTTACAAAATTTAAAAAGAATCAAACATTGGATACATCAGACAAAAATATTACTTTAAATGAATTTCTGCGTAGCATTCCGTACAAACACTAGGTTGCGTTGGGTTGGGCATTTCACACAGACAGTATTCACTTTCTTTGTCTTGTTCCTGGCTTCTACGGCTGGTAGACCCTGAGCTCGGTATCTTTCGTAACAGTGAATGCATCTTCGGCGAACTAGTCTTCGTCTATGATCATATCGTATAGTATCGTATAGTAAGTAGTAAGTAAATATCAAGCTTGCATTGTATTCCCCGACTATTCAGGTCAGAGGTTCAGAGATTAACACCCTCATTTCGCTAGTTATGTTTACAACCAACGGAAAAAAGAGCTTGCAAGTCCAGGCATCTAGTTTGGTCTGTATTTTTCGACCTCGTGTAAGTTTTTACAAAGTAATCCAATTTTGACGATTCTGTTTTAAGTCCTAAGAAATAGCGGGCGATTCTATTGCCAATAGTAAAGATAGGACGCAAGCTGAATTTCTCAAACGTATTGGGCAAGTGACATAAAGAGCATGCTAGTGCTTTGTTAGAGAGTAAAATAAAAGGCCCTTTCACCACAAACCGCTAAATACGTTTACCGCTAAACGTATTTTAAAACAACGTGCAATCATTTCGTCGCTTAAGTTCTAACACCACGTAAGTCAAAAATAACTCTCCTGAGTGAAAAAAAATACATAATTGTATCTACATAATACCAAGATGATACTATTTTATACTTTTACACTTCAAATTGGATCTATTAAATATGTAATTTTATTTTTTAGTATATAGTATCTATTAGATCTATGTAAAATTATGCCATTTTGATCATAACTATACATATTACTAGGTACCATGTTTTACAGCAAATAAATATATTCTTATTCTTGAACCAAGTATTACCCCAAAAACGGTTCTACTTTACCAAGTATCAATACTTTACTCTCAAAAACATTTCTACTTAACTAATGAATTCAAACAATGTAAATTCATAATGTTCAATAATATTGTTGTGTAAAGTAGTTCGATGTAATAGCTTGTAGGTACTCGGGATCTCGCAGCGAAATGAAGAACTATTAACAAGCTGTTCCTGCACTGAAAAGTTTACAATGAAACTATTATACGAGTAGCCTTTCTACATTATAGCCGATGTTCATTCGGTTTTATGTCCATTAGTTCAATCGGTTTCTGGGTAGTTGGCCTACTGGTTATTAATGGATACTTTTCCGTTTTCCCTGCATATCTCAAGTATTCCGCAATTACCGTGGCCACCTACTGGGCTCAAACAATCCTACTATATAATATTATAAACGTGAAAGTTTGTATGGATGAATGGATGGATGTTTCTCTTTCACGCAAAAACTACTAAACGGATTTGGATGAAATTTGGCAGACAGGTCGTTTATAACCAGGATAAACGTATAGGATATTTTTTATCCCGATATTCCCACGGGATCAAAATTTATGCGAAAAGAAGAAGAATCTCAAGTTGGATAAAGCATGGTTGCAATTAGGAAATAACTTATGTAGCGTGTGAACAGTTCCTCACATCACTGACTGTCAGTGACGTAAACCGCGGCATGAGCCAAGCTGATATGAGAGAAAGTCTAAACAATTTTCATTTTTAGGAATTATGTGCAGTGACGCTCATAATCTAAACTAATATTATAAAGAGTATATTTTGTTTGTTCGAGGTAGGTTATCTCTGAAAGTACAGCGGGACAATTGCGTAACACATTATGAAGCGGAATCGGTTTCATTTTGACAGTTCAACAACATTCATTGCGTTATTTACGTGTTGAGCAGACACATTTTTCGAACTTATGCAGCAATAGATTAGCAATTTGCTCCAAAATGATGCAGATTCCGATTGATAATACGCAATTAGGGTGCTGATCATATTACAAAAAAATCTTTCATTGATAAAAAGTTACACTACTGCCGAGTGCCATAGAATTTTAATTTTGATGTCAAAACGCGGGAAGTAGGTCGCTTTTAAAAAACCTGGCAATACGTAGGGCCAGACTAAGAAGCATTAAATAACGGACAAACACTTCCATATGTGTTTGTTATTCTAGCATGCAGTTATGGCACTCGTGTATTGCAGCTGAAAATCAGAAGGCCAATTCTCGTAATTTAAAACGATCAAAATCTAGTCGCAGTCTCATTTCGGCGACAAACAAATGTCAAAAACCTGTCAAAATGTAGGGAAGTACTTTTGACAGATTGAGACTGAAATCAGACTGTGAACGTTCTTAAAATTACGAGAATTGCCCCACAGGTGTGCGTCAGGTGGTACACCTTGTGTTGTCATCTGACATTATGCTGAGCTGCCGATCGATTCTGTAAAAATATCACCGTGAAAAGTTAGGTGAAGTGAGCTTACAGTAAGCTGTCAATAGTGTCAATCCCTAGCATTAGTTGGAATCCACAGCTCACTCCACGCTCACTTCACCTAAGTTTTCACGGTGATATGGTTACAGAATCGCACTGCTGAGGCCCTTTTGGCACTATTATCTTTGTTTTCTGTTGTAAGGTGTATTTATTTTGCTGTAAAGACGATACAAAAAAAAAAAAAAAACTTTATTTCAAATAATTCAACTTGTCAAAATAGAACAAGAATTGTACAATCATTCTACCGGACAATAACACATGGAGAAGAGATTTTTGTCATACGTAAGAGGCATCCTGTTCCTACAAATTTAATATGGCTTCATAAAATGATCGCATAAACTAGAGTTATTGCTGAAGTTTTATATGTTTAATAGTGGTAATAAAGTCTCGTATACGAAATCTGATTTTAGGATTACTATTTCCTTTTTATGAGTTAGTTGCATAAATTAAGGCACCAACGACTGGAAACAAATCTAGGACCTTTATGGATCAACGAAATGGGCTACGACGACCAACAGTTGTAAGGTGACATTGGCGCCGATTCCCTTGTTTACAAACTAAACTAAATTTAAGTTCAGTGCATTTTTTTATTTCTATTTCATTATGAAAAGGATAGAAGATAAATATTAGTTTAGTACTCTCAAATTAAGATGCTCCATAGACAAATTAGACGTGATTAAAAACATGGCTACTAAAAATACGTCAATTTACGTCAGGCGCTGACTAATTTGACAGGACTAAACTAATATTTATCTTCTTTTCTTTTCTTAATGAAATAGAAAGAAAAAGATGCACTAACTTAAATTTAGTTTAGTTTGTGAACAAGGGAATCGGCGCCAATGTCTTGACTACAAAACAATGTCGAAGCGTCTTTTGAGTGTAACTTTGAGATTTAACATAAGCAGGTATAATATAAATACTATATGTATGAGAGATAACGGGACGAGCTGGATACGTTCCGTCAAAACTGGAAAGAGGACACGTGGGCTCGCGAAAGATGGAAGGAGTGGAGGGAGGCCTTTGTCCAGGAGTGGGACAGCGCGCAGCAACGTAGGCCAGTAAAAAAAAATATATATAATTCTGTAAAAATCTCAACATGCAAACTTAGATGAAGTGAGCTGTCAATAGTGTCAATCCCCAGCATTAGGTGGCTCACAACACCTAAGTTTTCAAGTTAAGATTTTTACAGAATCGACCAGCAGAAATCAGCAGTGATGCCCTAGCTAATCAGGTCTCATTGTTGGTTAATACAGAGGCACTACGTAAAATGAGTTTTTTTTTTTACTTGAAGGACATTCATATTTCATTTTTACACGGCCATGACAGAACCAAACAGTTCTTATTGTCAGTCCTAGAAAACTCCATTTTTAACATCTTGCATCTTCTCTGCGCTGCCACTGACGACGCCGTGGAAATGACAAAGTTTTGGACCAACAAGATATTAAAATTCAGTGGTGCCAGCAACACGAAGAAGAAGAACATCTTAACGGAACCCTTCACCTTCCTCAGTGCGTCGGCCCCTGCGCGTCCGCGGGCCGCCAGCACCGCGCGCTGCGCTGCGCGTGGCGCGCGGCCGGGCGGCGCCGCGGGCGGGAGCGCAGCGCGGGCGCCGCGTGCGAGGGGCTCGCGCGCCCCGGCGTCAGCCGGCCCTGCCAAGTACATGCCTGTGTTAATAAAGGTAATGGTGGGAGGATTAGAGGTTAGCTTGACCTTCTTTGAGGCCCATTTGCACCACAAATCTCTGAATACGTAAACAATTTAAAACATATTTCTCTCTCTGTCATCTTCAAACGATTGAAAGAAACAGAATGATGTTTTAAATTCGTTTAGCGCTAAACTGTGTTAAGTGATTGTGAGAGTAGTGGTGGCTCAGTGGTAACGGCCCCCACTTCTTTCTTCTTCTATTGTTTTTACATAAATTACGCAAAGTAAATCGCCTGCTTTACTTTGCGTAATTTATGTAAGAACCACCACTGCTCTCAAAACGATGAAGTAAGATATCGTGAGGAGACCGGCATTATAGGCGTATGTGGCGTATGTGGTGTAAGCTGGCCTAAGTAGTGCTGTAGTCTTTATTTACTTCTGCTTTGTTTTATTTAGCTGTACTTTTTCCAGGTTCTTATTTTGTAAGCCTTGGGCTGTAATATGACTATCAAAGTGTTTAAGCCATGTTGTTACGTTTGCAACGTAACAACATGGCAACAAGAATGATGGAACTATGGTCATTAACACGCTTTATTACGGCTTTTGTACATTGTATTCCATTATTTTGCTATTATTTAGTGCATGAAAAGGTGTGTTGTCACATACATTTGGTACGTACTCTTAGAGTCATCGGTATCCTTGTAAACTTATAAATAAACTAAACCCAATACAATTATAACATTTTGTAAACCGGGTGAATTTGACACTAACTTTCCTTTCTGACAATTTGAACAGAACCTATATTTGTAGCGTTCAATGATCGAACATCACTAACGAATGTTTCCTTCCACAGACGGCATCTGTCGGGACAGTTCCCGGTTCTGCGAAAACGTAAGAGCCATGAACATGTGCGCCCTAAAGCGATACAGACAGCAATGCTGCAAAACGTGCTCCGATTGAACGCAATCATTGGCGGGTTCAAGTTCTGAACCCGGTCGTTTGAACGTAACGGTATCGAATCTGAATGACGGTTATGTATTTAAAAATGGAATTATGTGATGACCTAATTTAAGGGTACATGAGTTCTGGAGGACAATTCTTGTAATTTTAAGAACGTTCACAGTCTGATCTCAGTCAAAAATACGTCTAATTTCCCTACATTTTTGTCAAGTTTTTGACATTGATTGTCACTGAAATAAGACCGCGACTAGATTTTGAACGTTTTTTTTATTATGGGAATTGGCCTTCTGGGGTCATTCAATAATGCGATTTGCGATCTCTCAAGTTGAATGAGTTTGACCATTTTCAAATTCAAACATAAATAATTCTTAATTTACTCATTTCAACCAACGCAATTACCGCATTACGTTAGTCTGGCCCCACCCTAAATTCAAATTGTGGACTAGACATTCGAAATTCAACTACAGATAATGCCATATATCATAGGCTCGACCCAAACTTCTACTGAATTATTAACGGCCCACTAAAATGTTGTCATCACACCCGAGCTCAAAATTTAAACGCGTTCGATTGTAAAATGGCCGCCGTTTCAACTAGTCCGAGCCCTGTCAAGTAAAATATTTACCTACTGATCGATTTCGGAGCGAGAGTTAACCAAAACTTCGTATGATCATTAATTATTTACGAACATTCGAGACTAGATCGAGTTTCGAATCAATAGTGTGCGTCGAGCCTAAATCGTGTTCCAATTTCAAACCTCGTGTTTGTGTGCAAATTCATAACATTCAAACACTCGAATGAAAAAAAAAACAAATTCTTGTAGATTGAAATTCGAATGAATGAATGAATTGAATCCGTCTCCGACATTCAGATTTGAATGACCGCTTTCTAGTGAAATTCGAAATGAACTTTTTAAAGGCTAAGGACAGTTAAGTGAAGTGAAGTACACAAAATTGAATTAGTTTTAATATCTGAAGAATGTAATTCTATCAAAATACGGTATGAATGAAGGTTGTTATGTATTAAAACAGCAACACAATTTGTTATTCCTAAAATGAAGCGAGCCTGTCAGTTGTATTAATTTTATACGATCAAAAGGTCGAAAATATTTTTAATATCGTCGTTTATTTTTCTTAAAATAAACGAGTTTTTTTTTTTGTTAATTATTAACTTAATCAAGCCTTTCCCCCGAGGCAGAACGGGCACATTAACAAAAGGTACTTGGTGCAGTAATTCGTCTGTTCGACATTTTACGTCCAGACCCGCTGTTAAATTCATAAACCGTTGTTATACCAGCGACGGTTTGATCGACGTCAAAATGAACCATTTCGCGCGGCTCAGTTTCGTTCGGGTCATAACTAAATTTTCCGTGTGACTGAAGTGAAAGGACCCATACAAAACTACTTTGCTCTTTCGCTTCAATGACCCATTCTTTTGAATGAATACTTTTTTCCGTTCTTTTCAGAAAAGGGAATCTTCAGATTTTCTTAATTTCGTTCAAACAATTTATTTCATGATATAGGTACTTCCTAAATCTAAACCTGTTCGATGATCTGAAGGATAGGTTGTGTGAGAGAAAGATAGAATTACAGTCGAGTGTGAAAGAGAGACAGCTAATTGTAAGCACGATAGTTCTAGTCGTGAAGCACAGCTGACCATACAAAATGGTTGATATTGAATATTTATAAAAAAATGTAAATTATTTCAAAAGTATAGCCCTCGAATTGATTATGTAAGTAGTAAACAAAATATTTAGTAAAAATGTTTTGTACTATATACAAATAATGTAAATATATATTATTATGGAATATTAATATTATTATTATTGAGCACTCTACGCTACGCTTGGCTCCTATATGATATGATAAAGCACAAAATTAATAATTTAATCAATAAAAATTAGAGAAAAAATATTTAGCAAAAATTGCCAAAAGAAAAAAAAAACAGAATGTATTAAAAAGTACAGTCATGTTCAAAATAAAGTGCTGATTTATTTTGTTCGTATATTTTTTCTTCACTGTCGTAGATAGTTTCGTTTATAGAAATAAAAATGTATGTATATTGGACATATTAAAATAATTGTGTAGGAAAAAACATTTCTGATGAAAATAATAAAGCAATACGATTCGCTTATACATTTAAAAATGTAAATAAAAAATGTGAATGCATAAAAAAATTGTTATCAAACCCATTCGTGGGTTGGGTGTTAGTAAAAATTTAATAGTTTAATTTTTTTCCTTTACTAAATTACAATTAAAACGCTCACTAAAACTGAGATGAAAAGTAATTTCTAGATTTTCTAGTTATTGTGAATATCTTTGTCATTATCTTCCCAAGGGAGTTAATACGTTTTTAGTAAAACCTCGGTGCAGTATTATGGATTACGAAGTATATAATAATTATGTTTAGATAAACAATTTACTGTCAATTGTTAGTGGCATTAACCCAATTTGTATATAATTGAAACTATATAGCTATGCAAACATTGTTCCAAAGTATGAGGCATTATTTACATGTGGGTTTTTATTACTCAACCAAATCCTCTAAATTAAAAAATATACAATTTGTTTTTTTTTTTTTTTTTTAATAAGCTGAATAAACCGGCTCTGATTCATTTAACATGATGAGGAAGAAAGGAAAGCAAATTAAAAGAAAGAAGAAATTGAGCGGTAAAAACCCATTTGTAAATTAGGTTATAAAGGCTCACAAATTCTCTAAGACAATTAAGTAAATGTTTTAGTTTTAAGTACGCAACTTTCCGTATACTTAAGAACTTTATAATAAATGTACTTACGTTGACATTATAACTAAATGCTTAACTAAGTTAGTTTTTACCTTTTTAAACTTACTGAATGTTTTTTTTTACTTTTTTTACCAACGTATTGTAGGTACCCACGTGTTTATTTCCAGTCTTTTTTTAAATAAATAATTTACATTATTTTTGTACAAGCTCATGTAAAATACTTCATATCAATAATATACTGCCATTTTTATGAAAAAAAATACTTGTTTGTTAACCGACTTCAAAAAAGTAGGAGGTTCTCAGTTGTGTCGCTGATTGTACTTACCTAATGCGTCTATCTTGAGCCTATTGTCTACGGTGACATTATCTTCAGGTTCATTGTTGAAAGACTCTGACAAAGCCCTTTACACCTTTTTGCTCTTTTTTAAAATGCCTGCTTCTATGGAGAGTTTTCCAGACAACAGTGCTTGAAAAAAGCAAAAAGATACGAAAATCAATGATGACGTACACACGTGACACTGATACAAGGATCTTTTGGCGCTCAAATCACATTGACAGGGGGGCGCTATCGGTAAACAATTGTGTAATCCGTTTGTTAAATGTATTGAAAAACAAGATGGCGGCGTTACTTCCGATTTTGGCCACGCGCCAAAAGAAACTTGTAGCACTGTACTGTTGAATAACTCAATGCCATTGCTCGTTGTTATTGCTTTGACTGACAAATTAAGTCCGTGTAGATCGTGAAAAAACAAATAAAATATGACCAACAAAATATTGTGTGTGGAAACTTTTCATCTTTCAAAAAGTTTGGCACGCGATGCAAGATAAAAGTTTATTTTACGCAAGATATTGCAGCTTGCGTACACGTTACTTCTTTTACCAACTAGGTTGGGGTTGGCTTCCAGTCTTAACTGGATGCAGCCGAATACCAGTATTTTACATGGCCTGCCTATCTGACCTCCACAACCCAGTGACTTGCAAAGTGGAAAGTAATGAGGTTTATTGTAATTGTCAGAGTAGACAATGGGCTTTATAAAACTTTACTGTTGTTTTGTTCTGCGTACTTATTACATTGTACACCTAACAGTAATATTAACAATGTAACAATTATTATTTGTAAGTCTCAGAGAATAAGTCCAAGATGTACATTGTACCAAGAATTTTCAAATAAAAAATATATTATATGAATAAGTTACTCATACTTGAGTTTTATTTATGTCCTTCATGCATACGTTAAGTTGTCGACATAGTTCACAGAATGAGGAAGCTGAAGTGGCAATGGACTAGCCATATTGTACCCTGTCCATTACGTTAACCGTTTTTTGACAGCTGTCTTAGAACGTACATATTCCAGATTACGTTAAAGTTAACTTTAAAATGCGTAATAAAATAAATATATTGCTGCCTTATCTTATTGAATTATCTTATTTATGGCTTCTTCCATACATTATAATACCGTACGTGTATCAATAAATGTATTGTGTGTTGCTGCAATCACTAGTTCCATCTGTCAAAAAACAGTTTACCTTATGGACAAGGTATAGCCGTAGAACCGATGACCGTTGGACCCGTTGGTGTAGACGTGTTCTTGAGTGGAGACCGTGAATCGGCAAACGTAAGGTAGGACGCACTCAGGCTAGGTGAAGCGAAGATCTTCGCAGGGTGGCTGGTAGCAGCTGGATGAGAGTTGCCGAAAATCGAGTTGAATGGCGGGCAATAGGAGAGGCCTATGTCAAGCAATGGACTGCTGTGGCTGATTATGATGATTAAGCATACGTAGGTATATCAGTCATCATCATTATCATTTCAGCCTGGAATTACCCACAGGGTAACAGCCTCCCCTTTCTTCTGCCATACTTACCGGTTCCGTGTGACGATGAGGACGATGCCTAGGGACGTAGGTTTATAGGTACCAGTCAGAAACTACTGCATAACTGTCTCTTCAAAGGCTAAAGCTCCAATACTGATAAAAGATCAAACATAGGGAAAGACTACCTCTGTCGGCAGAAACTACAGAACGAAAAAAGCACCCTATTGGCGAATCACACTATCGATCACAATCTGAATCATTTTCAAGGATATTGCTAATTCATTGATTCATATATTATGTTTGAAAAATTTGTCTGCTCAAGAACGTAAATAACGCATTATTAATGTTGTTGAACTGCTCGTTTTTAAACCCAGATACAAATTTGACAGGTGTAATGTCAAATTTCTTTACTAAAAAACGCAAACACAAAAGAGTTAAATGTCAGATTTGTTTCTTCGATTAAAAAACGAACTTTAGTGTGTTACGCAATTACCCCGCTGCTACGATCCTTACATACCTACTCCTTTTACCTTCTTTACGTTCATACATCAGAGGGGCAATTCTCGTAATTTTAAGATCGTTCACAGTCAGATCTCAGTCTCAATCTGTCAAAAATAGGTACCTCTAATTTCCCTGCATTTTGACAGATTTTTGACATTTGGTTGTCGCCGAGATGACTGCGACTAGATTTTAGACACACGCCGGTGGCGAGGACTACGCACCTGACCTTTCTGAAGAACATCATCAAGGTCAACAGAACTGTACAAATAAAATGCAATGCCAATGAAGAAAGACTTTGAAATAATATTGAATCACCCAATAAACTAGTCCAACAAACTAAATCTCGAATTCACTTTATTCCATCCGCCATCTTTAACTGAATTCTCCAAATTCAAATCGCATGAACGTCCCCTTTCAAACAAGCGCATCACTATTCTCCAGTGACGTCACAACCATAACTCCTCTGATTGGCTGGCTGGGTGGCGCGCATCGCTGCGTTAACTCTGATTGGACTAATGAATCCGGCCTGATTGCGTCATACCGTATTGCATAGTGATTGTGTAGATAGAACAAAATGTTAACACAAAGGTTTTGTGAAATTGGATTTCTTTTGTTTCTGGGCATTTATATGAGTGAGTTAGTAATAGAATTGCTTGAAATTGTCACTAACAGAGAACTTTATAAGTACATTATAAAGTACTAGCTTCTAGCTGAGGCTTTACAGACATAAATTATCCTACGAAAACGTGGTGCCATGCCGGGACAAAAAGTTGCCTATGTCCTTCTCCAGGATGCCATCTGTCTCCATGCCAAATGTTTTCAAAATCACAATAATTTATTCCACATAAACCTACATGGGCACTTATGATACTTCATAAGCTAGGTGCACGGTTCCAATTGGTCGTTTCCTATGGAGAAGAGCCGGCAAGAAACTCCGCGGTTACTCTTTTAAAAATAATTGGCTTTTACAATGTTTTCAAATTACAGTAGGTATGTGCGGTTTCGTTCATTGTATCATAGAGAATTACGGCCCAGGAGTGACATCTACCAACCCACACTGGGCCCGTGGTAGTTACATTTTTAATGTGTAAAATCCTAGTACATACCTAACATAAACTCACGCCTTCTTCCCATGGGGGTAGGCAGAAACTTCCTTACACACTCTTTCGCCTCATTTACGTTCATACATCCAGATGTACGAACGTAAATAACCTGACCTTTCTGAAGAACATCACCAATAAGGTCACTATATGTATAATTATAGAGCGTCCCAGTGTTTCTATCGCAGCCAACTGTTCTAATTAGCCGTTTAGTTAACCGCCTAGCCTTTTAACTAAACAACGGCCGTTTAACTAACGGCTTGAATGTTATTCAATAAATTATAGTTTAGGTTGGGTTGAACTGTAACCAATCACGTGTGAGCCGAATTGGTCGCAGTAACTAAGCCAGGGTAACCCGACCAAATGAGTTAGGTTAGAACTGTGATCGCCGCGTGCGAGCCGAGAGAGCGAAGCGAGGCGAGCACTACTTCCAAATGCCAGGCGATTGACTATACGGCTAATGTAACCAGTTGGCTGCGATATTTCCACTCAAATCTGCTGTTAAATACCTTTTATTGGTCGCCTTTCATTCATCCTCTCAACATGAGCAAACCATCTTTAAAATACATTTGTATATTGTTACAAAATATTAGTTACAACATGAAAAAGTTGCGCAGATTCCCTTGTTCACAAACTAAACATAAGATAAGTGCATCTTTTTCTTTCTATTTCATGAAGAAAATCACAGAAGTTATCTTCTATAAAATAATAATATTACTATTACTAATATTATTATTAACAAATTACAAAATATTACAATTTATTTTGACAAATTAGTCAGCACCTGACGTAAATTGATGTATTTTTAGTGGCCATGTTTTTAATCACGTTTAAACTTGCTAAGGAGTATCTTAATTTGACAGGACTAAACTAATATTTATCTTCTGTCCTTTTCTTAATGAAATAGAAAGAAAAACATGCACTGAACTTAAATTTAGTTTAGTTTGTGAACAAGGGAATCGGCGCCAATGAATGAGAATACTTTCTACCCATCTACGACATAAATGATAGCTAATCCCAGCGCTCTCAGCTGAGATGTCGATAATTTCTACCTGTAGTACAATCTAATTATTTCCCGGACAGTAATGATATTCCCAGGGCCGACACACATGCAAATAAGCTCTACAAAGTTGTCACAAACATCGTTAAAGCTTTCGTACACAGTCGTGTTGATCGAGTTTCAGTTTAGGATGAACGGGTTATAGTGTGTTAGGGTAGGATTCGATTAGAGTTAACTAGGGTTAATAAACTGGATGTGGTGAAGGTACTGTCTGAGTTTCTTGTCTCCTGGATAAGATTTACGTAGTCTAGATGTAATTTTTCGATTCTAAGGTCTGTCAGATCCTCTCTACAATCATCACCAGCATCATTTCTGCCGAAAGACGTCCACTGCTGGACAAAGGCCTCCCCCAAGCACCTTCGTTTCGACCGGTTCTGTGTTTCTCATCCATCCAACGGGTTCCTGCAACCTTCACAAGGTCGTCTGTACACCTTGTGGGAGGCCTTCCAACGCTACGTCTTCCGGTACGCGGTCGCCACTCAAGAACCTTTCGGTCCCATCGGCCATCTGTTCTGCGAGCAATGCGCCATGCCCACTGCCACTTAAGTACCACTAAAGTACCTCTCAACAATACTCTATCAAAATCAGCTAATTTAAATTATGAATTTGAGACAATTTTCAAGTTATGGAACAACTAACTAAATGTCATACTTAACAAAGATCAAATTCCATTGCAACTAAAAACTTATTAGTACCTTTTTATTACACGTGGTCACTCAAAAATCAACTTAGAAAACATTTCACTAAAGTAGATAACTGATTAAGTGGCGGTTAAATGTAAATTACCTCAGATTATGAACACAGCTAAAGGCAGCTAGACTTGAAAATTGACCAAACAGTTTTAATTAAGGCCAAAGTACAGAACCGGATTTAAGACTCATCTTATTCTAGGTATTACCCTAGTTTTTACTTACAAATGACAGCCGGGACCAACGGCTTAGCGTGCTTTCCAAGGCACGGAAAGGTCTTGGTATGTAAAGATGACCATCTTTACATACCACCCATCCACAGACCAACCGTGGCAAGCGTAGCTTAACTTAGCCACGAGCCCCTCCTGGAAATCTACGTGACCGTCAACGCATTGCATAAGCCGCTGGGTCTAAAAGCATGCAATTTTGCACAATAGTTTCTCATACAGAATGGCAGGGACACCCTGGCGCAGCCTGCTATCATGGGTTCACTACATGATTCTTCATGAGGACGGTGAAATTTTTCGTCGGTCATTAAAACCAGTCTCACCAAGGGGTATTGTATTACCCATTAACTGGGTTGTGGAGGTCAGATAGGCAGTCGCTCCATGTAAAATACTGGTATTCAGCTGCATCCGGTTAGACTGGAAGCCGACCCCAACATAGTTGGGAAAAAGCTAGGCAGATGATGATGATGATTATAAAAAATTTGCTGTTCCATACATTTTAACAGCGTAGGTATGAAACAGCAGTTTTTTTTTTTAATAACCAACAACAACAGTCTACACGGCTCAAGAATAATGCGGGAATTCATGGTTGCGCGTCGATTCGCTTCGGTGTCCCTGCTACCCTGTACATCCAAGGTGAGCACTGAGGAAAGGTTTTTTAAAATTCATCCCTTAAAGGCCTGAGGTCTCTGTATGCAGTAGGAACATTATAGGCTGACTAGCTGCGCCCCGCGGTGTCACCCGCGTAATTATTATTAATAGTGAAACGGGAAGGTCTAGTAATCGAAACACTGACTACAGCTTGTCGATTAATGACAACATAATAAAATCAGACTCACAAGTCGCCGAGGCATTTGAAAATTTCTTTTCGGATATTCCCCTTTCAACTACTAAATCCCTAAACTCATCACCTTCTGTTGCTGAGTCTTTGCTTATGGAAAATGTTAATGGTTGCGATTCGGAATTTCATTTTGAACATGTTACTTGTATAGATATAATTAAAACTTTTCACACTTTAAATGTAAAAAAGACTGCAGATCTGTGGGGTAATTCTGTAGAAGTTGCTAAGTCTGTAATTGACATTATAGCGCCTACTCTAGCTCTTATCTTTAATAGTTGTATTGACGGTGGGGAGTTTCCTGACCTCATGAAAAATAGTAAAATAATACCTTTGTTTAAATCGGGTAGTACATCAGACCCCACAAATTATAGACCTATTTCTGTACTACCTACTTTTAGTAAAATTTTTGAGAAATTAATTTTAGAACAAATGCAAAGATTTTTTAATAAACACAAATTATTACATAGCAAACAGTTCGGTTTTACAAGGGGTCGTTCAACTACTGATGCCGGTGTTGAACTTTTAGGACATATTTATAATGCATGGGAAGACAAATGCGATGCCTTGGGCATTTTCTGTGATTTGTCCAAGGCATTCGATTGCGTTCTTCACGAAACTTTAATCAGGAAACTCCGTCACTACGGGATCCGGAACGCTGCTCTGGATCTTCTTACTTCATACTTGAGTAAGAGGATTCAGAGCGTTGACGTTAATGGAAAAAGATCTCCCGGATCTATAGTAACAATGGGAGTCCCACAGGGCTCAATTCTTGGTCCTTTCTTGTTTCTTATTTATATTAATGACTTGCCGTACCTCATAAAGGATAATCATGATATAGTGTTGTTTGCAGATGACACTTCACTTTTGTTTAAACTTAAACGTCAGCAGCAGGTTACTGACGAAGTAAATAGCGCGATCTCTAAAGTAGTCCACTGGTTCAATGTTAATAATTTACTTCTAAACGAGAAAAAAACCAAATGCATTAAGTTTACGCTACCTCACGTTAGGCAGGTGAAAACTAATGTGTTGATAAAGGGCGAAGAATTGAATCCTGAAGACAGCACCGTATTCTTGGGCATAACTTTGGATGCTAAGCTTCAGTGGGGTCCGCATATAGACAAATTGTCAAAGAAGCTAAGTTCCGCAGCATTCGCTGTTAGAAAAATTCGTAATTTAACTGATATAGAGACAGCCCGTTTAGTGTACTTTAGCTATTTTCATAGTGTAATGTCGTACGGTATTCTATTGTGGGGAAATGCCGCTGATATTCAGACTATCTTTGTTTTGCAGAAGCGAGCTGTTCGATCAATTTATAAATTAAGTCCGAGACACTCGCTCAGAGACAAATTTAAAGAGATTAATGTTATGACTGTGCCTTCTCAGTATATTTATGAAAATCTTTTATATGCCCATAAAAATATAAAATTGTTTAAAAAATACAGTGATATCCATGATATAAATACTAGGAACAAACACAAATTTGTTGTACCTATAACAAGGCTCAAGAAAATAGGTGGCTCGTTCAGATGCCAATGTATACGCTTTTACAATAAAGTTCCAAGCCCCGTTCAAGATCTAAGCCTTAATAAATTCAAATCATTCATTAAACGTAAGTTGTGCCAGAAAGCCTTTTATACCGTTAAGGATTATATCGAGGACAAAAAGGCTTGGGATTAAGGTGCTTCCAATTTTTTACTTAATTAATGTTTTTATTTTTATTTATATTTTTTTTCTCTGTGTTGTTGTTGTTGTTTTTTTTTTTTTTTTGTTTTATTATATACACTTTGACATTAATGGATTTTATATATACTATGACATTTGCTTACTTTGTAAAGTATTCTATTATTTTAATTATTGTGAATGTGAAGACTATGTGGGTCATTTTATTTATATTATTTTTAATTTTTCTCTCTGTTCTGTTAGTTTTTGTCATGGTCTGGCAGTTTGAGTAATTAATGTGGCCTACCCAAATGTCCTTTCTTTGGTATTGTTCGTCGAATCGTCGAGCTCCTTAAGTTTTGAGTTGAGCTGCACGATTTCTGACAAATGCGTGCACTGGCTGGACAGGTCCTCTCAATCTGTGTGGTTCTTTCCTCAAAAGACCATCTCAGACATCGACCTGCATGGTCTTCATATGATCTGACCAAGATTATGTCTGGACTTTAAAAGAGACTGTGACCTCTGAGTTTGTTTCGGCCTTTCTTCTCAGAGTAGTCAGATAGGAAACGCCGACCTCATCTAGTTTTAAAATATGATTGACGTGTAAAAGTGTTTGTACAAACCTACTTACAAAAATAAAATCATTTATCATTTATCATTATCATTTAAGTTTCGATCCCGTAGGAATATTGGGATAAAAAGTATCCTATGTGTTAATCCTGGTACCAACTATCTCTGTACCAAATTTCATCCAAATCTGTTCAGTAGTTTTTACGTGAAAGAGTAACAAATATCCATCCATCCATACAAACTTTCGTGTTTATAATATTAGAAGGATTATGCTATCCCCTAAACTAACCAAACTATTGCCAAAATGAAAAAGTTACAGAAAAAGACCAAACTTCAGCTAAATATCAACTAGGTAGGCACGAGAAATAAACCTTTTCTAATTAAAACCTATTTTCTTCCCAGCCCTAGAGTAGAATGTCTTGGTTGACTACTGCACGGCAGCATACGGGACAATCAAGTGTGGTGCAAGTTACTGACGGAGGCATGTGTAATGTATTACTCGTATGTAATGATGTTATAATATAATAAATGTTAATGTTACTCTAACATATGTAGTTACTGTGACCAACAGTCAGAAAAGGCCAGAAAGTTAAAAGAAGTTAGAGCCTTATTTAAAAACGAGTGTGAAAAAATGTTTAGAGGTTAGGAGGTAATTTAAAAAAGCGTCCATCATTAGAAGGTCGGTAAGTTTTTTGAGGGCATTCAAATATTTCCTAAAATAAGTACTAGTCAGCAAAGTGTAGCCAGGCTGATTATCCCTGGGCAAAGATGTAAGTATATTGAATGACTAGCTTCTGACCGCGACTTCGTCCGCGTGGAATTTCGGACCCCGACCCATCGCGTCGCATCCCATCGCTCGCCCGTGCTACTTTCTGAGTTTTTTTCCTTGTGCACGGCCGTCCTCAAAAATTGGGTTATCAAATGCAAAAATGTATAGACTAGCTTTTTTTTTTTTGGATGGGAAATCATCAAATGACCTCTCCCGCTCTGGGCTGAGCGGAAGGGCGTGTCATACTTTACTGACTAAAACCCACCCGTGTTCCTTCAGTTGCCTGTGTGCCAGGGGCCACGGTATCTCTTTCGAACAACCCGCGGCCCTGGCCCTGAAATTGTGAATTTCAGCTAGTCTAGCACCTAGACTAGCTGAAATTCACATTTTCATGCAAAATTTAGATTATAACTTGTGTTGTTCTCGTCGCTTGTGTCTTAACCAGCCTACAGCTTTAAGCCATGTATTTTAGGCCACAAACGCAGGCCGACATACCGGACCACCATTGTGCTCGTATACCGTTTGCCGGCGCCCTCATCCTCTTGTGGTGATGCACCTCCGATTACCACGCTCAACTCTTAAGCGTTGAAAGTACTGCTGGATAAACATCTCGTGTGGTTTAGAATAAAGAAGATACCTGCCCTAGGTATTATTCATATGTTTAATAAGAACGTTTCCGTATGACAGCGACGCGGACGAGTACTTCGACGCCTAAATGTCCTTTTGTTTTTGTATTTATTCCTATAGTTAGTTAGTCTTTTAATTTAGTATCCAGTGTAAATAGTTAGCGTTAATAACATATAATTTATATCTGCCTAGTATGTTGGGGTCGGCTTCCAGTCTAATCGGATGCAGCTGAATACCAGTATTTTACGTTGAGCGACTGCATATCTAACCTTCAGAACCCAGTTGCTGGCTACACTTAGCTTCTGACTGAACGACTCCTTGACAATCGAATGTACATATAGTAGTGATATTTTGTATTATGTTATTGTTTCTAGTAAATAGGTCGTTGGTTTACCATTCAAATAAAATAGACATAAAATTTCAAAAGTGCCAGTAAATGATTTAATTAAAATAAATGCTTTGAGTTTGAGTTTTCAATACAACCCGTTAACCGAGCAAACGTTACCAATAGAGTCTTAAATTTCGCCGTTCCTATTAGACCACGAGAGCTATTTCACTGACATCCCCAAAAACCAGAATGCACGCAAAACCACAGCAAAAGTTTCGTAGCCATAATCCAATGGTATGGCACAAAACATGTGCTGAGTGCAGCCGGTATATTTGCAGCGAGTTTTAATCCCTACTAACACAACAGCTAGTTGGGCACTTTCAAAATAATAACAAGAATGCAGTTGTTTTATGGAAGAATCATTGCAAAAACTACATTATATTATGCGCTGACCAACTGCACGCGGATCCTGAAATCTCGGATTTGTCAATCTCGTCAATCTGCTGTCATATCTAACGTCAACTTGTAACATAATGTACTATCAGCAACGCTCACGGTGACCCCTCTTAAGACTGCATTTTGCGTGCAGTGTCTGGCGGCTACCTGCTGCGGCCTTGGTTTAGTCCGCCAATAGCAGTATGTTTTACTGCTTTACTATTGGCGGACTAAACCAAGGCCGCAGCAGGTAGCCGCCAGACACTGCACGCAAAATGCAGTCTTAAGAGGGGTCACCGTGAGCGTTGCTGATGGTACATACTCACAGTTACTTTCATTCATTCCTCCAGATCAGAATAAGCATTCCTTTACCGTTAGGTGCTGATCTGATTATTTCTCACGACACCAGGACACGTTTTATCCACATTTAGTACACAGACAAACTTTAACATATGACTTCAACGATTCAGTGTCAACCATGGGTTGGTAATTTCGTCCACATTGATTCATATCATTTTTCCTTTAAACACTATACTTTTATTACATAATAACTATAGATTTTATTGTATTTTAATAATATTTACTTTATTATGACAGTTCTGGCATTTGATGTTTGAAACGTCATGGTAGCGTTTGCTTTTAAATCCTTAGCTGCCAGCATCAAATGCTTAACTGCCAGGTTTAAACATATACATACTTAGCACTGCTCGCATTCATATTTCAAATTCATATTTTCTACATGATGTTGTTCTACGAATTTTCCTTATTGATCCACGCAATGCAGTGGTCAGTTCGAGTTTCGCCTCTAAAGCGAACACCAAGGTTAAGGCCTGATACTCCAGAGCCGCCTGTCTGCTCCAGAGCCACCTTTCTACACCTCCGTGCTCCGTCTTCAAGGCTACGGACCTGAACCTGTCGGGCCGCATCAACTTCTGAGGCCCGCCTTACCTGGAGGGTGCGTCCTCGCCGTACCTCTTCCTCCTGCTGCTGTGCTGCGACCGGCCTAGCTGCGTGGGCCCTCCTACGAGTGCCCTCCGTGCCGCACACGCATCAACTTCTGAGGGCCACCTTACCTGGTGGGCTGTCAGCGCCCGCCGTGCCTCTTCCTCCTGCTGCCGTGCGGCGACCTGCTTTGCTGCGTGGGCCCTCTTGCGGGTGCCCTCCGTGCCGCGCACGCACCTGCCCTCACCTGTACCCACATCTGAATTGGACTTCTGTACCCGCATCTGTTGCCAGCAACTGCTCCACCTCAGCCTCCTCAGTCTCCTCAGTCACCCATCATCATCTTCATCACACCCCACCTCCACATTCTACACACCACTCGAGTTCATCTCCATTTTTTTATTGTTAATAAAATATTTTTAATTGTTTTCTACCTCCCTCTCTTTAATTTTATCACCCCGTACTTAGTTTTACTTGTCGCTACACGACAAACTGTTATGATTACATAATACATAATCAGACTACAATAATTATTTATTTAATCTTTTCGCACACAAAAAGGTAAAGGCGGACTTATTGCCTTAGGCATTCTCTACCAGTCAACCAAAGGTGGTGAAGAGATGAGATGGCAGGTTCTTTGGTTGAGCCGAACAATGATTAAAAACTATTAAAATGATTAAATATAAAGAAGAAACGTACACAAATACATAAATAGGTTAAAAACCTATACACCATACACTCATACTACCATATACCTATACATTCATACTATTTACTATAATATATCAATATACATACAAATTCAAGGGAGAGATGTCTTGAGTGGCCTCCTCTCTTCGAGAGGGAGTGGGCTGTTGTAATCTACCACGCGGGCTCAGTGCGGGTTGGTAGACGTCACAGGTCACAGGCTTCACCGTTTTGAGAACAGTGGTGATGATTTTATCAAAGTAAAGCGCCTGTCTGGGTTCAACAACAGGTAAGTCAGGGCCAGTGGCCACTGCCAACACTGCTCAAATGGTTTGTGATAGTTTGATAAAAATAAAACAACCACCGCTACCACCTACTAGTGCCACCCCCCACTGCTGCCCCCCACTAGTCACCCCCACCACTAGTGCCCCCTATGCCACCAGTGGCATATTATATGATTGGTTGGTTTTATTTGTTGGTTTGATATCAGTGATATCTGCACCTGCACAGCTACTAGCTGTGTTCCTACGGCAACGCTTGTTGGAACTAGACTAATTAAGCCTAGCTGGAGAAAACGACGTGCTCGAGTCATAAGCACTAACGTAATGTAACGGACAGACGAACAGGAAAATGTCAACATCATCATCATCATTTCAGCCGAAAGACGTCCCCTGCTCGACATAGGACACCTCCACTTCTACCGGTTCTGTGCTTCTCGCATCCAGCGGGTTCCTACAGCCTTCACAAGGTCGTCGGTCCACCTTGTATGGCCTTCCAACGCTACGTCTTCCATTCTTTCCGTCTACGGCAGAAAAACGTACCTAGATTTTTTTAAAGTACTTTTATGTATAAAAAATATGTATTAGGTATGTTGAAACTGTTTGTAGTTCCTGTCACTTGTCCCTAAAGGTTCATTAGAAAACCAGCGTCAGGCCGCATGTGTCTGACATTAATGCTGAAATGAAACGTTTTAACGCAGCCGTGGAGCACACACTAGTGTAGTTATTTTGACTTTTTTTATTTATTTATGTTTTTGTGTTTTACGAACTGTGTCCAAATAAACGTTATTCTTTCTTACTTAAAAAAGAAGAAAAAAAGAGGCAGAAGTAAGCAAAATTCCATAATACATACATGAAGTTGATGAATGCATCGTATATGGGAAAAAATTGTGGAATTTTCTCAAAAGTAAGACAATGCAAAAAAAGTAGAAAAAATTGAAAATAATGGAAATAATGTTACTTTTTAAATCTACTAATCTTTTGAATCTTTTTAATGTTACTTTTAAAAGTAAGATTATTAGGAAATAATCTTACTTTCGATAACATTCCTACTAGGTCCACTAGGTCTACTAGGTAACTGAAGTCTAGCTCTTTACCTATCGACACCACGAGGCAAAAATCATGACCAAACTTCGTGTGGAAACTTGAAAATTATTTCACTAATTTTCGGAATATCTGCTATAAGACTGAATATGTGACTAGCGCCGGTATCCCGGCCCCATTTCTCATTGAAACTATGCGAGGCACAGCCAAACAATTTTATTGGAATATCAATCAATTTTATAGGCATGAATAGTAACACTTAAAGACGCTAGAAACTCTTGAAGCTATGAATGCTCTGTGCTAGAGAGAGATGGAGGGATCTGTTCTGTGTAGGTCTGTCTTTGTCTCGCTGTAGAGCAATGGTCTTACCTCCAACAGTGTATTTAATTGCTCTTAATATTAATGAATGAATGAACATTTAGGGTTCTCGCCCGTTTTGTCTGGTGTGTAAAAGAGACCTCTGAGATTGTTTCGGTCTTTCTTCTCAGTAAAGTCAGTTAGGAAACGCCGACCTCAGGTAGCTTATTTTTTTTTTTTTAATAATATGACGTGTCAAAGTGATTCCGATATCCTATTTACAGAATAAACAATTTCATTTCACAATGTCATTAAAAATCTTAGTTTTTTGGCTATTACTCATGCTTACTTAATGATTGTTATTATTTTGGACAATCTATCATAAAAAACATCAGCACCCTAATTGCATAACACACTGTCAGTGACATCTGCATCATTTTGAAGGATATTGCTAATGAATTGCTTCATGAGTTCCAAAAAATTGCTCAACAACGTAAGTACATAACGCAACGAATGTTGTTGAGCTGTCAAAATGAAAACTATTGTTACTGTTAGTATGCTACACAATTACGCCGCTGATTGAACAGGGGAACTCAGGGACTTAATTAGACAAAAAATAATGTTTTGATCATTTAACGTAATATTTCTATAATTGCCAAAAAAAAAATTTTTAACCGACTAAGGGCTTATTTTCCGGCGCCAGATAACTTTTAATCGAGGAATAAAATTGATTGTTTTCGTATGAAACAACTGCCAAAATTTCAAAATTATGCCTCGAATAAAGCTATTTAATGATTGACAAATCAAAAATTACGAGAAAGAAAAGACTGTTTTTTTTTTGTAAAATGGTTTTTCGAAAAGGAAATGGTTTTCTCTCTTGGACTTTATTAGATACCATTATAAGCAACGTTTGTAAACAAGAGCGCTCTTCATAAAATACGATATAAACGGGTGACATCCTTATGCCAGTTGCCTGCATCTTCATAACGTTCTCTGTAGGTACTCGTATCATAAAAATATCGCTTGAGTAAAACCTTGTGTAAACTATACAGTTGCTTGCTCTGTTTTTGTATGCAGTACGTTAATAAAACGTTGGATAATTAATATTTACTTTGGAACAAGTAGCTATTATGGATTGTAAAAACATGAATGTAAAATTATGAGTGCTGTTTTCTGATAAAGAGGAGACTTATTGTTGGTACCTACCTGTAATGAAGGTACGTAATTAATTAAGTAGGTACAACTAATTAAGAACGATTGACAACCAACCCCAACAAAAACTGTTGCGCCACTTCTTCTTAGCGAAAACACTAGGAAGTGGTGAAGGGCGGGCGTTTTGTGAGACTGTCTTATGTAATTGTGCTGATTCTCAGCCTAATATCAATAAATGTCTTTTGATGAAACAAACAAACCAACCAACTATGGCTAAAAACCTCGTGTCGGTACGAGCTACAGCTTATATCGTGGAGAAAAAACTAGGCTGTCATCAAGAATGATGAAAGGATTGACAGCACAGAATGTACTGGAGATACATACAAAAGTATAGCCACTCGTTTTTATGCACCCCCAATACTAAGGCTGCCATCAGACGGACTGCAACGCAGCAACCGCGCGCAGTCGATATATTCAACTGCATGCAATTGTAGGTTCGACTTCATTCAGTCATGATATCAACTTCACGCCGTCGGCTGCAGTCGTGTGAAGTCAATATTAACTGCATACAGTCGTGACTTCAACTTTACGCGGTCGGCTACAGTCGTGTAGTGTCGACGCCCGCTGTCCATCGCTAACCGCATACAATAAGAGAAGTAACGTCTGTGCTTCCATCTCGACGTCCAATTTACATTGAGCTCCTGGGCTAGATTCGTGGCGTCAACTGCGCAAAGTCAGATCCAACTGCAGATAACTGCATGCAGTTGAATATATCGACAGCGCGCGGTTACTGCGATGTAGTCTGTCTGATGGCAGCCTTACAAAACCTGTCTAATGCTTGCAACAGGACATGTGCCTAATGTGATTTCTCGTCGGCAAAAACGACGAACTGGAATACAATATTTCATCCCCTATTTAATCCCTTTAGGGGATGAATTTTCAAATATCCTTCCTTAGTGCTCACCTTCGTTAAACAAGGTGGAGACGACATCATCTACCACCCATTTCCCACCTATGTTCAGGTCAGCTTTCAGTCTAATCGGATGCAGCTGAATACCAGTATTTTACATGGAGCGACTGCCTAATTAAACTCCACAAACCAGATAATGGGTAATACGAAACCAACCCCTTGTTAAGACTGGTTGTCAGACTTTCGGGCTTCTGATACCTAATAACTTGGTTGTGGAGGTCAGATAGGCAGACGCTCCATGTAAAATGCTGGTATTCAGCTGCATCCGGTTAGACTGGAAGCCGACCCTAACTGAGTTGGGAAAAGGCTAGGCAGACGATGAGAGTTTGTCATCTCCACATTGTATAAGGTACTCCTGTGCAAAATTTCAAACTTCTAGACCAAGTAAGGCCAAGCGCCTTATCAGTCAGTAAATTTAAGATTTTATTAGATAGTGCGAATACCTACCACACAACATGTTCAACCCAACCTCATTTCACCCCAAAAGTCCATACAACCACCATTCTTCACCCCAGCAAAGTTCTCCGTAGTTATAAAACAATAAATCCTGGACCAAGGTTGCATAAGGCCATATCTCCGGTATATGGGCGCGGATACATAATGTAATAGGTATGTAGGTCGCCTAGTCGGCGCGTTGTAAATCTAATGGCGCGGCGCATTGCGAATGCAACCAGCGGGCATACGGCTCGGGATGTGTATGGAGATGATGATACCACCTGCTCTACTTATTTTTTGGTGATAGCTAGACTGCCGTAAACTAATGTTGAAAACCGTCAAAGATAATAATAATATAAAACGTTTGTTTTCTCTACACAAGTTATGAACTTAATGCTAGACTTTGACAGTAGTGCACGAACAAGGAGCTAACTTTGTGAGAGACTGAAGCCTGAGATAAGAAAGAAAAGAAAAAATGACAGTGAAACAATGAATGATTTAGCAAAGATGTCTTGATAATGATGACTCATACACACAAAAATGATTGTGTGTATGAGTATGAATGATAGGTTTATCCTTTCCTTCCTTTTTTTCTGTAGAAAGAAAGTACCTATCTTTTCGATGATTACTTTAATGACCTCTTTGGAAAGGTTTTTAAAGCTGTGGTTTTTTGGGGAGCAGCGTTGGCCCAGTGGTAACGGCCGCGACTTACGAGTTGAAGGTCGTGGGTTCGAACCCAAGCAAGCATTTATTTTTATTTTTTATTAGCAGTTAATGTTCTACTGCTGGGCCAAGGCCTCCCTACTCTCCTTCCACCTCTCTCTGTCCAGAGCTGCCAAGGACTAATCTTTATGAAAGTCCAGCTCATCCCGCCATCTCCGTCCGGGCCTAACGCGATGTCGTTTGCCATTAAACGTGACCCACTGGGTCGTATGTTTGGCCCATTGATCGTCTGACATGCGGCAGATGTGTCCAGCCCAATTCCATATAAGCAAGCACTTTACTTTGTGTAAATTATTTCATCACCGCTGCTCTCAAAAACGGTGAAGGAAAACATTCTGAGGAAACCGGCATGTCCTAGAAGCAAAAAATCAAAGACATGTGACATCTACCAACCCGCACTGGGCCCGCGTGGTGGACGGCCCACTCCCTCTCACAGAGCGGAGGCCTGTGTCCCAGCAGTGGGAACATTATAGGCTGATTATGCTTATTGTAAGGTTATCAAAATGTGTCCATTTTCCGTGCTTTCCCGTCTGTCTGTCACAGGCAAATTCCTCTCATATTTACGCACAGTGGTTAACCATAAATTAAATAATGGCAAAAGGGCGCACAAATTATATATGTAGGAACTTCAAGGCCTAAAAGCCTACACAAATTAATGTAAAACATAGTCGTAAGCAACATATTATGTAAGTTATAAGTCTATTAGCTTAACGTAGACAAAGCGGTTGAATCTACCTTTAATAAGTACTACGCATCCCAAACTTGGAAAACTTAGGAAATAATATTAATATTTAATAATCTACTCAGCACCCATTAAAGTATTAGCATATTTAAATATTAAACTCATCTCCGTAAAATCTTAATAGCTAGTTATTGCCAGAAAACACAGATTTTCTGCTAAGACATTTCGCTGTATCATAGAATTATTTTAATTAAGAACAAAATATTAATAAAGGTATAATTTTAATAAATCATTGAGCAGAGACTATTAATTTATTTTCCCTTTTAATATAAATTTGTCTGTTGCTGAAATATTAATTGGAACACCTAGCTTTAAGAACTTTGTCTTTGCAAAGTCTTTGCAATGGATTATAATTAATATTGTGTCAATGTCACCTTGAATTTAAACACCCACGACAAACTCCTGGCAAACTAAAAAAATAAAAAATGACAGAAAAAAAAAAAAAAAGATCCCGAGGATCTAAAGCCACAATCACTACACTTTGGGTGGCAATCAAGTAGTAGATCAAACTGAATGGTCACCGCCCCTTAGGTGTCATCTAATAAACAAAGCTGATGTCTCGTGTCTAAAACAAAATTCATTTATTAGGCTGATAATCAGCACTTTTCGGACGTCAAAATTACATAAGACACACTTTCTAGTGCTTTAGCTGGGAAGGAGAAGGGGCGCAACAGACTCTTCAGCAGCACAGCTGTCTGTTAAGTTAGAAGAGGAAGGAGAAGTGGTGCAACAGACTCCCCAGCAGCACAGCTGTCTGTTAAGTTAGAAGAACTTGATGTGCTTTTAATTACGCAGTTACAGTTACGCGAAAGGGAACAAAATACTAAAAAAAATAAACAACTGACTCAAAAAAAAACGTTATAAAGTTGAAATTAACTTCAGTTTCAGAAGGTGGATTCTTTAACTTTAGTTTTGTTTCATTTTTGCCACTAACAAAAGATGATTTGCATTTTGTAGTGGTTTTTATCAAACACGGGCACTGTATGGTAGTACATAGTTCTTCAAACTCAACGCATTTATTTTAGTTTAACCATTTGCATGCACTTCTAAATTGTCAAGGAGTCAGTCAACAATATGAAGCTAAAGCATAATTGGCTTTAGCTAAAGCGTAGGTACCTATGAGAAGAACGGGCAAGAAGCTCCATGGACACTTCCCCAGACGAGCTACTTCACAAAGAGCTACTACTATTTTTGGAATCGTATAAGATATTTTCCATGGTGGTATTATCAACTCCTTAGCAGTTCTGCCAAAAATTCTATTTGGCTTGGTGCAGCGCGAATACGTCGCAAGGATCGGCCCTCCCGCTCTCTTATATATTTATTATGTGACTTAGGCCCGGAGCTAGCACACTGAATGCTCGCTTTATGTCCTACCTAAGCCGCGAAAGTTAATTGATTTATCTATCTATCGGTTAAGTGGTGCTATTCATTCTGAAGCGGTGGTATGTGTGCAAGTTCATTTTAGGCGGGTGATTAGTTTTCTGCAATTAGCATTTGCTGGAATTATAAACTAGACACGCTCGCACCCACTCAGAAGTACAAACTAATATTATTTAATAATTGTAATAATTATTTACGTTACGATATTAAAATGTTCTCACTCCAAAATACGTAAGTAGGCAATTCTTCGGGCTATATTGGTTTACCTTGGTTCTCGTGGGAACTCTACATTTCTGATTTGACCACGCAGGGAAAACTAGCACCTTTCAGCACGGCTATACCTTTAGTAAAAATAAATAAATACTGTACCTATGAACCAAATTATTGCGAATGATCTCATTTGTGACAGCAAACTTTTGCTTTTACTAAATAAATGTCATTAATGTAATTTGAATGATTTTTAACAGACATCTAAGATAACTTTTGGATAAAACAGAATTACTCTAAACTTAGTACCGATTTACCGTCTGGTAATTTTTAAATACTTGATAGATTGGAAATCATAAGTCTTCTAGCCTATTTGTTCAACGTTCTGCAGAGATTCAAGTGTTGATTTTATCCAATCTTAAACAAAGAAGATTTCTTACAGCAATAATGTGAAAATACTGTAAATTATAAAGATGTTGGCACGCCTACATTACAACGAACACACCGCATGTTTATCTTTCAAGTGTAAAATCTCCGGAAGAGCTCGGTGTTAAAATAAATTATGGTGACATCATGTGATAAACAAATGTTTTAGAATTCATTTTATGTATATTATACAGAACATAACAAACGCCTTGTTTTCTCGAAGGGTTAAGCAGAAGTGTACCTATAGTACACCCACATTTCGGTTCCAGTAATGTTTAAGTCCCATGTAACAGCATAAGCATAATCAGTCGACAATGTTCCCACTGCTGGGACACAGGCCTCCTATTGGTTAGAGCACCACGCGGACCCAGTGCGTCCATGTAACAGGGAGCGAGCCTATTACGATCAATCGTGCACAAAGCCAGGCTCCGGGCTGCTACTGAGTAATTCTAGATGGAAAAATTCACTTTCACTTTGTCCGAGCTGGTTATTGAACCCAGGACCTCATACCCCGCAGTATAGCGCTTGCAACCACAAGAACAATGAGGTAGTCATTTCATTTATATAAAACAAGTATACCTACCTATTAAGCTCTCTGACGGTCTAAATAAGAAGAACATTCATTAAATAGTTTAGCCGAACATGGGAAAATGGACCACAGTGTGCTTAAAGTACATAAAAGCTGACAATTTACTACGTAGTCTGAAGATTACTCAGTCACCGAGTGACTAGAGAACCTTAAACGTACGAACATGTAACGAAACTTTGAGGTTTTTAATACCCCTCGAACCCTTACCTTGTAGGCCTCCGTTTGTGGTACTCAGCAGAACTTCTCAACCCGTATGCGTGCACTAGCATGTATCAGAAAGGTGTGGTCATATTTCAGTGTGTGGTACAGACCAAACCGGACCACTTTCTCCACATCGACCGATGAGAGTCGAAATTTTTCGTCGGTTATTAAAAAAACATATTGCTGTTCCATACGTTTTGACCGCGTAGGCATTGCACTTTTCTATGAAACAGAAGATTTTTTTTTTGATAACCGACGAAAAATTTCGACGCTATGGGGTCTAAACTCATGTGCTGAGTCCATGGTTACAGTTTGCGCATCGATATCCCTGCCACCCTGTATTAGTCAATATTATATTCCGACCTTTAATAGATAGGTATAAAATACCGCAAAGAAAAGATTTGAAATTATTCTACCGTCTCGTCTCCTAGACTATGATCTGAAGCATTGTTCCAGCGCCGCCCGTACAAAAGTCGCGGCACTCTGCGTCACTCCTCATGTTATCTAAAAGCCTTCTACTTCTCCCTACTACCGTTGTAGATCAAGCAAGGAACTTTTAACGCTGTAGAGTCGTAGTACTTTGACTCCGTTCGTTTTGTTCATCTTCTTTTATGTATTGCAGCTTGAGGGGCTCATAATCATACATAATCAGCCTATAATGTTCCCACTGCTGGGACACAGGCCACCTCTCGGTGGGAGTGAGCCGTAATCACGGGCCCAGTGCGGGTTGGTAGATGTCACATGTCTTCGCTTTTTTTTTTTAAATTTAATTGATTGTTATTATTGTTCCTTATTTGTTTATGTGTATATCTTAAGCCGTGTCTCCTGCGCGTGTTTTTTCGAAACATTACACAAAAAACCTTACACATAAACATTTGTTTTCATACACAAGCTGTCTGTTGCGTATTCAAATATTTTTAGATTACTGTCAACTATTCACAAGACAATATAATCTCAAAACCTGTGTCAGTTGGAATTAAGCTTTCAAAATGCTAAATGCTAGATGTGCGCGGTGCGCGTGGTGGTTAAAAATGAAACAAACCCCCTCTTCACCCGCGCGAGGAATGTTTTCCATGCAGCTCGGGTACAAGAACATCGTGTTTTCATACACAAATATGTAAGACCACGCCTCTTTTTTTTGACGTATTTGCGTGGTTTCGAGAAAACACGCGCAGGAGACACGGCTTTAGATAATTTAAGATAGTTTAAGTAATACTAACAAAATTATGAGTAATGTGCCTAAATCTATACTTATAATAAGAATGTAAAAAAGTTGTGTCTGTACATTGAATATATTTAAAAAAGAATAATTGAGGGGGGTTAAGAAACAGTAATAGAACACGAGTCTAATAAAAAAAGTCTGTCTGTTTGTCTGTTTGTCTGTTTGTCTGTTTGTCTGTTTATCTGTTTATCTGTTTGTCTGTTTATACACGCTAATCTCCGGAAGTAATGGACAGATTTGAATGAAACTTTTTTTGTTATCTAGCTACTAAACCTGGGCAACATATAGGCTATAATTGATTTTGGAAACTGGAACACCTGATGCAGAACCGCAACAGACCAGCTAAACTATAAGAGTTACAAAAATGGCGCCTTAAAAAAAAATTGCGTCTGATGAGCATTTTCTGCTGCGAGAATAAAATTGAAGATCCGGAACACCTGATGTGGAACTCTTAGAGCACAGCTAAACCATAACATATATAGGATTGACATCTTTGCAAAAGTTGTTCAGTTTGATGAGTATTTTCTGCTGGGAGAATAAAATTCGAAGATTGAAACATCTGATGTGGAACTCGGAGAGCACAGCTAAACTATGGCATATACAGACATGATATTTTAACAAAATTTGTTTGGTCTGATGAGTATTTTCCGCCGAGATAATAAAAATCAAGGATCAGGAACATTTGATGTGGAAATCACTTTATACTAATATAACTAGGGCAGATGAGATTAACGCCTCATTAAAACATTCGTATCTATGGCCTTACATACAAAAACTAAGATTAGCAATAAATATGAGAGCCGCATTATTAAAAGTTGGAGAAAGTCTCCTTCCTGCACAGGTCTGGTGACTGTTCCTGATACGAGTATACTTGGAAAAGTTGTTGCCTCCGAAGAGGAACTTATACAATCAGTACTTGGGGACATTCAGAGCATAAGAAACCAGAAAAATTCGTGGTTATGTGAACGCGCCATATCGACCCCAAAAAACGAACAAGCTGCATCAATAAATTTAAAAAAATTGGGGGAAATTATCGGAGATGAAGTCGTTTACACTTCTTTTGATAACGTAGACGATCAGGACGACGCCACCAATTACCCAGTTGAGTTTCTCAATTCACTCACAGCGATGGTCTCCCTGCTCATAAAATAAGACCCAAAGTTGGTGTACCGATAATGCTGATGCGAAATTTGACACCGCCAAAACTGTGTAATGGAACCCGACTTATAGTCGAGGCTTTACAGCGTAATATTATTGTAGCTGTAATCCTCACTGGGAGTGGTGCCGGTGAGACTGTGTTCTTACCGCGCATACCACTCATCCCCAACAATTTCCCCTTTCAATTTAAACGCACACAGTTTCCTGTGACTACGTGCTTTGCCATGACAATAAACAAGTCACAGGGACAGACACTGAAAGCTGCTGGTGTTGATTTGAGAACCGGCTGTTTTTCTCATGGCCAACTTTATGTTGCTTTCTCAAGGGTTAGCAACGCTTCCGGGCTTTATATTTTGGCACCCGACGGAAAAACCAACAATATAGTTTATAAAGATTTTTTTTAGAATAGTGATGTTAGCTAATTGATATTAATTTCGCTTCATAATTTCGGAATGAAAATAATTCAACCTTTAGGTATATTTTAATGAAGTTATAACCTACCCAGTCTACAACACTCAATCTTAGTTATACCAAACTTAATCGAAATCCTCCATCGGTTTTGATTGATTTATTGGCTGACATATCAACGCACAGTTCAAACTCTTACCGAAATTCCTATCGTAACGAGAAAGGGACTGGATCCGCGTACGAAGTCGCGGGCAGAAGCTAGTTAAATATAAATAAATAAGGTCAGAGGACTTCACAGAACTATCGAAGTTCAAACACAGTACCCGATCCTTTTCCCTCGCCAAATCTTATAATATTCACAACACGTGTGGGACACGATAAACAGCTGACAATCTACAGCATGTACCCTTTCAGCATAAAACATAGGACAACCAAGACATTCGACACCCTTTGGCTGAAAAACAAATGAAATACGAAGACGAAAAAATGTTTCGCATCACTTGAATTTGGCTTGTCTTTAAAATGGATTCAAACTTAACGTATTTAAATTTGTTTTGGTTTATTCTGGAGAATATACGGGGCCAATTTAAATTATAGTGAAACTCTGCAGAAGTGATGAGTATTGAAGTCTAAATATGATAAAACAAAAAACAAATTAATTTGATGTTTTTTTTTCTGCGGTCTGTATTTAAATACGATAAAACAAAAGTAAACCGATTTTTTCCGAGTAACAACAGTTCCAGCGGTTGTTGACCCTCCAAAAAAAAACATAACATCTTTGTTACTTTTATTGTGTTTATATGCATATCCATGACGTCTGCAGAGTTTACACAAAGAGAAACAGGTCTTTTTTATAATTATTTCAAGTGAATACAGTACTTTTGAAAAAAAAAAACATCAAACAATTTGATGTTTTTTTATCATATTAAGATATTGATACCCATCACGTCTGCAAAGTTTCGCTAGCTAATTCAACTTGACCCACACACAAGAGTGTCTGCAACACATTTTTTGATCTCCGTTTCGGTTAATTCCGTATTCTTATCACGCTCATACACTATATTCGCATCGATCAGCCCGCCAGTTCGTGACACGAATCTGTACATCCCGTAATTGTTTCGAGATGCTGCGATACCGGTCGATGACGTCACTGATTTATGTGGCCAGGCGCCAGAGCCCAATGATTTATGGCCCCGAACGTTTTTGTTCTCTCATATTGTTTGGCGTTCGGCAAATTGGATTTGGTGGGTTATTGTGGTTCATCATTATTGTTTTGGATTAATGTTGGACATAAGTCTTCCTGAATGGTTGTACCTGCAGGATTAGCATAATTACCATGCTTTGATCAGCATAATCAGCCTATCATGTTCCCACTGCTGGGGCGTAGGACTCCTCTCTGTGGAGGGTGAGCCGTAATCTACCCCGCGGGCCCAGTGCGGGTCGGTGTTTTTGGTTCTAGGACACGTCGGTTTCCTCACGATGTTTTCCTTCACCGTTTAGAGAGCAGGGGTTATGAAATTATTTACACAAAGTGAAGCGCCTGTCTGGGTTCGAAAGTACGACCTAAAACTCGTAAGTCGGTGCCGTTACCAGGCTCATGCTTTGAATGCGGATCTGAGGAATGATGCTACATACTTCCCATCTTCCTTTATTTTACATACCGTACATTTACTTTTTACATACATAAATTCACGCCTTTTCCCATGGGGGTACGCAGAAACTACAGAACGTCACCTGCTACGATCTTAACAGACCTACTTCTTTTGCCCCCTTTACAGTCATACATCAGAAGGCCAATTCTCGTAATTTAAAACGTTCAAAATCTAGTCGCTATATCATCTCGACGACAAACAAATGTCAAAGCTTGTCAAAAATGTAGGGAAATTAGAGGTATTTTTGATAGATAGAGACTGAGATCAGATTGTGAACGTTCTTAAAATTACGAGAATTGCACCTCTGGTCATACACGGACGCCGCTGTGCGCCAGTGGAGAGTACTACTCACTATTTATGTCCTTATAGCGTACTTTCCTGCGTTTCCACTCACATCTTTGTATAAATACCTTTTATTAGTCGCCTTTCATTTATCTTCTCAACTTGAAACCATCCCTTATTTTATGGCGTCGATTTTCCACGGTTGCATTACAACATGCGTTGCAATTTCGAGTTCTCAGTCTTCGAAACAAGATTGATTTCTCAAAACTAGTTTGATTACCCTCATTTCGTATGAATAGGCAATTCTACTTAGTATTTCAAAATAGCCTCGATTTTAATCTCAATTCACCTCGTCGATTATAGACAAAAGACGTGCTGACATATTCCCAAACACTAGGACACAAACTTGGCTGGTTGGTGACAAACTTTACAATGAAGTTCGTCGAGTACCGACTTGGGGCCAACTTACCGCCAACTTGCCGCCAACTTGGGTTATTAATCACAAACGACTGGCATCGGACTAAGACTCTAAGTGCGGTTTGGCCAAGTTATGTGAATATGTAGGCAACAGATTTTTTGGGTAGGTCTCTGATTTATTTATCCACTTTATTTTATGGGGCTTGTGGCGAAATAATAACAGCCATACGGGTCGATCGGAGGGTAAGATATTGTTTATGGTTGGTCCGTGGATGAATGTCCATCCATTATATAATCGAGACTCCTCTGTACCTCGGCAAGCACGTATTTACGTCATTGGTAGACCTTTGACAGTCGTTACGGGTAATTAGAAGCCCGAACTACCAAGCTTACCAAGGGGTTGCGTGTTACCCAGTTACTTGATTGTGGGTGTCAAGTAGGCGACTGCCTATCTGACCTCTCCCTCTGCCTCTGAAGTGACTGTACTCCATCGTCGGTTATTAAAGAAAATATCTGCTTTTCCATACATTTTGACCGCGTAGGTCCACTTTTCTATGAAATAGCTGTTTTTGTTGATAACCGACGAAAAATTTCAACGCTGAATCATGTGCTGAATTCATGGTTACAGTTTGCGCGTCGATGTCCCTGCCACTCTGGCCCTGCCACCCTGTATACTACACGTTTATATTGTAGTAGTTTCCATTTCAATTTTACATAAGAGGAGGTTTCATTCTTAAGTAGAGGAGATATAAAGAATCTATACAGACTGTACCGCAAATGTATGGTGATACGGTCATATACAAAAAATCTGCTATTTAAATATCATCAGATAAAGAGGGTGGCAGGGACATCGACGCGCAAACTGTAACCATGGATTCGGCACATGAGTTTAAACCCTATAGCGTCGAAATTTTTCGTCGGTTATTAAAAAAAAATATTGCTGTTCCATACGTTTTGACCGCGTAGGTATTGCACTTTTGTATGAAACAGAAGATTTGTTTTTTTTATAACCGACGAAGAATTTGAACGCTATGGGGTCTAAACTCTATTTTGCATGATGTAATTAATACTTTGTTTATTTAATGATTACTATTTGATATTTCTATAATTATTTATTATTAATGTGATGTATAATTATTTATTACCTATCTAGTGGCACTCATTATCATATTTTCTTTTGTTAATATGCGGATAATGTAGTGGGCTGCAATATTGTTAATATTATGTATTATCTTTCCTCTGTACCAACACATATTGTAGCTGTTTATTGTCCCTGTATAAATAAAATAAAATAAAACTCATGTGCTGAATTCGTGGTTACAGTTTGCGCGTCGATGTCCCTGCCACCCTGTATGTATGTCGAGATAATTTAAGAAACAAATATTTATGAAACAAAATAAAAACGTTTGAAATGCACTAGCTTAGCATGCTGTGGCCTCCTGTAAGTGAAGGAGTACACCTACTTAATACGTGATGTTGTCCTTTATTTATGTGACATGTATCGGTGTGTGTATTTATGTGTTTTTGTGTATTTTGTTGGAGATACTAAATCAATAAATAAATAAATTACATTGTTAAAAACAGGCCTTATTTACAAAACCACTTTGTGTTGCAATTTAAATTTTATTTTTTAACTAGCGACTCGCCCTCGATTGGCGCGGTTTTACGACTTGACAAAACATCACGATTTCACTTGTATGCTAATTTTAATACTATGGCACATAAACTCAGAAATAAATTCTCTAACTTATGGTGAAAACCACATCAAAATCTGTTGCGTAGCTTAAAATATTAACGGTATAACCGATGTTAGATGGATAAATAAATAATAATAAATTTATTTTTTCAGACAGACATGAAAAGCGACTTTTTTATATGTAAAGAAGACTGCGGTTACGTCCCTGATTTACGACTTGTAGGTCGTGGGATCACACCCAGGCACGCACTTTTTTTTGTTCAGCCTATTCTGTCGCACTGCTGAGCAAAGACCTCCCCCAGGAACCTCAGGAGGAGGTTCCTTCCAGGAACTTCTTTTCCGCCCCACCCCAAACCAGCCCTCGCGGTACGCGTCCAGGTCATCTCGCCACCGCTTTCTGGGCCGACCTCGGCGGTGCCATCCCTCTTCAGGCACCCATAGTTTGGAAACTTTACTTTTGAGTAATTTAGTTCATCACCACTGCTCTCAAAACGGCGAAGGAAAACAGCTTGAGGAAACCGACCTGTCCTAGAACCAAAAATTCGATGACACGTGACATCGACCAACCCGCACTGGACCCGCGTGATGGATAACGGCTCACTCCCTCTCATAGAGAGGAGGCCTGTGTCCCAGCAGTGGGTACATTATAGGCTGATTATGTATGTCAGAAGACAAAGACGGATATCAATTAATCTGCTGAGTCCGTTCCCTACAATGTTGGGGTCGGCTTCCAGTCTCACCGGATGCAGCTGGATACAAGTAATTTACGTGGAGCGACGCTTATCTGACCTCTACAATCCAGCTACAAAACTACACGCACAGCGTGGCACTGAGGGGTTTTGAATAGTCTTCATATGCACCATCCACGCACCAACCGCGGCAAGCGTAGCTTAACCTGATCGATAAACCTATGCGGCTGTTATTACTGTTATAGACAAAGACGAAAATAATTCAAAATATGTGTATGTTTTATTTCTACCACCTCTTAGCCATAATATAATAATACAAAAGCTATGGAAAAACGTTTCCGTTGTGAATTTTCAAAGTATTGTTAGAGTTTTTTCCTAGAAGTTAATACCTGCAGTGAATGCAGTGTTGCAAATTCATACAAACACCTACTTATTTATTTATCCATAAAAACTGCTACTTTCAGTGCAAACTTTGTATTTCCATTGTTTACCATTTACTGAAAGTATTCTTCATTCTGCATTGTCCATAACAATCGTAAAGGTTCTGTATAGTTTCAGCGAACTCACGGTTGTTTATAACCCGACTAGCTTCTGCCCACGACTTCGTCCGCGTAAAATTTCTTGCTATATATCTTACTAGCAGTGCCCCGCTGTTTCACCCGCATAAGTGTGTCGATCCCGTGGCAAATCAGGATAAAAAGTATCCTATGTGTTATTCTGATGTGTAAGCTATATTACTGTAAAGTTTCATCAAAATCCGTTTAGTAGTTTTTGCGTGAAAGAGTAACCAACATCCATCCATTCCCGATAGAAAAACCTAAATACATTTTGCCCAACTCGGGAATCGAACCCCTCTTGCTCGCTTGCGACTACCAACGAGGCATATTGTATAATCGACGAGAAAAGCGTTTTAACTTAAATGATTACCACCAGGTGCGATATTACGACGGATTAATGTCATTATGATTCCAGAGAACGAGAGAGACGGACCTATATATGATCGATAACACCATCCCTTTTTCGCACTGGAATCAAAATCAATCTGCCTACCCTTTTCCCAACTATGTTGGGATCGGCTTCCAGTATAACCGGATGCAGCTGAATACCAGTATTTTACATGGAGCGACTACCTATCTGACCTCCACAACCCAGTTACTGGGTAACACGATACCCTGGTAAGACTGGTTGTCAGACTTTGGAACTTCTGACGACCGGTAACAACTGTCAAAGATCCAAGAATGACAGCCGGGACCAACGGCTTAACATGCTTTCCGAGGCACGGAGGGGTCTCGGTATGTAAAGATGGTCACCCACGGACTGGCCGCGGCAAGCGTAGCCTAACCTGGTCGATCGACCTGTGCTGCTGTTGTTACTTAGCCACGAGCCCCTGGAATCATGAGTGCATGAATATTTCGTAATACTACATACCTACCCCTGTATGTTTATTAAAATTATTCCATTAACCCACACTACACTTAAATATTCTCATCTGAACACACTGCAAGCCAGCCTGGTGTAAAATATTCACTCAAAGAACGGTATTGTGTAAAATATTATAATGCAATAAATAGGAAACTACGTCTCCATTGAGAAAGCGCCGCTTACTACACAAAGAGCTCGTACCTTTTCGCTTTAAAATGTGAAAGGGTACAGAGTAGGTGCGGGGAACAGAGAACTTGGAAAATGGCTACTGTTTTACGGATTTTCTGAAATATTGCAATGGTTTTAATTATGGCGATGGATGATTCTAATTAATCGGAAATCGGTTGTCTTGGTATGGGCCTGTGATGCGGAGGAATAAGGAAAATGTCGTCAGGAAAGTTTTGAGTATGAATGTGAGTGTCCATGGAGTTTCTTGCCCTTTCTTCTCCACCTACCTACCTACTACGCTTTGGAATGGGCAACTAGCTTCATCTTTTTGAATAACCGACCCTTGACAATTCAAAAGTGCCTGTAATTGGTTTAGTTGAAATAAATAAATAGTTTGATGGCTATACAAGTAGGGGAAGATAAAAGAAACGATAGATTAACTGTATGAACGATGATAATAGCTAGAAGGGAGTGATTACCGACATGACGAGTAATAGAGAAGTATGCAAGAAAACGACATGTAGACATAAGACACGGCAGTTTATATATTTATTTATATTACCTACGCATTTTAAAGTTAACTTTTACGTAATCTGGAATAGTGACAGCTGTCAAAAAACGGTTAACTTATTGGACAGGGTATTAGGGTACCCTTAAGTTTTCACGGTGAGATTTTTACAGAATATATAGTTGTTTCCGAACTCTCTGTTCACCTCCATTACTCTGTGGATATTAATGCGGCTGACTCTCGCGTCGGTTGGAGGCTTCCTTGGATCAGATTTTGCTTTCACACTAAAGATCTCGCGGAAAAGACGTCGTCATTCAAATTAGAACTAAATTAACTGTAAGATGTAAGGTTCATTTTTGTGTACTACCTACTTGCTTAGTTATTTGTGAAGAGGGGTTACTAGGTTGCTTATTAGTTTTTTTTTTACTTTCACCCTTATAACAGTAACGATGGAATCCAAGAGTCGTTTCCATAATTATCAAACCTGTTAAGTGTACAGGGTTAAATTAAATTAGCTAGCGAAACTCTGCAGGTGTAATGGGTGTCGATATCTTAACACGATAAAATAAAAATATAATTGATGTTTTTTGGGTTCAACGACCCATGGTAGTGTTATTACTTACTTACTTGTTATTAAGAGCTAAGAGTTTGAGTTACTTAAAGTATGAGTTGAGAAAATCTGTTTTCTTTAATGACCTCTAGGACGCCTTTTAAGGAATAGGTCGAGTATCCCTGTCACCCTGTATATGCATTAATTCAGCACTTCATTCTCGGCCCATAGCGTACAAAGTTTTGGTCGGTTATCAAAAAAAAATCTGCTGTTTCATAAAAAAGTGCAATACCCAGTCAAAATGTACTGAACAGTATTTTTTTAAATAACCGAAGAAAAATCTCAGGTTCAGAATCATAATATACTGAATCCATGGTAACGGGTTGTGCGTCAATGCGTCAACCTGTATATTTCTAAGGTAACACTTACAAACCTTTCCACAGCGATAACTCTCAATGAATCCAATCTAAAAACAAGAAACAACGTTTGAAAGCCGAACCTCCACAGGATTTTAGTATAAAAGTCAAAAGGCAGAGAATGAATTTTGAAGGAGGGAACATGAAAATCTGTGGAGCGGCATAGTGTTGTATTAAATATTCAGCGGCCCGACTGCGGGGAGGTCCGCGTTATGATTGTAGCTTAACTGAAGTACTTATTGAGGTACTTTGGGGAAATGAGTATTGCGATTGTCATTTAATTTTTTGGGGCATGCTGGCTGCTTGTGCGTTGATTGCAGTGTAGCGCCAGAATTATAACCTCCACTTAATAATAATAATTGCAGTACCAGCCTATTATTGTTCCACTGCAGCACAAAGGCCTCTTCTCATAGTCAAAGTCAAATAATTTATTTCACGACGACACGGTTGTCGCACTGCTGCGCTGCGTGTCGCGGGTTCGATTCCCGCACAGAACAAATATTTGTATTGCCTACAGGTAGTTGTTCCGGGTCTGGATGTTTGTGTATGTGAGTTTAAATGTTTATAAACGCACCCACGATACAGGATTAATTCCTAGTGTGGGGCAACGTTTTTTTTTTTTAAGAAGGAAGAAGACGAAAGACATGCGCACAAAAGGCGTCAAAATATTATCATAGAGAGAAGGCACGAACATTAAATGAAATGAAATTAAATAGTCGTTTGACAAACATCATCATTCATCATCACATCATCATCACCATTCATTCATCATCATTTTTTCATTTGTCATTTTTTTTTTTTGTCATTTGTTTTTGTAATTTTTTTTGTTTTTTTTTTCATTTGTGTAATGCCAAAAAACGCATTTTTCTTTATTTTCTTTCTTTCTTTCTTTTTCTTTCATTTATTTAAGAAAGTTCTTCCCATATTAAGCACTACAAATTACGGGTTGAACGACATTGGGCAAGTCTGATATTCGTCAAATCGGCAATTCGTCAAATTGGATATTGGTCTAAGCTGTAGTTCGTAAAAAAAATAAAAAAAACAAAATATTACTGTTTACATAAAATATTACACATTAAAACCATTTCATTGAAAATAAATTCAAATTAATGCACAATTATAGTTACATAAGTATTAGCTTAAAATTACATTAATCACCTCGCTTGGTCAAGACGGGTTGGTGATTTCTGACTTACATTAACTACGGCGTTTATTTATAAACGATGATTAATGTTCTGTGACGTTTAAAAGTCAAAAATGTGTGGTTAAACAGTCGCTAATCACTACTTAACTTTAAGCAACGTTTATGAATAAAGGTGTAAGTTCAGGTTTCCTCATGATGTATTACTTAGTAATGTCCAAGATACACTCAGAAAGTACATAATTAATTGACAAAGTCACGTTGACCCAGATTTGAACCCAAATGCACATAAGTTATTGTATTTTTAATGTGAATTTTTACGTAGTTTTCATTTTAGTGTAGAAGCTGGAAACATCATCATCTGCCTAGCCTTTTCCCAGCTATATTAGGGTCAGCTTCCAGTCTCACCAGATGCAGCTGCATACCAATATTTTACATGGAGCGAATATCTCAAAATCAAAAGTCATTTATTCAAATTAGGCTGAGAATCAGCACTTTTTGAACGTCAAAATTACAAAAGACAGTCCCCCAAAAACGCCCGCCCTTCACCACTTCCTAGTGCTATCGCTGGGAAGAAGAACTGACGTAACAAACTCCCCAGCAGCACAGCTGTCAGCTGTTCAGTAAAAAAATACTTGATTGTATACAATGCTAGGTAGGTACCTATGTTCGGTAATTATCATTACTAGACCAGAACATAACATTAAATTATTTGCCACTATCTGACCTCCACAACCCAGTAACTGGGTAATACGATACCCCTTGGTAATACTGGTTGTCAGACTTTCGGGCTTCAATGAATTCATGAATGACAGCCGCGGGTTCAACGGCTTAACGTGCTTTCCGAAGCACGGAGAGTTTTTGATATTATGTAAAGATGGTCACCCATCCACGGACCAACCGGGCAAGCGTAGCTTAACCTGATCGATCGACGCGTGCGGCTGTTATAACTTAGCCACAATCCCCTCTGCTGGAAACATATATTATTACTTCAAACTCTTGCCGATTAAAAATGACATCGTGTAAAAAAGTGATTCCACAATCTCCGCTGAAATACTGCAGACCATTGATACGCATACGGAGAAAAAAACTTTTTTACAAAAAAAAAACAACCGACTTCCATAAAAACACTAAAAAGTGAAAAATAACTATCATTTCGGAAGTCGGTGTCTTTGGTTGATGAATTTCGTTTTTCACCACCGACTTCCGAAATGATAGTTATTTTTCACTTTTTAGTGTTTTTATGGAAGTCGGTTGTTTTTTTTTTGTAAAAAAGTTTTTATTTTTCACTTTTTAGTCGTGAAAAGCAAACGACGCAATTTTATTTACTTGCATTTTTATCCGTAATTTTGGTTTACACCAAACTACTCAACCGATTTTGAGAGATTTCTAGGGGACGACCAATCTGAAAGTATATCATTTCACATAAAAAAAGAATTTTGCAAATCTTCTTATAAATGAAGGAGTTCTGAGGCAACAAACATAAAAAAAATACAGTCGAATTGAGAACATCCCCCTTTTTTGAAGTCGGTTACTGAGAAAACGCGTAAACAGAAACACTTATCATCTTGAGGTCAGGATCTCCTTTTACGAGTACGTTTGTCACACAGTGGGGGAAAAAAACAGAAAGGGACACAACAAAATAGAATACTAAGCATTGATCTTATGATCATTTGTATGTCATTATTGGGCAAACATGGCGCACTGCCTATTTTTTTAAGATCTTTGTGTGTAATCCATGCTTCAGTGAGCAGTGGTCGCCCTGGGTAACGACCCCGACTCACGAGTTGTAGGTCGTGGGAGACACGTGACATCTACCAACCCGCACTGGGCCCGCGTGGTGGATTATAGCCCACTCGAAGACATGCATATGCATGCATGGCTTTTGCATGTTTCACGAATCATTTTATTATATTCTATATTCAAAGACTGGCTAGATTTCAAACCTAGAAACAAATACTAGCCAATTCGATACGACATGGCAAAGCCGCCACTTTTACCTAAGCAGAAGAAATGATCGTTTTAACCCTAAAATCTCACAAAACCTCTTCTTATAAAAGATTTAGTCCCACTTTTAATACAGCCGTAACCCTTAAGTTTAAGGTGCCTCCAGCAACATTATGAGGCCCTGGTGTTACCGTTAATTCGCCTAATGGACTGGTGGAAGGACAGTGGCTAATAATTCACAGGGTTGTAAACATAGGGTTGTCTGTTCGGCTGCTGGTTTATGAGATATCGATCATGTTTTGTTTTTGTTAGAACAGCTGCTTAGATTGATAGTCATCTGCCTAGCCTTTTCTCAACTATTTTATTTGTTTTATTATTTAAGTATGTATAGATGCTAAAGCACATCAAGCTACCCGAAACTGTCAAATTTTCACAATCAACTTTGAACCTAATGCTTTAGCGGTAAAGTTGAAAATCTATTAAAGAAATTTCACAGATTTTAGTAGCTTGATGTGCTGGCATTTGTACATACAGTAAAATAGGAGATAATTATAATTTGAGTACAAATATACTGAAATTTCTTCCAGCAGACCTGCGAAAGGAGAATGTTGAAAATAAATGTAGACAATAGTGTGTGAGAACAAGAAAAGAAAATTATGAATACCAAAACATATAGGTAATGCAAAAAATTAAAATAAGATGCAAAAACTATTTTAGTAACGGCTATGCTCGCTTTTTATAAATAGGTTTATAAAAAGCCACAACCTCCCTGAACAAGGTATTTTTTGCGTCACGTCTATTTGAATCCTTGTTCCCAATTGATGATATTTCCACTTAAACGAATATTAACATTAGGATAGTGTAAATTTCAAAATGACTAGTACTATTTAAAAAGTAATCAAAATGCTTGAAGCTGTAGCATAAACTAAACGTGAACTGAAAGTGTTTTAAAGTTGTTTGTTCCAAAAAAATATAGACGTTTACATGTTTGGAAACTAATTTGCGTATTAATAATTTTTATTATCATAATTATATAAATAAACAGTAGTTACTCTGAAACTTTCCCCTTAAAAAACACTTTTTTGGATATCTCTTTATGTCAATACATTCATACTAATTATAAAATGATCTGTCACTCTTGTCTCATCTCAACTGAAATTACGCATTATAATAGTGTTGTAAAATAAACAGTCGATAATATCTCGGTTGCAGTGAGGTGCCCGCGTTAAATCCGGTTCGTTCCACTGAATATTTTATAGAGCTGTGACGTGCTGTGCTGGGCGCCCGCTGTAAATTATGGAGCTAGTGTTGTGCGTAACCGGTTCTTGTCGATAATTTCGTGTGTGAGCATTTAAATTACGGTTTTCGAATGATGTATTTTCATTCTTTGGGCAGTCCTTTAAAAGTTATTTTACCTGTGATTTTGCATCGCTGTCAAAATCACAGTGATCTTTAGCGTGGTTGATGTTGGATTTCTGCCAATGACGAGTCTGTCTAAATCATCTTCGTTATAATAAGATTACTATTGGACTGCTGCTGTGAGAGTTAACTGTGATAGGATGGGATAGGTATCAGAAAGCCAATTCCCGTAATAAAAAACGTTAAAAATCTAGTCGCAATCTCATCTCAGCGACGATCTCAAGTCAATCAAGTCTGAAATAGATTTACATACACATGTAGAGTAGTAAAATCTATTATTTTTTTTGTTTCGTGGGTCCATCCAGTGCATTAGGAGTACCAGTATCTTACCGATAATCCGTCGAAGTCTCGCCACCACATTTCGAAGTAAAACTCACCCAGAAAATACTTGGTTTCCTAGAATTAATAGATTTACCTGATATATCCGTCTCAGTTCCCTGAAATATACGGTTCTCCCGAGACCAGAGAAATCTATTGACTGCACTATTTTCAACCGATACTTTTCGTATATTTTCTTTTATATATTATCTTAAAATAGAAACACTGCATAGTGAAGGTGTAAAGAATTGTGTGTGCGGGGAAAACTCGCGGAAACCTGTGTGACATTCGTAATATTATGACAAGACACCGCTCGTAGCTAAATATTATGACAAGACACCGCTCGTAGCTAAATATTATGACAAGACACCGCTCGTAGCTAAATATTATGACAAGACACCGCTCGTAGCTAAATATTATGACAAGACACCGCTCGTAGCTAAATATTATGACAAGACACCGCTCGTAGCTAAATATTATGACAAGACACCGCTCGTAGCTAAATGATAACAGCCACGCAGGTCGATCGAAGTTTAAGCTACACTTGCCGCGGTAAGCTCGTGGATGGTGGTATGTGCTGGCCAACCAATTACATATCGAGATCCCCTCGAATCCAGTAACTGGGTTATCCAGTAAAATATTGGTATTCAGCAAGGAAAAATGAAATTTAAATTATTTTTTATTGTTTTTATGTTAGCATACGCTGTCCCACTCCTGTGCAAAGGCCTCCCTCCACTCCTTCCATCTTCCGCCAGACCCGGAATTAATTATTATTAATTTTATTATTTAAATTTTATTCAGGCAGGTTAGACTGGAAACCGAACCCAATAAAGTTAGGAAAAGGCTAGGCAGACGATGATCATAAAAGCGTATGGATCTACACAACCCAGTTACTAGGTAATACTCCTTGGTAAGACTGGTTGTTTCGAGCTTCTGACCAGACGTAACGACTGCCAAAGATCTACGTATGACAGCCAGGGCCATCGGCTTAGCGAGCTTTCAAAGGCGCGATGGGGTCTCCATATTAATATAAAAAAAATAACAATAAATTATTTTTATTTCTCTAAGTAGGTTTGCACAAACCCTTTTACACGTCAATTATATTTTAAAAACTAGATGAGGTCGGCGTTTCCAACTTACTACTCTGAGAAGAAAGGCCGAAAGAAACTCAGAGGTCACAGCCTCTTTTAAAGTCCAGACATAATCTTGGTCAGTATAGGTACGTAATGGAAGGTCACCCATCCACAAACCGACCCGTGCGGCTGTTATTACTAAGCCAAGAGCCGAAGGCGACATCATTGCCAGTATATTTTCGGAATCATACGCTTTTATGATGTTTTATTCAAGCAAATCAGCGCCATAAGATGCCAAACACAGTTATAAAACAAAACTACAAAAGTAACATAAACTAAAGAAAGACTAGTCGTTGACGCTTTGTTCTCCATGTTTCTCATAAAATATTCACATAAAAATATTGCGAGGAATCGGCGGAATGTTTTATATAAAATGGGGAAAGAAATCGTGACTATTTACTGGGCTGCTGTTATCAGTGTTTTACATAAGGAATTGTTGAATTTTTTATTGAATCTTCTCTCTTTATAATATTTACACTGGATAAACTTCTTATACAGAATTAACTAACAAACTATTACAATAAAAATATAATAACCTATCCTAACTAAACACGCTGCGATCCATAACTCAAGTAGCGGATGTTGGAGAAAAAACAGCCAGGCTGAAGTGGGAGTGGGCTGGACACGTCTCACGAGTGCACCCAGAGTGATGGGCAAAGATCGTCCCTCGATGGACGCCTGAGGGAGAACATCGCCGTCGAGGTAGACCACAGCGAAGGTGGTGTGACGATCTAACGAAGTTTCCAAGGCCAACATGGCCAGAGATCGCACAAGACAGGGAGGTTTGGAAGAAACAAGGGGAGGCCTTTGCCCAGCATTGGGACACAAAGCAGGCTTACAAAAAAAAACCTAACTAAAACTATTGACTAGCTGAAATATCGCTATATTTCAGCTAGTCAATAGTTTTAGTAGCGATGCGGAGGAATTCAAAAAATTCCTCCGCATCGCTGTCAACTGGTAATGTACCCAAGACACTGGCGGTATTGCCACGTTGCAAGGCAATGCTTAGCCTCTGGCCAAGGTAAAAGCCAGCCCTTGGGTCACGGGAAGTGTCAACCAGCCGTTTAGACGATGAAGAGTTCCAAATTATGTTAATAATTATCGCAGTAAGCTGTTTAACCTTACAGACCTTCAGATTCTTACTTCTTATTCATCATAATTATTCACAGCCTGACTTCACCCACTTCTGGACTTAGGCCTCTCCTTACTTGTGCCAATTCCCGTGCTCCTCTGCTAGCCTTATCGAGGTCGCCGGACGACCGACACCTCGTCTTCCGTCCTTGGACGCCACTCGGTCGCAGCCTTACTCTTCCTGTCGTCACCGCACCTTGCCAGGTGTCCTGCCCAACTCCATTTGAGTTCCATAATATGTTATCCGATATTGAAGACCTTCGTACGTCCTTGATCTTGACGTAGTTAGTTCATACTTCATCATCAGCTTGGAATCACCCACGGCTGCGCATAAGCCTCCCCTTTCTTCTGCCATACCTCCCGGTTCCGTGCATCCCTCATCCAAGTTTCCCGCGACTTTGACGATATCGTCAACCCAGCGTCCTTTTGGGCCTGGTTTCTTTGGCCTAACCTTGGCCACCATTCGGTCACAACTTTAATCAGTTCTTACTTAGTCCACGTCAAACACAAAAAACAGAAACTCCCCCTATTTCTCCATAAATTTCCCGTCAGGATATAAGCCCATATCCCTTACGAACCCTACAAAAGCGACAACACTGGTCGCTCAATTCAATAACCGTAAAACATCCCGCGCGCATGAATTACCAAAGTGAGGGTATTTCGGAATTATGACGTCATGCAACGAGCACAATGGACTAGCTTGTGTACGGTGCTTGGGTTCCCAGGGGTGGGTAGAGGTGTTACTACAGTGCAGTTTGGGGAATGTATTCGATGGTTTTACCAGAAAATTGGCTGCTATCGAAAGTAAACAGCTTAGTATGAATGAACGAGGAAGAGCTATTAAAGAAGTATTATTATAAGTACTGTTTGTTTTATTTTGTTATGTACGAATCATTTGATCTGACTTGGTTTCCGTATGTCCTTTTCGGGTAACCATTGAAAATCAGGATGTGCTGTGGGTCCCCTATAGCATCAATGCATCATGCTGAGTGGAAGCCTTCTTGTCACAATCATGACGTGCAGCCGTCGACTATTTCTGCTAGTTTTCTTTCTTTCTTTAAGTATCTCTCATTTTTTTCAATTTCATAATAATATCAAGCATATTCCAAATGAGTTTCTCTACTGGTTTGGAAAACTACCGTTTCGTAAAGGTAAATTTCATCAAAAACATAATCGTGGAAATGAGAGGTTCAATATTATGAACATGCGTGATTGTCAAATTCGCTGACAAAATAATTGAGATTTGTTATGTAGATCATCCTGAATTTTATCCAACACACAACGTAAATACAAATAAATAAAGTTGAACTGTCTGTTTGTAATATTAAAATAACAGCTTTTTACTATATACGCTTCATACTCGCATAATTTTTTTTTAAATTTTGGTCTGTCTGTCTGTTTGTTCCGGCTAATCTCTGATACTGTTGGACCGATTTTGACGGGACTTTCACTGACAGATAGCAGACTGTTCTGGAGTAACATATGTATAGGCTACATTTTTTCCCGGTTGTAAGTTCCCGTGGGATAAATTTAAAACAAAATTATTTTTTCTATTTCTCTTTCCGTTTTATAAAGGTAAATCAGCCGCTTTTTTTTTTAGGGTGGGAAATCATCAAATGACCCCTCCCGCTCTGGGTGGAGCGGAAGGGAGTGTCAGACTCTTACTGACTAAAACCCACCCGTGTTCCTTCCTTAGCCCTTTCTGTTCCAGGGCAGCGGTAACCCTTTCGGACGATCCCACCGCCCTGGCAGGCCCTAAAGCACCAAATCACTCAAGCACCTAAATCAGCACCCTAAAGTCACATCCTAACCAAAAGTGATCGTCGCGTGAGTATATGCTATCCTCGCGTTCATTTGTTACTTTTTCGGTGAACTGGAGCGCGTGGTCGCGCCAACTGATCGCGATTTCCGGTTTTCCGAACAAAAAGTAACATAATATGAACTCGCGCGACTATCGCTCTTGGTTAGGAAGAGGGGTACATATATTACCTACGTTACGCAGTCTCAAATTTATAGCCGCAATCAGAATCGTTTTTTTTTTACACCCTAATTCAACAAAATCTATTGAGCCGAGTTAAAATCCGTGTTCACAATGACAAATACGACGGAATGAATGTAGTCAATCCGTCAAAATAAAAGCGAATGGTGCTGGACACGCTATCAATGAACTAGTGTACTGTCCTCAATTATATATGAAACCTTTTGTATCGCAGCAGTACAATTACAGGCCACCCTTTTTATAAATCACCTCTCCTCAGTAGGTGAGATATAATTAAGCACGCCTGTGTTCCACGAAGGGTTCCGCAGAGGTGCAGCTACATATAGCACACCCACATTTGGCGTAGAGCAGTGGTGGCCCAGTGGTAATGGCCGCGAATTACGATTTGTAGGTCGTAGGTTCGAACCCAGACCGGCCCTTTACTTTATGTAAATTATTTCATCACCACTGCTCTCAAAATGGTGAAGAAAACCATCGTGAGGAAACCAGCATGTCCTAGAACCAAAACTTCTAAGACATGTGACATCTACCAACCCGCACTGGGCCCGCGTGGTGGATTACGGCCTACTCCCTGTTACAGAGAGGAGGCCTGTGTCCCAGCAGTAGGAATGTTAGAGGTTGAATAAACAGGATCAATTTAATTTAGCTAGCGAAACTCTGCAGACGTGATGATAAAACAAAATAAAACAAATTTTCTCAATTCATACTTCAAGTAACAAAGCGTTCGTTGACCCCCAAAAAGAATATCGAATATTTTTTGTTTTTGTTAAATCTTCTTAAGATATCTATACCCATCAGGTCTATGGAGTTTCGCTAGCTAATTAAATTTGACCATGTATATTAGTTTCCCTGCGTGATCGAATGAGAAATGAAGAGATCCGCAGGAGAACCAAAGTACGGTTACATTGGTTCTCCTGCGGATCTCTACATACATACTCTACATAGCCCGAAAAATTACCAAACTTAAGTGGCAGTGGGCAGGGAACAGATGGCCGATGGGGCCGAAAGGTTCTGGAGTGGCGACTGCGTACTGGAAGTCGTGGCGTTGGAAGTCCTCCCACAAGATAGGCCAGCGACCTTGTGAACTACGCAGGAACCCGTTGGATGCGAGAAGCACAGAACCGGTCGAAGTGGAGGTGCTAGGGGGAGGCCTATGTCCAGCTGTGGACATCTATCGGCTGAAATTATGATGATGATGATAAACTTATTTTAATTTTTTCTTTTAATCTTTATCAAACTTCTTTATCCACCTACTACATAAAAGTTCAAACATCAAAGACGTTTTCGTTCTCCATATGCCAGGCATTGTATTACATTCGAGCTCGGAGCCTTATGTAAGAAGACGCGAAGTATAGAATACTTCGCCTCCCGGTAACAACGGTGAACATTCCTTCCTTTACAGCTGAACTGACTTACATACGACGGGTATAAGATTTCTAGGAGTTTGAAATACAAGAGAGATGATAGAGGGGGTAAGTTATTCATTTACTGTGAATTTTATATTTTTATGTGGACTTTTATGTTGTTAAGGTTGTGTTTGGAACCAATTTTGAACCTTATTGTATTGTAAAGTTGGCGTAAGTGTTGGTTGTGTGTAGCATAATCAACCTATAATGTTCCCACTGCTGGGACACACGCCTCCTCTCTGTGAGAGGGAGTGGGCCGTCATCCACAACGCAGGTATTTTACATGGAGTGACTGCCTATCTGACCTTCACAACCTAGTTACTGGGTACACGACACCCCTTGGTAAGACTGGTGGTTAGATTTTCGGGCTTTTGACGACCCGTAACGACTGTCAAAGATCCACGAATGACAGCCGAGACCAACGGCTTTACGTGCTTTCCGACGCAATGAAAGCACGTCTTGGTATGAAAAGGTGGTCACCCATCCACGGACCAACCGCGGCAAGCGTAGCTTAAACTGATCGACCGACATGTGCGTCTGTTATTACTTAGCCACAAGCGCCTCACCACCGTTTACATAGTAGTAAACATTAAAACACTCAATACTTCGAAGCAGACCTCACCAACATTTCCTAATCAACTAATCCCGTAATTGTGCGCTCTTGAGCGTCTTGCGCGACATTTTGCCGCAAGTATTACATTTATTTGGTCGGAGAAAGGTTATCCATTAAAAACCGCGAATTGGGGCCTGATGTTGTTTCCTATTCGCGACGGGGAGGCGCCCGAGTGGCGCCGGGGACAAAGAGTAAAATTTTACAGGGTTGAGGGCAGATACGACGGTATTTATTTTGTGAACATTATTTTTATACGTTTTTTTTTTTAGAATTTGGTATGCATATGTATGTATGTTTATTTGTTTGTATGTAAGTATATTTTTATTTTATTAAGTGAATTGTTTTTGATTGTGTGTATGTATTTTATTCTCTCTTGTCACACGCTGTCTACATGTCATTACTTATCTACTTTCTCCTCGCAGGTATGCTGGAAGAGACTTGTATAAAAATAAGCATCACCTTTGCATGTACGTATTTTTCTGTTCTTTTGTTATACTAATCTCGTAATTATTCCTATCAATGAGACTATACGATCGGAGAGCTGCCAGCGCTACTCTTTTTGAATCTTCTAATGATTAATAGTGTTTATCTCATTATAAATGCCATCAACTTATAAAATACCCAAGGAGGTTGCATGGGAAAGCCGTGCATGCTAAAACCGCTATATGAGGTCCCTGCTGTAGCAAAATAAAATAGAAAACAGCATAGCAATATTACCAGACATATTAAATAGAAAATAAGGTTGTAACCGCAGAGGTCACGCTGCAATACGTATCTTCATAATATATTCAAATTGTATTTATGTTTCAAATTGACGTTATTTCAATTTAAACAAATATCAACTTTATTTTAATGGTTATTAAGTTGATTTCAGAGTGACTAGCACTATTGAAAAAGTTATAAAAATGTTTAAAGTTGTAGCGTAAACTGAACTTCATTGTGTAGGAATTTAAAGTTATTTTTCCATAAACTCATATTTGTTTATATTTTTGGCGAAGATGTCGTGAATGCAGATTAGTGAACTTGGCTGGCTATCCCACCATTTTCCAATCTCCAAAATTCAGGGCCGCAAGATCCACTAGCTCCGTTCCAAATACATAGATAATTTAATAATTCTGTAATTGTCTTTGTCTCAGAGCATCACACTCTATTAGGATTAGCTTCATTAGGCTAAATTAATATTTACTTCAATATCAATTCTTGACAACTTCGTTGGTGTAGTAGTCGCAAACGCTACTGTTGAGCATGAGGTCCTGAGTTCGATTCCCGTGTCGGACAAAGTCTAATTGGGTTTTTTTATCTAGAATTTCTTAGTAAGGCTGGGTTTGTGTTCGGTAGATGGCAATAGGCTCACTGCCTATTACATGGGACTTAAAAATAACTGGCGGAATGTGGGTGTAAGTACTATGGGTACATCTCTGCCTAATCTTTCAGGGAAATGAGAGCAGTAGTGACCCAGTGGTAACAGCCTCAACTTACGAGTTTTAGGTCGTGGGTTCGAACCTACCCAGGTGCTTTACTTGTGTAAATTATTTCATCACCAGTGCTCTCAAAAACGGTGAAGGAAAACATCGTGAGGAAACCGGCATGTCAGAATCAAAAATTCGAAGACATGTCACATCCACCAACCCACATTTGGCCCGCGTGGTGGATTACAGCCCTCTCACTTAAAGCCGCAATGGGAACATTATAGGCTGATAATGTCATGTCATGTTATCAATTCTCATTATCATTCCATAATAGCATCAAGAGACAGATTACTCCATTCCAAGTCCCAATATAAATAAAGTAGTAGTGTCGTCACTGGTTTAACTTTTTGTTGTCTTTTAATAAATATAATAATTTAGTCAGACAAACAGGCCAGACCTAGTTTAAGGGATAGAGCTGAAAATTGTACTCTTAGGCTAAAGTTGTATTGAATAGTGTCAACTGAATGTATGCAGTGCTATGTGATTTTGTTTATATAATAAATTCTTCAGGAAATACCTGGATGAGAGACGCACAGAACTGGGAAGTATGGCAGAAGAAAGGGAAGGCCCATACCCTGCAGTGGGTGATGGGCTGAAATGATGATGATGGTGATAGATACAATCCATATTAAGTAAAGTAACCCCTCTACAAAATTAATCTTTGACGCGCGTCTCGCTGTTATGCGCTATTTTGTATAAAATTTATTGCCATATGTAACAATACATCCCCACCGAAAAATGAACTACATCTTCTTTGCTATAAGGTGTAGTTTTCTTCGTTTTGTATTAAAATTGGGCTAGTATTTGTTATGGTAAGTAAGTTAGGCGTAATGCGCGCACGTTTAGAGAAAGATATATTATTTGTGTGCCTTGATTTTTGGCTGTGTCCTGTGTATATGGCAGAGGAGCACAGTGGGTAAATAGATACTTGACTTAGCATTTTTCTTTGGAGACATTATCGATCAATACGTCTGACAAAAAAGGATAAAGTCAAAGGTTTATATGCCAAAGCATTATATAAAAATACCCGAAGGCCAAATCCCATAACAAAAAACGTTCATAATCTAGTCGCAATCTCATCTCAGCGACAATCAATGTCAGAAACTTGTCAAAAATGTAGGGATTTTTGACAGATTGAGACTGAGATCAGACTGTGAACGTTCTTAAAATTACGAGAATTGCCCCTCAGATCAGTTGTGTTGATCATCTTGTGAAATTGAAGCCTCTAGCTGCACTTGCCTTGGTGCTTATCATGCGAATGTGCACCTTGCTCAGCGGTCACAGCAAGACTGACCCTGAACTGTCGCATGCGACTGTCACCGGGTGTGCGCGTGCACCGTGCGTCGAGTGGCTGCGGTAAGTAGTGAGAGCATGCCAATCTACTAGCCTGTCGTTGCGACTCTACAAGTCAACGCCAAGTGTGGGGAGCTTCAAACAAAATACAGGGTCAAATTGTTGCTAGCTTTTGTTTAAGCCATAACACAAGTCATTTAGTTGCCTTAATTGACACTTGTGACAGTGACAATTGAATTTTTTGAACCAACTCCGAAAGATGAAAAATATTTTTTTTTGTTTCATTTGTTTTCGATATTGATACCCAACACGGCTCCGTGGGTACAGTTTCGCTAGCTAATTTCATTTGACCCTGTGTATGTAAATGTTCGGCCGCTGCCTGTCGTTGTGTGTAGTCGTCGACACACAGTCGCAGTCGCATGTCGGATAGTGTGCGCCACGTCTTAGACCAACGAAGCAGATAGACAAGAGGAAACGAGAGAAAGAGAGATTGTGTGATGTGATTCGACATCAACGTAACGAAAAACTCGTTAAAACCTTACCCGGTACGGACCGATTACGTTGAAATCGTCCGGCGAACGGATAGTAATTAGTGACCGATGAAAAACATCCGCCAGTCACCTATCAATCCGGGATTATTTATATTATTTACACGATACGGTTACGATACGATTGTTTGGGCTTTATTTGCTTAGAATCATCATCATCTGCCTAGCCTTTTCCAAACTATGTTGGGGTTGGCTTCCAGTCCAACCAACCGCGATAAGCGTAACGTAACCTGATCGATCCACCCGCGGCTGTTATTACTGAGTCACAAGCCCCCCTTGTCTGTCTTGCATAAGGAAATATTACACAAAAGAATAAATTGGTGCTAATCAAACATGCAAACGACGTATGTCACCGTTTAAGATTTTAGAAGTCTGCGCAACAGAGGCGCTCACACGACAGGGGCGCCCAACGGGAGGGTCGTCCTTTTTATTACTATTTGTATTTCCTGTGTGTCATCATCATCATCATTTCAGACGAAAGATATCCACTTCTGGACATAGGCCTTCCCAAAGCATCACCAATTCGACCGGTTCTCTGCTTCTCGCATCCAGGAGATTCCTGCGGCCTTCGCCAGGTCATCGGTCCACCTTGTGGGAGGCCTTCCAACGCTACGTCTTCCGGTACGCGGTCGTCACTCCAGAACCTTTCGGCACCATCGGCCATCTGTTCTTCGGGCTATGTCAGTTACCTTGGTTTTTCTACGGATCTCTTAATGACTGATTCGAGAAATGATATTCATGTAATTTTGTTAATAATTCTGCAATATAAGGACACCTTGAGTAGAATTCATTTTGTAGATTTATCATGCAGACGAACTAATTTAAGTATAAGTAAGAGTCTATTAGTCTTGTTACAGTAACATTAAAGTAAATAATTTAATTTAATAATAGAGTAAATAATTTTACAATAAATAATAACTTCAACACTTCACAATAGGCAGTCAGTATTAAATTTTTTTTTTTTTAATTTACTACTTACATTTTTTTTTTATCCTGTTCTGCCCCACTTCTGGGCAAAGGCCTCCCCCAAGTCCTTCCAGGAACTCCTTTCCCGCGCCACCTCGAACCAGCCCTTGCAGTACGCGTCCAGCCGATCGCTTCTGTAAAAATCTCACCGTGAAAATTTAAGTGTAGTGAGCTTACAGTGAGCTGTCAATAGTGTCAATCCCTTAGCATTAGTTGGAATGACAGCTCACTCCACGCTCACCTCACCTAAGTTTTCACGGTGAGATGGTTACAGAATCGCACTGCTGATCATCTCGCCACCGCTTTCTGGCACCGTCTATCTTCAGGCACCCATTGTGTGGAGAATTTTGCCCAGCGGTCATCCTGCATGTGACTGGTGTGACCCCCCTATCCCACTTTATCTTGGCAGCCTTCTTGCCTACGTCTATTATATCTACCTTATAAATAAATACAAAAAAAAAACACTTAGGCGTCAAAGTACTTACTCGTCCGCATCACTGTCACCCGGAAACGTGCCCAGAAGAGTGGCAGCATTGCCACGTTGAATGGCAATGCTATGCAATGTTTATGTGGCAGTGTATACGAATATATTAAAGCGTTTCTCTGTTTGAACGCACTTATCTCTGAAACATTTAGTCGGAACATTCACAACATTCAAACATTCTCTTTGCATTTGATAGCTCAATTCTTGAGGAAGCTCATAGTCTACCTAACATAAAGCTACAACCCTCAGGTACCAAGCAATACGAAAAAAAAACACAGAAAGAACGCTAAGCAAACACCAAGTAATAGTGCGGTCGGGCGATGCGATGCGACACGCTAGATGAAGGGCTGAGTGAGTTGATATTGTGTATCTTACTACACCCACGCTAACAAAGTCACAGGCATGAGCTAAATAAATGCAAGGCACTTAAAATAAAACAAAACTTCATTAACCCTCCCCCACATTCTGTTCGCACATGCACCACAATTTCACGAGTGATTGAATTTCTCAATATTCTGGCGAGGGCCAAGCTTCCTCACGGAAATTGGAACGTCTCCGTCTAGCGCACTTTCAAATCAAATACTCGGTTTCCACTCAAAATTCAACACAGCATAGGAATTTACACTTCCTTACGTGGAAATAAAGCTACAGACTTTGAAACTATAGAACCTCAACCAAGATTGACAAAGTGTAACTTTTTCGTGTATCCTTGATTAGCCTATAAAATGATATTAATTTAACATAACATCACGCCTGTAAGTTTAAGTCCCATGTAATAGGGGGCCTATTGCCATCCGCACTCCGGGCTGCTACAGAGAAATGGCTGATGGAAAACCCAATCAACACCTTGGATTTACCTGACCTGGGAATCGAACCCAGGACCTCATGCTTAGAAGTAGCCCTTGGGACCGCTAGACCAACGAGGCACTTACAAATAACCTAACCTTAATATGAAAACAAAATTAAGAAGTTTTGTAAATAGGCCAAAAAACTACTAGACTAAAAGGAGGAATATTTTGACGCAATTATTTAGTTTTTTAATAGTTTTAGTTAGTTTAGGATATTATAAATTTTTATTTTAATAATTTGTAGGTAGTTTATTTAAGTAGTATTAGAAGTTTGTAAATATTATCTTAGAATGAATAAAAATTTCTAAGACTCTAGAATAAAAAGGTTCAAAAGTTCTATAACCGCAAAAATAATCCCAAAAAAACGCACTGTCTAAACAGCCTCCCGAAATCTTCAAAAGATTGCCATTTAGCTCAGAGGCACATACGTCGGCGACACGTTATTTGTGCTCCGTTGTGCCTAATCCATCACTAATCAGCAAGACTCATTACCGAAATGAGCGGAGAAATCTCGTAATTACAAGCTTTCCCTTCATTCATTCATCGTTCGTTCATTAAAGGTCAGGTTTCTTTTGGTAAAAAGGAATGTTTTCATGTAATTTATCGGAGTTAGAACGGATTAGGGCGCGGGGTTATGAGTATTAAGTATTTCTTTATTTCTTTTCTTTTTTATCTTCCTTTGCGTTGTCATTTCGGTGTTAGTCCATTAGTGATTAGCACCTTAGGCTAGATTTAAATGATTGTACTGATCCAGTTAGTCTGGCGTAGTCTTGTGATTGATACAGATTGATTGTGCTTTCCTGTAATTTAAATACATGCGAGATCTAAAATTATGACAAAGACTAGGTATGTCACACTGTCAATAAGAAATGAGTACATAAGAGGAAGTCTGAAAGTGGCACCGGTAATTGAAAAGTTGTGTAGAAAATGTCGTGAGGAAAGTTTTGAGTGACAACAACTGCTGCTGCTGCTGCTGCTGCTGCTCTGCTGCTGCTTGCTGTGCAACTTTTTAGACTTATATATCCTGCTTATGCGTAGGAAGTTTCATTAAAATCGGTTCATGCATTTCGAAAAAAAAGGACTTGAAAGTTTGTATGAAATGCCGTACGTTGTCAACGCTCTTAAAAGATTATGAAAATGTATTTTGTTATGAAATAAATAACTTATGACTCGACAACAGATTTTGCTGTGCTCTCAGAAACATGTATTCGCCCTAATTTTATTTATAAAGCTCCTCAGCATATTGACTTACAACTCATCTCCCATCTGCCAAAATCAATCTCTCCAAATTCTATTAATTAAGATACCAATATTATTCAAAAGATTATCAGCCGACGTCAGCAGGCATACATAAACACACAAGCGTTGTTTGGAGAGCAAACTACGGCTGTGCTGAAATTAATAGAACCTGTGACCCAGATCTGTATACCTTATGCTATCCTGGTACTTAGGTAGTATGTTAGCGAGAATTTATGGAATTTCTATGCGAGTGAATTGCCACAAAGTTATTATGTGGTAATATTTACATAATATAAGCTAACACTTCAACTAAAAATGCAAAATAATCATAGGGCATCAAAAAATTCATCCGCGTCGCTGTCAACAGGAACAGTGTCCAAAAGGCTGGCAGCATTGCCACGTTGTATGTCAATGCTTATTCTTTGGCCAAGAAATAGGCCAGCCCTCTGGTCACGTGAATAGTCGACTCTTGGCGATAAAAAAACAAGTGGGCACTCGGACCCCATGGCCCTAGTGTTTCAACCCCAAACTGCTCGAACATATAACTCCCAATCAGATTGGGATATTTTCGCCGTTTGAGGTTGTAATCGAATGGCGGCTGAAACAGCAGGGGGCAATCTTCCTAACCAAATCCTAATCTCCCTAGCCTTTTCTCAACTATGTTGGCGAAGGCTTCCAGTCTAACCGGATGCAGCTGACTACCAGTATTTTACATAGAGCAACTGCCTATCTGACCTCCATAACCCCGTTACTGGTAACACGATACACCTTGGTAAGAAAGACTGGTTGTCGGACTTTCGGGCTTCTGACGAACCGTAACGACTGTCAACGATCCAAAAATGATACCAACTGAATGGAACCAACGGTTTAACGTGCTTTCCGATGCACGGAGGGGTCTCGGTATGTCACCCATTCACGGACCGACCATGGCAAGCGTAGCGTAACCTGATCGAACGCCTCGTGTGGCTGTATAGCTAGGTAACTATAAATAACAATCCGACTGAGAGTAGCTCGTCTACTCCCACAGTAGCAACCAAACAATTACGCTTTCTAATACAATTTGAATGAATTAATAGTTCAATACATCCCGCCCTCTGATTGGTCGGTCCGTCAAAGTCACCTCACTGCCCTTACAGCAACACACAACTCACTACTCTAACTTTAAGAAAATAGAGTTTAGTTCAGTTTAGCAGGGTTAATAATTAGAATAGATTGTAAACTTAATTAGCCCGCTCTAAGAAGTGAGGTCGAACAATGAATGATATTTCGAGGAAAATTAATACAAAGGAGTAAGTTTCAGATGTACTCAAATTTTGGTATGTACCTAATAGAATTATTCATACTGAGAATATGTATACCTAATCTAATTATCTATACTAATTAAATAAATAAATAAAATAAATAAATCCCTGGACATTAATAAAGCACCCCCCCCCCCTGCCCCCTGCCTCCCTGGGCATTAATTATAAAGCTGAACAGTTTATTAGTTTATTTTTATCAGGGATCCGTACCTAAAGGGTAAAAACGGGACCCTATTACTAAGACTCCACTGTCCGTCTGTCTGTCTATCACCAGGCTATCTCATGAACCGTGATAGCTAGACAGTTGAAATTTTCACAGAATATTTAATTGTATATTCACTTTAAAAATAATTAATTGAATTTAATTAAAATAAAATAAAATAAATATTTAAGGGGGACCCGTTTTTACCTCTTTATAAAAAATTTTAGACCAACCTAACCTCAATATAACAAACCTCAGTTTAACGAATTACTTGATGTAACGAATATTTACTTGTTCACTTGGTTATTTGGTTGCTCTGTATAAAAAAACAATGAATCATCAAAGTAAAATAAAACCTTTACTTATTGACTGTTCGAAAAATTTCCTTTAGCGGATATCGAATTCTGTTTGTGAGGGTTAGAAAGCGGGTCCCGGCGGACTCCCGGCGCTGAACCGGCACCGAGCCGGCTCCGGGTGAAAGTTTACACCTGATATCGACAGGTACCGGCATTGTACGAAACGTGTGGAGTTGTGCCAACGACGAAATTCGGTAAAGACGGAATTTTACAGAGCGTGCTGTTATAACATCTTGCATTTTAGTTTTATTGCATTTTTATGCAGAACTAGGTAATGCGTTGAAATGCGTTTTTCAATTTTTAAAAACTTAACAAATTTTCATCACAATCGGTCGAGCCATTTTCGAGTTTTTGCGAGACTTGCGCACGGCAATTGGTTTTTATACAGGGTGGCAGGGACATCAACGCGCAAACTATAACCATGGATTCAGCACATGAGTTTAGACCCCATAGCGTCGAAATTTTTCGTCGGTTATAAAAAAAAAATCTTCTGTTTCATAGAAAAGTGCAATACCTACGCGGTCAAAACGTATGGAACAGCAATATTTTTTTTGCCACTGTGAGGAGGCCTTGTATAAGATAATATAGATAACGTTTTAATATTAATACAAAATACCATTGGACAAACAAGATTCAATACTATTTTAAAGATCTTCAGTAACTACCTTGAATTTTTCATTTTTCTCACGTTCATCTTAAACTCAAAGCATTTATTTCAATTAAACCATTTACGGGCACTTTTGAACTGTCAAAGAGTCGGTCAGTTAGTCAGAAAGCTGAAGCTAGTTGCCCATTCCAAAACGTAGATCTCTATGGAGAAACTTCTTAAATGAAGTAGCTCAATCGTAAATCACAGGCCCAAAACAAATGAATACTGGGCCCAGATATTTTTTGGCAAGTCCCAACACAAACAGTCGTCCTTAAATATTTCTAACTCGTCCGATACCGAATACTGAATTCCTGTTGGTATCCTATTTCGTATTCAGCCGGGGAGCGGATTTGATTTTATTATTTATACCGGCGTTAAAATAACAGCCTGGATGAAAAATATTATTTTTCATATACGACTCTCGAGTCTGTCGGCCATCAAAAAGTGGCGATCGATTTCTGATGAATTACTTGTTATTTTTTTTTTTGAAATAAATATATTATAATATTTTCTTTCTTTCTTTAAGGGACAGCTGATTATTTTTTTGCGATTATGATAATTATTAGTCCCATGGAGAAAGTTACCACATATTTTGATACACGCTGTAAAGCACACCCCTACACTCCAGTACCGTAAACCACCGTATGATGATGAATCGTTCGCAACAGGACAAGTTGGAGCATGTTCTCGCAACACTGTAAGTTTGGTAGGCCTGAACTTGATAACACAGCTTGAGTAAGTTACCGTTCATACTGACTTTACTATCCGTTAGTTTATGTACTGACAATGTTGCGGGGTAAATGAGAATATATCCGGTGCATTCAATATATTGCTGGAGATAATTTCAACCTTACATGTGAATATTGTGCTTTAAACACATCACAAAATTAGTCAAATAACACCTGTGTTATAGAGGGGTTTAGAACAAGATTTTATTGATACGCTACGGAAAACTGATGGACGTTACCAAAAATGATGGGTGACGCGTGTCTACTTGACGATGTACAGTGTCTTCTTGCCGTATCTTGTCTTTTCTATCATCTGGAAATCTTGTCTGATATTATTCAAGGAATTTCATAACATGGCTTGTCAAATAATATTTAAAAGTTACATAAAATACCTTTACAACTGCGATAAAATCCGAAGACACACTGTAAAAACTTTAACAGCCAACGTAAAAATTGTCGTCAATACGATTCAACTTTTTTACAATCTGTTCTTAAGTACAAAAGGCTATATTTTCTAAGAAAAGCGAGATAGGCGCATAAAATAAAATGCACAAAACAATCAACAATCCGCTTTTGGGGACGCACCTTATAGAAGTACTACGACAAAGGAACGTACCACCACTTGTGAAGCTTCCCTTGCCACAATCAGTCTTTTGTGCTAAATCACCAATTTATCTTTACCGTCAACGCACATCCTTGCTGTCCTTGCATCACTTGAATAACGTTCAAATTCGCTTGGATGTATGTTTTCGAAGTGTGATGTTATGTTGGTGTTAGCTAGTATACGTCATATTGCCCGAAGGCGCGAATCAAGAATTTTGCTCGTCGCTTCGCGCCAAAACAAAAGCCGTCATCTTGAGGTGTTGTTCAAAGGAAAGGGGTTTTTTTAAGTTACACTAGTGGATTGGAAATGCATGTACTTACATTGTAGGCATGTGTTGGTCCTTTCATCCTTTTCCGTATCTTTGATATGAAACTTCATAAGTTGCATGGCAAAGACTGTTAGAGGGGCTTGTGGCTAAGTAATAATAGCCGCTCGGGTCGATTGATCAGGTTCAGCTATGCTTGCTGCAGTTGGTCCGTGGATGGGTGACCATCTTCACATAACAAGACCCCTCCGTGCCTCGGAAAGCACGTTAAGACGTTGGTCCCGGCTGTCATACGTGGATCTTTGACCTTCGTTACGGGTCGTCAGTAGCCCGAAAGTCTGACAACCAGTCTTACCAAGGGGTATCGTATTACTCAGTAACTGGGTTGTGAGGTCAGATAGGCAGTCGCTCCATGTAAAATACTGGTGTTCAGCTGCATCCGGTTAGACTGGAAGCCGACCCCAACATAGTTGGGAAAAGGTGTATAAGGATAGGTATAAATCTATTCTATTCTATTCTAAGGCTAGGCAGATGATGATGAAGGCAAACACTTTTAGATGGTCCCAGCTAGACGTGAAAAAGTCTTTGTGGCTAGGAAAAACTTTTTATAAAGCTAACTGCTTATGTTAAAAAACTGGGTAAACTGATCAAAGTGATATTAAATTTCTATTAACCGTTGGTAAAGTTTGGTTTCAAAAGTCAAAGCACTGACTGGACAGGTCCACTCAATCTGTTCTTTCCTCTAAAGACCATTTCAGACACCAATCTATATAGTCTTCACAAGATCCGACCAAGATTATGTCTGAACTGTAAAAGACACTGTAACCTCGGAGTTTGTTTCGGCCTTTCTTCTCAGGGTAGTTAGAAAGGAAACGCCGACCTCATCTAGTTTTTAAAATATGATTGACGTGTAAAAGTGTTTGCAAAAACAGAAATAAAATCATTTACCATTTAGAGCGGCTGCTGCTGGTGCAGAAAACCTCAAACAGCGAAAATATTCCAACCTGATTGGGAGTTATATATTCGAGCCGTTTGGGGTTGAAACACTAGGACCATGGGGTCCGAGTCCCACTTGGTTTTTCGAGATATCGCCAAGCGGTTAGTCGACTCTTCACGTGACCAGAGGGCTGGCTGTTTCTTGGCCATAGAATTAGCATCGCCATACAACGTGGCAATGCTGCCAGCCTGTTGGGCAATGTTCCTGTTGAAAGCGATGCGGGCGAATTTGATTGATTTGATGCCATAGGGCATCAAAAAATTAGAATCATAGGATTCTTTTGCTAATTTTTTCACATGTACATATTATTATTTTAAATATTAGCTTATATAATGTAAATCTTATGTTATGAATAAATACCATTTATGAAAATCGAAAATTTTATTGCAAACAATGATGTGTACAAATAATGGTCTTATGTTCTAAAGTCTGGGCAATATTAATAACAAAAACTTCAACTTAAATCGTTTCTTATTCAATCAAAGTCTCCTTAGAACAACTGTTGAGACAAATAAAAACCTAGAGTTGACTCTAACAATCACAAAAGTAAATTAAGACCCTAATACTTAAATAATAAAATCCTTATTACCACTTACCATTTTTCGTAGACACTCAAGTGAGACTAACTTAGATTACTAAGTTACTGGCTGCCACAACTTAGATAATTAGGCGAAGCTAATTACTAAACTAGGTAGCATCCTTATAAGCTAACGATGTAGCCTGGCTCCAACGTGTCGCCCTTGATTCAGTTAACTTATTATCTGCGAGATAATTGCGTAGTGGCAATGACTTTCATTTTAACAGTTCAACAACATTTATTGCGTTATTTACGTTGTTGAGCCGACGAATTTTTCATGATGACATCCAGCCATCTGTGTCTGGGCCTGCCGCGATGTCGCTTGCCATTAAGAGGGACCCATTGACAATGACATGACAAATGTGTTCAGTAAATATATATATATATATATCAAATTGTTATTTTACAGTGAATGTCACTTAGACGTTTTTGTCTCCTTTCAATCAACAACTCTCCAAGGAGTTAGTATTGTCTACACACACTGCTGTTGTTTAAAACACTATTTTTATTTTGTTAAGTTTGTGTTTCACGAACTGTGTCCAAATAAACTTTATTCTTTCTTTCTTTCTTTACAAGAAGGCTGGATATATGTATATCAAAATGCATGACTTATTGCAAAAAAAACAGACCGCAAAAACGTTTTTAGACCCAATTTTTATTTATTGAACAATCCGAAAGCTAACTCAAACCACTTAACTGTTAAAAACCCACATCAACGAACTATCATTGGCAAGCGATTCGAAAAAATGGCGCTCACCTTAAAATCACATCGCAATCAAATAAAGTGTTACCAAACGCGGCTCTCAACGCTTCGACCTTATATATTATTTACCTATACAACCACACACCTCTACAGCTACTACGTAGGCAATTTAACGTGAATAATTTAAAACAGTCGAATTTCGAAGTTCACTCAAAGTCGAAATGGTCATTTAGAATTTAGCAGCATTATAGACGTGTAACCCTGTGGGGTTAAAACTGGGATGTTGGGTCTCCGTCTGAGTGAACGAGTGAATAATGAATGAGTGAACGGTGCAAACGAGTATGTCAACGTGGTGTGGAAATAGCGCGGAAAAATTACGAGTTTAGCTCAAGTTTGTAACGTTTTCTTGTTTTTCGCGTAGGTATCTAAGGTAACATATTTTTCTGAAAAATATTGTTGTTGTGGTACGTTGGCATGCCGTTTCTTTAAGATGTATTTCTTCACCATTTTGAGAGCAGTGGTGATGAAATAATTTACACAAAGTAAACGGCCTTAGCGTTTCTGGGCTCGAAGGCTCGAACCTACGACCTACAACTCGTAAATCAGGGCAATCAACAAGTATATTTCAGACTGTAGATGTACATTTACCAGAGTATCGCCAATTAGACGTAGACTCAAGATCTAGATCTTGATGGAAATAATCAGGTTACTTGAGACCTAAATACCTTGTCGAGGGGGTCGTAAGGGGGATTACAGACGAACGACTTTTAGTTGTGCGATAAATCGTTGAAGAGACGAATTCTTGCTGTGAAAGTTTGAAGATGTATATTGGACAAACAGGTACTTGCACAGATACACTATATTTAAAAGAGATCAATTAACCCACGACCCCACGAACCGAAACGACACAGGGACTCCGGCCTCCTCTCTTCGAGATCGTAGGCTAATCTACCAAGTGGGCCTAGTGCGGGTACATCCACCAGGATGTAACAGGACATGCCAATTTCCTCACGATGTTTTCCTTCACCGTTTTGAGAGCAGTGGTGATGAAATTAAACACACGAAGTTAAGTGCACAACTCGTAAGTCGGAGTTGATACCACTGGAGCACCACAATGCTCGTATTTGTTATTGTAACCTATATTTATAATATACTAGCTTTTGCCCGCGACTTCGTCCGCGTGAAGAAACTTTCTAATTTTTTTTCCCCTTAGAACCTTCTACAAAGTATTAGAAAATTAAAAAAAAAAGACGGATGAAATGGGTAAAGTCGTTCTCAAGTTATGACGTGACCAAGGGAAATAGGAATTCATTTATATAATACTAGCTTTTTCCCGCGGCTTCGCTCGCGTTAAGAAGTATACAGCCCGATCGGTTTAAAATTGGCAAAGTTGCATACAAACTTTCATCCCCTATTTTATCCCCTTGGGGGTAGAATTGATCAAAATCCTTTCTTGGCGGATGCCTACGTCATAACATCTACCTGCATGCCAAATTTCAGCCCGATCCGTCCAGTGGTTTGGGCTGTGCGTTGATAGATCACTATGTGAGTCAGTCACCTTTGAGTTATATATATTTAGATAGAAGATTGTACACAAAAACTGTTGAAAAATAAATAAACAGTCATGAGATTCCCAAAGCGTACCACATAAAGCCTTACATAACATAACATCACGACTCTAATCCCCAAAGGGATCGTCAGAGGTGTACCTAGTACACCCACGTTTCACCAGTTATGTCTAAGTCCCATGTAATAGGGGCGAGCCCAGTACCACCAACCGGGCACAAATCCAGATTCCGGGCTACTACAGAGACTACTTCGTTGGTCTAGTGATCGGAGGCGCTACTGCTGAGCATGAGGTCCTGATTTTGATTCCCAGGTAAAGTATTACTTTTTCCACCTGTATAAAACCTTACCTTTTAGAGTCACTCATACTTCAATTAAATAATGACAGTGCTGTGGGCTGGGATGGAATATCACCCTTACTATTAAAGAACTGTAAAAAAGTGTTAGTCCCGTACATAACTTACCTCTTTAATTGCTGTTTGCAAAAGGGTGTCTTTCCCGAAGCTTTAAAAAAAGCTATAGTGCTTCCTATCTATAAGGGGGGAGACAGAAACTGTGTCAATAATTACAGGCCCATTTCGGTGCTACCGGTACTTTCTAAAATGCTCGAAAGAATACTCAACAACCGCCTCAGAGACTTTTTGGATAGGTATAAAATAATCGCCGAGAATCAGTACGGTTTCCGAAAAGGAATATCTACAGAAGACGCAGTACTTGATTTGAGCAATTATGTAGCAAAGAACCTGGATAGCAAAACTAAGAGCCTCGGCATATTTCTGGACCTGTCCAAGGCCTTTGACACAGCTTCTGTTGGCCTACTGATCTCCAAGTTGGAATTGCTTGGTGTGCGAGGAATTGCCCTGGAAATATTTAAAGACTACTTGAGTAACCGCACTCAGCGTGTTAAAATCAATACCTTCCTCAGTGACGAAGAACTTGTTTCTTTCGGCGTTCCGCAGGGTAGCATTTTGGGGCCTAGCTTGTTCCAAATCTACATAAATGACTTATGCAATTTAAAACTCCCACAATGTAAAATTTTCACCTACGCTGATGACACGGCGCTAATAGTGCATGGACCTACATGGGATAGTGTTAAAACTGCAGCGGAGTCTGCATTAAGTACCATAATGACTTGGCTAAACTCAAACCTACTTACACTCAATCTTTTAAAATCCTGCTACATACCGTTTGGTTTAAGACGTAATAACTTACCTTCAGACTCTTTCTCGATAACTGCTCACTCATGTCAGGTCCTTTCTACGTCGCCCAAGTCGTGTTCTTGTACTAATCTTACCAAAACACTCAGCGTTAAATATCTAGGTGTACAAATAGATAGTGAACTAAAATGGGAAAAACAAATTGATGCTATCACCAACAGAACCCTCCGTCTCTTGCATATCTTTAAGTCCCTGAGGGATTCAGCTAATCTCGACACTGTAAAAATGGTATACTTTGGATTGTGTCAATCGGTACTAGGATATTGCATTACGGTTTGGGGAGGGGCGAATAAAACATTTCTTCTCAAACTTGAGAGAGCACAGAGAGCCATACTTAAAGTTATGACCAGAAAACCATACAGATATCCAACAACTCAGCTGTATTCCGATTGTAAAGTTCTCACTGTACGTCAACTCTTTGTGCTCTACTCAGTCCTTAAGAAACATTCATCCCTACCCCCTTCCAACCCGAAAAAGCGTACCTTTATCCCTCCAAGTACTCCCCATAGAACAGCCTTTGCCAAACATCAATTTTTTATTCTGAGCTCTCTCATCTACAGAAAAATTCATAAACTCCTAAACATACTTGATTTGACAAAATGGGAAATTAAACACAAACTTACAGAGTGGCTACTTCAACAAGACTATGATCACACAGAATCCATTTTAACCTACATAACCTAACACACCCACACTCACGCATACACGCACACACATGCATACACACACACACACACCCCTACATACACACATACACATTACACATACACACTCACTAGATTTAAGTTTATTATCTAATCTGATTCAATTTTACTTAATATTACCATTTTCTGATTAATTGTTTAATTGTGGGTAGATCGACAGTCTTCTCTTAATACCTAATATAAAAACATAACCTTATGGCCGTCCACTGTCTCTTAAGATACAGGTATACCCTAGTTTAAGAGACAGGGTAACGTTAATTGTCAACAGATGTACCATCAACATTTTCTACCAAATATTGTAGTAACACACCTTGTATACCTTGCTAGTTATTAGTACTATATGTTTTGTTTTTTCTCACCATCTGTTCTTTTTTATCAATAAAAATTATTATTATTATTATTATTACCTTATACTTTTTAGACCTGAAAAAAAAAGGGCCCGTGGCTAAATAATAACAGCCGCAAAGGTCGATCGATATGGTTAAGCTACGCTTGCCAAGGTTGGTCTGTGGATGGGTGACCCTCTTTACATACCGAGACTCCTCCGTGCCTCGGAAAGCACGTTAAGTCATTGGTCCCGGCTGGCATTCGTCGATCTTTGACAGTCGTTACGGGGAGTCAGAAGTCCGAAAATCTGACAACCAGTCTTACCAAGGGGTATCGTATTACCCAGTAACGTGGAGGTCAGATAGGCAGTCGCTCCATGTAAAATACTGGTATTCAGCTGCATCAGGTTAGACTGGAAGCCAACCCCAACTTAGTTGGGAAAAGGCTAGGCAGATTTATAGGGAAATTCGGCCACCGAGTATTACGTCTCGTTTGTATCGAACCTAAGCTTATAACATAATACAATTGTCTAGAGTCTCAGCCGGCGACCCGGCTCAGTACAAAGGGACTCTCGAGGTCCAGGTGATGTGGCTTGCTCTGTACCTTATAAATGTTATTAGGTAGTTGCTCATTTGATCTAAAACGTTCTATTTTAAAAGTAGAAATAACGAGCAATAATTTATACTTTAAGGTAATATTATTTGTCCTTTAGTTAGAGCCTATTATTTTCCCACTGCAGGGCAAAGGACTCGTGTCATACAAGAAGGCACGACCATTGACCACCACGCTTGCTCAAGATGGGTTCGGCAAAAACTGCAAGAATATCAAGCAGAAGGTGCACACTCGCAACAGTCTTCTCCGTCGACTAGTCTTATCGAAGTGGGGTGCCTCTCCTGACGTTATGCGGACTACTGGACTGGCCCTGTCTATTTCTGCGGGAGAATTCGCGTGCCCCGTGTACCGGAGTCGTTCCGCCCATGCTAAGCTAGTGGATACAGGTTTGAATGAAACGTGCCGGATCATCAATGGTTGCTTAAAACCGACCCCGGTACAAATGCTGTATTCACTGGCAGGAATAGCGCCAGGTACCAGTGGTTCCTAGAACGGTGGCAAGTTCCAGCGAAAGAGCTAAAATGGTTTCCGACACACGAGACCCTTTACACGACGACATCCTTGTGCCACAAATGCTTAAAAGTCGAAACAGTTTTTTAAAGTGTGTCGTCCCACTCACTGGCGAACGATCGTAAGATAGACTGAAGCTGTGGCGAGACTGTGCTTCCTTACCCAAACCTTTCGTTCCACCCGCTGAGGACCCACCTGGACATGAGTTGCCTTGGGTAACCTGGAAGTCTTTTGTTTATTGCTAAATATTAATTTTTATTTTGATCCACTGACAATCTAATTTCAAATTAAATTCCAATAATCAAATTAAATTCCAATTATCAAATTAAATTCCAATAATCAAATTAAATTCCAATATTCGTATTAATTATTTAAGTTGTGTTGTTCTATTTTGTACCTTTCGCGACTCTTTAGTTCCATATTTTTCATGCCTTCCGGTTTTTCTCCAAAGCTCTAAACAGTGTGTGCATGACGGGTCACCCTCCAGTATCCAAGATTTTGGCTTTTATCGGATCTATCTCGTCTTTCAAATTCACTCACAAACGCTTAGAGCACTGACACATAACTTTTGCATAACACATTACATCATTGGCCATTTTGTAATTCCTTACATAACTTCTTCGGTGCATGTTGGGTGCGCGTACGTCAATCGAATAGGATAGGACGCTTCGAAATGTTGCCACTACATAAAACGTAAATCGTTTATTGAGGATGATATTCTCTTAGCATGTACATACATTTCCTTTTTGTTCGCTGTTTGTTTTATATTTTTGTTTTTTTATATTTTTTTTTTATATTCCTGTTTGTTTCTATCAAAATTAAATTGTATTATTTTGCTTTAAGTACGCTGTACCTGTACAGCGTCAGAATTACTGTTTGCTTTAAAAATATGTATAATTGTTTTATTTGTTGATGAATAATAATTGTTTGCTGCACCGGACGACGTCATTACGTTGGCGCCGGCTGTCGCTGAAAACCAGCGCTGGGGCTCTGTCTTGCATAGGGTCGCAGCATAATGCTGAGCGATAGCCGTTTTGCGTGGATGTGACGCATGTCAACTATTTCTTAATGTTTTTTTATTTTTTTATTTGTTCATAAGTTCTTTTGTGCGTCATGTTTACCGCAAATAAACGTATTTTCTTTCTTTCTTTCTTTCTTTTCTTTCTTTAAATATACTCCGGACCCAGGTTGGCCGCAGCAAGGAAAACCTTTTCAGGTGGAAATTCATAGACGACTCCGCCTTAGAGTGTAAATGTGGTGCTGTTCCAGAAACGATGGGACCCTTAATTGCATGTTCTGCGTGTCCTGTCCGATGCACGTTACAGGAACTGATGGACGCTGGTGATGGCGCCAAACAAGCGGCTGAATTCTGGGCCGAGTCCATTAAGATTGCTATCGGCAATCCAAGAAGAGGGCGACGGTTAGCGATTTATAGACTTGTCTTTACATTTGTAGGTATCTACATAATAAACGCTTTAATCTCTAGAAATACAAAAAAAAATCTAATGTTTATAAGATAACACTAAAATAACAAAATTATATCCTAAATTAACTAAAACTATTTACAAATTAAAATATATATTATTATATATTATAATAATATTATGTAGATACAAATGTAAAGATTGTGTAGCCTGTCAGACACAGTATTCATTAGTATATATTATATACTAATGAATACAATTCAAGTGCTATTTTGTAATATCAAAATAACAGTTTTTTAGGTAGTAAATGCTTGTGCCCTCTTCCTCTCTCCTACTTTTGCTGTGTCTGACAGGCTACACAATGAACAATTCTATAAAACCTACCACAAGTTCACATGTGGAAGCAATAAATAATTGAATATTGTATATACGGTACTTATAACAAAAAACTATTTAAAAAATAAAATTGTCTATAAAAATAAAACCCATGAAAACCAGTACATATATATACCTTTCACGCCTAAGCCATAGAACGGGTTTTGATAAGATTTGGCAATGAGATAGACAGCATCCTAGGGAAAGACATAGGCAATTTTATATCTTTGAAATAATCCTAAAAGGGGTGATATAGGGGATGAACGATTTTATAGGAAACCCAGCATTTCGTAAGTTAGGGATACGAAAATTCAAATGTATGTTTTAGGTTAAAAAAAAAGATTTACGTGTTTCAGATTTTCTGTAGAATCACTCTCTAAGGGGTTAAAATACGTGGAATAATATCCAACATACACGCGGGCGAAGCGGCGGACAAAAGCTAGCTTAGAATAATTATCTAATATGCAAACAGTTATGCCTACCTATATCTATAGAAAAGCATTGAAACATTAACGAAGTTACAATTAAATTGAACAGAGAGTTCTGAACGAGCATCAAATCCGCCATTAGCAGAATATTCGAATCCATTTTACAATTCAGCTGGTTGTAAATTGGCATGGCGGCTCGCTATAATTATGAAATATTTGCTGAAATGGCCGCCGACTTTGGCTTGTTTCAACTTACGCTCAATATTATACTATTTTCATCGCATTTGTTGTAGTTTTCTAATAATAAATCAATCGATCTGCCTAGCCTTTTCCCTCCTGAAAAATCCTGCATCGCGCAAGCAGGATTTACCGCGCGACTAGCATATACAGATACAACGTACCATCATTAATCGTCATGCAGTAGCCCATCAGACACGACACCCGTCTGGTCGGAGGATCCTCCGTTTTCTGTGAAAGATGAACTTTACACCCTGTTCCTCATACCTCTATAAATCTAACCGGATACAGCGGCATACCAGTATGTTACATGGACCAACTGCCTATCTGACCTCCACAAAATGATATAAATAGTGCAACAGGAACTTCCTTTTTCTAACGAAAAAGAGCGGTTTTACAGCTACAGCAGTCTCTAAAAAACAGTTTAATAATACGAGTATCATATCACTGGAATTTGTGCAGTACTTCATTTACAGCTAGCTACACTGCAGTGTATTACGAAACCCGATTTAATATTTACAATGCCCGCTCATAAAGCACCACATTTCTGAAGTGAATTTCCAAAAGGAATATTTCACAGAGTTTAATTTTATTGCTGGATATTCACTTTATTAAAATTTGATATGCTTTTTGCACTGTAGTAATCCTTTTACTAATTAGAATTTGATGGAATACTAACTAATACGTAAGCACGTAAGCCACATATACATATATAGTATTCCATCAAATACAAAATATTTAACAATCAATATTTCATAACCATGTCACGTTGTACTGGGATTGCGATCGGTCTATCATTACTGACAGGGCTATTGTCGCCAATAGGCCTGATATAGTGGTGATAGATCAATTAGCGCGCCGCACAATAATTGTGGATGTTACCATTCCACATGACGAGAAAAACCTCGTGAAAGCTGAGAAAGAAAAACAAATTAAATATCTTGACTTAGCACACGAGGTTGTTGACATATGGAATGTGAACCCGGCTGTCATTGTCCCGATTGCCATATCGGCCAATAGCCTGATGGCCAAAATCCTCGATCAACATCTTTTGAGGCTCTCGTTAGGCGGTTGGATCAAGGGCTTGGTTCAGAAAGCGGTACTTCTGGTCACGGCTCGCATTGTCAGGAGGTTCCTCTCTCTGGAACCCTGACCACCGGTAGCTTGGTCCCTGTTCCCGATGCCGGTTTTTTTATATTTTTAAATGCTTTTTTATATCCTTTCGTTTATAAAAAATATTAAAAAATGTAATTTACAAGTATTTAAATGAAATAAAGGAGATAATATTTCACATAAACCTACATGGGCACTTATGAAACGTCAGAAGCTAGGTGCACGGTTCCAATTGGTCGTTTCCTATGGAGAAGAGCCGGCAAAAAACCAGCTCTTATTTAAAAGCCAATTATTGAAAATAAATGGCTTTTAAATAAATGATTGAAAATCCAATTATTGAAAATAATTGGCTTTTACAAATTACTGTGTTAATAGGTATGGAAGGAAAATGTAAGCTTGTCAACAAGAACTAGGTTCTTAACAATTTGGAAAAACTTCAACAATCTTACATCATTTTACTCGATCCTGGTGTACTCTCCCCCAACCACACTGAAAGAAAGAAATAGTATTTATTGTGACACTGCGAATATCCTCGCTCCAACTAGACTGAGAACGCCCTTACCTATCCTCTAGGGGTGGATGAGTTCGGTATTTCCTAACTGACTCTGAGCAGAAAGATCAGAACAGAAACTCAGAGGTCAGTCTCTTTTAAAGTCCAGACATAATCTTGGCCAGCACCCTAGTAATTGCGTAACACACTATGAATCTCAATCTGAATCATTTTGAAGGATATTGTGAATCCATTGCTGCGTAAAGCTACTTCTGTTTTTGATAGTCTACTGTAAGCCACCCAAACACAATAAAATAAAATAAATATGGTCGAAAAATTTGTCTGCTCAGCAACGTAAACAACGCAATGAATGTTGTTGAACTGTCAAAGTGAAAATCATTCCTACTGTAAATGTGTTACACAACTACCCCGCAGGCTTTGTTTACACTTCCATCAGATATTTTCTGTACAAATCATACATTAAAACACTCGTAATATGTAAATGCTCTTAATCAACAAAGTAATCACTTACACACTCTCAATCATCGCGAGTAAATGTTGACTAATTTAAATAAACCAACATAGTAAACCAACATAGTCGGAAGCCATTTCTGAAATTGTTTACGGAAAAATAAAACTTTCCAAAAGATAACACGATTTACTACTTATGTTGCTTGTAATATTGTTCTGTGTTAAATCACAGTACAGAAACATACAATAGGTCCACTTCAAACAATTTTGAAGATAATATCTACAATGTTTGTGTGGCTAAGTAGTAACAGCCGCATGGTTCGATCGATCAGGTTAAGCTACCCTTGCGGCGGTTGGTTCGTGGATGAGTGACCATTTTTACATACCAAGATCCCTCCGTGCCTCGTAAAGCACATTAAGCCGTTGGTTCCGGCTGTCATTCGTGGATCTCTGACAGTCGGTCAGTTAACCAGTCGTACCAAGTGGCATCGTATTCCGTAGTAACTGGGTTATGGAGGTCAGATAGGCAGTCGCTCCATGTAGAATACTGGCTGATTCAGCTGCATCCGGTTAGACTGGAAGCTGACCCAAACACAGTTGGGAAAAGGCTAGGCAGATCATGATCTACAATGTTTGAACAAGATAATAATATACGTGTGTCATGTCTGGTAGGCAACTGCGTAACGATTGATATCGGGACGTTGTATCCATGCTAATTGCGCGGTAAACTCTGCTTGCGGGATGCAGGATTTTGCGTGACGTTATTGTAATGCGTAATTTGCATGTGGCAATATTGATGTCGCCACAATACTACTGAGCAACGTCGACCATAGGTACCGTAGCAACGTTAAACAGACACTGGGACTTTTGCAAACATCTGCATTGTACCATCTTCCTTATTACTCTCAATACTAAGCAAAGTTCAGTACAAACATCAAAACTTTGTTATTAAGATCATAAAAGTTCATTATGGCGTTGTATATACTTACAAACGTAGTAGCTCGTACGTTTACACCGCTAAGCCCGGGCATCTCAGTGACCTCTACGGTAAACAGTGAGACTTTTGTAGCGCTCTTTAAAGACTGGCAGACAACATTGTCATTTCATAGTCAGAGGGGCTCGTGGCTAAATAATTTAAGCTACACTTGCCGGGGTCGGTTCGTGGATGGGTGATCTTTAGATAAGACTCGTCACAGATATAGAAACTCTTGCGTAGTGTTCAAAGCTGGGGTTGGCCAAAGTTGCCCGCGTGGTGGATTATTATTATTACACAATCCTGGGTACATTATTCGCCTTTAATATTCCTACTGCTGGGACACAGGCCTAATCTCTGTGAGAGGGAGTGGACCGTAATCCACCACGTGGGCCCGGTGCGGGTTGGTAGGTGTCACATGTCTTCGAATTTTTGGTTCTAGGACATGCCGGTTTCCTCACGATTTTCCTTCACCATTTTGAGAGCAGTGGTGATGAAATAATTTACACAAAGTAAAGCGCCTGTCTGGTTTCGAACCTATGACCTACAACTCGTAAGTCGCGGCTGTTACCACTGGGCCACCACTGTTCTCTAAAAATACAATAACAAATAAAAAAGCCACAGCATAAAAACTATAGATATTGTGATGTGATCGCGATAGAGCATAACATTCGCGGATCGTGCACTCTGTGGCTTATCCAAGATCTGTACGTGACGTTCCAGTGGTCGACCATCAGATAAGTCACTTATGTCATAAGTGGACACTTCCACTGTCTGAGGAAGTAAGGAACTTCTAACCGATTAGGGAGAAAGGGGGTTCTCTTTATAAGTTAGAGGGTAAAGATTACTAAATAATATTAACAATAATACATGAGGGGCTTGTGGCTAAGTAATAACAGTAGTAAGGGTCGATCGATCAGGTTAAGCTACGCTTGCCGCGGTTGGTCTGTAGAGGGGTGAACATCTTTATATACCAAGCTGAATACCAGTAGATCACATGTTTTCGTATGAGCGACAACACAGACTACAAAATAGATAACATAATATCACGCCTGTTGTCCCCAAAGAGTAAGACAGCGGTGTACCTACACCCACATTTCACGAAAAAATAAATATATGTGACCTACATAAAAAAATATTCAATACGATTTCCCATTTTGTAATGAGAAGCACCCGTAGTCAGGATAAAGCCACGTCTTTGAATGCAACAGTAATTCATTGCAATTTGTCCGAATAAAACCTTAATGTATGCAGAAATTCCTTTATCCAAGACTGCGAATTAAACGCTTAAAAGTTAATAGCGAAAAAAACTTTATAAACTGCGACCACTCAATTATTAAACAGCGAATTTCCGTGAGGTATTAAAAGGGGAACAAGGTATTGGAATAGGTACCGACTTTAATGAACAAGTTATGAGGTACTATTTTGAATGTAAGTGTGCAAAAGAATTAATTTGCTATTTGCTTTATGCTTTCAGGAATACCATCTGTTTTTTTTTATTAAAGTCTTTGAATGTTGTTAATTATTTAATTATATATAACTAGCACGCCCCGCGGTTTCACCCACATAAGTGTCGGTCCCGTGGGAATATCGGGATAAAAAGTATCCTATGTGTTATTCTGGCGTAGGTATAAGCTATATTACTGTACAATTTCATCATAATCCGTTCAGTAGTTTTTGCGTGAAAGAGTAACAAACATCCATCCATCCATCCATCCTCAGAAATTTTCTCGTTTATAATATTAGTAGGAAGTAGGATCGTAGGGAGTATGATATTTATTTACCAGCGTTTATGTATAATACTAGCGTCTGCCCGCGAGTTTGTCCGCGTGAAATTGTTCCACCCAATTATTTTTTATTTGTATTAATTGTGTGTAGGTATTTATTTACATGGAGCGACTGCCTATTTGACCTACACAACCCAGTTACTGGGTAAATAAGACACCCCTTGGTAAGACTAGTTGTCAGACTTTCATGCTTCTGACTACCTGTAACAACTGTTAAGAATTTAAGAATGATAGTCGGGACCAATGGTACTACTGTTATTCTTAATTTTTTTAAAGTAGGTATAATCAACCGCGCAATTACTTTAGATAATCTATCATGGTGTACAGTCGCCAGCACATCAAGCTACTACAATCTGTCAAAAATCTTTAATAGATTTTCAAGTTTATCGATAAAGCATTAAGGTTCAAGGTTGATTGGGAAAATTTTTCACAGGTTTGGGTAGCTTGACCTGCTGGCGTCTGTACATCATATATAGACAACGCCCGGCCCGCGGGTCGGATGCGGCCCGATCCGGCTTCTGATCCGGCCCGCAAAATGTTTTCAAATCGCGCGTGAAAAAAGGATCTTAATTCTCAGTTCATGCCAATAAGAATGACTAGCATTCTTCCAGGTAGATTCAAACCTAACGCGAAAAATCTGATACTTTCATGACACTGCTTTTCTGCGCACCTTTTTTATATAAGACTAGCTGCGCCCCGCGGTTTCTCCCGCATAAGTTTCCATCCCGTGAGAATATCGGGATGAAAGTATCTTATGTGTTAACCCTGGTTATAAACCATCTGTTTTATCCAAATCCATCAGTAACAAACATCCATCCATCCATCCATCCTTACAAACTTTCGCGTTTATAATATTAACAGGGAGTAGGAATTTGGTCTACAAGCAATGTATAACAAAATGTTGAAAGTCACAATTTTATCGCAACTTACTCGTCTATTATCGTCTACCTCTTATGTACCTATGGCCCGAGGCTTTTTTTTTTGGATGGGAAATCATCAAATGACCCCTCCCGCTCTGGGTGGAGCGGAAGGGAGTGTCAGACTCTTACTGACTAAAACCCACCCGTGTTCCTTCCTTAGCCCTTTCTGTTCCAGGGCAGCGGTAACCCTTTCGGACGATCCCGCCGCCCTGGCAGGCTGCGGCCCTATCGGGCCCCGTCCTCTGCTGACATCTCTTTGAGGCGCGCGTGGAACACAACGCGCCGTCCGGCACGGGCCTGGTCCTGATCGGGCGGTGAGCTATGGCCCGAGGCTTCATTAGTGATCTATGGTTTGGCCCGCAACCTTCCAAAGGCTACCCATCCCTCGAATAAAATTTAGTGTAATTAATAGAAAACAGACAGTTCATTTATTAAATTAAATTTCATTCGAAAACATCGATCGGTTTCTTACTAAACTTCAACTACATATATCCGACGACCCTGGTTACTTATCACCTTTGGCGACTGTAGGTACACCATATAAATTACAGATATACTCGTAAGTCATGTAGAAATTTTACATTGGGTGACACAAAGGGCGGTCACATCGCTAATTGCGATCTTTTTAAAACAAGAATTAAGGGAGAATGATGGACAATTCTGCAGATAGTCTGGAGTGTATAACATTTATATATGTCTACAATACAATAAAAAAATCCTTATCGGAAATTATATTTTCAAGCCGTTTGGGGTTGAAACCCTCGGGCTGTGGGGTCCGAGTGATCATGGTATTTTTAAAGAAATTTCGATACGGCTGGTTGACACTTCCCGTGACCCAAGGACTGGCTTTTACCTTGGTCAGAGGATAACCATTGCCATACAACGTGGTAATTCCGCCAGTCTCTTGGGTACATTACCAGTCGACAACGATGCGGATGAATTTTTCGACGCTTTATTTTAGTTTGTGTCTATTTTCCGTTAAGTTATAATTTAATTTTGTTATTTTTATTAATTAATTAGGTATTAGTTGTTATTAGCTTACTTATTATTTTAATTTACAGAAATATATATTGTTATTAATTAGTTGAATGTTCTACAAATAAAATATATTTGGATGCATACATATATATAAAACTTATTTATAAAAAAACCTATATACTTATTTAAAGGTACATAATTATGAAACAAGTGCAAAGACTCAAAACTGTGAAGGACAACATCGTAAAGAAACCGGCATGTCCCAGAAAAAAAAACGAAGAAATGTGGCCTCTACCAAACCGCACTGGGCCCCCGCGTAGTAGATGACGGCCCACTCCCTCTTAAACAGAGCAGGCCTGCCTAACAGCAGTGGGAACAATAAAACACGCCATGCTACTAACATTTTTGACGCAAAAGTGAAAGCATGCTAGCTATTCATATATTATTACGTTATTATTATGATTATATATTATTATTCACTTGCCAATGTTGCAAAAAAATTTTTGGAATAAAAATAGCAAATTTTGCGATTTGTTACGTTATTTCTCGAATTAATCATTAAAATAGAACTCATCGTTGCTTCCATTACTTCAAATACAATATACAACAATCGGCAACTCGAAAGTTTGCACAAAACTCTTGAGCGTTAAATCTTTTGTGGCGACGAACGATAATGCGACGTCTAGAGACGTGGAGTGGTCCTCGATGGAGGCTGTGAACGTTGATAATGTGACGCGTTGAGGCGCAGCGGGTAGGGTCGTTCAAGGACCTGTGCTTTGTTCGTAAGTCGGGTATTGGTAAGTTTTTGTAGGATAATTCTTCTGCTGAGGGGCTCGTGGCTAATTATAACAACCGCACGGGTCGATGGAAGGTTAAGCTACGTTTGCCGCGGTTGGTTTGTGGATGGGTGACCATCGATTACATATCGAGACCCCTCCATGCCTCGGAAAACACGTTAAGCCGTTGGTCTCAGCTGTCATTCGTAGATCTTTAACAGTTGTTACTGGTAATCAGAAGCCCAAAAGTCTGACAACCAGTATTACCAAGGAGTATCCTGTTACTCAGTAACTGGGTTATGGAGCTCAGATAGGCAGTCACTCCGTGTAAAATTCTGGTATTCAGCTGCATCCGGTCAGATTGGTGAATCTGTAATGTCTCTTCCGACTTCTTAATAATTCAAAAGGCAACACCTACGATCTGATAATTATAATAACGACAGGACACGATGCAACACTACTCCAAAATGATTTGTTATTCCTACAAATATAATAATGAAGCCATATCTGACAAGCCTTCAGCCTACCTCCCCCCACCTCAAAGCCCCCCCTGGGCCTCTTCGCGGCATCCGTGAGTGGTGCCGAAACTGTCGCGATGCTTAAAACGAAGCCAACTACCGCCAGGGGTGGTGCTTTAGGAATATTCGAATGATGCCTGTAGTTGTCACATTACAAGGTAAAACCCTGCTGGTCTGTTCTGTAAAAATCTCACCGTGAAAAGTTAGGTGAAGTGAGCTTAGAGTGAGCTGTCAATACTGTCAATCCAGTAGTATTAGTTGGAATGACAGCTCACTCCACACTCACTTCGCCTAAGTTTTCACGGTGAGATGGTTACAGAATCGCACTGCTGATACTAGGGATTGACACTATTGACAGCTCACTTCACCTAAGTTTTAACGGTGACATTTTTTCAGAATAGATCGACAGTTCTTAAACAGAGAAGGATCATTATTTTTTTATTGAGCACATTTGCTCACTGTGTATTGGCATTTCAGTTTTCAGACATTGTGTGCATAAAATAGGGACATAATTTTAAAAATATATTAGTATCAGTGGTCCCATGGGACTAGTGGGACATATCATCCCACTTGTCCCATCATGGGATTGGGTCAATGGGACGGACGGATCCAGAAAACTAAGTCTGAAATCGCGACGTTATCTATTAGTTCTTGGCTTATTCCTTTTGATAATTTAAAGAGGATTTTTTTGTTGTGGAAAATATAGGATTTTAATTATTTTACCAGTTTGGGACTAGTTCAGGACAAAAACAAGAGATTTTTGTAAAATTTTCAATATTTTCGCGACAGCCCTATGTCCAAATCATTAGCGACTTGAACGCTTCCCGTCGATAGTTTACGTTTTCTCTTTAACGACGCGGCATCGGGATGACATCGGTACGACATCGGCGTGGTAATACTCCCGCAGAGAGGTTGTGAACAAATTGTTTATCTCGAGTTCTTTGAAGCGTCTTTTATTTGGTTATTTTTGGGTAAACTTGACGTGCCCAGTTTTTGCCCAATTGTGATGATTATACTTGTTTTTCCTGTTCAATGCCCACGGAGGGATCTTGGTATGTAAAGATGGTCACCAATCCACGGTCTAACCGCGGTAAGCGTAGCTCAACCTGATCGATCAACCCGTGCGGCTGTTATTACTTAGCCACAAGCCCCTTAACAACGACTAACTCGAGCTACTTTAGCAAATAAAACTAAAAGTATGTATAGGAGTTAAGAGACTCTTTCAAAACAGTTCACGCCTTGTTTCCTCGTAAGGCAGAGGTGTACCTATAGGGCACCCACATTTCGCCAGGACCACGAATCCAGACCCCGGGCTGCTACTGAGAAAGAAAACCCCAATAACACTGCCCAACCTGGGAATCAAACCCAGGACCTCATGCTCAGCAGTAGCGCTTGCGATCACTAGACTAACGAGGCAGTAGCTGAAGCATAATCAACCTATAATGTTCCCACTGCTGGGACACAGGCCTCCTGTCAGTGGGCTGTCTTAAACCCACGCGGGTCCAGGTGGGTTGGTATGTATAGTATGTCACATGTCTTCGAAATGTTGGCTCTAGGACATGCCGGTTTCCTCGAGGCAGTAAACGATAAAATTCCCACAGTATAAAATGTACCAGTAGACCAACACGAAAGCAGTTCCAATCAATAAAACTGATGCGCACATTATTCATAGATACTTGAGTTACGTATGTCACAGAGTAGAAACTAGACTCAGTGTCCCGAGATATGCAAACAAGTTGTGTTCGTCCGTACAGTTCTGTAAGTACGGCTGTCTGTCACACCGGAGTGGGACAGATAGGAAACGCCGACCTCATCTAGTTTTAAAAATATGATTGACGTGTAAAAGTGTTTGTACAAACCTACTTACAAAAATAAAATCATTTATCATTTATCAGTGGACTAAGGACATAGGAAGAAAAAAATTTTTTTTACTTATATTTAATTAGATACTAGTATTCAGCCGCATCCGGTTAGACTGGAAGCCGAGCCCAACATAGTTAGGAAGAGGCTAGTCAGATGATGTTGATGATTTAATTAGATACTGCTTAGATTTAAAACTGAATATAGACCTATCCGGCTCCAACTTACCGAGTTGTAGGTCGTGGGTTCAAATCCAGGCAGGTACATTACTTTATGTATTTAATTTCGTCACCACAGCTCTCAAAACGGTGAAGGAAAACATCATGAGGAAACTGGCATGTCCTAGAACCAAATACTCGAATACATGTGACGTCCATAAACCCGCACTGGGCCCTCGTGGTGGATTATGGACCAAGCTGCCTCTCACAGACAGCAGGCCTGTGTCCCAGCAGTGGGAACATTGTTGGCTGATTATGCTCACACACACACACACGCTGCTCGCTGTTTTTTGCACATTAAATTGCTTTAAATAAAAAACTCAAAAAACCTCTTTATAATCTTAATATACAGTGGCGATTAGGTTATCACATTAAAATAATACAGCGGTCATTACAAGTTGTAAAAAGTCTGTTAAAATATTAAAATTTAAATTTTACTAAAAATGGAAAAAAAAACAAATAAAATAATTAGCGTAAAAATCGTCATGAAATAAACCATCCTTGATAATAAGTCACTAGACACGATTGAGGCAATGGTATCAAGAATTCAACACAAGCTTTATGTTATTGTTAACACAAATTAAAATTGATATTAAACTTGTAGTTCCTAGATCAATATTCATCATCGTAGAGTGCGCGTTTACCGATTGTTTGATCAGGCATCATACCGGACAAACGCAGGTAAGCGTGCACCCCTTCAGCGACTTGATATATTTATGATAAATAAAAATGCTTTTCGAAGTAAAGTTATTAATGTACTGACCACCTTGGATATATCTTGTGGTAACTGACTAGTTTGTTGCTTTGTAACAATATGAAATGTTTCCTTGAATAATAATAACTAGTTTAGCAATTAGTCCTCATCATAGCATACCTCTTTGTTAATATGTGGAAAATGTTGATTTAATTAAAAAAAAAAATTAAAAAAATTAAATTAAGTTTAATGTTGCTAGGTTAGGTTTACTGAAACGAAAAAAAAGGTCCCACGACTAAAATGTTAATTGTTATTAATTGTTTAAGTTTAATATACGTTATGTAGAATACGTGGTTTCAATTCATGTGATAACCTAATCGCCACACTGTATAAAATTCTTCCGTGCGTGTGTTTGTCACCTAACTCCTCCTAAACGGCTGGACCGACTTGGATGAAATTTTGTGTGTATATCTCAATGGGTGGTTTGAACACAATTGGAACCACTAGGTGGAGCTGCTGTCGGTATATGATGACTCAACCGGGCAGGGCGACGTCTGCCGGGTCCGCTAGTATTAGTATTAACTTGATTCGTTTACGTTCGACTTGCCAAAATTAATTTTATCGCTCGTTTCGGTGTAACAAAAGAAAGACGAACTGCGTTTTAAGATTCCGTAGGACAGCTTAAAACTTTCGCTACAATGTTCCGAGATGAGGAAAAATGTATGTGTTCTGTGATAGAAGATGTCTCTAGTTGAGTTGAGACATTATTTGAGTAGATATCGTCATGCCTCATGATATGGTAGTTAGTAGAACCCTTGATACTTATCTTATTCTTTGAGAAGTTTTTGAAGTGAAAACTTCTTTAGTGGCGTTGTGCACTTTTGTTGTGATGGGTAAGAAATGTTAAACTCGCATCAGGACCCGTGACCTGATCGAAAATTCGTAAGACGGAGCTCGCGTCAGGACACGTGACCTGGAAAATTCGTAAGACGTTAATATTTAAGTTTTCACTTCTGCCGGCACTCCCGGAGTGCAACCCGTTTTTTTTTATAAGATACAAATCGTTATTAGATAATTATTATCTAACATTTATCACGCCTCTATTTTCCGAAGCGTTGGGTAGAGGTGTACTGTGAAGCTCTCTACGAGCTTCAGGGTACCGGGAGGAATCAATTAAACCACGGGTTATCACGTTTGTTCAATAATTATTCCTAGAAATCATTATAGGCTTGTCAGCCAAATCTGACGCCTAATCTTTTCTAATCTTAAAGTAACTTCATGTTTGTCTCGTATTTCATACCAATAACTTTTAACTGACTCGCGGAGGTTGCATGTAAGCACCTACATATAGTACACTCACATTTCACCAGGTATGTTTAAGTCCCATGTAATAGGGGAGCAAGCCTATTGCCATCAACCGAGCACGAATTTGGATTAGTGTATTTTTTCTTGGAAGCAGCCCGAAGCCTGGGGGTCTACTCCGAAGTAGTATTGGCCGAATGTTCGGCCGTTTCCTGCTACGAAGCTACTATTTGGTTCGGTCGGTTCCGATCCTACACTCCTATTAGTTATTTTTCACTTAATTAAAAATTCCAACTCGCTTATCAATGTTGTTTTTTTAAACCATTGCGTTATATTCAGTACTGACGCGAAAAACATCTAGAATTCTAGATATTATTTCTTAATAATTATCATTTCAATGAATCACAACCATTTCGTGTTTCTAAGCAAACTCAAAGGCTCCTCATAAATTGTCCACCAAGTCACGTCATTGGCTGAATTTCAAAATAAACCAGCAGCTGACGTTACACAAATTAGTATTCTGGGTCTGATGTAGTGGGGGGCTGCAGTAGTGGTGGTTGCAGGTATGCAGGCCTGAATAAATAAATACTTTCCACGGATTTTCTAGTAAATTCTGCTTCTCCCAGCTCTGTTATGACACGTTGTGCAGCGGTGGAATCTAGTAGAAAGTGTTTAATTTATTTACGTACTGGTCTACTTGTATACTGTGTCCGTGACTACAATTGAAATGTATCTAATTTTCGTAAGAGTGTGCTGAAAATTTAATTCTGTAAAGTTCACTTTCTTAACACAATTCATTATTTTTTTATTCGTTAATCCGCGTAGCACTCGTAGCCGCTCGTAGACCGTGTAGCACTTTCGTAGCACCCTCTACGAATGTGCTACGTGATTGATTTTGTTTCTAAGTACTGCTTAAGTGTGACTAAGTTTGATAACCTAACCGGTAATTATATTTTCGAGCCGTTTCGGGTTGAAACCCTCGGGCCGTGGGGTCCGAGTGCTCACGGATTTCACCAAACTTTTATATCTAGAATAACTCTTATTCTGAAAATAAATTAAGATTTTTTGCAAGACGTCAATTTCATTCCACGGTTAAAAGATATCTGGCTTTGGTGAAATCAGTCCTTAGTCAAGTTAGGATATAATATTGTTATTTTCATAAATCAAAATCAAAAGTCATTTATTCAAATTAGGCTGAGAATCAGCACTTTTTGAACGTCAAAATTACAAAAGACAGTCCCCCAAAAACGCCCGCCCGCCCTTCATAAATTAATTAGGTATTAGTTGTTATTTATGTATATTTAATTTGAATTCTGATAAACTGTTAAATACTGCAGAATACTTTTACTTGTGACTGCAAAAATACACTCATGATATAAAGTAGACCGTCCACTGCTAATAAGTATAAGTAGGATGTGCAAGAAAAGGTTTCCCCTGTTTTTAATTTGATGTTGAGTTGCGCTGTTCGTTTTTTGCAAGCCACGCATGCACGTAGCTTAGCCGAGTGTCGCAGAGGACGATCCCGCCTACATTTTTTATACAAAGTGAAACTGGATACAAAGCTCAGCGGCAAAGGTAAGAGAGAGTGAACTGTCTCCCACGCCGAAGGCTAACCTCCGCTAAGATAGGCTGCCATCCGAAGTTGGGTTTAGTGGACCATAATCATCACACAAACAGTTGCAGTTGTTGACAATCGTTGACGATTTTATGCTCAAACCGGAATCGTCAATAGCCAAAGAAATCCTTGCCTTTCAGTCAATTCCTTTCATCCGCCAGAGTGCCCTTACGCTGCGTGTATTTGAATGCCGGGCTAGGACGGCGGGACCACAATCGAGAGGGTAGGTATAAATAATCGAATAGATCGACGAACTCGCTCCGTTTCGAGAGCAGCGTCCACTTCGGGACCGCTCATATTTTAGGTGGGCGGCAGGGAGGGGAGGTAGCGTTTTTAGTGGTTATTATTTTGAGGAGTACGAGTGCTGTACTAGTCTATACCCATTAGACAAAGAGGTTCACTCGACATAACATGTCGAGTATACACAAAATATGTCGAAGATATGGTTTGCATAATATGTAAACCATATATCTTCGACATATTTTGTGTAAAGCACCAGAGATTCCATCTTCCCTGGTAAAATATGCTTACAATTGAACACCCGTTCTTCTTGTTCTAAGTAGTCACAGACATTTACACTTGTTTGTAGAGCCATACCATACCTTCATTCGCCTACACATTCACCTCCATGCCCCTAAACATTCACCACACACCCTTTTACTGCTTTTTGTGTTATTTAAATTTTTCATTGTGACAAAAAGTAAATAACTTATCACACTAATATTATTAAAGGGTAAAGTTTGTGAGTGGTGTGTGTGTTTGTATGTTTGTTACTTCTTCACGCTCAAACGGCTGGACCAATTTTGATGAAATTTGGTATGTACGTAGCTGATACCCAGGATTAACATGTGGGAGGTAGGGTAGAATAATAGACATAAATAGGTTCGCTATTATATTGTTCAGTAAGTGATACAGCAATACTTCATAACAACAATAAATATCATATTAAAATTTTAACATAACAACACAGTAAAAAAAATACAACATAAAAATAGAAATTCAACATTATAACATTATTTTTAAAAAAACATACCTGACAGTTCAGAGCACCGTTGTGCCGTGTCCGCTATCGGACAACTTCTGATCTGTCGAGAGACAGTGCGCCCCTTTTAAAGCAAAATTCACTCTTATAGTGGGGGAACTAGTAGTCAGTTACAATACCTTCATATACCGGAAGTTGATGAAAATATTATTAAACAATTTTTAAAAATCATTAAATAATTTCTCTCTCACACGGCCATACTGACGAGCAGCCTTTATGGCTCGCGAACAAAATTCATATAAGGATTTATAACAGTTCTTTCAAATCATGGCATAGCATAATGAATTAGTATTAATTTCAGACCATAATTAGTTAAAAAAAAGATCAAATAAAAATAGAAATTCAACATTATAACATTATTTAAAAAAAAACATACCTGACAGTTCAGAGCACCGTTGTGCCGTGTCCGCTATCGGACAACTTCTGATCTGTCGAGAGACAGTGCGCCCCTTTTAAAGCAAAATTCACTCTTATAGTGGGGGAACTAGTAGTCAGTTACAATACCTTCATATACCGGAAGTTGATGAAAATATTATTAAACAATTTTTAAAAATCATTAAATAATTTCTCTCTCACAAACACATAGGACTTTTTATCCCGATATTCCTACGGGATCGAAACTTATGCGGGTGAAACCGCGGGGCGCAGGTAGTTAATTTATAATTTATTTATCTCGTGCTGTAAATACCACCCCGCCTACGCCAGTAACTGGCGCCAGCGGCTGGCCCGCTCGCCCCGTATTATGATTTTACTCGACTGCGCTTATTGAGAGCACTATCTCTACAGCGGACTCGTTGTCTTTCACCGTCAGCAAAATACACTCGCTTTAGATTAAAACTGAATTTTAAATACTATGCGAACAGCTTGCTAAATTAACGAGGAGTTTTTTTTTTTAAGTTTTAAAGGAGTGTTGGGCTGTGTGGAGTTGAATCTTTAGAGTTACAACTTGGGAACTGTCCATTTTTGGGAGTCGGTTGAAAAACGTTGGTTTTTACACAGGAATGGCAGGAGTCGAATGGTTCAAACAATTTTTGCGGCAAGAGTTGTCATCTTTTTTTATATAAACATTATTTATTACTAGAACAACCGAGAGAATATTATTATTATAAGAACTACTGCGATATTATCATAAGATTACGAGAAGATAATATATATGGTTTTTTTTTTAATATTATTTAGTTTTTTTTATTTTTGATTTAGTTTAGTTTGTGATCTTCCTGTACGAGTCGCAATAAATAATTTTTATTTCTTTCTTTTTCTTTAAGATCTCTAAAACAATGAGGGGATTGATCCACTGCTTTAATTATAGATATGTTTTTTTTATTTACGAAGTTGTGTTCCTGAGAGTCTGAGCTGAATAAATGTATTTTCTTTCATTTCGTTTCAACCCACTGTTATTTTTTTATTCAAAATCTGTATTTAACAATAACATACATACTCGTAAAGTCTGCCAAACTGCATAACAGTTTGTCGGCAGATTTTCTCGTCTAACAATGGATTACCAATTTTCAAAATTAAAAAATGATTGTGCTAAATATTAATTATGCTAAGTAAACTATAAACTACAGTCTATACTTACCTACAGTCGAGATAAAAAAAACTTACCAAAGGTTTGAACCAGAAATTCCATAATCGTTTATAACACATAGTCGTATCATAACATTACACTTGTATTCTCCAAAGGATTAGGTGGAGGTGACCTATAAATAATAAATAAAAATCTTTTTGCAGACCACTTGATCCATTAAAAAAAACACAATAAAAAAAATATGATCGGTACTCCCCACATTTCGCCAGTTGTGAATGCAGTTGTGTGTGTAGTTTGTGTTATGTATCTTTTATAAATAAGTCCTAAATAGTAATAAAAACCCTAACAGCCAGCACCAGCACTGTTCTGCTGTCGCTACCGTCAGCAAGTCCTGCGCATCGTGAATGAGATCTCTTGACGTCCTCCGTCGATGTCCAGATGTCCACCTCGCGACCAGCACGCTTTTGTACGTCCTGTATATGTGGCCCGTTGTTCTTTGATATTATCGCAATGATCTGAAGGCCAATTCACGTAATTAAAAACTTTCAAAAACTAGTCGCAATCCCATCTCAGCTACAATCAAAGTCAAAAACTTGTGAAAAATGTAGGGGTATTTTAGACAGATTGAGACTGAGATCAGACTGTGAACGTTCTTAAAATTACGCAAAAATCAAAATCAAAAGTCATTTATTCAAACTAGGCTGAGAATCAGCACTTTTCCAACGACAAAAAATATGCATACTTAGGAGGTAATGGGTAGGGATCATTTACTTTAAAATTGCACGCCCCTCCACAAAAAATGAAAAGTGAAATGAAAGTGTAAATGAGCAGTAGTGGCCCAGTGGTAACGGCCGTGACTACGAGTTGTAGGTCGTAGGTTCAAACCCAGACAGGCGCTTTACTTTGTGTAAATTAATTCATCACCACTGCTCTCAAAAAGGTGCAGGAAAACATCGTAAGGAAACCGGCATGTCCTAGAACCAAAAATTCGAAGACATTGTGACATCTAGTATACGCACTGGGCCCGCGTGGTGGATTATAGTCCACTCCCTCTCACAGAGAGGAGACCTGTGTCAGGTCAGGTGTCCCAGGTCTATATGCTGATTATGGTAATAAATTCTTAATTATGAAAGCATCGGTACAACAAAACAAACAATTTTGAAATTTTTTGTCCCATCAGTGTGTTGCGGCTAATCTCCGAAACAGTTACAACGATTTTGACGGGACTTTTACTCACAGATAGTTAATTAGGAGTAGCTTTGGCTAATTTTATTATAGAAAAAGAATTAAGGTACCGCGTTAAAAATTAAATACCCATTTAATCCAATATGCACGCGGACTTAGTCGCGGGTACAGCTAGTGTCAAATATAATTGTGAAACCACCGTTTGCGTACACTGAAATGACTATGGATTTAGTAAAGAGCTGTTATTTTGATATAACAAATAGACACTTCAACTTTATTTTGGACTGATTTTTCCAACGCCAGATAATTTTATCGGAGCGATCATTTTTAATGTTTGACAGTAATTGTCCCTTTCAAAAACTGTCAGACGTCAAATTTACTCCACTAATAAAAATTATCAGTCATTTGAAAAATCAACCCTTATTTGTATGTATGTAGGTATATGCTAACTGAACGAGTCCTCAGAAGCCATACTTGCGCCTCTCGTGGTAGCTATTTAAATCAAGGCAAAGTTCAAGGAGGATCCAGATAAGTCAAAATATTACGATCAATAAAAAATCTCCGCGACCTTTTAAAAATCAGCGATGACATTCATTTAGATAGCTACCTAAAAATACATGAGTACACATATAAATCAGCCTCTCCGCTCCGACGCTCGCTTGACTTACTTCAATCAACTTTATTGCAATTTCCTTGAACATAATTTGGTTCAATCAACTTGATTTAGATACGTTCCCTTCCTCGGGACGTGTGGATAGGTTAAATCTTCAAACTGGGTTGTAGAGTAAGAAGTAAAGATTATTATTACTATGCAGGGGCTCGTGGCTAAGTAATATCAGCCTCACGGGTCGATCAGCAAGGTTAAGCAACGGTGGCCGAGATCGGTCAGTGGATGGGGGGTCGTCCATTACATACCGAGACCCCTCCGTGTCTCGGAAAGCAAGTTAAGCAGTGAGTCTTTCATTTTCGATCTTTGACAGTTGTTACGGGTAGTCAGAAGCCTGAAAGTTTGACAACCAGTCTTAACCGGCTGTCATTTGTGGATCGGTTTAACGTGCTTTCCGAGGCACGGAGGGGTCTTGGTATATGAAAATGGTCACCCATCCACGGACCAACCGCGGCAAGTGTAGCTTAACCCGATCGATCGACCCGTGTGACTGTTATTGCTTAGCCACAAGCCCCTCCACAAACCCACAACAAAAACATTTAAACAAAAATAAACATTACAATAATAAAGAATTCATATTTTCATTTCCCGGCCTCGTCACGCATACTGTGCATAATTAATAATTATTAAAGAATCAATACATGAATATGAATAAACACGTCACAATTGTATTTATTAACTATTGTCACAGGTTCGGAATTAATTAGGTCAGAGGATGGGTCACTGTCCAGTACAAATGACACCCCTTCTTACCCCGGAAGGCACGCTAAGCACTTGGTCGCGACTGTCATTCTTAGATCTTTGACAGTTGTTACAGGTAGTCAGAAGCCCAACAGTCTGACAACCAGTCTTACCAAGGGCATCGTGCTACCCAGAAATAATAAGAAAGAAAGAAAACTTGTTTATTCTGCACATTACATATAAAAAAGGCATAAAATATACACATACAACGTACTCAAAAGCTTCGTACTCAAGCATATAAAAAGTGGACCCATTGAGTTAGAACCTTTTCATAGACAGACAGTTATTTTTCAAACTCAAAGCATTTATTTCAAATAAATCAATTACAGGCACTTTTGAATTGTCAAATGATCGGTCAGTCAGAAAGATGAAGCTGCCCATTCCAAAGCGTAGTAGGTACCTATGGAGCAGAACGGGCTAGAAACTTACGGACACTCTTTTAAATCATAAAATTGTTACAAAATATTGAAAATATCATTCATGTTGAAATTATCCATGTGAGAGCAATTTAGAAAGACGTCACGTTAAAAGCGTCCGTTATAAAAACATAAAAACAAGAAAGAAATTAAAATAAGCCTATAATATCAGTGTAGTATAGAAGTAATATATTAGGTTCGTAACATTTCAACTAGATAGAGGGTATTGCCCGCCATTGAGAGCGATGCACGTCTTGGAGAGGGCTTTGTGCCCTCCCTTGTCACGTCCGTGTCTCCTCACAAAAGACTACACACTGCACTGTGTGGAGAATACTAGCTATGTACCTATGGTCTGTTCCAAAAGAATCTGATGAAAATGTAAACAAATACGCACATGAACACAATCTAGCGATATGTTAGTTATTCATGTAGGTATTGAAAAGAAACTACTTCGAAAATCTTCTAACATACCCACTTATATCAAAATGCGCCGTATTTAATACTCTACTACGAAATGAAATAAAAATGTAACCTAAAAAATGGCTTCTAAAGTAAAAATAAAAAAAGTTAACAATTTACAAAAAAAAAAACATACATCTTTTTTTAGTGATTAAAATAAAGAAATCAAATTAAATGAAACATTAAATTGATAACAAAATAAACATTAATAATCTGTAAAATCACCTCGAATGTATAGCGCATCTACGACGATTATTCATACTCAAACTGAGGTTTCGATATCTCCTAGTGGAAGAAGGTCCCAGCACCCTAATTGCGAGGAGCGAATCCATTGCTTTATATGTTCGAAAAAATTGTCTGCTCAACAACTTAAAGACCGCAATGAATGTTGTTGAACTTTCAAAATGAAAGCCATTCCCTACTGTTAGTGAGTTACGCAATTTCTTAAAATATCCCTAGATTGCTTTGATGTGTGTAAATGAGAAAACGTAACTGTGGATGAAAATTTGTAGCGCTACTTACAGATTGAGTAATTTGATTTGATTATTTCAATACTTAAACCCGTAATTATAATTTGAAATCACCTTACAGGTGGTTTTCATTTAACAGTTGGGGTTAATTTTAAACCTCAATTTACGTCGACTGCTAATTTTTAATTACAATTGAATAATGTTATTGATCGAGAGCAGTTGTCGCCCAGTGGTAACGGCCGCGACTTACGAGGTGTAGGTCGTAGGTTCGAACCCGGACAAGCGCTTTACTTTGTGTAAATTATTTCATCATCACTACTCTCAAAACGGTGAAGGAAAACATTCTGAGGAAACCGACATATTCTAGAACCAAAAATTCGAAGACATGTGACATCTACCAACCCGCACCGGGCCCGCGTGGTGGATTACGGCCCACAGAGAGGAGGCCTGTGTCCCAGCAGTGGGAACGTTATAGGCTGATTACGTAATGTTATTGAAACAATATTTGTTGGAAATACTGTCGTAAAATATAATGTCGAGACGCATGTGGCGATCTGTAGTTTCTGCCTACCGCCATAGGACGAAGGCGTGAGATTATTGTATGTATTTTCACTAGATCCGCACATTAATTAGTGTACTTCGTTCCGGTACATTAGTGGCATAGTGTACTATTTCAATTAGAGGCGACCGCATAATCGACGCGGCTGGAATCAGCGGTCCAATGTGATTATTTGACAAATTCACTCGTTCGAGCGTGTTTACACATATTTTGATGTAATCAGGGAAACTGCTGGCTTTGCGTTGTGGTTTTACTAAATATTATTCATGCATAAGACCAACCAGGCACCAAACAGGGGCTTTACTTTGTGTAAATTATTTCATCACAAGAGGTCTCAAAACGGTGAAGGACAACATCGTGAGGAATCCCTAGAACCAAAAATCCGAAGACATGTGATATCTACCAACCCACACTGGGCCCGCTTGGTGGATTACGGCCCACTCCTTCTCACAGAGAGGAGGCTTGCGTCCCAGCAGTGGGAACATTATGGGCTGATTATGCTTATACATAAGATTGGGCATAAATAGTAATAGTATTTTTTTAACTGCCCCGTTGGTCTCGTGGTTGCAGACGCGACTGCTGAGCGTGGAGTTCTGGGTTTGATTGCCAGGTCGGGCAAAGTGTTATTGTGTTTTTCCATTAGGATTTCTTAGTAACAGCCCGGAGTTTGTAAGTTGGCGGTGTGACACCCCCGCGCCTCGGAAAGCACGTTATGCCGTTGGTCCTCCGCCTGATCTCTCTCCGGTCTTGGCGGGTTGACAACCAGTACTTCGTGGTGGACACGCGGAGTACTGGTTGGTAAATATCACATGCCTTCGATTTTTTGGTTCTAGGACATTCACGTTGTTGGTTGAGACTGGTCATCTCTTAACTGCCAGGGCTTATTTTTAATGTTATATTTCAAATTGTTTCTTTTTTTACATTGTTCTCACATATACATAGAAGCAATAAGAATAATGTACCCAGGATCTTGTAATAATATATTTTTTTTTTTTTAAATATCTTTATTGAGTTAATTGGGGTTTTTATCCCAATGGATACGCCAACCCCATCATGCCCTATACAGACTTACAGACTACCACAAAACAATGTAATGATATCTTGATTTAAAAGAGTGTCCGTGGAGTTTCTTGCCCGTTCGTCTCCATAGAGATCTACGTTTTTGGAATGGGCGACTAGCTTCAACTTTCTGACTAACTGACCGACTATTTAATTTTGACAATTCAAAAGTGCCTATAAATGGTTTAATTGAAATAAATTATTTGAGTTTGAGATTGATAATTTAATTTTCTTACTAGTTTTCATAATAACTTGGTTTGCACTATCTGAGGCGATAATTACGCGATTGTTTTCAAGAATTTAGATTTGGGAAATGCCAATTTATAATGATTATGTAATGGTTACTACACCTCCTATTTCGATTTGTCGCATGATTTCAATTTCATCCTTTATATAGATATTTTAACCATTGAGTGTACAAACGCGAGGTTTTGAACCCACAACCTGTTACTTTTCAAACGGGTCCAAAACCGCTCCAATATTATATTACAGCCACAATATTGTTGAGAGCTGTAAAAGCAATAAGAAATGAAATTGTTTTTCGTTATATTTCGAGAAAATTTCACCTCATATTTTGTTATAAAAATGCGAATTCTGTATCAACAAAGAAAGTATTCGCGATAAGAAATAACTGGGATCATTAGGTTTTTTTTTCTTCCTTCGCTTCGAATTTATTAAGAAATATTTCTTTTTACTGTTTACGAAGTAGAATTCGAAACATTTTTTGGTTATTGTATATATTTTTTCATGAATTTATTGTTATAAACATGTTAACAGGTTTTCTTTCAAAGTTTCTTTTTGCGAAAAATCTGGTTACGAATTTTACCATCACGACAAAGTAAGTAAATTAAGAAAATTTCAAATAAAATCCTTTATATTTCTTCTTATTATTTCTAATAAAACATGCTATAAGTAACAGCCTGTATTCCTGGAAGGGGTTTAAATAGGTATTCACACACAACTCCCTAAGGTCATATTACCCTATTAAATGATTATTTAATGAAATCATGACATTTGAGGCCAATTCTAACATAAGGAGTTGTAAGTATTGCTAATTCTAAATGATTATAATTCTGTAATCAACATACAACCTGACACTAGACTTGCTAGTTTCAAAAAACGTTAGTAAAGAGGATTGAAGATTTTTATATTTATGGAGCTTGACAATGTCGCGCCATTTTGTTTTTTTGTTTTCAAGATGGCGGCTATGCATGAAATCTGTACAAATCGATAGCTGACATCAATGCAAACGGAAAATATAATAGGAGCCAACCCCGTAAAGCGTCACGTTTAAGAGCGTTGACAATGTACGGCATTTCATACAAACTTTCAAGTCCTTGTTTTTCGAAATGCATGAACCGATTTTAATGAAACTTCCTACGCATAAGCAGGATATACAGGGTGGAAACTTTCAGCGGGGCAGTAAGGGGAAGTACCTTATCCGTTGTAGCTACGCGAAAATGGTCTGAAAAGACTATCCATAATTTTTTATGGAATTTTGATACCCATTCACAGATTTTCAAAAAAAATTACAGTCAAGAAAATAGCCATTTTACACAAAAAACATTTTTTGATGCCAATCGATCCTGTTTCTAATACTGGTCAAAAACTTCTACGGGACCAACCATCGTTGGAGTACTCAAAAAGTCACAAATTGCAGAAAACTTTTCCCTTACATTTTGTAAAGAATTTGTGTAACTGAAATACAAAAAATAAAATAAAAGACAAATGATCACGTAGAATTTTACACATATCAAAAAGAAGGCGTAAGTATTAATTTTCTTTTTTTATTAACTATCATAACTTGATGATGTTATTCTTATTTAAAATCTTGCTGTTTCTTGCCCTACGATATCAAGTGCTCGAAGTGACCGCCATTTTGGCGAATACATAAATTGATTCGTTTCTGTACCAACCTAGTGGCTGCTGACAATTTATTTGTATGAATTCCATACAAAATTGAGGTTAGTGAGTCTATATGTTCTTGAACACTATCGTATTGCTTTTTGTAAACCTCAGTTTTCAGGTAGCCCCCACAAAAACAAATCTAGAGGTGTCAGATCTGGACTACGCGCTTGCCAAGAAATAGGACCATGTGTTCCTACCCATTGATCACCAAACTGTCGGTTCAAAGTCGAACGCGTACGGCGGCTGTTGTGAGGTAGAGCGCCATCTTGTTGAAAAAACATTCTTCTTGATTCCGACAGTGGTAAATCATCGACGAGGTTTTCAAGATTCTCTAATATTCTGTTGTTATAAATGTTGGAATTCAAGGTGCCTCCATTAAATTCCACCATTACCACTCGGTTCCACATTATACCACACCAACAATTAAAATAAAATCGCACTTGATTATGTGTTTCGCGAAACCTGAGAGGATTTTCTCTACACCAATAATGGTGATTTTGCCGGTTGTACATTCCATTATTAGAAACATTTGTTTCATCAGACCATAATATGAAATTCAGAAAATGGTAATCTCTGCTTATTTTTCCTCTTAACCACCTGCAAAAAGTAAGTCTTCGAGCGACATCCCCTGAATGTAAGGCTTGAACTAGTCGCCCCTGTCGGTAACATTTATAACCATACTTCTTCCAGATCTTTAGTACGAAACGATGTGAGACACCTACTTCTTCAGCGACTGCTCTTGATGATATTTCGGGATAAGCTTCAACAAGTGTAAGAACAGAAATTATCAAATTTTCATCTAGTATAAATGGGTGGCGTACAGATTTTTTCTTGAAAGAGCCACCTTGTGCAAGATTTCTTAAAATATTTGTAATAAATAACCTTTCTGGTTGGCACATGACGATTTGGATATTTGATCCTATACCATTCTAACGCAGCTGATGTATTTTTATTATTTACGTAATAATATGCTTCTAGCAAGTCTAAACGTTCTAAATTGGAGATCATTTTTCTCTTATCAATAGCTGTCCAATTATGCACTTAATGTAAAATTCACAACACACTCAGAGCTTTTCGGACGCAACAAACTGTCAGATTGTTTTTATTTAATAATAACGAGTTCGAAATTTGAATTGTTTTTAAACTTATCGTTTTATTCAGTCAACAAAAAGATCTCAACCGTCACTAAAAAAGCGTTTGCGTAAAATTTTCATACAAAATGTACGGGAAAAGTTTTTTGCAATTTGTGACTTTTTGAGTACTCCAACGATGGTTGGTCCCATAGAAGTTTTTGATGAGTATTAGAAACAGGATCGATTGGCATCAAAAAATGTTTTTGTGTAAAATGGCTATTTTCTTGCTAACTGTACTTATTTTTTTTTTTTTTTTAATCTGTGGATGGAGATCAAAATTCCATAAAAAAATTATGGATAGTCTCCTAAGACCATGTGAGGTCTGCGTCTAAAGTCCGAGTCGGTAAAGTCGCGCGAGTCGGGATCGAAGACTGATATTTGAGTATAGGTCTAAAAAGTTAATAAAATTGAGAACATTTTCGAAAAATAGTGTTACATGTAAATTCGACCGATTTTAAATTTTCCATCGAAACAGAGATTTCCAATTATCTTGTTTTAAATAAAACAATTCGAAAAACTTTTTAGACCTATGTATCCTGCTTATGCGTATGATTCATGCCTTTCGAAGAACAAGGACTTGAAAGTTTGTATGAAATGCCGTACGTTGTCAACGCTCTTAAACGCTCAAAGTTGATCACGTGACATCCATATTTTTTGAACTTACCAACATCTTGTTGCTGAGATCAGAGATGTTTGAACTAATCACTCTGAATGTTTAAGAAACTAAATGTCTAGCGACCGGACCTCTATTAAAATTATATTTATATTTCGATTTGACGTTATTTCAAGTTAAACAAATATTATTAATTTTATTTTGGTGGTACCTAATTAAGTTGATTTCAGAGTGACTAGCACTATTGAAAAAGTTGAAAATGTTTGTAGTTGTAGCGTAAACTGAACTTTATTGTGTAGGAATTAAAGTTATTTTTCCATAAATTCATATTTGTTTACATTTTTGGCGAATACGTCGCGATTCTACGTAAATAACATTTCGTCAGTTTCTGAATACATATGATAGACTATTTCGAGTCGTCAGTCACAGTCAGGATGGCCGAGCGGTCTAAGGCGCCAGACTCAAGGGAACTTGCTCACTGAACGTGAGTGCGAGCTGTTCTGGTCCTCTCTGAGGGCGTGGGTTCAAATCCCACTTCTGACATACTCTTTTTGTAAAATAATATACATTATGTACAGGGTCAAATTAGATTAGCTAGCGAAACTTCGTAGACGTGATGGGTATCGAATAATATCGATATCTAAACATGATAAAAGAAATTAATTTGTTTTTTTTTTTGTTGTGGGGTCATCGACCGGTGTTAGTGTATTCACTTGAAATATCAGTTTAAAAATTAAGTTTTTTTTTGTGTAAACTTTACAGACGTGATTGGTATCGATATTGGAACACCATAAAACATATTTTTCTCAACTCATACTTCAAGTAAAAACCTTACCAGCGGTCGTTGACCCCTTAAAAAAACAACCAATTATTTATTTTTATTTTATCGTGTTTAAATATCGATACCCTGATGGGTATAACGCGAAACTAAATTAAATTAAATTAGCTAGCGAAACTCTGCAGACGATGACGTCTGCAGAGTTTCGCTAGCTAACATAATCTGAACCTGTATATTAATTAGTGGTACCGGTGACTGAAAAATTATGTGGAAATCGGTATGGGCTTGCGATGTGGAGGAATGAAGCAAATGTCATGACGAAAGTTTTAAGTAGCTATGAATGTCGATGACTATAAGAATAGAGGAAGACCAAAGACGATGGATGGACTGTGTCGAAGATTATATGACTAGTTAGGGTGTGACTACCGAGATGACGACTAAGTAATAGAGAAGTATGGAAGAAAAGACATGTTTCGCCGACACAAATAAATTGGGATCAGAGCAGGAGACTGGTGATGATATACATATTAGGTATGTATGTATATTAACTGATCACTGTCTCAGATACAGATCAACCTAGTTTAAGAGGCAGGACTCACCCATTCCGGTGGTTAAAGCATAATTACCTTGTGGTTAAAGCATAATTATGTAATCATGTATGTAAAAATGTAAAATCTCTGTAATCTTTTGAGCAATAAAGTTTAGTATTATCATAAATCACTAGCTGTGCTCGCGACTTCGATCGCGTGCATATCGAAAAACAAATTGGATTTCATAGGTTTAAATCTATTTCTTTTTCTAAAATAACGGTATCCTAAGTTATTTCTTATACCATCAGCTATCTACAAGTGAAAGTCCCATAAAAGTCGGAGACTGAACGGCGGGATAAATGCGTAACACACTATCAGTACCAATAGCTTTCATTTTGACAGTTCAACAACATTCATTGCGTTATTTACGTTGTTGAGTAGACCATTTTTTCGAACATATGAAGCAATGGATTAGCAATATCCTTCAAAATGAGATTGATAGTGTGTTACGCAATCTAGGCGCGGGACTTGAACACACCTGGCAAAATGCGGTTGCACTATAGGTACACAGAGGTGTACCTATAGTGCAACCGCATAAAGATCACGCTTGTGATCCCCGGAGGTTAAGGCAGAGGCCTAAACCTCCGGGGATCACAAGCGTGATCTTTATATTATGTGTGTTTTAATACTGCTCATTGTTAACTAGCACTCCTAGCAGTTAAGAAAAATGTTTCCAAGTTTTTTCTTGAAAGATTGTCGCAGTAAGAAAGTAATCTTCATTAGGCGCAAGCGATGCATGTCGGCACATAACGTGCTGTGGCCGCTGTGGGCCGTGACGTCACACGCCTCATTATTCTACCGCGCATTCGGGTCAAGAGCACCCTCTAATATGCACGTTACTGGCTCAAAAGAAATACTGCTAGAGGGGAGAGAAAGAAAGGAGTTTTTGTCACTTGCAACATTGACGTGAGTATTAGTCATGGACTCCTTTCATAAAGATTGATCCTTGGCTGCTCAGAGAGAGGTGAGACACTAACGGCTAGTAAAAAAAGTGTTATTACAAAACCTCTTAGTCACAAAATGACTGGACCTAACTACGGTTTCTTTTCTAAATGGTCCGTTGTGCTTCACTTATGAAGGTAAAACGGACCAATTTAATGTTTTAGAAATCATCTATCTAATATCAGTGAATATAATTGTCTAATTAATAAGTAGCGTAGAGTAAATGTTGTTGATTAATTTTAATCCCGAAAATGTTGAATAAAGGCTCTCGCGGCGCGTTACTATCGGTCGATAATATCGGATGCGTTATTGCGATAATGCGTCCGATTCCTTGCCACACAGCTGCGTTTTTACCGTCCGATAAATGTCAACCTTAATACGAACTTTTATACATTAGTATTTTATTTAGTGGTCGGTTCTGCTGTCCCTTACCCCAAGTAGCATCAAGTCTGCTAAGTTGTTCTTTAGATTTTTAGTTTGTTCTTATAGCCATTCCAGGAATATTTCGGTCTACATACATACAAACTTAAATTCACGCTTTATTTCCATGGGGTAGAAACTACAGAAGAGAACCTGCTACACTCCTTACATACACCTTTTGCTTCGTATACGTTCACACATCTGGTCACATGCACGCCGGTTGCGAGTACTACACACCTGACTTTTCTGAAAAACATCATTAAAAATGTTTAAAAAAAACACGATTATCATTTTCGATTCACAATAAACCGCATATCGGTTTTATTGTCTTCATTTACCCTTTAGCCTTAATTTCTAAGCGTATATATTCGCAAAAAGAGTATGTCAGAAGTGGGATTCGAACCCACGCCCTCAGAGAGTACCAGAACAGCTCGCACTCACGTTCAGTGAGCAAGTTCCCTTGAGTCTGGCGCCTTAGACCGCTCGGCCATCCTGACTGATGCAACACGGGTCGAAATTATCTACTACATAGATAGCATAGTTTATTTTAATATCATAATGCAATGTTTAATAAGTCAGATACTACACTTTTAACTTCAAACATACCGTTCTGATGTTAGTTCCAAGGAACGTTTATAATTGTATGCAACCAGTGCTTCTCATTCTAAGCGCATAAATTGTATTATGTTTTTCTAAACTAATATTATAAAGAGAAAAGATTTGATTTTTTTTTATGTTTGTTACGCTTTCACGCTAAAACGGCTGAACGGATTTAAATGAAACTTGGCACACGAGTAGGCCATGACCTGGATTGGGACAACATGCTTTAACATGCATTGGTTGGTGCTTTAATATGCTGAACTTCTGTTTTATTTGTAGTTTATATTATTAATTTCCGATTAATTTTAAATTTTCATTTTTATTTGACATTGTATTTATTTTTATATTGTGATTGTATATATCTCGTGTTTCGTGACTTGATTGTAATATGGGAGAACCTGAAATAAATGGTTTTTTTTTTTTTTTTTAGTGGAAACATGCTGGTATACTACTCCATAGGACAATCTAGAGTCTAGGGTAATTCCAGGATAGGTGCCCCAATGGGATAGGTGCCGCGGTTTTGAATACTCTATGTTAGAAATGTAGTAGGCTAAAATCGAACTACGTAATAGGAAGCGCTCCCCCTCAGACCCGAGTGCCACGCCAACCGCACGCGAGAGCGCACGCGTTTTGCCCGTGAGTGTAAAAATCTTCCGCGGCGAGATCATTACAAGCGTTGAAATTATAATCGTAAGTACTGACTATCGAATATCTTTTCACTCTGTTATAAATTCTATATCTTTTTAATATATTTGCTGATATTATAGTTTAAAGTACAAGAAATAATGCTATAAATTATAGTTTTCTTTTTAACTTTTTTTTTATTAAAAAAGGCATCTATCCTGTGCTAAAAGTATAGTTGCCGCATCTGCTGTCCGGGATAGATGCCCTTAGGGGCATCTATCCCTAACTATTTCTATAAATGTTTTCATATTGCAGGTGGAAGAAATGCCTCGAAAATATAAAAGAAAACCTGGGGTGGTCCCCCGTCACATTAGTTGGACTGAAGAAAGAGCAGCCAATAACAAGAAAGCCAAGAAGACCAAGGAAACTAACAGAAAAGCAAAAAGACATAAAAAGAAAACGGAAAGCATACCAAGCGGTAGCATAATTATAAATAAGGAAAATAACAATAAAAAAGAAAAAGTGAAAGCAAAGAAACAGACACAGATATATAGTTCTAGCAGCAGTGAAAATGAGGATCTAGATCCTATTTTCATAAACTTGAACGAAGGGAGAGGGTTAAGAAAGAGACCATTAAAAATTTACAGTACTGACAGCGAAAATGAACATGATGGTAGTAATATAACATCAGACAAAGGAAAAGCCACTAAAGGAATATTAATAAAAAAGTTAATAAGGCACAAATCCCTGAGAATACATAACATATTATATACCCAAATTCTACAAGATATTATACTAGGACAAGCGAGAATGATTCAGTTGATAATTATTGTGTAGAATTTTATGACAACTACAATTTGACTAAATCCAAATCAGATTGGATTGCATGTGCCACGTGTCGGCAATGGCTACATGAGACATGCACACAATTCCAAATTTACTGTTCGAGATGTGGTAAACTAAAAGCTATTACATCACAGACTGAACTTAAGCTGTAACTTAATACTATTTGCTAAGCATATGATGATTGCGGTATAATTAAGGTACTTATAAGAAGAATAAGACTGATTAAATTATCTTTCGTTAGTTCTGAAAACTATATTGATTACGTTAATTAGATTTATAAGATGATTATTATTTCACCAATAAAAAAAAAATTCTTTTGTTTAATAATTCTAGATAGACATATAATTATAAAAGATGTCACAAATTAATGTTAAATAAATATTGAATACAAACTGATTATTGAAACTAGTATGTTTTATTTCAATTAGCATCTAATATTGAAGCATTCATGCAGCGAGTCTCCTATCCCTCACGTTAGGCATCTATCCCTTGAAGCATTTTTACAATGAGTCTTCTATCCCTCACGATAGGCATCTATCCTACTTTTGAGAGGTGTAAAAAAGACACAATTTCCTCAAAATCTATGAAACTTGTGTAAAACAAATGAGATACCATGATAGATTAAAGATCAAAGTTACCATATGCAAAAGACGTATGGCCAATAGATTTTTAATTAATAAGTTATGGCTCTCTATCAAAAAGTGGGGCACCTATCCTGGAATTACCCTAGACAAAATCAAATTGGTTGGTAAAATGTATTCTTCTTTGACATTGATTTACATTCTGTAATTACTTTAACTCGCATTCTGACTTATTACTTGTTTTTTTTTTTAAATCATCTAGTTACTTTTACAATGTTTGCAAATATGTGAGCACCATTTCTATCACCTAATTAGTTTATATGTCATGGTTTCATTTTTAATTATTTTACCTATTGCGGTATAGTATTTTTTTTATTTTAGATGCGCAAAAAATTTTAACAGAGTAACGGTGGAGTTTCTTGTCCATTCTTCTCCATACGAAAACCACCTTTTGGAAGGGAACGACTAGAATCAATTCTATTTTATTGTAATTTTTGACGTTTAAAAGTGCCTTTTATGTGCCTATCTATACTTATAATAAGAATGTAAAAAAGTTGTGTCTGTACATTGAATATATTTAAAAAAGAATAATTGAGGGGGGTTAAAAAACAGTAATAGAACACGAATCTAATAAAAAAAGTCTGTCTGTTTGTCTGTTTATCTGTTTGTCTGTTTGTCTGTTTATACACGCTAATCTCCGGAACTACTGGACAGATTTGAATGAAACTTTTTTTGTTATCTAGCTACTAAACCTGGGCAACATATAGGCTATAATTGATTTTGGAAACTGGAACACCTGATGCAGAACCGCAACAGACCAGCTAAACTATAAGAGTTACAAAAATGGCGCCTTAAAAAAAAATTGCGTCTGATGAGCATTTTCTGCTGCGAGAATAAAATTGAAGATCCGGAACACCTGATGTGGAACTCTTAGAGCACAGCTAAACTATAATATATATAGGTTGGACATCTTAGCAAAAGTTATTCAGTCTGATGAGCATTTTCTTCTGCGAGAATAAAACTCGAGGATTGGAACATCTGATGTGGAACTCTAAGAGCACAGCTAAACCATAACATACATAGGAATGACATCTTTGCAAAAGTTGTTCAGTCTGATGAGTATTTTCTGCTGGGAGAATAAAATTCGAAGATTGAAATATCTGATGTGGAACTCGGAGAGCACAGCTAAACTATGGCATATACACACATGACATTTTACCAAAATTTGTTTGGTCTGATGAGTATTTTCCGCAGAGATAATAAAAATCAAGGATCAGGAACATTTGATGTGGAAATCACTTTATAATAATATAACTAGGGCAGATGAGATTAACGCCTCATTAAAACATTCGTATCTATGGCCTCACATACAAAAACTAAGATTAACAGTAAATATGAGAGCCCAGCTTGGTGGTAATTAAAAAAAATAAAATAAAACATGCCCAAGAGTTTTCAGAAACATTATTAAACGTTGGAGAAGGTCTCCTTCCTGCACAGGTCTGGTGACTGTTCCTGATATACTTGGAAAAGTTGTTGCCTCCGAAGAGGAACTTATACAATCAGTATTTGGGGACCTTCAGAGCATAAGAAATCAAAAAAATTCGTGGTTATGTGAACGCGCCATATTGACCCCAAAAAACGAACAAGCTGTATCAATAAATGAAAAAAAATTGGGGGAGATTATTGGAGATGAAGTCGTTTACACTTCTTTTGATAACGTAGACGATCAGGATGACGTCACCAATTACCCAGTTGAGTTCCTCAATTCACTCACAACGAGTGGTCTCCCTGCTCATAAAATAAGACTCAAAGTCCGATAATGCTGATGCGAAATTTGACACCGGGAACTGGGTAATGGAACCAGACGTCGTTATAGTCGAGGCTTTACAACGCAATATTATTGTAGCTGTAATCCTCACTGGGAGTGGTGCCGGTGAGACTGTGTTCTTACCGCGCATACCACTCATCCCCAACAATTTCCCCTTTCAATTTAAACGCACACAGTTTCCTGTGACTACATGCTTTGCCATGACAATAAATAAGTCACAGGGACAGACACTGAAAGCTGCTGGTGTTGGTTTGAGAACCGGCTGTTTTTCTCATGGCCAACTTTATGTTGCTTTCTCAAGGGTTAGCAACGTTTCCGGGCTTTATATTTTGGCACCCGACGGAAAAACCAACAATATAGTTTATAAAGAAATTTTTTAGAATAGTAATGTTAACTAATTGGTATTAATTTCGCTTCATAATTTCAGAATGAAAATAATTCTACCTTTATATTTTGAAGTTATAACCTACCCAGTCTACAACACTCAACCTAAGTTATACCAAACTAAATCGAAATCCTTCATTGGTTTTGATTGATTTATTGGGTGACATATCAACGCACAGTTCAAACTCTTGCCGAAATTCCTATCGGAACGAGAAAGGGACTGGATCCGCGTACGAAGTCGCGGGCAGAAGCTAGTTTGAAATAAATGCTTTGACTTTAACTTTGGACATAGGATACTTTTATTCGGATATTTCCACGGCTATCGAGACTTACGCAGGTGAAACCGCAGGGCGCAGCTAGTAAGAAATAAATGTCTTAAACCATAGAACATAGGCATACATTTCAATTACTTCGAATTCCTGAGTAACCATGAATTTCAGTAAAGCTCAGTCTGAGCAACAGGTCAGGTATAATAGGCAGGTATGTATTTGCAAGCGGAAGCGTACAATTCAGCTGCTGAATTTCGGTGCTGAGTTACTAATATTTTGTAACAATATAATTTACAGGAGTGTCCATGGAGTTTCTTACCCGCTCTTCTCCATAGGAACCTACTACGCTTTGGAATGGGCAACTAGCGCCGTCTTTCTGCATGACCTGACTGACAATGAATCCTTGTCAATTCAAAAGTGCCCGTAAATACTTTAGTTCAAATAAAATGGTTTGAGTTTAAGGGCTGCTTTGTAGAATAAAATTAACGTCTGACAGATTTTGTATGGAAGAACTGTCAAAAATTCAAAATTATTCCTCCGATAAAATTATACTAAGAAGGCAAGTAATAGTTAGTTATTTTAAGGTTAATTCAGTTCAAACCCTCCATCTTTCGCGAGCCCGAGCCCTCCTGCCAGTTTTGGCGGAATCTGTTCAGTTCACCCCGTGTGATCTACTTCGTGGCCTGCCGCTACCAGAAGGTCAATTCCTGTAATTAAAAACGTTTAAAATCTATTCGCAATCTCATCTCAGTGACATTAAATGTCAAAAACTTGTCAAAAATGTAGGAAAATTAAAGCTATTTTTAACAGATTGAGATTGAGATCAGAACGTTCTTAAAATTACGAGAACTGTCCCTCAGATCTGTGCCATTTGGGCCCACCGTTTTGCCTAGAAGTGGGACAGCGCAGCCTAGCAAAATAAAAAAGTTCATACCACGCAGGTTAGATACACAAGAAAAATAATATTTTTAATAGGAAAACTAAGTCACCTGAGAAAAACAAACTACTCAACTTTCTAAGAAAAACACAAGAAGTAATAATATAGGTTCGTATATTCCCAAAGAAAACTCAGCACTCGGTGTGCTAATCAATAATCCAAGCTGAGAAACACTGAAAAAGCAATTTCCCGCTAAATAGAATAATAAAAACTTAGGTAAAAAGTGTCGGCGCCACGCCTCGGGGAACACTACGTGAAGTACACGAGGAAATGTACACAGAAGTACAAACAACTTCAACATCTCCATGATTGGAGGTGAGAAGAGGCCTTGATCAGCTCATGCTCATGCTCAGCTGCCCAGAGCTCCATGGCCTTTTCTGCCGATATTTTTTTTTTTTTTTTTGATATATTTGCCGCTGTATTTGTCAGGCACAGATTATCATCTGTGCCTGACAAATACACCGGACACCGTCAGAGCCTGCACAATCTGTTTGCGCAACTTTCATACAAAACGGTAGCTGGTCTGTCGTACTTTAAAAATGCTAAATGCCCTTCTGAATGCCAAACCTGAATGTGATGTGTTTGAGGATGAATGGAGTAAAATTATGCGTAAGTATATGTCTGGTGTTCTGTGAGAAAATGTAATGCAAGGGAATCCGCTGCTCCGTGTTAATTTTAAATTAAATTTTATACATCATAATTATTGTCAATGTAATATTTATAGCTTTTATGTTAATTAATGTAATTGGTATTGTACCGTTTTAATTAACTAGGTATAAATAAATAAATGATTCCAAAACAAAATAAATTAAATTCATGTGTGCCCCGTGGTCCCTCCCGTAGTCCCTGGAAGGGACCACGGGGAATTTCTTTACCCGTGGTTCCTTCGAGAAATACAATGCTGCCGAATTAAAATGGTAGTTTCTGCCGTAGTCCCTAAATTCACTTGCGACAAAAATGGCGTATTTAGACTGAATAATACCATAGCCTAGCCCTGCATGTATCCAGCCAAAGGTGAGGTTTACTAACACTACTTACGTGCGGCAGCAGAGGATATTGCCAGTATTTGAAATACCAAAAATATAGATTTACACAAAGTGCTTTTGGCACTGAATCATTTTAAAGGATATTGCTAACCCATTACGTCATATGTTCGAAAAAATAGTCTGCTCAATAACGTAGATAACGCAATGAATGTTGTTGAACTATCAAATTGTGTAGAAGTAGAACATCACCCTGTCTTTAGAGGTAAAAGACGGGTAAACGTACTGACACTACTGTGTTTTTGAGTGACGTTCGAAGTGAATTTTTCAGAATAGCACTTCTGCATTGTGCTCTTACTTTGACGCTCGCGTAAAATAAACTAGAGTTTTTCTAACAAATTATTATGTTCCTAGATTTTTTCTGACGCAGCAAATTATTAAGTTGTTGTTTAATAATAAATCAGATGATGTTGTTTTATTTCGAGCGAGAAGATTACTTCATCTGCCTTTTTCCTACAACACTATATTTTCTGAAACGTCATCTGCCTAGCCTTTTCCCAACTACGTAAGGGTCGGCTTTTAGTCGAACCAGTTGCAGCTGAATACCACTATTTTACATGGAGCGACAACCTATCCGACATCCACAACCCAGTTACTGGGTAACACGATACTCTTTGGCAAGACTGAGACTTTCCGGGCTTCTAACTACTCGTAACGACTGTCAATGGTCCATACGGATCTACAGCCAAGACCAACGGCGTAACGTGCTTTTCAGGGCAAAAAGGGGTCTCGATATGTAATTGATGGTCACCCATCAACGGACTGACCTCGACTAACGTTGCTTAACCTTAAGGACCAACCCGTGCGGTTGTTATTATATAGCCACGAGCGCCTATATTTTCTGAATACCAAACTCTTTTTCCAGGTAGTATGTATTAGTGGATCACTTTGTGTAGGAGCTCGTCCGGGGAAGTTCTACCAGCGTACTTATTTTTGCCGCCAGGCAGCATTGCTGTGTTCTAGTTTAAAGGGTATGGGTGCTGGTGTCTCCACAGGCACAAGAGACATCTCTACTCTGCCTATGAGACAGGAAAACATCTGCGACGTCTCTGGTGTGGCAAATGTCCACAGGCAATTATGATCTCCTGCTTGTTTGCCATCAAATAACATAAAATCACAATCTAAATGCTTATTAGGTTAATATTATAGCACTATGTGACCTAATCCCGCACTTAAGTGACGCTTTTCTGTGACTTAAGTAGTCCATTTTTACACAGAAAAGCATGACTTAAGTGCGCGTTTAGGTCACACGCGCTATAAAATAATATAAAAATGATAAATGATTAATTTTCTGCAAGTAGGTTTGCACAAACACTAGATGACGTCGGCGTTTCCTATCTGACTACTCTGAGAAGAAAGGCCGAAACAAACGCAGAGGTCACAGTGTCTTTTAAAGTCCAGACATAATATTGGTCAGATCATGTGAAGACCATGTAGATCGAAGTCTGAGATGGTCTTTTGAGGAAAGAACCACACAGATTGAGATACGTTACGACTACTAAAGTCACACGTATCATAACAGCTTTTTCCCGCGGCTTCGCCCGCGTAAACTCTAAAGTTTCTAATACTCGTATAATTCAATCATGATTCGAAAGACACGCGCCATCTATTATCATAATAACGTTATTGTTGTTTTCCTCGGGAACAGCACTTTTTTTCGGGATGAAAGTTCCGTTTCTGTACACCTGACAACGTATATGCAAAATTTCAGGATGATCGGTTCAGTGGTTTAGGCGTGAAAAGGTAACAAACAAACAAACAAACTTACTTTCGCATTTATAATATTAGTTAGGATTTCCATAGGACTAATAAGTCTTCCGAAACATAAGCGAATTCGAACTGATCCTAGTGGCCAGCACGCAGGGCCTGCCATAACTCTATCGGCATAAGTTACCAGCACCAAGCTATAACTTAGTCACCGCCCATACACACGTCACACCTCCGTACTATCGCATACGGAAGTGTTACGCACGACTTACAATAATTCTAGCTGCCATTCTGCTATTGCTATCCTACTTGTGTGTGAATCGCTGCTGCAAGCTTTATACCACAATGCTGAGCTTGTAGCATGCATTCTCAAAATTATGGTTCAAAATCAGCCTATAATGTTCCCACTTTTGGGACACAGGCCTCCTCTCTTGGAGAGGGAGTGGGCTGTAATCTACGATACAAAAAAATCGGAGATACATATATGTATAACATGTGCGGGTGGGTAAATGTCACATGTCTTCGAATTGTTGATTCTAGGACATGCCGGTTCCCTCACGATATTTTTGTTCCCCGTTTTGAGAGCAGTGGTGATGAAATAATTTACACAAAGTAAAGCGCATGTCTGGGTTCGAACCCACGACGTTGCACTGTCGCGTCGAGCCTTAACCCGTCAGCCATCAAAGCAAGAGTGAACAGGCATCTTTCGGGCACGCCCCTCACGCTCGTTCTAACGTAGACTTCATCCATTGCTTTCCACCAGGCGACATCGAGGTCAAGAACAGGCCCATTTCGCAATCAAAAAAAGCCCTGGAGAGTACAGGAGTAGTGGCAGGAGAGAAGGTGCGCCATATTCTGTGTCGGGTAAGAAAATGTCCTCTTATTATTACTATGGTAGGGGTTTTTATTAGTTTTAATTGATTTTATTATGTTTCTGATGATTATAATTTTGGTTTAATGTTGATTTGATTTTATATATTACGCGTACTAACATATTATATTTTAAAATACTGTACCTGCTAACAAAATATGGATTGATATTGTAACAAATAAACGTTTTGAATTGAATTACAGGGAGCGGATTGCAGTACCTACATTTTCCTACTTTTGTTAAACTCGCGAAGTTGTTTTTTAACAACTACGTGAGTTTGCCGACTTTGTTGATTGGCTAATAGTATTATGTTGACTATCCAATCAACAAATTCGGTACTTAATTAACGGGTACACTACGTGTCGTCAAAGTTTCGCAATTCTTGGCAATTTCTAAACAATCTTGGTGTTGCCGCAAATTGCTCGGTGTCACCGACCACAATGGCCAAGCTTTGCGAGGTTGTCTGGCCATTTGTGTACAGGGTTAAATTAAATTAGCTAGCGAAACTCCGCAGACGTGATGGGTATCGATTTTTAAACACGACAAAATAAATAAGATTTGATGATTTTTGGGGTCAATAACTCAATGCCCGCTGGCAGTGTTGTTACTTGAGCGTGTATCGATACCCATCACGTCTGTGAAGTTAATACAAAAGCACTAATTTTTTTACTGATATTTTAAGAGTATACACACAAACGGCGGCAGATGACCCTAAAAAAATCATCAAATTAATTTCTATTTTTGTTTTATCATGTTTACATATCGATACCCATCACGTCCGCGGAGTTTCGCTAGCTAATTTAATTTGACCCTGTATAAGCGCACTAGCACACATAAAATGTACGCCCAGGTGAAGTGAGCTTCACGTGAGCTGTCATTCCGCCTGCCGGTCTATTCTGTAAAACTTTCACCGTGAAAACTGAGGTGAAGTGAGCTTAAAGTGAGCCGTCATTCCTCCTGATACTATTGACAGCTCACTTTAAGATCACTTCACCTAAGTTGTCACGGTGAGATGATCACAGAATAGCAATACTGCAGTGCGATTCTGTAACCATCTCTTCTTGAAAACTTAGGTCAAGTGACCGTGGAGTAAGCTGTCGTTCCAACTAATGCTAGGGATTGACACTATTGACAGCTCACTCTAAGCTCACTTCACCTAACTTTTCACGGTGAGATTTTAACAGAATCGATCGGCTGATGCTAGGAATTAACACTATTGACAACTCACTTCACCTAAGTTTTCATGGTGAGATTTTACAGCATGCAGTATGCTTAAGATTTGAACGTCAAACGACCGCCTAGCTCAGCTAAATATAGCCTGTTTTGGTTTGTGTTGACAATAGTACCGAACACAGATCTGTCTAGATTATTCCGGACATGGGCGTGGAGCGATCATCAGTTTAGTTCGTGTTACTAACGCCCGGTTACTAGCCCGCTGAGTATCAATATGGATACAGAATGCTGGGGTAGGTTTTGGTATTTAAATAAATTGAGTTGCTGTCAGAAGTAAAATGGTAAAAGAACACTACCACCTATCCTTATGATACCGCTCTGAGCGCAGCGGGAGGGCATGGCAGACTTTTACTGACTAAAACCCACCCGTGTTCCTTCAGTTGCCTGTGAGGGGCCACGGTAACTATTTCGATTTGATATTATCCTTAGGTAGCGTTTTACTAGCAGCAAAATTATGTCGAAATTCCTTGCAGGAAAACTATTTGCAGGACCTGTTGATCAATCTGGCCACCCCAAGACCACACAACGCATGATCGAGTGCAATATAGTATTGAGCCGTTTGTTGAACCAACAAATCACGAACAAAGTCAGACTATAAGCTCTATACCTGGTCTTATTTATACTCTGCGGTAACGGAGACCGCCGTATTGCACCGGATAGCGTCGGATAGCCGGTCCGGCCCGGAACGACGGGTGATTTAGACGACAGAGTGACGATCGGGTGACTGACTGATGGCTGGCGACTGGTTTAGCTAATGTATTGTACTGACAAGCTACGGTTTCGGAACGAAGAGGCATCATTTTTCTCCACCAAAATCTCAGCCAGCTTCTTCACCAAAAACCCTCGGCATTACATTTCAATCTTAGGAATAATAAATAAAAAAGCCTTCTATTTCTTACTAAAATAACTACAAAACAGTATAAAAACTAACTAACTTTCTAAATTAGAATTTTATTTTAATTACTAAGGATAAAAATATTTTAAACTCCTGCGCTAGTAAGAACCCCACATTTAATTGAAAGTGAAAGCCTCTTCTAGAGATTTCCGTTCCTCCCTGTCATTCGCTGTTCACCAGCCACATGTACAATGTCGTCTGCCAACCGGTCAGTCGAATCATCATCTGCCTGCCTTTTCCCAACTATGTTTGAAGCGGCTTCCAGTCTAACCGGATGCAGCCGAATACCAGTATTTGACATGGAGTGACTGCCTATCTAACCTCCACAACCCAGTTACTGAGTAAGTAATACGATAACCCCTTAGTAAGACTTTCGGGCTTCTGACTAGCCGTAACAACTGTCAAAAATCCACGAATGACAGCCGGGACCAACCGCTTAATGTGCTTTCCGAGGCACGGTGAGGTCTTGGTATGTGAAGACTTGCCACCAACTGTGGCAAGCGTAGCTTAAACTGATCGATCGACCTGTGCGGCTGTTATTATTTATCCACAGGCCCCTCACCAATCAACCGGTCAGTCGAATGTCAGAAATAATCTCTCAAAAAGCGAGTCGTGTAAACATCTTGTCCCGCGCCGTCTGTGCCAACAATTATAAGGCGTTAGGCCCCGCATAACAACGTACAGTCACAGAATATAGTTAACATTCAATAGCAGACCGCCAAATCTGTGCAAACATAACCACCCGTATTCTGAGGGACGATGCTAAATCAAAAGTCATTTATTCAAACTATGCTTACTAGGCGATTTAGGCATCCGGTTAGATCGGAAGGTGCCTCCAATACAGTTGGGAAAAGGCTAGGCAGATGATAGACATAGTGAAAATTATGGAGTTTTAATGTTGTGTTTTTTTTTGTTGTGTTTAATGGTGACATTTATTCAAACTATTTAGGCTGAGAATCAGCAATTTCAAACATCAAAATTACATAAGACAGTCCCCCAAAACGCGCGCCATTCACCACTTTCTAGTACTGTAGCTGAGAAGGAAAAGTGGCGCAACAAACTCCCCAGCAGCACAGCAATCTGTTCTCTTAGAAGAACTAGATTGTATACAACAGTATGCAAAGTAATTAACATTACAATACAAAGAAACATTAAACTACATGTGGCTAAATTATAACAGCCGCACAAGTCGATCGTAGGTTGAGCTACTCTTGCCGCGGTCGATTTGTAGATGCGTAACCATCCAACATATTTCGAGCCTCCTCCGTGCCTCAGGAAGCGCTTTAAGCCTTTGGTCCCCAGTAAGGAAGGTGGATAGTCGTGTCCCGCGTGTCCTGTCAGCTGCACGTTACAGGAACTGATGGACGCTGGTGATGGCGCCAAACAAGTGGCCGAATTCTGGGTGGAGTCAATTTAGATTGCTATCAGCACTCTAAGAAAAAGAAGGAAGGTAAGGGTGGTGGTGGTAAGGTTGGTCTGTCATTCGTAGATTTTTGACAGTCGTTACTGGTAGTCTGGTAGTCAGAAGTCCAAAAGCCTGACATCCGACTGGTTTTCAGACAGGCAAGAATTTACCCAGAAACTGGATTGTAGAGGTCAGATTGGCAGTCGCTCCATGTAGAACACAGAGAGACATACAAGTTTTTGTTAAATTTGTTTGTCGCCGAGATGAGACTGCGACTAGATTTTGAACGTTTTAAATTACGAGAATTGGCCTTCTGATATTAAACTGCACCTGGTTAGACTGGAGCCACCCAACTTAGTTGGGAAAAGGCTACACAAATTGCAGATTGATTTTGTGTTCATATCGTATCGTATCGTATATGTAGCGGCTCGTGGCTAAGTAATAACAGCCGCACGGGTCGATCGATCAGGTTAAGCTACGCTTGCCGTGGTTGCTCCGTGGATGGGTGCCCATCTTAAAGCCGTTGGTCCTGGCTGTCATTTGTGGATCTTTGACAGTCGTTCCGGATTGTCAGAAACCCGAAAGTCTAACAACCAGACTTACCAAGGGGTATCGTATTACCCAGTAACTGGGTTGTGGAGGTCAGATAGGTTAGTCGCTTCATGTAAAATACTGGTATTCAGTTGCAACCGGTTAGACTGGAAGCCAACCACAACATAGTTGGGAAAAGGCGAGGCAGATGATGATGCTCATGATCGTAGCGTATATGTCATTAAGTAATTTTAGAGACAAGCCGATTATTGACCCAATTAGCATAAATCATAGAAGATCTAAAATAAAATATTATTATCCCTATAAAATCGTTCCTCACAATATGAACCACGCCGCGACCATCAATATTCCAGTTGTAGTTTATGCAAAACACGGCCACCCGGGCCCGGTCAAACTTTATGCCCAGGCAACGTGACTGCTTCCAGTTCTAATACACGGCCAATTATGCCGGATATGTTAGACTATAGTTTAAAGGATAATAGTAATATTGCAGGTACTACCTATCGGAATTCGGTAAGTATTCATTTCAGATTTGGAAAAGGTTTTTCTGGCCTCAGGGTTTCTACACTCTTGTTCGGGTCGGCATGACTCGGCACAGCCGTTTGGCAACAGCGTAAGATCGAGAAAAAGCCGCTAAGCTTGGCCTTGGCCTAATTTTGCCGAGCCGACCCGAATATTATTCAGCGAGAGTAGATACGTAGACGGTGCAACTTTTACTGTTGCTTCAACATATTGCATACTAGATGCGCCCCGCGGTTTTACCCGCATAAGTTTCGATACCGTGGGAATATCGGGATAAAGTCTGTCTGAGTATCCTATATGTTACTCCTGGTTATAAACCATCTGTGTACCAAATTTCATCCAAATCCGTTGTTTTTGCGTGAAGAAGTAACAAACATACAAACACACACACTCACTCACAAACTTTCGCCTTTATTATATTACTAGCTGCGCCCCGCGGTTTGACCCGCATAAGTTTCGATTCTGTGGGAATATCGGGATAAAGAGTATCCTATATGTTAATACTGGTTATAAACTATATGTGTGCCAAATTTCATCCAAATCCGTTCAGTGGTTTTGGCGTGAAAGAGTAGAAAACATCCATCCATCTATCCACCCATCCATCCATACAAACTTGTTTATAATATTAGTAGGATAGTGTGATAACAGGCAAATTGCAGTGCTCATACACACGAGCGACATGCATCAACGGCAGAGGCAACTGCAGCCGTCGACAACATGCCGCTCGTGTATTTGAGCACCGTACTCAAATACACGAGCTGCACGTTGTCGACAATTGCCTCTAGCGTTGACGCGTGTCGCTCGTGTGTATGCACACAGCACAGGATCAAGTAATCTACCTAACACCTATTATTAGCATGGTAATTCATGCTTTTGTGGTAGGTTACACAACACAAAAGTCATTGTTGCATTCCCGCACCGCACTGCAGTATTTTTCTCTTCAATATTTTAGCTTTATCACTAGAAATGCTACGAGTATGCTATAATCACAAGTATTGGCCGCATAGATGACACAAAGGAATAGGTAACGAATTTATAGTCGGTAAAGAATAGCAACTGACCGATGTTAGAGCGTTACCACACTGACGATTTGTTAGCGTGTTTCTAGCGAGGTGATTTGTGAACGTACTCACCGCGGGTGCGAAACGAGGTACCCACGACTCCAGGGTTGCGGCACAGGCAACTGAAGGAACACGGGTGGGTTTTAGACAGTAAAAATCTGACATGCCCTCCCGCTCCGCCCAGAGCGGGAGAAGTTATTTGATGATTTCTCACTCAAAAAAAAAGGTAGCCACGACTACGCAACGTGACCTCCGCGATTTCACAATATCGGAAACCCGCCTGTCCTAGCTCTCTCTTGTACAGTCACATCAACCGCTACGCAAAAACGGCGAACACGTTGCGCACACTAGGCGTGCTCGCTACGCACACGCCGCGAGTGCGTTATACCATCGCCTCGATGAAATCACGCTCGATAATCGCTAGTGTGATAAGCCCCTTAGGTACGTACGCGACTTGGATTGTTGAAAGGAACAAGAAAATGCATTTTCTAACCTTCTAGTTTTTAGGATTCCGTACCCAAAGAGTCCGTGCACAAAAACCGCGCCGGAGAGGAGAGTATCATTTTTATCGCGTTTAAAAATTGTTTTGGGTCATTGAAATAAGGTTGATTTTTTCATGTCACTTCTTTTTTTAAATGAGAATGCTTATGAGCCGCTAACTTGCAGTGACATGAAAAAACCAACCTTATTTCAATGACCCAAAACTCTTTTTTAAACGGTTATAAAAATGTACTCTCCTCTCCGAGCGGACCTGTGTGAACGGACACTTACCGTCCATCCGTCTGTTTGCCACAGGGCTGTATCTTTTTAACCGTAATAGTCAGACACGTAAAACGTTTACATAGTGTGTACTGCTACGAGTATGACCGCTATAACAACAAATCATCATCATCATCACCCTATAGCAGTCCATTGCTGGACATAGGCCTCTCCTATTGCACGCCATTCAACTCAATTTTCGGCAACTCTCATCCAGCTGCTACCAGCCATCCTGCGAAAATCGTCGCTCCACCTGGCCTGACAATAAATAATAAAAATAAAATTAAGTTAAAAATTAGAGGGGCATACAAGAAACGTGTTTAAAAACAATGTACCTAGTGTTAAATTTTTACGGAACCCTTCGTGTGCGACTACGAGTCGCACTTAGCCGGTTTCTTAGTAGGAATTCTATTGATTTTTTTTTTCTATTACAATCTAGGTTTGTGGGAGGCAGCCGAATTATAGGAGTTCTTGTTTTAAAAGAAAACTTAGCATAAGAATAGAAGTAAACACGATCATCGCGAACAAACTAAGCAGACATAATGTCATCAATAAAGACGTTTGCGACACCACAGCGCGAAAAAAGATGAAATATATGAGAAGTTTGTAAGCAAATGTGCCTGAGTTCTGGCTGAGTTATGCCCGTTTTGCTCGTAAAGCCCGTCGGGCCGAACATTTGTCAACAACATCGCTGGATTGCTATAAGCTTGCCTCGTGGGAACACTCGACGAAAATAGTTTAGGAGAGACGGTACTTTTCAAAAAATATCATCGTCGTTGCATTTTATAGGAAGGAAAAAAACTTAAACATAACTGGCGAAATGTGGTTGTACAATAGGTACCTATACCTCTGCCTTACCCTTTGGTTATTAGTATACCTATTCATGAAGTGTTTACGTAGACATCTTTTTAATTAAAACGCATACCTACACTTCTCCACGTCCTAGTATTTGAGCTGAAAAATGGCGCAACCAACTTCCCAGCAGGCTACTTTCTTTGTCAATCTGTACCCTAATTGCGTAATACACTCTCAATCACAATTCGAAGGATCTTGAAGGAAAATCGTAACTTATTGCTTCATAAATGATTGAAAAAACGTCTGTCGTATAGACGAATTTTTCGTAACGTAAATAACGCAATGTTGTTGAATTATCGAAATGAATTGCTTTGCGATTGTATAAATAGGCCATCTGGTGCCAAATGCATCAGTTCTCATTAAAGAATCGAACTCCCATTCATAATCACAAGTTACCATAATCATAAAAAAATCAGCCATACTTCATTTATCATCATTTCAGTCGAATGACGTCCACTCCTGGACATAGGTCTCCCCCAAGCACCGCCACTTCGACCGGTTCTGTGCTGCCCGCATCCAGCGGATTCCTGCGGCCGTCACAAGGTCATCGGTCCACCTTGTGGAAGGCCTTCCAACGCTATGTCTTCCGGTGCGCGGTCGCCACTCCATCCTTTCAGCAATACTTAAAAGTACAAAATTGTAGAAAATTCATATTTGATCGTATAGATGATTTCACGAGCGAGCTCCTAAACTAAGTTGCCGAAAGCTCCCGTAACAAATTGATAAAAATTCTTGCACATGTACCTCTCCTGAGTGTCATACTTCGTTATTTATAAATATTACGACTTCGTCTGGAGTTATGTTTACATGTTTAAAGAACGTTTTAATTTCTTGCTGGTTTTGCGAAGCTGCAATGTGACTTCTTTTGGAAATAATCTGGGGGCTTACCACCAGCTCTTAGAGCAGAGCAGAAGTTGAACTGCACTGCATTTTTGTACTAAGTCATAGAACAAAAAAGCAATGCGAGGTTTGTGCCTATCAGTGATCTTTTGGCCCCCCAGCTAGATGGACCGACGACCTAAATAAGGTAGCTGGGACAGCCTGGATGCGGAAGGCGCAGGACAGGGTGTTGTGGCGCAGTCTGGTGGAGTCCTATGTCCAGCAGTGGACTGTGAGGCTGAGTTGATTGAGTGGTATTTTGTGTCAGGGTAGAAGATATTACCTTCAAGAAAATCTATTAAGTAATCTAGCTTGTCTGCTTCTCGGACACCTTAGTTGCTAAGTAAGCAAGATTAGATTTTTAATCAAGCAAAGCCTTTTTATGAGCTCAACTGTAACTAATGAAACACAATTACTTTCTATTTTTACCGGCCTCTAGGAGGCTTCTCAACAGACGAGGGGATATACACAATTGGTACTTAACTAATCTACTAAGCGAGATGATCATTGTGTTTGGTATATGTGGCTAAAATTACATTGCTAATCCATTGCTTCGTATGTTTGAAAATTTGTCTTCTCAACAACGTAAATAACACAATGAATGTTGTTAAACTGTCAAAATGTAAGCCATTGCTAGTGTAGTGTTAATGTGTTAGTACACTATTACCCCGCAGGACACTCAGAATCATCATTGTTTTACCATCAACTACTATTTCATTTAGCCCTAGGTAACCTACAAAGTCTAGAATCAATAAACACAGCCCCTTCCCAACACAAAAAAAAATCTAAGAAAAATATCGCGAGAGTTTATCACAAAAATTACTAGTAGGTACCCATGTTCCGTCGAGTGTGAAAAATAAAATAAATTCGTAATAAAATTTGCGAGACGAGGCAAGACGCGAGCCGCGCGAGACACGGGGTGCGAGGCAAGGCGCGAGGCGTGTCAAAGCTTAGGAATACACTACACTTGATTTAGCGAGACATTCCGCGTTTGGCTAATTTGACTACGTCCCGCTTCTTGGGATCAAGATGTAGCTACTTTTGGATGTGACATCCGAAACGTACCTACATGTTATTACTTTTTTAGTGGTTAGTATAAGAACTATACCTTCATCATTCATCCACAGCATAGGCATCTCTTTTTTTGTGCCTAATCCCCACGCTCCTGCAGTGAATGTTCAGGTATCATGTTATAGGGGGCGAATCTATCAGATTCCGGGCTGCTACTGAGAAATTCCTTATGGAAGAAAACCCTTTAGCACTTTGCCCGAACCCAGGGCCCCCAGGGCTTGGTTAGGGAGTTTGATGCACCACTTCTTCTTCCCAGCTAAAGCACAGCGGGCGTTTTGTGGGACTGTCTTATGTAATTTTGACGTTCAAAAATTGCTGATTCTCAGCCTAGTTTTAACTTTAGATTTTTTGACAGATTTTGATATTTAGATATTTTTGTTAGAATTTGTGTTGACCAACGAGGCAGTCAACATCTTGAAAAGCAAAAGATGATCTTAATCAGCCCATAATGTTCCCACTGCTGGGACACAGGCCTCCTCTCGGTGGAGGGAGTTTTATTCTAGAACATGCCGGTTTCCTCACGATGTTTTCCGTCACCGTTTTGAAAGCACTTGTGATGGTACACCACAAAGTAAAGCGCCAGTCTGGGTTCGAACCTACGCCCTACAACTCGTAACTCGCGGCCGTTACCACTGGGGTAAGACTGTTCTCACAGGATGATAAATGTGACAATTTTGTGCCTCATCTATATTCAATTTGCATTCTATCTCGATGTTAGTCGACCCGGCAGACGGCTGATTGCCAAGCTCTTATATTTATCAAATAAATATTGAATCATTTCATTTGCTTCATTCTGCGGCCAGACTCTGTTTTTTGACGTTTACAAGACTTGCTGTATCTTGGAGGGACCATTTATTACTTGTACAATACGTGACAAATTACGTAATTATACCCTGTCCAGTAGTTTAACCGTTTTTTGACAACAGCCTTTGTAGGAACTATCCCACATTACGTAAAGGTTAACTTTAAAATAAATATACAAACTGCCTTATCTTATTGAATTATGTTATTTATGAATTCATAAAGACAATTATAAATAATACCGTACGTGTACCAGTTTCGACAAAAAAATATATAATTGTAATGCGTATTCCATCTTGTTTGCTAATGAATATGAATAATCCTGTATTCTTTTGTATAAATGATAAATAAATAAATAAAAAATTTAAAAAAACTGTCAAAAAACGGTTTACCTAATGGACAGGGTACCTATAGGTACGCACTATCGAATGGCATCAATAATAGAGCACAATAAGCAAAGAAGTAGTTTATAGCACTGTGTGACCTAAACGCGCACTTAAGTCGCACTTTTCTTCACAAAAACAGAATACAATTATTCACTTATAATGAGAAACACTGATATAAACGTTCCTTGGAACGAGTATCGGAACGGAATGTAGCTAAACGATATATTAGAGGACATATTTATACTTCTACACAATACGTACAGACGCCAGCACATAAAGCTACCCGAAACTATAAAATTTTCCCAATCAACCTTGAACCTAAAGCTTTAGCGATAAAGTTGAAAATCTATTAAAGAAATTTGACAGATTGTAGTAGCTTGATGTGCTGGCAACTGTACAGTTTTTCATTAATTAATTTTCGGCGTAGGTTCTTTAGAAGTCGGTCATCTATGAATTTACTGGACAGGGACACAGGTGTAAAAAAAACACTTTTACAAATACAAACTCACTCTATCCTAGCATAAGCATAATCAGCCTACTGCTATAGGCCACGGCTGGACCCAGGCCTCCGCTCTGTGAAAGTCACTCACTTTGATATGCCATAATTCGCCACGCAGGCTCACTGCGGGTTGGTGGATGACACTTTTCTGCGATTTTTTTAAGTGAAAACTTTAGCGGCGTTGTGCACTTTTTTGTGATGGGTAAAAAATGTTAAACTCGCGTCAGGACACGTGACCTGATCGAAAATTCGTAAGACGGAGCTCGCGTCCAGACACGTGACCTAATCGAAAATTCGTAAGACGGAGGGAGAGTAGACCGCATTCCAAAATATCAAAAATGCACAACTTTAATAATATTCAAGTTTTCACTTCTGCCGGCACTCCCGGAGTGCAACCCGTTTATTTTTTGTTCTGGGACATGCCGATTTTCTCACGATGTTTTCCTTTACCGTTATGAGAGATCTATCCTAATTGAAAATAATTATCTTAAACTTTATCCTTATTACCCCTCATCATCTGCCTAGCCTGTTCCCAACTATGTCGGGGTCGGCATTCAGTCTAACCGGATGCAGCTGAATACCAGTATTTTACATGGAGCGACTGCCTACCTGACCCACAACCCAGTTACTGGGTAATAGCCATTGGTAAGACTGGATAGGATCTCGGTATGTAAAGATGATTACCCATCCGCAGCATCGATCGACCTGTGTGGCTGTTATTATTTAGCCACTCATCCTTATTACCCCTCATAATTTCAAAACAATGACATGTTTCCCTACAAAATGTCGCAGTAGGTATGCCCTGTCCCTATACATATTGTAGTCTTTGGTATGCCCCACGCACTAATAAAACACTAAACGATCAACAGTATCGAGCAGGGAATTGAAATTCGAATATCTAGCCGTCCCTTTTCCTCACACGATGGCACAGTATCTCTGTCCCCCTCTTTAATTAACCCCTGTCAGTTTAGATGGAAAGACACTTGACGCGGCCGCAGTGACTCTGCCAATTGGCGGGAAACTTGTGAAGAGCTTGCAGTCCTTATTACGTAAATGATGGCAACAATCTCTATTGTTCGGGTGGCTTTTATTAAAGATGGATGGGAATCGCCATGGTCGTCATGATAATGAGATGTAAGTCGTTTTTTAAGAGATTTCTAAAAAAAAGAAAATGTTACGCATTCGGCGACTTTTTTAAACGGATTTAAACATTGAGATATACCTACCTACTAAGTAAAAAATGGGTAAAACAAGCTTTTTTTTTTTAATTTTAATGTTGGCAGATTCTTATAAAACGATTGCTTTATTCAGATGTTAGCTAGAAACAAATAATAAAAATAAAATAATAACAATATTGCCTGTTTACCAATTTTTAATAAAAATTACACTTTAAAGTTAAGAAAGTGGTGAAACTAGAAGAAAGCAAAAAAAAATGTTTTTAAATATTCAGGCGGCCAGGGCCAAATAAATTAGAGCTGAGTAAGTAGCAGATGACCCCACCTATCCACCATTTTCGTATGTTTAACGTTCTGCCAAACATCCTGTAGGTAGGTACACATCAATCTATATCTGAATTTACATAAAATAAAAAGCGCAGTAATAATATGTAGTTCGCGTTATCGCAATAATGTAGCCGCAGCATAACCAAAAACAAAATAATAGCGCAAATCAGAAAATAGAATTTTAGTACCTAACCTCAAAAAATATGGTGTCTAATGAACAAAAAATGTCCATTGCCTTTGAGTAAACAACATCCTAATGACAACACAACACGTAATCGGCGAACACGGCTTTCGAAGTTTGTTGTGCACTTTGAGCGGGACTGCGGGAAGCCGTAGGAAGTATGTATGTACCTACAATCCCGGAGATGCTGCATCATTAACATTACGACATTAACTTAAGTCGCTTGATAGGATTAAAAATCAATATAAGGGCTGATTTTACCAACGCCAGATAATTTTATCGGAGGAATAATTTTGAATTTTTGTCAGTTCTTTCATAAAAAAACTGTCAGACGTCAATTTTATTCCACGAATAAAAGTTATCTGGTGTTGTAAAAATCAGCCCTTATATTGATTTATTTCACATAAACCTACATGGGCACTTATGAAACGTCAGAAGCTAGGTGCACGGTTCCAATTGGTCGTATTCTATGGAGATGAGCCGCTAACAAGCTCCACGGTTCCTATGTGTCAACTGTATGCAGTCGTTATAGCACAAAGCGAGTCATACCTACTTTTCTATTCTATTTTTACTAGCTGACTCGACAGACGCTGTCCTGTCCTAATTTCAACAACGAATACAAAACCCCTTAGTAAAGAAAAGACGTTCAATTTTTCCCGAATTTGAAATTTTCCGGAAAACTTTTCTTTTCAAATCATCTCCTATTTATGCCTATTTTACCACTTTAGGGGATGATTTTACAAAACGCAACGCTGAGACACGTAATTCTTTATTTCTTACCAAAAGCATAAATTTGAATTTTCATATCCCTAAAGTAAGAAATGCGGGGTTTCCCATACTACATCCCCTATGCAGCGCGACCTGGCAACGTCGCCATGGCGTCCCGGTGAAGTATGGCTCCAATTCTCAGATATTATAAATTTATCGCTAAAGCAGTTAGGTTCAAGGTTGATTGGGAAATTTTGACTGTTTCGGGTAGCTTGATGTGCTGGCGTCTGTACAACAGTTAAATTTGTTATTAACAAATAGTGCTCTTAAACACGAGCGCGTCAACGACAGAGGCAACTTCAGCCGTTTATTGAGGCAATCACTGTAAAGTCTGGTTAAGCAGAAGACAACCTCCTAGGTTGAACTGCTAGATGCCAAACACAAATGAAAACAAAAAAAAAAAACACGAGCGGTATGTTGTCGACGGCAGCCGCCGGACACGCGTTGACGGCTGCAGTTGCCTCTGGCGTTGACGCGTGTCACTTGTGTGTGTAGGTACACATAAGCAAAATAGGTCCAAAATAGCTTTTAATGACTGACTGCTGTTTTTTACTTTGGACTATACCCTGTCCATTAGGTAAACCGTTTTTGACAGATAGAAATAGTGATTGCAGCAACACATACTACATTGAATACATGTACGGTATTATAATGTCTGTAAGAAGCCATAAATAATTCAATAAGTTAAGGCAGTTTATATATTTATTTTATAACGCATTCTACCTAAAGTTAAATAATTATGTAGGTACGTTCCAAGACAGCTGTCAAAAAACCGTTAACCTAATGGACAGGGTATAAAGGAATGGGTACTCGATTTGAATAAAAACAATACGTTATTTTATTTTTTATTCATTTTAAATTGTATAGGACTGACACGTTAAACTTACATGTATAAAATAAAACACTGGAATGATAATAATTAATATATTTTCTAATACAAAATTGTCTAAATATTTTTACTACTTATTATTTATGATAGTCATATATTTTATAAGGAACTACTTACATTTAATTACTCAGCCTAATTGTCTTCCCACGGCTGGGACCCAGGCCGGCTGTCTGTGAGAGAGAAGGGGCCATAATCCGCCTTGCTGGCCCAGTTTGGGTTTACGGACTTTCTCTGTCTTCGAATCGTTTGTTCAAGGACATGGCGGTTTCCTCACGATGTTTTTTTTCGCCAGTCTATACTCTCTCTAATTCTTAAGACTTCAGAATATACTATTATATTCTGAAGTCTTAAGAACTATACTACTAAATGGTTGCGTAATTAATAATACAAGAAAAAACTAAGCCGACGGGGTGGCAGGGACATCGATGCTTAAACTGTAACCATAAATTCAGCACATGATTCTCAAAATCGGCGGCTTCATAGGCAAGTGCAATATTGTCGTCATCGTATAATAGTCAAAATGTATGGAACAGCTTTTTTTTAATAGTCGACTATTACTTTTAACGCAGGGGGGTTTAGAATCATGTGCTGAATTCATGGTTACAGTTGGTGGGTCGTTGTCCCTGCCACATGTACAAGTGTGAGACGGTGTTTTGTGATGAATTAGACGCCAATTTGGTTCAATACTTTGAGCAACTGGTATTTTCTATATAATAAAAATGAAATGCTATTCATTGGGAAGCCCATCACTTCAGAACGGCTGGACCAATTTAGCAAATTTTTGTTTTAAAATGTTTGCAATAGTCCGAATCAGGTTCTTACGGAGAGAAAAGTTGCCGGGAAATTTCAGGAACACTGAAAGTGCATTTTTTATGGGATTCTTTTATGAATTATTGTAATTTGGACAGCTAGTATAGTAATATATGTGTAATGCGCACATACGAAGATTCATTTAGCGACGATGCGACACCTAGCGGGATAAATCGATAGTGTCTCTCATATTCCTCAGCTATAAGACCAACAGTGACGTTTTAGTGATATATCCTAACTAATGACGGCACGGTTGGCGCAGTGGTTAAGCGATTGACTGCTGCGCTGCGTGTCGCGGGTTCGATTCCCGCACGGAACAAATATTTGTATGATCTACGTTGTCAGGTGTACAGAAACGGACATAGGGTACCTTTCATCCCGAAAACCAGTGCTGTTCCCGAGGAAAACAATAATAACGTTATTATGATAATAGATGGCACCACGTGTCTTTCGATTGCGGTAATAAGTTTTCGTGGAATAATTTCCGACCTCCACGCAGGCGAAGCCGCAGGGCAAAAGCTAGTCGTATATAATTAATACTTTGTGCGTTAGCGTTCATGGCAAGATTATGAAAGGAAGGTGCAATCATGTTATCACCATATTAATACTGTATTTTTTGAGACTAATGAGATTATAAATAGGTACTGAATTTAACAGTAAATGGAGACATTCCCAACCAGAGAGGCACTCGTGGCTTGTATAATAACAGCCGCACGAAGGTTAAGCTACGGTTTTCGAGTCCAGTCTATGGATGGGTGACCATCCATTACATATAGAGACCCCTCTGTGCCTCGAAAAGCACGTTAAACCGTTGGTCCCGGGTGATCTTTGACAATAGTTACGGGTAGTCAGAAGCCCGAAAGTCTGATAACCAGTCTTACTAATTCGTTTCGTATTACCAAGTAACTGGGATGTGGATGTCAGATAGGCAGTCGCTCTATGTAAAATACTGGTGTTCAGCTACATCCGATTAAACTGGAAGCCGACCTCAATATAGTTGAGAATGATGATGATGGGGACATTTGCAACCACTTGAGCCTGAACACGCAGCTGAAGTAGAAAATTGATAAAATGGCAAAACAATACAGGTAAATTATCTAAGATTGGATATTCAAGTGTAGTAACTATACTTGAAAAACCAATCTTGAACAATACATGCAATTATTAAATGCTAGCTTTTGATAGCGAGTTTTACAAGATGCGCATACTCTGATGATAAAAATGTTCTAAATATCTCGTAGTAAACACAAAATACACAAAAAAGTTTTATTCTACGAATGCGACCTAAATAAATCATCACAAAAGGAATCAAAACAAAACGACGCCGACGGCCGTTTGCGGCAATGTGTCAATTTTAGTTCCTGAGACGCTCGAGCGCTTTGCATCGGCACAAAAAGCAACTGTCATTTCGTATATTATATTTAGTTCAGCGTACTTGCATAATATAGGTAAGTTATTAGATCTATCTAAATAAAATTAACCTTATATAATAATCTTTGCATAGAAACTATACTTCAATATTCAATCATAGATAATTTACTGCCACTTAATAAATTATGTACTTTAGCGTTATGTAGTCTGAGTTGATTTACGCAGTTTAAAAAATAAAGTTTATATGTATCCCATGTCGACGCAATGTTTGACATTGTTCGCTTCCCTTAGTCTCCCTTCCTTAGTTTTGAAAGGTTCCATCTGCCAGACGTCATCAATGTTCATCTTTTGGTCGCCCTGTAACAGAATATAAAAGGATTTTTACAGAAACATGCATCTTATGTTGTGCAAATAAGGTACACATTTCATTGTTCTACATAAGAGGCTTTTAAACAGTCATACTTTTGTGGTGATTCAATGGCTTGGATGTCATGCACGTACTTGATTTCAAATAGAAAAGAAAACTTCATACAATTTATTTGCATCATCCAATTTAGCAGTGGTGGCTCAGTGGAAACGACCGCGATTTACGAGGTCGTAGGTTCGAACCCTAACAGGTGCTTTACTATGTAAATTATTTCATCACCACTGCTATTAAAACGGTGAAGGAAAACATCGTGAGGACACCGGCATGTCCTAAGATCAAAAAAAAATCAAAGACATGTGACATCTACCAAGCCGCACTGGGCCTGCGTGGTGGATTACGGCCCCCTCCCTTCCACATAGAGGCCTGTGTCCCAGCAGTAGGAACATTATAGGCTGGTTATGTCCATATTATGGCCCAGGACCTTTAACTAATTATTTAGGGTACTATTGAATCTATTAAGTTTACCAGTCGTTATTGGTCTATATTGTATTTGCACTTTTTTGCACATGTATTTGCAAAATGTAATTTCATTATCATCATAATCATTCAGCCGAAATACTTCCACAGCTGGAAATAGGTCTACCCACGCAATTACACACAGGCCATCGGACTGATGACCTGATAAACGTTATACGGGCTGGCAGGGACATCGACGCGGAAACCCTTACCATTTCTATGGTTACAACGAAAATTTCTACGCTAGGTAATCTACACTAATGTGCTGAATTCATAGTTACAGTTTGCGCGTCGATGGAGGGGCCAGTAGCTAAATAACAGCCGCACAGGTCGATCGGTCAGGTTAAGCTACCCTTGTCGCGGTTGGTCTGTGGATGGGTGACTAACGTTGTATACCGAAACCTCCCCGTGCCTCGGAAAGCACGTCCGGTTAGACTGGAAGCCGACCCCAACATAGTTAGGAAAAGGCTAGGCAGATGATGAGTTTGCGCGTCGATGTCCCTGCCACCTTGTATACCTCTTTATTAAAAGATAAATTAAATTGAAATCAAATAATTACCTTCATTTCCATATTCACAGCTTCTTCCGGGGCCAGAACGATGAATGGCGTCGATTCGAAACTGAACGCCAAACCGAAGTAGGAGTATTTCTTGATTTCACTCATGAACACCTCCCAAGAGTACACCTTGTCGGGGTCACTGCCCAGAGCACTGATCTGACTGGACAGCACCTTATAGTAGTACTTCAACAAGTCATCATAATGTTCCTCTCTCAAGCCCTGCGAGGTACACGCATATATCATGAACGCCAAGTCAAGCACGGGCGAGGCACATCTAGTCAGTTGGAAATCTATTATTTTTGCGTCAACTGGTCTACCTCCCACGTATTTGTAGAGGAAATTATTCGTCCAAGAGTCTCCGTGTGAGATCACACCCCTATCCGTACTCTTAGTAGCGGCGGCGACCATATCCTGATACCTCTCGGGGACGGCGAACTTCTTTATCTTTTCCACGTATATTGAATCTGGATACTCTTTTTCTACCGCATCTATCGCTATTCCTGAGATCCTTTTCCAAAATCTTGAATACCAACTCCACAGCCGATCGTCATAGTACAGCTCTGTAATTTGCCTCCTTATGCTGTCGAACTCTTCGGGTTTCTGGTCTTTCATGGCGAAGGACAGAGCGTGGAACTGTGCCAGCACTTTGAAAGTCAGCTTGCAGTGCTCAATGTCGATGCCTTCCTGACGCACGGCGCTTCCGAAATTTTCGACATTCGCATCCTCCAGACATAGCACATCGTCGGTCCCGTCGGAGTACGTCAGAAACAGCTTGGCGTACTTATCAAAAGGGTCCTTCACATCTTTCGTAGACTGGAATGCCAGTAGAGCTGGTAGAACTTTCTCGTAGAAACTGATTTCGTTTTTAAAGAACTCGTTGCTTCTAAACGTCAGCCTTCGTGAAACGCTCTTTGGGATGTTCTTGAGTATGACTTGGATGTGATTGGCGACATTGTTTTGATTGACGCCGTGAATTCTGATGCGGATCAGTTCGCTTAGATAGGAGTCACCTTTGCCTGTTTCGCTCACGTACTGAAACCAATACAAAATTATTCGATAAAATTATCTGGCGTTGGAAAATCAGCGTTAAGTATACACATTTCAAATAGATACTAAGCTCTAATAACCATTGTTATTAGGACTGGATTTTCAATCGACAGATAATCTTTATTCGTGGAATAAAATTGCCGTCTGATCTTGCATGGTCAGATTTTGCATGGAAGAACTGTCAAAAGTTCAAAATCGGATAAAACTACCTAGGTACGTCTGGCGTTACATTTAACATGTTTTAATATTTGTAGGCCAGTAGGTACAGGGCGAAACATGTAAGATCATAATTCAATTAATAAGACCTTAATGTACACACGGCTCAAGCCGTTTCCAGTTTTGACAGTTTTGACTTCGCATTGTATAGGTTTTTCGTACAATCTCAAATCAAATCAAAAAAGTATAGGATGATGTGTAGCCGTGCGTACCATGTTTTATAGTAAAGAAATATTCTATTCTATTCTAAAAAAAGGGGATTCCACTCGGGTCTCAAGTTAACTCGTGCGGGTTGTACAGACGCCAGCACATCAATCTACCCGAAACTGTCAAATTTTCCCAATCAACTGTGAACCTAATTCTTAAGCGATAAAGTTAAAAATCTATTAAAGAAATTTGACCGATTGTAGTACTTAGCTTGATGTGCTGGCTTCTGTACAGCGTATTTGCTCGCTAAGAGTGACACAACCAATTGGACACAACATGTCAAAATTACGCGCCACACTTGTAAGGCGTTGTTGCCGAACTTCCGATCAACTGATTTTTACGCTTAATTTTAAAAGTACTTATTGCAAACGTAAGCCTGCCAATCATCAGTCCCGTATTTGGCGTATCATGTGTGGCAAGACTAAGGGCTAAAAAGACGCGTTTTTTATATGCGCTTCCCATTAAACGCCCGTCATCTGCACGCCAATGCGCAACGGCGCGTTTCCTTGCAAAAGCAGCGCTACTTGGTGGTTTGAAGCTCGTAATACTGATAAAAAAAGACACAAGACTCACCTCCCAGTGAGTGAACGTGTACGTTTCTTTGAACCAGTGCGTGAGTGCCTCGCTCAGTTTTTTATTGGTCAGCGCGGGAGACACATGTGTCAATGTACTGAAATCGTCCGTCATGGTGCGCTAATTCTGGAAATTATAATAATATACTCTGTAATTACATGTCCATCCAACTTTCAATTTGGATAGTAAGAAAGAAAAATTGTTTATTCTACACAAATAAGAAGCACATTACAAAAAAAAAAACATAGTTAAGAATAAAAAGACAAGCTTCACATAATACTTAAATACAACGACGACATCTGTTAGGTCAGCTAGTATTCTAATTATGGCTGTAAGTTCGGGGGAACAAGAAATTTCACGCGGACAAAGTCGCGGGCAGAAGCTAGTTAGTTAATAATAGTTGATAGCCACACCAACACTATCAAGTCAGGTATATTTGTATAGATAGTTGTGCAAGATAAAAATCTATACTAATATTATAAAGAGGTCAAATTTATTTGTTTGTTTGTAGGGGATAATCTCCGGAACTACCAGTCGGATTTGAAAAATTCTTTTTGCATTTTATAGCCCAATTCTTGAAGGAGGTTATAGGCTATGCTATATCATGCTACAACCCTCAGGACCCGAGCAATAGTAAAAAGTCAGAAAAAACACTAAGCGAAAACGAAGTAGTAGCATGGGCGAGCGATGCGATGCTATGCCATGGGTCGGGGGCCGAAATTTCACGCGGACGAAGTCGCAGCCAGAAGCTAGTAAACAAATAAATGTAGAATTAAGCATAATTATGCAATTATTTTTATAAAGGAATTTGAGGTCAAGACACCCATAATGAGATAAAAAAAATATCCAACTGAAGGGACACGGTTCACTTGACTTTTATTAGTTTTTAAACCCACAAGAAACATAATAATATTTAATGAAAATTTCAACATGTTTAAAATTGTAATGTTTTTTAATTTTAGGTATTTTATTATTCTATGTTCTAATATTTTACAGAATTTCTGTGTTTTTATACTTTTTATGTTCCACTGTCAAAATTTTTCTTTTATTTATTATGTATTTGGTTTTTAATTTGTTAGCTTAGTTGTTCATTTTATTGGGCACGCTGTGGTCTCCTGGTCTCCTCCTCTCCTCCTAATTGAAGGAGTACACCTACCAAATACTTTGCCGTCCATTGATTATTTATTTGTAATGTTTAGTATATAATCTTTTGCTGGAGATCCTAAAATAAATAAAAATAAAATAACTTACTAACTGGTAAATATTAGGCCCATAATCAAGGGCTTAGCCAGGATTGTATACATATGGGGGGGGGGGGGGGCAGACAAAGAAAATCCTTGATTATATTGTTTTGATCGTTCTTCATTTTTCTATAACAAAAAAACTACACTACCCTTGTCGTTTTATGTGGCATTTTTTAAAGTAAGAAATGATATAAAAAAAAAATATTAGAGATCACATCCCGTATTGTTGAATTTCACAAGCCAGCCTTAAAGCCTGTTAGTTTCTTAGGTCTTCTAAGAAGCGTCGCAAGCTATGAAGCTCGTCAGAATTACAGTTTTTTTTTAATATATTGTTGAGCCCAGTAAGTGCCCAGTAGGTATTCATAATAATATGGCAAGACTAATATAAGGTATTTTAATGTCACACATTATTAATGATTTAAAGTACCTCTTACATGCGAATTGTGAATAATGCAGTCTGAGTTTTCATTTATTTATTTTTTATTAATTTTAAGAAAACTTACAGCTAGGTAGAAGAAGACCAATTACAAGTTTCCCCATAAATAATGATATTATCCACTTAAATGATATTATGTATAATATCTAGAGAAATTAGTGGAATTATACAGCTTTTAAAGGTAAAATATCAATAAATAACACTTACCGATAGATTGTGATATTCTATAACGAAACACTGCTTACAATTCTGTTTTTCTAAAGTCCGCTTTATCCTTTGATAGTTCAAAGTTTCAACAAAAGCGCGCGTATTTGTGAAACTTATTGAAATGATAATGTGAAAAGACTACGAGATAAAATGCACTCGTAATAAGCTAGCGATTCGTCGTGCGGACGCATCAAGATAAACAGCAATGCGAAATACGATTGGTATTTGTTTATAAAATATTGCGTCAAGTTTGGCGACGTGTTTTGTTGTTGATATTGACATTTGATATTGACTTGACATTGTCATGCCGCTGTCATTGTCAACTTGACAATGACACAAGCAAGAAACAGTGCTGCAAAGTTCTGAAAAGGTTTACCGTAGTGTGGCCGCACATTGAAATTAGGTAATAACTTTTCGAGATTACGATTCCTGAGCTCTTATTATAGCAGTTGAACAGCACTGCTTTTTTGTACTAAGTGATAGAACAAAACCGGTCAAGTGCGTGTCGGGCCACGCACAGTGTAGGGTCGTATCGTACTATATCGTGATAACGGGCTACTACAGAAGTAGTAGTAGTATCACAATATAGTACGATTCTGTTGTTCTTTATTCTGAATATAAGTAATGGTAAAGATATTAACGAATATTACTGCTATACTAATAAAGTTATCTTAACCACTATAGTTTTCCTTTAAAGTTCATGAAATGCACTATCATCGTGAATTTTTCCAGATTTTTTAAGCCAGCAGTTTAGCTTTTATAGGGGGGGACATACTGCAACAAACATTTGCACAAAAAAATTAAATCGAAAAATAATTTTAGTAACCACCAAGTCATTTTAGAAGACCTATTCAACGATACCCCACACGATGGGGTAGACGACGAAAAAATATACATCCCCACTTCACATGTAGGGGAGCTACCCTAAAAAAAATATTTTCCAAAATTTTTATTTTACCACTTTGTCGGCGTAATTGATATACCTACATACTCCCACAAAATTACAGCTTTCTAGTACTAACGGTCTCTTAGCAAAACCTCGGACAGACAGACAGACGGACATGACGAAACTATAAGGGTTCCTTGTCAGAACTACGGAACCCTAAAAAAGTAGTGTAGTTCAACTTCTGCCCTGCTATATGAGGTGGTGGTAAGCCCCCAGCACTATTTCGTTGCCTTGCATAAATTATAGAGTAGGTACATACCTAACGCGGCAGTACACAATCAGCGTTCATAGTCAGCTGTACTAATTAATCGACATTCACAAAGCGTTCTTATAACATTAGTCACGTAGCGGTTAAAACTATTCAATAAACCATCACCTTTGGCTATTCGCGACTTATCATTTCAAACTGATATCTAAGGTGTGTGCGACCCATTCAGCAGCGCATACAGACCATGATCTTTCTTTTGTGCGCTACACCGCTACGTGTCTCGGTATGTAAAGATGGTCTTGAAATACCAAAGTAGAATAGAACACTCTTTCTCTTTTTGTAGTATGCTAAGCCAGCTCAATATCAAAGCGTTTCCACCGACGACGGGACATGCGATCGACTGATATGTGCCTAATTAGGTACACACGTAGCGACGAAAAAAATCTGTTGATCCCTATATTTATGTTCGCATAACTCGACATAATGTATGGATCCACAGATTTTTTTTTTCACGATTTCAGGGTTGGTCCCGTAGTAAAAGTTGTTGAGGGGGGGTTGTTGGTGTTGTTGGTGAAGTTGTTTGTTGTTGTTGTTGTTGAGTTGTTGTTGTTGTGGTTGTTGTTGTTGTTGTTGTCGTTGTTGTTATAATGATGAGTACAATTACCCCTTTTAAGGATGAAAACGATCAAAATTTAACGGTGTATAGATTTTAACCTCTCAGTCATTAACAATAATATTAAGTTGTATTTATTCGTCATTGTAATCTGCTAATTATTTATTATGGTATCATCGTTATATATTATTTATGGTATCTACTCAATCTACTCATACACGAAATATTTTATGAGTCCCGCCGTCGTCCCGCATCAATGACAGTAAATACTACGTAGAAATCAGCATAATGGATGTTAAAAAATAAGAAGGAGCCAGTATTTATGATGTGTGTCTAGTAATTTTGAAATTATTTTATTTTAAAAATCCTTTGATAAAAAACAAATCGTTTCTATAGTTTCGGCGTATGTAGCTATATTAAAATATTTCGTGTATGAATACACCTCATACTCGTATATACATATTGTTAATTTTATTTGCAATCGGTCATCGGACCATAAGCAAATTCGTTCCAGCCAGTGCTGCCTCCCAGCGATAGGTGGTTCCTCTTCCGTCTTTTTTTTCAGCCAGTTTTCGTCGTTCCTATCAAACCAAGGTGCATTTGCTATTGCTCTTAGGATACCGTTATAAATATACTGATCCTTTATATCCGTCCTATCCTCAATTCCATTATAATTAAATATTTTCGATTCCCTACTTTTGTTTCCATCGATCTAAATAAACTAAACGTGACATAGACTAAATGCACATAACGTACTAAGCCAAAAAAAAAAGTGGTCAGTGAACTTAACATATTTATTAATAAAATTTAAAGTACTCTAAAATTGTCTTTTTTTTTCACTAAGAAAAGGACAGAAGACAAAAATATTAGTTTAGTCCTGTCAAATTAAGATACTCCATAGACAAATTAGACGTGATTAAAAACATGGCTACTAAAAATACGTCAATTTACGTCAGGCGCTGACTAATTTAGGACTAAACTAATATTTATCTTCTGTCCTTTTCTTAATGAAATAGAAAGAAAAAGATGCACTAAACTTAAATTTAGTTTAGTTTGTGAACAAGGGAATCGGCGCCAATGTCAGTGAGTTACCCAATTACCCCGCCCGTTAGGTTGTTTCGGTCGTTGTTCTACGAGTCCTAGTTCTTCGTTTAGGTGTCTTTTTCGTTCTTTTCGTAGACGGAGTCGGTTTACTCGGCTTCGGTTTCGACACTAAAACAACAAAGTCGAAAGGTATCATTAAACAGAACATGATAGGTAGGTAGGGCAGGATAGCTTTAATGTAATAAATAAATAAAATCCGTTTCATTCAGACTATTTAAATATCCATATTTTGTTGGAATTACATTATGTAATGTAGTAATGAACAGACACCGCAAGTCAAGCTACCCGAAACTGTAAAATTTTCCCAATCAACCTTGAACCTTAATGCATAAGCGATAAAGTTGAAAATCTATTAAAGAAATTTGACAGATTGTAGTAGCTTGATGTGCTAGCGTCTGTACACGTTTTTGGGCTGATTTTACCATCGCCAGATAACTTTTATTCCAGGAATAAAATTTGCGTTTGACAGTTTTTTAGCCAAAAAAAAACTTTTTAAATTAGTCAGCGCCTGAGGTAAATTGACGTATTTTAGTAGCCATGTTTTTAATCACGTCTAATTTGTCTATGGAGTATCGTAATTTGACATGACTAAACTAATATTTATCTTCTGTCCTTTTCTTAATTAAATAGAAAGAAAAAGATGCACTGAAATTTAGTTTAGTTTTTGAACAAGGGAATCGGCGCCAGTGACGATTGAATCAAAGAGGATTTTAGATTTTTATATGGGGCCTGGCATAAATAACGTGTTTGAAGATAAAAACAAAATGGCGTAAATTGTTACCAACAGAGTCTCTTAACGTCATAGACCGCTAAAATGTCCTTGTAGAAATACATAATAAGATTAAAAATAATTTTACCATTAATGGGGATCGGCGTGGTTGAAGAAATGTTGAATGGTTCTGTGGTGGTCCAAATGTCATACTCCGGCACCCAGATCGCGGTATCGAGCGGCTCGAACCCAAAGTCTGTCATATAGCTCTGGCCCCTATATTCTACTCTTTGCATAGTGAAGTCTTCGTAGTATGTTCCCTCTTCCCACTTCCACTCCTGGATGTCTAGGAGAGTCATGTTTTTCTGGAATCCCCACGCGAACAACTCAAAGAGGCATTTGTCGGAGAACATGATGAATACGGCAATGTCGAACACTGAGCCTGTTTAAAAAAAAGAAAGAAGATACGGTTATTTGCGGTAAACATGACGCAGAAATAGAACAGCCATCGCTCAGCATAATGCTAAGACCCTATGCGACACAGAGCCCTAGCGCCGGTTTTCAGTGACTACCGGCGTTTTATAAATTTATAATGTAAGATGAGAGACTCTTCCGGCTCTCAGTACTTTTATTTACGATATCATTCAGTTTCGTTTCGTTCCTCAGATTTCCCAAGACGTTCACAAAAACGTATACCTAATACTGCATCCACGATTTATTTGCCAAAATGTACATAAACAAATATGAGTTTATGGAAAAATAACTATAATTCCTACACAATAAAGTTCAGTTTACGCTACAACTTTAAAAAAATTTATAACTTTTTCAATAGTGCTAGTCACTCTGAAATCAACTTAATTACCATTAAAATAAAGTTGATATATATTTAACTTGAAATAACATTAATTTTAAACATAAGTTTGAATGAAGGAACGAAGCCCGTAGTTTCGGCTGAATTTATGGACGTTTCCAAGTCCGTACTTACGGACATAAGATTAGTTCGGGGCCCGAACTAAGATAGAATAAAAACACGATTTGACAGTTGTCCCTACTCCCGAGGTGTATTTTCCCGCACATTTTTTTTTTATTTTCCACTTGTTTTGACTGATCAACTACTTTCGTTCGTGCCCGTATCTTGATTGACGGACTTAGAGAATAGAGCCCTGGAAACCTGAAAACGAGTCAAAGGAGTCTTTTCAGTTTTAGGGTTCCGTACCCCAAAAGGAAAAACGGAACCCATATAAGAACCACTTCGTTGTCCGTCTGTCTGTCCGTCAGTAAGACCCCTTTTCTCAGGAACGTGTGGAGTTATCAAGTTGAAATTAATATCAAATACTCAGGGCTGCAATCCTATAAAGCAGTGAAAAAAATCAAACTACTAAGTCAACGCAATCAAAAGATACGAACGTTTATGTTCCGAAATCAAAACATATAGGGTACTTCCCGTTGATCTAGAATCATGTAATTTGGCAAAAAGCAATGTCATGTAGCACAAGTAAAGGAAACAATCTGAAAACCGTAAATTTGTAGTTACATTGCAAAAAAATAAGAATTTTAAAAGTATTTAAATACATTCAAATTTGTACGGAGCCCTCGGTGCGCAAGTCCGCCTCGCACTTGACCGGTTTTTGTATGGACTCCGGCCATAAGGCCGAAAAATTAAATGGTAAATGACATTATTTCTGTAAGTAGGTTTGTACATACACTTTTACACGTCAATCATATTTTTAAAACTAGATGAGGTCGGCGGTTCCTGTCTGACTATTCTGAGAAGAAAGGCCGAAACAAACAAACTCAGAGGTCACAGTCTCTTCTAAAGTCCAGACATAATCTTGGTCAGACCATATGCAGACCATGACCACCAGACCAAAATATTGAGTATTGAGTATGTAAATTAGTGTCTGAAATGGTCTTTCGAGGAAAGAACCACACAGATTGAGTGGACCTGTCCAGTCAACGTACGCATTTTTCAGTAATCGTGCAGCTCAACTCGGAACATAAGGAGCTCAACAATTCGACGAACAATACCAAAGAAAACCACCAAGACCAAAATTATGTCTGGACTTTAAAAAAAGAGACTGTAACCTCTGTTTGTTTCCGCCTTCGGTGTACAGACGCCAGCACATCAAGCTACCCGAAACTGTCAAAATTTCCCAATCAACATTGAACCTTAAAGCTTTAATGATAAAGTTGAAAATATATTAAACAAATTTGACAGATAGACAGTAGCTTGATGTGCTGGTGTCTGTACAAGAAAAGAGAGACTTACCTTTGTAGAAATAACACGCTGGTCCGTAACTGATCCTGGGGCAGTAATGCTTGACCCTCATCTCCGACACCGCCGACGCGTTCTGCAGCTCCAATGTCAAACAAGTGTACTCCACTACTTCAACTATTGTTAGCTGGTAACAAAATATTATCATGTTAGCATGTTTTCATTCCTTTAGTTACATAACATAATCAGCCTATAATGTTCCCACTGCTGGGACACAGGCCTCCTCTCTATTAGAGGAAGTGGGCCGTAATCTACCACGCGGGCCCAGTGCCGGTTGGTGGATGGTCACATGTCTTCGAATTTCTGGTTCTAGGATATGTTTAGAGCAGTGGTGATGAAATTATTTATACAAAGTAAAGCGCCTGTCTGGGTTCGAACCCACGACCTACAACTTGTACTTGTCGGGGTCGTGGTCGTTTAGTCAGCTTGTTTGCAAATCCAAAGTAATTAGTCACAGCTGTAGGTAAGTTTCTGGAAAATCCATATTACACAGGATACATTTTTAACCAGTGCGCAAACTGAAACCATGAATGCAGTACATGATTCTGAACCCGCCCGCGTTGAAATTTTTCGTCAGTTATTTAAAAAAAAATTGCTCCCCATACATTTTGACCGCGTCGGTACACTTTTCTATGAAACAGTTGAAATATTTGACAATTTTCTCAGCCGCCGCACTTTCGGCTTCAGCACTCTCGAAAACCATGAAAACGACACCCACGAGGAAAAATGTGTGCCAGCGGCCATCTTGGATTTTCATATAGACCTCATTATTGGCTTCAACACCATGGAAAACTATATCTCTCTCTGTGTGTCTCTTTCTATTATAATTATATAAAAAGTCGCATTTATAAAGCTTTTTCGTTACTTACGTGAAGAGTTCTCCCAGTTTACTCCTACCACAAGCTTAAAGAACTTTGTTCCAAAAACGATATCTACTTACGTTGTAGGTCAGGAACTGGTACTGATTGTTGTCCGTTCGCAATACAATCGTTTCTCTGTACACCAAGTTAAGTTTTTCTTCCTCGTCGCACGCGCCGAACTTCTGGTATGCCATGCTAGCTGAAATATACATTATCACATTTCAGGAATACATTCAAATAGCCGCCACCCAATGGGGCACTTAATATCGTGTCCAGCCAGTCTTATTCTGTAACAATCTCACCGTGAAAAATAAGATGAACTGAGCTTGAAGACAGCTGTCAATTAAATAGTATCAATGCCTAGCATCGGGTGAAACGACAGCTCACTTCACTTAAGTTTTCACGCTGAGTTTTTTACAGAATAGATCGCCAGGTGACGCGCGCGCGTCTGTTGAAGCAAGTCTCATTGCCCGAGACTGAGAAAATTCGGTTCGTGAATCTCGCCCAAAGTACTGTTGGTCAGTACTCACAGCGCAGTACGTATTTCTGCTTGGATATCTTGGAGATGGTGATCCTGTTGAACTGGGACAGGCTCTGCTCCACCCAGGGGTAGTAGCTCATCATGTCCAGGAAGCGGGAGGGCGCACCGCAGCCGGGGCCGCGAACGCCGAGACCCAGCTGTAGGAGACAAGGTCACAGCGGTCATTGAAGAATGTTTGTTTTTACCCGACTGCTCACTATTGAAGCAATCTAATGGCATCTAATGTAAACTGCCACCTACCCTGGATGCCCAGCATCAGACTACTTAAAAAGGGATTTTTTGTACCTTTCTATTTAAAGAGACCCGCCCCTGCTTCATAAATGGTTAACATTCTAAATTTGAGTTAAGGCATTTAACAGCGCGTTCACACAAGCAGGAGTCGTTATTTTACCGAAACGTGATTTAAGTATGACGCGTTTTTATTTGCTTGATTGCCCACACGCCGTCCGGCTTTACCGACACACGTGACGTCACTAGACGTCGGCTACGTCACACGTACCAGTTGCCAGCGGCCCCACACGCACACGCCGTCCGACTTCACCGACACACGTGACGTCACTAGACGTCGGCTACGTCACACGTACCAGTTGCCAGCGGCCCCACACGTCGCGCGACACGAGCGCGGAGCCGGCGCCCCACACGCACACGCCGTCCGACTTCACCGACACACGTGACGTCACTAGACGTCGGCTACGTCACACGTACCAGTTGCCAGCGGCCCCACACGTCGCGCGACACGAGCGCGGAGCCGGCGCCCCACACGCACACGCCGTCCGACTTCACCGACACACGTGACGTCACTAGACGTCGGCTACGTCACACGTACCAGTTGCCAGCGGCCCCACACGCACACGCCGTCCGACTTCACCGACACACGTGACGTCACTAGACGTCGGCTACGTCACACGTACCAGTTGCCAGCGGCCCCACACGTCGCGCGACACGAGCGCGGAGCCGGCGCCCCACACGCACACGCCGTCCGACTTCACCGACACACGTGACGTCACTAGACGTCGGCTACGTCACACGTACCAGTTGCCAGCGGCCCCACACGTCGCGCGACACGAGCGCGGAGCCGGCGCCCCACACGCACACGCCGTCCGACTTCACCGACACACGTGACGTCACTAGACGTCGGCTACGTCACACGTACCAGTTGCCAGCGGCCCCACACGTCGCGCGACACGAGCGCGGAGCCGGCGCCCCACACGCACACGCCGTCCGACTTCACCGACACACGTGACGTCACTAGACGTCGGCTACGTCACACGTACCAGTTGCCAGCGGCCCCACACGTCGCGCGACACGAGCGCGGAGCCGGCGCCCCACACGCACACGCCGTCCGACTTCACCGACACACGTGACGTCACTAGACGTCGGCTACGTCACACGTACCAGTTGCCAGCGGCCCCACACGTCGCGCGACACGAGCGCGGAGCCGGCGCCCCACACGCACACGCCGTCCGACTTCACCGACACACGTGACGTCACTAGACGTCGGCTACGTCACACGTACCAGTTGCCAGCGGCCCCACACGTCGCGCGACACGAGCGCGGAGCCGGCGCCCCACACGCACACGCCGTCCGACTTCACCGACACACGTGACGTCACTAGACGTCGGCTACGTCACACGTACCAGTTGCCAGCGGCCCCACACGTCGCGCGACACGAGCGCGGAGCCGGCGCCCCACACGCACACACCTTCAGATTTCGCCGCCACGGCGCATGCGACGTACGGCGGACGCATTTTACGACTGTATAGCTGAAAAACACACAGCATTGAATTTTAGTATGCAGACAAACACATACTTATTTTTAATATTCGTAAGGTTACGTTCATGAACTTGGGCGAAACTTGTCTCATGAATACGAGGCTTCACGGACATAAGAAAAGCGTTTGGAGTCGATCATATTCATATAGATCTATCTACGTAGATTCTACGTAGGTACTATAAGACCGTTTCAATAGGTACCATAAAATGGTATTATACTGGACTCGCAAACTGTTACCATGATTCTAGACTGACCAAAGATTTTCAAAGGTTATTAAAGAAAACAGTCAAAAGTACTCGAGTCGAGAGGAGTCGTCGAACACCCCAGTTGGGCTGGAATTTCGATCTAGCCCTCATTCGCCAAGTGTGCGGAGTAAAAAAGTAACTTCGTTGCAAAAAAATTTGACCCCATTTTATGGGGGAGGAGGACGCAATTTATGAACCGCCCCTAAACAAACGCTACACCACGGCATGAGCTGTCGTCCAAAACGCGCTAACACGAAAACATAAAGTGAACTCACATTGGCAGCCATATAGAAGTCCCTGCACATTTTCCCAGGAATATGCATCACATTGATCACTTCTTTTTCCAGGACGTCCACCTCTGAAAATATTTTATTTATTTACTTTCTTCTTACAACTATCTTCATACATTATCACCGTAAAGATGGTCACCCATCCACTGACCAACCGCGGGAAGCGTAGCTTAACCTGATCGATCGACCCGTGCCGCTGTACATAACCACGAGCCCCTTTCTCTCACACTCTCTGCGGGGAAAAATAAAGAAGCAAAATATAAATTGTTTACCTTCTTTCATCTTGATGACGTAGAACACTGGGTTTCTTAAAACGTCTGGAGGAGGGCATACAGGCTTGATGCTTACTGTAAATTGTGACAAAATCATGATTAGTACAAATCAGCCGATCTATTCAGTAAAAAACTCATGGTTAAAACTTGGGTGAAGTGAGCTGTCAATAGTGTTAATTCCCTAGCATAGCCGATCTATTTTGTAAAAATCTCACCGTGTAAACTGGAAAATGCTGGTGTAGTGAGCTGTCAATAGCACTGTCAATCACTTAGAATGACAGCTCACTTCAAGATCACTTCACGTAAGATTTCATGATGAGATTTTTACAGAATACACCGGGGCTGATGGAATGACTGCTCACTTATTTAAGTAAGTGAGCAGTCATTCCGTCAGCCCCGGTTCACGATGAGATTTTTACAGAATAGAATGACTGGTTTAAATCATCAAGTACAGCCGGTCTGGCTAGTCTCTGTTCCGACAGAGAGAATAACAGGTACTCACTGTCTCTGACGGGGGAGCTGAGCTGCACCAACGCGACCGTGTTGTACGTCTCGCCGTACTCCGGGTGTATCACATAGTTGCGCACGCGGCGCCCCGGACGGTCCCACCCCTCGCCGATTAGAACGCGGGAGTGCTTTCTACAAAAATAAAGAACGAAAATACATTTATTTAGCACAGACCAAAAGACACACAATACACCCGATACATACATCAGATAAAAGCAAATAAAAAGTGTAAAGTCCGATGTAAGAAACTAGCAGGACAGTGTGCCTCACGGCTGCGCCAAAAAGGCCCAGTCCAAAAATTAAATTAAAAATTAGTACCTCCATATTTTATGAAACATATTTTTTTCGGCGTGTTTTGCCTTGTGGTCCAGAACACTTCGCGTGCGAGTCCGACTCGCACTTGGCCGGCTTTTTTAAATTTTAGTTTGCAACGTTGCCAAGATAGTTACCGGAAGTTAGTCTTAGGCATGGGTCCTATGTCCGCAGCGGCCGCGATGACAAACTCCTTCTGTATCAGAACTACCGTCGTTACAGACCGGCTGTCACCTTCCACGCCGTCTGAAAATAAAAACAATCAACTTGAACTTAGAGTAGAGAATAGAATAGAATACTTTTTAATATGTACACCATATAAATTACAGTCATAAACATAGAAATTTTACAAAGGGTGACACAATGGGCGGTCTTATCGCTAAGAGCGATCTTTTACAGACAACATGTCTACGCTCATCGGTTCTACGGCTAATATGACCGGCCCATTGTCACTTTGGTTCTCTGCCGGCTCATTTCGTTCCGGATCCTATCCCTCAAAGCAGATGACTCCAAGTCAAGCATAGCTCGTTTAAACACGGCAAAATAAAAAAAATATATTTGATGGAGAAATAAAAATTTGGTCCGCGACTGCTTGATGACTTGAATATTATGAGTTGAGAAAACCAGTTCTTTTTTTATCGTGTTTAGATATCGATACCAATGGCTTTTTCGGAGTTTCGTTAACTAAAATTTGACCCTGTAGAGATGACGCCCGTAGGTACATGGATTCCTCTCTACAGATTCAAATTAAATGATACACCACCGGTGAGCACTATCCCTTTTTCCTAACAGACTCACTGACCATAAACAAGTACGCTGGACTATATTATATACTATACGAAATGACAGTTGTTTTTTGTGCCAATTCAAAGCGCCCTGCTCGAGCGTCTCAAGAACTAAAATTGATACACTGTTGCAAACGGTCGTCGTGATGTTTTTGTACGTCTCTGATGATTTAGATCTAAATCGTTTAATAAGACTTTTTACATGAGAGTATACGCATTTTGTAAAACTCACTAAATATCAAAAATATTAGTTCCACGAACGCTCACGTTATTATCAGCGCCAAAATGGAAATGTTTTCGTTTTGTCGTCGATAGTATGATGTCCAGGGTACTTGTATAATGTAGGTCAGTGCTAACAGGCAGTTTCAAAGGCAAGGGATAGATAACTGGAACTCACAGTAAGTGTAGAAGAGAATGCCGACCCAGGGATACTGCGAAATCTCGACATCTCCTTCTGCCACATCTAATGCGTGGTCTATTCCGCAATCGATGACGTCCATTTGTACTGATAATGTTTTGCATGCTGGAACAAAGCAGTAACCGAAAGGTCAGGCTGTAGTGATAATAAAACTACAGTCCATTTAAACTAATATCAACTTTATACCCATGTGATTAAGTTGGTTTCAGAATGACTAGTACTATCGAAAAATTCATAAAGATGTTTAGAGTGCCAACTGAACTTTATGAATGGGTGTTAAAGTTTGCCCCTTATTCCCCGAAGGACTAGGCAGTGTACCTATAGTACACCCATTTCGCCACGCCAGCTATGTCCAAGTCCTATTGTAATAGGGGGCGAGCCTATAGCCATCCAGACTCCGGGCTGCTACTGAGAAATTTCAGATGGAAAAACCCAATAACACTTCGCCCGGGAATCGAACCCAGGACCACATGCTCAGCTATAGCGCTTGCGACCACTAAATCAAAAAGGCAGTTAAAGTTATGAGCTATTTAAAAAAATAAGATTAATGCCAAACATCATGTATACAAATATGAGTTATTGGAAATATAACTTTAATTCCTACACAATGAAGTTCAGTTTATTTACGATACAACTGCAAACATTTTTAAGACTTTTTAAGTAATGCGACAAGCATTACTTAAACTCTGAAATCAACCTAATTACCTCTAGAAGAAAGTTGATATTTGTTTAACTTGAAATAAAATAAATTGGAAAAGTAAATTTTAATAGACCTTAACATACCTTGCAGCAAAATAATTAAGGTAATCAACATCTTAATCCAACTGCTTCTGTAGGCACTCACAGTTACTCAGTATAAACGAATGATCACTATTACTCAACACATCCCCTTATATAGTGCTGTATGTTGTTGTTATTAGCAACGAAACCCGTTATTTGTTTATTATTTTTAACTACTCCAGCGGACGTAATAGTCATGACATCCTAGAATTCCTAGACTAGTTTTAAGGTATTTCAATGTCTGCCCTATGTTGAAGTGACAACAATGAATAGTCCGTGGTAAATAGTAAACATGGACGAAAGGTTTCATTAACTGCAAATTAGCGCAAGTTAGGCAGGCACACTTGGTCCAGCTGAAAGGTAGGTAAATAACTATCGCCATTAAAATCAATTCATCACAATGTAACGGTCAGTTTCCACCAAGCGGAAAAAACACCCTCTCAAAAACGGTGACTTACGAGTTGTAGGTCGTAGGTTCGAACCCGGACAGGCGCTTTACTTTGTGTAAATTATTTCATCACCACTGCTCTCAAAATGGTGAAGGAAAACACCGTGAGGAAACCGCATGTCCTAGAACCGAAAATTCGAAGACATGTGACATCTACCAACCCGCACTGGGCCCACGTGGTGGAAAGCTCCACTCAGCCCACTCCCTCTCAAAGAGAGGAGGCCTGTGTCCCAGTAGTGGGAAAATTATAGGCTGTTGAAAAATCCTCGTGCTTGTTCGGGAATCCTCCTGCCCGCTCTTTCATACCAAGGGCAAAAGTGCGCTTCGGACGTACACGCGCCGCGGAGAATCAACTGATCGCCTGCTGCGGGTATGCTCGGGCGGCGTCGAGGACGCTCGGGCGTGCTCGCGGATGTCCGCAATTGGGCGCTCGCGAATGTTCGAGCATGTAAGTAAACGCTTTATTTTACTGCATAGGCCCTCTCCACAGAGCATAGCATCGCCGTGTGACCGTGTCAGTGGCGTCGCGAGACGGCTGTACTACAGTATTTTTCTCACGAAGCAACGCGCGCTTGTCTTGTGGTTACCAAGTGAATAAAAAACACTCTGTGAATGTGTGTGTAAGCGCAGGAGCTCTCGGTACCGTCCGAGACAGTGGCGAAGTCGGAAGTGTGTGTGTCAGTGCGCGTGTTTTTTTTTATGTATGTCATCTCGCAGTTCAACCTATGAGGTTGTCGTCTGCTTAACCGGGCTTGCCTGTGGATGCCTCAACAAATTAAGGCCTCCAGCCAGGTCTTAAAAACTTAACGACTACACGCTAAGGGCACCCCCTGTGCCTGTACCCCTGTATGTGATGGATTGAAAACTACAGGCTCATCGGCGCGGGCTGCCTCGAGCAAGTCTGGGCAGTGCGCGTGTGCGTGCTACTCATAGACATTTCTATGGTGCTACTCGTCTTCACGCACACATTCACAGCGTGTTTTTACACTTGATACAAACAAGTACCCGGGGTGGGCAGAGGGGTCTGTCAGATTTTTACTGACTAAAACCAACCCGGTATTCCCTCGTACACCTGCGGGTGCCAATTCGACTTCTGGCCCCCTCCCATAAGGGAGAGTGAGGTGTTGAACTCCCGTTACATCACCAATAGTCACTATTTATGTGCTTCGAAGGCCTCTCCCGGCGTTTCCTCTTTTTGTAATCGGATAAAAACCATTAAAAAAAACGTATTTTATTCGAAAATATTTATTAAAACATAACTTACAACTAATTCACTTGCACACATACACCTTGATATTTCAATGAGCTACGTACTTCTCATGCCTGTCACCTTCCTGTACGCACTGAAATGTTCTAAGTACTGGTAGATAGTGTCTATCGGCGTGTAGACCTCGTTCATCTTGCTGTGGAGATGCTGCGTTGGATGCACAGGAATCGAGGGTCCCAGCAAACCTTGTATGAACTCCCTTAGTAGACTCCACACCGCGCTTGGGGTTACGCATGGTCGATATTCTATCTTAAAAAAAGAAAAAGGATATTGAAGAATTTTACATGAAGCCTGGCATACCTACTTGTCCGCCATTTTTTTCTTTCTTTCTTAAATCAATGCAAACAGAAAACAATCTTAAATTCACTGACACACAGCCTAAACTACTGGATTTAAAAACTTGAAAATTTACGTCCTTTTATAACGAAGGTCTCCAAGGACTTTTGCAAATTCATCCCCTAAAAAGGTTATTTATTTATTTATTCAGCATGGAAGACTTACAAGTCTTCGCGTTTAGACTTATAATAAATTAATTATTATTATTATTTATAGAACAACACACACACACGCGCACATGTAAGCGGCACGCCCTTTATGCCTGGGAGCTTTTATGTAGCTAGTTTGTTTTACGTTTTTATTTCTGACTAGCTAATGGCAAAGCCTTTTTTTTTGTTAGGAACCTTCTCCGGCGCGCGCACTACAACTGAACAGTTTCATCACAATTCGTCGAGCCATTTTGAGTTTTTGCGAGAGTAACGGACGGCGATTGATTTTATATACGAGATTCTCTCTTCTTCTCGTATAGTTTTCAATGTTTTTGGTGGTATATTTGCGTGTGGTAGCTGACATAATTATGGTAAATAATTTTTTAATATAATCTTTTGTGTTTCTTAGTTTTGTAATGGTACCTAATTTCTTTGCATACCATTAAATAGAATCAAGTTCTTCTAACTGAACAGTCAGCTGTGCTGCTGGGGAGTTTGTTGCGCCACTTCTTCTTCCTAGCTAAAGCACTAGGAAAGTGATGAAAAGCGGTTTGACGTTGGAAAAGTAAATGATGTCAGTCAATTTGCATATATAACTTTTAATTTTCAATGGAAGTTTGTAATTTTTCCGATGGGAATTCTTATGGCATAGGGCTCGTAATAATTTACGGTCAAATTAAATTAGCTAGTGAAACTGCGCAGATGTGATGGGCATCGATATCTGTGAAAGTTACACAAAAACTGTTTTTTTTTTAAACTGATAATTCAAGTGAATACACTACATGTGGTTGATAACCCCCAAAAAAAATCCAGGGATATTATAATTTCTTTTATATTTTGTCATGTTTAGATATTGTTACCCATGTCGTCTGAGGAATTTCCCTAGCTAATTTAATTTAACTCTGTATAAGTATCAATAAAAACACTAACCTCCACAAGTATCCCTTTAAAACTCTGATTCATGGTCACGGAACCAAGCTTAACGCAGAAGTCACCGAGCTCAAACCTCGGTCCCTTGCTCTCGATCTTGGTCTGTTTCTTAGAAGTATAGTGTTGGGACAGCTTCATCATCAGCAAGTCAAATAGACCATCTGCTATAACATGGATGTTTTTGGCACCGGTATCCAGGATTGAGAACACAGATGCAGGCTGCTCAGAGTTATGGAAAATGTGGACTGTTTTTGTTGTACCTGGAATATAATTTTAGGTGTTTGTCAAAAGAAGAGTCAATGTACTTATTATTTGTATTACTTCAGAAGCTGAGGGTCCTTGGAAGTTTTTAAAACGACTTTGGGGGCATTGCCACCCATCTTGTTTTCTTTTTTAAATAACGAACATCTAGAACAAATCTTTAGCAGCATTTCAAATGAAAAGTTAACTGAAATATTAGAAAATAATTATGTTCTGTTGATTATCTCTTTGACTTAATTTAATCTTTTTGACATTTCCATTCCTAATATTTGACTAATTTGAATGTGATTTGATGTTATATCTAACAAACTAACTGAAACCCTCAAAATGTATTTGTATGCCGGAAACGGCAGAATATTATGAATGATGTAACAACTCTGTAACAATATTCTGACAAATAAATGGACTATAAATATTTTCCCTTTGAGCAACACCCAAAGAGATTAAAACTTGTCACTTTAGGTGAATGGTTCAGCCGTTTGAGAGTTGCGATGGTACAGACAGACACACAGATACACACGTTAAAGTTATAACAACGCTCTGTTTTTTTGTGGGGTTTAAAAAGCCTGGAGTTAAGTTAGAATTTCCCTAAAAATATTACAAACCGTCTAGCTCCCTAAACTATAAATAATCGCTGAACATACATAGGGGCGTTTCGGGAATCCCTTGGAGAGAGCCTTGTTTCACAGGCCACCCTGTATTTTCACAGTGTGATCTGAGGAGTAGGTTACAGAGACATAATCACTGTAAACCCAGCCCCCGCAGCAAGGAGGACTCCTCCGGCTCGGCTTTAATTTGAATAATTTGTTGGTATACTATACAAGGTGGGGATGACAATACATTAAACTGCGTAAATCTAATGACTTTCCCAGTCTGCATATGAAAGTTCAATAATATATATTCAATAGTTTAGTCACTATACCGAGTCAAAGATTCACAAAATCCTCCGATAGATAGATAGAGTACTCTTTATTACGTACATCATATAAATTACACATACAATTGTAGAAATTTTACAAGCTGTGACGGGGACTATGGACTGCCCAATGTGGCAGTCCATAGTCGACCCTTAATATTTAGTTTGTTTGAAAATATCACTATTTTATTTTCAATACTACAATTTGGTAGTTCCAAAATACTCATGCATTAGTATTGTCCAATATATTTTAATAGTATGATAGAATGTAGTTTAGTATCATGAGTTCTTGACATACTAACCCATCTGTGGATGTGACAAGTAGCTCTCACAGTCGACTAGGAACTGCCCCTGCTGCGACGCTCCCAATGCAAGAATTCGTTTAGTCAGCAGCTCTATCACATACGTCCCCGTTTTGTTGTCAGGAACTGGGTACTGCTGTAGTCTGAAAGTAGACACATAACGCTTTACAACTGAGTTTTTTTTTATATTTTCGTGCGTGTATGACCAGATGTATGAACGTTAACAAAGCAAGAGTATACATATATAAAGATTGTAGCCGGTAGCGTTCTGTAGTTTTTGCCTACCCCACGGGACTAAGTTGTGAATTTCTGTTTGTGTGTATAATATTTCATTTTAAAACACCACTTACACCGTTACTCCCATGATAGCGGATTTGTTTGTAAGCAAACTTCTAAAGGTAGAGGTTACAAAAGTTTCATTATATTTATACACTTCCAATCGCAGAGAATACCTATTTGACTAATTTGTAATAATTACAATAAATAATTTATATCGTTATCTCTTTGTTAATGATTCTAGGGATAAATAAATACGATTTTGATGCGATTTCGTATTTCTTTAATGTATATTTTCGACTTTGACAGTACAGTGGCAATGCTTTGACTGTTGAGTGTTGACTGACAGTTAGACAACAACAATAGTTTTTTTTGTTTTTTTTTTCGCCCATTGGGCAGGCTAAAGTCTCTCGACCATAACGCCTCGTCTTCCGTGTAGAATTTCTTACGTGGTAAGTTTAAAAACAATAATGTCTTTCGTTTATATACTCATTATATGATTTATTTTGTTTATTTTGTCTTTCGTAGTTAATCCATTTTATATTATTATAGTCATTTCATTTTTGTCTTTACGTCAAATCTAGAATAAACGTTATTTTGCTGTCAACGTCAATACTTGAACACTAAAGTTTTACATCATTGTTTTCATTTTATTTCGTCCATTTCCAGTATTATCCGAGCTATCTCCTCATTTAACAAATTATTTATTTTATTTACATTTTTCGTGAATTACCTATACCTAAACTTAGTAAGTATTAATAAAGTATACATAAACAAATAATCATAAACAAACAACAACAATAGATAGATTTTGTTGGTGGGTGCGGTCCACACACCAGTCTAAAATTCTGTTGGTCAAAAATCGTCAAAATTATTTTCAAACTGCTGCCTATGAAGTTTCACTTCAAAGAATATTCTAATAATTCATAATAAAGTTCCGTTCGTACATACAATCGATGGTCGAGAGCGGGAGCGCATGGGACGGGGTTGCCTTCTATTGCGAGGATGTCTGCAAAAGAGTCGGAGGAAGCCACATCCTCTCTCCCCTCCCGCAGGAGACGCACTGGGTGCCCGGGAAGGGTGCAAAAAAAAAAGCGACCTCCATGAGAGGTGGCCTGTGGGTGGCGGACTAGGGGCGTCCGTCGTCTGACCAGACAGGCAGGCCCGAGTTTGCGCCAAAGCGTTCCACACGCGCCACTCGAGAGTGGGTGCGATCATAGTGGGAATGGCCGCACGGGAAGGTGGGACCCGCTGAGGAACAGCGGGTCAAGGCCTGTCGGGGGAGCGGTGAATGCTTATGCAAATCCCGCACCCCCGGCCATAGGCAGAGGTGGAACCACGGTGATTTTAGCCGGTAAGAGTCCGGCATACCCCTCCGTCACCCCCACGATGGAGGAAGTCCATGAGGATTTCCACCGCGAAACCAAAAAAAAGGGCTCTAGCCAGTGCATATTCTATGTAACCGTAATAGGAAGCTACTTGATTTTTGAGAAAAATAAATATATTTTTATAGAAATATAGTTTTTTTTGTATGGAATAGAGAGAGTCTGTCTCGCGCTGAGCCGGTTTTTTAATCTTTTTTATGCACGTTTGTTCCTGTGGAAGTTCCGTTTTTTTTAAGATTTTTGTTCTGTACACACATGTATATCATCAATTGATCAAAAGCAAACGTGTAAAGAAACGTTTTCGAAATTGGATCTACTGAACCCTGTTGATTAATATTAATGGGTTGTAATTGGTCGATATTTTTAGATGACCAATAATAATACGCCGTGTGACATATCTTCTAGCCGAGATAAGTGTCAAACACGAACCAGTAATTGAAAACAATATTTTGACGTCACAATCCAACGCTGGACCAATGGAGTAACGACAGATAATTTCATGGGCAAATTGACAAGTGCCGAGCCCCATTTACCTAAGTATTTATTTACATCAGAACCGTTTTATTTGGTCATTCTCATTACGTATTCGGAAGACAGACTTGATAAATAAAAGTACTTTTGTGGTTTTATTGCGTCAGTGTAAAATTCTTGTGTTTTTATCTGAAGTGCTTTGAAAAGCGATTTACTGAATTGGCTGCGTGTGTTTAAAAATCACGGGATTTTAAAGTGTTATCTAATAGTACAGTGCAATTGGATGATTGAAGATGATACCAAATAACGTGACTTTGATTGTAAAGGCGCCGAATCAACAGATTGAGGATCAAAATATCGAATGCGAGTCGTCATGGACGGTTCGACAGTTAAAGGGACATCTATCTGAAGTTTACCCCAGTAAACCTGTGAGTATTGTTATAACAATGTTATGTTTATAATCTTACATAGCCGATAGAATAATTAAGCTTTAAAAATATTCATAGCTTTTGAAGACTGTTTTCCTATGATTTTCTCATTCCAAACACCACTTATGGATCTTAATATTGTTATAATAAATTTAATTACCAATGCCCAGTGTCTCAGTGCGTCAGTGGACCCCAGACACTGGGCAGAACTCCAAACTCCACTAACTAAAAACTCTATTTAAGTGAAGTTCTCCCTTCACCTTCACTGAGTATGTATTTAAGAATGTAGATAACATATATCAATCATCAAGATAATGCACCAATACTATGACTATGCACAGTGTAAGGTAATTCAGTACATGATTCTAGCTAGACAGAACACCACAAGTTTTCATAGTTTATTAAAAAAAAACAAAAACTCCCAGACGGTGTAGGTATTGCATTTTTGTATAAAACTGCAGTATTCGAAAAAAATGTTTAACTGTGGCAAAGAGTACTGTAGAAACCAGGCATTAATTTAAAATGTTCAGTAATATTATCTTAGGGCATCATCACAACATACATCTTTAGTGACCAAATGAACTACATAGACCTCTACTCATAAAAAGTTTATTACAAACTACAATTGCTTGCTTATGCACAAACATACAAACTTGTTTTCTTCCCATGAGGGTAGGCCGAAACTACAGAACACCAACTGCTACAATCCTTAGATAATGCTCATACTCCTTGCTTACCTCTTTATTTAAATTAAAAAAAAAACAAGCTTAATTTATTCTACAAGGAAAACCGATTATTAATAAAGCCATATATAAATAGACAGGTTGACATATTTTTCATAGCCAATTTTTTAATCACGTCTAAACTGTCTATGGAGTATCTTACTTTGACAGGACTAAACTATTATTTATCTTCTGTCCTTAATCTCTCTTCCTATTGAAGTAGAAAGAATAAGATGCACTGAACTGAACTTAAAATTTAGTTTAGTTTGTGAACAAGGAAATTGGAGCCAATACCTACATTCCAATTATAAACCCTCTGTAATTTTCATTGTTTTCACTGTTAAGACCAAATATAATACACACATTTACAATTAGAATAACATATAACTTTCAATAAAACATCGGACTATTGTTTTGTGTAGAATATTATGTTAATTATTATGTCTTATCATTATGTTGTGATAATATAAGTATTGTAAACTAAAAAGTTCAATTAAAACATAATAATAGTTTCAATAAAAAGGTTTGTTACACCATTATTAATTTTTCTAGTCATCTTCTTTATAAAAATCTGAAATTCACTGACAGACAACACACAGCTTAAACCGCTGGATCTAGAAGCATAAAATTATTGACAAGAAACCCTTAAATGAATTGAAGTGAGCGCTAAGGAAGGGTTTTTTGAAAATTCACTCCCCTGAAGGGGTTTAATAGGAGATAAAATTTTGTATGGGTGTTGGTCACTTGTGCCAATGAGAAATCCAATCGGGAGCATTGTTTGTATAGTAATAAGTTTCTATAAAAACCAAATAGTACCTAGGTTTTATGGAAAGATGCTAGTGAACTTCACTTTCTCTACTAATTTAAAACCAAGATCCTATCTTTTTGGAAGTTTCCGTTGACATTGTTTCACAAACTCGTTACTAATACCTTTATTGTGTAGTGTACTATTTTTGTGCTAGTCTAAGTTGATTTTAATAATGGCAGTTGACAAGCAGAACATTCTAGCCACATTTTAGTATTAGTATCCATGTGTGTTTATACCATTCACCTGATAAATGGAAATTCTCTTTAGGTAAAATGAGTTACAGATAAAAATGGTATTATCAATTGTATCAGTGTATCATTAAATGACTAAATGATAACTGCCAAGGCCAAGGTTAAGCAACGCTAGTCGAGATGGTGATCATCCATAACATAACGAGGCCCCGTCGTGCCTTGGAAAGCGCGTTAAGCCGTTGATCCTGGGTGTCATACGTAGATATTTGACAGTTGTTACGGGTAGTCAGAAGCCCGAAAATCTGACAACCGTCTTGCCAAAGGTTACTGTGTTGCCCAGTAGCTGGGTTTTGGAGCCAGAGAGGCAGTCGCTTGCATGTAAAATACTGTTATTTAGCAGCATCCTCTTAGACTGGAAGCCGACCCAATAATAGTTGGGAAAAAGCTAGGCAGATTGAGCTTGTTCAATGCAATTATATCGAGCGATAGTGTTAATTGCACACACAATCAGACTGTACGTAACTAAGTAATAAACGCCGGTTTTATGGCAAAACTTAATGGCAACTGGCAAGTGTAGTGTGTTACACCACCACACACCTCACTTTTGTAGAAAGGTTTCGTAGTTACATACGTAAGACACGCCTTCTTCCAATGGAGGTAGGCAGAAACTACAGAAAGCCACATGCAACAATCTTTAAATACTTCTTTTTATTCATTTATTTCAGGTGACGCAGGCCCATAGATAATATGATAATGATAAATAAATCTTTTGCTTTTACGCTCATAGACGTTCAGGTTGTGAGAACTACACACCTGAGCAAAGGTCATGTAAAAGGAACAACACCTACTCCAGGTGTGTGGAAGGTCCTGTTATCACTGTAAAATTGTTACAAGAATATACTTAAGATAAAAAGGTTACATCAATAGAGGTTATTCTGGCTCCATACCTACGTTAACACAAATTAAAGTGCCAGAAATTAATCATCTCCTAATTATGCATTCAAACAACTGTATTTTATTTAGATTTTTTTAAGTAATATTTTTGATCTTATGAGGTTGGCTAAGTCACCCAGCCTGCACAAGTCTCAAAAAAAAAAACTGAAATGGAAGAAAATAAACATTATAATTTTTAAACTACTGGTCACATACTTATTGAATTCACCATTTTATTACATTACCTACTGTGGCATAGATACTACATTTATCATACAACCAGGTCACTCTTGGCGGCTTTAGGTACCTATTAGTACCTATGTGATAACTAAAATAGTTTTAAGATAGTATGTACACCAAAAAAACAGCTGCAAGTAGGTCACTGAATTTTTATTTTGTTATTTTAATTGTCATGTCTGTCGCATGTGACAAACTGTGGGCCCAAAGCTATTTGAGCCCACAGTTTGTCGGGCACAGAACTGGTGCCTGAGACAGTCAGGCGGGGTCGCGGCAGACCACGTAGGATGTGGTGGAACGATTACGATAGGTTCCGTCAAAACTGGAAGGAGGACGCGCGGTGGAAGGAGTGGAGGATTTGCCCAGTAGGGGAAAGTATAGGCAAAAAAAAAATTTGAATGGGTAGAAAAGGTTGAGCCGGTCAGATAGATCGCTTCATGTAAAATACTGGTATTCAGCTGCACTCGGTTAGACTGGAAGCCGACCCCAAAATAGTTGGGAAAAGGCAGATTTATTTTGATTTATGAAGAAAATGCTACGTATGCAAAGAAAAATGCTCGTTTAGACCGTTTCTCTACACAGATAATTCGTATCCCATCCCAAGACAGCCGCCTTTCCGTCATCCGTGTATACATATTATCACGTGGTTGTCCGACGTAATATGAACTTGGAGAGTTGTATTAATGATTCTAATTGCATAATATACAACCTGACACTGACCTGCAAAATTGCAAACAAAAAACGTTAGAAATATGAATTTCCTAGACTTAGCGCATCCTCCTTAAAGCCGGGTACGTAGAATAACAAGCAAACATGCAGCCGGTATTAGAAGCATAACAGCGAAATTCCGTCGAAAACTAACAGTTAAAGCATAAATTCTAAACACCCTACCTTCAATTCCCGCGGCTGTTTAAAATTGACGATCCTTGTATCATCAATTCACCCGTGACTTCGCCGCGCCGGTGCGAAGGTCGAAAATTATACCACAGGAACGTACTACCGGGAAGAAATATCCTGTCATGGTCTACCTGACCCACCTGTGTGCCAATTTCACCGAAATCTGTTCAGCCTTTAAGGCGTGGAAAAGTTTCGCGTTTATAATATTATCATGGATTCGTTTTTTCGGCCATCTTCTAAAAAGACCTTCAAAACGCAGACTGAGCCAAGTATGAAGTAGCCAGTAATGAAACCATCCTTAGCAGACATATGCCTCTAGTGAAGTTCTCGTGGCTCCTCTATAAACGCGAATGTGGGCTTACGTTGCGCTGTTTTTGACGATGGCTCCACGAAATCACCTCGTTTCCAGACGATGTGTAAGGTGAAAAGGCATATCCGTCGTCCCATTTTTTTTTCCGGATCCAGTTTACCTAATACACAACCCGCAAGAGTCACCTTGAGACTTTACGCGGATGACGTAAGCGCGCGATTTTGAGGCGTCGATGGCGAGAGCGCTAACAGCGTGGGGTCGAGAGGGGCCGGTCGGGTCTCAAGTTAACTCTTGCGGGTTGTACATTCTTCAGATTATTATATAAATAAATAAATAAATTATTGGTGCATGAGGCCGTCTTACGCCAAGAAATCGCTTCCTGTCTTAATTCACTCCCAGTCGTTAGTGGAACGTGGAAACCTTTGCATTTGGCGCCGAATTTATCTAAACATCATAAAATTGGCTCCCTGTTTCCCTGACTCTTATTAAAACTACACGATCCACAGCGCGGCAGGGAAGCAGGGAGGTCGTAACCACTTGGTTGCCCTGTTTAGGGACCCTGACTCTTATTACACTACCTTGTCCCTGCAGGCAGGGCTCGAGAAATCGTGTAATGTAATAGGCCATAAGCCCCCATTTCCCGCGAAAGAAATCATCATCATCATCATTTCAGCCCGGAATCACCCACTGCAGGGTTATAGGCCTCCCCTTTCTACTGCCATACTTCCCTGTTCTGTGCGTCTCTCATCCAGGTGTTTCCTGAGTGCGACTTTTTCGATATCGTCAACCCAACGCGCTTTTGGACGGCCCATATAGACAGAAATATCTAGATTTATTTGGCAAATTGTTGATATTCAAACGACGTCATCGGCTGGAAATTAGACTTATTAACAATAACCTTGAGCTCGGCATTAGGAAACCCACAAAACGAAAGGTTGCTTCGCAGACGACAAAAAAATAATTGAACATTTTGTTGACTTCAACTGCTTGTTTATATTGTCTTACCTCCATACCTACTTCAGGAATTCAGTATTTATTTTTGCATTAAATGAAGCATGTATTGAACGGTATTTTTGTTGATAAGAGTGAAAGATAACGTAGTGTAGAGGCACGTAGAGGTCTTATCATGTGCACGTGTTTATCCAAGACTATTTTATTAGATTAATACAGCATTTTCATACTGGTTTTTCCATGTGGTTTCGCTTGATACTCGAGCCAGCATTGAATATTTGATGGTTCGAAATTTAGGTTGTAAAACTTTATTGTTTGGAGATTGTTTTATTCGTGGAATAAAATTGACGTCTGTCAGTTTTTGTACAGAAGAACTGTCAAAAATTTAAAATTATTCCCCTGATAAAGTTATCGGGCGTTAGAAAAATCAGCCCTAAATCTATCATTATAATTTAATCATCATCATTTTTTTAGAGCAGGTGGCCCTGTTGTAATTGCCTTACGAATTGCAGGTTGTGGGTTCGAATCCAGGCAAGCGCTCTACTTTTAGTAAATAATTTCATATCATGCTCTCAAAACGGTGAAGGAAAACATCATGAGGAAACCGGCATGTGACTACCAATCCGCACTGGGCTCGCGTGGTAGATTATAGCCCTCTCCCTCTCGCAGAAAGGAAGCCTGTGTCCCAGCAGTGGGAACATCATAGGCTAATTATGTACCATCTTTATATCTGCCTGCCATTTTCTTTTTGGTGGCCCTCGTCTCAGTAGGTGTACCCCCTCCTTTAATCAGAATCTACAATAACAAATCTAAAACTACAATAATTTCTTTTACAGGGCACAGACGAACAGAAAATAATCTATTCCGGCCAGCTCCTAGACGACAACACAATATTGAAAGACGTTCTACGAACATATGAGAGTCAGATAGCTCACACCATGCACCTGGTCTGCACGCCAACCCGGAGAATAGAGACACAGCCCACTCCCGACCCGAACACCGACGGACTTCGCCGAAGGGTCGTCCCCGAGCCCACACCCCAACCCGAAAGAGTCACGGAACCTCCCCGACCAGAGACAAGGCAGAACGACCAGAACCATAATGTAGAAATGCAGAATTATCTGACCTCTTTCGTGAATAACTATGGGAGGGTCCCCCCGTATCCTAATTACAATTTCGGGGAGGGATACTTGCCGGTTCCGAATGATCCTGCGCAGTTGGCCAATCATATGATGATGATGCAGCAAGCTTATCTGCAATATATGCAGCAGTATGCTAACATGTAAGTCTTTTTTTCGCCTTTTTACATGGAAATGACGCTTCTTTGGTCGAGTGGTCACAAGCGTTACTGTTGAGCATGAGGTTCTGAATGCGATTCCCAATTTTAGCAGTGTTATTGGGGCTTTCCGTCAGGAATATCTCAGTCATAGCCCAGAGTTGATGGCAATAATAGGCTCGCCCCGTATCAAATGGCATTTAAACAAATACTGGCGAAAAGTGTTATTTAACTTTCTTTTAGCGTTTTTAATTGCAAAAACGTTGAATTTAACGCCAAAGCACTTTTGTATACTTTCAGAATGATAGCGTATCGTAGCCTAGTTACTTGGAACTAGAAAGACTAGAAAATCGATACTATTATTATAAAGAGGTAAAATTTGTTTGTTTGTTCGTTTGTATGTAGGGGTAATCTCTGGAACTACCACCCGGATTTGAAAAAATCTTTTTGTGTTTTATAAATTAACATTACGATATGACCCTTAGGAGTCAAGCATAAAGAAAAATAAGTCAATCGAAACCGACGTGATAGCGCGGGCCGGTGATGCGATGCGACGCGACGGGACGGGTGCGAACAAGTTTCACGCGGATGAAGTCGCGGGCTGAAACTTGTCCTACTAATATTATAAATTCGAAAGTTTGTGAGGTTAGATGGATGGATGTTAGTTACTCTTTCATGCAAAACTACTTAACGGATTTGGATGAAATTTGACACAGAGAAACTTTATAACCAGGATTAACACAGGATACTTTTTATCCCGATATTCCCACGGGATTGAAACTTATGCGGGTGAAACCGCGAGGCGCTGCTAGTAAATAATCGTCATTAAGTACACGAGTTTTCTCTTATTTATTTCTCTTATTTCTCAAAACAATATTGGTTCAGCCAGTTCTAAAGCTTTCAATTTAGCATAACCATTCTTTCGTTGACAGTTGGGTAAACACACGTAGACGGTAGACCAATGGTTTTTGAGCGAATGTTACATTATTATCATGATGTCATTTTGTGACTCACTGTCACCGAAAATATGAGTTCAGAAGTTCATTATCAACTAATTTATAATGCGATTATTACTGGTTAAAGCGGGTGGCGGTAGAAGGCCATTGCCGAGTTCGGTCTGTGGATGGTGACCATCCGTTTCATGTTTAAACCCCTTCGTACTTCGGAAAGTACGTTAAGCTATTGGTCCGACTGTCATTCGTAGATCTTTGACATTCGTTACGGGTAGTCAGAAACCCGAAAGTCTGACATCCAGTCTTGCCAAGGGGTATCGTGCTACCAAGCAATTATAAAAGCCAATTATTTTTAAAAGAGTAACCATGGAAACAATCAATTGGAACCGTGCACCTAGCTTCTGATGTTTCATAAGTGCGCATGTAGGTTTATGTGGGCTTTTTTAAACTGGCTTGTGAAGGTCAGATAGGCAGTCGCTCCATGTAAAAGCATATTCAACTGCATCCGGTTAGACTGGAAGCCGACCCCGACATAGTTCTGAAAAGGCTAGGCAAATGATGGTTTAACAAGCCATCATTTTCCGGAGTGAAGTTTCTGCGAGCACTTGTAGTTGTGTTCATCGTACCTTGACATCTATGAATTTAGTCGCCAAGCCATTAAATCTATTGTTACTTCCTGTTTACTCCTTTTAGACAATGATGGGGATCGTATCGTTGTCATCTCAATAAAATTATCTTGGCCGTTCCGTAATAGCGAGTACAGCCAAGACTTTCATCTTATACTTACATATATTATGTAAACTCACGCTTTTTCCCATGGTAGGCAGAAAGTACAGAACACCACCTGCAATGAACCTTACATACTCCTTTGCTTAATTTACATAACATCACGCCTTGTTTCCCTGAAGGGTAGGGCAGAGGTGTACTATTACACCCTTCCTTCCTTTCGCTAGTTTTTTTTTTTTAATGTTGCTCCACACTAGGAATTACTCCTGTATCTTGGGTGCGTTCACAAACATTTAAACTCTCATACACAAACAGCCAGACCCGGAACAACTACCTGTAGGCAATACAAATATTAGTTCCGTGCGGGATTCGAACCCGCGACACGCAGCGCAGCAGTTGATCGCTCAGCCACTGCGCCAACCGTGTCGTCAGTTATGTTTGAGTCCCATGTAATATGGGGCGAGCCTGTTGCTATCGGCCGGGCACAAATCCCGACCCCGGGTTGCTGTAGGGTGCATTCCTAACATAAGTATTGTCAATGCAAATGTAAAATGTCAATGTAATGCAGAATGTTAAATTAAACTTAAATGCATAAAATTACAGGAGACGCTCAACGGGATGAATCTAAACAAAAATGCAAGTTGTCCGACTCAAACCACGTCTAATTGAACACTAAATGTAATCTAACATAAAATGCATAGAATAATGCAATGTGTCAGTGTCAATGCACTGCCAAATGTAGGTCGTGTCCAGAATCAGAATCAGAAACCATTTATTTGCCAAAAATGTAGGTATACATATAATATGGTTATTTTGTGGAGAGTCCCAATACATTTTTAACCGACTTCTAAAAAAGGAGGAGGTTCTCAATTCGGATGTTTGTATTTTTTTTTTTTTTTATGTTTGTTCGCGCATAACTCCGTCGCTTGCCAACCGATTTGAAAAATTCTTTTTTTGTTGGATAGGGTATACTTTCCAAATGGTCCCATGAAAATTTTATCGAAATCGGACAAGCGGTTTTTGAAAAATCAACAAAAATAAAAAAAAATATCACAACAAAAAAGTGAAAAATAAAAACTTTTTTACAAAAAAAAAACAACCGACTTCCATAAAAACACTACTAAGTGAAAAATAACTTTAATTTCGGAAGTCGGTGGCGAAAAACGAAATAAAAAAAGCAAAGACACCGACTTCCGAAATTAAAGTTATTTTTCACTTAGTAGTGTTTTTATGGAAGTCGGTTGTATTTTTTTGTAAAAAAGTTTTTACCTTACGGCATGCAAAAATTCCAAAGTGCAAATACGCGAGCCTAGAGCCTACTGGATAACTTTTTTTTTTGTTAGCTTATTTTGTGTCTCACTGCTGGGCAAAGGCCTCCCCTTTTTCCTCCCAAACCTCCCTGTCTTGGGCGATCTCTGGTCATGTTGGCCCTGCAAACCTCGCTAGATCGTCACACTACCTTCGCCGTGGCTAACTTATTGCAATAAAAATATTTTAAAACCCATGTACGTGCACGGTACAGCTGCCATTGTGAAATTCTTGATGAAGAAACCCAATAACACTTTGCCCGACCTGGGAGTCGAACCTAGAACTTCTTGCTCAGCAATAGCGCTTGCGACTAGACCACCAAGACAGTCTAACCATAGTCTGCTTCAAACATGTCAGCCCGAAATAGTAAACAAATGCTAATAACATTTGGCATAATGCCTACTACGCGTATTAATGAACTGAGCTCACAAATTGCTATTATGAAACGCGTGGGATGATGAGTACTTCCGTCACCACGACTTAGGTGTAATCTGCGTTAATCTATACTTATAATAAATCTGTAGAGAGGTCAATTCTGTACATGAAATATATTTCCAAAATAACTATCAGGGGGTGATTAGGGATCGATACTGATGCCAAAAATGCAATCAGTAAAATTTTTGTCTGTCTGTCTGTCTGTCTGTCTGTCTGTCTGTATAACCGCTATAGAAACAAAAACTACTCGACGGATTTTAATGAAACTTGGTACAATTATTTTTCATACTCCTGAGCTGGTTATAGTATACTTTTCATCACGCTACAATCAATAGGAGCAGAGCAGTGAAGGGAAATGTTGGGAAAACGGGAGAAGTTACTCCATTTTTTACGCTTCCGTCGCGTGTGCAACCTTAATGGTTAAAGCTACACAGAAATCATGTATGGCGGAAATGTTCTCCTTAAAATTATATAAAAAATATCCCACGACAGCATATGTCTATCTTTTATGGTTGACTCACAATAACACGTGTAACTCCCGATAGCTTAGCAGTTCGAAGCTTTCTGATTATATTTGTCTACTCTTACATTTATAACACTCTCAGTCATTCTTAATTAAAAAAGTTAACATTATTAACTATTCCATAAAAAAGAATCATAGGAAATCATCAAATGACCCCTCCAGCTCTGGGTGGAGCGGAAGGGAGTGTCAGACTCTTACTGACTAAAACCCACCCGTGTTCCTTCCTTAGCCCTTTATGTTCCAGGGCAGCGGTAACCCTTTCGGACGATCCCGCTACCCCTTCTATAGGTACTTAAGCCTCATGTGAACGTGATCTAAACAATATTACCAATACATTAACTTAATAATAACAATATTACCAATACATTAACTTAACACGCTGACGGAGTCGCGGGCACAGCTATTAACAATAATATTGTGCGGTTCCGTATTGCGATATTTTTCAACAGTATTGTAGATTGACATATTATATTTCCCTACTAAAATACGAAAGTTAATCTGTCTGTTACATCAAAACCACTGAACCGTGAGGAAGGACATAGGCTACTTTTTTTACGAAAAACGGCGGAAACGTGGACGAAGTCGCGGGCAACAGCTATAGGTACTATATAAAATTATATATTCTGTCTGTAGGTATGTTACATTTTCACGCCTAAATCACTGAACGGATTTCGATAAAATTGCCTGCCAGCAGATGCCAAAGAGATAGATGGCATCCTGGGGAAGGACATACTTCTTATCCTTTCCGACATTCACGCGGGCGAAGCCGCGGGCAGAAGCTAGTTAATAATAATAATATAACTTTTTGGAAAAAAAAACTTTAATACGTACACATAAAGTTCAATTTACGATACCAACATTTTTAATGACTTTTCAACTGTATTAGTCATTCTAAAATCAACTTAATTTACACGGGCATAAAGTTGATATTTCTTTAAGTGGAAACTATGATTTGAATATATGTACCTTAGACAGGATTTTGTTCAGGGTGAGGTATAATCACTTGGTAAGATGGTAAGATCGTGGAATTCGCTGATTCTTGCCAAATGGGCTGTTAAAGGGAAAGGACGCCACAAAAATCTTAAACGTCATAAAGCAATAGTTTAGATTGTTGTCAAAAAGTAGAAGTTAGTTGCTATTTTCAAAGCGAAGACTATGGAGAAGAAAATAATAGAAACACTGGTTATTCTTTAGAGCGGTTCAAACGCGCGGCTGCATCGCTAGACTAACCGCAAACCAAGTAATTGAAAGTGGTTAGCGTCTGTATCGCTACCGCGTTGCGAAAGATGCGCTGCAAAAAGGAAAAAGAAAGAAACCCGACTCTGCAACGAAATATTTTCAAAACTCACTGTTCAAGCAATCTGATGTAGTTGGTAGCAGTTATTTGAGCTCAATCTTAGACCTATCCGACTGGTTGTTCCTGAGATCAGCGCGTTCAAACAAACAAACTCTTCAGCTTTATTATTAGTATTATATATCAGGGCAGTTGGGTAGAAAGACATGATGTATGCTTTCATTACTAACTCCAATCTCCCAAAAATTGAAGGTGGCAAGCAGCAGGCGGGACGCCCGCGGCCCCGGCGCCTGCCGAAGCGCCCGCGCCGGCTGCGGAAGCCCCCGCGCCCGTGGAGGAGCCCGACGAAGCCCTAGCCGCCCGAGACTGGCTCGACCACTTGTATGCAGCCTCCAGACTTGCCATACTGTTCTCGCTGGTTTATTTGTATGGAAGTCCGGCAAGACTATTGCTGGTCCTGCTCTTGGCTGCTGCTGGGTACCTGTGAGTATTCTTTTGTGTTTGTTGTATTATGGTTTTCCCATCTAACAAAGTAACTATAGAGTATAAAAGGGATTTTCCAAACTTATTATTATTCGTACTAGTCCTTAACTGCACTGTGGTATAGGTAGCTGGTTCAGATCTGGCTTGAAGGAGTAAAAATGAAGGCGATGAAAGTCGATTGAATGTATTAGTGGTTGGTGGAATAAAACTTTTTTACAAAAAAAAAACAACCGACTTCCATAAAAACACTACAAAGTGAAAAATAACTTTAATTTAGGAAGTCGGTGTCTTTGGTTTTTATTTATTTCGTTTTTCGCCACCGACTTCCGAAATTAAAGTTATTTTTCACTTTGTAGTGTTTTTATGGAAGTCGGTTGTTTTTTTTTTTGTAAAAAAGTTTTTATTTTTCACTTTTTTGTGATCATTTTTTTTTATTTTTGTTGATTTTTCAAAAACCGCTTGTCCGATTTCGATAAAATTTTCATGGGACCATTTGGAAAGTATACCCTATCCAACAAAAAAAGAATTTTTCAGATCGGTTGGCAAGCGACGGAGTTATGCGCGAACAAACATAAAAAAAAAAAAAAATACAAACATCCGAATTGAGAACCTCCTCCTTTTTAGAAGTCGGTTAAAAATAAAGCTACAGCTCAGTGTGTTAAAATCAGAGCTCAGTGTGATGTGTGTGTGTGTGGTGAAGGGCGGGCGTTTTTGGGGGACTGTCTTTTATAATTTTGATGTTCGAAAAGTGCTGATTCTCAGCCTAATTGGAATAAATTACTTTTGATTTTTTTAAAGGATTTTAGTAGGAAAATTACCTGCAGCGCCTCATGTGATAGTTCACATGAGGCGTTGCAGGTCATTTTCCTAAACCAACCATTTTCCAACGTGCTGCGTAGTCGCAGCACGTTGACTTTACACCGTGTTCCTCATACCTCTAAAACACCACCAGCGGCGGTTGACACCGTCATAAAATGAATATGACTATGCTTTCTTACTCCACTTTTAGTATGCCATAGCCAGTAATATATGTTATTAATAACCATAGGATATTTCAATTTCAGCCACCAGATCGGTTTCTTCCGCGACCTCCACGTCAACGTAGCTGACAACCAGCAACCCAACGCGCTGAACCAGCCGAACCAGGCCAACCAGCCAAACCAACCCAATCAGGCCAACCAACCGAACCAGGCCAACCAGCCAGCCGACCAACCGGCCCAACCAGCCCAACCAGCGACCAACAACACCCAACAATCCCTACTCGCCGTCACATGGATGATCTTCACATCTTTCTTCGCCTCTCTCATCCCGGATACGAATTAATATAAAATTTTAGGTTTAGACGGAGCTACTCAGTCTTGAAGACGTAAAAATAATTTGTATAGAAACGCTGAAAGCTAAAAATAGGGCGGTTACGGTTATCGGATAAGGGGCTCTGGGTCTTTTGGAACAGGACCGAGTTTTGCGTGGGAAATTGATAAATCACACCTCGTATGCAGTTATGCCTGTCGATATGTTTTGAGCACTCGGGATATTTTTAAGTATGAGTTTTAAGAATTTTGGGCGATGGTTGAAAGTTTTCTGAATTAACAAATCTGGGGAAGGCATAGCAAGTGTGAATGAAGTGAGCAGAGAGAATAAACGTCTGCGATTGGACGATTGCTGGCATTGCGACATAGAGCTTGTGTCTGATTGGCGGATAGCATCAGTTCGGTCGCGGCGTTTTTACCTCTTATTATTTCGTGACAATAACTGAATCCTTGATAAAGTTGCTTTTGTTTGGTTCAGCAAAATAAAAAACCGACGCTTTGCGTTAAGTAAACAGGTATCTTCTTCATTTTTAAATAGGTATGCACTTCAAAAAGTAATTGTTTATTTAATTCAAAGAGTAGACTAAACGCCGAGACGGTAGTCGTGGTCATCAATCGTGTGAGCAGGATGGTGATATTGAAACTCCATAGTGAGTATCCTGTCATCTCGCTCCCACGTACTATGAGCGTGACTGCCACGAAGGGTGACGTGTATCATAGTGCTTTTTTGTTTTTAATACGATTAAATACAGATGGGGCTTTCACTACTACTTGGCTTAGTTTTATAAAACAATCAATAATGGATGAAATTCAATAACAAAAATAATTTTAAAATCGCCGGGATATTAATATGCGAACCGCAATTTAGGGTAGTTTTAAAAATAAAATTTAAACCAGTGTAAAATAATATAATTTTTCTTTACTTGTCTTGTAAACAGATATGGTATACTGATATTTAGAGAAAATCTAAATTAACCAATCAGTCTGCCTTGTTTGGGTCAGCTTCCAGTCTAACCGGATGGAGCTGAATACTGGTATTTTACATGGATCGACTGTCTATCTGACCTGCACAACCCTGTTACTGGGTAACACGATACCCCTTGGTAAAACTGAGAGGTAGGTTAATTGGAAGCAGTTTTTAATAATGTCATTAATACCGTATGTATTTTATTATATTGATATTTATGCGAAAACTCGTGATTTGTACCGTGTTTGTTTACCGAACAGGTAAGGTAAAGAACAGCCAAAGAAATTAATTGCTAAGCAAATTAACACACTTCGTTAATTCGTCGAGTTACCTACGGCCATTTTATACAACTGTCAAAGAATGACAGTTGTGATTTGAATTTACGGACAATTTAAGCTGGTAGTCAATTTGCCTAACAATTAGTTTCCCTAGCTTTATATTGTAAACTATTCGTTTTAAACTTGCCACGGCCAAATGCGGCCTCAAACGTTGTCAACCTTAGTAGTGGAATTACTAAACGCTTTTAAAACAAAACCGCTCACCTGGAGAATCGACAAAATTACAAAAAAAAACATCCGAATTGAGAACCTCCTCCTTTTTTTGAAATCGTTTAAAAATTGTAACCGCGGTATCGTGACATCACGCCTGTAATAGATAAAGGTTAAGCAGAAGTGTACCTATAGTAACAACCAAATTTGGCCAATTATTTTAATTTTATATTTTTATTTTATAGGGAAAACAAACAGTAGTTATGTTTAAGTCCCATGTAATAGGGGGCGAGCCTATTGCCCTCAATCTGGCACATATTCAGTCCCCGGGCTGCTACTGAGAAATTCCTGATAGAAAAAGCCAATAACATTGCCCGACCCGGGAATCGAACCCAGGACCTCATGCTCAGCAGTAGCGCTTGCGACCACTACACCAACAAGGCAGACTATAATAAAAGTATTAGTAAATCCACTACTAAGTTAACCGGAAACTGATATCAGCAAAGAACGATCACTTTTGTAAATAATAAAGTGTTTTTAATGGGACTTACAAGGGAGAGTTTCTTGCCTCGGAATAGCCGATTCGATAATCGGCTATTCCGAGGCGTTCGCAATTAAATTTCCAAAAATGTAAAGTAATATTATTATAGTTTTTGGATAAAACTACTTTAATACCTACACATAAAGTTCAATTTGCGAGACAACTTCAAAAACTTTTATGACTTTCAACCGTACTAGACATTCTAAAATCAACTTTATTCACACTTTAATAAAGTTGATATTTGTTTAAGTGGAAAAACAATCACTTGGAAACAAGTATATGCACATGGAATAGAATTCTAGCTAGACGGTCAAGGGACTCGTCATCTGCCCAGCCCATTCCCAACTATGATATTAACTGGATGCAGCTGAATACCAGTATTTTACATGGAGTGGTTGCCTATCTGACCTCGACAACCCAGTTACTGGGTATCACGATACGTTCGAGAAACTCTCCCTTATAAGTGAGCCTTTAATGATAAAGTAACTCGTAACCGTATTTATAATTATTATTAATAGTGAGATATTTAAATTTTATTTTATAGTGTGTTTGGTGTAACTGTTATCTTGAATTACTGTACACATTTACATAACATCACGCTTGAATTCCGCGAAGAGAAGGGTTAAGCAGAGGTGCACCGTGCAGCTAATAATACACCCAAATTACGCCAGTAACTGGGGGCGTGCCTATTGCCATCAACCGACCCCAAATCCAAACTGTTACTGAGAAATGCCTAATGAAAAAAAAAAAACAAATATTTTGCCCAACCTGGGAATTGAACCCAGGCCCTCATGCTCAGTTTCACTAACACTAGACGACCACTAAATTAATCCTACTATAATATTATAAACGTGAAAATTTGTATGGATGGATGGATGTTTGTTACTCTTTGGCACACAGATGGTTTATAACCAGGATTAACATAGAGGATACTTTTTATCCCGATATTCCCACGGAATCGAAACTTATGCGGGTGAAACCGCGGGGCACAGCTGATGCCTTTATAAAATCGTACTGTTGGATTTTCAACCCTCGACTCAGCGCCGAAAGTTTAAAATCTTGTGCTGTCTCTGTAACCTTTACGGACAGATTTGAGCCACGTCTTATCTCAGCATTTGAATATTCTAAATTCAAATTGTATAATTTGGGAGCGTGACCACGCATTTTAAATACACAGCATTGTGAACCTAAAAGCTGTGTAATAAGAGCCACTTTAGGAAGAAGTGTGTTAAAAAGATTGTTGATTGATTTGTACTGTACGTGAAAAGGGCTCAACACTGACCTACTAAAAATAGTACACAAACAATCTTCTCTTGAAGAGAAAAACGTGAACAGTTGCCAAGATTTATTACTGTCAACATCTTGTTTGTAAAGAACATAAATAACTAACTTCGGTCCGCGACTTCGTCGGCGAGAATTTTTTGTTTTAACATAATACATACATATATATCCTACGACACTTGGCAATACTGTACACTAGCTGCGCCCCGCGGTTTCACCCGCATAAGTTTCGATCCCGTGGGAATATCGGGATAAAAAGTATCCTATAAACTATCTGTGTGCCAAATTTCATCCAAATCCGTTCAGCCGTTTGAGCGTGAAGAAGTAACAAACACACACACTCACAGACTTTCGCGTTTATAATATTAGTAGGATACTCAGCCTAAAATGTTCCCACTGCTGGGTGACAGGCCTGCTCTTTGTAAGTGGGAGTGGGCCGTAATCCACCACGCGGGCCTAGTACGGGTTGGTAGATGTCACATGTCTTCGAATTTTTGGTTCTAGGACATGCCGGTTTCCTCACGATGTTTTCCTTCACCGTTTTGAGAGCAGTTTTTGTAGCTTAGGCTAAAGGGTGGTCGCCAATTATGTTTAAGTCCCATGTAAAAGGGAGAGGGAGGGTGGGAGGGTATAAAAGATTAGTTTGTCCGAAAGGTTAATTCCGCACCAAAATCAAATGTATGCAAGTGTGTATAATTAAAACCTGTATATGTATTTGAATTATCCTTATTTAAACACATAACATGACATTATGCTTGTAATTCCCGAAGACTGAAGAGTTAGGCAGAGGTGTACCTATAGTACTCCCACATTTCGCCAGTTATGTTTAAGTACCATGTAACAGGATGAGCCTATTGCCTATTGACAATTTAAACACCCTGTATAATATAATCAGATAGATACTCGATTGGACTGACAAATATCCTAAACTAGCTTTTGCCCGCGACTTCGTCCGCGTGAAGCAACTTTCTTAATTTTTTTTCCGTAAGAACCTTCTACAAAGTATTAGAAAACTTAAAAAAAAAAGATGGATGAAATCGGTAAAGTCGTTCTCAAGTTATGACGTGACCAAGGGAAGTAGGGATTCATTTTCATATTTATAGATATCTGTTTCCTTTGACAAAAATGTGTGCAGTAATTCCAAGGAATAGAAAGTAGTTTTAAAATAAAATTCGGTGTACTGATGTGAAACCAAATATTATTTTGTATATACTCTTGGTAATTTTAGTGTATTGTAACATAGATTTAATATTCATATAAAATAGCTGTACCCAGTTTACGATTTTTGGTGAAGACCACAACAAAAGCGCTAATCGCATGCCCAGTTCAGTATTTCAAATCGATTGTTTAACAAATCTCTGAAAAATTAATTGTTAATTTGAGTAGCAATTACTTAAATTAACTGGGTTAACTTTGTAAGCGTGAATTGTATTTAAAATGTACAAAATCATCAATAAAACATTTTTACAAGGGCCGTGATCTTATCGATCGATACATAGCGTCCGCAATTAACCGTCGAATAACATCACTGAAACTTTATGAAAGTAAGTTGGTGTGGTTCCCGAGCGTTTTTTGACACCGCAGAGTCAAACCCTGCTGCCATCCTCACTGCGGCCGTTATGTGGCGGCCAACGCTCTTCTGGGATACCGTAGATGAATCGCATGTTATTGTAATCTTACGAGTGAGACGACGATTTTATGAAAAGTCAAACCAAAGAGTACTCTATGGTACCCCCGGTATCTTATAGTACTCTTTGGTTTGACGAAACTCGATTTTAACTTGTGAAACGCAACAAGTTAAGCGCATACTTATGTAGGTATTTGAGAATAATCAGTTGAGATTTGCTACTTTTCTCAAATCAGAAACCGGGTGTTAGTGGCATAACAAAAGCCAATCAAATCACTTGAAATGAGATTACAATGACAGTTTTTCAGAAACTAAGGTTTTAAAATATCTGAAAAGATTTCTCCTCGGGGCCTGTCATAATATTTACTTACTTAAAATATTTTTGGAGAGAATTTAATACTTTCTTATTTAATCCAAGTAAATTATTTCCTAAAATAACCACAACAGTTTTAAACATAATATTCAAATATTATATTCTGTAACATGAACTTATAATTTTAAGTTTTTCGGAAAGTTTTTAACAAAAATAAAATGTTTTTGATAGAATGACCAGTCAAACTTTTATTTTTATAAAAGTAAAATTAAATGATGACTACAACTCCGATTATTTGATATATCGATATAATTGTATCAGAGTATGAAAGCTGAGCAATTTGTACATCTCTAAGGGACTAGGGTGGGGATGGACCTCAGGCCACAGATATAATAAGTTGGTCGTTTCGAATCTAGACTTTGTGATTTACCTGCATTTCATTATTATTCTGTTTAGCAATTCATCATGTATCATTAGTTTAGCTGTAGGTAAGGAAGACGTGTGCATTCAATATAAAGTTTGTAAGAATTTTATTTTATTCTGCAAAGAGTACATTTTAATAGAAATTTTCGTCAAAACATCAAAATTAACGTCTGATTGTTGAAAAATTCTATTCAAATCTGCTAGTTACATGAATTATGTTAATATTTGTTTATATGCCTGCTTTGTTATATACCATAAGTCTATTTGCATCTGCAAAATCACTTACTCCGTTTTTCCACTGTGCAAGTAGTGTGCTTGCGTGTACCCGGCTACCCGCTGGCAAATTTGCACCCACAATTCTGGCATAGTTGCACCCCCAAGTCTGACATACTTGCATCCGCAAGTCTGGCATACTTGTACACGCAAAGTGACATATTTGCACCCAACTGTTTTAAATGGCTACCAACGAAATATTTCATGACACCTGGAATGTTTTACACTCAAAGAGTAGACTTAGGATAAGGTTTCGACATTGACATGAATCGGGTTAACTATTTGTTTCGTTTCAATGTATTATTATAATTGCGTGAATTTCAATAAAATGTAGACGGTTAATTTTGAAGCTTATATCTGTGATTTTAAAATAAATAATTGTACTAAAACTTTGATTTTTACTATATTCCAAACCTTTTCCCAATATTTGATTTATACAGCACGTATCAGAAAGGTGTGGTACATCATTAAACTGGGGGCTTACCACCAGCTCTCAACACACTGCTTTTTTGTACTTAGTCATAGAACAAAAACGCAGTGCAGTTCAACTTCTGCTCTGCTATTATAAGAGCTGGTGGTAAGCCCCTGAACAACTTTCTCCATGGGGACAGGATCGTAATCACTAGAAAAGTATCAACTGCCCCATACAAAATTTCAATACATACTCAACCCAAATGTATCGGACGGTAGATGTTTTTTTGGTGAACTAATTCCGCCTAAGAAACTTCTCGGAGTAATTGCGTACCTAACACAAATTATCAGTAGGAATAGCTTTCATTTTGACATTTCAACATCATTCGCTGCGTTGTTTACGTTGTTGAGCAGACAAATTTTTCGAACATATGAAGCAATGGATTAGCAATATCCTTTAAAATAATTCAGATTGTGACTGATAGTGTGTTATGCAGTTAGGGAGCTGCATTCAATGATTCTGTGTTCAAATAGCCAAAACCCAATTTTATAGAACCAAGATGCTAAAGGAATTAGTCTGAATACAAAAGTAACATAACATCGCGCCTGTAATCCCCGAAAAGTTAAGCAGGGGTGTACTTATAATTAAACCCACATTTCGCCAGTTATATTAAACCCCATGTAATAGGGGGCGAGCATGTTGCCATCAAATGGGGCACAAATTCAAACTCCAAACAGCTTTGGCTAGTGAAAAATTCAGGATGCAAAAATCCAATAACAACTGTCCGAACTGAGAACCCAGGACGTCATGCTCAGCAGTAGCGCTTGCGACCACTAGACCAGGCAGACTAGTTTTAGTAAATCCACCATAACAAAGAAGTTGCAAGACAAGACGCACCGAAAATGCCTGGAAGAGCTATTGGGCCATGAAATATCTAATGAAGGGCGATCTTTCTCTATCCCTCAAGAGGAGACTCATCGACGTGTGTATTCTTCCCATCCTCACGTATGGTTCTAAAACATGGTCTTTGACAATTCAGCAGAGGTCCACCCTCGAGGTTTGCCAGAGAGCTATGGAACGGAGTATTCTGGGTATTAATACTCAATACTCAATATTTTTATTGCTTTACCATAATGTGTACTTAGGTGGTATACATAGAATTTCGATCATTATGGACCCTGTAGGGCACAGCAAAAATTGTTAGAAGAGAGAGAGAAACTATTAACTATTAAACTTGTGGACCGCGTTAAGAATACAACAATCCGTTCCATCACTAAAATAACGTCAATGATGTCACTCGGAAAGCTGCCATGCTTAAATGGAATTGATCAATGGACCAAACATACGACCCAGTGGGTCCCGCTTAATGGCAAAGGACATCGCGGCAGGCCCAGACGGAGATGGCGGGATGAGCTGGACTCCTATCATTAAGATTGGTCCTTGGCAGCTCTGGACAGAGAGTTGTTAATGGGTCACTTTCTTGCCTCGGAATAGCCGATTATCGAAGGCACCTGCTACCACTAGACCAATGAGTCAGACAAAAAAGAAAAAAAAATATTATGTAAAGTCAGGAAAATTAACCAACTAACGTCGTCGTCTTGCAAATTGATGTAGGGTGTCCATTTACTTGAAAATTATTTTTTCTGACTGTAGAACTATCCAACTGAGTGTTTCAGAAGCTTTATTTATCTCTTTCTCTAGTAGGTGTTAGTTATTTCCGTCGAATACTTTCTTAAAAAGCAATCTGAATGAAACAACATTTTATTCAAAAAAATAAATACCAGCTTTATTAACAAAAAAAACATAATTTAACTAAAATTCATCACTGAAGTCAACATCCATGATATCTTCAATGACTTCCTCCGCCATATTACCATCCTTTTCAGAAGTACCAACCTCTTTTGAGTTAGATTCTGTGGCGCCATCTTGAATTTCTTCTATTTTATCTTGTTCAGTATTTTCATTTTGAATGGAATCATTATCTGATGGGGACTTGCTTTTGCTTTCTATATTATCATTAATTTCTACCTCGGCTGTAAGTGCTTTGTTACTATTATTTACATCAACTGTTGAAATAATATCATTTTCTTTTATAACTTCAGTAACATTCGTTGCACTAATGGGATCATTTACTTCAATAAGACCATCAATTACTTTACCTACAATTTCAGCAGCACCCTGATTACTTCCATCATCTATTTCAATAATACCAGCAACTACATTATTTTTTTCATTATTTCTTTCGATAATTTTATCAGTCTGATCTTCGATCTCAATAATTTCAACAGCTTCGTCAGAAGGTTCTTTTACTCTTAAATTTCTACCAATATCCTTATCAGTATCATCTATTATCTCAACAACGTCTTGAATAACTTCTTGAGCATCATTTTTATCAACACTTGCCTCCATTTCTATATCATTAAGGTTCTCTCCAGCCTCTAACACAACTTTATCATTACATTCTGCGCCCTTCTTAGAACCATTATGAACATCAACGGTCACAGACTGGTTGGCTGAAGTAACATCACATTCATCATCTGAGCTATCTATTACAAACGATTTGTGGTGTTTCTCAGCTGTGACATTCGTTTCCTCTTCGTCTACTTCTATAATAACACTATCTTGTTTCCCACTAGTATCCATAGAAGTTTGCTTGAGTCTTGCAAGGCGTCTTTCTTCGGCTAGTCTCCTGTTTCTGATCATTCTTTCCTTTTGATCGTCACTGATGGATGGAGAGGACGTTGCTTTCGGCATCGTGAATGGTGATCTGGAAATATATAAATGAAAGAAGTGGGTAAGTGGTAAATTCAATTAAGAAGGTTCTCACTAACTGGACAGAGAGGATATTGTCTCTGAATGAATAAGTGCTGCCTCGTTGATCTAGTGATGTTGCCATCACTAAATCAAGCGCTACTGCCGAGCATGAGGTTCTGGGTTCGATTCCCAGATAGGGCAAAGTGTTCTTGAGTTTTTCCATCTGGAATTTTTCTGTCAGCCAGCCCAGAGTCTGGAGTTGTGCTCGACTGATGGCAATAGGCTCGCCCGCTATGACATGGGAGTTAAACATAACTGGCGAAATGTGGATCTATCGTCTGACCATACGCCAGTCATATTGTATGTAACCTCATCAGTAGTATTAGTGCAACCTGCAGAAAGACTATAATAACAAAAAAACCTAACTAGGAAGTGTATAAGGACGTAATCATGATAGGAATTAAGCTCATAAACCCATTAAAAATAGTGGAAGACATGACTGCCCACCTTTCTTTGTACAATGCTACCCACCTATCTTTTTTCGGAGTATGCATAACTTTCTTCACAGACCCAGGTGCTGGCGTAGCCCTGGCCAGGTCAATCTGCTGCTGCAGTAACTTGTCAAACTCATCCTGCTCCTGAGGTGGCTGAGTTTCTTCATCGCTGGAGTCTTTCTGGACCACCGTCTCTTCTGATATGTACTGGTCTGTGCGGATTTTCTGGAGGTGCACCTGAAATGGTTGAACAAAGTATCTATCTATAAATAGTATACAACAAAGTCACTATTCGTGTCTGTGTGTGTTCCCTTAGTTCTCCTAAGCTACACCATTGTGTAGCTGATGTGCATTGTGTGATTTGCATGCGGTTTTCACCATTATTAAGAGTTTCTTCCAAAAGATTTATGTGCATGAATACTTCAACCTCTCAGGGAGGGGCTATTAATATCTTTCTTAAATAAAGCACATAAATCTTTTCGTAAATCGGGATGGTGTAATAAGAGAAAATTATATTTAATTTTCTCTTATTACACCATCCCGATTTAGGGAAAGGGTCCCTGAATATTGAGTAGACTTGATAAGGCTTATGTCGGACCCCTAAACTAACCCCACGGTTCGTACCACTACCAGGATACTCTTACATTCGCGCGCATCCGGGTAGTTATATCTAACCCACAAATACCGCTTAAGTTCCAAGCTATTAGGTACCTATCATAATCAGCCTATATTGTTCCCACAGCTGGGACACAGACCTCCTCTCTGCGAGAGGGACTGGGCTTTAATCTACCACGCGGGCCCAGTGCGGGTTGGTAGATGTCACATGTCTTCGAATGTTTAGTTAGGACATGCCGGTTTCCTCACAATGTTTTTCTTCACCATTTTGAGAGCAGTGGTGATGAAAAAATTGTAAAGCGCCTATCTGGATTCGAATCTACAACCTAAAACTCGTAAGTCGCGGCCGTTACCACTGGGCCATCACTGCTCTCGAGGTTTTAAATAACTCAAATAACTTAAACTTACCATAACAGGTCTCTTCTTGCCAAGACTCTCAATCTTCTTCAAACAGTCCTCAAACTGGAACTTGGGGTACAGCCTGTATGCCCAATGTTCTAGCTTCTTCAGAAGCATGTCTAAGTCTTCCTTCTCATGCCCTTTGCCTGAAACATCAAACCATACATATTAAAAGAAATAACTCACTGAATGACTCATCAATGCCCAGGTGAAATTATGCAGAGCTTCCCTTCATGATGGAGACATGTATTCTGTGTTATCACTTATTTTTGAGAATGCTGGTTAACCTGCAATTGGTGACTGTGTAAGTCGAAGATCTACCTTACCTAGTTACCTATACTTAAGATATACAGGACTTCCGTGGCAGGGACATAGACGCGCAACCTGTTACCATGGATTCAATATATGATTCTGAACCTAGGGGTCTACGATTATGTGCTGAATTGGTTACTGTCGCTGCCACACTGTATTGAATTACAGAAGCATGCACTACTTACTCATCACTGTACATTGTCTCATTTTCAACAGTTGACAGTATAAATAGTGATGTTAGTTTTAAGCGATTGCAAGTATCATTGCAGAGCTTTAGCATTAGAGGTGTTCTTGATGGCTCAGTGTAATCCCAACTTTGACCTTTATACCCTATGGTGGTTTTTTTAGAATTTTTATTTTGGTAATTATGTGCAAACATCCTGTGAATGTGTGCATGAAGACAAGTAGCGTCAGCACATAACACACACACACACTTCCCACTTCACCATTGTCTCAGCCGCTACAGAGAGCTCCTGCGCTTACACACATTCCCAATGTGTTTGTACACTTGGCAAACACATATAAAAATACTATAGTCAAAGCAGGTTAAAATAGAGGTGAGAGGGTGCTAGTGTGGTGCAATTGGTATCATGATTGCCACTGCAGCCTTTAATTGTGCCATGATCTGTTTAATCCTATGAAACTGGGAAAATCACTATGAGTACATTGAAACCTCAAATAAAGCAAAGATAAAATAATAAATCTCACACTAACTTACCTTTAAACATAAAATCCTTGAAATGATCTGGTAAGATCTGTATGCCTCTCGGGCCTGTAAGACGAGCCGGGTTCAATATGAACCGTGGATTCTTTATCACCCTCTTAGTTTTGGTGGATGATGGGTCCACCCGTCTCTTATCTTCTTCTGTAAAATACAACAATTAATTTTCTTGAACATATAGCCAACAAATGGATGGATTTCTATAAAGGTATTATGGATAAGATATTTAAATAATGTAAGTGGAGGAGTATAAGTATCTGTAAACCTAGAATCCATTGGTACAACAGTAGATGCACTTTCTCTAATGAAAATGAATCATTCCATTCATCATAATTTTTCTGGAGCCATGTCAATGCCGGATAGACCCAACTCCTTGTACATTTGATAGGCTGTGTAGCAACTTTACTACAGCTTATGCCTGTACTTAATCTCTTAACCTGCTTTTCTTTAGGTTATGGAGCCGGCAAAATATTAGGGCATCAAAGAGGATACGACACACAAACGCATTATTTTAAAGTAGATTTATGTGGAATCTTTAACATAAATCACAGAAAATTAGGAATTTTGTACCTGCTTCGTCATCTTTGGGTTCATTTTCGTCACTGTTGTCGGGAGAACCGGATCGAGAACGAGGTCTTTCGTCAAACTCATCACCTTCAATCACTCTCTCCAACTCTTGTGCCTCGCCCGCCTCATTTTCTAAGAATATGTCTTCGAGGAGAGACATTTATTTGTACTATGAATATCAACTAGAACACAAAAACCAATCAAACAAACAACATAATTTTGTAAAACCACTTTGACGTTTAATTAAGCGGGAAATGGGTTTGTTTTGTTTTTCTTTTTATTACGTTTATAATCATTGCCAAGACTACGACGTTTTTCCAAGCTTTTGATATTTATTTTGTAATATAAATAAGCAGTGCATGTTTTTTTATATAATACTTTCAAATTAAACAGCTTGTTTATAATAAATGTATGACAAAATGTTTGGATTTCGGTTATATATAATTTCGGAATAATGTAAAAGTTTTTGAACGAAAATTTTTACCTGTGGAACGCCCTAAAATAATGCGGCGCTTCCGTTTGTCGATTACATACGGTAAATTGATGTTTTACGGTTATTTTTGTTATTACCTTCTCATTGTCAATACATATTATTTTTAACAGAATTTCGCATTTTGTGCCTAATAGCTGTATTACTGCAACTATTGTGACGATATTCATAAAAAAATCTCATTATCACCACATAAGCAGCATTACATAAAGCACAATGAATTGTTTTAAAATGTTGTTTTTAATTTCTCGGGAAAAACTCATGGCCCTTAAAATTGATATGGTATACATCTCCAGTTTTAATAAGACAGCATACGTGAAAGATGGTCGATAGATGATTTCAGCACAAGCAGGAAACAGAACGTTCAATAGTTTTCTAATCATGAGGGTGATAATGGTATACATAGACCTACGCTTTATTTGTATTATGTAGCACTGACGCAATAAGGTCTACGCTAATCTTTTTTAGAAATTACAACAAATAAAGTAGTTTGATCTAACATGCTATGTGTAAGCATTGTCTGTTTACTGTTTATGCTGCTAGCGCTACTAGTGGTAAATCTTGGCAGTATTTTTAGAAGGTTATATTCTCTTCTGACCATTCCCATTCAGAAATAGGAGGTAGTTTGTCGACGATGAATGCTAGCTAGAGCAAGAGAGAGTGAAGTTTGAACATTTATACAGAAATAGAAATTACTTTGTCGACCTATACAGAGCAGCACCCCAAATAAAAAAAAAAACAAAATTCAAAATTCATTCAATTATTCATCATTTTTTCATTCATTTTTTCTAATTGTGTAACATAGTCATAATCTGTATCATTTTGAAGGATATTGTTAGTCTATTGCTTCATATGTTGTGTCTGCTAAACAACGCAATGAATGTTGTTGAACTGTCAAAATGAAACCCATTGCTTGTGATAGTACGTTACGCAATTACCCCTGCAGATTTAAAATATAAAATGCAAGGACGAGCGAAGCGGGAAGCTTTTGTTTATACGTATATACGGTATATAGCATAATGTAGAGGGCCTCCAACTACAAATTGCCTTTTACTTGCTGAACATGTTTGAGATTTGAATAAAACATTTTGGCGGACTACGGGCCCCACTTACTCCGCCAGTCTTTCTCAACCATGTTCATCATGTTAAGATTGCTTTTTGCGAGAAAGACCAGTTAAACAACAGAATATCATTAACTGGTACTTTTTTAGAAACCTAGACCTTTAACAATATTAGTGATGAGTTAGTTTTTCTATTTTTACGTTACTCAATGGGAAAGGTATCTGTCACGAGCTAGTAGTTCCCAAAACAAGCTAATAATACGAGGTGAAAGGTGGTTTTATTTTATTTTTACGAAAACGTTGTTGTGTTCCAAAATGCTCTGAAATTGGAGTCCACCATTTTCCAAAAGACCCTAAAATTAGAAGATTGAAGCTAGTCATTGTGAAAAATTGTAATTAAATAGAGTTCAATGATAAGTTGGAAACTTTGAAGAAAGTGATTACAAGCAAAAATTAAGGTTTAATACTGACACTTTCCATGTCGACTAATATTGATTTAAAATATTAAAACCACCGAAAGAATGAAATACTGAAAAAACCAAACTCGTGAATGAACACGAAATGAAATGAGCGAACAAAACCTCAAAGTTTGTTTAAGCCTAGATACCTAGGTATGGTCACGCCATCTACAAAGAGCTCTAACCGGCCTTCCCCACTGAAGAACTGTGTCTTTTTTACTTTTAATAGCCGGTCCACAGCACGGCGCACAGGTATTTGGGCAGATTTTATCTTTAGTTAACAAACATTAACTTGACTTTCACACGTTTTACATGTGTAAGCTTTGGTGTGTGCAAACATGTTGAGTTGGCATGTGTGTAGATCGTCTGTTACAGCTTACTTTTACCGGTACACATTACCGGTTTTTATTTCATATTACATTGTTCTAAAATGAACAAAATAACAATAAGAATATGATTATTTGTATTATTTGAAATAAATTATACAAAATTTGGCCCTTCACATTAAAACTGGCCATTGTTTAAACGGTTCCGAAATTTTACATCCATGTCCCATCCCTCGAAAGTCACGTGACCAGCTTGCGTTTGAGCGCACTAACAGGTATGGAAATTAGTAAATTTTATTAGAAATTTAGTTATATTTTGGATATTATTGTAGAAATAAGGTAAATATTAACGTTGCGCTAAAATTGAGTGATCTTGTGCGTGCAAACGAGGTGTTATATTGTGCTGTGCACGGTTATTTCGTCAACAAAGACTGTCATTTTGATACCAAGAAAGGTGCTTCAAGAATGGCGTCCCCCACATGTGCCGCTGGCCTATTGAGTTTCGTCTTGGCGGTGCTTGAATCTGATGACGTGAGCTGTTGAAATGGCGTGAAAAACCAACTGCCTCAGGTTTCCGTCGATGTTCCGGTAGAATTATGTCGAAAATTTCGTAGTTCGTTCGGTGCCCTTGCGCTGCCAGTCTCAATGATTCATTGTTCCGATTTTTGCGAAAAATTACATAAAAATTCGCCACAAATCATTGTTTTAGACATCATGGAAGCTAAATTGTGTGTTTCAATTAGTATTTTTGTGCGTTTTGTATGGTAAATTAGTGAATTTTCCGCGATCCGCCCTTTGTTTTGTTTACCATTTTACCGCTTACTTACACGACAGCCGGGGTATGCTAGCTTTCTTACTATCTTTGGTAGCATTGTTTTCTTTGTAGGCGTTTGGTGTAATGAATTCTACTAGTTGTTATGTATCAAGTCGTTATCGTGTCGTGATCAGTGATGCCGGTAGTTTGATTTCTCACACCTACAACATTATCGAGACGGGCCGTTTATTACGTGTTTGTTGGGGAATCCGGTCGCTAAACAGTGCATTTATCATTGTACTACCTAAACTACACAGTATATTAGACAATCCTGTTGTTGAATGAGTTCACCTATATTTATGTGATCAATTCATGTTCAGTGATTTTCTTTATTTTACATTGAAGTTAAGGTCGATGTTATAATATCATTTACCTGTTTATTCTAAGCTTTATGTAATCTATATATTTTATTTTGTTTGTCTCATCTTTACAAAAAAATCATTGCAGTCAAGTTCATTGACCTCCAAATGCTTTGTAGTAACAAGATGTTTTAGCTAAATCTCTTGTCCGTGACTTGTAATATTTATGAAAATGAATTTTTATATCATGCATAATTGATTAACATTTCATGCTAGTTAATTTCATATGACTTTTTTCTTAAAAAAATATCAAGTTGAACTCCTTCCTACTATGTTAACTCATAAATGGAACATTACATTTTTTTTTTCAGTTCAAGCTCAGATTTATTATAATGATCTATTTCTTACCTAAGGATTCTTTAAAAATGATATATAACAACAAAACACAAGTTACCCTAGGGTTATAAAGTACACAAACACATAGCCACAGGGATAGAGCTACATATTAGGCCTTAACGGTTTATAATAATTGCAGTTTGTTGGTCTTAGTGGGTGCAAGCGGATTGGAATTTCTCAGTAGCAGCCCGGAGTCTAGATTCGTGCCTGTGATGGCTATAGGCTCGCCCCCTATTACATGGGATTTTAACATAACTGGTGAAATGTGGGTGTACTATAAGTACACTTTTGCTGAACCCATCGAGAAATACAAACATGATGTTACCTCTTTGGAGAAATTCTTATTATGCAAGTAATGTTATGCATTACAGTCTGCTTACCTTTGACCTAGCTATTAAGTCAATTGAAAGTGAACTGAATTAACAAATAACTGTCCAAATTAAACACTTGAGTACACATTGTAAACAAACATAACTTTAGTATTGTCAGTTTGCTATCAAATGCCATTTATTAGTATAGTTTCCATTAGGTGTACTGTCCCACTGCTGGGCAAAGGCCAGTCTCAGTATAACACATGTATTAAAAAATATCACATAATAGTTTGTTTACATTCTTCCATAGATGAATAGAAAGTTTCATAGACAAACGGTACATCATTTCTTAACAAGAACTCCTTGACTAAATTGGCTAACAGTCTCGGCAATGTATGTAAGGCATCACATTGAATCTGCATTGGCCTGCATCGCTGCATGAATTACGTCCATCAATCTATTAGCAACCACTTTGTGTGACGTCTTGACCGTTAACTCGGTAACCAGTATGAATTACTGCAAGGCAGTTGGGCAAAGTCTATTTGCTGGGGGCAGTTTATTGAATTAATTTGCATCAGATGGCAGATGTTTTGTGCAGATTGCTGGTGATCATTGGTCTTATCCCAATTCATTCAGGTTCAGTGCATTATGTCTTTTTCCATTCTGTATTAGTCGTCATATCCAGATTTCGAGCCATATCATCTTATACACAATCCATCCATCGTTTCTTTGTACTTCCCCTACTTTTAGAGCCATCCAAATTGTTACTTGAAGCTTACCTCACAACATTTTCCTCTTTCCTGAGTTTGGAAATGTATTGAAAGTTTATTTTCCACAGCTGGATTTCTGAGGCGAAAACTTATTTCTTGTTGTCCTATTAACTTGACTAAGGAGGAATTATTAATTAGGTTTGGCTTCTCACAGATAGGTTTCTCACTCATTTATCCATTATTATTCTTATTTTTTTTTTCTGTTATCACTTGTTTTTCCAAGCATACTCTTGTTTTCAACCTATTTTACATTGTTTAACGACTACGCGACAGGAAAGACAGTGTTATGTTTTACATGAAGTAGTCCAGGGTAGGAAGGCTTCATGTTTTGTCTCCACTTGTCTTAAGGAAATGGTGATTGAAGATTAATAAACCAGACACCAACCCATGATGACCATGCCGTTTTCCACACAACTTGTCAGTCACCGGTGCCACTGGACTTCCTCTCATGTACTCAAATGAACCATCTACTATCAGTATTGTAATCTAAGTACCATTCACTGAAGTGATGAAAGCCTTTATGAGTTTGTTGCTATGTAGCCAAAAAATAACAACAATTGATCAGGTATTCAAGCATCATTTATAGAAGAGACACATTGGCACTACTTCAAATTAATTAACAAACTGTTTTCATCCAAACTTGGCAACAAACCCTTATCTACTTCCTCCTTTGATATAAGTTCTGACATTTCATACATTTTGTTAGCTTTTTATCCCTGAATCATCATTTAATAGCCTATTTAATTTTGTTGGTTCATTGCTTAGCATCATCATTTTCCTGTCCTGATGTAGGGACAGGAAATCAGCTGCTTAACCTTTTCGTTCAGTTTTCGTTCGGCTTACAGCCTTAACGGATACAGAATACCAGTATTTTACACGAAGCGTTCGCCAATGTGCCCTCCACAACCCAGTTACTGGGGAACACAATAAATACCTCTTAGAAAGACTGGCTATCAGACATTTGGACTTCCATTCTCCTTTTCTTTGATAAATCTCTATCAGGCATCTTAGTATTCTACTGGTTTATTCGGGTTGTTCCCGTTCGTCCACACTGCGGACGACTGGGAAAGATGCGTTCTGTTCGTTCACAGTGTAGACGAACAGAACGCAACATTCCCAGTCGTTCGCACCTCGTTTCATGTCTAGTTTAAGAGTCAGTGTAAAGAAATTTTAAATTAAATAAATGATTTAACGGTTTAATTAATTTAAAAACAACATAACTATTCAGTTTTTTTTATTTAAAATCATCAAATGTTAAAATAATTAACAACAATTATTCTAGTTTTTATCACAGATCAACATAATTTACAATAATTAAAAGGCAATATTTTAACTAATATTGTTTTGGTATTATATAAATACCCAATGTGTAAAATTAAAATGTGAAACATTCTTATGCTATACATTTAGTATAAAATACGCAAAAAAGCTTTAGAATTACTAGGTATGTACTTTTAAAGTATTTGCCTTACTAAAGTAATAAAGCTAAGTACATAATAATTTAAAGTATGTTTATTATTTATGGAAATACTATCATCATATTTTCTTTATTAACTCTTAGACTAGACGTGATATGACGGGGTGTGGACGACTGGGAATAATGCGTTCTGTTCGTCCACAGTGTATACGAACAGAACGCAATATTCCCAGTCGTCCGCATTGTGCAATAAACTCAGCCTATCACAGTCCACTGCTGGACATAGGCCTCTCTCAGGATGCGCCCATCTAGTCTGTCCCAACCACTTTCTTAGTGCAAATAGAGCAGAAGAAATATGTTCGAAGAAACAGAAGCGTCCCACACTACGCTTGCCGATACGCGGTCTCCACTCCAGGGGGTCTACTCCGAAGTAGTATCGGCCGAATTTTCGGCCGTTTCCTGCTACGAAGTTACTGTTTGGTTCGGTCGGTCCCGATCCTACACTCTTTCGAATATTGACTACGGTCCCAACCCAACTGACCCGATCCGAACTTTTTTCGCATTTTTCAATAATATTCGGTTCGGTCATGTGTCGGTCCGATCCGAACATTCGCACTTTGCACTTCGGAGAAGACCCCCAGGACTCGTCTGCTCCACGAATAATCGGTCGGTCGGTTCTTCATTTGACTGGTTTATCATCATTATCTTCCTCTTGGGCGGGCATCTTCTTTGGCGGGAACTCTAAGAAATCTAATTACATTCAATGAAATTATAGCATAAGGACAAATTGTTCCCTCTACAATATTGCATCAACATTGTGCTAATTTCTCTTATCAAACGTGATAACAATTTGTAAACAAAACTTTTTTAAACTGGTCATACTTGTTTTCTCGAGAACAGATTGACAGCTTGACCCTTTACACTTTTAATAACATCACGCCTGTAATCCCCGAAAGGTTTGTCAGAGGTGTACCTATGTCCACCACACCCGTATTTCGCCAGCTATGTTTAATTCCAATGTAATAGGGGACGAGCCTCTTGCCATCAACCTGGCACAAATCCAGATTCAGGATTGCTACTGAGATATTCCTGATGGTAAAATTCATTAATACCCGCCCGATCTGGGAATCGAGCCCAGGACCTCATGCTCATTACTTATAGATTATTGTTATTATGCATCTTGTATTAATTCGTTGATGCAAACAACATGCTATGGCCTTCATCATATGAATGCAATTTAAACATTGTTTCCTAGGATTTGTAATAAAACCCTCGAGCTCTCGAATACTTTCCCGCGTATTTTTCTTAGAGTTAGCCATTTTGTGAATCGAAAATCCCGTCTTTCGAAAGATTTATATTCTTTCTCAACTCCTCTTGAAAGTTTTATTTGAGGTGACATCCCCTGTAATTAATTATCAAAACACTCAACCCATAAGGATTTATTATTTACCCGTATTTTCTACCTCATTATCACATATGGCGACGTTCATATAATTCCCACAATAATACACCAGCTGCCTTCGTTGCAATGAACGAACCCAGAACCTAAGCTAATGACACTAATAACAGGTCTGCAGAAAATGACAGGTTACCTACCAAGCAGTATTTATTGACAGCTGATGCTTATATGATGATTATATGCTGAACGACTTTGTGCCTTGTGCATGTTTTGATAGATAGAAAAGTAAGTGGTCTTTGGTCGATAATGAAGAGGTTAGGGGTATGCGGTTTTGCTGTGAGTCATAGATTCGTAGTGTTAGTGTTGTATGTTACGTGGTTTTGCCTTGGCGTGTCTTGGTCATGGTTAGAGTCTTGTGTTGTGAGTTTCTGGGGGAATCTGTTATCGTAATAGGATGTTGTCATAGATGACTTAATGCTGCAGTTCATGTAACATTACACTCGTAATCCCCGAGGGGTTAGTTTGAGGTGGCACCTACGTTTCGCCAGTTATGTGTATTCAATACAATACAACATTCATTGCGTTCCTTTATGTTGCCGTTTCAAACATCTATGAAGTTATGAACCAATGGATTAGAATTTCTTTTAAAGTTCTTCTATTAACAGGGAAAAAAAACCAGTAGTAGTGGGATGCCGGTTCCCATTGCCAAATATAACTCCTGTAGAAACTATAGGGAGTGGCATGGACACTGTAAGTACCCTACATTGTAATACAATCAAAGTCATTTATTCAAATTAGGCTGAGAATAAGCACTTCTCGAACGTTAAAATTACAAAAGACAGTCCCCCAAAACGCCCGCCCTCCACCACTAGGAAGCGAGCCTATTGCCAACCGAGGACAAATCTAGACTCCAGGCACCTTTGTCTGACCCTTCGGGGAATACAGCCGTTCGGAAACTGAAAACTGTTCCAGTGAACCGTACGTTACAAAATTTTGTTTTAGTGCGGTTAGTGGAAGTGCTCAGTCGCTGAGTGGAATACCTCGTGATGTCGTGTTAAGTCATTCATTTCGATGTTAGTTATTTCTAGGTGTTATCCTAAATCTCGTCCTACGGTTCTATTATCACTTCCTACAACTAATGCAAGGTGGCCAATGACACATTACATGGAAAAGATCATTTAAATATTCTATCTCTATTTGCATAGTATGTAAACTAAGATTACCTTGATCCCACGCTAGACAGTCATCTCTGTCTAGTGTACAATATTTTTAACGAGGCGTAAACGTAAACAAGTCTATGGTTCATGCGGATACGATTGATCTTCACCATTTAGATTTACTCTGCTGCTTACGATTTTATTTGTTTTCATACTTTTTTGATGGTGGCTCGTGGCTAAATATTAACAGCCGCACGGGTCGATCGAAGGTTAAGCTACGCTTGCCGAAGTCGGTCCGTGGATGGGTGACCATCCATTACATATCGAGACCCCTCCGAGCCTCGGAAAGCACGTTAAGCCCCTGATGGACAGACGGAACGGTAAAAATTTTGAAAGAGGGAAAGAGACAATTCATATTTCAACCAGCATAGCTATTCGCAAACAGGCTTCCGTGCCGTCTCGAACATCAATTACTGTTATCGAGGGAATTTGGATTTTGGCCTCGTTCCTACTGTACGCCCACCATGATTTTGCCTGGCCCATACATTTTAATTAGGAGCGGTAAGGATTCTGGGCGGGTAGTGTTTATTTGACAGTCCTGGGGAAAGGCCTCCCTCCACTCCTTCCATCTTTCCCAATCACTCGTGTCCTCCTTTCAGTTTTGACGAAACCTATCTAGCTCGTGTCTTTTAATTAATCCATCATCGAAGAAATATCGCCAACCTCAAAGTATTCATGTATTTGCTTTTAGGGAATAATATTGTCAAATACTTTTTGGATTATCAAAGTGTTGGTCAAGTTAGTCACCATGAACGATGGATAGACTGTGATATGTATGATATGGCTAGAAACGGGTACCGGTACCGAGATGACGTCTAATAGAGAAGTATGAAAGAAGAAGACATGTTGCTCCAACCCCAAATAAATTGGGATAACGGCAGGACAGTGATGGTGGTCGAGCTAATCAGAAAGTTCGTCGTCGTTAATCGTCTAGTTGGTTCAGTACTCCTTGCCTACCTCCTTATGACTAACGGTTCAATGCTATACACAAAGAATCATGGAATCCTTATAGGGTTCCCCCAAGGGTATTGTATAACCAATGAACGTAAGAATCTTTCTTAATTTTCCTCATTCCGACGACGTCCGTGGAGAGATTTGGTCGTTATCGCAGTGCTTGCGCAAACGAAATTGATATAATTATAATATTTTTTGCAATTGGTTTTGGTTGACTCGGATTGTTTTATGTGTGGTAATTCTGTGGAATTGTGTCTTTCATTCCTAGTGTTAAGTTTACTCAATATTGTGGCCGTGGAAGTCGTGAGTTCTGAACCTCGATTTGATCGGATTCTTCACATTGATTCCGGGGTCAGCTTATCAAACTTAGGACTTAATACTCTACTGGATACTTTTATTTGTTGAAATAATTTGCCTTGCGTATAATCGAAACCGAAATGATTATTTTGTGTTCCAGTTGACGATATAACCGAAAGCACTCGCACATTTTTCTTCTTAGTTTTAGTGTATGCAAACTAATGTTACCTATTCATTTTCTTATAATGCTTGTGAATATATGTCAGTTGAGACTGGTTATCTCTTAACTGCCAGGGCTTCCAGACCCGGAACAACTAATTGTAGGTCATACAAATATGTATTTGTTCCGTGCGGGAATCAAACCCGCGACACGCAGCGCAGCAGTCAATCGCATAACCACTGCGCCAACCGTGCCGTCAAATTTTATATCTTATATTTTGTTTATTTTTTCTACATTGTTGTCACAGAAAGGTCGGCACATGGACGCGCAACCTGTTACCATGGATTCAGTACACGATTCTGGACGCCCGCGACGCTGTGTTGAAATTTTTCTACGGTTTTTAGAACCATGTGCTGAATGTATGGTTACAGTTTGCGCGTCGATGTCCCTGCCACCCTCTATAGGAGGAACAAGAATAATGTATCCTGGATTTAGTAATATCTTGATTTAAAAGATTGTCCTTGGAGTTACTTGCCCGATCTTCTCCATAGAGTACGTTTTGGAATTGACAACTAGCTTCAACTTTCTGACCGATTCTTTGACAGTTCAAAAGTGCCTGTAAATGATTTTAGTTTGAAAATAGTTAACCCAACTATAATTAGGCAAACAAACTTCTACTTCGTGCCGATTTGACTCTATTCCGACCATAATGTAGCCACCTGGACAATTCTATCATTGGCTTTGTTTAAATCCTGGAAGGTGCAGCACCCTTATTGCGTAACACTATTAATCTCAATCTGAATCATTTTGAAGGAATTGCTAAATATTGCTTCATATGTTCGAAAAATGTTTCTACTCAACAACGTAAAACGCAATGAATGTTGTCGAACTGTCAAAAGAATTGCTACTGATAGTGTGTTATGCAATTACCCTTCAGGTTGTTGTGTCTGATGGGCAGGAAAGGCCCTTTAAAAACCGGACATGTTTCTGTCTAAATAGGGCCGCAAATAGGGACGGGTCTAAGGGTTATTATACCCTTAGACCCCGCAAATAGGGTCGCTATTTGCGGTTAAATTTGTATGTTTCCGTATTGTTATGTTCCTTGACTAATTTTTTATTTATTTTGTTCCAGCTGCTTGTAAATAGAGGCTGTAAATATAACGTATATAGTTTAAAGATGAGTTTGGGTGCGCGCGCCACCAAAGGTGGTGCGAAGGGAGGCGCTAAGGACGGCAAGCATGCACAGGACACCCGGAAGACCACAGACAAAACCCAGAGTAAGGAGAAGGTGAAACCACAGGTGAGCAACTTTGCAAATCAGTAGATAATAGGCAATAGAGCCGTAAAAGGGCTTTTTAATAATGCTTTAAAAGAACTCTTAGCGATAAGGCCGCCCATCGGGGCACCGTCTGTAAAATGTCTACATTCATATCTGTAATTTGTATGTTGCACTTATTAAAGAGTTTTATTCTATTCATCTTCGGCGAACCGCTACAACCATACCATGTCTGCCGCGAAGTAGCATTCCTTTTTAGGGTTACGTACTTAAAGGGTGCCAATGGGGGACCCTGTTACTAAGCCTCCGCTGTCCGTCTGTCCGTCTGTCTGTCAGCGGGCTGCATCTAATGAACCGTAGATAGTTGAAATTTTCACAATGTGTATTACCATTATGTGTATTGGCACTATAAAAATAAATAAAATAAATTTAAAAATGGGGGTCTCCATACAAGAAACTACTTTTTTTTTCGGCGTTTTTTGCCTTGTACCCTTCGTGTGCGACTCGCACTACCGGTTTTTTTTTCTGGCTTGTTTGGCATGGGTGCCCCAGTATTTTTTATGCCGTAGAGTGGCAAACATCAGGCGATCCACCTGATGGTAAGTGGCACTTATCAACATCTGCAAGGAATTTTGCAATATCCGAGTCACCGCAAATGCGTTGTCTGTTGAAGTCGATCCTTCAAAAAGTTGCAGATTACAGGCACATACGCAGAATACGTTGCTATTCCTGTGCACAGTATTTCAGCTGTGTCACTATGGTACCTCAGGAATTGCAGGTGTCTGTATAAGCGGCAGTAACCATCATCCCTCGTGGTGGTAAGGTATGGTGGTGGGGTTCAGCCCCTTGGCATGTTATTAGGAACGGGCCGGAGTAATCCATACCCCATATTCTCAAGTCAAACACATCTTTTCCCCATTGGGGTAAGCAGAAATAACATTACGCTACGTGCAATCCATCCATCCATTCTTACGTTCTTTTCACTTCGTTCATGTTCGTACCGGTCAATGTAGCTAAAACAAAAAGCATCAATCAATCAGCTTAGCTTAGCGCAATCCACTGCTGGACAAAGGCCTCTCCCAGGCTGCACCACAACACCATGAACTCCGCATTCCGTATCCAGTCTGCCCCAGCCACCTTTTAAGGTCGTCGGTTCATCTAGCTGGAGGGCGTCCCACACTAAAACCATAAACAATGCAAAACTCTTCAATCATTTACATATTATGAGCGCATTGATATCGCAAACAGATTAAGTTATAATCATAAGTCCCAACCACCTTTTTAAGATTTTTCGTCGGTCCATCTAGCTGGATTCCACGCTACAGACCATAAACAAAGCAAAACTCTTCAATCATTTACATATTATGAACGCATTGATATCGCGAATAGATAAAGTTATAATCATAGATACGACAATAACACCGGCCGACCTTCACGCGTGACCTCGGACGTGTCATTGACATTGTTCGGGTGACGTGCCGAATTTTACGATGGAGCTCCGCGTGGTTTTGTCTAGCTATAATTTTTGTTAGGTTCTAGCGAATCTGAGAAAAAAATATGTGGGGAAAGAGGCCTTTGCCAATGATTAGCACATTTAAAAAAAAACGAGATACTTATACAAACGTTTGATGTACATGAAAGAAAGTTACAGTCACGACCACTAATACGTAAACATTTAACAAAATTCAAAAGCGATTTTCTGGTGGTGATTCGTGCGCCAGGTGGGATTTCCTATCGGTAAAATGTCGATCTTCCATACAAAATTTCTTCTCCTATTTAACCAATTTAGGGGATGATTTTTCTAGAAAATCATGCTTCTAGACCCAGCAGTATATAGGCTGTGCGTTGTCTGTCAGTGAATTAAAGGTTGCAACTTTGATAAAAGACCTATCTTTATTTTTTTTACTAGCTTCTGCCGAGATTTCTTCCTCGTGAAATTTCTTGTACCTCCGACCCACTTCGTCGCATGGCATCACCTGCCTGCGCTATCACTTCGTTTTCGCTTAGCGTTCTTTCTGACTTTTTGCCCGGCTCCTAAGGGTCATAGCGTAATGTTAAATAGCATATAACCTTCCTCTACAATTCGGCTATCAAGTGCAAAAATATTTTTTCAATTCCGTCAGTCCAGATATCGAGGTCAAACATAAAAATAAACTCTTCACCTTTATTATTGGTATAGATTCCAAAATACTACCTATGTTTATCGCGAACCAATTGGTTTATCGCGATTTCATAAAAATGACAACAAAAAAGTATTTTGTATTGTTTTATTTTCTCTCAACACTTATACAAGGGCTTACACAATTATACAAGGTCTGCACGTTCATTTAGTAAAATAATCACATTTCTTTACAAAACGGAATAAGAAAGAAATAAATAAATAAAATAAGTAAATCGGCACATTCCATAACAGAACAATCTTCTTGCTGTTTGTTATTATTTCTGTAATTGCTTGGGCATTATTTGATTTGCGAAATAATTAGAACATGATACCGGTTGCTACTGGCCGGTGCCGGTAAAATAGGGGTGCGGCTAGGGCTGTCAAACACAGACAATATCTGACATAGAAAATTAAAAGTACCGGATGAAGAAAATAATTACATTCAGCTTTCATTATGATAAAAATAAATAAACCCTACCCTAGGAGCGTCGCCTAATACACAAAATCTATATCTATACTAATTATAAAGCTGAAGAGTTGGTTTGAACGCGCTAATCTCTAGAACTATGAGTTGGATTTGAAAAATTATTTTTGCATTTGATAGCGCAATTCTTGAGGTAGGTTATAGGCTATTTAATATCACGCTACGACCCTTAAGAGCCGAGCTAAAGAAAAAAAAGAAACTGATTGGCGAGCGAAAACGCTAGCGCGGGCGGGCTATGGCATGCGACGCGGTGAGCCGGTGGCGAAATTTCCGCAGCCACGGCAGAGAAGATAGTATAATGTGCGACAACCCTAGTTGTGGGAAGTGCGTGGGTGAGCTCTTGTATGCAACGTATTGATTTAACTACGTTGTTCTAACATTTAATAATAAAGATGCCGTGTTTATTAGGAATTTACATAGTAGACAATAAGATACAGTTTCACGTTTTATGCAGCAAATCGTAGCAATAAGGTTGATATTGCTATATTAACCTCACTGCCAAGATTTGACAGCGGTCTTGGAATAGCTAGGAATCCTCATCATCATCCACAAGCCGTCTTCACCCACTGCTGAGGACAGGCCTCTCTTTTCTTGCACGCTCCTGTGACAGCCTCATCCAGGTTCTAGTCGCTATGGTAACACTGACGTCTGCTCATATCGCTGCCTGACGAACAACGCTTTGTGTCCCAGTTCCTGGACGCCACTCGATCGCTGCCCTACTCCACTTGTCATTACTACGCCTTGCCAGATGCCCTGCCCAACTCCATTTGAGTTCCATAACTCGTTTTCAATTTCCTACTTTTGAATATTACTTTTTGAATTTTTTGCTGGAGACTAGGGGTGGGTGGCTTAGGGTGCGTTTCTACTTGGTCGATTCCTGCATATCTCCGCTCCGCTTTGCTCGTCTCCGCTTAACAGGAAACGCATCCTTATTCCTTGTGAAGCAAACTTTTCAATATTATGATTTTCCATTTAACTGTAGTATCATGTAATTGTAATATGTAATGTAACCTATATATTTGTTGACAGGCTACCACAGAGCAACTAAGGATGGCACACATGATCGATCGTAAAAGCGAAGACGCGTCTGACGTTCGAAGAATGGTGAGTTTGTCATACTATCATACTAATTAATAAAAATAAAAGAATGTTTTGTTTCGTACTAACTTCCTTCTCGATTTCGACCTGCATCGAAGTCAACTATACCTTAACACATATCCTATGGCACTCAGCATTAGTGCAGCTTTCTATCAATGAAAGATTTTTTGTAATTGGATCAGTACTTCCAGATACTCATATTGTAATAATTGAACTTTTTTTTTTCACTTTTCAAAATGGAGCTATACTGCCGCCATATTGATTTTTTTTTAAATATATAGACAGTGTCACTCGGGATGAGGTAAGGTTTCTAACGATACCCCAAACATCCAAATCTGTTCAGGCATTTAAAAGTTATGGTGGAATAAAGAAACTCACATACATACAAACATACATCAACCCTGAATACATTACACTCCTTTTTGGGCAGTCGTGTAAAAAGTCACTGACAGAAAGCTATATTATTACCGATTGCCATAAATGATAAATGATTTTACTTAGTAGGTTAGGTAGGTTTGTACAAACACTTTTACACGTCAATCATATTTTTAAAACTAGATGAGGTCGGCGTTTCCTATTCGACTACTCAGAAGTTACAGTCTCTTAAAATCCAGACATAACCTTGGTCAGATCATGTGAAGACCATGTAGATAGGTGTCTAAAGTGGTCTTTTGAGTGGACCTGTCCAGTCAGTGCACGCATTTGTCAGTAATCGTGCAGCTCAACTCAGAACTTAAGGAAAAGATATAACATAGGATATGATATAATATGTTACATGTTTTATGGTATAGTCAGTGGCGTGCATTGGTTTTCAGAATAGATAGGCAGGAATTTAATTTCGTCGTATTAACTTGAACAAGTAAAGACCAATGACAATGTGCGAATAGTGCGGGAGCCGAGTAGGCCGTCTGGCGAATGCCGACTGCCGAATTGTGGGGCACACACACTAAAATGTAATTGACAGGGTTATGGTGATTTATCGAGGTAGGCACTGCCTTTAGGCAATGCACGCCACTGGGTATAGTTGACTTCCACGCGGCGCGGACTGAAGTCGCGGGTAGAAGCTGGTTTAATAATCAGGGTGTAGGATTATGATCCTTGGCATTTTGACAACCCTGACGATAGTAAATATTCGTTATATGGCATGGAGCAACTACGACATGAATAATAAATAGAGTGAAGAAAATAACTCCCCGTTCCTCGATGGTGAAAATAGTACTTTTCGACGTCGATCAAAATGACCAAAAAAATATTTTTTATCATGTTCCCAAAAGTTAGTTCAAAATGTTATAAAAATAACCTGTTTTAACGTGATCTGAGACACCCTTATCCGTCACGTTGCAAGAGTTGCTTCACAGGTACCTTATAACAACTCGGGTGCCTCTTACGTCACCCTACAAAAGCACCCTATTAAGAAATAAACTTCGAATTATATAGGAGCATTGCGCATAGTCCTTCGTAGAAACGGTGCAAAAACAAACCTTTGTTCAAGGCTTGTTTTTCAACCGTTTGAACAGGAGAAGTTTCCGAACAAGTTTGCGCAACAAAATTCAGAGTTGCATTTATAGGTTTTCCTGTACAATATGCTGGAAATAACGCGTTCTTGGAATAAGGATAAAGAGCCTGATATTACGTAGTCTTTAGGTTTTTATGTTTTGTGGTGTGATATGATAGGTATAATTTTCTTCGGGAAAGTATGGTATTTATGGCTTATTACTACTAAACTAAGGGAGCAGTCGTGGCCAAGGGATAAAGACAGCTGCTTACGAGTTGTAGGTCCGAACACGGACAGGCCTTTGTGTAAATTAGTTCATCACCACTGCTCTCAAAACGGTGAAGGAAAACACTGTGAGGAAACCGGCATGTAATAGAACCAACAATTAGACGTGACCAACCCGCCCTGGCCCCGCGTGGAATACGGCCAACACCCTTTCACCGAGAGGAGGCCTGTGTCCCCGCACTGGGGCATTATTCGTTAATTATACTTACTACTACTAAACAAACTTGAATGTGGAAGGTGGTGGTGGTGGTGTGAAGAATTAGAGTAGAGGAAGACTAAAGAAACGATACGGACGGACTGTACGAAAGATGATATGGCTAGATATGGACAAATTCGAAAGAAAAAGACATGTTACGCCGGCCCTAAATAAACTGGGATAAGAGCAGGAGAGTGATGATGATGATGATATAGATCTCTATCAGTCGGTAGCTGAATTTGCTTGCTGCACCAGAACTACTGGAATGTAACCAGAACATAATCAGCACCCTAATTGCGTAACACACTATCAACATCAATCTGAATAATTTTGATGGATATGGATAATCCATTGTTTCATAGGTTCGAAAAATTTGTCTGCTCAACAACGTAACGTAAAAAATCCTTCAATAAAGTAAGACATGATTGTAATCAGTACTCCATACAAGAATATAGTAGTTTCACACACAATTATAGATTTGATATACGTTTTCCACGCGTAGCGGCGTGGGAAAGTGTACGTAACGGCGTCGTCAGTTGTCCACAGCTAACTGTTCGTAGGTAGAAGTAGTGCGGGTTGCGACAGTGCAGCGATTTCATTACGTCGAGTTAGCTGAGCCCTTAATCGGTATTCCGATATCTTTTAGATAGGGATAGATTTTGTGCATGCCTATGTATAGATAGAATAGTAGGTATAAATATAATCTGTAAGCTTTCTGTAAAAAAAAAAGATAAAACATCAAAAACACATAAAACATCGTGAGGAAACCGCATGTTCTAGAGCTAAAAATTCGAAGACATGTTACATCTACCTACCCGCAGTGGACCCGCGTGGAGTATTACAGACCATTCACTCACGATGAGGCATGTGCCCCATCAGTGGGATGGGAAAATTATAGGCTATGACAATACTATGTTAAGATAACTTTAATCAAAACACACGCAAAACGTTAAAAAGCAGTCATACCTATTTCTTTATACACCCATCAGATATTTATCTTACCCATTGAGAAGTCACATTGTGTGAGGTAACAGTCACCGGCAAATTACAAGTGGTCGCGTGTATTGCCGACTTCCGGTGCATTCAAACAAAGACAATAAATACAATGTACTCGTCAGCTGTTAGCGCAAGATGCAAGGATGTGGGTTACAATGTTTTTAGTAGGTAGGCTAACGAAATGACGAGAGGAATATCATCATCTGCATAACCGTTTAGATAATCAACTATTTATAGAAAGCTAACTGCCCCGTTGGTCTGGGGTCCTGGGGTCCAGGGTCGAGCAAAGTAGTATTGGCTTATTCCATTAGGAATTTCTTAGCAAGAGCCCGGAGTTTGGAAAGCACGTTAAGCAGTTGGTCCTGCGCCTATTCTCTCTCCGGTCGTGTCGGATTGCACGCCGCCGCCGTCCCTACAGACTATGAGAGCGATGGAAGAGAGAGTGCACCTGTGTCTGCGCACACACTTGTGCACTATAATATCTCCGGCGCCGAAGGCTAGCCTCCGTTGGTGACGATATACCTAGTGGCATTTCGTTAATAGGTTAGCTAACGAAATGCCATTAGGTATATCGTCATCTGCCCAACCGTTTTCCAACTATGTATAGGTAATATGTTCCAAAAGTGTCTGATGAAAATGTCAACAAATGGATCAGGAAACGTACCTGTGGAAGTTAATTTGTAGTACTACTTACAAATTGAGTGCCTTGATTCGATTATTTGAATACTTAAACTTGAAATTCTAATTTGAAATCAACTTCAAGATATTTTTCTTTTGATAATTTTATTGAGGTCAATTTTATAACCTCAATTTTCGTCGATGATTTTTCAATTACCATATTTCAATGTATAAAGAAACAATCATTGTTGAAAAAAAATGGTGCGACACATAGTTGAAACCTTCTAAATACAAATGAATGTGTTACATTTCCTTTTAGTGAGTGATTGCGTTAGGATTTAACCTGACCAGGGTTAGTTAACACTTTCATCAGATACTCTTGGAACAAACCATAGTGTACTGTACCAACTGTTTTTATTAGTTGATACCGTCATTAATTCATTATAATAACAATAATTGTCTGTGTCAGGTGCAAGAGCTGATGGAGATGACGTGCCGCACTGAGGAGGAGGTGTGCTCGGCGCTGCACGACTCTGACAACGACATGGTCGCCGCCTGCAACCTGCTGCTGGAAGAGAGTCAGCGGATACAGGTACCCAACACTATAACATACTGAGAAACATGGTCTCGACTCTAACACAGCAATCACACCAGCCACCAGTCACGTGCACCCTAATTGTGTAACACACTATCAATCACAATCTGAACGAACGGATATTGCTATCCTTCAAAATGATGTTCGAAAAGTTTGTCTACTCAACAACGTAAATAACGCAATTAATGTTGTTGAACTGTTAAAATTAAACCCATTGCTACTGTTAGTGCGTTACGTACCTTCCCTGCTGTTATGTGGTGCTAGTACAGACGCCAGCACATCAAGCTACTACAATCTGTCAAATTTCTTTAATAGATTTTCAACTTTATCACTGAAGCATGAAGGTTCAAGGTTGTTTGGGAAAATTTGACAGTTTCGGGTAGCTTGACCTGCTGGCGTCTGTACATCTGTCATCTGTTAATTTCTGATGGTTATTATATCAGTGAGCAGTGGTGGCCCAGTGGCATCAGGCCCCACTTACGAGTTGTAGGTCGTGAGTTCAACCCAAGCAGGCGCTTTACTTTGTGTAAATAATTTCATCACCACTGCTCTCAAAACGGTGAAAGAAAACATCGTGAGGTAACCGGCATGTCCTAGAACTAAAAATTTGAAGACACGTTAAATCTACCAACCCTCACTGGGCCCACGTGGTGGGTTATGGCCCATTCCCTCTCACCGAGAGGAGGCCTGTGTGCCAGCAGTGGGAACATTAAAGGCTGATTATGATTATATCTAAAAGTGGTTCCTGTTGGTAAACGTCTACGATACCTTTTAATTAAATTCTTGTTTCGTTTCCAGGGCGAGTGGCGAACCAGCGAGAAAAAGAAAAAGAAGCCACCAGCCCCCGCTGGCAATGGCGAGTTGGACCCGCCACGCGACCCGCGCAGTCGCTCCGGACCCAGACCACGTACGTAAACAATCATTTGCTGCTCATGCTTGTGTTTAAGGCTCCTTTAATCTCGGTAGTAAGTTCCCATTGAATAATTTCCGACCTCCATGCAGGTGAAACCGTGAGTTAAAGCTAGTACAAAATTATACTTCTCATGCTTATGTGACAAAATTTACGACAAAGGGAATCCATGGAATTTGGTTTTAGAGTATGGCCTGTGGTCACTACAAATTTGATCCATTCAAAAGATTTCTTGTTAAATGTGTGTCCATTTGCAAACATTTACTTAGATTACTCTTGTAATTTTAGTCTGATCAAAATACAAAATCTTATTCTAAACTTCTATTACTTTGTTATCATTTTCGCTACAAGTTATTTGTGTCCGTTTCCAGGTCGCGGGTCTGGCGAGAGGGGCGACCGCGGCGAGCGCGGAGAGCGCGGCGAGCGGGGCGAGCGCGGCGAGGGCGGCTGGCGCGGGCGCGGATCCACGCGCGGGCGCGGCGGGGCGCGCGGGGCCCGCGGGGCCGGCTCGCGCCGCCCGCGCCCCGAGCGCGACCTGTCCGCGTCCTGCTGGACCGACCATCCGCAGCCCGCCAGTACGTACCGCCCTGCTACTACTATGATCTCCAAGGAACTGTATGCGCTTCGGAAATACGAACCCGCCGAAATCTTCGACTATCTTCGGATATACGAACCCGCGATGATGAGATTTCATATACAGCTGTTACAACCGTGGAAGTATTTTATCTAACTGTCGGGAGTACTTAGCTACGTGTTGGTGAATTTGAAGTGAAACAAAATTGTATGTTGAACACTATTAACTCACTCTAAAACTGTTCCTAATGTTAAAATACCCGGCTAACGCGGTAGACGGTACACTGAATTTAATATGAGATTAAATTAGGTCAGCGCGACACGCCTATATTGCAGATTAAGGTGTTCGTTGAAAACATCAAACAATTGCTACACAAGACTACTACAAAGCGCGCCAGTACAAAACTTATAAGCACTGCCATATAGACAGTGCCGAATTAGCTCGAACAGCTCGTCACAGGAGTTACTCTGTGGCTCGCTGTTCGTGCTAATTCGGAAACACGAAGATAGCGAAGCGCATACTTTTTCTGGTTTACCTGTACCATATACTTAAATTTAATGACCTCTATTGTCAAGCTAAAACGCAAATGCTATATACTAGAAAGCCCTAACATTAGCATAATCAGCCTATAACGTTCACACTGCTGGGACACATCACACAGGCCTTTCTGTGAGAGGGAGTAAATAATTCCTAACATAATTTTGTTGCATTGCGCAGGCGGCAGTAACATCGTCGACACATTCCCCACAACAGAAGACTGGGATAACGAGGAGTGGTCCGGATCTCTATCAGACACCAAGGTGAATATAAACATAACAATACATATGGCAACACTGACACAAAACACAGCAATACTACACTAGCAATACTGATCATGAGGTCCTGGGTTTTTTCATCTGGAATTTCTCAGTAGCAGCCCGGTTGATGGCAATAGGCTCGCCTCCTTTTACATGGAACTTAAACATAACTGGCGAAATGTGGGTGTACTATAGGTACATCTCTGTCTAACCCTTCGGGGAATACAGGCGTGATGTTAAATATAATAACATAACATAAACACTGTCTGAAATATTATCTGTGAACATAACATTTTAAACTATTTTATAATAGAGGTAGCTTACCAATAGATAGACATGCATTTAAATAAAACGCTTTTGGAATGCACAACTAGCTTCATCTTTCCCTTGGCAATTCAAAACTGCCTCTAAATGGTTTCATTGAAATAAATGCTTTGAGTTCACATTAGTCCTGGGAAATATTAAACTATAGTGTGTCTGAGCACAGAATCAGAATTTATTTATTCATAAGAATGATATTTTTACATCATATGATATTGAATTGTTAACAATTTTATAATGTTTCGTACATTCTACCACAACATGAAATAGAAAGAAAAAGATGCACTGAACTTAAATTTAGTTTAGTTTGTGAACAAGGGAATCGGCGCCACTTTCTACTTCTTGCAACCGTTACTATTCACACTGTCACTTCATCTTTTACTATATCAGGCGGATCTCACACTACAACGTGCCAAGCAACCGGGCGCGGGAAATGGAGACAAATATGGCGCGGAAATGCGTTTTTATTGTATTTATCTGTAGAAAAGCGCGGGGAGGAGAGTCCCGCGCACCGCTGCTTGGTGCGTGCTAGTGTGAGATCCGACTCACTGCCTTATTGACTTGCGCTAAAGCAGCGATACTTTCTTCATCTTGTCTAAATGGACAAGTCGTACTTAATGTAAGCACCACACACTATGCAGCGACACACACACTAAATAGCACTATAATTTAATTTCATCACACTTTCACATTGATCCTGTGACAAAGCTTCCAAAATGCAATGGATATATGAGAGGCAATTTGGCAGAGGCTATCCAGCATGAGCAGTTGTCATACGGTTAAAAACAAATGCTGTATGAAACTGCCATGTGAGAGAGATACTAAGATACTTACTGTATAGTATTGGGAAATATTTTACAGTAAAGGATCTTGAGAGTGCTGCAAGGATCTTTTGAACGCCTGAATGACTTTGTGGGGGGGATTGTTGGTAAATAGAGAAATTGTATTGAAAATGACGCGCTGGGAGGCGCTCTGTTGGAATTCTCAATGCTCGGCTCTACACCGAGAGTTGAAGCTCCAGTACGAGATAAAATCCCGCCGCGATATTTTTACGTCCGTGCACGTGGGCTTATGGCCACGCGCCTAAAAATCCTTGTACAACTATACAGTATCATGGGCCACCCCTACTGTATGTACCCCCCTTGCTATAGTGTATAGTGTACGTAAGCTAGTTGTGCTGGTTCAGTGTTGTCACATAATTATAAAGGTTGATGTGTTGCAGGTGTTCACGCCCAGCGTCACCGCGCAGGCGTCGGCCGACGGCGACGTGCCGCAGAACTCTGCTGTGAGTATACATCACTTACTTGAAGGAGCTGAAGTTGGACTGGGCTGGCCACGTCTGCGTTATGCCCAATGAGCTATGGGCCAAAATACCACGTGGAGCCCTGACACAGCTAGAAGCCTCGCGGCAGAACGATCACCCTTGACTACTATTTTAAGATACATATTTAATTGCTTAAAAGATAAAGAGGAAGGAGAAAAGTCTTTGTCCAGCTGTGAAACCTAATAGGATCTACATTTTCCCACTGTGCTTCTTCTTGTCGAATTGCTGATACATTATAGCAGTTTTATCTCAAGACACTTTACACTTGGTACCTCGTGTAAAGTGCGAGCCGCTTGGTGAGATAATGTACTACATTACTGTAAAGATAAGCCAATAACACAAACGAAAACGTCTCAATTTGAAACTATCCTTACGAACCTAACGCAGTAGACAATTTTATATTGTGCTAACTCGTTATTTTTCTGTTATGCCTAAGAATACGGAAGCCAAAGTAAGTACAGCATATAAAGTTAACCCCAGTTTTTATACAGGATGGCAGGGACATCGACGTGCTACCTATTACCATGGATTTAGTGCATGATTCTGAACCTCCTCGAGTTGAAATTTTACGAAGGTTATTTATTAAAAAAAAAATGACTGTTTTCTATAAAGTTTTCTATGAAAATGCTGTTTTTTTTTTATAGCCGACCCAAGATTTCTATTCTAAAACGTCCTAAGAGTCATGTGCTGAATTAATGGTTACAGTTTGTGTGACGATGTAGTGCCATCCTGTATAATGTACAGTCAACAGCAAAAGTAGATGATCAAAATCAGAAATACAATACTAATGAACGGAGTTCGCGTCAGAACTGTGTGGCGTCGAAGTGGTTGAGTGTGGTATAATTTACAATCACATACTTTTGAATCACTTCGACGCCACACAGTTCTGACGCGAACTCCGTTCATTAGTATTGAATTTCTGATTTTGATCATCTACTTTTGCTGTTGACTGTACAGCAGGCGGATTTTCATGTTGCTATACGAGCTGATTTAGTCCGTCTGGAGGACACTTGAGCTTTAGAATTTTAGTTGAATAAAGTGTACATTAATTCTCCTTCAATGAATTCTTGACTAAGTGTGTGTATGTTTGTCACAGGAGTGGGACGGCGCGGACGCGAACGGTCCGCTGGAGTCGCACATCCCCACGTACACGTACCACAACTCCGCACACATACCTGCGCACGCGCACCGGGAGCTCAGGGACGTAAGTACCACCTTTAGCATTCATAACCATTCCGAAAGTTTCTTGTGTATATTACATTCATATTAAACTTGCATATCAAGATAAGTCGTAAAAACCTTGCGAAGCAGGGTTGGGTCGCTAGTATTCTTTAGTAATGAGTGTATATTTGTGTGCGCAGCAAATTAGCTCGGGCAGTCGGCAGTCGCCCGTCGCGGCGGCCGAGCCTCCGCCTGCAGCTGACACCTACCTCCACCAGGTGCACCACCAGGTACTCACGGGAACACTTCGCGTGCTGCACTAGCTCACAGCAGGCTCGTGTGCTGTGTGCCACTAGCACGCGGGACCGGCCCTTCACTACACACGATATCTCTTTGAATGTCGTTGAGTAAAGTCGAAGAGTAATTAGACGAGTAAATACAAGAATAGTGTACTTTTGGAGCGGTCTTGAAAATCTACACAAAAATATATTAATAAACCACTATCCTGGACGTATTTGTCAAAATAATAAATGTTACTTGAATAGTTTACCCCTTTTCAATTGATATAAATGTCATTTTTAATAACAAAATAAAATTGCAAGGCCAATAAACTAAAAATTTCAGTTATCTTCAAATAAATTATTAATACATAACACCTTTTTATTTCCAGCCAATGGGTATGTCGGGCAGTCTGACGGCTGCGCAGTCGCAGTACCTGTCGCAACTCACGCAGCAGTCGCAGAGGCATGACAACAGTGAGTATTCACGTTAAATCGATACATATTATAAATTAGAGTCACTTCTCGTATGTGCGACCGCTTATATCTTCTAAAATACACAATGGATGTTTTTTTGCTTTTCACCGTCAATAATCCGAAAGGTTTATTTGTATAATACATTCATATTAAATTCGTATTTTAATAGAGAAGTCTCAATGTTTTGTGAAGTCACAAAAACAATAACTCATTCAATTTCATATCTATCCACCTAAGTTGAAGAGTTCTAGTAAAAACAAAAGTGAATATCGCCGTCTATTTATTGATGTCTGCAAAATCATAGAACTGCACGATTGTTTAAAGAATAATTATATAAATGTTATATTTTCAATAGAAGCGTTGACTCTTGAGCTAGGCGGTACCTGTGTTACAGCAGTCAGTGTCACAATAAAGAATGGTTCTTTATTTATACGGTTTCGCTATGTTTTAGGTGGATCGATCTCGTGGTCGCAAGTGCGACTGCTGGTCCTGGGTTCGATTCACAGGTCGGGCAAAGTGTTATTGGTTTTTCAGTAACAGGTCGGAGTTAGTGAGTAGGGTGGCACCCCGCGGGGCGGCGAGGGGTGGGGGGGGGGGGGCTTCAGGACTATTATATAATAATTAGCTAACGTTGTGCTGAATGTTTCCAGGCGTGTACACGTCGAACTACGGCGTGTACAGCTCGTCAGACATCACGAGTCAGAGGAAACCGCAGCGCGCACGAGTGCCGCCGCCTTCCAAGGTCAGTTCATCACCGTCTGCCTAGCCTTTTGGTCAGCTGGATCCGTCGCTTGCTACATTTATATTGACCTAAAATTATACGAATACAAAGATAAGTAAAGAAATTGATATGTCGTTACAATCATAGTAATCTATCGAAGATTACATGTATGGCGTGATGTTGACGTGTACCTCATTGGCAGAGCTTTCTTTCCTCTCGATCACTTGACATTTTTTTAGAATGTTCATCATGTATTTCCCGAAGAATTAGGTAAGGGTGTAGAGTACACCTTCATTTCGCCAGTTACATTTAACTTCCATGTAATAGAGGGTGAGCCTATCGCCATCAATCCGCCACAAATCTAGACTTCAGACTGTTTCTAAGGAAGCAGATTCAGTCAGCTAGAATTGAAATGTTATTACAGCACAGTTATTTACACTAAAGTCGTCCTAGTCAGAGTTTAACTATGAAACTGTTAAACCAAATAAATACTAAAAATCACCTTTAGCAGCATTTATGCAGCTGCTTAAAGTTGCTACAACACATTTTTATGGCTAAGATCGTCTTAGAGAGATATAAATGATTAAGACACCGACAAAACTTAGAGCAGATGGGCATTACAATTATTTTAATTAAACCTATCTTTCCCACTGCATCCAGGTCTGGAACTAACTATTGCGGAATTAACTAAATATTATTACAGTTAATCATTCAATCAACTCAGCCTATCGCAGTCCACAGCTGGACATAGACCTCTCCCAGGACTGCACTACAACACCCTGTCCTCCGCCTTCCGCATCCAGTCAGTGTGTACGTGCCGGCGACTATACTGTCATGGATTTCTGCAAAGTAACGCCTGATTCCATAACATAATCTTTTTCTAAAGCTAAATGTGTACTCTGCAGATCCCGTCGTCAGCGGTGGAGATGCCAGGCGGTGCGGAGGGCGCGGCCATGTTCCTGGACGTGCAGTTTGGAGCCCTAGAGCCCGACGCGCTCCGGGATAACAACACGCCCAAGCCGGTATGTCTATAGAGCACTTTGTTCTAGGGTACCATGGATTTTATGTGGTAGAACCGAAATATGACAAAAACAAAAAAAAAAAAATGCATAAAAGCAATGATGAAAAGTTGTGTGGAAATCGGTTGTCATGGTATGGACATGTGATGCGGAGGAATGAGGAAAATGACGTGAGGAAAGTTTTGAGTATGAATGTCCCAAGGCTATAAGAGTTGGGGAAGACCAAAGAAACGATAGATAGACTGTGTGAGTGATGATATGGTTAGAAAAGGGGTGACGACTAGTAGAAAAAAGACATGTTGCGTCGACCTCAAATAAATTGGGCAGGAGAATGATGATGATGGGAACCGAAATATATGCCACATTGTCGCAGAAGTTCTAATACTCTTAAAACTAGTGGTTTTGTTTTTCGCAAGTCACGATAGAGTGTCGAAAAACGCATTGTTTGGCCAATCATAATAATATAATCATAGTGATTTAAAAATAAAATCGGTACGTATGTTAGTATTCTCCAAATGCTCCAATAGCTAAAGCTCGTAAACGAAATCGTTGTGAGTTGACCAGTTTTTGACATCTTCCTTTTCCAAGCAGGGCCGCCATTACATTCACGGAAGATGTTTGTTGAGCCATACTCAGTGTTTTGGAAAGCATGTTAAGCTGCTGTCATTCATAGATATTTGATAGTCGTTACGTATAGTTAGAAGCCCAAGAGTCTGTCAACCAGTCCTATCAAGAGGTATCGTGTTATCCAGTAACTGGGTTGTGGAGGCCAAATAGCCAGTCGCACCATCTAAAATACTGGTATTCAGCTGCATCCGGTTAGACTAGAAACTGACACGAAAACAGTTGCAAAAAGACTACCTAGCCTTTTTGCAACTACATATGTTGGGTCAGCTAAAAAACAATGAATCTGCCCAGATTAATATGTTTCCACGGCGTTCTTACGTTGGTATTGTCCCGCCGCCCACAGCAGCAGCCGGCCGCGGCGGAGCCCGTGCCGGTGCCGGCGGCGGCCCTGGAGCCTGCCGTGGACACGCCCACGACCACGCAGGCCTATCCTACACCCAACAGTATGGTACGTAGCGCCACCTGCCACATCTATGTATCCATATGCCTTGTACAGAGTGCTAGAGAGTCTTGACTGAAGAATTTATCCATAGCTACATAAGCATAAAACCCACAGCTTTAATCCTGAAAAAAATTCACAGCTGAAATTTGGGAAAAGGGGCATTGGTTGATTGATAGAGAATGTTTAACCTTTGTATCTTTATAGTGCACAAAGTTTGATAAATTCTCCCTCTTTTTCTACACAGTGAACCTTAGGCTTAGCAGCTCTTTTTCGTAGAAGAATTACTATAATTATCTGTCAAAATAATTTTAATGATCAATGATTTTATTTCTGTAAGGGCTAATTTTTCAATCGACAGATAATTTTATTCGCAGAATAAAATTGACGTCTGACAGATTTTACATCAAAAATTCAAAATTATTCCTCTGATAAAGTTATCTAGCGTTGGAAAAATCAGCCCTAAGTAGATTTGTTCAAATGCTACACGTCAGTCATATTTTAAACACTAGATGAGGCGTTTCCTATCTGACTACTCTGAGAAGAAAGGCCGAAACAAACTCAGAGGTCACAGTCTCTTTTAAAGCCATATATATGAATATATTATGATAATCTTGTGAAGACCATTTAGATTGATGTATATTGTGGAAAATACCATACAGATTTGAGTGGACCAGTCCAGTCAGTGCAAGCATTTGTCTGTAATCGTGTAGCTCAACTCGGAAGTTGAGGAGCTCAACATATATTTGGTCACAATAATTTTAAGATTCTAGTCTAACGAGTATTTACTATTCCTGCTGCATTGTGGGTATCATAAATTATATAATATTATACAAGGTAAAACAACATCGTAATAAAATGTATATGTTTTGTCCCTCAGCTTAGCGAAAGCTTATCAGTAGTGGAGCCGACGCCAGTGCCAAACGTGCCAGCTCCCACCGCGGAACCCACAGTCACAAACACAACCTGTGAGTATATAACACTTTATTTATGTTTAAACAAACGGATGATCCGATCCAACCTGTCCCTTCCTGCCCTCCTAGCGACGCCCTAAGCCGAGGTTCGTACCACACGGGGGGTGACCTTAGCGAGTAATCGCTTAGTTTATAAGTTTATTGCATTGCATTTATTAAGGCATCCAGAGGATAGGCAGGGTAAACAACCGATAACCTCCGAAGACGGCCCGCGAGATGCAATACACAAAAAAAAAAATACAAATTAGATCGTAGGAAGTAACTAATAAGGTTAAGTGCCGGCAAATTAATACTATCATTTTTATTCTTTTTTATTCCTATCTAAAAAAATAATTGTTTTATTGTATTTTATAAATGTAATTTTTAATGTTTTAATATTTAATCTTTTAAAGCATATAAATCTCTTATTAGCATGTTACTGATGTTGTTTCTTTTTATAATATATTTATGGTTACTGACGATGTAAATAGCGCGATCTCTAAAGTAGTCCACTGGTTCAATGTTAATAATTTACTTTTAAACGAGAAAAAAACTAAATGCATTAAGTTTACGCTACCTCACGTTAGGCAGGTGAAAACGAATGTGTTGATAAAGGGCGAAGAATTGAATCCTGAAGACAGCACAGTATTCTTGGGCATAACTTTGGATGCTAAGCTTCAGTGGGGTCCACATATAGATAAATTGTCAAAAAAGCTAAGTTCCGCAGCATACGCTGTTAGAAAAATTCGTAATTTAACTGATATAGAGACAGCCCGCTTAGTGTACTTTAGCTATTTTCATAGTGTAATGTCGTACGGTATTCTATTGTGGGGAAATGCCGCCGATATTCAGACTATCTTTGTTTTGCAGAAGCGAGCTGTTCGATCAATTTATAAATTAAGTCCGAGACACTCGCTCAGAGACAAATTTAAAGAGATTAATGTTATGACTGTGCCTTCTCAATATATTTATGAAAATCTTTTATATGCCCATAGAAACATAAAATTGTTTAAAAAATACAGTGATATCCATGATATAAATACTAGGAACAAACACAAATTTGTTGTACCTATAACAAGGCTCAAGAAAATAGGTGGCTCGTTCAGATGCCAATGTATACGCTTTTACAATAAAGTTCCAAGCCCCGTTCAAGATCTAAGCCTTAATAAATTCAAATCATTCATTAAACGTAAGTTGTGCCAGAAAGCCTTTTATACCGTTAAGGATTATATCGAGGACAAAAAGGCTTGGGATTGAGATGCTTCCAATTTTTTACCTATGTAGTGTTCTTATTTTTCTGTTTTGTTGTTGTTTTTCTTTTTTATATACACTTTGACATCAATGAATTCTATATATAAGTACTGTGACATTTGCTTACTTTGTAAAGTATTCTATTATTTTAATTATTGTGAATGTGAATACTATGTGGGTCACTTTATTTTTATTATATTTTATTTTTCTCTCTGTTCTCTTAGTTTTGTCATGGTCTGGCAGTTTGAGTAATTAATGCGGCCTACCCAAATGTCCTTTCTTTGGTATTGTTCGTCGAATCGTCGAGCTCCTTAAGTTTTGAGTTGAGCTGCACTGATTTCTGACAAATGCGTGCACTGACTGGACAGGTCCTCTCAATCTGTGTGGTTCTTTCCTCAAAAGACCATCTCAGACATCGACCTGCATGGTCTTCATATGATCTGACCAAGATTATGTCTGGACTTTAAAAGAGACTGTGACCTCTGAGTTTGTTTCGGCCTTTCTTCTCAGAGTAGTCAGATAGGAAACGCCGACCTCATCTAGTTTTAAAATATGATTGACGTGTAAAAGTGTTTGTACAAACCTACTTACAAAATAAAATCATTTATCATTTATCATTATAATTTAATTATGTATTCAGAGCATGTGTACTCGATAATGTGTAAGCTGTGGTTACCTGTAATTTAGTGTGCATTACAGGATAATTTTTATTTTATTTTTTATTTTTATTCAAGAGGAACAGCATACAGCTACGACATATAGTATAAAAAAATAAAAGAAATACACATAATATTTTAACAATATCGTAGCCCACATGCTTAGATAAGCATGATAGTTAAGTAAGTTTAGTTTTTTGTGTAAAGGTACAGATGTACCTTTACACATCAATCAAGAGAGCTCCTTGAGTGTAAGACATTTTAATTTACTGGGAGAACATGCAAAAATGTCAATATGTTCAAAAGTCATATTGTAGGCATCTATCATTCTGCGAACAGGTGAGCGCAAACCAGTGTTAGAATGGCAGGTACGCATGGAAAATAGTCTACCAGCGCGCACCCTTCGCTTGTACACTGTTCTGGGGACAACATAGCATAACATGTTAGTTAACTCAATGCAGTCAAATCTATTTCGTAACGATGTTATAAAGATTCATGGACTTCAAGTATTTGCGTCTACTTTCAAGTGTTGTGAGTTTGTACTTTAAGTAAATCCTGATATGGTAAATAATATCCAAAGCACCTAAAATGCATAGCACGTAGGAATTTCTGTTGAACACTCTATCGCCTCGATGTACTTATTATAGTATGGACTCCAGACGGACACGGCATACTCCAGCTGCGAGCGAACGAGAGACTTATATCCTACTAATATTATAAATGCGAAAGTTTGTATGTATGGATGTATGGATGTTTGTTACTCTTTCACGCCAAAAGTACTGAACGGATTTGGATGAAATTTGGCACACAGATAGTTTATAACCAGGAATAACACATAGGATACTTTTTATCCCGATATTCCCACGGGATCGAAACTTATGCGGATGAAACCGCGGGGCGCAGCTAGTAGGCAAATATATGAAGAAGGCTTCTTAAAATCTAATGTCGAGCGCATAACAAATCCATAAAGTTGATACGCTTTATTAACTATTTTGCTAATATGCAAGTCTAGGCAAAGCTTGGAGTCTAGGATAATGCCGAGATCGCGGACAAAGTCAACTTTTGTTAGGGGAGCATCGCACAGAGTATAGGCATGTGTTACGATGTTTTTATTTTTGGTGAAATTAAGAAAATTACATTTAGGTAAACTAATCTGCAGCTTATTTCTACGACAGTAGTCAGACAGTCTATTCAAGTCTTGTTGTAACATTAGGCAGTCATTTACGTCGCGTATTGTTCTGTATACCTTAAGATCGTCGGCGTATAATAGGAATTTGGTGTTAAGAAAACACTGGCTGATGTCGTTAATATACAAAACAAAGAAAGGGGACCAAGAATAGAACCTTGTGGTACACCAGAGGTGACCTGCGCGATGCAAGAAGAATGACCATTAACTACAACTCTCTGACTACGGTTAGTGATGTAGGAAGCAAACCACCTTAGTAAATTTCCACGGATTCCATTAAACGCTAATTTATTGAGTAATATTACGTGATCTACCTTGTCGAAAGCCTTGCAGAAGTCTGTGTAGACTGCCTCCACCTGAACACGACTGTCAATATTATCAAATAAAAAGCTTGTGAATAGCAAGAGATTAGTGACTGTGGACCGCCGCTTAACAAAACCGTGCTGTTCTTGAACAATAATATTATGCAGAATGGGATATATGGCATTATGCACTAACCTCTCAAAGAGCTTCGACAAGGCAGACAACACAGAAATAGGACGATAGTGTTCCACATTGCGTCTCGATCCGCCTTTGTGAATAGGCACAATGAAAGCATCTTTCCACGGTTTGGGCACCACACCTTCCGACATGCATTTAGTGTAGATAATAAAAAGAGGCTTGCAGATAGAAACAGCGGCATTTTTTTAAGAAATACGGAGAAAGTCCGTCAGGTCCAGGTCCTTTCGATGCATCTAGGGATTTTAGCTCTTTCAGTACTTTATCTTCACTAAAATAAATATCGCTGATTAAAGTATCGTGCAGCGCATTGTCAAGCGGGGGCGTCCAATGTCGCAATGATGGTGAAACAGGTTCGAAAACGGAGTTGAAGAAATCAGAAAACATATTACAGGCAGAAACAGGATCATTAGATTCAGAGTTTTTATATTGAAGCTTAGCTGGTATACCAGGTTTCTCCTTCCGATTCGAAATGTATGTCCAGAAATGCTTAATATTTTTGTGTAGACTATCTTCCACCGACCTGATGTATGAATTGAAACATTTCAGACACGTGTCTTTAAATTGTCCTCTGTAGCTAGCAAATGTGTTGTAGTCCGAAACGTTTTGGAACTTCCTCCACTTAACCCACGCCTTGTGTTTCTTTTTCGAAATGTTGATAAGAGTCCTTGAGAACCAGACAGGGTAACTAACTGATCTGGCACGAGCCAAGGGAGTATCCTGTTTGATAATCTTATTTAGCTCATCGTAAAAAGTAGTCGGTGCGTCTTCGGAGTTTTTAGAGCTAAGCAGATCTGTCCAATTAGTTTGTTGTATGTTACAGTTAATGTTGTCAAAATTAGCTTTATGAAAATTATACTTGTGTAGGGGAATCTTTATCAAAGGGGCAATTTTAATATCTAAGCAGGTCTCGCAGGTTAAAGCAGGGTGGTAAATGTCGATAGGTAGTAGCGTAGTTGTGGAACGGGAAACGATACAGGCGTTCTTAGATATAACTAAGTCAAGTATTTTACCTTTGTCATTAACTACATTATTAAGTTGAGAAGCACCAAGAAGTGAAATGAGATTGTGTAAGTTACCGCAAGTCGCAGATGCCACAGAGTTGAGGGTCGCAACTCCAGGAATATCCGCGACACTGACAGGAGATGCTAGCCAATTGGCTTCTGGAAGGTTATAGTCACCCATAATATAGAAGCTGTCAATAGTAGGATGACTCAACACTTTTTGTAACGTTTCGAAGTGCATATTGTACACCAACGATGGACAGGCGGCATATAGGCGGTATATAGGCCGCACTTACAATATGCCGTTTTTTATTACAAGTGCTTTGCAATTCTACAATGAGGTGTTCGATATGGTTGTGTGAAAGGTCGCTACGCTGAGTAAGCGCGAGGTCTAGCTCAGATGGCTTGAGAGAGCTCAAAATGGCAACCAATACACCGCCACCATCCCGTTTATTTGTAGCAATACGATCCCGATCGCATCGAAATACTGTATAGCGCTGGTCTATGAACTCGCTGTCGTAAATTTCAGGTGTCAGCCAAGTTTCAGTTAGTATTATATTACTTTGTTCAGATAATGTATAATAATACAAGTTATATAATGGTTTAAGATAATTGTAATGTATCTCGTTGGTAATCCTTAAATAAAATAAATAAATAAATTTAATTTGTGAAAATCGATTGTTACATCAACTAAGTAACTGTGAAAATGCTTAAATAATTTAACATGAGATGGTTTATTAGGGGTATGTCATGAACATTTTTCGATTTATGGATTGGATCTGTTTGTGCTATAAATATAATATTAAGCTTTAAAATGGCTAGCAGTGTGATTCTCTAACCATCTCACTGTGAAAACTTAGGTGAAGTGAGCAGTCAGTCCAAGTAATGCTAGGGATTGACTCTATTGACAGTTCACTCTAAGCTCACTTTACCTAACTTTTCATGGTGAGATTTTTATAGAATCGATCGACTATTTTGTTAGTCATGTGACCCCTTCTTTACCAACTAAACTGTTGTTTTTAGATAATACAACGTCGCCCATGCGCATGTGACCGCCCGTAATATTCTGAATATTCATGAAAATATGTAGAAAATAAATTTCAAAAGGGGGGGGGGGGGTCTATCTATAACATTTTTCATGTTATTCAATTTTGTAGATTTGCTTTCTATTTTTTGACACATCTCCGAAGTTCATGGGTCGATTTGGATTCTGTTTATTATTTCCAAAAGCTTATGAGTTATTTTAACAGGTTAATTAACATTTTTACTAAAAATTATCGACTACGAAAAAAAAGACGGAATCGAAGTCATTTTTTCGGTAAAAAATTATTTAAAAAAAACTAGTGTAAGTCCATAAATTATTCTCTGACGACATTTTTTATCATTATTTGTAATCTACTACATAAATAAATACACAATTTTTCATAATTGAGTTTGTATATAAAGCATTATACATCTTTTTGAAAATGGAATACGCACTTATTATGCAGTTATGATTATTAAATAAAATTACGAAAACCGACGAGGCCGTATGAGCTTGATGCCTTTGCTTTTCCGACAAAAAAATATTAGTCTAGGAATTTGCCGCGTTTTTGTTTTCTTCAAATACATAAACGTTGAGTTTATTTTTTCGCAAATGGTACGAAAAGTAGAGTATTTTCCTCGGTGATAAAGCTGTCTTAATCTTGGGTGAACTTAAATCCCTCGCTACACTCAGGACTCGTCTTAAATCCCTCGCTTCTCTCGTGATATATTATCTTATCTATCTTATCGTAAATATTCGCACCTAATATTGTGCGTGGCTCGACACGCACTTGGGTTTTTTTGCTTTATCGTGTTTTAGGCCCGTATTAATAAACGTTACTCAGCCCAAGAGACCGCACTTGATATGAATATTGAGATCCTGAACGTATTAATAAACGCAATTGTTTATGTTCTCAAGTTGCGGATTAGGTTTACGTCATCAACTGAGTGATGGACTGATTAATAAACGAAACTCGACCCTTAAGTATACATCGGGCGCGGGTTATTGAGATGCTATATCGTGAGTGCAGACAGTCCGTGACTTGAGGTGCGATTAGCGTGGCGCGAAACATGGAGTTTGAAAATATTTTGAGTGAAATTAATTATTACGATGAAATAGATTACTATGACGATATTTTGTGGCCTTTGCGATTTCGTTTACCAAAAGTTTATATAAGGGATGCCTCAAATCCTTTTGAATTACCTACTGAAAATTTTAAAAGACGATTCAGATTTGTTCAAGAATCAGTGTTGTATATAGTAACATTAATCAAAAACTCATTCGTAAAATATAATAACAGAGGTCTTCCAATTTCCCCGGAAATAGCCGTCCTTTTAACTTTAAGGTTTTATGCAACAACATCATTTCAGGTTAGTATGTAATATTGTAATGTAATTAACTACCTACTTATTACGAACGAAAATCCATTATTTCATATGATAATGTACCTTACGTACTTAATTAATTTATATTTCAGCTTGTTTGTGGTGACCTAATACATTTATCACAACCTACAGCTTCAAATATCATAACCAGAGTATCAAAACTATTAGCCCTTTTGCACACAAAATACATCAAAATACCTCGAGGAGATAATTTCTAAAAAATACTTTTTCTCGGTTGGAGTAAAAATATGCTTCCTATTTTCCATTTTAAGCAATTTTATAAAATATGCGAGATGACGAGCAGGTAAACAAACAGATGTTTATGTTTGGCGTCCCTTTTTTTTGACACTGACGCTACATTGCGTTATGTTGTTATCTATGCTTACTGAGTTAAGTAAACAATTATATCGTATTGGGAAATAAATACACAACCTTTTTAACAATTTAACACTTTCTTGGGTAACAACCAACTATAAAACGTGTATTAGCGCTATTCATTAAAGATTTAATGAAATAAAAGTATTTCAATCAAAAGTTTTACATCTTTTGACTTAGCAATAACGAAATGCGACAAGTCTCATTCAAAACTTCGCTCAATGTGACGTCATCGTTCACGAGATCAAGTCCTCAAGTACAGATAGGTGAGGAGCTGATCTTGGTTACTGAGATAGTGTACTTATGTGTCTATTAATTAGCAACAATCTTGAGATGCTGATGACGTCATAATGGCGAATCAAATGATAACGCACTTGAGTACGGTGTTGAGGCATGTTTATTAATACGGGCCTTTAATAACGATACCCATGACGGCTGTAGAGTTTCGCCAGCTAATGTAATCGGAGCCTGTGTTGTTGTGTAGACCCCCCCGCAGCGTCCCTGGACGCGCAGCTGTCAGCCAGCATGAAGCAGCTGGCCGTGTCCGCCGGAGACGCCGCCCCGCCCGCCGCGCCCGCGCCGCACGCCGCTCCGCCGCACGCCGCACCGCAGCACCGCCCCAAGGTACTCACACTATGCATTGCTCACGCTTGCATTCAGCGGGCCCCACACCTAATCAACTAAGAACCCCGGTTAAAAATTGACATACTTGTCTCATTTATACCTTTTCAGTTGGAATTTCTTAATTTTTATGTCTTAAGAAAATATTTAAAAATGATGACGATTACACTGTAATAGAGGAAATAATAATAACTAAAACATTTTTTTCCAGACTGTCGGACAACAGAATGTATACGCACACCACGCAGTGTCGCATCACCCACCCGTATACGGAGCCAACGTTTATGCACCACAGGTATGTTCATACTAGAAAATATCAATAACTTATTAGTTTTACAAGCCAATATAACTACAACATTTACCCCCAAACACGGAATAAAATTAGTACGGGTATTTACTTCTATTAAAAAAAATATTTTTGAACACCAAAAATAACTTATATTTTAAAATCAAATAAATTGAGAATAAGAAACATTCCATCCAACTACCCTGAAAAGAAAGACCAAAAAAAAACCCCACATATTTGTTTGATCTTTATTCTTTAAAAGAGAATTCCCCCCACCTACAAGTAGTAACATCAACCAAAGTAGCCTGTTGGTTATGAAACATATTCTGCTGGGTAAATAGTGTGAAACCTACTTACTGCTGGGAGTTTGTTGCGCCACTTCTTCCCAACTAAATCACTAGGAAGTGGTGAAGGGCGGACGTTTTATGGAACTGTCTTGAATAATTTTAACGTTCAAAAAGTACTGTTTCTTAGCCTAATTTAAATAAATGATTTGAAAGATTAATATAATGAATGTCTTACAGGTGAACTCAACGAATGCGTCGCTAACAGGCGCGTCGGCGATGGCCGCGACGGCGTATCCCTCAAGCGTCACGCTCACGCAGTACCAGCCCATGATCAACTCCTATCAGGTACGTTACACTCGCTTTATATTGTCTAGTAATCACTATTTTCCAACTAATTTATTGTAGTTAGGAGAGGAAATGACTATTACTACTTAAGTGCTTAAGGCGAATTTCACTAATGAAACTGAACGCAATCAGCACATCTAAACTGCATTCAAGAGCTGTCAGTATCATCATTATTATCGAATATTGACACTGACAGCTCTTAAACGCAGTTAAGATGTACTGATCGCGTTCAGTTTATTCGTAAAATTAGCGACTCAGAAAGTACCAGTATAAAGAGGGTGATACAGACTTGTGGCTTTCCATGATTGTGGCATCTATGAGTAATGTAATCTCCATGTTTGCAACCTACACAAATACTGAAATATTGTAATCGTGACGTGTGCATGCCCCGAGCTTGCCCCCTTACTTGTGGAGACCACAAATGTGCACACTTACAACAACTACATACACCGCACGTGTCGAGGGCTGAGGTCGGTTCATGACAACACGCCGACGCCACTAGGCCCCGTCTCGCCCAGTCGCCATACGTTGGCGGCTTGATCCCCTCAGTTTCGATGTTGTGTTGTGTGTGTACTTAAGCACGCCAATGTTCAGCAGTCGATGACTTTCTGCAAAAATAATAACCCCTTTACCATCGTTCACGATATTAACGTGGATGCTTGTGATATAAACCTGTCCGGAAGCAAGCTTATTATGATTTGGCCCCGTGGTTGTGTAACGCAGACGTCGTCGTCGGCGGGCCCGTACGGCGGCAGCGCGCTGTACACGGCGGCCCCCTACACGCCCTACCAGCCCTCCGCGCAGGCCAAGCAGCCGCCCAAGGACACGCAGCAGCAGGTACGGGCACACAGCCGGAGGGACAACGCCCTTGTTGGAGTAGGGAACCACAGGATTTGTTACATATAACACAGTGGATATCATCCATTTAGTTTGTAAAGTAGGAGAAAAGAAAAATATTTTTCAACTATACAACTTCGGAACGCAGAATAATATATCGACGCATTGGTTTCGCGTGCTTAAAGATGTCCATCGTATTACTAACGTGGAACGGCGACGGCGGATTTTCAGTTTGGAAAATCACAACAACAATGTCCTGCTAAACCTACAACCATCATTAGACCAGTTGTATTATACCGAAATTAAGAAACAAAAGAAAAGTTCGCTTTTTTAGTAAGCCTTTTGTTAGAACATCTAATTTTACCACCTATAAATTGATATAATTATACTCAACTGTCAACGTTTATTTCAGCAATACGATAACTCTGTCGCGTCAAGCAATAGTTTAACGAGCACCACCACACAGACGCAGACCTCCACAGCCAAAGTAGCCACCACCACAGGTACGTACGACAAGCCACAATTTACTCACTATGCAGCTCAGCGGGGTAATTGTGTAACACAATAACAGTAACAATGGCTTAAATTTTGACAGTTTAACAACATTCATCGCGTTATTTACCTTGTTGAGCAGACACATTTCGCGAACATATGAAGCAATAGATTAGCAATATCCTTCAAAATGATTCAGATTGTAATTGAAAGTGTGTTACGTATTTAGGGTGCAGGCTCAGTGCATGTTTAAACAAGAAGAGTATGAGAGAGAGTTATGCAAGAAATCTTTTCCTGACCCGTCGGTAGAGTCCGACCGAAAATGTTTATTGTTTTTATTGTATCTAGTAATTAAAATCTATGCAACAGTATAAATATTTGCAGTTGTTCAACTGAATTCGTTTGTCTTAGGTGTGGGTATAATGTCGGGGCTTCGTCACGTCTACTTTCCTTGGGGCTGTTTCTTAAAGAAGAAAAAAAGCTCCTCTTTCTCAAGGAAGTTGACAAGCATTTTCCCCTTGATTTCTGCTTCCATTTAGATTGCTATCGACACTAAGAAAGAAGATTTCTGCCACCAAACCCGTAGGACTACCGACGACTACCTATCGTTGCAATTCTGTACTCCCACTTAGCGTTAAAATGCCCCGTGAGAACATTGAAGTGGGCCTTGCTTTCAACCACTAAGGTTGAAAGCAAGGCTTTGGGGATGTCCTCGACCATTGCCTCCACTTCATTATCCGAGTGTGCCGAGGTCGGTGCGTAACCCTGAACAACCTTGAGGCTATATCTTTCTGTAGTTGAAGTGAAGCGAGAGTGAAGCTGATCGAAAGGTATAACCTCAAGGTACGCTACCCTGTTCGAGACACTGAAACTTCCAAAGCGTTGTCACAAAGGGACTTGTTTACCAGAAGCCTGACTCCGCCTTGGGATAGCTGGTGTCCCTCTGGAAAATACAAAAGGCCCCTTCCAAATAACCCTTGAATCGGGTCACGATTCAAGGGTTATTGTATCCTAGCCCTCTCTTCAAACTTCACTCAACCCAAGAATGTGCCACCTTATTTTTCCGAAATGTTCTAGCTGCATTAGTGTTCGTCGAGCCTCCCGAGTTCGTAACGTGCGTCCAATATGTTCAGTTCAGTTGGGTTTGGCGGCCATTCGTAACCCGGGGATTCTGGCGACGGGCTGGGCGGACGGGAACTCGGGGACGTGGTTTATTTAGGCTTGCCATTCAAAATTAAAAGTCAGTTATTCAAATTAATCTGAGAATCAGCACTTTTTGAACGTCAAAATTACAAAAGACAGTCCCCCAAAAACGCCCGCCCTTCACCACTTCCTAGTGCTATCGCTGGGAAGAAGAAGTGGCGCAACAAACTCCCCAGCAGCACAGCTGTCTGTTCAATTAAAAAAAAAAAACTTGATTGTATACAATACTAGGTACAGTCACGAGCACCAATATGTCAACACTTGGCTACTTTCAATTGCGATTTTTTTTTGTGAAATAACGAATGTAACGTTGAAATACGACACATTACATAAACCTATGTGTTCGAAAATAATATGTTCGTAACATCATAAAATTTTATTCAAAAATAAAGGAGTAAATCGCTTTTGAGTAAAGCCAAGTGTATACGTACTTTTGCTCGTGACTGTACCTATGTTCGGTAATTAACATTACAAGACCAGAACATAAAATTAAATTATTTGCCATAAACGTCAGCTAGCCACGCCAATATACCAACAAATAAGGGCGGAGGGACAAAATGAAGGGCGGGCGTTTTTGGGGGACTGTCTTTTGTAATTTTGACGTTCAAAAAGTGCTGATTCTCAGCCTAATTTGAATAAATGACTTTTGATTTTTTGATTTTGATTTTAATATAATAAAAAGTATACATACTCAAGCTAAAAAATAATTAATTAAAATGTAAATAAAAATAACTTTCTACCCAAATAAAAGCCTCCAGGCATAAAGGGCGTGACAGCTTACATATTTATGCATTGCTGTGTTCTATTCACATAGCTGTCACTTGGAGTCACAAAATGATAAACGACCATCGAAGTAAAATAAATAAATAAGTTAATAACAATAACCTGTCAGTAAGCTAATTCTGGAGAAAGAACATAAACATTGGTTTGCGTTAAATTAGGGCGACCAACTATTCTTGTCGTGTAAGTAGTCGTTGATGGAATAGTATGCCTTTGAAAAAAGGTTGGATTTTACTTGAGCTTTAAACACATTAAAAGGCAAGTCTAGAAAAGAAGAGGGTATCTTGTTATAAAAGGTTATACCAAGCCCAACAAATGAGTTATGAACCTTATGCAGCCGGTGATAAGGGGCACATTGGAGGGTTTGCCCATAATCGCCGCACTGGGCAAGCGGGTCAATGATCGCAGATGACAGTTTCTCACACTAGTGACTCTGCTGCCCGTCACTACTCTGCACCATTTAACTGCGAGGTTTCATTTAGATTTTGATATTATTTTGTGATAAGGAAATTAAACGAATAATGGTATTCTAATCTACCTGGTTTCGGACTTTTTTTCATCGAGTAAATTGCAATTTACCTTGTTTTGAACCGTTAATTTCTCTAAAACAAGGATGTATCTATGACATATATTTGTTTCAGAACCTAAATACACGAATTTGGCAAAATAAGATAACCCTCCGTAAAAAAAAAGTATAATTTGTTATTACCACGGAGCAAATACAAAGAGGAGAGGGCCTAAGCAACTGTGCTCTGTGATTCTTAACCGTATCCTGACGTCACCATGTGGGCGTAGTCTAAGTCAGTGTGTTGTTGGCGTTCGTACTGTGCACAACTTTAAACGTTCCCATTTTACAGCATTATTCGCGCTAGAGGAAAAAAAATGAAGTGTTGTGTTTTATCTTGTAAAAATTACTCGGATAGACGTTCTGATGCTATGTATGGCATCACATTTCGTTTGTAAGTAATTTTATGCGTAATTTATTAAAATAGTTCTAGAAAAATCTCTTATCGTTGGCGTTTCCATACATAATTCTACCCAACACTAGATGGCGACACTTGGCGTCATGGAAACTAAAAATATTTACTTACTTACGTAGAGCTCAGAACTAACATATTTATTTTAATAATCTTAATACTGAAGTTTGTTCAACATTCATTCCTAAAGACCCTTAAATGGCCTAAATATTATTTTTGTAGTTTTTAAATCATTTTGTAAACAGGCCGCCATCTATCGTCAACTCATCATCATCATCTGCCTAGCCTTTTCCCAACTATGTTGGGGTCGGCTTCCAGTCTAACCGGATGCAGCTGAATACCAGTATTTTACATGAAGCGACTGCCATCTATCGTCAACTATGAACAACAAACAGAAACCTAAAAAACTACTACCTGGTACGAAAATTCTGAGTACGACCCTGTTGCATCCTGCACTTAGTGACATCTAGTGTGAGATGGTTACGTAACTACAAAGTAAAATCGACAGAACGAGAAAATAGTTTTGCTATTGACCGGTAGATGGAAAATAGAAGTGGGCGGGATCTAATACCTCTCCCCGTAAAGTGTCACGCGTCGATTCCTAAGGAAATCGAATTAGTACATCTCCTCTTTGTATTTGCTCCGTGGTTATTACTACGCAAAATGTGTGAAAAGTAGAATATTGTTCTCTGAGATAAAAGTGTCTTTGTCTCGTGGTGGGCTTTAAATCTCAATCGCAACTAAAGATTATAGAGATAGTTAAAACTAGAATCCTTCGTTACGTTCTGGATTCAAAATAGCGCCCGTGACATAAAATATTGCCTTGCCCCCTCGGCGAAGTGTCCGCCCCGGTGACAGATAATAATGTAGTCCGCGTGTCCGCAGTAGTAGCGGGGCACAACTCGGGCTACGCGGGCGGCGCGCTGTACGGCGCGGGAGCCACGCCGGCCTACGCGCCCTACGACGAGCAGCTCATGCGCTCCACGCTGCCGCATCACATGGTGAGTACACTTACTGTACGGCGCGGGAGCCACGCCGGCCTACGCGCCCTACGACGAGCAGCTCATGCGCTCCACGCTGCCGCATCACATGGTGAGTACACTTACTGTACGGCGCGGGAGCCACGCCGGCCTACGCGCCCTACGACGAGCAGCTCATGCGCTCCACGCTGCCGCATCACATGGTGAGTACACTTACTGTACGGCGCGGGAGCCACGCCGGCCTACGCGCCCTACGACGAGCAGCTCATGCGCTCCACGCTGCCGCATCACATGGTGAGTACACTTACTGTACGGCGCGGGAGCCACGCCGGCCTACGCGCCCTACGACGAGCAGCTCATGCGCTCCACGCTGCCGCATCACATGGTGAGTACACTTACTGTACGGCGCGGGAGCCACGCCGGCCTACGCGCCCTACGACGAGCAGCTCATGCGCTCCACGCTGCCGCATCACATGGTGAGTACACTTACTGTACGGCGCGGGAGCCACGCCGGCCTACGCGCCCTACGACGAGCAGCTCATGCGCTCCACGCTGCCGCATCACATGGTGAGTACACTTACTGTACGGCGCGGGAGCCACGCCGGCCTACGCGCCCTACGACGAGCAGCTCATGCGCTCCACGCTGCCGCATCACATGGTGAGTACACTTACTGTACGGCGCGGGAGCCACGCCGGCCTACGCGCCCTACGACGAGCAGCTCATGCGCTCCACGCTGCCGCATCACATGGTGAGTACACTTACTGTACGGCGCGGGAGCCACGCCGGCCTACGCGCCCTACGACGAGCAGCTCATGCGCTCCACGCTGCCGCATCACATGGTGAGTACACTTACTGTACGGCGCGGGAGCCACGCCGGCCTACGCGCCCTACGACGAGCAGCTCATGCGCTCCACGCTGCCGCATCACATGGTGAGTACACTTACTGTACGGCGCGGGAGCCACGCCGGCCTACGCGCCCTACGACGAGCAGCTCATGCGCTCCACGCTGCCGCATCACATGGTGAGTACACTTACTGTACGGCGCGGGAGCCACGCCGGCCTACGCGCCCTACGACGAGCAGCTCATGCGCTCCACGCTGCCGCATCACATGGTGAGTACACTTACTGTACGGCGCGGGAGCCACGCCGGCCTACGCGCCCTACGACGAGCAGCTCATGCGCTCCACGCTGCCGCATCACATGGTGAGTACACTTACTGTACGGCGCGGGAGCCACGCCGGCCTACGCGCCCTACGACGAGCAGCTCATGCGCTCCACGCTGCCGCATCACATGGTGAGTACACTTACTGTACGGCGCGGGAGCCACGCCGGCCTACGCGCCCTACGACGAGCAGCTCATGCGCTCCACGCTGCCGCATCACATGGTGAGTACACTTACTGTACGGCGCGGGAGCCACGCCGGCCTACGCGCCCTACGACGAGCAGCTCATGCGCTCCACGCTGCCGCATCACATGGTGAGTACACTTACTGTACGGCGCGGGAGCCACGCCGGCCTACGCGCCCTACGACGAGCAGCTCATGCGCTCCACGCTGCCGCATCACATGGTGAGTACACTTACTGTACGGCGCGGGAGCCACGCCGGCCTACGCGCCCTACGACGAGCAGCTCATGCGCTCCACGCTGCCGCATCACATGGTGAGTACACTTACTGTACGGCGCGGGAGCCACGCCGGCCTACGCGCCCTACGACGAGCAGCTCATGCGCTCCACGCTGCCGCATCACATGGTGAGTACACTTACTGTACGGCGCGGGAGCCACGCCGGCCTACGCGCCCTACGACGAGCAGCTCATGCGCTCCACGCTGCCGCATCACATGGTGAGTACACTTACTGTACGGCGCGGGAGCCACGCCGGCCTACGCGCCCTACGACGAGCAGCTCATGCGCTCCACGCTGCCGCATCACATGGTGAGTACACTTACTGTACGGCGCGGGAGCCACGCCGGCCTACGCGCCCTACGACGAGCAGCTCATGCGCTCCACGCTGCCGCATCACATGGTGAGTACACTTACTGTACGGCGCGGGAGCCACGCCGGCCTACGCGCCCTACGACGAGCAGCTCATGCGCTCCACGCTGCCGCATCACATGGTGAGTACACTTACTGTACGGCGCGGGAGCCACGCCGGCCTACGCGCCCTACGACGAGCAGCTCATGCGCTCCACGCTGCCGCATCACATGGTGAGTACACTTACTGTACGGCGCGGGAGCCACGCCGGCCTACGCGCCCTACGACGAGCAGCTCATGCGCTCCACGCTGCCGCATCACATGGTGAGTACACTTACTGTACGGCGCGGGAGCCACGCCGGCCTACGCGCCCTACGACGAGCAGCTCATGCGCTCCACGCTGCCGCATCACATGGTGAGTACACTTACTGTACGGCGCGGGAGCCACGCCGGCCTACGCGCCCTACGACGAGCAGCTCATGCGCTCCACGCTGCCGCATCACATGGTGAGTACACTTACTGTACGGCGCGGGAGCCACGCCGGCCTACGCGCCCTACGACGAGCAGCTCATGCGCTCCACGCTGCCGCATCACATGGTGAGTACACTTACTGTACGGCGCGGGAGCCACGCCGGCCTACGCGCCCTACGACGAGCAGCTCATGCGCTCCACGCTGCCGCATCACATGGTGAGTACACTTACTGTACGGCGCGGGAGCCACGCCGGCCTACGCGCCCTACGACGAGCAGCTCATGCGCTCCACGCTGCCGCATCACATGGTGAGTACACTTACTGTACGGCGCGGGAGCCACGCCGGCCTACGCGCCCTACGACGAGCAGCTCATGCGCTCCACGCTGCCGCATCACATGGTGAGTACACTTACTGTACGGCGCGGGAGCCACGCCGGCCTACGCGCCCTACGACGAGCAGCTCATGCGCTCCACGCTGCCGCATCACATGGTGAGTACACTTACTGTACGGCGCGGGAGCCACGCCGGCCTACGCGCCCTACGACGAGCAGCTCATGCGCTCCACGCTGCCGCATCACATGGTGAGTACACTTACTGTACGGCGCGGGAGCCACGCCGGCCTACGCGCCCTACGACGAGCAGCTCATGCGCTCCACGCTGCCGCATCACATGGTGAGTACACTTACTGTACGGCGCGGGAGCCACGCCGGCCTACGCGCCCTACGACGAGCAGCTCATGCGCTCCACGCTGCCGCATCACATGGTGAGTACACTTACTGTACGGCGCGGGAGCCACGCCGGCCTACGCGCCCTACGACGAGCAGCTCATGCGCTCCACGCTGCCGCATCACATGGTGAGTACACTTACTGTACGGCGCGGGAGCCACGCCGGCCTACGCGCCCTACGACGAGCAGCTCATGCGCTCCACGCTGCCGCATCACATGGTGAGTACACTTACTGTACGGCGCGGGAGCCACGCCGGCCTACGCGCCCTACGACGAGCAGCTCATGCGCTCCACGCTGCCGCATCACATGGTGAGTACACTTACTGTACGGCGCGGGAGCCACGCCGGCCTACGCGCCCTACGACGAGCAGCTCATGCGCTCCACGCTGCCGCATCACATGGTGAGTACACTTACTGTACGGCGCGGGAGCCACGCCGGCCTACGCGCCCTACGACGAGCAGCTCATGCGCTCCACGCTGCCGCATCACATGGTGAGTACACTTACTGTACGGCGCGGGAGCCACGCCGGCCTACGCGCCCTACGACGAGCAGCTCATGCGCTCCACGCTGCCGCATCACATGGTGAGTACACTTACTGTACGGCGCGGGAGCCACGCCGGCCTACGCGCCCTACGACGAGCAGCTCATGCGCTCCACGCTGCCGCATCACATGGTGAGTACACTTACTGTACGGCGCGGGAGCCACGCCGGCCTACGCGCCCTACGACGAGCAGCTCATGCGCTCCACGCTGCCGCATCACATGGTGAGTACACTTACTGTACGGCGCGGGAGCCACGCCGGCCTACGCGCCCTACGACGAGCAGCTCATGCGCTCCACGCTGCCGCATCACATGGTGAGTACACTTACTGTACGGCGCGGGAGCCACGCCGGCCTACGCGCCCTACGACGAGCAGCTCATGCGCTCCACGCTGCCGCATCACATGGTGAGTACACTTACTGTACGGCGCGGGAGCCACGCCGGCCTACGCGCCCTACGACGAGCAGCTCATGCGCTCCACGCTGCCGCATCACATGGTGAGTACACTTACTGTACGGCGCGGGAGCCACGCCGGCCTACGCGCCCTACGACGAGCAGCTCATGCGCTCCACGCTGCCGCATCACATGGTGAGTACACTTACTGTACGGCGCGGGAGCCACGCCGGCCTACGCGCCCTACGACGAGCAGCTCATGCGCTCCACGCTGCCGCATCACATGGTGAGTACACTTACTGTACGGCGCGGGAGCCACGCCGGCCTACGCGCCCTACGACGAGCAGCTCATGCGCTCCACGCTGCCGCATCACATGGTGAGTACACTTACTGTACGGCGCGGGAGCCACGCCGGCCTACGCGCCCTACGACGAGCAGCTCATGCGCTCCACGCTGCCGCATCACATGGTGAGTACACTTACTGTACGGCGCGGGAGCCACGCCGGCCTACGCGCCCTACGACGAGCAGCTCATGCGCTCCACGCTGCCGCATCACATGGTGAGTACACTTACTGTACGGCGCGGGAGCCACGCCGGCCTACGCGCCCTACGACGAGCAGCTCATGCGCTCCACGCTGCCGCATCACATGGTGAGTACACTTACTGTACGGCGCGGGAGCCACGCCGGCCTACGCGCCCTACGACGAGCAGCTCATGCGCTCCACGCTGCCGCATCACATGGTGAGTACACTTACTGTACGGCGCGGGAGCCACGCCGGCCTACGCGCCCTACGACGAGCAGCTCATGCGCTCCACGCTGCCGCATCACATGGTGAGTACACTTACTGTACGGCGCGGGAGCCACGCCGGCCTACGCGCCCTACGACGAGCAGCTCATGCGCTCCACGCTGCCGCATCACATGGTGAGTACACTTACTGTACGGCGCGGGAGCCACGCCGGCCTACGCGCCCTACGACGAGCAGCTCATGCGCTCCACGCTGCCGCATCACATGGTGAGTACACTTACTGTACGGCGCGGGAGCCACGCCGGCCTACGCGCCCTACGACGAGCAGCTCATGCGCTCCACGCTGCCGCATCACATGGTGAGTACACTTACTGTACGGCGCGGGAGCCACGCCGGCCTACGCGCCCTACGACGAGCAGCTCATGCGCTCCACGCTGCCGCATCACATGGTGAGTACACTTACTGTACGGCGCGGGAGCCACGCCGGCCTACGCGCCCTACGACGAGCAGCTCATGCGCTCCACGCTGCCGCATCACATGGTGAGTACACTTACTGTACGGCGCGGGAGCCACGCCGGCCTACGCGCCCTACGACGAGCAGCTCATGCGCTCCACGCTGCCGCATCACATGGTGAGTACACTTACTGTACGGCGCGGGAGCCACGCCGGCCTACGCGCCCTACGACGAGCAGCTCATGCGCTCCACGCTGCCGCATCACATGGTGAGTACACTTACTGTACGGCGCGGGAGCCACGCCGGCCTACGCGCCCTACGACGAGCAGCTCATGCGCTCCACGCTGCCGCATCACATGGTGAGTACACTTACTGTACGGCGCGGGAGCCACGCCGGCCTACGCGCCCTACGACGAGCAGCTCATGCGCTCCACGCTGCCGCATCACATGGTGAGTACACTTACTGTACGGCGCGGGAGCCACGCCGGCCTACGCGCCCTACGACGAGCAGCTCATGCGCTCCACGCTGCCGCATCACATGGTGAGTACACTTACTGTACGGCGCGGGAGCCACGCCGGCCTACGCGCCCTACGACGAGCAGCTCATGCGCTCCACGCTGCCGCATCACATGGTGAGTACACTTACTGTACGGCGCGGGAGCCACGCCGGCCTACGCGCCCTACGACGAGCAGCTCATGCGCTCCACGCTGCCGCATCACATGGTGAGTACACTTACTGTACGGCGCGGGAGCCACGCCGGCCTACGCGCCCTACGACGAGCAGCTCATGCGCTCCACGCTGCCGCATCACATGGTGAGTACACTTACTGTACGGCGCGGGAGCCACGCCGGCCTACGCGCCCTACGACGAGCAGCTCATGCGCTCCACGCTGCCGCATCACATGGTGAGTACACTTACTGTACGGCGCGGGAGCCACGCCGGCCTACGCGCCCTACGACGAGCAGCTCATGCGCTCCACGCTGCCGCATCACATGGTGAGTACACTTACTGTACGGCGCGGGAGCCACGCCGGCCTACGCGCCCTACGACGAGCAGCTCATGCGCTCCACGCTGCCGCATCACATGGTGAGTACACTTACTGTACGGCGCGGGAGCCACGCCGGCCTACGCGCCCTACGACGAGCAGCTCATGCGCTCCACGCTGCCGCATCACATGGTGAGTACACTTACTGTACGGCGCGGGAGCCACGCCGGCCTACGCGCCCTACGACGAGCAGCTCATGCGCTCCACGCTGCCGCATCACATGGTGAGTACACTTACTGTACGGCGCGGGAGCCACGCCGGCCTACGCGCCCTACGACGAGCAGCTCATGCGCTCCACGCTGCCGCATCACATGGTGAGTACACTTACTGTACGGCGCGGGAGCCACGCCGGCCTACGCGCCCTACGACGAGCAGCTCATGCGCTCCACGCTGCCGCATCACATGGTGAGTACACTTACTGTACGGCGCGGGAGCCACGCCGGCCTACGCGCCCTACGACGAGCAGCTCATGCGCTCCACGCTGCCGCATCACATGGTGAGTACACTTACTGTACGGCGCGGGAGCCACGCCGGCCTACGCGCCCTACGACGAGCAGCTCATGCGCTCCACGCTGCCGCATCACATGGTGAGTACACTTACTGTACGGCGCGGGAGCCACGCCGGCCTACGCGCCCTACGACGAGCAGCTCATGCGCTCCACGCTGCCGCATCACATGGTGAGTACACTTACTGTACGGCGCGGGAGCCACGCCGGCCTACGCGCCCTACGACGAGCAGCTCATGCGCTCCACGCTGCCGCATCACATGGTGAGTACACTTACTGTACGGCGCGGGAGCCACGCCGGCCTACGCGCCCTACGACGAGCAGCTCATGCGCTCCACGCTGCCGCATCACATGGTGAGTACACTTACTGTACGGCGCGGGAGCCACGCCGGCCTACGCGCCCTACGACGAGCAGCTCATGCGCTCCACGCTGCCGCATCACATGGTGAGTACACTTACTGTACGGCGCGGGAGCCACGCCGGCCTACGCGCCCTACGACGAGCAGCTCATGCGCTCCACGCTGCCGCATCACATGGTGAGTACACTTACTGTACGGCGCGGGAGCCACGCCGGCCTACGCGCCCTACGACGAGCAGCTCATGCGCTCCACGCTGCCGCATCACATGGTGAGTACACTTACTGTACGGCGCGGGAGCCACGCCGGCCTACGCGCCCTACGACGAGCAGCTCATGCGCTCCACGCTGCCGCATCACATGGTGAGTACACTTACTGTACGGCGCGGGAGCCACGCCGGCCTACGCGCCCTACGACGAGCAGCTCATGCGCTCCACGCTGCCGCATCACATGGTGAGTACACTTACTGTACGGCGCGGGAGCCACGCCGGCCTACGCGCCCTACGACGAGCAGCTCATGCGCTCCACGCTGCCGCATCACATGGTGAGTACACTTACTGTACGGCGCGGGAGCCACGCCGGCCTACGCGCCCTACGACGAGCAGCTCATGCGCTCCACGCTGCCGCATCACATGGTGAGTACACTTACTGTACGGCGCGGGAGCCACGCCGGCCTACGCGCCCTACGACGAGCAGCTCATGCGCTCCACGCTGCCGCATCACATGGTGAGTACACTTACTGTACGGCGCGGGAGCCACGCCGGCCTACGCGCCCTACGACGAGCAGCTCATGCGCTCCACGCTGCCGCATCACATGGTGAGTACACTTACTGTACGGCGCGGGAGCCACGCCGGCCTACGCGCCCTACGACGAGCAGCTCATGCGCTCCACGCTGCCGCATCACATGGTGAGTACACTTACTGTACGGCGCGGGAGCCACGCCGGCCTACGCGCCCTACGACGAGCAGCTCATGCGCTCCACGCTGCCGCATCACATGGTGAGTACACTTACTGTACGGCGCGGGAGCCACGCCGGCCTACGCGCCCTACGACGAGCAGCTCATGCGCTCCACGCTGCCGCATCACATGGTGAGTACACTTACTGTACGGCGCGGGAGCCACGCCGGCCTACGCGCCCTACGACGAGCAGCTCATGCGCTCCACGCTGCCGCATCACATGGTGAGTACACTTACTGTACGGCGCGGGAGCCACGCCGGCCTACGCGCCCTACGACGAGCAGCTCATGCGCTCCACGCTGCCGCATCACATGGTGAGTACACTTACTGTACGGCGCGGGAGCCACGCCGGCCTACGCGCCCTACGACGAGCAGCTCATGCGCTCCACGCTGCCGCATCACATGGTGAGTACACTTACTGTACGGCGCGGGAGCCACGCCGGCCTACGCGCCCTACGACGAGCAGCTCATGCGCTCCACGCTGCCGCATCACATGGTGAGTACACTTACTGTACGGCGCGGGAGCCACGCCGGCCTACGCGCCCTACGACGAGCAGCTCATGCGCTCCACGCTGCCGCATCACATGGTGAGTACACTTACTGTACGGCGCGGGAGCCACGCCGGCCTACGCGCCCTACGACGAGCAGCTCATGCGCTCCACGCTGCCGCATCACATGGTGAGTACACTTACTGTACGGCGCGGGAGCCACGCCGGCCTACGCGCCCTACGACGAGCAGCTCATGCGCTCCACGCTGCCGCATCACATGGTGAGTACACTTACTGTACGGCGCGGGAGCCACGCCGGCCTACGCGCCCTACGACGAGCAGCTCATGCGCTCCACGCTGCCGCATCACATGGTGAGTACACTTACTGTACGGCGCGGGAGCCACGCCGGCCTACGCGCCCTACGACGAGCAGCTCATGCGCTCCACGCTGCCGCATCACATGGTGAGTACACTTACTGTACGGCGCGGGAGCCACGCCGGCCTACGCGCCCTACGACGAGCAGCTCATGCGCTCCACGCTGCCGCATCACATGGTGAGTACACTTACTGTACGGCGCGGGAGCCACGCCGGCCTACGCGCCCTACGACGAGCAGCTCATGCGCTCCACGCTGCCGCATCACATGGTGAGTACACTTACTGTACGGCGCGGGAGCCACGCCGGCCTACGCGCCCTACGACGAGCAGCTCATGCGCTCCACGCTGCCGCATCACATGGTGAGTACACTTACTGTACGGCGCGGGAGCCACGCCGGCCTACGCGCCCTACGACGAGCAGCTCATGCGCTCCACGCTGCCGCATCACATGGTGAGTACACTTACTGTACGGCGCGGGAGCCACGCCGGCCTACGCGCCCTACGACGAGCAGCTCATGCGCTCCACGCTGCCGCATCACATGGTGAGTACACTTACTGTACGGCGCGGGAGCCACGCCGGCCTACGCGCCCTACGACGAGCAGCTCATGCGCTCCACGCTGCCGCATCACATGGTGAGTACACTTACTGTACGGCGCGGGAGCCACGCCGGCCTACGCGCCCTACGACGAGCAGCTCATGCGCTCCACGCTGCCGCATCACATGGTGAGTACACTTACTGTACGGCGCGGGAGCCACGCCGGCCTACGCGCCCTACGACGAGCAGCTCATGCGCTCCACGCTGCCGCATCACATGGTGAGTACACTTACTGTACGGCGCGGGAGCCACGCCGGCCTACGCGCCCTACGACGAGCAGCTCATGCGCTCCACGCTGCCGCATCACATGGTGAGTACACTTACTGTACGGCGCGGGAGCCACGCCGGCCTACGCGCCCTACGACGAGCAGCTCATGCGCTCCACGCTGCCGCATCACATGGTGAGTACACTTACTGTACGGCGCGGGAGCCACGCCGGCCTACGCGCCCTACGACGAGCAGCTCATGCGCTCCACGCTGCCGCATCACATGGTGAGTACACTTACTGTACGGCGCGGGAGCCACGCCGGCCTACGCGCCCTACGACGAGCAGCTCATGCGCTCCACGCTGCCGCATCACATGGTGAGTACACTTACTGTACGGCGCGGGAGCCACGCCGGCCTACGCGCCCTACGACGAGCAGCTCATGCGCTCCACGCTGCCGCATCACATGGTGAGTACACTTACTGTACGGCGCGGGAGCCACGCCGGCCTACGCGCCCTACGACGAGCAGCTCATGCGCTCCACGCTGCCGCATCACATGGTGAGTACACTTACTGTACGGCGCGGGAGCCACGCCGGCCTACGCGCCCTACGACGAGCAGCTCATGCGCTCCACGCTGCCGCATCACATGGTGAGTACACTTACTGTACGGCGCGGGAGCCACGCCGGCCTACGCGCCCTACGACGAGCAGCTCATGCGCTCCACGCTGCCGCATCACATGGTGAGTACACTTACTGTACGGCGCGGGAGCCACGCCGGCCTACGCGCCCTACGACGAGCAGCTCATGCGCTCCACGCTGCCGCATCACATGGTGAGTACACTTACTGTACGGCGCGGGAGCCACGCCGGCCTACGCGCCCTACGACGAGCAGCTCATGCGCTCCACGCTGCCGCATCACATGGTGAGTACACTTACTGTACGGCGCGGGAGCCACGCCGGCCTACGCGCCCTACGACGAGCAGCTCATGCGCTCCACGCTGCCGCATCACATGGTGAGTACACTTACTGTACGGCGCGGGAGCCACGCCGGCCTACGCGCCCTACGACGAGCAGCTCATGCGCTCCACGCTGCCGCATCACATGGTGAGTACACTTACTGTACGGCCCAAATACTTCGCGCACTGGATTTTCAACTCTCGGCCTTGAGCCGAGCGTTAAGAATCTAGCGCGCTTTAAAGAAGTGCACTGTAAAAAAGCGCTCTCGCGAACGTAAGTTACTGCATGTAAACATCATCTTCATTTGACCGAAAGACGTTTACCGCTGCACCTAAGCCTCACCGTTTTGTTGCCACATTGACCGATCCTGTGCTTTCTGCGTCTAGCGGATTCCCGTGATCTTTACCGGGTCATTATAATGTAACAACAGGCCTTCTATAACTTAGGCACTTGTCTCCCATAGTATAATTATTAAAGTTATTAAGTGTGTTCTTCATGCAATGGCAATTGATCAATGTATTTCTATGTTGTGGTGAGAAATAAATCTTTATTTTTCCACCTTGTCAGCCTATCTAAAACTGCCTAATATTGTGAATTTGCGAAGAAAATTTTAAATCGTTCAATTTCAAGACCCTTCTTTTTGACTGTGTATTCTAAAAGCTGTGTTGTGCGTGTTGCAGGGCGGTTACTACGAGGTTGGCTACGGCGGCCGGGACGCGACGTTCGGACTGAGCGCGGGAGAGAGGTTCGGCCGGACCGACGCCGCCTCACCGCAACAGGTAACCTACCTGCCACTTGTCAATGTTCATCACATACATATTAGGCTGGGGGTAACAAAGTGTTATTGGGAATCGTTGAGCTCCTCAAGTTCTGAGTTGAGCTGCACGATTTTTGACAAATGCGTGCATTGACTGGACAGGTCCACTCAATCTGTGTGGTTCTTTCCTCAAAAGACCATTTCAGACACCAATCTACATGGTCTTCACATGATCTGACCAAGATTATGTCTGGACTAAAAAAGAGACTGTGACCTCTGAGTTTGTTTCGGCTTTTCTTTTCAGAGTAGTCAGATATGAAACGCCGAACTCATCTAGTTTAAAAAAATAATATGATTGACGTGTAAGAGTAAAGTACAAACCTACTTACAGAAAATAAATCATTTATCATTTATAAACCTTTTGTATAGAAGAACGTGTAAGTAATGCCCGTGTCCCTCAGGTCCCAGCAGCGGCGTTGCCTCCCGGCTACGCGTACTTCGCGTACCAGCCGCCACCCACCACCTACCAGTACGGAGTCTACCCCACCGTGAGTACACTTGGCTTTATTCAATGTTCTCGTTACTCGTCATTATAGAGAGAGAAAAGCCACATACAAATTACTTTGTCATGACTTGCGATACACCAAACAACTGGATCTGTTCAAGACTACTTCGAATCACAACGAATTTTGGTTGGCTAATACTGCGTCAGAAGGCGTCACGACACGACAGAAATCCGGCTGTACACTTTCCCTAGTCAATAGGCTAGAATAATTGCAAAGAAAGTTCCCGCATTAGAAACAAATACATTCTGTGACGGCCCGGTTGGCGTAGTGGTTAAGCGATTGACTACTGCGCTGCGTGTCGTAGGTTCGATTCCCGCACGGAACAAATATTTGTATGACCTACAATTAGTTGTTCCGGGTCTGGCTGTTTGTGTATGTGAGTTTATATGTCTGTAAACGAACCCACGACACAGGAGAAATTCCTAGAGTGGGGCAACGTTTTCTTTAAAAAAAACAAACAAAGAATTCTGTCAAATTGTTGATTATAGTTTTATTATGTTGAGAGAATGAATAAAAGGCGATTGATAACAAGAAGATTTTTAAGGCGAATATTCGAAATATCGCCACATATGAGAGAGAAATATATTTTAAGTCGAATTTATCATAACCACCTCGCTTTTATTTCAGTATGGCGGAGGCTCAAACGTTGGCGGTGTCGGTGGAGTGGGTGGAGTCGGAGGAGTGGGCGGTGTGTCCGGGCAAGGCAAGGTGTCCACGTACACACAGCAGCAGCCCTACGACGCACAGGACTCGTACAAACCCGGTCAGTACTACTCGTAACGTAAGAAAGAAGAACGAAAGAAAGAGAACATGTTATACTATCGCAATAACATGCGCATATAAAAAACATCACATCATCGAGCCGACCTATTCTGTAAAAATCTCACCATGAAAACTAGGTGAAGTGAGCTGTCAATAGTGTCAATCCCTAGCATCAAGTGGAATGACGGCTTTTTTCAAGCTCGCTTTACCTTAGTGTCACTTTAGACCGGCTGTATTCAAAGCACAGGCGTATAATGCAACAACATTTCACCAGTTATATTGTAAGTCCCATGTACCTAATAGTGGGCGAGTTTATTAACGCATTTTGACGCGGCGCTGTGCTGTATGCTTATGACAGTAAAATGTTGGGGTGCACGTCAGTATCCCAATGTTCACTTCTGGGGCCATAAATTACGTCCACGTTAAGAGGCGAGACGTTTTGGATGGCCCCTATGTTCCAAAACTAATGCTGTATAAAAATGACGTGCGATCATCATCATTATATATTAAAATATCGTACGGTTCAACGTCTTGTGAACCTAAGCTTACCGGACGCAAATCAAGACTCCAGACTGTTGCTAATGTGAAGTTGCGGATGTGAAGATTTGTTTTGTTGAAATTTATGTTTAGCTATTTTATTTTATGGGCGTCATGTCGACGCAAATAAATGTATTTTCTTTTTTCTATGCTTTTTTGAATTCCTGATGGAAAAACCCAATAACCTTTTGCCTGACCTAGGGACCGAATCCAGTACCCCATACTTAGCAATCCTGCAAACTATAAAAACTAGGAAGCTCAGCAATCTGCAAATTTATCAATTGTTTCTAAATGTTGGTTTAGACCAATCGAAAACACGTGTCCACGTATCTATCCCCACGTAATTCTTTTGGTGTAAACGCTTACAGAGCATTCTTCCATTGGTCTATCCATACTAAAAGGTCAAGAATATCTAGAAAATATTGCTCTTGCTCCTGTACTGGTACTACATGCCCGATTGGTCTCAACTCCTCATTGCCGTTCAACGTCGCAATGCTGCCAGCCTTTTGGGTACTTTTCCCACTGACAGAGATGCGACAATTTTTGATAGCCCTTCATACATGTTAGCGTTTCTCCCCTTTTTTCATACATGTTATTAATATTATTTAAAGACTGTTGGATAATCGAACAGTATAGTAGTATTTTAGTAAATTATATATTTATTTTACTGTAAATAAAAAACTCCCCTTTAGGGGAAAGCGCTAAACTAGCCCACGAAATTAAAAATTTCTTACGTAAGAAATTTTTGGTCGCGAATCATATTTGTATCAACACACACATTATGTGTTGGTACAAATATGATTCGCGACCGTAACAAATAAAGAATTATAATTATTTGAATTATCAATACAACTGTCTAAGTTAGAATTGACCTCAAATATCATGACTTCATGAGATGGTTCTTCAATAGGGTAAAATGAACTTAGAGAGTTGTATGATGATTTTAATTCTGTCAATCCATAATTGTTAAGGTTGCAAATCATATTTTGATCAACATAAAACCTGATGATGACCTGCATATTGCAAAAAACTTAAGAAAATTTTAAATTCGCGGATGATTTCGCCTTAATGAAGTGCAAGCAATGAATAATGTTATGTCGTATAGGTGGACCGTACACGGGTAACGCGAGCAAGTCGGGCGGCGCGGCCACGGCAGATCTCACCAACGCGATGTACGCCAAGACGCACGTCGCTCTCAACAAGGTCAATGTGAGTATACTAACACATACATACTGCACTCTTGTACATGTGGCGGACGTGACGGTCAGTAACGATACAGCTACATGTCAAAACTGTGGTCTGTTCCCAAAAGTATCTGATGAAAGTAACCCTGTTCAGGTTAAATGCTTACACAATCACTAACCTAAGGGCATTAGTAACACATTCATCTGTATTAGAAGGTTTAAACTTATATCTCATCACTTTTTTTCAAAAAGTTTTATGAAATAATAGCTGCGCCCCGCGCTTTCGCCCGCATAAGTTTCGATCCCGTGGGAATATCGGGATAAAAAGTATCCTATCTGTTAATCCTGGTTATAAACCATCTGTGTGCCAAATTTCATCCAAATCTGTTCAGTAGTTTTTGCGTGAAAGAGTAACAAACATCCATCCATACAAACTTTCTTATACATATATAATTTTATTAATCCTACTAGTCCTGTTTTAATAAAATTATATTTAAATGTAGCATTTATTCTCCTGTCATGATCCCAATTAATTTGCTTTTCTTCCATACTTCTCTATTATCTTTAAATACCTATGATATTGTATAAAATTTACCTCAATTTGTCAAATGAAAAACCCTTTTAAAGTGATTTAAAATTATAATTTCGGATTTAAGCATAACAATAATCAAATCAAAGTATGTACTCAATTTGTAAGTGATACTACAAACTGATATCCACGGCGACGTTGTCCATTGTTGTTTACATTTTCGTCAGATAATTTTGGAACACACCATATATAAGCGAGGCCACATGTTCGTTGCTGTCGACCGCTATGATTTCGACCACGAAGTAAATTTTACTTCGTGACGTCGACGCTATTTTGCGATGTCACAGCACAGCGCCAATAACTACCTTCAAAACCGTCCGTCCGTCGGTCCTGACTTGATAGACGAATTTGGAGAAGATTGTTGAAACTTGACTGTACGTAAATGGTCGCGCCCGTGACTTGTACAGTTAGCTAAATAAGTGGTGTACCACTCGTAAGATTGAACGTTGTATGCACGTTATTTACTGTACTGTATTCATTTAACAGGTCTATTTCCTTTGCTTTTTTGTCGATGTATTTTGTATCGACTACATTGTGTTTCTAGTTTAAGTTTGCGTGACGGCAAGACAACCATACGGAATATAAAGCGGTATTTTCACTTGTTAGGAGAAAAGTTGTCAAAACTGGTAGACCACTTTCTTGGCCGACCGTATGTGAACCTGCATGTAGAAACATAAAACTTACTGTGTATGTAAAACTTCATGGGGGCTCTAAACTTGATATCGACATGATGTTCGCGCAGGGATATCGGCACATTGACATGAGGGCGCTGTTGGTAAAAATTTGAGCAATTGTTTTGTGAAACGTATTGAAAAAACAAGATGGTGGCGTTAGTTCCGATTTTGACCACGCGTTAAAAGATCCCTTGTACAGCTATGGATTGTTTTGCACATAACATGACGATGATTTGGTTATTTACATACGATTTCTGTTAAGAGCGGTCATGAAGTTTTGCGTAGATATCGTGTGGTGCGACAAGAAGCGTACAATATCTTTGTAGGTTGTCGTCTGAATAAAAATACCTATTTTGCTATTTTTGGGTTGTGGTTTAAATTTTTGACAATGTGCAATGTTTTCTCCCTTATCTGAGTAGATGAAGCATGACGTTTGGCTCGGTGACAGGGTGTAGCTTTGTATGTGCGTGAGAGTGTAGCTAAGCTAGTCGGTTGACGTAGAGTTACGAGAAGGCGTCGTTCCACACGCCTCTGTGTGTACCTGTGTGTGTGAGAGTGTAGCTAAGCTAGTCGGCTGTCGCAGAGTTACGAGAAGGCGTCGTTCCACACGCCTCTGTGTGTACCTGTGTGTGTGAGGGTGTAGCTAAGCTAGTCGGTTGTCGCAGAGTTACGAGAAGGCGTCGTTCCACACGCCTCTGTGTGTACCTGTGTGTGTGAGAGTGTAGCTAAGCTAGTCGGTTGTCGCAGAGTTACGAGAAGGCGTCGTTCCACACGCCTCTGTGTGTACCTGTGTGTGTGAGAGTGTAGCTAAGCTAGTCGGTTGTCGCAGAGTTACGAGAAGGCGTCGTTCCACACGCCTCTGTGTGTACCTGTGTGTGTGAGGGTGTAGCTAAGCTAGTCGGTTGTCGCAGAGTTACGAGAAGGCGTCGTTCCACACGCCTCTGTGTGTACCTGTGTGTGTGAGAGTGTAGCTAAGCTAGTCGGTTGTCGCAGAGTTACGAGAAGGCGTCGTTCCACACGCCTCTGTGTGTACCTGTGTGTGTGAGAGTGTAGCTAAGCTAGTCGGTTGTCGCAGAGTTACGAGAAGGCGTCGTTCCACAGCGGCACGCCTCCTCCGTTCGGCGGCGCGTCGCACCTGTACATCCCTGCGCCGCCGCACCACCACCCGCACCACCACGCGCCTCAGCAGCATCAGGTAACTACCAACACACACACTCACACCCACAAACCGTTACCAATACTCATAAACACCACGCGCGTACTTGCTAGTGCGTCATTTCCCTAATTCGTTATACAATTTACAAAAACATCCCAAAAAATAAGCTTGTACAATATTCATGAACCATTTGATAGAAACCCCTACTATATCATAGAAGTTACCGAAACATGCATAGATTGCGTTGCGAATTACCACCACACGAGTGTAGCATGGTCGACACGAGTTATATAGAGTCATGTATCTTTGAGCATATAGACTGAAGGCTGAGCAACCTACAGGAATCAAACATTTTGACCATTTATAAAATAAATTTGATTTACCGAAATAAAAAAGTCTTTTCAAAGGGCTTTGAAGGTTCGTGCCATACCTTGCTGTCCGAGATTTTGTTGTTTTGAAGTGAAAACTTCTTTAGCGGCGTTGTGCACTTTTGTTGTGATGGGTATAAAATGTTAAACTTGCGTCAGGACACGTGAACTGATGGAAAATTCGCAAGACGGAGCTCGCGCGAGGACACGTGACCTGATCGAAAATTCTTAAGACGGAGGGAGAGTAGACCGCATTTCAAAATATCAAAAATGCATAACGTTAAAATTCAAGTTTTCACTTCTGCCGGCACTCCCGGAGTGCAACCCGTTTTTTTTTACAGAATGGCTTGCACTGTAGGTTTCATATAAAAATTTTCAATCCTCTTTTGAATGTTCCGTACTGTATTCAAAATTTTTTATATCTTTAAGGACTAAAAATTTTGTTTCGACTGAAACAATGAATTGAATTAATTATTCTGTTATTTTTGCAACTAGATCTGAGAGCATGTTTTTTTTTTAAACGGCGGCTTTATTCGTTGTGTCAGTTGATTGTCGCAGTACAAAGCTTGCATCCGTCTACCGCCTGTATGCTCCGTGACTGTTTCACTACAAATGAGTTCTGGGACTGCTAATATTTAGCTTTCTTTGTTGTCCGTCTGTATGCTTGTCTTGCCAGTCAATTTTAAACCTGGGACCGTATTTTGAATTGTTTCGACAACGCTTTCTGAAACTTGACAACGACGGAAATAGCTGTCAAATATTTCGCTGTTTCGTTTAATTTATCAATTAAAATTTTATTAATTACTAAATTGAATTATGAAATACCGCTCTGTGTCGCATTAAAATATTGATAAATTGCGATAGTAACACTGAATTAGGTGTTGTAATAGTTTTAGATGTAAAAAAAGCATTTTACAGGTTTCCTGTGCTTTTTTACACCTTAAACTAAATATTCAGTGTCACGATATTAGTTATTGCAGTTCAAAATCAATATTTTTGGTGAGGGTTATAGTGTTACCCAGTAACTGGGTTGTGGAGGTCAGGTAGGCAGTCGCTCTGTGTAAAAACGGGTACTCAGCTGCATCCGGTTAAACTGGAAGCCGACCCCAACACAGCTGGGTAAAGGCTGGGTCGATGATAATAAATCAATATAATATTTAGTAATATTCGTAAATTAATCAAAACAGCGAAATATTTGACAGCTATTTGCGATGTTGCCAACTTTCAGAGTGCACCCTCATAAGCTGTTTTTGTTCTGTTGCTATAAAGAGATGCTGCTATTCGTTTTGTTTTGCTCCATCTTACTGCAGCACTGAAATAATGATGGCTCTAACATGCCAAAACAAGGCTCCAGATTGATTTTTACACGTTTATAATTTGTTATCATAGTCCTGGGACTAATGCAAATGAAACAACTACAAATAAACGTGAAATATCGTAAGTTTTGAACGTTTTAGAAGCATCCCAGGACGCATTGTGAAACAGAGCATAAAGAACAAGATATTTTTTGTTTATGCATGCGATACATTCAGTTGATTACGTTTTTATTATATTTCTTAGAGTTTGCTTTCGTTTGTAGATGGATGTACGGGTGAACAGTAGTCATAATAGGCGGGTAAGTTAATATATACAAACATACATATTTATTAACTCACTATAATTATTATTATGTATTCTATGCACCTGTTACTGTGTTAACCTTTTCAATGTGACTGTTATTTACTTCCGGTGTCAGGGGGACATTGGTACGCAAACTGTTGCCATGAATTCAGCACATGATTCCAAATCCCTTAGCGTAGAAATTTATTGTGTGTTCATCATCTGCCTAGCCTTTACTCAACTATGTTGGGGTCGGCTTCCAGTCTTTCAAAGATCCACACATGACAGCCGGGACCAAGGGCGGTTATTTTTAAAAAAAAAGGCTGTACCATACGTATTGACTGTGTAGGTAAGAGACAGTTTTTTTTTTTTCATAATTGACGAAAATTTTCTACGGTTGGGAGACGAGAATCATGTTCTGAATTCTTGGTAACAGTTTGCGTGTACAATGTTCCTGACAACCCTGTATATTAATTTTATTGCGTAACAATCGAAATTGCTTTGAGTTCATTTATTGTTATATTAATAAGCAACCTATACCTACTGTCCCACTGTTGGGCAAAGGTCTCCTCTATAGATTTCTACATCTCTCTCTGTTGCTTTTTATTGGCCAGTCTGTCGTTCATAATCAATTTCAAAGTCGTCATTCTAGTTTCCTTATTATTACTGTGTTACTACCACGAAAATGGTAATATTTAAATTACATACATGAGTAGGTATATAATAATATATTAAAAAATCAGCCTCTGCTGTGTTCTCCCACTGCAGGGCAGACCCTTTCCTTTTGCACACAACTCTAAGGTACTTATATGAATTTTGGAAATTCTTTTGAATACATAGCATATCTTGCAAAGGAAGCTTATCTTTCACTTTCCAGAAAAAAGAAGGTTTCCTCACGATGTTTTCCTTCATCGTTTTGAGAGCAGTGGCAATGAAATAATTTACACAAAGTAAAGCGCCTGGCTTGGTTCGAACCTACGACTTACAACTTGTCGCGGCCGTTACCATTGGGCCACCACTGCGGACAGCAAGTGTTTTGCGAGCGTTGTTATAAATATTTTCCAGTCAAATAAAATACCGGGGCCTTAAATACATTTGATGCAACTAAAAAAAATCCATACAATTTTAGAAAAAAGCCATGTCATTGAAAAAGTTAACTTGTATGTATGTATTATGTATTGCTATATTATAATATATTTATATTATCTTATAAGTTTTAAACTACTTACTACCCGCCTCACACATATTATTGCATGTACCTGTTTGGAATGATCGCTTATAATATACGATATTTGTCAATAATCTATTTTGTTTATAGCATTAGAGTTTTGTTTATTTTGATTATATCTGACATATGTTTGTGCTCGTTTTCCACTTCGCAAAATCTCTCAATGTTTTTCTATGCCTTATTTCAACAGCAAGTTCGAAAATGTTTTAATTTACAATTATGCGAGATATATTTTTTGACTGTTTTCTGGTTGTGGCCCAAGATTGACAGCTTTTCAAATGATATAAGCTAGCGTTTTCCATTCTATACATTAAAGAGCAAAGTCCAAAGTGGCTTTTTGTGTGATGCAAATGATTTGCAAAGATTATAAACCATTTTTCAATACAACTTGCGTGTATCGACATAGTCAAGCGTAATTTCGACTACATCAGACATGTCAGGATGGCCGAGCGGTCTAAGGCGCTGCGTTCAGGTCGCAGTCCACTTCTGTGGGCGTGGGTTCGAATCCCACTTCTGACAAAAACTTTTTGCGTTTTTATATTTTTTGTAGATTTATACAAAATGTTAATATAACTTTTTTTTTTAAATAAATATTTTTAATAATTTATTTGCTTATTAATTTACTAACTTACATTTTATAGTGGCTTCAAATAAGTATAAATATTTCAGGTGGTGGTTAAAAATATATCCCTATATTAACAAAACTATCGTAATAGTGTAAAAAATAATCAAAACTGAAATAGCCTATATCCAGAACCAAAACTCAACATTTTGATATTGCTGTTGACATCTGGCTGTCCCATAACCCATCTGTGTTATGTATGATGACGATATTAACGTGTACCTTATCTCAGGAGAGTGGAGCGGGCGGCGGTCGGGCGTCATCCAGCAAGCCGGCAGCGAGCAAGCCTAGTTACTCGCAGTCCTATTGGGCACCTAATTAGCCGATAAACTGGTAAGCATCTAAATATTTTATTTCACATAAACCTACACGGGCACATAAGGAACGTCAGAAGCTATATTAAAATTTTATTTATGTTTCAAATTGACGTTATTTCGAGGTTTAAACAAATATCAACTTTAATGGTAATTAAGTTGATTTCAGAGTGACTAGCACTTTTGAAAACGTTATAAACATGTTTGAAGTTGTAGCGTAAACTGAACTTTATTATGTAGGAATTAAAGTTATTTTTCCATAAACTCATATTTGTTTACATTTTGGCGAATATGTCGCGATATTTGATTAGGTGCACCGTTCTGATTGTTTCCTGTGGTGAAGAGCTGCCACAGATATTCTTTTAAAAATAATTGGTTTTTACAATGTGTTATGTGTCTATACAGTATAGGGGTATAGTATTACCCAGTAACTGGGTCGTGGAGGTCAGATAGGCAGTTGCTCCATGTAAAATACTGGTATTCAGCTGCATCAGGTTAGACTGGAAGCCGAACCCAACATAGTTGGGAAAAGCTAGGCAGATGATGATATCTATCGAGTACCTACAATGGTGAATTGCTACAGAACAACGCAAATTCATCTTTCTTAGGCAAAGACAAAAAGACGAGAAAGGGTCATTTTGTAAATGTCGGTGCGTGCGGCTTTGATTAATTTGGTTGGATTTAAATAGCGATTATATAATCACACTTTTCGTAATATACCTATTATTATGGGAGGAATATAGTTATAATATAAGTATCCACATTGATTTTTCTTGTGTTTGTAGTACTGTTTTTTTTTTGCACTTGCAGGCATGGCCGTTGTCGGTGTGCGGGGTTGTCGTCGGTTGCGTGCGGCGCGCGCACTTCATTCAGTTCTACTCGTAACCTGTGCCCTACCCTCTGATGTACCTAGCTCAATAACACGCGACACAAACCGCATTATTATATAAATTCATAGTGTAAAGGCATCGCCGCCGTCACCCCCCTTTTTTTTTTCAATTTTTTTGAACGATATGTCGTAGCTGAATGATGCAATATAATTATGTATTTTATTTGTTTATAAGCGTCGTGACGACGTCGATGTCTCATCTCATTTGTTAAGTCCGCTATCATAGGTTTCAATTGTTTAAAAAAAATTACCTCTAGTGTATAAAGTATGTATATGGTATGTAAGTATTTGGTGCGCTATGCGTGCCGAATTTTTTTATTTAGTTGACATACTTTTTGTAATTAACACTTATTATTAAAAATGATTAAAGAGATGTCATAGGACGATAATCGTAATTGTAACGAGTATAATAGTCGAGCTCTTTTATATGTGGAAGAATGCAGTTGTGATGATCTCGCGGGCATTTGAAAGTATGACGGATTACACATATTGGAACTTGATTGCAGACTTTTATTTTATTAAACCACGTGTTTACTACGGAAAAGCTTATGTTTTTAACCAGTTTCTTAAATCTTTATCAAATGAGTATTGAGATATTGAGCATTCCCAACAAAAAATCTTTTTTGTAGTAACAGTACATCTACAGTAATACTCGCTCGCTGATTGTTTCGGTAATTTGAATAGCATGGGGGTAAAACTGTTTTAATTTTGTATGATATTAGTATTTAAAGTCTAACATCCTGTAATGTAAATCTAGGAACATAATAAAATCTTGCAAAATTTTTATTGAAACAACTTTTTAAATCCTAATTTTCCAATCCTTTTTGATGGTCCAATCCAGGGCGTATTATGAAGTATTAATAATAATCATCCTCCTGGCCGATTTTGGTCACGGTGGCCAATCTCAACGGAGATTAGCCAGGTTTTCAGGAGATATTATAGTGCACAAGGTGCGCAGACGAAGGTGCACTCTCTCTGTGCCTTTACTCATAATCCGATGGGACGGCAATCCGACAGTCGCGGGAGAGATCAGGCGCAGGAGCAGGCGACACGTGCGCGCGGCCTTGGGGTGTCGCACCACCTAGTGAAGTATTAGTGCCATCATGATTCCAGTCTGAAAAAGGGATGGTACTATCGGTCACGTGTAGCTCCGCCTCTCGCTCTCGCACTGGAATCATGATGGAATTACGTCATAATGCGCCACCAGTCGTGATCCAACTGAATAAGTTTATATCGTACCAACATGAAAATTATCATAGCTATTATACTAGAATTTCTAATCTCATAATTTACATTCTGCCTTCTTACTCAACTATCTACTTTATGTATTCTAAATAGTTTTTCGAGTGAATATCTAACTGAGTATTATAAAGAGAAAAGATAAGATTTTTTTTTGAAGGTAAGGCGTTTGAACGGTACCTAGATTGGGAGTTGGGACATAGGAGGACTTTTTATTCCGATATTCCCACGGGATGGACTTATGTGAGCGAAACCGCAGGGCGCAGGTTTTTATAGGTAGCAAGAGTTTGAATTTAGCCATGTATGTATGACATTGAGCTTGCTATTCCAATCAATCAGCCTATCGCAGTCCACTGCTGGACATAGGCCTCTCCCAGGCTGCGCCTTCCGCATCCAGTCTGTCCCAGCCACCACCTTCTTAAGGTCGTCCGTCCATCTAGCTATTCCAATACTTACTAATTATCTCAGATAGTGGATATGTTCAGATATAATCAGAATCACCCATCTACCCAAGGTAAGGTAAATGAAACATGATCTGCCAAGACAAACCTTTATTATAAGCAGTATACAGGAATGTAACATATAAACTAAGTGGCAAAATTGCCAAAATATTATGTTTTACTTAAAAAAAATCATAAGCTAGCTGTACCTAGACGGACCGCGCACTGGACAAACTAAGAACAAGCTTATTAGTGCGTCACCAACTAAATAAGTTCATACAATTTATTCGCATATTATTTGTCAGTTTTACGTTTTAAATGCAATGTTAGAAATGAAAGATTGCACATGCACACCAAGCCAACCACGGGTTTGTATTACGTGTTTGTTAGTGCCTCGCTGTGGTTGGCGATCTGGGTAGTTTTACAGGTTCTTGGCGGAGTGTTCGTCCAGGATCCAGTAGAGGGCGCCAGCGACGGGCTTCACGCGGCACGCGGGCACACTCTCGTCGTTATCTTTCAGGATACGCTGCAATTATAAAAATCATGTTTATTTATTTTTGGAGGATTACCAACAGCTTCATCTTCATTATTCTCAACATGTCATTTTCTTCCATATTATTATTTTTCACACCTGTCCCATCCATCGTTTCTTAGGACTTTCCCTACTCCAGCCATCCTCATTTACACTCAGAAACTTTTCCTAACGACATTTTCCCTTTTTATTTTGACCAACAGCTTCTGTATTCAAGCCCGTCTTTTCCTTTAGGCACTCTGGGCAAGTGCCCAGGGCCCCCGGCTTGCCGTAAAAATCATTATTTTTATTGTACGCATTATTAGTACCCGATTCAATGATAAAATAATTGATTTGCAGTGCGATTTACAATAAGTTTCTAACCCCAAACTTATGAAATATTAGTACTAAGTTTCTTTAATTGGTTTATTAGCTAGGTTCAATTGAACATTGAAAGAAGTTCAATTTGCCAACATCAAAATACGTTAAAGGGACCAAATGCGGCAATGATATTGAACAATTATCTAATTAGCATACTGATTAAGTCGCAAAACTTATCCATGGCAAACTGAATGCTAATATTTTGTATTTCGTGACCGAAAAATGAGATAATTTGTTAGCACATCAATGCTAAGAGTTACTTTTTCGAATCATATAATAATTAATAATTATCTATTCATTTATTGATAGTGTAAAGAAATATAAATAATTTTTGAATAATCTTAGAATTGATTGCTTATCTACACACGGCCCCGTGATGCTTACGTGCCCAGGGCCTCCAATAGGTTAAAAGACGGCCCTGTGTACTATAATATATCTTAGGTTTGTGACAATAGCCTCGGACAGTCGCCAAAATGGGTTAACGAGCATTCTCAGAGACAGAAATAAGTGATAACATATAATAATACTAGTGGTTCTAGAACTACGTGTTCGATAGTAAATTTAGTTATTTATTTCAACATTTTGCCGAGTCCGTATTGCCGTGGACTAGTAACACGAATTTCGTATGAAGCATCCATCCGCCATTTTACTTGACCTAGGGAACTTTGCAAAAATGGTCGGTATCATAGAAATGTAAAAAAACAGGAGAAGTGGCAAGGAGGCGTGTCTGTGTCGTCGCGGCATGCCCGAAATGACCATGCACTAGCCAAATGCTAGTCCGGTTGGAAGATCGTTGAGATGTAATATAATGTTAAAAAAAAATTTTACAAAACTCTTCTTTTTTTGCTATTTTTAATTGATTTATAATATAATGTTTTCTGGATATATCGTTTTTTATTTTCAGAACCCCAATTTTTTTTTAATACAATAATAAATGGGAGAATCGATAACTTTCTGATTTAGTCAATCACTAGCGTATATGTAAAATAACTTTTACATAGCACAACGATAGCGACAGATGTTTTTGTGTGAGTAAGTTGTACAGTTCATGGTAAATGCACGCTATGTTTGATGAGTTAAGGTTTATAATTGATTGTGTAGTACCTACATTCTGATTTATGAATTGCAAGTGTGTGCGCGACTTTGTATCTATTGCTTTTACTGAGCTACATGTGTAGTAGTGTCGCGGTAGTGGGATCGTCTTAACGACATACATGGAGTTCTGATGCAATTTCAACTACAGGCATATCTCCTTCTATCCTATATTTTTGGTTCAAAATATACGACCTAATAGGCTTAAAAAGGAAGAAAGAAAGACATGTTGCCCCCAATTCAAATAAATTGGGACAGGAGCAAGAAAATGATGATGATGAGGCTTAAAAGTATGAGAAATAATACAGCTATCACTTACTTGAATCATCTCAGCCTTGCTTGAACCGCAGACAGCGAACATACAGTTCTTTGCTTTGTTGATAACAGGGAACGTCAGTGTGATCCTCTCTGGTGGGAACTTGGGCGAGTCGGTGAGGGATGCCACGCTCACTGTGGTCTCATTCAGTAACGGATGTCCGGGGAACAGGGAGCAGGTGTGTCCGTCGGGGCCCATGCCCAGTAGAAGCAGGTCAAACACAAAGTCTTCACTGCCAAATGCTTTGGTCAGCTGCTCTTTGTAGTCTTTTGCAGCTTCCGCGGCTAAGGAAAGAATTGGATGTCATTAGTAAGAGCCTTACTGTTATTTGCGCCAATTCCGTAACCACTGAAATGTGATAATTGCCACAACATTTTTATCCTTTTAAATAAAAATAAATAAATTGCTTATTTAAAAATTCTGCTTTTTTGCATGACTGCGTAGGTTTATCTTATTTTACCTGTTGGCATATCTTCATAGTAATAATAACATACCTGAGACTCCCTGCTTGATCTTAATGAACTGTTTCTCCACGAGCTTGGTTTTTGGTATGAGTTCCCTCTTGTATGTGCCAAACGTTGAGTCCTCGCTGTTCTCGGGCACTACACGCTCGTCACAGAATGCCACCACCCACTTCGACCATTCTGTGTCAACTGTCTGCAGACTCTCGCAGAGGTTGTTCAACCAAGAACCTCCTGGAAACAAAAATATTATTTTTTATGGATTTATTTAATTGATTTTGATAGTTAAGTAACTTTAAGAGTAGGGGGAGACCAAACAAACTATGGATGGACTGTGTGAAAGATGATATTGCTTGAAAGGGGGGTGACTACCAAAATGATGACTAAACTAATTGAGATAAACGGTACGACAAGACATGTTGCGCCAACGCCAAATAAATTGGTATAAGGCCAAGAGAATGATGATTTTGGACAGGATTACTTGAACAGTTTTCATACTTAACTAAAGTATTAAAAACTGTTCAAGTAATCCTGTTTCTGATTACATATTCATGCTTGAGCATTGACATAGAATATATGCCTTAGTAAATAATGCAGAGCCTCTGCATTATTTACTAATCAGAGGGCAAAGATCATGTTGGAAAATAGTTGGCTAAATAGGTCAGTCTTGAACACAGAGCTTAGAAGTGCTTAGACTGTCAGTTTGGCATTTTGTGACCTTAGCAGGCAAACTATCAAATATATACCTAATATTTGATAGTTTTTATGGGTAGTCTGACAACAAGTTTTACCAAGGGATATTGTGTTACTCATTAACTGGGTTGTGGAGGTCAGATAGGCAGTTCCTCCACCTAAAATACTGGTATTCAGCTGCATCCTGCCCTAACATAGTTGGGAAAAGGCTAGGCAGATTGACTGGAGGCAAAGCTAGGTACAGTCACACACTTAGATAACATCCCATTGTGGATCCACAACCGTAAACTAGACTGATGTTGGTTGTGGAGGTTGTTCATTTATTTCATGAAGCAAAATGGATGATTCATTATAGTTATTTGAGATAACATCGCAATCTAAGTAAGTGTCACATAACCTACAAAAATGTTAATTAATATTTATGACTAATATTTCTGCCAGAACTCACAGATATGTGTACAGCCAAAAGTAACGTATACTAGGCGTCGTCAAGGTCGGTGCCGGTAAATTACATAGAGAAACGCCCATGGATTGGCATGAATTAAATAAATAAGGTTTCTTTCCCAAGAAATGGCATTTTCGGTCGTCAATAGCAAAGTTATTGCCATTGCAGATTTAGAATCCAGATTCTGTAGCGGCAGGCGGTAAATATATTGTCGGATCGGTCTCTGACCGGCTTTTAACAGTCAAATTATGTGAATAAATTTTCACTTTTTTCGTACTTCTCAGCCACTTCAAATATGTCACTTAATTTCATTTAACCGCACCAAGACGACGCTCACAGAATTTCAACTGTTATAAACTGTATTTAAAATAACATCATGAAGATGACCTTCAAATGCTTACCCGAAAATCCAACGAAAAACTTTCCACGGTTCTCGATAGCGTCATTCGCTATCTTCTCTATGTGTGAAGATAACTTGTTAATAATTTCTTCTTCCTTACTCACTATTATCGAAGTCATTTTCAATTATTAGCTTTTTACAAGTTTCTATCAAGAAGCCGCGAGTGCGAGGTTAGAATTTTTGAAATGTCATTCAGGCTTTAGTGAAGTTTCCATGCCATTAGCAAGGACCAGTGTAACTTGGCATTTTGTAGTAGCGCTGGTATCGCACGCAAATGTCATTTTCAGTACATTTCAATTTAGTTCCATTATGTGCCGTATGCCAAGATATCTTGGACCATTTGCACTTTAATCGATTATCTATCTGCGTTCCAGATCAAATAGCACTTCTAACAAGGTCCAACCAATAGCATAATTAGAACCAAACTTCTAGTTGCACGAGCCTATTGCATTTTAATCCCTATTGTTTCCGATCCCCATCTTTTTGATCTCCATTGGCACCAAGGTTTTTTTTAAATAACAATATGCTACATTCAACGATGTTATATTATTATATTGTTAAAGATTTTACTGGCGACGGCGACTAGAACTGGAACGTTCACAGCACGCGTGCTTGTTGTTTTTTTAACCGACTTTACTAAAAGGAGGAGATTGTGGGTTATGTTTTGGATGTTTTTCTTAGTACAATTTTGTTGGAACTAAGGCAAGAGAATGATGATTCAAAATTCAAGATTCTTTATTTGTAGAAACATGAGTATATACAGAGCATGCAAGCTATCTTAATAAATTATTAGATCAATCATGTTTGGCCTGAAAATAGTGGCGTACAAATATTTAAATGTCAGTAACATAATAATTGGTAAATTAATAAATTAAAACAAAATAGTTTAAATTAATGTTAATTTTGTAGACAAAAAAGAAATAGTCATTAGTACAATTACAATTAGAAAATGTCAATTAAATTATTATTCATAGCATTAATATGTTGGTTTATTATTATGATTATGTCAAAGATGCATTGATAATATTGGTTACATGATATTAAATGTGTGTGGTCTATCATAATAATCGTTTTCTAGATTTCGAAATCTTAGTACTATCCAGTTATAACTGTCTGGTGGCGAGTAGCTGCACTATTTTACTTAGTTTTTAGTTTTAGTTTTTAGTTAACACTACAGATAGTGCAGCTATAATAGATATAGATGGCTTTGTTTTACAATCATGGTATTTTTTAAGTATTATTTAATTTTAAAGAAGAGATCTGTGAAAAAGCAGTTTGTTCTTATGAGCATTTAATAGTATTAAAATACTCTTTTTTATTCCTTACCTTCAAGTTCATTCAACGTTATTCTTTAATTTTCAATATAATGTGCAATTTCTATTTAAGTTCTTCTATTGCATAAGAGATGGCGCTGCAAGTCGTTAAGTTTCTCGGTAAAAAGTGAAAGTGAGACGAAACGCAATGAAAACGGGCACGGTGACCGCGACATACGGTTGTTGACCGTCAAAACGTGCCGGTGACGTAACCGGCATAATAGCGGTAAGGGCGGCCTCGTACCTTCGCACACAGGACTTGTTTTTCTTCGATTACTTACAGGGCTACTTATTTTGGGATAAGTATGTGATTTTTCGTTTGAACCACATATCTACTTACAACACGTTTGTTTTCTCTGAAAGGGCAAATTAGATCATTCTTCGGATTACATACATCCGCAATTAAGTAGGTACGTAGGTACGTATCGAAATATTAAAGAGATCTCAAAAGCGAGGAGGTCCACAATTCTTGACGCATTTTGCAGAATGCACCATTTCTTTTCGCAAGCGTTCGCATCTATTGAAAGAGGTGCATTGCGATTAGCACGGGGACCACTGCGGCGCATGCGGGTCCTTTAAAAGAGTGTTGAAATGTTTGGAAGACAAATTGTAATAAAGCCGTGTATTTCCGAACTTTGGCAGCCTTCTTTTCGGGGGGGGGGGGGGGGGGTGTCAGACTCGTACTGACTAAAATCCACCTCAGTGTTCTATCTCATACATACGCGCCGGGGGGTCGCGGGAACGTACGATCCTTCCGCAACCCCCGAGTCCCGCATATGTCTCCTCCAGCAATGACACTTGGAAGTTCATATCAATCAATAAGTAATGCTTCGGTAATCTCTGCAGAACACATACCTATACTTTCTATACACCTGTGTTAAGGCCTAGTGGCTACTGAAAAGAATTTACTTAATAATAATTGAAATAGTTTTTCTATGTGAAAGGTGATATGGTTAGAGAGGGGGTGAGTACCGAGATGACGACTAATAGAGAAGTATGGAAGAAAAAGACCATATTGCGCCGACCCAACTAAATTGGGATAAGGGCAAGAAGATAATGATGAATTGAAATAGGTATTTTTAAAACAAAGATTTTTAAAAATTGGTGCTCTCCGAGGCACGGACTCTCACACTGCTAACTTCATAACTCCGGGCTGGTACAGAACAGAAAGTTCCAATAACTTATTTTAGCCCGATCTAGAATTCGAATCGGGGCTCCTCAAGCTAAGCAGTCACGCTTGCAACCACCACATTAACGAGGCAGTAAAAAAAATACCAAGTATTGCTCATTACGCTGGCTTATAAAATTATATCAATCAACTCGGTCAATTGCAGTCAACTGCTGGACATAGGCCTCTCCCAGGCTGCGCCACGACACCCTGTCCTCCGCCTTCCGCAACCAGTCCGTCTCAGTCAACTTTTTAAGATCGCCGTTCCTTGTAGTTGGCGGCGTCCCACACGCATGCTATAAAATAATATAATCAGACAATATTTGCTAAAATATCTGGGCCTTAACTAATGACTCTAATGACTCAATGTTTCACCTCTTAGGCCGCTTCAAGCTCATGACCTCAGTCGTGTCAAGCTGTGCCCCTATAAACCTGGTACAGAACCATTATTTTAAGTTGTTAATTAATAGCTATGAATGTCGTTTGTCAGTCACTCCATGTAAAATACTGGTATACAGCTGCATCCAGTTAGACTGAAAGTCGGTCCCAAGTCCCAACCATCCCTATACATGGTTGGGAAAAGGCAGGCCGATTTTGAAATGTCGTTTGAAAATATTGATGACACTGCAGTCAAGCTGAAGATGTGCCAGCCGAGCCATAAAGCTCATTATCCTAGTGGATCGTATGAGAAATAAGAACACAACACCTTATCAACATGCTCCTGCCCTTCTTTCAATTTATTTCGGGTTTGCGCAACATGTCTTTTTCTTCAATACTTCTCTATTATTAATCGTCGTCTTGGTAGTCATCTCATTTCTAAACATATCATCTTTTAGACAGTCCATCCATCGTTTCTTTGGTCTGCCGCTACTCTACTCAATATTAATGCTCAAAACTTTTCTCACGACATTTTTCTCATTCCTTCCCATCGCATGCACATTACATGACAACCAATTTCCACACAACTTTTCAGTCACCGGTGCCACTTTCACACTTCCACAGAATATACTCATTTCTTTCTCTCTCACTCAGCTTTCGAACATCATTTTTTTTTTTTTTTTTTTTTTCCATTCTTCCTTGTGGGTCATATAAAAACTAAGAACAACACTACGCGCTAAAATTAAGAAGAGGTCCTCCATGTAAGTTTCTTACCTATATATCGATTACTTTAGCGAAATATTCAGGAATTAAGCAGCTTTTATTAGGTATTCGAAACCCAATGAACAAGTTAATCACAGCCACTTATAACCCTCCCTTGGCTTTTTCGTTATCGGGTAAAAGCAGAATGTGACTAACATGGTACCTACTGAATTAGTGTCGGTGTTTTTGATTGGGACAATTTCGTGCTTCTGACTGCATGTCTATCATTGTTAGTAATACATATTATGACGTATGCTCTTGGCATAACCTCTTAGTCGCATTTTTAGGAAAACCTGCAGGAAAAATATGAATCGCATATATATGCGCAAAATGGCATGTGACATCCACCAATCAGCACTGATAACGGCCCACTCCACACAGAGAGGAGAACTGAGACCCAGCAGTGGCAACATTATAGAGCGGCTGTGGTATATGGATAGCAAGGATTCAGAACCGCGCAAGTGTCCGTGGAGTTTCTTGCCCGTTCTTCTCCATAGGTACCTACTACGCTTTGGAATGGGCAACTAGCTTCATCTTTCTGATTGACCGACCCCTTGACGATTCAAAAGTGCCTGTAATTGGTTTATTTGAATTATATGCTTCGAGTTTGAACAAGAAAAAAATGTTGGTAGGATCAAAAGGTCAGCTTTGACACCGTATGTTCTGTACACAGCTTAAAACACATATGTACAGGTTGCACTTGACACAGATAGCTTACACTTTCTGCACGATATTGATACATAATATACTATGTGTATGTGTAAATAACACTAGTCATTGCCCGCGGCTTCGACCCGGCCTTCAGGGATTTTAAGGTAGATGTCAAACTGCTTTAAGACGCGAGGTCTTAGCTCAAGACTTAACGTCACGACTATATGCACTGAGGGGCTATTCTGAACCACTGAGGTGGAAAATTGTTCCTACACCCACATTTCACCAGTTACGTTTAAGTCCCATAAAATAAAGGGGCTGGGCTATTGCCATCAATCAAGCACAAATTATCCGGACTCCAAGCTGCTCCTGTGTAATTATTCCTGGTGGAAAACGCAAAGCAATATTTCGTCCGAGCTGAGGGTCAAACTCAGGAGCCCAGCACCCTAATTGCATAACACACTATCGATCTCAATTTGAATCAATTTGAAGGATATTGCTAATCCATTGCTACATATGTTCGAAAAATTTGTCTGCTCAACCACTTAAATAACGCAATGAATGTTGTTGAACTGTCAAAATGAAACCCATTGCTACTGATAGTTGGTTACGCAATTACTCCACAGGACCACATGCTCTGCCATCCATTTTGATAAAAATCAGACCTTTTTTCGTTGTTTTTTTTTATATTGTTTGAGCCCAGTACGTGGCCACGTTGATTGCGGCATCAGTGCATCAAGCATTCTTGAGGTCATCCGAGGTGCAGGTGAACGGGATGTCGCATGCGCGCTGGAATAAAAGATCCACGAATCGGATTCCCATCATCTCCCCTCTACGATTACACAAGGACCCTGGGTAGGCTTTAAAAGTCGGAAGAGCTTCTTACGCTCTACGAGGCCATCCAGGCCAAAAATCCGACGTAATACAGAGTTGGAATTAAAAAAAAAACTTAAGAATTTTACGAGCTACCTTGGCGCATCCGTTTTGATTTTGCATAACAGCACACACGATGATTCAATAGACTATATTAAATCATCTTGAATCTTCGCCACCATATGTCGGAGCACCTGTCCAAGGCCCCCATTGGTCGAGACTTCGTGACAGTCTGCTCACGACTTGTCCGTTTAGGCTAAGTTCGGCACATTGGCGCATCTGACCTTATCGGTACCGCGTGAGGTCGACTTGTAAACGGATTAAACTCTTTTTTGGAGCAATTTGGAGCGGTTATCTTTGAGAGGTATATATATGTATTACTACTGTATGTTTTAATTTTGTTTAGCTTCTCGTTCTTAAAGGCAAACAAACTGCCCGAACCAAAGATATCCGTAAAAGGCTTTCGGACGTAAGTCTACGACGTCGGTGACATTGCGATACTCCTCAAGTGGTATTAGGCAGGACATCTAGCTAGACGAAGAGTAAGGTTTTAATCGAGTGATGGCAAACGTCAGGCCAAAGGAACCAGAGACGTCCAAAAGCGCATGAGGCTGAGGTCCTGAGGATAGTCGAAGGAAACACCTGTACGAGGGACGCATGGAATCGGGAATTAAGACAGGAAGGAAAGGATCGTGATACCTATAACATAACACTTATTGTTGCCCATTATTTATATGTGTGTGTGTGTGTGTAACTGCCCCGTTGATCTAGTGGCTGCGAGCGCGACTGCTGAACGAGAGGTCCTGGGTTCGATTCCCAGATCGGGCAAATTGTTATTGGGATTTTCTATTAGGAATTCCTCAGTAGCAGTCTGGAGTCTGGTGAGCTCAGTTGATGGTAAAAGGCATAACTGGCGAAATGTGGGTGTACTACAGGTAGGTACTGCCTAAGCCTTCGGGGATTACAGGCGTGATGTGTATTTACGCGGCATTTCTTTGTTTATCTATTGTTGCAGATCCTAAAGAAATAAATGTTAGCCGGCGGTGACAGCTGACCATGAACTAGTCGCCTGCGTGATTACCACCCAGTAAGGTAGAAATCTAATAAAAAGCTGTCGTTACTAAATGACTGCATAGTATCAGCCTTCTTCTCAAATCGAAGACTTTATTTAGTCCCACGACAACGTAGTGACCTGGACAGCTCTGTCATTTGTCTCATTTATGTCCTGGGGGGTATGCCAATCTATTCTGTAAAAATCTCACCGTGAAAACTTAGGTGAAGTGAGCTGTCATTCCACCCAATGCTAGGGATTGACGCTGACTCCAAGCTCACTTCACCTAAGTGTGGGGTGAGATTTGAACAGAATATATCGACAGGTAGCAAGCATCTGTCGGTATACTCAGTAAAAATATCACCGTTAGACTTAGGTGAAGTGAGCTGTCATTTCACCTCACGCTAGGCATTCACACTATTGACAGCTCACTTCAAGCTCACTCCACCTAAGTTTTCACACTGATATTTTTACAGAATTGATCGGCTGATAAAGTAATTTATTATCAAGTATTATTAACGTCCCTGAACAGGCCGTATCAGGGCGCATATTTAAAGCTCGGCCTAGCTAGTAGTAGTAGCTACCGACTCGCATGTCCATTTTATCGTAGATATCAATCTACGCTGGTTATTTAGCAATATACGTTGTGTACCGACAGCGCATTAGTATGAGTAGTCTATACGTTATCAAGCTTTGTCCGCTTTTAAAATTCTGGTAAAAAAAAACACTTGTTCTCTCCTTACACATCATCATTAGGTATTCATTCATTTAATATTTCTTGATCTTGTTTCATGTTTATTATTGTATATTTATATCATTTTTATTATTATGAGCATGTGTTGTCCCACTGCAGGACAAAGGCCTCCCTTCACCACTCCACTCCATCTCCACTCTTCCCCTCCACCACTCACCACCACCACTCACTTCCCCACTCTTTTCCACTCTTCCCGGTCTACTGCGATTGTGGGCCAATCCTTTAAGGAGTCCAGCTCATCCCGCCATCTCTTTCTGGGCCTGCCACGCGGTCGTTTCCTGCCATTTGGATATTCTTTATGTATTTATTGTATACTAGCTTAGTCTCGCGGTGTCACCCGCATAAATCTCGATCCCGTGGGAATATCGGGATAAAAAGTATCCTATTTCCTTATCCAAGTCATGGTCTCACCATAATTATGACCAAAATCATTCAAATCCGTGCAGCCGTTTTAGCGTGATAGCGTATAACAAATACGCATATAAAAATCAAATCTTTTCTCTTTATAATATTATTATTATATTAAAGTTTAGATGTAAATAGTACACCACAGACTGCCAGCAGTATTGTCCCTCTACTCTTGCCGACGTGAGTCGGGAGATTAAGAAACACGCGGACGAAGTCGCGGACAGAAGCTAGTATGCTATGAATACATAAAGCATACATATATACCGTAAGCGAAGTGCTATCAAAAAACAAATGATCATAACTCATAACACACGCAACATTTTGCTGCTGTCAGTACGCCTCTCGAATGTGTGTCGATGTTTGGGCGCGGCGCGTTGCGTGCAGATCCGTGTGTGCTGACCCTACCCTAGTACACTGTGCCTACTGGACAGTACTGCGTTGTAGACCGTACCTATGTGCGATATGTTAGGTTGTACGCAGCAGGTCGAGATGTAGGAAATATGTATGTAGACAGTATGCATTTTTGACCGAGTTTCAAAATAGACGTTTTCGTTTTGTAATACAAAATACATTTTATTCTAAAATTAGAATTAGATGTTGGCAAGAGTAGTAAGTACTTACTCCAAATTGCCACCAAGATTTTTTTTGCCAGTTTTGTTGGGGTCATCTTCTCTTCTTACCATTACCTACGACTGCATTGACTGAATTGTTTAAGGAAGCCTGTTGTTTTCAGCCAACAACAACAACAACTCCTAAAATTCCTGTTGTTATAGTTTAAATCCGTAGTCGGTCGAAAGTCTACAACGACGTCGGGATTATAGCGATGCGCCTCAAGTGGAGTTGGGCAGGACATCTAGCTAGACGAAGAGATGTCGATGGAGTAAAGCTGTGCCCGAATGGTGGCCAAGGTTCGGCCAGTCGCAGGAAACAACTGGATAAGAGGCAGAAAAAAGGGGAGGCCTGTGGGTGATTCCGGGCTGAAATGATGATGATAGTTTAAATAGCGCTGTGTGAGTGTGTTTACTTAAAATAGATTTTGATTATCAGCGATAAAACTGATAATCACAATCCGATTTTATTTGAGTATAAACTCATGTAATATTATGTTAATAAATGTAATATTATGTAAAGCCGACATCTACGCGATTTTGAGTCGATAATAATTTATTTATAGTTAACATTAACATATTATTCAGATAGACCGACCTAGGTTAACATTATGGCGATAAATCATAGACCATCCTTAGCAATACTACTATGGCAGGTCTGATGGGTATTTGGCAATCTTTGCCATAGGTATTCGTCCAACTTCTTCTTCTTTTTTTTATTCCTGAATGGGCCTGCATCATCCCAGTACTGGGAAAAGGCCTCTCCCCATGACTTCCAGCTCTTTCGATCCAGGGCTAAAGTAGACCACTGGGATGATGCAGACTAACAGTAACAGTAAATGGGCCTGTTCTTGACCCAGATTACGCCTGATATAAAGGAATGGATGAGGTCTATGATGGAACGAGCGTGCCCAGAAGATGCCTGTTCACTCTTGCTTTGATGGCAGACGAGTTAAATGTGGGATCACAGAGAGCATCTTCTTTTTCGTATCGCTGGCACGTCAGTAATTAAAATTTTGTCAGCCCTATACTTCACCACATGCGGCGTTAGCTTCAGAATAACATAATTTCCTTGACTGTATACTTGTTTAGAGGTATGACGTCATACTCCATAGAAAAGGGAGGATCCTCCGACCAGACGGGTGTTGTGTCTGGCGGACAACTGCCCAAAGATTGATGTTGGGAAGTTTGTATATATGCTAATAGCGTGGTAAACTCTGCTTGCGAGATGCAGGATTTGCGTGACGTCAGTATGACGCGTTGTTCGCATGTGGCGTTTTAGATGCCGCTACACTTGTTATGGTTACGGTTGTGGACTTTTTAATTTGCTTAGGCTATTCCAGCACAGATGTGACGGTTTGTAGTTTCTTTCGAGTCGATGGCAATCTACCTAAATAGAGTCGGCCCAGAATTCAGCTTTGTCACTTACTGGCACTTACTGGTGTCCATATTATCTTTTGTTCTTTCAATCAGTTCATGTCATTCTCCTGCCCTTATCCCAATTTATTTGTGGTCGGCGCCACATGTCTTTTTCTTCCATACTTTCCTATTAGTCGTCATCTCGGCAGTCACAAGCGTTCTAGCCATATCATCTTTCACACAGTCCATCCATTGTTTCTTTGGTTTTTCCCCTACTCTTATAGCCATCCACATCCATACTCAAAGCTTTCCTCACGACATTTTCCTCATTCCTTTCCGGCACATGCCCATTACCTATGTACGTGACAAATGATTTTCACCTAACTTTACAGTTACCTGTGCCACTTTCAGACTTCCTCTTATATACTTATTTCTTATTCTATCCATTCGCGTAATACGACACTTCCCTCACACATCTTTCTTTTTCTATTAGTCTTCATCTCGATAGTCACCCCCTTTCTAGCCATGTCATCTTTCACACAGTCCATCCATCGTTTCTTAGGTCTTTCAATCAGTTCTTTATTTATTTTCATTGACATTGCAAAAGCCAGTCATCTCTGATAACCCTGGCAGTATTCCCGGCTATAAAGTCATTAAGCCCGTCCGGATGTTTTCCGAATAAAATCAAGTATCTAGCCGAGTAGTGCAGGAGCCGTGACACGGTTGGCGAGGTGCCAGAGTGCGCCCTTTGTTTATCATCTCCTTGCTTATTATATTAGGATGGGAGATAGTTATGAGCGCATCTGCTTAGCAAATTTAATTATTTTGGAGTATAGTTCTTGCCTGTGACTTTGTTCGGAGATTTTTTTACATTTTTGGAGCGCGTGATTGATGGTGATATTCCAAAAGTAGCTTTAAGTCCTGGAAAATACCAAAGTGACTATACAAATTTGATTTGTGAAGTTTGTGAAAAAAAAAACATCGTAAGGAAACCGGCATGTCTTAACAAAAGTTCGAACACATGATGTGACACCTATCCGCATTGGGCCCGCGTGTCTCCCAGCGGTGGGCACGTTACAGGCTGATTATGCTTAAGGTACATGTCTTCGAATTTTTGGTACTGGGAATTGCCCGGTTTCCTTACGATGTTTTCCTTCACCGCTTTGAGGGCAGTGGTGATGAAATTAATTACACAAAGTAAAGCGCCTGCCTGGGTTCGAACCCACGACCTACAACTGGTAAGTCGAGGCCGTTACCACTGGGTCACTACTGCTCTCAGGTAAAGTTTAAATATTACTGTATTGAAGACAAACATACCAGGTGTTATGTTAATAGTTTTTAGTATATTAGTAAGATAAATACAATGAATGGATGAGTCGTACACTCACGGTCACCGAGTGAATGAATGTAGTCAGTATTAACGAAGGATGTCTGTTTATTAATAAAAACATTTCATTTGAATGTATGTTAATTACGGTTTTAATATCTAAATTAAGAATTGCAGATAATATTTTATAATTAACAGTTGATTGACGTGTCTTACAAGAGTTGATTTGAATCTGTGAAGTCGAACTAAATTCTTAGTCCAGGGTAAGGGTCCGGGGGGCTCGTGGCTAAGTAATAACAGCCGCACAGGTTGATCGACGGTTTAGCTACATCCGCCGCGGTCAGTTTGTGGATGGGTAACCATGCATTATATATGGAGACCACTCTGTGCCTCGGAAACCATATTAAGCCTTTGGTCCCGGCTGTCATTCTTCATCTTTGACAGTCGCTACGGGTACTCAGAAGCCCGAAAGTCTGACAACCAGTCTTAACAAGGGGTATCGTATTACCCAGTAAATAGGTTGTAGAGGTCAGATAGGCAGACGTTCTATGTATGATACTAGTGTCCAGCGGCATCCGGTTAGACTGGAAACCGACTCCAACATAGCTATATAGGAAAAGGCTGGGCAATTAATTGCCTGATTGAGTCGGTATCGTGCGGCGGGTACATGAATCAAAATAAAAAAAAACAAAATCAAAAGTCATTTATTCAAATTAGGCTGAGAATGAGCACTTTTTGAACGTCAAAATTATTTGTAATTTAGACAGTCCCCCAAAAACGCCCGCCCTTCACCACTTCCTAGTGCTATCGCTCGGAAGAAGAAGTGGCGCAACAAATTCCCCAGCAGCACAGCTGTCTGTTCATTTAGAAAACACTTGATTGTATACAATACTAGGTACCTAATGTACCTATGTTCAGTAATTAACATTACAAGACCAGAACATAAGATTAAATTATTTGCCATATGTCAGCTAGCCACGTCAATATACCAACAAATATAATAAAAACTATACGTACTCAAGCTAAAAAATAATCAATTAAAATTAAAAAGTAAATCAAACTTACTACCCAAATAAAAGCCTCCAGGCATAAAGGGCGTCACAGAAAATGATTAATCATGAATAAATATATTCTTATATGGAGGAAGATCTTCATCGGTTAAAGAACGACATACATAACGTTTTGTTTCTCAAGGTCAAAGAAATCTCCTTGATCTACTATCACTCAATCAGGTTGTCTTCGGGAAGCATAATGCTAAATTCTTTTCTTCTCTCCATTTTCCGCCATGATGGCTACTCTCGAGTCTTGTATAACTCCTGCCCGGACCAGAATAGAAGAGTTTGAGGATAATTTTTCATCAACGTTATGAGGTAAGTTCCACACAAGACATAGTCCTCATCATAGTTCATAGCTACACATTATCATACAAGTATGGCGTCGAGTGCCGACTGAGGACGACCGGTGCTCGCTGTAGCCTGTGGCTATCTAAGACCTCAGTTATTATAATATGTATAATTGTATATGTCACACTAGTTCCTTCTTATTTATTAACAAGAGAAATCACGAAACATAGTAAAACAACAAAATTAAAAAAAAAATCTACTCCTTCCAACCACAGTTAAATAAAACATCGTTTATATTTATTTTATTTTATAACTGCACATTGCAAGCACGTTTACTGCATAATTATCAAGAAATTCTGCTCCTAAGGGTGAAGACACATCAGCGAAGTTTACGATATAAACTATACCTGTGCCCCGCTGTTTCTCGATCCCGTGGGAATATCGGGATAAAAAGTATCTTATATCCTAATCCAGGTCATGTTCTACCCATGTGCGAAATTTCATCCAAATCCATGTAGCCGTTTTAGCGTGAAAGCGTAAAAAACAAACATACAAATAATCAAATCTTTAATTTCTCCATAATTATTGAAATTCTCAGGCTCTGCCGACTGCTCCAAAAACGTGTTGTCTTTTCAGGATGTCCTTCTACGAGAGTCAAACTGCTTCTGTACAAAAATAAATCACATCGGGATGGTAGTTAGGCTGGGAAATTATCGAAAAATTGAAAAATGCGTATATTCACTGAGTTACCGACTGTCCCATTTATAACATGGAAAGAAATACTTATTTCTACGTCATTTCTGCTGTGGTTTTATAAATACCTTACCCGACATTAGTCCTGAAAGATGGGACCCAATACTGGCCCACTGCTTTCTAGTGATTAAGCTGAAAGTCTGAACCGGCGAAATAAACGGTCAACAAGTTGTATTGGCTTTTTCGTTGTTTTCGTTTTATTTTTGTTTTTGTAATGATATGAACTCAAACTCAATGTATGTATTTGATTACTGGTTTATTTATATATAAGTATATAAAGTAGGTATTAGGTATGTTGATAAACTGTATGTACTCCCCGTCACTTGTCCCTAAACGTTTATTAGAAAACCAGCGTCAGTCAGCATCTGTCTGGCATTAATGCTGAAATGAACCTTTTTGGCGCAGCTGTGAGGCACACACTATTGTAGTTAAACATTATTTTTATTTTGTTAATATTGGATTTTGTGTTTCACGAACTGTGTCCAAATAAACTTTATTGTTTCTTTACAATCTCTTCAGATTTAAAATATTATGTAGTACGGGATCTACAAATTACTATAATTCAGAAACAGAAATCAATCAAGATACATTATTGTCGTATGGGTATCTACAGTACAATTGCATCCATATACGGTCAGACCGGAAACTGGCTCCTATGGACATGAGGAAGAGGTCAGGGTTGACCCTTGCGTTACCGCGCGGCAACCTGCAGTGACCTACATCACCCTTATAGGTAAAGGACATAATACAATATAGCAATTTATACCTTTGTAAGGTTTGTATGCCTAGGATGTAAGAAATATTACAGTGATTTGTAGTTGATTAATAGTGTCGAGTGTAAGAAGCTCTTATTATTCTTATTCTAAAGGTGATATCTAATAAATCAGATTGCCCGTTCCTGGGGCACTGGACCCGTATGCACAGCTGCAGGTCTGGTGCAGCGGGAAGCGGGCATAGTTATAGTTATAGGTTTATGAATTAGTATTTTTATAGTTTATTTTAGTTTTTTGCTCAGAGTGTTACTAACGTAGTTTTAAATGTGTTACTAACAACAATATGAATCATATGTGTTCGAAATAAATAAATAATAAAAAAAAAAAATATTCTTGCGAATCGAATTTGGTTTCTAAAAGTTTAAACAGCTCGCTCTCAATTTCTAGAATTTGTTACTAACTTAGTTTTAAGCTAAAATTAAAATAATATGTAAGTAAATAACAATAACGAATTAATAAAAATAACAAAATTATATCCGAACTTAACTAAAACTGTTCACAAACTAAAATATACCGTCAAAAAATTCATCCGCATCGCTGTCCACTGGCAATGCACCCAAGGGACTGGCGGCATTGCCACGTTGTATGGCAATGCTTAGCATCTGGCCTTAGGTCACGGGAAGTATCAAGAATTTGTTGAATAATGATTTTGAAGACGTTTGATTAGATCTGTAAACATTTAACTGTTTTGTACCTTGGGCGGTTTCTGGTAACCAATGTTTTGATGTTTCGGAGAACAGTTCAGAAAACATGCTTTTCACAAGATCCATGCATGTATGCCAGCGCAACCAAGCGTAACCAGCGCTAGGGCTCTGTCTCGTATTCTTCTGGTCTGGTCTTAGCATTATGCTGAGCGTTGGCCGTTTTGGGTGGATGTGGCACATGTTTTCCCCAACTTGTTATTTTTTTGTGTTAGTGTTCTTTTTCTGCGTCATGTTTACAGCAAATAAACGTATTTTCTTTCTTTCTTTTACTGGGAACTGGTGAAGGGCGGGTGAATTAGGAATATCATTCTAAATTAATAGCAGTGCTGGGTCACAGGTAGCATTTTCCATGCGGGCCTAGCTAGCCTGCAGTTTGGTGGATGTCACAGCCTTCTTAAGTTTAGGACATTCCATTTTTTGAGCAGTGGTCTGAACTTGTCTTTAAATTTTTAACAAAAGTTTTGAATTCGCCTTATCTCGAATATTGTGTTATGTTTTCCCGTTACATAGGCACTGGTATGGCTACCTATGTCCCGCGTGTAGCTGGGTGAGGTGATATGAGCGGCGTGGGCTTGGCTGTTGCGCCACCTGGCGGTCACCTAGCATTTGTGTTGCAACGTATTCGAGTATGTGTCGCCTGGAAGCATTCGCGGCTAGTGATGTGAGTCTGTCGATGTTGAATCTTAAGCCATGTTCTTTGAAATAGAAATGATAGGAAGGTAAAGTCCACCGTTGTTGGAATGTTGTTTGTGATAATTATTTTGCATCAGACATTTTATCGTTTTTTTTTTTCTTTTTTGTAGGCCCAGCTTCTTTATACCATATACATTTAGGATGCAATTTTCAATGAAGACCATAAGTATGAACGCAGCTATGACTGAAAGAGAGTTTATCATGTGTCATGTATAAAAATAGAAGAGAATGAAAGATGGTCGATGATGGCAAACTAGCAAATAAAGACATAAAAGATGTAATTTATTAAATTGAAATATAATAAAAAGTAGTTTAAAGTGTCCCATCCCCCAAATTCCCCACACAAATAAGTAGTAGTAGGCGGGAAAGCAAAGCTGTTTAAGTGTTTAAAGAAATTTACAGGTTATGTCAGGTAGTTCTATTTCTTGATCCCTAGGTACATCTATTATCTTTAGCACTGATCGGCTGCGTGTTTATTAAACTATCGATAGTAAGCAGTCACAACACTATCGACCTGCTCATGTGCAGGGCGCGGTCGCTCGCCTTGTGCATATGTGCGAGTAACACGCTCGTACCGACAGCAACATAAATAACTAAATGATGTACCGTCAACTAAATAATCTTAGCTGTGCTGCTGAGGAGTTTGTTGCGCCACTACTTCTTTCCAACTAAAGCGCTAGGAAGTGGGGAAGGGCGGGCGTAATTTCTTATGTAATTTTGACGTTCAAAGAGTGCTGATACTCAGCCTAATTTGTATAAATGACTTGTATTTTGATAGCCGAAATTGCAATTGCAATTGAATAACATGATTTGTATTGCTGACTGAAAGTTCTGATGGGATCATGATCATTACTTTCAGGATATTAATATCTAAATATTTTATCATGTTTAGATATTGATACCCATTACGCCCGCAGAGTTTCTATGACTTTGTTACTAAGTAGTCATCTATAAAATGACTAAATCTTTAACTTTTATAATCGTTTTCGCATTTTCTAAATTGTAGGTTCTTGAATTGCATGGGCAAACAACTGGAGATCTCCAAATACAGAATATATTTTTGAAGGCCACATTGACTGAATATATTGTCAGAAATGCCTTTGATTTTAATATTAACTTACGGAAAAAAAATGGTCCCTGAAATTGATTTTGCCAACGCTACTCAAAACCAACAATAATAATATATCAAAATATAAGATAATTCGGCTCCGATCGGCCACCGATAACGCCGACCGATACAGCCGCTTGTTTTGCTGACCGTGCGCATATATTAACCTAATTGATTTACATACATATTGGACTATTATTTTTGCGCACCGTACGTGTTGCAGTAATAATAGTAATAGCCGATTTCATTTTATCTGAAGCCAGGTGTTAATAATTGATTTAGTAATTATTATTGGTGGGGACAAAATATCGTAGGACGCTATACGTACTGAAGGTTTACTGCTTACCTCCTGGAATAATAGCTATCTAACTATATATTTAGATGGGTATGCTATAAAACTAATTAAAAAATGTGTCGAAACTCGAAAGTCAAGACAAGAAATTTAATTTTCCTACGGTTTCATGAATTCTTGGCCAGGGTCGTCCAAAAGCGCGCTGGGTTGACGATATCGTCAAAGTCGCGGGAAACACCTGGATGAGGGACGCACGGAACAGGGAAGTATGGCAGAAGAAAGGGTGATTTTGGGCTGAAATGATGATGATCTTGACTGACACACAACGTATACTTATATACCCACAGAAGTAATACGTATGCATTTTGTAGAACTTGTTCCTAAGGCTAATTGTGATTGTTAAGTCATAAGTAATTTGTTGAACATCAGGTAACATATAATCTATACATATAATAACATATTAATTAATAAAATGTGTCCGTTTGTCTGTTTTTTCTGGACATATGTTCCGATTGGCGCAAAAACGGATAATCAGATTTAGATTAAAATTTAGCACGCAGATAGTTTATAACCTGGATAAACACTTGGTACTTTTAATCTGTATCCCTTGGGATATTTTCCGACACCCACGCGGGCATAGATAGCCCTGCAGTGAAATATCACAGGCTTTTGACGATTAAAAATAATAATAATGAAGGAATCGATAAGCGATTTCCTTAAAACCTTTCAGATTATGATAGAAAATTAGTTACGCAGTTGGGCAGCTGGTGCCTTTATTATTTACATGTTTTTACGCAGAACGCAGTTGCAGGCAGGTACAATATAATCCCGTGTAATGTAAGGTTTCTTCCTAGTGACCATCAGGACGGTCCAGTTTTAATCTTGTTGTGCATGCGCCGAGGTTTAGCTCAAACGTGCCGGCATTTATATTTATAAGTATAAAGCTTTTGTTATTGTGGCGAGTGCATTCGTACCTGAGAAAGTAAACAACATCATCTGCCTGTCTTTGCGCTTCTGACCACCTGAAACGACTGTCAAAGTCTGGGAAAGTAAACATCATGATTATAATACATTAGTTTTTGAGAAGGGCTTCGGGGAGAAGTCTGAAATTGAAGTAGGGGAAATACGCCAAAAGGCCCATGGTCTGCAGTGTATATGCGGCGTCTGCCCACAGACCATGGCCCACCTTTCGTTGTGTGCTGCATGCCCTGTCACCTGAACACATGAGGATCTAATGCCTGCGTCAGCGAATGGTGTTATCGTTGTTGAGTATTGGGCCAAACAAAAAAAAAACAACTTTTTATCAAACAATGCGGAGTATGAAGAAAACTGAAACGTCTAGTTTGACAGGAATTTAATTCAAGATTTTTTTTCGAAAAATATCTCCACTCGGAGTTGTAAAAGTTCATGAAACATGTTCGCACTATAGCTATAAGTATAGTCTTCAATATCAAGGGTGTAAATAGAGCCTCGACACTGACGATATTCAAATAGTTCCGGTGCACCCTGTGCAGTGAGCCGCGACCAACCTTGCTGACTGGCTAATCTCTTCTATCTTATAGATCTATATCTTCGCATTATCTATTAATACGTTATTGACATCGGTCTTGGAGGTCGGTTCTTGGAGGGGATTGTGGCTAAGTAATAACAGCCGCACGGCAGATAAGTTTAAGCTAGGCTTGCCGCGGTTGGTCCGTGGATGGATGACCATCTTCACATAGCAAGACCCCTCCGTGCCTCGGAAAGCACGTTAAGCCATTAGTCCCGGCTGTCATTCGTGGATCTTTGACAGTCGTTACGGGTCGTCCGTAGTCCGAAAGTAGCTTTACCTAGTAACTGGGTTGTGGAGGTCAGATAGGCAGTCGCTCCATGTAGAATACTGGTACTCAGCTGCAGCCGGATAGACTGGAAGCTGACCCCAACATAGTTGGGAAAAGGCTAGGCAGATGGTGATGACGTTATTAACATCGGTGAAGGAAAACATCGTGAGGAAACCTGGGGCTTATAGTTATAAGTCTGAATTCGCCAACCCGTCTTGAGCGAGCGTGCTGATCAATGCTCGTCGTCTGTATGAAATGAGACCTTTGCCCGGCAGTGGGACAATGATAGGATGGTATTTTTTTTTATATATGTTCGTTCTTTAATCGGGCGTTACGGCGACAGCGTCAATGTGTGAAAGAAGTGACACTTTACCAAGCCGAACTATATACGATATATATTCTAAACCGCGATGTGACAGATTATCGGCTGAGTGGGGCCGGTTTTTTAATCCGTAGTTAAACTCAACCAATTGTTAAAAATAGTAACTAGTGGTTAAATTTTTGCGAAATGTGTTTTTTGATAAATTTGTAGTTTATCTAATGATTAAGTATCAGTGCTAATGGTCAAATAATTAACTATTATTTAAAAGAAATAACCATTATCATTATATAAACTAAAAATTTATCAAAAAACTCATTTTGCAAAAATTTAACCATTGGTAGTTACTATTTTTAACAATTGGTTGAGTTTAACTATGGATCAAAAACCGGTTTTTTGATCCGTAGTTGAAGGTTCCCTATATTTTTGACAAGTTTTTAACATTTGTTTGTCGCCGAGATGAGACGGCGACTAGATTTTTAACATTTTAAATTACGAGAATAATTAGCCTTCAGAACGAAGCAAAAGGAGCAAGGATCGTAGCACTGTGACGTTCTGTAGTTTCTACTTACCCTTATGGGAGAAGGCGTGAGTAGGAGAAATTAAAGTGTTTGCCTCAATCTATAAAACGTATATTATAAAAGGAGAAACTGATGCCATATCAAAGCAAAGCCGAAACTAATGGGACTAGGAATTTTATTTAGCACTAAGAAGGTAAGGTAAGGTAAGGTAAGGTTTGTGGAAACTGAACCTTTAGGGGGAAAAGGGGGGATTTTGTATGTATGAAAAATCTTATTCCTTGAGTTTATAAACTTGAAGCTTGGCACTAATACTTATCTCAGTAAATTATAAAGTTTGTCACTACACTAACCCCTAAAGCTCGTTTGCTAGCCGACGCCGCTTGACCGGCCATGTATACAAAGATCTTTGCGCGGACTACCCGCTACTTAACTCGTTTTATTATAATAAACCGTACATTTTGTAACTTATACATTCAATATTATGTGGGTCCATACTAAGACTTGCACATACCTAGTATTTAAAATTTTAATCGATGTAGATACATTATAAGTCAATTCATGTCAACTAAAAATAAGCCAATAAAATATGTTTTAATGTTTGTAAAGGCAAAATATAGCCTATGTAACAAAAATTACTCATGACCTGTGTAGAAATAGAATAAGATCATTTGTAAACACTATTGTAACAACCATTGTGGCAATAAAGACCTTGAAAAATCAAAAATCAAAATCAATCACTACCCCCTAAAGGGGGATTGGGGGGGTTTCAAACTTTGTATGAAAGAATTTAGCGCGCATTCCGATTTACTCAATATGTAACTGCTCGAACAGTTTGATTAAAAGCGTGATTTTACGACCGCACATAATTACATATTGCTACAGTAACGTACTACATAAGTATATATTGGCTAAATAAATTTAAACGTATGTAACACGTATAAATCTATTTCTGGGCGTGGGCACTGCTTGCTAAAGATCAATGTCAGTTGGTTATGAATTAATTAAGTTACTCTGTAGTTATTGCCATGTAATTGTGAGTACATGTTTGTGTATTTTGTTTTTGGTTAATTTGTTTCGTCTGGCGCACCCTGAGACCCTTTTTATCAGGACCGCGTAGAGTTATCAAGTTGAAATTAATATCAAATACTCAAGGCTGCAATCCCTTGAAGCAGTGAAAAAACTAAACTTCTAAGTCAACGCAATCAAAAGATACGGGCGTTTATGTTCCGTAAGCCGCACATTTTGACATTCGCAAGGGAATTTATAAACCTATAGGATACTTCCCGTTTACCTAGAATCATGAAATTTGGCAGGAAACAATGTCATGTAGCACAAGTAAAGGAAAAAATCTGAAAAAGAATAACAAGTTGGTGTACGTTAGGGTTGTACAAAAAGTTTGCTTAAACTAGTAAGTAACCTCAGTCTTAACTAATCAATTAATCTTATGTAATAAGTTTCCATATTTTAAACCTGGAATGCAATTAAAAAAAAAACAATGCACATGTCTTATATTAAGAAAGATTTCCTAGGCTAACTATACCCAATAGGTCTAGGTATTTAAGCTTTCTAAGACTCACACGCTATATAATTTTCTTGCAACCGAAATAAACAAACAAATATTTGATACAACTCAAGATTAACAGTCAAATACGGTTCCCAGTGTGTCAGTACGTCTGTGAGTACGAAGCTGTCACAAGTCAAACAATCTGTGCACTGTAAATATTGAATGCTAATAAGCTCGGCTTTTATTTGCACATGTGTGAACGGCCTTAGGGTTGTCGAGCCGCCAAGTTTACTGTCATTTACAAAGTATAAATCAAAACTAATTTATTCAAATTAGGCTGAGAATCAGCACTTTTCGAACGTCAAAATTACATAAGACAGTCCCCCAAAACGCCAGCCCTTCACCATTATCTAGTGCTTTCGCTAGGAAGAAGAAGTGGCGCAACAAACTCCCCAACAGCACAGCTGTCTGTTCAGTAAGAAAAACTTGATTCTATACAATAAGTAGTAGGTATGCAAAGTAATTAACATTACGAGACACAGAACATTAATAAGACACTGATCAACATGATGGTAACTGTCTGAAATAGTCTGGTCTATCAGCACCGTTTTAGGCCCTCTCAGCATCAGCTCTTACTGAACAGACAGTCGGACTTAATACAAAGACATAAACAAACTCGACTGTACACACGGCCAAAAATGCCTTTACTGATTAAACTCAAAATTTTTGGACATCACTTAGTTTATCACGCGTTATGGCTTTCTTTTCTTCTAAACATGTCTTTCCTTGTTTCGCATTCTTGGTTGTTTACTGTTGGTCATCATCATCATCATCTGCCTAGCCTTTTTCCCAACTATGTTGGGGTCGGCTTCCAGTCTAACCGGATGCAGCTGAATACCAGTATTTTACATGAAGCGACTGCCTATCTGACCTCCACAACCCAGTTACTGGGTAATACGATACCCCTTGGTAAGACTGGTTGTCAGACTTTCGGGGTACTGACGACCCGTAACGACTGTCAAAGATCCACGAATGACAGCCGGGACCAACGGTTTAACGTGCTTTCCGAGGCACGGAGGGGTCTTGGTATGTGAAAATGTATGTTTACTTTTGGTATCATTATCAAAATACCAAAAACAGAAACTTTATTAATTTAATAATGTCCGTCGGTCCATCCGTCCTGATGTCAGCCATTTTACTCGGAGACTATTTGCCTCTTCGACTTTTCGCATGATTTTAGTCTTCGGCTAAAACAGGCGTGATGTTATGTTATGTTTATTTGCACTATCATCATCATCATTCAATTTATTTTGGGTGAGCGCAATACGTCTTTTTCTTCATACTTCTCTATTAGTCGTCATCTCGGTAGTCACCCCCCCCCCCCTTTCTATCCATATCATCTTTCACACAGTCCATGCATCGGTTCTTTGGTCTTCCCCTACTCTCATAGCAATCCACATTCATAGTCAAAACTTTTTATCTACAACTCTTCATGTACTCTCGCGCGCCACCCCTATGTTCACATGTCATTTGACGACAACGCACTGCATCTCGGTCAAGGCCGGCAACTGATTTTTATACAACCTGTCAAGTGTGAGCTGTTCCTTAAGTGCTCGTAATGTTACCAGCTTTTTATTTTTGCCCAGTTTTGGCCTTGTGAAGCATACCTTTGACATTACATACATACATATAAGATTAAAAGTGAATACATGAATATTCATGTACCTATTCGCTTTTTAATAAAATTGATCCCATTAAAATAAGGTTAGTTAAGATTTAAACTCGGATATAATGTACCTACCTACCTATATGATAGACTATTTAGTTGGTTGATATTTCTTTTCAGAGGTACAAAATAAATGTCGACTCCATCTAATTAGTTTTTTTTTTTTAAATGACGTATGATGCGTGTTTGCGTTAGCCTATTTATAGAATACACCACTTCATTTTATTTCATTGCATGATTCTATGGTTTATTCGTATCGGTAAGCGTAGTGTGAAACGCCCCAGCTAGATGGACCGACGTCCTCAAAAAGGTTGCTGGGACAGACTGGATATGGAAGGCGGAACACAGGGTGTGGCGGCAGGGAGAGGCCTATGTCCAGCAGCGGACTTGTGATGTGCTGAGTTGATGGTTAATTAACTCTCCGTTAAAAGCACTCACTTAAAACGTAGTATCTCTCAGCGAGTTCTCAAAAATTCTCACAAATCATCATTTTGACAGGGAACTGTGAAAACTGACAACATTGACAGCTGTCAAAATACACATCGTTTAAAATATCAACTTCATACCTAATGATGATGTCTGTGGCCTATAATCCAGCGAGCATTGGACTGGAACTGACTGGAACTAACTAGAACGTTCAGTTATGTAGGTAAACTACACGTAACGATGCAAATTATTATAAAAACCCCGTCTTTTTGTGTATGAGCAGCTTAATTTGGTAATACCAGAAATGTACCGAGCAAAAAAGTGCGATGATCGTTAGTGTTTTGAATTGTTTACAATGTAAGTTGCTGTTTCCTTGACTAAGATTATAAGGTAATTTAATTTGCTATGCCAAGACGACCCACTGACCGTGGTGTTAATGCTTTGAAATGAAATGAAATTTATTTGCAAGAACTGTAGTACATTACAGATCTTCGGGTTTTTTTAAAACAGTTTCTAAAAACAATTCGCTAAAATTAGCATGCAAAATTATTGATTACATTGATTAAATAAATGAAGCTAATAAAATTGGTACCTGCACATAAATCATAGTTATTAAATTTAAGTCGGATTTTCAATCGACATACAGGGTGGCAGGGACCATAAATTCCAACCATGTAACCATGTTCCATTGTAACCATGGATTCAGAACATGACTTTAGACCCGATGTCCCTGCCACCCTGTATAATTATTATTCGTGGAATTAAATTGACGTCTGACAGATTTTATATGGAAGAACTGTCAAAAATTCAAAATTATTCCTCGGATAAAACTATCTGGCGTTGGAAAAATCAGCCCTTAAATGTCAAATATTTGTCAAATTATAATAGTAGCATGTCAGTGTGAACCTTGAAAATAGTCTAATAATTGAAGAACAGTCCGCTTAAAACCAAAAATTAGATTGACTAGAAAAGGTTTTTCATTATTTTAATGTTGTTTTTTCTAGACGTGTGTTCGTATCACGCTATTCAACTTATATAATAAGGAATTTGACTCCGCCTTGGAGTGTAAATGTGGTGCAAACAAAAATGGTGACGAGAAACGGTGTGGTGTGGTGTTCTACCAACGATGGGCCACTTAATATCATGTATTCAATTCATGTCCTACGTATCATAGCTGCACGTTACAGGAACTGATGGACGCTAGTGATGGCGCCAGACACGTAGCCGAGTGTTGAGCCGAGTCTATTTAGATTGCCATCGAAACGGTCAGAAGAAGAAGAGAAATTTGATGCATCGAGAATTCCGAATATTTAGAAAAAGGGACATACCCTACTGGCCAGGCTAGGTTTTAAAAGCCCTGGATGCGACTTCTCTAATGTTGGCATCATAATATATTTGTTAGTGTAACACACTACAATCTCAATCTGAATCAATTTGAAGGATATTGCTAATCCATTGCTTCATAATGTTCGAAAAATGAGTCTGCTCAACAACGTAAATAACGCAATGAATGTTGTTGAACTGTCAAAATGAAACACATTGCTACCGTTACTTTGTTACGCAATTACCCCACTGGATGGCCAAGTCCCGTAATTATAAACGTTAAAAATCTTGTCACAATCTCATCTCAGCGACAATCAAAGGCAAAATTTGTCAAAAATATAGGGAAATTAGAGGTATTTTGGACAGATTAAGACTAAGATCAGAATGTGAGCGTTCTTAAAATCACGAGAATTGCCCTCAGATGGAATGTCGGCTTGCCAGCCAACCAGAAACGCCTTCCAACTTATAGTGTAAGCACCACACTATAGTATATCTAGCCAATGGTATTAATTACGTTTGATTTCGATTACCCATTGGTTATGTTATAATTACATAAGTTCCTCAGTTGTATTAATTTGTTTGTCAAAAGTCGTTAAAGTTTAGCGTCCAATATTAATGTAAATGTGGATATCATTAGCACCAACACACGTGTTTCCTGACGTTATAGTCCATCGTAAATTATGTTACGTTGTGATAAACTATCGTAGCGTATCTACATGGAGATTTTAATCTTCGTTTCGGGCATAATTTTGTTGGACTAGTCCATGTTCGACCCCCACAATCAAGTAATTAATTTTTAATTTAAGATACTAGCTCGTTTATCAGTCGCTAGCGCGAGTTCTCAACATGTGGTCCTAGGTTCGATCTCCAGATTAGGCAAAGTCATCTGCCGAGCCTTTTCCCAACTATGTTGGGGTCGGCTTACAGTCTAACCGGATGCAGCTGAATACCAGTATTTTACATGGAGCGACTGCCTATCTGACCTCCACAACCCAGTGACTGGGACGACTAAGACTGGTTGTCATACTTTCAGGCCTCTGACAACCCGTACCGACTGTCAAAGATTCATGAATGACAGATTAGGCAAAGTGTTATTGGGTTTTTGCATTAGGAATTCCTCAGTAGCATCCCATAGTCAACGTAGAAGGAGCGTTGGCAGACGAATAGCCAGGTGGGTGGACGACCTACAGAAGATCGCGGGGAAGACCTGGATGAGACTCGCACAGACCAGGGAAGCATGGGAGAAGAGAGAGAAGGCCGATACTCAGCAGTGGGTGGAACAAGGCTGCTAATGATGATGATGATTTGTGATGATCCCATAGTCTATGATTTGTGCACAATTATGGTCTCTCTCGTGTGTAATGTAGCTTTACTACACCGCTGCTTTCCTGTTCAGGAAATACTGGTGTGATGTTATGTGATAAAATAGATAAGTGGACAAACTTCAAGACAAGACCAAAGGTTCATTAGATAACCAGCGTCAGACGGCATCTGTCTGAAAATTAACCTTTTGGCCGTGAGTCACATACTATTGTTGTTTGAAACATTATTTTGTATTTTTTTTATTATTATTTCTGTTATCTAGGGACATAACAATTACAATTTACAAGCTAACACTAAAATAACAAAATTATATCCTAACTTAACTAAAACTATTTACAAACTAAATGAAATATTATAGCGTGGAACAATTCATCCGCATCGCTGTCGACTGGTAATAATTTTATATTTTGTGTTTCAGGAACTGTGTCCAAATAAACTTTATTATTTCTAAGTTGTAACATCATCATGCCTGTAATCCCCGTAGGGATAGGCTGAGGTGTACTCTAGAGACTATAGCCTATTTGGTGATTACATGCAACCTCCGCGAGTTTGTTAAAAGTGATTGGCATGAAATACGAGACAAACATTATTATAATTTAAGATTAGAAGAGATTAGGCTGACAAGCAAAATTAAGATGTGAAATACGTAGTACATGTTATAGGAATAATTATTGAACATACGAGATAAGCCGTAGTTTGATTTAGTTCCCCCTGCACCCTAATTGCGTAACACACTATCAATCTCAATCTGAATCATTTTGAAAGATATTGCTAATCCATTGCTTCATATGTTCGAAAATGTGTCTGCTGATGGATAACGTAAATAACGCAATGAATGTTGTTGAACTGTCAAAACGAAACCCATTGTTACCCTGTTACCCCGTTGATACCGTGAAGATCGTAGAGAGCTTCACAGTACCTACCTACCACACACACACACCCACCATACAGGAGAAATTCCTAGTGGGGCAGCGTTTTTAAAAAAAAAAAAAGATTGAAAGAAGAAACATTCTCCAGCTATGTTTAAGTCCCATGAAACATGGGGCAAGCCTAATCCCATCCACAAAAAAAAAAAAAAAAAAAAAAAAAAAAAAAAAAAAAAAAAAAAAAAAAAAAAAAAAAAAAAAAAAAAAAAAGCCTAATCCCATCAACCGAGCACAAATCCCGACTCGGGGATACTACTGAGAAATTCCAGATGGAAAAACCCAGTAACACTTCGCCGAACCCGAGAATCGAATCCCAGGACTTCACGCTCAGTAGTAGCGCTAGCGACCACTAGACCAACGAAGCAGTTACACAAAGGCAGCGAACAAAGGAGTCAATTTTTTTTGTTTGGTGAATAGGCCCACTACAAATTGTAGCGTATAGTAATGAAATGCATGTTGGTTTATTCCTTATAATCTCTAGATTACAGTGATAATATTAGCAAAACTTTATTTAACCGGAATACTGTGAAATACGATCAAATACGATAGTCAAAAATTACTCTCAAAATAACCTAAAATCTCACAAGAGCGATTGTATAATGAGTGGATAGGTCTCATTGGTATTTTAAGTTTAAATAGTGCACTGTTCAATAATAAATAGTACAAAACAAAGTCACGTCTGTACTACGTGACAGATTTTGTTGTGATTTACACGATTTGATAGACTGATTCATGAAAATGGATTAGATGTATTAATTTCGAAATAGCGCGGCTTTTCCCGGCCATTGACTGTAGATCTAAAATAATAAGGGGATGTGCTATAAGCTGCTGATGTAAGGAGAAAAAAAAACACATTATAGGTAGGTACGACACAAGAAGTATTTATTACTGTTCATCATCATCACTTTCAAAGTCATCTCTTAAAAGCAGTATTTCATCTAAAAAAGATGCAGGTGGCTCAACCTCACCTTGATGCCGCGCCCAAGATAAAAACCACACTATAAACATCACGTGTGCACAGCAGCCGACAGTGCGTCTGCCCACTAAACAATTACAATAGTATCCGGCAAGAGCAGCCCTAGTATTAGTAATTGATGGGGTGGTGTCAACTAATATATAAATATAATAAGTTTTCCTACTTGTGTGCCTTGATTGTATCCTACCTCGTAGAAGATAATTATTTGGACCATAATCATGGACAGGTTGTCGGTATACTTCGATTTTGAATTGTCCGAGGCCCTGACATGCTCTCCATAGTATGAACGAGATTGTTTGATTTGATAAGTTCCTAGAGAAAATAGAATTAGGTCCTGAAATGTCAATTGAGGAAAATTATCCAGCTCTGGAAGATTACCATCAATACTGGCAAACTGCACTCTCACTCTGTTTAAATTGTGCATTTCTATATAAGAGGCTAAATGGTTTGGAGTGTTTAGTTTTGCTCGAGCAATCGCTAATATCTGTTCAGCATAAAAATTATCTCTGATTAATGTATGAAATCGATTTATTAATGCAGCAGCTATTTTAAAGTCAAGTATGAGGTGGGATGATGCTGTATTGAAATAATTCTGACGGAACAATTTGAAGTCCCGTTTAAATCTGCCATTTACGACTTTAACCACCCACCTACACAAGGTCACACAACGGGACTTATTGGCTGAAATGGTCGATAATTGGTGTTCACCAGCCTGTTTAGATTCGGGCTTATAAGCCTTGTAACCATGTTGTTGCAAGAATGGAATTGCATCCCTAAACCCCCTATCAAGAATGAAAATGTCGTTTTCTCTGAAAAACCTTCGCAGTGGACTATTATCAGTGAACAATCTAAGCATTATAGAAGTATCTGACTCTGTTGCAGGGTATGGTCCAACAACATCAAGGATATAACCATTACAGCACACAAGTAAGAACGGTTTAACCAAGTTGCGAAACTTATGCAAACTGTATGTTTGCTTTTGGTACAAGTAATTACTACTTTTTTGTACGTAAATGTATGTACCGTCACATATTACTATGGCTGGCATAAATTCAGGATCCATGTCTGGATTACCAAATAAGCCATTTGGTATTATCAAGTTATATTGAGCAACTTCCTGAATACTTATGTTATTTGTCCCTAAATGCAATTGTATGAATTGCTCTTCAAAGCATTTCCTTACAATATTAAGGTTTTTGAACACAGCTGATGAAGCTACGTTAAAAAGAGAAGCTATACGTTCATTACTATCTCCTGTACGAAGTTTCATTAAGAACATAGCCAGACTTCTTTTAGGAGATTTAACCCTTTCACTGATAGATGGAATCTCAATTACCTAACTGTACCTACAGATGCCATTTTTATAAAATCTTTCGAATAAAAATACGAAAAGAACAGAAGAAACACTTTCATGCAACAAGTTGAGTTGAGTAGCTAGAAAAATCAGTGTCAAACTACCTACTAAACAACAAAGGACCACAGAGCATCTACAACGGGCTTATTAATTACGTTACGTTCCACGGTGATTTTTAAAGTACGTTACTCGACTTTTGCGGTAACCGTTAATAACAGCATTAAAAACAAGTTCCACTGTACCAAACACAAACCATTAAAAACCGATATTATCCCGCATTTAAAACCGATATTATTACCGCCGCGCACCGTAGACATATTTTTTTTCACGTTAAAATAAACCTAAAAACGCTCCTAAGCACGAATTTTTTGCCATAACACTTTTTTACTATTATTTCATTATTCCGGTTAGATTTCTATATAATTTTTGGTCTGTTAGTTATAATAATATGATCACATTTTTATGTGTAATATGAACAATATACGTTACCGTTAACAGTGGGCCCAAAAAAAATTGTCTCCTTTATGTGGTCATCAAGGTCAAGTGCAGTGGCAAAGTGGAGCAATGATCATCTGGACTAATTAAATGTTTCGCAAATAATTTTGCAATGTATACAGAAGCTATTTATATCGAAGCGTTGACAAGTTGCATTAAAAAACTAACAATGCAGATGTTGCAATTACAAGAATATAATCATTATAGAAATCTAACAGACGTCCTAGACTTTTTCATGTAGATATGTTGAGGACTAGGCAAAGTGAATAAAAACTATTGAAGAGCCACTAGCTGAAGTGCTAGAAGATATCTTCGACCTTAAGAATACAGGAAGTAACTGATTTCTGTACGGTGTGATCATTAAAGAAAGAGATAAATAGCAGACAAAGCATTTAATGAAGCACAAAGCACTTAATTCCGATCCAGCCTGTCCCTTGCTGCCCTCTCCCAGCAACGACCTAAGCCGAGGTCCGTACCCCACAGGGGATGCCCTTAGCATGTACTTTTTAAGTTTTTTAAGCCCTGGCTGGAGGCAAGCCCGGCTAAGCAGACGAAGTCAAATTTATTAATTTTTTGTTGGTCATGTTTAGAATTTTAGATATGACCTATGCCCATCACGTCTGTGGAGTTTCGCTAGCTAATTTAATTTGATCCTGTATGTCGTATCTATATCTATTTTACTCTCATCAACATCTCCCTGCCCTTGTACCATGTTACTTGTGGTCGGAGCAACACATTTTCTTCTTCCATTCTCCCCTGTCAACAATCACGCTAGAGGGTACAAAAATGATAAATCAACATAAGTTAAGAAGTGTTAAATTAACTACGTCGTCATCGTTTAGAAATTAAACTTGAGTGTAAGAGTGACTTTCTCTTTAACCGCTGTTTATGTTAGTGAGTCACTCTGGTAGTTTACAATATCACCATTATTGAGACTTGAATTCGTTCTGTCATCATTTCTTCCATTTTCCTGGTAACATAATCAGCCTTCAGGGAGTGGGCTGTAATCTACCATGCAGGCCCAGTTGCTAGATGTCGCATGTCCTCGAATTTTTGGTTCTAGGACCCCTTTCTTCACAATGTTTTCTTTCACCGTTTTGACAGCAGTGGTGATGAAATTATTTACACAAAGTAAAGCGTCTAGCGGGGCGTCGAACCCACGACCTACATACCTCTGGGCCACCACTGCTCTCGATGACCGATTGTACCACTTTATTTAGATTCCGCACCACAGTTGCGACAAACAAATACGCGACAAATGTTAGGGCGACAGCACATCAGCTCGACGTACATTAGTAAGACTGTGAGACTGATTGTTTTCTCGCCAACCACAGGACGACGCTAAGAGGAAAGCGGTCACGTGGTCGTTGGCGTTCATTCCATACTAACGTATTCCGGTTTTCTCCCTGGTCAATGAGACTAGTCCAAATATTTATTTATGACATAATGTGTATCGACCTCTAACTTGTATTCCAAGACGGCGGCTGCTAAAATGTTCAAATTTTTGTTATTTTGTCGCAGCTGCCATCTTGGATTTTCATTTTGGACTTTTTTCTTCCTGACCCTACAAGTTTTAATTTTTTTGTACTTACTGTGATCTGTTACGTTATTTATTTTGCCAGGGAGTTTCCCCACTACATTATGTACTGTTTCGTAAAAATATTTACTGTCACTTTGGGCGCCTTAGATACATTTAGATACATTCTAAGAAAACTGCCATGCAGTACAAAAATGTTTAGTGGACAACATTACTTAGTAACTTTTTATTACATACAAAAATCCTTGCAATGAGAAGGACAAATACCTTTCTTTCTTTCCTAGAACTGTGTGTGAACCTGTCTGAGTGACAGACGATTTCACAACTCCTGCTAATAGTTAGACCGGTTCTAGTCAGACTTGTGAACTAAAATATTAGTAATCATCGTGGAGGCCAGTGGCTCTCAATCATAGGCACTTATGAAGCGTCAGAAGCTAGGTTGTAGTCTCAATCTTCAAGTTGGTGGAGCTTTTACTAGCTGACCAGACTTAACCTGTGCCATAATCGTAGTTCATAATGAGGGATGTGGGACATCTCATTCATAGAGTGCATATCCGACCTGCGCAACAGCCGTACAGTCACGAGCACCAATATGTCAACACTTGGCAACTTTCAAATGCGATTTTTTCGTGAAATAACGAATGCAACGTTGAAATACGACACATTACACAAACCTATGGGTTCGAAAATGCTATGTTCGTAACAGCATAATATTTAATTGAAAAACAAAGGAGTAAATCGCTTTTGAATAAAGCCGAGTGTATACATACTTTTGCTCGTGACTGTACAAGCACTGGCTGGAGTGAGACTCTATGACAACCAACCTCGATGCCACAAAAACGTCAAAGGGATAAGCGTCTGTAGGATTAATTTGTTTCTGGGGAAGATAGCATAAATAAAAATATAGTGGTTCACAATAAACCATTTTCCCTCATTTGCAAATTGACTATACTATTATATGTATATACGTATATTTGGTGACCCCGACGTGATGATATATTAGAGCATAGGAAGATAGATTTACTGTTTTCTGGCCCCAAAGTTGATAACCGTCGAACTTCTTTCCTTTTCTGATCTCTGTCTGAAACATTTCTTCTTAAGAAGCTTTACCGTCTCTTTCAAAGAGATATCTAATGCATATCCTTCTAGGCATACTTCTTCTTCTCATTCTTACAAGTTGTTATTTAAATTGGCTTGACAGTTAGTCAACTTTAATATTTTCTTAAAAACTTAAGGCGTGAACGTCCTTTTGAACTTTAATGAGGCTCAAGCTTTTGTGAAAATATTAAAGTTAGTATATTAACGTAGGTAAGTTTTATTTATTAATTTTGGTTTCAATAAAACTTTATTTTTAAAAGGTTTTTTACTTTAATTTTAATGAACTTATTGGAATCATTGACACAACGAAGGAGAAAATCTTCTTGGTTTTCATATTCAGCACTTTAAAAACAGTAACGTAGGTACTCCTGCATGACAACATTGGCGTAGCTAGGGATAAGGGTTCCGTCTTTTCATCTTGTGGTTCGAAAGATAAGTAATTCAATAGTGTCGATTTTTCTAGGGTGGGCAAAGAAGTTTCTAGAGTGGGCATTACCCACCCTTGCCCCCCCTAGATACACCCATGCGTGACACTCAGATACTCTTTCTCTAAACACTCCTCTTCGCCTACAAGCACCTGCGCAGCTTTTAAAAAAGTTTGACCACCTTTTCAGTAGGTAAGGCACCAGAATATGTGTTGTATGAGATTATTATGTGCCACGAATTACGTAACTAGTGTAGTGCCCTCATAACCGCACGTGTGTGCCGCGCTTAATGTATTTAGACCACATTAAAATAGGGCTGTTCTTGTCGGATAAGTGGTCGATAACACTTCTATAGAGGTGCATTCAGTTGTTGACGATACCTAATTCAAAACGTGGGTATACAGCCCCTCTAGTTACCTTGATAGCATGGAATATTTATAGATGCCTACAGTTTTTTTCCAAAACTAAATAGTACAGACGCCAGCACATTAAGCTACTACAATACTCTAATATATTTTCAACTTTATAGCTAAAGCGTTAGGTTCAAGGTTGATTGGGAAAATTTGACAGTTTCGGGTAGCTTGATGTGCTGGCGTTCCAGTGAGTACGAACCGGTTGCCGCATAGTTCACGATGAGTCGGAACTGTCTGCGGAGATGCCCCAGTGAGTCGGGGTGGCGCATAGTTCGCGTTGAGTCGGAACTGTCTGCGAAGATGTCCCCAGTGAGTCGGGATGGATGGCGCTTCGGATGATCGGATGTCGTACAGCGTCGGGTTGAGGCTGGCCGCTGCGTCGACAAGGAGAGGGTGCTCTGCTTGTTGACCGGCCGAAAGTGCAGTGTGCTGTGCCAAACTCAAATTTCGCCAGTTATGTTTAAGTCCCATGTAATAGGGGGAAAGCCTGTTGCCATCAGCCGGGCACAAATCCAGACTCCGGAAATTCCTGAGGGAAAAACCCAATAACCCTTTGGCTGACCTGGGAATTGAACCCAGGACCTCATGCTCAGCATTAATGCTTGTGACCACTAAACCAATGATTATCCCGCAATTATCTCAATTTGACTGAGATTGACACAGCTTCTTTAAATTCCATGCAACCATTCATCGTTATTACGATAAAATAATGATTTATCTACATTTTCGTATACAGATCTTTATATCAGCCCATCACTAGAAACCAGTTCGCCCGACATTAGCATACAATGGAGTGTTCACAGTGTTATTTATTTAGTTCTGTCTCGAATTAGTCACATCCACAACAACTAAGACTAATTAGTTTATAGTAATAACTGCTTAACGTAGTTTTTTTGGGAATTCCTATCTGACATGTAGTTCTAATATTATATTTTAATTTAGTTTCGGCCATCATTATTTTTAAGTTTACATTTTTATTTTATTATGTATTGTATTTTTTTCTGGGTAAGTGATTCTGTGTTCATATTCGTCTAGTTCCAATAAAATAAAAAAGATTGAGTCAGAAATTAGGTTTATACCACCACCATCTGCCTAGCCTTTTCCCAACTATGTTGGCGTCGGAGTCCAGTCTAACCGGATGCCGCTGAATACCAGTATTTTACATGGAGCGATTGCCTATCTGACCTTCACAACCCAGTTATTGAGTAATACGATACCCCTTGGCAAGACTGGTTGTCAGGCTTTCGGGCTTCTGACGACCCGTAACGACTGTCAAAGATCCACGAATGACAGTCGTGAACAATGGCTTAGCGCGGTTTCCAAGGAACGGAGGAGCAACTCACACTTCAAGTAACAACAAAACCAGCAGGCATTGACCCAAAAAAAACATAAAGTCTTTTTATTTTGTCGTCTTTAGGTATTGACACCCATCACGTTTGCTGACTTTCACTGGCTAATTTAACTTTACTTATAATATAGTTTTTGTAGTTATATTTTGTTAGTAAAAGAAGTTTAACCTTCTCTTGGTACCAATTCCATTTAGATAAATAACGTGATGACCATAACAAGGTGTGCCATCAAACTAATAAAACCTATTGTAATGTTCACAGCCGCCCTTGAACAAAAGCTCGTGTCATCCGAACGTGATCGTCCCTTGTTGACTGGAGGTGCAACTGTCACGCGTTGTGTGCATCATCGCTATGTATTGTTAGATAAAGTGCTTGTACTTATGTGGGTAAGGTTGTGTTGTAGCCCTTTAGGCGAAGTAAGAAAAGCGGATTATACGACGGGTCTTCGTGGCTTCTACGAGTGGTTTATGAGGGGTTTACGAATTATAAGAGTGGATCACGAGAGAACTGTGAGGGGTCTTCTAGGGTCTACGATGGGGCTACGAGGGGTCAACAATGGATCTACGACGGTTCTACTAGCGGTCTACAATGGGATTTCGAGGGTACTGCAAATGGCCTACGAGGGGTGTACAACGGGCCTATAATGGGCCTACGAGCGGTCTATGACGGGTTTTTAACGAGTCTATGAAGGGTCTACCCAGTGATTACGTTGTTCATAAATCCGAGTAACAAGTACAGTCACGAGCTAAAGTATGTATATACTCGGCTTTATTCAAAAGCGAGTTACTCCTTTATTTTTAATTGAATTTTTATGTTGTTACGATCATAGCATTTTCGAACCCATAGGTTTATGTAATGTGTCGTATTTCAACGTTCCATTCGTTATTTCACGAAAAAAATGGAGTTGAAAGTCGCCAAGTGAGGACATATTGTTGTTCGTGACTGTACTACGATGACAAACGCCCGTTGCAAAAATTAGTCAACTGTTTAAATCAAAAAGCCTTCATTCAATACATGTATTTTGCAACATCACAAACACATACATTAACATCAATGTCATAGGTCCTACATAGTTTGAGCCTTAAGCTTTATAAAAAAAACCCGCAGCAAGTCACGGCCAGACCTAGTCTATGAAACCAGTCATGTAGGTACTGTGCGTACAATTATATTGACATGTGGTCACAATTTACCTGTATGTATGTACTTATGTATGCGTGTTTATGTGTGTGTGTCAGACATGTTGTGCAATAAAGGAGTGGGTTCGTTCCATGCGTGATGAGAGCATTTTGAGTTTGTTTGAATGATTTGTTTGATAATAGTTTTTTTATTTTAGTTTGTCAAGCTACAATGTCGAAGTGGTTACGGCCTTGAATTACGAGTTGTAGGTCGTAGGTTCGAACCCAGACAGGCGCTTTACTTTGTGTAAATTATTTCATCACCACCGCACTCAAAACGGTGAAGGAAAACATCGTGAGGACTGCGGCATGTCCTAGAACCGAAAATTCTAAAACATGTGACATCTACTACCCCGCACTGGGCCCGCGTGGTGGAGTACGGCGCTCTCCCTCTCACCGAGAGGAGGCCTGTGTAAGAGACAATATAGGCTGATAATAATTATGAGCCTAATTGTGTTGCTATGAATACCTAAGCAAGTCGCTAAACAGTAAAATCTCATGCTAGATTGTCTTACATTCGCCACGTCTCTTATTTTACTTTTGAAAGTCGTTAATGGCAGTCTAAAGCCCAAAAGTCTGACGATCAGTCTTACCGAGAGGGCTCCTTGTCTGATGATCAGTCTTACCGAGGGGGCTCCTTGTCTGATGATGAGTCTTACCCAGGGGGCTCCTTGTCTGATGATCAGTCTTACCGAGGGGGCTCCTTGTCTGATGATCAGTCTTACCGAGGGGGCTCCTTGTCTGATGATCAGTCTTACCGAGGGGGCTCCTTGTCTGATGATCAGTCTTACCGAGGGGGCTCCTTGTCTGATGATCAGTCTTACCGAGGGGGCTCCTTGTCTGATGATCAGTCTTACCGAGGGGGCTCCTTGTCTGATGATCAGTCTTACCGAGGGGGCTCCTTGTCTGACGATCAGTCTTACCGAGGGGGCTCCTTGTCTTTAGTGTTACCTAGCAACCGGGTTGTGAATGTCAGATAGGCAGTCGCTCCATGTAAAGTACTGGTATTCCCGGGGAAAAATGTAGGTAGGTGATGATGATGGATGATCATACGTAATCCAGTGTTCGCAGCTTCCTCTTGGTTGAAGCAGAACGGGGCAACTGCCCCGCCGCAATTGGTGGATTTTATCCATGTATGATAAGTAAACTAATATTTATGTCTAACCGTAGACCCTTGCTAGTCTTTAAATTGATATAACTGTTATATACCTACACATACACATACATAAACTCGCGCCTTCGTTCCGTGGGGGTAGGCAGACACTACAGAACGCCATCTGCCGCGATTCATGAATACTGATTTTACTACGTTTACATTCATACACCTGCACTATAATAGGCTAGTTTCCTAAAAAAATCTAATTAGTCCGTCAGTTAGATTATCAAAAAATATTGAATCCTTATTTTTTCTTTTGTCAATTATAATAAAAAATGATGAAGATATCGCTCGTTAAAGTTCCGCGTGACGTCACTTGCTTGCGACACTTTTGCAAGTAAGTGACGTCACAAACCCCCCACTCCCAAATTTTGACGCGCTTTATCTTTGTCATTTTTTGTTTGATCGACAAAAGAAAAAATACGTGTCCATTATTTTTCGATAATCTAACTGATGGACTAAATATATTTTTCTTTTTTACACAGGAAACTACCCTATCGCCTAATACACGTTCAATCGCATTCTGATTGATTTTGAAGGATATTGCTAATCCATTGCTTCATTTGTTAGAAAAATTTGTCTGCTCAACAACTTAAATAACGCAATGATTGTTGTTGAACTGTCAAAATGAAATCCATTGCTAGTACTGTTAGTATGTTACGCAATTGCCCCTCTGGTCGCACACGCACGCCGGTTGCGAGTACGCACTTGACCTTCCTGCCGATCGATTCTGTAAAAATCTCACCGTGAAAAATTAGGTGAAGTGAGTTTAGAGTAAGCTGTCAATAGTGTTAATCCCTAGCATTAGTTGGAATGACAGCTCACTCCACGCTCACTTCACCTAAGTTTTCACGGTGAGATGGTTACAGAATCGCACTGCTGAAGAACATCACCAATAAGGTCATTATATGTCTTGCTAGTGTCCGAATACATTACAGAATCGAACCAAATCTATCAAACCCACTTAGGCACAGACTAACTAGATCCAAAACAAACACGACATATCTCACGTCGTGACATAAACTTATACTATCTCTCAATCTTAATGAGTGTTACGACACGAATGCCCGTGTCAGGGGATAACATCACAGAGCAGCTGAAACTGAGGGCTGAGCGTTGTCGTACCGCGATTGTATCGACCGATATGTACTGATTGTAAACTTGCTCTTAATTCGGTGATCGGAGATAATGATTAAGGGTGGGTTATTTACAAATTCAAGTTCAAAATATTTTATCTAAACTTATATTTATTATTTATAGAATTTTCGATACGCTTTCACGCTAAAACGGCTGAACAGATTTAAATGAAATTTGGCACATGGGTAGACCATAACCTGGATTAGGACATAGGATACTATTTATCCCAATATTCCCACGGGATCGAGACTTATACGGGTGAAACCACGAGGCGCAGCTAGTTTCACATAAACCTACATGGGTACTTATGAACCGTCAGAAGCTAGGTGTAATTTCCAATTTTCCAATTGGTCGTAAGTATGGAGAAGAACTGGCAAGAAACTATACGCGGTCTCTCTTTTTGGCTTGCCTATCTTTTTTCTCTCTGTATAAGAAGAGGCCCTTGCACTGCAGTGGGACAATAATAGGCTGGTATTATTATGTATGGATGAAGAAGGAACAGTAATCAAACGCGAATTTTCCTACGTTAATAATTACATGGAAAGTGCCTTACAGAAAGTTGCATCATTTTGTTGCAAGCAATTTTTTTTTAAATCCAAGGCTACATAATGTATTATAAATGGGTTTTACAGCTAGTTGTCCCTTGGATCTGGTACTTCTTACTTTAGTATGTAAATATGTAAAACATTTAATTTATTTTTTATGTTGCCAGTTTCCGAATGATAGCGATGAGATGATGTGATGTTATGCGGACGAGACCTTCGACGTCGAAGTGTCCTTTTGTTTTTGTATCTAATTAGTTATTTAAGTAAAATAATGAAAATATCAGGTAAAAATAAAAAATAAATACATATACAATGTGACAGTGCCTTAACAGATTATCATGTTTTGCTAACAAAATTATTGTTATACCGACGTCGTAATTATGAATGATCATAATAAGACTTGAAAATACGGACTACTGTTTAAAAATTTCATTCAAAAGAATTTAAATCTTAGCACACTCAAAATAAGACCGAAAATAGACGTAAAAGTCTTGGGAAATGGCTTGCCAGGTATTTTACAGTGGAAGCACGGGATATAGCACCTTCATTAGTTTTAAATAAGGTGTATTTAATTTGAATAATGTTGTAGTGTAATTGTGAAAGGTGCAATGTCGGTATTGTCACTAGTAGAGCGACATTGGAGAAGGTCGGTTTAATGCGGGATGTAGTGTCAGCAGAAAAACCAACACTATTAAAAACAATACTGTTGTTCACTACTCTTTATTGAAATTCCGTCAGCATTTTTTGAGGCGTTAGACTTTCAGAAGCGTCTCTAGATCGTAGGTTCTCAACATTATTTTGCCTACATGAATTTTTGGTTCTAGGACATACTGGTTTCCGCACGATGTTTTCCTTCACCGTGTTGAAAACAGTGGTAATGAAATAAATTACACCAAGTAAAGCGCCTGTCTGGGTTCGAACCTACAACTTCTGAGTCGCGGCAGTTACCACTGGGCTACCACTGCTATAAAATATAAATGAAACAACCACACTAGGCCTACTTCGGTTGCTGTCGCTACCGGTTATCTTTCACCGGTAGTAAGCAGAGGTCGCGTCGTGCGCCTGCGCACTTACTGTGTCAATGACGCCCTTATCTGTCCCAAGCGGAGTTCGATATGTTACCAACTTGTTACGAGCTTTAGCCCCTACTTTTGTGGATTTTCCTGAAACCAATATTGGTGAAAAACAAAAAAGTGATTCGGTTCTTGCGAAAGGATCCTGGGTAATCAGGAATTATTTACTCGTAGATGGATGGAAATCTTCTCAGCTTAATTCAATACCCGAGAATGTCAGCTGCTTTTTTTACAAAACGCGATTCTCTAGCATTGTCAGCCTCCTCACTTCGAGAGGGAGTGGGCTGTAATCTACCACGCGGGCCCAGTGCGGATATCACATGTCTTCGAATATTTGGTGCTAGGACATACCGGTTTCCTCACGATGTTTTCCTTCACCGTTTTGAATGGTGATGAAATTATTTACACATAGTTAAAGCTCTCTAAGTACTCTTTATTTAACAATGAGAAGAGGTTACACTCATAATGTAACCCATAAATTCTTCCTCCTCATAAGGCTGATTTTTCGAGGAATAATTTTGAAATTCTGACAGTTATTTCATAAAAAACTGTCAAACGTCAATTTTATTCATCGAATAAAAGTTATCTGGCGATGGAAAAATCAAATCCTTTCATATTTTCAGCATCAAAAGATCTTTTTGGTGGCTGAAATTACGAAAGGATTTCGACTTTCCAATATTCCCTTCAAGCTTCACTTGTTAACATTATGTACCTACAATGAAAATAAGTCGTGTAACGATTGCAGATTATGTTGCATTTATAATTACGTTTGATCTCTGATAGCGACATTATTATAATTGTATTATCTTAATATTACATAACACTGTCAGACGGTTAATTATCTTGTTGTGTTTTGGCGGGGTGGCCGTGAGTGTGTTTATCTTTCGGTCAAGGTGCCTTCCTTTCCTTCCGGCCTACGAGTGATCTGTGCGTAAATGTTGATAAGCTTGAGCTGATTTAATAGTAATGTGTTGTTACATACTCGTAGTTACATTGCATAAGCATTTCCTCAAAAGACCATTTCAGACACCAATCTACATGGTCTTCACATGAGATTATGTCTGGACTTTAAAAGTGACCTCTGAGATGAGTTGTTTTCGGCCTGTCTTCTCAGAGTAGTCAGATAGGAAACGCTGACCTCATCTAGTTTAAAAAAATATGATTGACGTGTAAAAGTGTTTGTACAGAAATAAAATCATTTATCATAATCAGCCTATAATGTTCTCACAGCTGGGACACAGGCCTCCTTTCGATGAGAGGGAGTGGGCCATAATCTACCACGCGCGCTCAGTTACATTGGTTACTAGTCTGTTACTATTTAATTTTGTAATCACAATTTATATACCCAATTTTCTTTAAAAATAGTTTAACTTTTCTTCGAGTTTTCGAATGTCAGACATTTGGAAAAACCGTAGTGAAAAGAAGAGCGTAAGGCTTCTCTTTGGCAAGGGTTCTCAAGAAAGAATGATCATGTCTCCCTGTTCAAACATCTTTGGTCAATAGTATAGAACATGTCCAGAAGATCACGCCGCCTGCTTATGCAGGGCGCGCGCAATGTGTTAGGTTCGATTCCCAACGTGAATAGTAGCTTCATATCTTCTGATAACGGTCACACTGAAATCACCAATCCGAATGCCAAGCTAAGTGATTATTATGACAATTTAATTGTTGTGGCTATTAACCTATATTCAGTACGTTCTTTTAACGTGTTCACACATTAACAACCCTTACAAATAAATGCATTAAAAGATATGAAAGATAACTGCATATATATTTACGACAAAGCGCCACATTAAACCATAAACATATAAACATTAACACCTACAGTAAAACCTCTACAGCCCACAATTAACATCCTTTAAGCCATCAATACTATAAATAACACCGTTTTATCCTTACCAGAGATAATTCTAGACTTACTTCCTCTAGACTTTCGCAATGTAGTTGTTATCTGTACTTCCTGCGCGCGCAGGGTCGCGTATTATTAGCAACAGATGCTGGTGTTTGTTTTATTAAGTGTTTCTATGTAATGTGTGCTATCAAGGGTATCAGTAGGGAAGGAATATTTAGACGACGAGAAAAGTTCTAAGAAAAGATAAAAACATAAATATTTTTTTGCGTAGAGTTGAAGTTGGGTAGGATTCGAGCGAGAGTTGAAGTTGGGTAGGATTCGAGCGAGACAGTCGTGTATTTTGACAGTCGTTAGGTCCAAAGCTAGGATTTAAAAGGTGGATACAGAATATTATCATCTTTATCCCAATTTATTTAGGGTTGTCATCTCGGTAATCACCCTCATTCTCGCCATATTATCTTTCACATATAGTAATATAACATCAACATAACATCAACAACACAACATAATTCATATACACTGGTAGACATTAAAACTCACCCAAGTTTCCGGACTTGAAGATGAGCCATCAGCAAAATTTTTTCACAGCCTACTTATGATGAAGCTTGGTTTGGTTTTCATGGAGAAAAACAGGGATTTTGGTAGAATTGATTGAACTAATTGAAGGAAATAGGTAACGAAACTTGTATGTTTCGAGAAAGTCAATATCCAGTAGTAAACTGCGACTAAATTATGGTTATCTACGGCAAGACTTACATTCCAAGTCGGCACATTTGTATGATGTTTATTTAAACCAAACACACAACAGATAGTTGTGGAGTCATTACCCTATTACTAACTTTCTATTGTCTTACTAAGTATACGTATTTACGAGGACGTAATAATATGACAGTTGGCAGTTGTTGGATTACAGGTGGCAGTTGTTTGCTGATAGGTAACAGTTGTTGGTTGACAGTTGGCATTTGTTGGTTGACAGTTGGCAGTTGTTGGTTGACGGTGGCAATTATTGGTTGACAGTTGGCAGTTGTTGGATTACAGGTGGCAGTTGTTTGCTGATAGGTAACAGTTGGCAGTTGTTGTTTGACGGTGGCAATTATTGGTTGACAGTTGGCAGTTGTTGGATTACAGGTGGCAGTTGTTTGCTGATAGGTAACAGTTGGCAGTTGTTGTTTGACGGTGGCAATTATTGGTTGACAGTTGGCAGTTGTTGGATTACAGGTGGCAGTTGTTTGCTGATAGGTAACAGTTGTTGGTTGACAGTTGGCAGTTGTTGGTTGACAGTTGGCAGTTGTTGTTTGACAGTTGGCGGTTGTTGGTTTATAGTTGGCAGTTTTTGGTTAACAATTGGCAGTTGTTGGTTGACAGTTGGCAGTTGTTAATTAACAATTTCTACACTATGGCTGCTACAATTGACGCTTTTACTGAAGGCTTTTACACGAATATAATATGTAGTAGCAGTATAGATTGTAGAATCTATACTGCTACTACATATTATATTCGTGTCAGCTGGAGACACTTCATGAGATAATGTGAATGAAATCAAATCAAAATTTTATTAAAAGTCATTTTCAAATTAGGCTGCGAATCAGCACTTTTCGAACGTCCAAATTACAAAAGACCGTTCCCCTAAACGCCCCCCCCCCCCTTCATCACTTCCTAGTGCTTTCATGCAAAGGATAAAAAGATTTTAGTTATGTCTTAATGGACTGCCAGTGCGCAAAGTTGGCACCCGCGGGGTCATTGCGTAACACACTTACTGAAACTATAGTGTACACCTAACCTAACCTAACCATTTGGGGATTACATGCGTAGTGTCATGATTTTTTATTGATCTTCCAAATTGTTCTATTCATTCCTAGCTCTTCGTTTTACAATTATAACTAATTCAGTAGTTTGTGTTACTTTATAAGAATATTGATGTAAATAATTGCCAAGCTGTATGCAACTGCAGTCATCCCTACAGACCTTGTCCGTAATGTTATGTTAGCTTCCGTGTTGCATTTCCTGCTTCTAACACGCTTCTTGTTTACTGGGGCACGTGGAATAAGGTCTTAAGTCCTTTAAGGGGCAATTCTAGAGTTAAGACCCTTGAGTGGAGAGGTGGAGTCATCAAGTTCGTTTAAAACCTTTGTTCTTTCTAGAGCAGAATTGTATAACAGAATTATTGTCACCTGCTTGGTTTAGATCTCCATCAGTTTAGCCTTTTCCTATATTGGGGTCGGCTTACAGTCTAACCGGCTGCAGCTGAATGCCAGTATTTTACATGGAGCGACTGCCTATCTGACCTCCACAACCCAGTTACTGGATAATACGATACCCCTTGGTAAGACTGATTGTCAGACTTTCGGGCTTCTAACCGTAACCACGTAATCCACGAATGACAGCCGGGTCCAACGGCTTAACGTCCTTTTCGAGGCACGGAGTGGTCTCGGTATGTAAAGATGGTCACCCAGTCACAGACCAGCCGCGGCAAGCGTAGCTTAACCTGATCGATCGACCTGTGCGGCTGTTATTATGATCTTCCAATAAATAATTATTTACGATGCAATTACGTGCGTTCACTAAGTGCTCTTGAGGAAATCTTTATTGCCTATCCTTATTACTTAGAATTTCCTCTGACAAACGATATAATATTTGTATGTACATACTTATATGTCATCCTCTTAAGCCTTGTGGTTGACATCTTCCCCTTTATTCATAAACGTTGCTTAAAGTTAAGTAGAAATTATGGACTGTTTAACCATACAATTTTGACGTTTAAATGTCACATAACTCTAATCACAGTTGGCCGGTTTTTCTTAAATTTGTTTGGCCCAAAATTCAGCGACGCGGATAGCATTCGCCGACTAAGCTATTAGGTCCTCACGCGTGCAGATGACAGTGCATGCGGTGCAAAATGGGAGGTGAGCCATTGTAAACATGAAGCGTGGAGAACTTATGGTTTGATATGGAAGGAAGAATCATTTTTTTTTTGGATTTTTTCGCCCTGCTAAAAAGTGTAGCAAGGCGTGACGTCACGCGGAACTTTAAGGGGCGATATCTTCATCATTTTTATATAATTGACAAAATAATAAATACGGGTTCACACAGGCAAATCTCTGCTAATATCTGCAGACGTGATATCGATAATCTTATTAACACGATAAAATTAAAATATAAAATATTTGTTTTTTTTTTGGGGGGGGGTCAACGACCGCTAGCAGTGTTGTTACTTGAAGTATGAATTGAAAAAACTGTTTTCTTTTATCGTGTTTAGATACCAATACTTTTGTGAAGTACTAGGTATACACAAAAAATACAGATTTTTAAACAGAAGGCCAATTCTCGGAGTTTAAAACGTTCAAAATCTTGTCGCAGTCTCATCTTGGTGACAAACAAATGTCAAAAACTTGTCAAAAATGTAGGAAAATTAGAGATTATTTTGACAGATTGAGACTGAGATCAGAGGGGTAATTCTCGTAATTTTAAGAACGTTCACAGTCTGATCCCAGTCTCAATCTGTCAAAAATACCCATAATTTCCCTAAATTTTGACAGGTTTTTGACATTTGTTTGTCCCCGAGATGAGACTGCGACTAGATTTTGAACGTTTAAAGTTACCAGAATGGCCCCTCTGATGTTTCAAGTGACTACACTAACTGCGGTCGATGACCCCACACCAAAAACTCATCAAATTAATTTATTTATTGTGCTATCATGTTTAGAATATCGATACACATTTTGTCCGTGGAGTTTCAAATTCAATTCAATTCAAATTCATTTATTTCAGGTACTAGATAAACCATATTAGAAAACGATTACAAATTCATAATACCTATATAATATATATTGTTTTTTTTATATTCGTTTCGCTAGCTAATTTAATTTGATCCTGTGTACATATTTAGCATCGGTCATGACCATGCAACCAGAAGTCATAATTTAAATCAGTCACAACACGGAATCGCAACTAAACACAAACATTAAATTTAATAGACGGCACGGTTGGCGCAGTGCGATTTGACTGCTGCGCTGCGTGTCACGGGTTCGATTCCCGCACGGAACAAATATTTGTATGACCTACAATTAGTTGTTCCGGGTCTGGCTGTTGTGTATGTGAGTTTATATGTCTGTAAACGCACCCACGACACAGGAGAAATTCCTAGTGTGGGGCAAGCAAAATAAGAAATAAAAAAAAAGAAAAAAAAAAAGAAAAAGAATTTATAGTATTGCATTGCGGCAGGTCAAGACACGCGGGCTATTATAGCGCGGTTATTAATAGTAGCGTGTCGTGCGTACGCGCATCCCAGAGCTATTGTTGTATTGGACGGGTATTTTTGGAATAGGTGACAATGGACGGGTTAATTAGTTGGGAGAGCGGTTGGGGCAAAAAGTTTTAGTCATTTGGCGACCAGAATACCACAAAAGTCGACCATGTGATGATATCCTTAAAGTTGATGTAAAGAGGACATTGGCGCCGATTCCCTTGTTCACAAACTAAACAAAATTGAAGTTCAGTGCATCTTTTTCTTTCAATTTCATTAAGACGAGGAACAGGCATTTTACTTTGTGTATTTAATTTCATCACCACTGCCCTCAAAACGGTGAAGGAAAATATCGTGAGGAAACCGGCATGTCCTAGAACCGAAAATTCGAAGACGTATGACATCGACCAACCCGCACTGGGCCCGCGTGGTGGCTTACGGCCCACTCCTTCTCACAGAGTGGAGGCCTGTGTACCAGTAGTGGGAACATTATGGGCTGATTATATTATTTAAATTCTGTTAGTTTTCAAGAAAGAGTACCAGATTCTAATTGCATAACACACTATCAATCTCAATCTATATCATTTTGAAGTATATTGCTAATCCATTGCTTCATATATTCGAAAAAATTGTCTGCTCAGCAACGTAAATAACGCAATGAATGTTGATGAACTGTCATAATGAAAGCTATTGCTACTGATTGTGTTTCGTAATTACCTTACAGGTGTCTTACATTAAAGTCTGCTGAATTTTATTATTTTGAACTACTAGAATAATTAAAATAATCGCGTTAAAAAAAAAAACCTATCTTAGTTGCGGAAAAACCCGTTATTTTTTTCTCGAAATCGATTGACATACATACAGTGTGGTCGCCTGACCTCCACCTAAAAGTGAACAGCTTTATGTCGTGTGTATGTCATTTGACTGTAAATATTATGACCTCTGAGTTGTCCATGTGGGAATCGAGGAAAAATAGTAACACTGAATGCTTTATTATGTCGACTGCCCCGACGTCGGTCTCGTGGTCGTCAGCGCTACTGCTGGTCCTGGGTTCGATTTCCAGGTCGGGCAATGTATTATTTTCATTTTTCCATTAGGAATTTCTCGTCAAAATCGTAAAACATAGCTGAAATAATTTTTTTTCGACGTATTATTCTCAAAAATGTTCTTATTATCTAGTAAATTAATTCGGAGCAGATATCAAAATAGAAAAAAAAAATCGTGAAAATGCTATAAGTGAGCGAGAAGGCTAGGTGAACTTGAAGTGAGCTGTCAATACCTAACATCAGGTGGAATGACAAGCCACTTCAAGCCAACTACCAAATAAATGTCGCAGCATCATGCTGAGATAGGAGCCTTTTGGCCTCGTATAGGATTTTCTGTTTCATTTTTTGCTACTTTATTTTATATAATTTCGTTTTTTATTTTTGACTGTGTTTTGTTTAGTTTGTGATCTTCCTGTACGAGTCGCAATAAATACTTTTTCTTTCTTTCTTACTTCACCTAAGTTTTCACGGTGGGATTATTATAACATACATAATAAGTAGATAGGCTGGAAACCATAGCCTAACCCAAGCCAATCAGTCAACATTAGCACACATACATAAATTTACGAACCCATTACAAGATACAAGCATACACAATACAAAATAATTGCCTTCTTCATCCGCCATTCATCATCCACTGTAAGGCCTAGCGCACACTTCATCACACTCACGTCAGAGATGGCAAACCTGTGGCACTACACGTGAAGTAAAACTATAAGCACAGTCATCATTAAGGCATTCACTGCCACCGCGGTCACTGCGGTCACCGGTAACCGCCAACAAAAGATTTTCTATTCTGTCTGTTGTCTGGCAGTCAACGTGATAAGCTCTGGCCAACCTGAAGCGTATACCGCGCGGGATGCAGGACGACATTCGCTCGCTCCGATTGTGTCAACTAACTTGTATGGAGGTGCGAAAACTAGCGCAAATAGTCGCGCGACTTCCTAATAATAAAAATAATCGACGCGCGCAGTCGTGTTCCATGTCCCGCCAGAGCTTTGTCATCATTCAGCCGAAAGACGGCCACTGCTGGACACATGCCTTCCCTCTTCACATCGACCAGTCCTGTGCTTCTCGCATCCAGTGGATTCCCACGCTCTTCACCTTCTACCCCCTACTAGAATGAGGCCCGCAGCTAATTTTATTAATAAGACTCAATTTGGAGCATAATAAAAGTAATACACACGTAGCGCCATCTATGCGGAACTAATTTGACAGTTTTCTTCCCCATTAATTTAAAAAGGTTGGCCATTCCTGCCTATATGTCATTCATCAGGTGCAGGGATCACCGGCGGCGAGGGGGACCGAGGGGGGACCGGGGGGCGACCTGATGTGTCACTCACGATACTTTCAATGCCAAAATATAATAGGGTCAAGATCTCGTGTGTGTACTTACGTTGGTAATGTAAAGGATTTCGGTGCGGTACAGGGAAGTAGCGGCAGCGGTTATTAGAATTGATAGGAATAAATGATCTGTGGGTGTCGGGAAATTCGATAAACTAAGTACATCACTATCATCTGCATAGCCTTTTCCCAACTATGTTGGAGTCGGCTTCCAGTCTAAAAGGATGCAGCTGAGTACCAATATTTTACATGGAGCGACTGCCTATCTGACTTCCACAACCCAGTTATTGGATAATAACATACACCTTTGTAAGACTGGTGGTCAGATTTTCGGGCTTTAGACGACCCGTAACGACTGTCAAAGATCCATGAATGACAGGCGGGACCAACGGCTTAGCGTGCTTTCCGAGGCACGGAGGGAGTTTGGTATGTTTGTATTTTGTATGTTTTGGTCACCCATCCACGGACCGACTTTTTGAAAATTCAAAAGTGCCTGTAAAAGTTTTCATTGAAATTTTGAGTTTGAGTTTGGTTTCGCTACCGCTCATAACTTAAAATTAACAAATTAATGAAAGGCTTAAAGTTTTCGCTCGCGCTGGTCGCCGCAGGTGATCAAGTGTATGTGCCATGGGCTGCTCGTATGCAGAGCTTATTATTTAATCGCTGCTAAAAGTCACCCGGTGAACTGAAGGATTTCAACAATTAATAAATTGCCAATTGACATTTTAGCATTTATGGTTATTTGCTGAACATTCAAGTTGAGTTTTAAAGATTACTAGCATTGTGTAACATATTATGAGGATTAATTTGTAAGCCTCTCCATCTAAACACTTAATACTAAGTAGCGGATACTCAATAGTGCATGAACTGCATGACCTCTTGCTCTCCAGTATACGCACCATGTTTTGCAACTTTTAAACGAAAGTTGACAGAATATATATTTTTGCTCTTTTGTTGCCGATAGTCAGTAACCGTGCAGCTCAACTCAGAACTTAAGGAGCTCAACGATTCGACGAACAATACCAAAGAAAGGACATTTGGGTAGGCCGCGTAAACTACTCAAATTGCCAGACCATGATTAAAACGGAAACAATGCAAAATATAGTCCTCACATTTACAATAATTATTTTCCCTGGAAGGGCAAAACCGTAACATATTTAGATCGAAGATGTTTTCCGATCGAACATTGGAGCACTTCGTGGACACTGAGTTGCCCAAATGAAGTGTTTAATGACGATTTCCTGTATGAAAAATTGGGCCCGTTCGTCATTGACCACTGACCACCATGGTTGTAATGGGTATCGTCTAAGAGAGCTAGGAGATATTTTTTCACAAAAAAACCTCATGAAGCACCGGACACCAATTATTTTTTGTAATTTCTTCCTAGTTTACAAGTGTACATAATCAACCTATAATGTTCCCACTTCTGGGAACACAGGACTCTTCTCGGTGAGAGGGAGTGGGCTGTAATCCACCACTCGGGCCCAGTGCGGGTTGGTAGACGTCATATGTCTTCGAATTTTTGGTTTTAGGACATGCCAGTTTCCTCTAGGTCGCGGCCGTTACCACTGGGCTACCATTGCTCTCACAAGTGTATTTACAACAATTAAAAACGCAAGCTTCTTCAATAAACATCAAGTTGTCTCCACACGGTCTACTGCTAATATTTTGTTTATATTTTTTACTCGTACAGATTTTTTGTTGGTTGTATTATGTAAGAAATAGGAAACTTACTTATTAATAGCAGTATATTGTCATGTATCTGCTGTTTTTGTACGCAAAATATTACGAGTATAATCATAATTTATTAGGCCTTGGAGTAATTAATTTAAAGTAGGTGGAATATCTACAAATCCTAAACAATATCGTTATATCCTTCTTTTTTCAAGGAAATGCTAACTTAAATAATTTAATCAAAGTTGTTTATCTTGGACATTGAGGGGCTTGTGGCTAAGTAATAACAGCCGCACGGGTTGATTGACCAAGTTAAGCTACGCTTGCCGCGGTTGGTCCGTGGATGGGTGACCATCGTTACATACCAAGACCTTTTTTCACTTTTAAGTGAACTCTCTGACCTAACAACCATATTTGTCAAGACTAAACAACAAAAGTCAGAGCGCATCATTTTCTAAGTGGTTCTCGGGTATTTCCAAGTTCCCCTGCACCTGTACATTTGTGTTACCAGGGGTCTGAGTCAGGCGCGTACGACATCTTCAATGTTTACTTTTGGAGTTAAAATCTGTTTGTTTAGTATTTTGGAGTTTTTATTAGGCGAGCTTCAGTGACAGGATCATGTCTCCTCCGGGGAAGTACTGCTGCCAATCTACCATAGCTATTTGTACAATGAAGCCGAACTATAAAATCCTACTAATATTATAAATGCGAAAGTTTGTATGTATGGATGTATGGATGTTTGTTACTCTTTCACGCAAAAACTACTGAACAGATTTTGACGAAATTTAGCACACAGATAGTTTATAACCAGGATTAACATATAGGATACTTTTTATCCCGACATTCCCACGGGATCGAAACTTATGCGGGTGAAACCGCGGGGCGCTGCTAGTAAATAATATTACCAGCCTATTACTGTCCCACTTACTCAAGACGGGTGGACGATTTCAGACGTAGGTATCAACTAAAAGTGCAGGATCACGATGATTTCCTCTCCTTTGTCACCGATGTCAGTAATGTCCAATATAAACTCATCATCATCTGCCTAGTCTATTCCAAACTATGTTTGGGCCGGCTTCCAGTCTAACCGGATGGAGCTGAATACGGAGCGACTGTCTATCTGATCTCCACAACCTAGTGACTGGATAATACGATACCCCTTGGTAAGACTGGTTGTCAGACTTTTTTTTTCAGATCCACGAATATCAGCCGGGACCAACGGCTTTACGTACTTTCCGAGGCACGGAGGCGTCTTGTTATGTACAGATGGTCACCCATCCACGGACCAACCGCGGCAAGCATAGCTTAACCTAATCGATCGACCCGTGCGGCTGTTATTACTTAGTCACAAGCCCCTTGTCATTGATACCTCTAAAAAGTAATCTTAATTCCGGATTCAGATTAGACGCTTTAATGTTTGCGTGTTTTAAACTGTGTGGTGTACTACAGGTAGCCCTCTGCCTAACCCTTCGGGGATGACAGTCGTGATGTTTTTATTAGACGCTCAAAATATTAGCAACATATTATACTGTTATCTATTCGACTCCCAACCATTTATTTTTTGACAGACTTTCCTTATAGTTATAACTTTAACCATCACAATTCTAGTCACGTAGCGCTAAAATCTAGATGTATCTATGACCTATGTGAACGACCTTATAACTACCAGTCTTTCGTTCACTACTGTATAATAATAATAATAATCCCCTGACCGATTTCGGTTACGATGGCCAATCTCAACGAAGATTAGCCAGGTACGCAGGATATATTATAGCGCACAAGTGTGTGCGTAAACACAGGTGCACTATCTGTTTCTTTACTCTCATAGTCTGATGGGACGGCAATCCGACATGACCGGGGAGAGATCAGGCGCTGGACCAACGGCTTAAAGTGCTTTCCGGGGCACGGAGAAATCACACCACCAACTTCCAAACTCTGGGCTGCTACTGAGAAATTACTGATTTAAAAACCCAGTAACACTTTGCCCGACCTGGGAATCGAACCCCGGACCAGTCTATTTTGTTCTTGCGGACAGGAGGATGCTTCCTTATAGTATCCGTAGTATATCGTAGCGTATTCTCCTAACATTCTTTTAAAATGCTTTTTAAGGTTCCGTACCCAATGGGTGCCAACGGGACCCTATTACTAGGTAAATCTTTGCTGTCCGTCCTTCCGTCCATCTGTCTGTCAGCAGGCTGTATCTCATGAACCGTAATAGTTAAAATTTTCACAGAGTGCGTCTTTCAATTTGCCGCTATAACAACAAAAATAAAATAAGTAAAAAATTAAAAGGGGTCTCCATACAGGAAACGTTTTTTTCTGCGTTTTCTGCCTTATGGTAGGGAACCCTTCGTGTGCGAGTCCGACTCGCACTTGGCCGGTATATACAGCCACGTGGGCGTAAGCGATGTAAATGCTCAAAACAAACCGTTTTTCTTGAACTAATTCTCCATAATTGCTCATTAAATAATTATTTATAATACTATTCCTTACATTACCCATGATGTCACTCCTTCAATGTCGCGATAACGTATGCTGACATTGCCCGGGCTTACACCATGCCGAACAAAAACATGACGATACTACCATTGCGACCTTATTTCCTTCCGCTGTGGCCTGTGACCATCAGAAATGGCACTGTGGTAAATAACCAACATACATTATCAATTACCAAACGAAAGCTTACCGAAATTCAACTCTAATCGGCTGTGTTAAGGTTGGTTATCAGATTGTGATTTGAAAATTAATTTTGTCGATGTATCGCTGACTGGTTAGCGATAGTGTTTACAGGATGTTTGTAAGTCAATTAATTCGGTAACTAATATAAAACGTTTTATTACGAAAATAATGAGCAATACGGAATTAATAAGATCTGATACGGGTATGCGGTCATGTGTCATGTTCGATTCTCGACCTTGTGTACGATATATTTATTGATCTAGTTTTGAATACCATGGGCGGAGGATAATTATTGTTTTTATTGAATATCCGTTTGAGATTTCGTAATAGTTTGTATTGAGTTGACTTTTACGATGCACTTTAGATTACCCTAGATCTGATCAACCAGATTAAACCTAGCGTAATTATGAGAATTGTCCTATTTTTTAAAATAGAGAGGAGCTCGTGTCTACGTGATAACAGCCGCAAGGGTTGATCGAAGGTTAAGCTACGCTTGCCGCGGTCGGTGAAGGATGGGTGAGCAGTTTAGTTGACTTCTTCATCCATAAGCTGGCAATCTGCCAGGGTGGGACAGCTTTCCTCGTTCTCTGTTTACAATATTATAATGAACCGATTTGAGAGAAAATAATTAGATAATCTCACTTTTCGAGTAATAAAAAGCAAAACTGTGGGTAGAATGTATGACACATTCAAATTGTTTACTTGATTTTTTACTTACAAAAATAAATTTATTTACACATAGCGAGGGCTTCTCCCAAATATAGCATTCATCGTGTGTCATAAGTACTTTGTCAATGAATCAATTAAATTCATTCAAACAAAATCGGTATACGTAAGTCATTATTTACATTCACTATAATTCTCATTCACTCAACAACAATAAAAATTATAATTAGACAGCGATTTTGACACGACAACATGCAATAATTCATTTAAATGATAAACTATGAAACTTTAATTTGTTTAATTCATACCTACTTATATAATTAGTTTAATTATATTGAAGCATAAGTACATACTTTCAGAATGAATTGTATGATTGATGGATTGATAAAATGATTACAATTAGTGGCCGTTTGATTGACAATGATTTACCAATCTGTTTTATTAATCAAAGAACATTTAATTTAATGCAAATGGTTTAATTAATGAATTCCTAAGGGTTACTTAATCTATATTTTTATCGAGTTTTTGTGCCTTTCAGAAGCAAAGAAGTAATCATCAAGTTATTTAGATAAAACAGATAAATTCACACCTTCCCATGGGGGTAGACAAAACTTCTTACAGCATGCCACCTGCTGCGTTCCTTACATACTCCTTTTGCTTCGTTGCGAGTACTACGCACCTGACCTTTTTGAAGAACATCACCAATAAGGGGCTTCTAAGGCGTGTTCTCCCGGCGTTTCCACTCGAATCTGTCTTGTAAATACCTTTTGTTCGTCGCTTTTCTTTCATCCTCTCAACATGACCAAACCATCTTAGCATATTCTTTTCAATTTTATAACTTGCAACAAATTGGCACATGGATTGAGATCTAAACATACAAACTTTTCCTTAACCTGGGAAACGAACCCAGGGACACCAGGATGCTCAGCAGTAGCGCTTGCTACCACTACACCAACGAGGCGGTCACGTCACGCCACAGTCACTACGAGTACCTGCTGTAAGTATATCAATAAAACTAAATAAAATCGACCTGTATATAAACATATGATCACGTCTTTCCCCCGGGCCTGTGCTCTGTAGGTCTAGGTCAGGCTCAGACTCCGTGGCTCATGCATTATGTATGGCAAGTCCGTGTTTACGGAAAACAGTTCCGGTTATTCCGTGGAAGTTTTTTTTGCGAATCCGAGGTGTCAAAGTTGTTACTAGGGAGTGAAGGACGGTATGAGGAAGATTGCGGTGGAAATTTTGTTGTGACTTGGTTAAATAATTACATAATTGTAGGTCGTGGGTTCGAACCCAGGTAGGCGCTTTACTTTGTGTAAATTATTTCGTCAATACTGCTCTCAAAACGGTGAAGGAAAACATCGTGAGGAAACCGGCATATCCTAGTACCAAAAATTCGAAGATATGTGACATCTATGGTCGTCAACTCACACAGGGCCCGGGTGGTAGATTACAGCCCACTCCTTCTCGAAGAGAGGAGGCCTGTGGCCCAGCAGTGGGAACATTATAGGTTGAATATGTATGTATGTTATGTAAATCAACTTCTAAAAATATTTTTTTTTATCGCAAATCTTTTATTCGGCTTCATTAATCGCTGTTATTTTTTACCGAGTCTGTGCGTGAAATGAAAAGTAACTACGTTCCTACATTATATAGAATATTGGTAAAGATTGTTTTAATAATATATATAAATAATAATACCAGCCTATTAATGTCCTACTCGAGCTCCCACGAGCATTGATCACAACGCTTGCTCGAGCTTAAATAGCTTATACGCCTGGTGTATCCTTATTCCTAAAAAATATCTTATAATATCTGAGGGTCCCGTGGCTAATTAATAACAGCCGTACAGGTTGATCGATCAGGTTAAGCTACGCTTGCCGCGAATGGTCTGTGGATGGGTGACCATCTTTACATACTAAGATCCCTGTGCCTCTTAAGTCTTAAAGCACGTTAAACCGTTGCTACCGGCTTCTAGGATCTTTGACAGTCGTTACGGGTAGCCGGAAGCCCGAAAGTCTGACAAACAGCCATACCAAGGGGTATCGTATTACCCAGTAACTGGGTTGTGCAGGGCAGATAGGCAGTCGCTTCATGTAAAATACAGGTATTCAGCTGCATCCGGTTAGACTGGAAGCCGACCCCAACATAGTTGGGAAAAGGCTAGGCGATGATATCTGTTAATATCTCTTTTTCTAAGATTTTCATTATCCATATTTCGATGTGCGCTCTTCCTAGCCTGTAGCTTAAATGAAAATGATGCAAAACCATTCTTTCACTAAGCATTCATGTTTCGGCACCCTATGCCACTGTTGTCAAGACAAACTCCAAAAGGTTACGATCGATCGTCGTTAGCAACCCACCATGTCGGAACGTTACGCTATTATCCGATTACTGGTAACCTGACATAGGATTACGAGTTTTACTCCTACACGTAATGATACCGTGTGCTGACAATCGTTAAATTATTTGCTCTTACATAACGTTACTCTTATGATGTGTTACTGGGTAATCAACTGAGTGTTGTAAATAATAAATAAATAAAGTTTTTAATATTCGTGATTCTGTTTACAAAAAGGACTTCATGTTTGGAGCCTCCCTTTAAGCAAACAATGCCTGTAGGTACTGTAATAGCAGACTCCTCTCTTCCATAGTACAGCATCTTTTCTTAATCTAGAAACCAAACTGAATTGACTGTTGTCATCAAGATCAAAGTACCCCGAAGACTACAGAGACAATGGATGGACTATGTATATATTCAAAATTTATTTTTTTCAAATTGACATTATTGCAAGTTAAACAAATAATACTTTATTTTAATATTAATTAAGTTGATTTCAGTGTGACTAGCACTATTAAAAAAAGTTACAAAAATGTTTGAAGTTGTAGCGTAAACTGAACTTTATCGTGTAGATAGTAATTAAATTTATTTTTCCATAAATTCATGTTTGTTTACATTTTTGGCGAATATGTCGCGATTAAAAATGGCTAGAAAGGGGCTGACTACCGAGATGACGACTAATAGAGAAGTATGGAAGAAAAAGACATTTTGCGTCGACCACAAATACATTGGGATTAGGGCTGGAGAATGATGTTGATGAGTTGGGAGAAACACTATATTTAAGGCGGATATCCACTATCAAAGAAGAAAACATTTAAGTAAATACCGAAAATTTTCGGTTAATTATGTAACTATCCAATTACAGTGAACGTAAACAAGATTTTACTTACTTATTTATTACGTGAGTGTTTTTACGTATTTGTCGGTAACAGCTCCGGTTCAGATGTAACTTTTTATTTTCAAACTAATTGCGCGTCCCACAGGTTAGGTATTATCGTAACGATTGTTAATGTATCTCATTATTCAAAGCTAGATAGGTAAAATAGGCGGTTTGAGGAAAACCTTTCGACTAGGTTAGGAGAATATAAAGGATTCTAAATGCAAGGTAGTCGTGGAAACGATCACTCTATAAGTTGCATAACACAATAATCCTTTTAATTTTGACAACATTATTAGTGATAAATAGGGGGTCTACTGGAAGCCGACCCCAACGTAGTTGGGAAAAGGATGGGCAGGTGATGATGAATTAGGGAGTCGATAAATCGATTGAGCAGAACAATCTTTCAATCATAATTCATGTTTTTAAATTTTTGATTCTAGGTCTTGCCGTTTCCTCACGAAATTTTCCTTCACCGTTTTATGATTTTTTGGTACGAACTTTACAAAATATTGTGAGAGGGAGTGGGCCATAATTAGTGGATATCTGCACCTGTCTTAGAATTTTTGGTTCCATAGTATGTACATGCCGGTTGTCAGTCGCTCCATGTAAAATACTGGTATTCAGCTGCATCCGGTTAGACTGGAAGCCGACCCCAACATAGTTTGAAAAAGGCTAAGCAGATGACGATTTTCTCACGATGTTTTCCTTCACCGTTCTTGTAGATTTTTTTGCCAGGAGCCACACAAAATACTGCTAAGGTATACGGTATTATATAGTTCCTGTTAAGTATGATAATTTAGTCAGTTTCTTAATTGTAGGGCACACACACTAAAATGTAATTGACAGACTTCTGGTGATTTTTCAAGGTAGGCACTGCTTATATGCCTTTATGCAGTGCACGCCACTGACTGTAGGTATACGGGCGTGCATATAAACGTCTAAAATGTCTGGGTCATAGTCACAGGTCACGAATTGACTTGTAATAACTAATGTCAAGGGAACAGCTGTTTTGATAGATATCACGTTATCAGGCACAGATCATAACTCATAGTGGAACTAGCTCTGTGTCTTGTAGAGGAATGATTAATGATTGTTGGTTATTGTAAAGTAATCAAGTTGATATTGATAAAAGTCGTGGTTGCCGAGAGGATTGCAGTATGGACCCGATAGATTATAGTTACGGGCCTGAAACCTGCTAATTGTTTATTTAGCTTTTTCAAAGATCATAACTAGATACACTTACATAATAATTATATTTTGTTTGATTATGATACGTTAGAAACATTTTTTTAGCCTTTTTTATCCTCTTGAGCAAAGACCTCCCCTAAATCCTTCCAGGAAATATTTTCCCGCGCCACCACGAACCAGCCCTCGCGGTACGCGTCCAGGTCATCTCGCTTGCCATGTTTTTCTGGGCCGGCCTCGGCGGCGCCATGCCACCACCCAATCCCATTTGAGCCTGGCAGCCTTCTTTGCTACATCCAGTATGCCCGTTTTGGAACGCAGTGTGGTGTTCAGAATGCTGTCCAGATGTCCGTTAAAAACGAGGTAAGACTTAGTGCTTTTACACACGAGCGACACACGTCAACGGCAGAGGCAACTGCAGTTATCGACGGCTGCAGTTTCCTCTGCCGTTGTCGCGAGTCGTTCGTGTGTGTGCACACTTACATAGGTAAACTACATTCCAATTATTATTTTGCCAGCATTGCATAAATATGTAAGCTGTCACGCCCTCTATACCTGGAGGTTTTTATTTAGGTAGTAAGTTTTTGTTTACATTTTTAATTTTTATTGATTCTTTTTTAGCTTGAGTACGTATAGTTTTTATTATATTAGTTGGTATATTGGCGTGGCTAGCTGACTTATGGCCGAGTGTGGGGCAAAGTTAAAAAAAAAAGACAAATAATTACATAAGTTATGAGGAAGTGTATATTGTAGATCTGGTGACTTTCATTAAAATCAATACCTTCTTACCTACTGTTGACAAAGCTTTGTGTTCCAGATCTTAAGATATTAATGTTATATTGCATTTATCTAATACTTGAGTAATGTTTGATCGTATCTGTAATTGTTACAGCTTTGAATTTCAGTATTTTTCAGTCATTTTGTATGTTTTTGAATTGATTACATCATTTCAGGTGAATGGTTTCTTCTGCAGAAAGTTTCACACTTGTTTTAAGTGTTCTTAGTTTAGACGTGTCTATACATATACAGGGTGGTGGCAGGGACATCGACGCGCAACAGTCTCGATCTGCCAAAAATACCTCTAATTTCCCTACATTGTGACAAGTTTTTGACATTTGTTTGTCGCCGAGATGAGACTGCGAACTAGATTTTGAACGTTTTAAGTAACGAGAATTAGCCTTCTGTTACAGTATTCAGTACTACATGATTCTGAATCCACCTGCCAAAATCAAAATCTGCTGTTTCATAGAAAGGCCTACGCGGTCAAAAAAAAAAATCAAATAAATTCTACGTTACGGGGTCTAGACTCCGTAGCGATAAGTCTAGCTAATCTACATTCGCGATTTATTTGCCAAAAATGTAAACAAATAAGAGTTTATGGAAAAATAACTTTACATCCTACACAATAAAGCTCAGTTGACGCTACAACTTCAAACATTTTTATAACTTTTCAATAGTGCTAGTCACTTTGAAATAAACCTAATTATTGCTATTGAAATAAAGTTGATATTTGCTTAACTTGTAATAACACCAATTTGAAAAATTAGTTTGAATAGACTGTAGAATCATGTGCTGAATTCATGGTTACCTACAGTTTGCAGATATGCCAACCTGAAATGAAATGAAATTGTTTATTCTGTAAGTAGGATATCAGAATCCCTTATACACGTCATATTAAAAAAAATAAGCTCAAAAAAAAAGAAGAGATAAATTTTTAAGCGGAAATAACAAAATTTAAGTAGGTCAATTCGAACAACGCACTACGTAGTCGACGTGACTAATTAATTATGACTTAACTGAATAGTCGGTGCCTTATTCTGGATTTCTAGAACCAAAAGCTATGAATAAATGAATCCGCGTATCACTGGTGAGTTTCCCTCAGTCGTCAGTTTATTTAATTCGCCAGTTTCGTTGATTAGTATAGTCAGTTTCACTGATTCGTCAGTTTTGCCGATTAGACAGTTGCGTTAACCCGACAGTTTCCAGATCGTCGTATCTGCATACCTATTTTCTCACGTCTAATTAACATAAAATATTAGTCTGACCTTAACAATGAATTAATAATAAATCAAGCATAAGAAAACCAAGTTTTATTTTTATTGAATTGATTTTGAACGTGAAGAATATTTTTCGATTCAATGCTCATGCCTACTCTGTGAGCCTTTGTCCTGCAGAGGGACAATTTAAGTTGGTATCATTATTCATCCAGATATCAATACCCATCACGTCAGCAGAGTTCCGCTAGCTAATTTAATTTGACACTTGTATAAATAAAACAAAGTCGGGTTAGGTACACCATTTGTAACTCTAGAACGGCTGGAGCGATTTTTATGATTTTTGGTTTGTTGGATTTGCTTCCGCCACGAATAGCAGAATATATTAAAACGTGGGAAAATTCACGAAAAAAAAAGTAATGAAGATAATTCATTTTGTATGGAGCAGCTTTTTTCATGAATAAGTTGACTCAACATTTATTGATTATTATTATTTATTTATACATATACTTTATTGTACACCACAAAAATACGACTCAGGCGATTCTCAGGCGGTACGAAGTTCGACGGGTCAGCTAGTTATTATTAAAAGAAAAACAAACGTTTTTATATTAATTACCTAGCAACCTGTTATTAAAGTATCATAGCAGTGGCGGAAGGTTAATTTCAGCTGCCACGTCACCAGCCTCGGTAGCGCAGTAGGCAGCGCGTAAGTCTCATAATCTTAAGGTCGTGAGTTCGATCCTCACCCGGGGCAGATCTTTTTGCGATTGTTATCTTTTATTTTACTTATGGGAGGTCAACAACATTAATACTATGTAATTTACATAATTTATGCTTGTATTTATTAGTTCGGTTTAAACTGTCGATTTTTTTTTGTACATTTAAGCGGAAAAAACATGTTATGTATTATACTTGGAAACTTTAAAAACACACGAACTCCGATAAACCGATCAGAAACTAAACCTTTTTCCATAAACATTGAAAAAAGGTACAATAAGTACCTAAGCATTATTTAGTATCTTGGAGCTGATCTGATCATGGTACCAGGAGATGGACAGTGGGACTCTTCAGTGGCTACTAGTAAACCTCTCGAGTTTGGGCTCAAACGAGTATCATTTGTTTAACTATTTTATAATTTTGAGTATGAGATTTTTTTGGTTTTTTTTTAAACTACCTACATATTGTTTAGTAATGAGATCCAGCAATACCTCTCACCACAGATATATCTTCATCTTTACTCCACACCCTTATGGGCACTGACATCATGTACGGTAAAAAGCGCTGCATTATACAGATTTATTCCGGTCGGATCCCCTGATCTGATCCTTTGCTGGTTATTAGTACGTTTTACAAACGCTGCAATAAGTTGCAGCGCTTTTCTATAAAAAGACACCTTCGCCCTTAATCACCATAATAGGTAAACAAATCGCCATCCTACCTAGTTGGCAATTATCACACATATTATAGAATGTTTCCGCATCGGTCAACAAAGAAGGAAAATGCATTATAATCATCATTATCAGCAGGAAGTGAGCAAGGCTCTGTCAATGAACCACGGGCATCTGTCGCGTGGAGTAATTACTGATAATATAGGACATCGTTATAAATAGATGCCTAGGTATTTGCAAATATAGATTTTTTGCATAAATAGCGAAGACGTAGGTATTGTTTTATACGGGCTCGTGACTCAAGACAGCTGTGCTGCTGGGGAGTTTGTGGCGCCACTTCTTCTTCCCAGCACTAGCACTAGGAAGTGGTGAAGGGCGGGCGTTTTGGGGGACTGTCTTTTGTAATTTTGACGTTCGAAAAGTGCTGATTCTCAGCCTAATATGAATAAATGACTAAAGATTTTGAAAAAAAAATAATAACAGCCGCACGTGCTAAGCTAAGCTACGCTTGCCGAGGTGGGTTCGTGGATGGATGACAATCCATTACATATCGAGACTCCTCCGTGCCTCGGAAAGCACTTTAAAACATGCCACAATGCAGCACACACAGCAGCATGCATGCAGCATGACATGCGTTACGGGTAGTCAGAAACCCAAAAGTCTGACAACCAGCCTTACCAAGGGATATCGTGTTACCCAGTAACTGGGTTTTGGAAGTCAGATAGGCAGTCGCTCCATGAAAAATACAGCAATTTAGCTGCATCTGGTTAGACTGGAAGCCGACCCCAACATAGTTGGGAAAAGGTTACGCACACACTCTATAGAATGGAAAAAAAAGTCACACACTCTGTGAAAATTTCAAATGTTTAGCTATTACGGATCAAATGATACAGTCCTGTGACAGACGGACGGTCAGTGGAGCATAGCTAGCACCTTTTAGGTATGGAAACGTAAAAACCACCGTGGCGGTCATTGGAAGCTAATAATATAATTGTAAATACGACAACGTACCGAAATAGCTCTTGTGTTCGTAGGAAACTGGATAAACAGTACAATTATTTAATTAAATTAACCCACAATATATTCCCCACATCTCCTTGGAACATTCTCGCGTCTCCTTTATCTTGTTGACTCATTATTAGACGTTAGTTCAGTTGACTTCTTCATCCGTAAGCTGGCGTTCTGCCAGGGTCCCTCTTTGTTAGAAAGGATTATCATATTATTATATCCGTTCCTTAGCAACTCTTCAATTTGTTCTTTCATTCATCATTTTCCTAGCTAGCTGTTAGTTCCGACTTTGTTTGTAGTTAATAAATCTGTGGTCATTTGTTTGAAATCGGTTATTTCTGAATGCTGTCGACCTCGATCACGCCTGATGGAAAGCGATGGATGAGGTCTATGATGGAACGAGTGTACCCAGAAGATGCCTGTTCATTCTTTGTTTGAAGGCAGACGGGTTAAATGTGGGAGGGAACACAGACGCTGGCAGAGAGTTCCACATTTTGGCTGTGCGTATAATAACTGCAGTGTGTTAGTCCAGTAGTAAAAGGATGATGGTGGGATCAGGTCGTGGAGCCCTGCGCACACTCTCCGAAGTACAGTCTGTAGAAGACCGACAAGCAAGCAATATTACGCCGAAGAGCTAGGGTGTGAAACCTAGCCACCAACGTCTCGTCGCCTATAAGCCTTTTAGCTCTGCATTCCACCAGTCAAGTGCAGAACCATCCCATAAGTGGCTTGCGTTTTGGATGTGTGCATACTTTCTACTAGCGCAATAAACATATGGCCCTTCATGCTCCCATGACGGGAAAAATTGGTGATGATCCATGCGTCATATTCCTGATTGGGTGCCGTCAGTTGGCTCCTCTCATAGCTGCCATGCCTTATTTAATAATAATAAGCCTATATTGTCCCACTGCAGGGCAACATTGCTGAAAAAAAATGTTTACTTTTCGAATTTTTCACTATGGACGCTTTTAACGTACACGTGTTTCTGCATCGTTCATACATATACATATAATTTCAACATATCTATGGATGTAACCAAATATTTTTTATTTAAGAGAAAGAGAGAGAAAGATTTAAGAGTGTCCATAGAGTTTCTTGTCCGTTCTTTTCCATAGGTCTACTTTGGAATGGGCAACTAGCTTTATGTTTCAGACTGACCGACTTCGTGACAATTCAAAACTGCAAAAATGTGTTTAATTGACATAAATCCTAGTTTATTGTTTTAATTTATGGTCAAGTAAAATAGTCACAAAAAAATAGGTGGGAGCAAACACTGCACGAATAGAAGCAGTGTGTTGGAAAGGAAATTAATTAGTCGTACTTTTACATTTTTGTCACGCAACGCATGATGTTAAAAAGAGCCTAGACATCAAAGTTCGCATAGCAACATCAACCCGTCGGTGTACCCGTCAAATGTCCATTTCTAGCACTTCTGCTGCTTCCTAAATAACATAATAACATCACGCTTGTAGCCTCTGAAGGGGTGGGTAGGTAGACATTTAGCACAATCTCATTTCGCCAGTTAGTCATCATCATAATTTCAGCCCCGACTCACCCACTGCTGACATAGGCCTCTCCTTTCTCCTGCCATATTTACCAGTTCTGTGCGTAACTCATCCAGAGAGCGCGCGTGTTTAAGTCCCATAATACAGTAACCCAGTAACAGGGTTGTGGAGGACATACAGCAGTCGGTCCATGTAAAATACTGGTACCTATTTAGCCAGTTAGACTTGAAGCCGACCCCAACATAGTTGGGGAAAGTGTAGGAACAATGGTTCTCTAAGTCCCATGTAATACGGGGCGAGATTCTTCTTCTTTTTCGAGCGTATCGAAAGCAAAAAGTTTAAATATTATTGGACCAAAATTCAGCCTCGCGAACTCCGTGAGCTTATTGTCAAGCCGGGCACAGGTCGAGACACACTGGTATGTCTGGTATTCAAACGGACGTTTCTCGATAGTCACCACAATTGCCTATATAATAGGTATCGGATTGGTAATCGGGATTAGATGCTCGTTAATTATGTTTACGGTGGTTTATCAATGAATTCTTTGATGAAGGATTAACTTTGGTTATTTTTTTTTGTGTGTTCCCAGTTGTAGGGCATATACAAGATATGTCGCCAGCTAATGGCAATAGTTTCGCCTTTGCATAATTAGCGAAACCTGAGGGTTACATGCACAGAGTGTCCAACCCTTTGGTGGGCAGGCGTGATTTTAATAATGATCAATGAACACTCTTCTGACGCCTAAACGATACCCATGACCAGTGACGTGACCAGTGATGACCAGTGGGGTAATTGCGTAATACGTAATACTAACAGTAACAATGCCTTTCATTCTGACAGTTCAACAACATTCATTGCGTTATTTACCTTGTTGAGCAGACACATTTTTCGCACATATGAAGCAATGGATTAGCAATATCCTTCAAAATAATTCAGATTGAGATTGGTAGTGTGTTACACTAACAAATATATTATGATGATAGTGTCTTTCGCAATTATGGTGTAGATCAGACAGATGGTGGCCACCATCTCTCCCGAAACAAGAAAACATCAAAGTTGAAACCCTTCCCATCTCTAAACTTTAAGCCGCTAATATTGTGCACAATAACGCGGTAAGTGTCGAGGTCACTCGCTCACACTGGCGTGGCCATGACCTCCGAGGCGCGTCGGGAGCATACTAAACGCATTGTGCGAGCATTTGCATTATTTTTGGAGCTTCTTCTATTATTATGATGTTGGAGTATTTGTGCCTGGTTTCTGAGAGTTTATGATGAACAACTATGCTGTTATGCTGGGGACCTGTAATTTGTTATCGGAAAAAATATAAAGTTGAGGAGTTTAAAAATAGATAAAAGAAGGAAAAATACGTATATTAGCGGTAAACATTACTGAGAGAAAAAAAACTTCTCTTGTTCTTTTTTGTGTTCGTTTTCCTCCAACCCAACCCCCCACTCCCCCTCCAAAACTCTCTATGATATACATACCAACTGACTGTTGCATTTCTAAGACCGGAGCTGGGTCTCTATATGTAAGTAAGTAAGTATCGAAATACTGCGGAGTCCAAGTTGGCCGACCTGGGAAGTGAACCTAGGACTCCACGCTCAGCAGTCGCGCTTGCGAACACGAGAGCAACAGGGCAGTTCTATTATAGTAACAACAGGATATCACACACATCGTGACTTTTCGACCAAAACAAATTAATCAGACCAAAAAATCACAAGTAAACAGTCCTTGAGTTATAATAACTCTCAAATTTTACGCCATAAACTCCCGGATGGACAATAATCACTTGGTTCGCACGTTGCGGAAGGCACCTACTGCTATAGTTGGCTAATAAATCAATATATGGCGTTAGGTGTGGTTTGGAGGAAGCCGTATTATGTAACCCAGTTCTTTTAGACTAATAATAATGTCAGGGTGGACGACTTTGGCAGGAAAGAGGATTTGGGTTCTAAGGTTTTGTTATGAAGTACCTGCAGAAGGGAGGGTTTCGGTGTTGTCCAATTTCTTTTCAAATAATAATAATAAATCCCTGGACATTTCACACAGCACCATTTGTCCCAAGCTAAGCAACCTAATGCTTGTGTTATGGTAACATGATGGCTGATAAACTACTTATATACAATTTTATTTTTTTGTAAATGCATACATATTATAGATAGAAAAACACCCAGACTCGGAAAAAATACATGTTGGTCATACAAATATTTGTTCCGTGCGGGAATCGAACCCGCGACACGCAGCGCAGCAGTCAATCGCTTAACCACTGCGCCAACCGTGCCGTCAAATTACGACAGCACGGATCTTTCCATCGGTCCATCGATCATCGGGAGCAGTGGTGGCCCAGTGGTAACGGTCGCGACTTACGACTTGTAGGTCGTAGGTTCGAACCCAGACAGGCGCTTTACTTTGTGTAAATTGTTTCATCACCATTACTCTCAAAACGATAAAGGAAAACATCGTGAGGACACCGACCTATGTCCTAATAGAACCAAAAATTCAAACACATATTATATTTAAAAGGCCGCACTGGGTCCGCGTGGTAGATTATAGCCCACTCTCTCTCGGAGGAGACCTGTTTCACTGTGTCCCAGCAGTGGGAACATTATAGGCTGATTATTGATCTTTTCACTCCGAAAAATCATAGGCGATTCATCATCCGCCTAGCCTTATTGTTTTAGTATGTTTGAGTCGGAATCTAGTCTTACGGGATAAAATAATTTATTTTTAAAAGAGTAACCTGCGTCTGTGTTCTTCCACATTCAACCCGTCTGCCTTCAAAGCAAGAGTAAACAGGCATCTTCTGGACACGCTCGTTTGATCATAGACCTCATCCATCGCTTTCCATCAGATGTGATCGAAATTAAGAGCAGACCCATTAAGCAATAAAAATATAAAAAAAACCGTAGAGTTTCTTGCCGACTCTTCTCTATAGGAAACAACCAATAGGAACTGAGCACCTTAGTTCTGTCCTTTCATAAGTGCTCAGGCTTAAGTGAAAAAAAATATTTTGCATTTTGGAGAACCCGCTTGTTTAGCTCATTACCAATATCATAGGGTTAGCTTAGTGAAACTCGGCGAGCACTCGACGTGTAAAGAACAACAGTAATTAATCCGCATATTGACCTCTTCAATCGCAGCTTAACCTCAGCTGGTTAGATCACGGTCCATTTAACGAAGCGCCGCATGTCTGAATCGTTATTTGTAGTGACTGCGGGATTGAGAACATCGCACTAAGTTTAACACTAGCAAGGTTTCATGCTTGAGTAAATCGTTCAAACAAAAAAGGATTAAACTGTAATGTTTATAAAACCGTAATTCCTGTGACTCAGGAAGCCCGGACAAGACACAGCATTATGTGTCCTTTTTCACGATTCCGACCTAAAACCGAAAAACGGAACCTTCATAAGATCATTTTGTACCCGTCTGTCACAGATTTAAAAAAAAAAAATCACCTATTAAAAATAATAGGTGATTTTTTTATTATCATACAGGAGGACGTTACTGCCCAACCTCTGGAAGTCATTTTTACTTAGCAATATTTGGGTGCGTCCGTGGCATCAAAGCGGGCCTATCAGCTGCGGTATTTATTTTTTCAAACATCGCAGCATCATGCTGAGATAGGAGCCTTTTTGGTCTTGCACAATAGGTCTTCTTTTTTTCGTTTTTATTTTGTGTGTTCTTTTTTTATTGTTTTTGTTAGTTTTAATGTCCTTATTTATTTTATCAATGTTTTTTTAATAATTATTTATTACTCAATGATTGATGATGACTAACTGACCGACTCTTTGACAGTTGAAATGGTTTAATTGAAATAAATGCTTTGAGTTTGAGATCACAATTCGACAAACTCCTACGTAACAATTGGGTCGTTATGAACGGTCTACCTGTTTACAGATTACATAATCTGGCTGTGCTGACAACGGCTGGTAATCCTCCCTTAACTTAATTAGAAAATGACACAGTATGGAGTGACCGGCGTAATCCTGTTATATTGTTGTGGACCAATGAAATTCTGCCATCTGGGTGACGTGGAATGACGTGGTGGTTGAGTAAAGTTCATCCTTGTGACGTTATCGATGTGGGCGGGGGCGCCTTTTGTAATGTTAATTAGTTTGCATACTCATCATCTGCCTAGCCTTTTCCCAACTATGTTGGGGTTGGCTTCCTGTTTAACCGTATGCAGCTGAATACCAGTATTTTACAAGGAGCGCCTGTCTATCTGACCTCCACAACCCAGTTAGTGAGTAATACGAAACCCCGTGGTAAGATTGGTTGTCAGACTTTCGGGTTTCTGACGAACCGTAACCACTGTCAAAGATCCATGCCAAGACAGCACGGACGGATCTTGGTATGTAAAAGGTCATTTCATAATAAGTGGTTTTTAACAATAATATGGCTAGAATTATGGAAGATAAATACATGTGTGGAAAAGGAAAACGCTTTTTCTAGCAGTGGGACAATGGGCTAAACACATGATAGATTTTCCTACCACAATTTCAAACTGTAGAAATTATATTTACAAGTATGTTAATTATAATTATATACAAGTTATGAGAGGAACCGTTACCTATCAGTAGGACGGTACAGACTAGAAAATAATAGAAACTCATGAATATATCGGCGACTAAGGGTCAGTTAACTTTAACATTTGATTTCTACGCCGACTTTCATACGAGTATCTCGTTCCTCCAAGATCGATACATAGATATGCATCAATTAGCATAACATCACGCCAGAACTCCCTGGAGGGGTAAGCAAAGATGCAACTATCCATTGTTCTTCATACTCTATTCTTCTCCATACCTTTTGGAAGGGGCGCCTAGAATCAATGTTATTTTCTTGTAAATTTTGACGTTCTAAATTGCCTTTTAATGTATATTGTATAATCAGTCTCTAATGTTCCCACTTTCCCACCGTTGGGAACAGGCCCCTTCTATGTGAGAGGGAGTGGGCCGTTATACACCACGCGGGCCCGGTGCGGGTTGGTGGATGTCACATGTCTTCGAATTTTGATTCTATGTAGGTTTTCACACGATGTTTTCCTTCACCGTTTTGAGAGCCTCGTTGGTCTGGTGGTTACGAGCGCTACTCTTGAGGATGGGGTCTGGGTTTGATTCCCGGGTCGGGCAAATTGGGTTTTGGAAAAACTTATCTCAGTAGCAGCCCGGAGTCTGGATTTGTGCCTGGTGGCTGGCAATAGGGTTGCGTATTACATAAGACCTACACATTATTGGCGAAATGTGTGTGTACTATAGGTGCACTTCTGCCTAACCCCTCAGGGAATACAGGCGTGATGTTATGTTATAGCTGTAGTTTGACGATCAACCCCGGTACCCACGCACGACAGCCAACCTACTCACCACTACACCATAGTACCTATTGTGCAAGCTGTCAATTACAATGTAAAACACCATGAGGCCTATGTCAATGTACATTTAATTGATATTTGATTACATTGCAAGATCACTGTATTGTAAACGTTAATTTGATTACATTCTAATACTATTGCTGTTCAGTATGCAGCAATGCAAAACCTTTATTGGTGTCAAATTAAGTATTTTCACTTTTTCAGTCACAGTTAAAATGTACAGGGTTTATTTTCAAAGTCCAGCTAAATTTAAGGGTCCATCACAGACCATCAAACTGAGCAATTTTCTCCATGGGACCAATATGGGAGGATAGAAAGAAAGAAAGAAAAAGTATTTATTGCGACTCGTACAGGAACATAAACTAACCCTAGATAGGATAGGATAGGAGCCTTTTGGCCTCGTACAGGACTTTCTGTTTCATTTTTCTTTTTGTTACTTTTTATTTATATAATTTGTTTATTTTTATTTTTGATTGTGTTTAGTTTAGTTTTATGATCTTTTTGTACGAGTAGCAATAAATGAGACCATTCACAAGAATTTGTGATACAAATTTAGTCACAAATTCTTGTGAATGGTCTCATTTACATTATAATAGAACATGGTTGCGAAAATGTGTTACGATAATGCAAAAAAATAGCAGTATGCTATTTTTTTGCTCAATTTGAATATAAAAAAAAATAGTTTTATTACTTACCTTCAATTGTACAAAAAACACTTATCTCAACAATATGCAGCTTTAAAACTAGGGGAACAGAGTGTCGATGAGCTCTGTGTCCTATTTATGTAGCTTAGCTATATGTATGTGTGTGTGAGGGGGAATATACCTAACCATAATTAAAGTAGGTACATAAGATATTTACTGTTTCTTTTTGGAATTTTAGATAATACTTAATACTTATGTATATAAGCACTTGAGTGAGATACCCGAGACACAGGTTTATTCCTAGTTCAGGTAGAATCCAATCATTTCATACCTACCCCTAGTTTAAGGCCCTATTTTGTAAATATATAAATATTTCAATTAATAAATAATAAAAATAAAGTAAATCAATTATCACAATAAACAATTTCAATTTGTGACAGCTAGCTTTTAACTTTTTTCCAACTTATAAATGTTATTAGGGAATTGTTTTTTGATTTTGTGTATTTTATTTTCGCTTTTACTCTTACACACGCTGTCTACATCTCTTTATCTACTTTCAGCAGGTATGCTGGAAGAGATTTAGAAATAAGTATCACCTTTGTATCTATTTTTCTGTTCTTTTTTTTCTTTTCTGTTTATATATGTGAAAAAAAAAATGTGTAAGTGAAACAATAAATAAATAAATGACAACGTCTTCGAATTGTGTTCTAAATATCATTAAATTCGATTACTAATACTATTACTGAAAAGTTGACGTTTATAATCAAACTTAAAAATGTCGCGAATAATTATTCAGCATGAAATTAATACGTCTTAGACTACAATAATTTGACACGTCCAGTTAGAGCGCTGAAGCCTGAAATCTAGCCGCTAGAAACGGTAATTGCAGCTATGTTTAGTATTCACTTTCTGTCTGAAAACGTAGAACCGACATTCCAACAATGATACATTAACGGTAAGTCCCATATTATTCAATTTCCGCTAACCGAAGGTCATCAACCTGAATTCAATTTAATGATAAAACAAAGTAATAAAAACAATGTTAATTATGTGCTAAAAACAAAAGAAGAACGTTTAAAGTTAAACGTATCGTTAAGTTATTTAACAAAACATGTACACTGGAGACCTTGCGCGTACGCATCATTTACGATCACATCATACAACGGTTCAACTTCGCGATTTCCACAAAGCGGGCAAAATATAATTATCGAATATATTATAACTCGTACAAACGCATCAGCAATAATTGGGAACAATTACCTACAGAATTAAAATGCCAATTTTTATGCCGTAACACACTGGCGTGCGTCAATCGCGTGCGGCACTCCCAAACAGTGATAAACTTGCGTGTATTCCAGCCTAACATTAATAGATACAACACCTAACCTCTTTCCATAATATCCCGCATTAAAACATATGTACGTGCACTATATAGCGTCGCGTAGTCTGGCAATGTCATCTCGTATCGTTTCCGAATGCTTTGCCTCTTACCGGCACATCCCCCCGATATTATAAAAGAGTGTAGTGTGCGCCGCGCGCCCGCAGTCACTCCGCGCCTCCGAGCGAGCAACGTCGCCTGTAATGCAATAGTGTGTCTAGTGTGCCAGTTACCGACATGGAGGGAGCGACCCCTCCCAGCCACGGATTGCCTGAGGACGAGGGCATCGCCTCTGACCGCCGCCCGTCCACCGATGACCATGCCGACCTCTCCGATAGTGCCTCTGATACCGGCTCCGGCGGCGGCAAGGACTCCGGCTGTGAAGTCGCGCCTGATGCACAGGAACCTCCCTACACACCCCCCGACGATGAGCTAGCGCAGAGGATCGTGTCACAAGTCGAGTTCTACTTCTCAGACGCCAACATCACTAAGGACGCCTTCCTACTGAAGCACGTTCGAAGAAACAAGGAGGGGTACGTGTCACTGAAGCTGATCTCCAGCTTCAAGCGCGTGAAGCACTTGACGAAGGACTGGAGGGTGGTCGCCGAAGCACTCAAGCGGTCCACCAAGTTAGAAATTAATGATTTAGGAACAAAATTGCGCAGGATCGAGCCGCTCCCCGCGTACGATGAGACGACTCCGTCTAGGACCGTGGTGGCTGTGAGGATGCCCATCGACCGGCCGTCCGTAGAGAATGTGTCGCGACTGTTCGCTGGCTGCGGCGAGATCGCCCTCGTCAGGGTGCTCCGACCCGGCAACCCTGTGCCCGCAGACGTGCGCCAGTTCCTCAACAAGAACCCTAGTTTGGTTAATTGTGTGTGTGCGTTAGTTGAGTTTACTGAGTCTGAGTCTGCGAGAGAAGCGCTGCGACTACAAACCCCTGAAGATGAAGGAATGCGAGTATATGAGTTGAACGGAGTTCCTAGGGAGCCTAAGAGGAAGGCACCCATCCGCCGTGCGCCGCCCAGGCGTCATGAATGCGAGTATTCGTCCTGCTGTAGTGGGTCTGAGCCTGAATACGACTACAGATACGGGACGCCGTTCTATAGAAGGAATTCAAGTGGTTTCTTTGCGCCGCGGTCTCCTGAGATTCAGACGTGGGTGCCGCGGCGTCAATCGACGTGTTCACACAGCTCTGACTCGGGCGTGTCATTCTACTGCAGTAGCAGCAGGCGGACGTCGCAAGCCAGCACGGGCAGCGCCGGCAGCGCGGACGGCTGGCTGTCGCGCCGACTGTCCGGCTGCTCGGTGTCCGGGCCGGAGTGCGGCGGCCGCCGCCTGTCCTGTGCGCCGCGCTTCGAGCCGCGCGCGCCGCTGGTGCCGGACGGCACGCGCGGCTTCCACGCCGCCGCCCGACAGCGCCGCATCTCGGACCTCGCACTCTACTCGCGCTAGAATGCGTCCGCCAACCGTGACACCTTTCTAATCACGTTGGATAACCGCCTTTCACGTTCTGGCCGCTGGTTTTTTAATCTATTTCGCACGAGGAAGCGTCGTGTGTGTTCCGCGATAGTTTTCCTTCCAGAACAAACTGAGTTACCTTCTTGAACAATGTGATCATGCTCATTTAGTTTTAAGCCACGGAACGCTGTGTCTAGTTTCGTAAACCACTTAAACATGTAATTTATTAGTACATTGTATTTATGAATCGCGTAATTTATTGCGAATGCGCGCGCGTCGCGGTCGAGTTTTCATTTCGAGTTATGTCAGAGTTGTGGGCACAAAAATGATCACGCAAAATCGACATTCAGGCGATTGTAGACTCTGAGAGCGATACATGTTCAGACCAGACAGATGTTTGTAAAGGCGACGTTGCACCGCACCGAAGCGAGTAATTCTAGCTTGACTGACCGCTTTGCGAAGTGAGATACTGAGAACATTCTCCATTGTAAGGCGTGTGCAGACATCGATGTATCAGCTGTGTGGAGCGCTATCTCCGCCTCGCCCGCGGTGCAACATCGTCTCAACTCGGAGTAACAGAGCGCGTACAGTTGTAGAATGTATTACATAATGTAATTGCACACATTCTAACTGCGAACGATTTCCTGTAAAAGTAACAGCCTCTCTTACTCCGGCTGGTAAGAGCCGCGACGCGCTAAGGCTAACATATTTTTTTTCATTTTTTTTTACAAGTAAGTCATTTTTAACTTAAGTCAGTCGCCATTTCATGTTAACTGTCGTTTTTAGTTAAGTCTTGTCGATGTAAGTACATTGTGATGATTATGTAGATAGCGGGTTGCGCAACCCACTACTTTCTTGTGCGTTTTTTTAATTTATTTTTTTATTGAGCAGAGGAACGTTACATGCTTGTAACGGCACAACTATTTCGCTTTTTATTTTAAGTGACGTTGTGACTTTTTGATGAAACCTTCGCGCTGAATCTGAACAAAATAGTTTCTAATTGCTTATTTTACGTATTAATAGATTTGGTGCGCTGTCAAATTAATTTAAAGTCACACAACCTCTGTATAATGTAATTAAAGTTGAGATGATTTATTTTAAAGATATAATTATAAGATTTTTGGAGAAACTTGCTTGTTTTAATTGACCTTCGTCGTGGAAAGTTGGCTCATGATCCGTTTGCCTTGACTGATTGATTCTCACGCTGACAGCTAGTGTTGTAACAGGTGAAGTTGACGAGAATATCAGAGTCGATCGATTCAATGTTAATAACGTTTATAGTTATGCAAATTAAAACGATAGCTGAGATAATAACGGCTATTAATGTCAGTTATTTTGATATTTGTGTAAAACATTTGTCGGAGTTATTAAGAGAAGTGTTGATTGATTTATTTTATAATAGTTTTACCTTCCTGTTGATGTTCGTTGAATTAGGATTCTAATTGAATATTTGTGAGACAATTATGCTTATTTACGTTCTGAGCGATTACGTAAACACTTCCTTTGATTCAAGGGCCGGCAGGGTTTCGCATCTATACTTCCTTGAGAAGAAGAATTAATTATACAATAATTAAATAAATAAGAATGGTGGCTACCTAACTAGTTTAAATAATTAAAAACAAAATTTATTCTGATTAACATTTTTTGCATAATATATAAGCGAACAGATTTAAAATAATATTATGTACATGTACCTACATAAATCAAAACAACAGTAAAGAATTATAGGGCATCAAAAAATTCTGTCAGCGGGAAAAGTGCCCAGAAGGCTGGCAGCGTTGCCACGTTGTATGGCAATTCTGATTCTTTGGCCAAAAACAGGCCAAACCACTGGTCACGCGAAGAGTCGCTGGGCGATGTCTCTAAAATCCAAGTGCGCACTCGGACCCCATGACCCTAGTGTTTCAACAAAAACAAATGAATGAATTGATAGAAAACAACATCAAATGGAACTTGACTGGAATCCAAGATTTTGTGATCAAGAACAAGATTTTGTGAAGAAGAAAGGAAGGGGCGCCCTAGTAGGAACTATAGTGACCTTATTGGTAATATTCTTTAGAAAGGTCAGATGTATGACCGTAAACAAAAGGTAAGTATGTAAGGATAGTAGCAGGTGGCGTTCTGAAGTTTCTGTCTACCCCCATGGGAATAAGGCGTAAGTTTCTGTACGTGTGTATGTTGTTTCATAACTTGCCGTCATCCGATTTATTACGCTATTTGCACAATCGTGAAGTTCTCATGACACTGACCTTTAACACTGATGATAGCCGACATTGTTCACACATAGTGTGTGAGTAGGGGAACCGAATGCGTCCGAGCTTATGCTGACTAATATCTTAGGAGATATAGTTAAATCAAAACATTGCTCTCACAACCGTGAAGGAAAACATCGTGAGGAAACCGGCATGTCCTAGAACCAGGCGTTGAAAATTCGATATAATTTGTGACATCTTCGATAAGACTTGTGACATCTACCTACCCACCCGCACTAGGTAAGCGTGGTAAATTATGGTCCATTCCCTCTCGAAGAGAGGAGGCCCGTGTCCCAGCAGTGTAGTAGTGTATAGATAATCCATCCACGGGCCAGCCTCGGCAAGCGTTGCTTAACAAAAATCTATAACAGAAAACTTTGCTTGACCTCAAGATTGAACCCAGCGCTGAGCAGCCGCGATTGCGTATCATCCATAATCAACACATAATGTTCCCTCTGCTGGGACACAGACCTCCTCTCAATGAGAGGGAGTAGGCCGTAATCCACCAGGCGAGCCCAGTGCGGGTTGGTAGATGTCACCTCTTCTAATTTTTGTTTCTAGGACGTGCTGGTTTCCCTCACTATGTTTTCCTTCACCGTTTTGAGAACAGTGGTGATAAAATAATTTACACAAAATAAAGTGTCTGACTGGGTTCGAACCCACGGCCTACAAGTCACAAGTTGCGGCTGTTACCACTGAGCCACCACTGCTCAGTATCCCACCATCATTGAAAAAATAATTTCTTCAATCATAATTACACCTACATGCATGCTTGTTAAGATAACCCACATGCAGAGAGTCGCCTGCGCGGGCCTGCGCCTGCGCTTGTTTCCAATCGTTACGGACTACATAACGATTATGTTTCTTACGTAAACCAATCACGTTCTCGTTGCTTTGATCTACATACTGAGTTTCTGGGAGAATTTACTTTTTGTGTTATTATATGTAGGTATACTAGCTGCTGCCTCCGATATCGTTCGCGTGACATTAATTTTTACTTTTTTTCTTTTTTTATTAGCCACAAGATACAAGCAATGCTTAGTTTGTGGCTCACCGAATCCTTATTTCTATTTTTAATCCTTATTTTTACTTTTTGGTGAATAAACTTTACTATATTATTATTATTATTGACCACGGCACGTCTTTAATAGGTAAGTCAGGGCGAGTCACGAAATCTTCCGTGAGCAAAATAGTATTCGTTACTAGAGATAAAAAAATAAAAATTGAGAAAAAAGATTTGTAAAAAAATTGGGTCGTTGTTCAATCCGTTCAAGAACTTCAGAATGTTGACAGTCTACGAGTATAACGAATCAGCTGTATTTTTTTGACTAAATGTTGCACCTAATCACAATTGGTGGCAAAAAAAGAAGTTGTTTACTTCCGACCTGGCCAAATTATATTTTTACCACGGTATTCTAGTGCAATATATCCTAAGTCAAGTATGTAAGTATTGCACTTATTTACAACAAAATATATTAGTCATATTGAGATTTAAGATGTTATACTTATTTCATATTTTTATTTCGAGCTGCCGCGGTTGGTACGTGGATGGGTGACCGAAGCATGTTAAGCCGTTGGTCCCGGATGTCATTCGTGGATCTTTGACAGTCGTTACGGGTAGTCAGAAGCCCGAAAGTCTGACAATCAGTCTTACCAAGGGGTATCGTATTACCCAGTGACTGGGAAGTGGAGGTCAGATAGGCAGTCGCTCCATGTAAAATACTGGTATTCAGCTGCATCCGGTTACACCGGAAGGCTACTCCAACATAGTTGGGAAAAGGCTAGACAGATATTGATATAAAGCATAGTATATGCTTTATGTATGTATCTTGTATTATATAAATGGTACACCACAGACTACCGACAGTATATAAGTCTCTCCTTCTCCTTTTGTTATCCAGGATATCTTTCGCTCTTAGCGTTAAGACCGACCATTGTGTCACACGTTGTAAAATTTCTACACTTATATCTGTAATTTATATGGTGTACATAAAGAGTACTCTATTGTACTCTTGATTGTCTAAACTAACAAATTAGGTATGTAATGGGTGTAATATACTCTTTACAGTGTCATAATGTCTTCGTACAACAACAGCAGAATACAAAAAGCTGGTAAATTAACCAGTATTTAACTCAATTAGATTAACAATGGGTTAAACTGGTTATCGATAAGTAATCAATTGAACTGTTCAGCAGTCCATAACTTGAATTACTCGTGCTTATGCTTAACTTACTAGATCAGGTTCATTTGCCCGCTTGGTTGGTGTTTATTTACGAAGCGATTTTGGTGTTTACAAAACGGCTTTTTATAATCATCATCATCACTGCTCGGGAGCTTGTTGCGCCACTTCTTCCCAGCGGAAGCACTGGGGAAGTGGTGAAGGGCGGGCGGTTTGTGGGGCTGTCTTATTTAATTTTGACGATCGAAAAGTTGTCAGCTTGATATAATGCTAGTTCTGTCAGACACGAGATAAGACGCCCAGCATCGCCATAATTACTTTTAGAATTCCCACGATCTGAAACAAATGATAGAAAAACAGTAGGCTTTTAATCATTTGTTTTTATGGTTTTTATAAAACCACATTTTTATAAGATAAAGTATTTTACTTAGATAAAAAATGGACATCAACGAAGCTTCCTCAATTAGAACAATATTTAAGCTAAAAATAACATAACATAACATCACGCCTGTATTCCCCGAGTTAGGCAGAGGTGTATCTATAATCTGACGTGTAATTATGTATAGAGGTATAAATATCTGTACATCACCAGTTATGTTATACGTAATAGGGGGCGAGTCTATTGCCATCGACCGGGCCCAAATCCAGACTCCGGGCTGCTACCGAGAAAATCCAGGTGAACAAACCCAATATCTCATTGCCCGACCCGGAAATCGAACCCAGTACCTCATATTCAGCAATAGCGCTTGCGACAACTAGACCAACGACGCCGTTAAAGATTGTTATAAATAAATAACTACTTGTAGGTTTAATTAAATTTCCTACTTAGAGAAGCCATCTAGTTTTTGTTAGCAGTTATTTTATAACCGTTATTAGTTATTAGATAATCGTTACGGGCCGATGCGTTATTGAAGCTATGTGGAGCAGATTAGGGTTCTCTCAAAGAAATCGCTTGAAAAAACTAGTCTCTTTTTCTTCTTCGTTCGATGGTACGATATTTTATATTTATTTTGTATGCGCAAAACATCTTCCTGCAGCTTATTGCAGGGAGAATTGATATGGATTGCTCCTTCATGGAGCATTGGACAAAACTACGTGTACGAGAAGGTAGTGCGGTCCGGTATTTCATGTATGCTTCAATATTACTAGCTGCGCCCCGCGGTTTCAGCCGCATAGGTTCCGATCCCGTGGGTATATCGGGATAAAAAGTATCCTATGTGTTAATCCTGGTTATAAATCATATGTGTGCAAAATTTCATCCAAATCCGTCCGGTAGTTTTTTCGTGAAAGATAGTAACAAACATCCATCCATCCATCCATCTATCCATCCATACAAACTTTCACGTTTATAATATTAGTAGGAAGTAGGACAGGATAGTAGGATAGGATTTAAAAATAAAACGTATGGATGATTATAATAACTACTGTAATTTATCTGAAATAAAAATAAATTGAATTGAATTGAATTAAAACTTCACCTCTCCCATGGGGTCGACATTGTCAGCGCAGAGGTCATCTGGACTGCTTGTTTTGGGGCACAGAGGGCAGAATAGGAGGTGGAGTATAGTTTGCGACACAGTTCCACCATCCATACCCTGCTATGTTCATTCGAGGTAGCCCTTTACGAGGTTGTAGTAACATCTTCCCATTTGGATTCGGAGGCGGTTCAGGGACTCCCCAGAGATTAGGCCCTGCGGGAAGATGCTCGCTTGGTGGAAGATATAGAGTTAGTGGAGGGAGAATATTCATAAACACTAATAACTGTAGTTGGATGGTTTATTATATCAAGTGTTAACTGAGCAGGGATTCGTTTATGTATGCTTGCAAAATTAAATGAATACCTGTTTCTAAATATCAAACTAGCATCAGTAACTATTATGAAACTGGCTTCCAGACTACCGATTTGATTTAACCTTTGAAATTGTATAGGTATGTTTTCTGTGGTATCAACTGGTAGTGGCAGACGATCTGTGTGAAACACTTATCTAAAGTCATAATTATAAAGTGATTTTTTTATGTTCCTTTGTTACGCTTTCACGCTAAAATGTCTGGACGGATTTGGATGAAATTTAGCACATGTGTGTGACCATGACCTGGACAAGGACATAGGATACTTTTTATCCCGACATTTTCAAGCGATCGAAACTTATGTGGGTGAAACTGCGGGTTGGAGCTGTGTAAGTCGTATACTTAATGTGACCCATGGGAACTCCTCAACTAAATGAGATATCCCCATTGTGTTTCAAATACTTGGTTTTGTCTTGACAAGTACTATAATAGCTTATGGCGGATTCCAAGGTTTGATGATCGAGCCAGAAGGTGGCCATAGGAACTCCTCAACCCAACAAGAGAGCCCCACTGTGTCTGGGCTCGTTATCTTTGTCTTAACTAGTAATATAGCCAAAGGTGGAGTCCAGGGTCTGATGATCAAGCCGAAAGGTGGCCACAGGAGCTCATCAACTAAAAATGATAGCACTACTGTTTATGGGCTCGTTTCCTTTTTCCTAAGAAGTAATATAGCAAAAGACTGAGTATAGGATCAGCAGTCCGATTCTGTAACCATCTCACCGTGAAAACTTAGGTGAAGTGAGCGTGGAGTGAGCTGTCATTCCAACTATTGATAGCTCACTCTAAGCTCACTTCACCTAAGTTTTCACGCTGAGTTTTTTACAGAATCGATCGGCTGATGGGGAATAAAAGGAACTCTATAAGCTTTTCTTAAAAGCTTGAGGCTTATCTTATTATTTATTATACTTATTTAATTTAAGAGTTATTTCTTTGTGAAATATTGATGTAAATTGTGAACACAAGATAAATATTGAATAGTACGGAACCTTCTCACCTTACAGTACGCACTAACCACATTTTCGTCCTACTCACACACATTGACACAGTTTAAAAACAATTCGTACACGCAGCCTAATTTCAATGTCTGCGTAGGAGTCTCCTCAATGGGCCATACAGTTGCAACCATTAATCTTATTACAAAAGTGGCATAAGCAGCGCTGCAGGCGACATTGACATTAATCTTATAGTAATAATTAAATGTTTATATTTTGTTGTTAATTAGCAGTAGGGAGGTATGTGTCTTGTGGCTGGCAGAGGCCTAACGGATGTTAGGCCGCACTGATCAGGATGGTACATAGTCATAACAAACTAGCTTTTGCCCGCAACTTCGTCTACGTGAAATTTGTCTGTTTGGCAATTCTTCGGGCTATGCCGGGAACTTTGGCTCTCCGGTGGATCTCTTTATTTCTGATTCGATCAGGTAGGGAACCTCCAAGCATAGGCCATACAAGGTTGCATGCCATCATTAATTTTTAGAGTTGTAAGTAGTCGTTCTTTGCTAACGTTACCAAAAGGTTATTAACAGGAAGACATGACCCTGTCTTTTTAAGCTGTTTCTCTGAATGAATCGAAAGCGGTGGTTCTACCAAAGACATGACCCGCAGCTGGTGACGGTGACAGCACCCTATTTATTGGTATCCTTACCTAAGTGTGACGAGTCTGACAACCAGTCTTACCAAGGGGTACCGTATTACCCAGTGACTGGGTTGTGGAGGTCAGATAGGCAGTCACTCCATGTTAAATACTGGTACTCAGCTGCATCCGGTTAGACTGTAAGCCAACCTAACATACATATTATATGTAGTTGGAAAAAGGCTAGGTTGATGAGATGTGTGACGAGATTTTTACCAATCCAGGAAATGATGTTCTTCGGTCTTCAGACCGTTTCTCCTTCTTGGCGTATCATTGGAAATCTCAATTGTATCAGGACAGGACTCAGCCAAGATTATAACATCGTCAGTAGCGTCCACAAGATCCTATAATGGAATTGCTGTAGGCCGGTTTTTAAACACGGAATATAGCAGAAAAAAAACAATAAAAACATTATAGTCATCACAAAATTATATGTACATTAGTTAAATACAATAATTAAACAAACAGAATACGGATGAAAACATGACCAAGGTTAATATTTATTGAGTGACGAATTGTAAACAAAATATTGTACTTTGTTGCGAATAGCTGTACTATAGGGCTGCCCGTGAGTTTTGCGCCAAGTGTTTTTAACTGTTTTAATCATAATATACAGGGTCAAATTTAAATTAGCTAGCAAAACTCGACAGATGTGATCGGTTTTTATATCAAAGGGCTGATTTCTCCATCGCCAGATAACTTTATTCGAGGAATAATTTTGAATTGCTTCATTACCACTGCTAGGTAACAATGCCGTCAGCTCATCTCGCCGCCGGACGACCGACACCTCGTCTGCTCCTCTCGCCGCCGGACGACCGACACCTCGTCTGCTCCTCTCGCCGCCGGACGACCGACACCTCGTCTTCCAGACATCCAGTCCTTGTTCTTTACTGTGTTACATCTTCTTTATAGTACCTACCTACAATCTATGCACATACATTTTATTTTAACACAAGCATTAGGTTGCTTAGCTTGGGACAAATGGTGCTGTGTGAAATGTCCAGGGATTTATTATTATTATTATAATATGCCTCTTCGCCCACGTTCGCACGGACGTATAAATATCATGACGGGATTTTATCGCGCACTTGATTTTCGACTCTCGGTGTGGAGCCGAGCATTGAGAATCCTACAAAGCGCATCCTAGCGCGTCAAAAAAACACACTGTTAGATTTTCAACTCTCGGCGCTAAGCAGAGAGTTGAAAATACAGTCCGCGAAAAAATCGCTACGGGAAAAACGCGCCGTGCGTAACTGTGGGCTTACTCAAGTGAAGAAAAATGTCTACCGAACTATAGAACGGTGACCGGTTGTAGCACAAGTAACCGTTCATAGATGACGAAGCTTATAGTAACCAGTAGTAAAGCGTAATCAATTAGTGTTAAATAATGATGAGTCAGCTTCCTTGTGCAAACAGCTCGACTTGTTGGTAAACAAAGTGGAACCGGTCTCCGAACGTGTGGTCTTTAACAATTTACATCTTGCCACGGAATTTTGTTGTATGGTTAATTAAGCAAATGGTTTCTGAGATGGTCAATTTGTTTGTTTTGGTAAGGCAAGTACAATTTTTTTTTTGTTGTATAGTTTTCAGAAACTAGAGGGGCTTGTGGCTAAGTAATAATAGCCGCACGGGTCGATCGATCAGGTTAAGCTACGCTTGCCGCGGTTGGTCCGTGGATGGGTGACCATTTTCACATACCAAGACCCCTCCGTGCCTCGGAAAGCACGTTAAGCCGTTGGTCCCGGCTGTCATTCGTGGATCTTTGACAGTCGTTACGGGTCGTCAGTAGCCCGAAAGTCTGACAACCAGTCTTACCAAGGGGTATCGTATTACCCAGTAACTGGGTTGTGGAGGTCAGATAGGCAGTCGCTTCATGTAAAATACTGGTATTCAGCTGCATCCGGTTAGACTGGAAGCCGACCCCAACATAGTTGGGAAAAAGGCTAGGCAGATGATGAGTTTTCAGAAACTAGTGAAATAATCAGCAAAAGGCTATCGCGAATTCGCGAAAGCCCATTATTTGGGGCTGGGAAAGTTCCATTATTTTGCTAAAACCGTTTCACCCCTTCCACCATAGGTTATAATTACTCCCATTTGATCGATAAAACAATTTGGGCTTTTCCAGCATCGCGATGAAGTATCGGAGATCCATGTACAGTCAACAGCAAAAGTAGATGATCAAAATCACAAATTCAATACTAATTAACGGAGTTCGCGTCAGAACTGTGTGGCGTCGAAGTGATTCAAAAGTATGACACTGAGTCTGACATACTTTTGAATCACTTCGACGCCACACAGTTCTGACGCAAACTCCGTTCATTAGTATTAAATTTCTGATTTTGATCATCTACTTTTGCTGTTGACTGTACTTATACCATTTTCGACAGACTGACTGGCATAAAGAAACATTTGAGCTTGACCATAATGTACAAACGCCAGCACATCAAGCTACTACAATCTGTCAAATTTCTTTAATAGATTTTCAACTTTATCGGTAAGGTATTAAGGTTCAAGGTTGATTGGGAAAATTTGACAGTTTCGGGTAGCTTGACCTGCTGGCGTCTGTATAGTCATCTTCCTACTGGATGCCCCAAGGTCCCACAGACCATCTGCTACTATCTAGGCCTTCGCTAGTCACCGTAGCATGTTCAAAAAGTTATTTAAGTAGCCCAAAAACTAAACGCTTGCGCAGAATCTGTCACAGTTTTTTGAGGCAGCCCTATACCTTACAATAGACTTCATTACTTATATAACATGCGCTGAGCGAGTTTTACGAGACATTTACTTTACGTAACAGTGCATTTACATTAAAATTATTGTTAATATACCGCATTGTACTTCTTTAATGGACACATAGTAGATACAAATGACTTTTATTTGGACTATGGGCACCTGGCAGATTGCTCCATATTGAATTAACTTTAGTTGGTGACGAAAGATAATGTTAAACGTTATGTTGATGGTGAATACGTTACCTAACTTATACCTAAGGGTTTTTTTTAAGCACTAATAGCTGACAATAATGACAATGTAAATATTATATATGAAATACAACGGCCTACTTGCTTGTGGCTAAATAAACAGCCGCACGGGTCGATCGATCAGGTTAAGCTACGCTTGCTGCGGTTGTTCCATGGATGGATGACCATCCATGACATACCGAGACCCCTCCGTCCCTCGGAAAGCATTTGCCTGAAAGTCTGGCCACCAGTCTTACCAATGGGTATCGTGTTACCCAGTAACTGGGCTGTGGAGGTCAGATTGACAGTCGCTCCATGTAAAATACTAGGTACTAATAAATCTTTGCATACCAAGACCCATCCTTGCATACCATAACATCGTTAAACCTCATGATAATGATTGCATTTAATTCTCAGACAGGCCTGAGAATTATACTAGCATCATGTTTAATTAATTAAACTATAACTATTAAAATATAACTATAATAGATACACATTGCGTCATCATAACTCAAACTAATTATCCAAACAGCGTCCAATAATTATGTTCTACAACAAAAAATCTTTAAGTGAATGCAGATATTATAGTACTTATGTATTTATGTATTCAGGATAATTTGTGTGACCGTTGACTCAGTGACACGATACACAACGATCGATCAGATGGATCGCCGTGAGCGAATGACGAGTTTAATGAATTTATTGAATTAGTAAGTAGTAGTTTAATTAATTTAGTACGAGGCAGGTGACAATATGATGAATATTTATCAAGCTGCAGCAATAAAATAATATATGAAGGGGCATTCACTTTGTGGTTCTCGCCCCCATGCAGCTCTCTCAATCTGTGCCTCTACTCCCGATTCTCCGCCGTCCGTGTCCAGTCTGTCCCAGCTACATTTTTAAGATAGTAGACACCTCCCAGCTAGACCGATGAATGAGGTATTAAGATATGTAACTTCGTTGGTATCATCATTGCGAGCTTTTCAACGGGTCGATCCAACGCGGTTGGTTCTTGGATGGGTGACCATCCATTACATATCGCGACACCTGTGCCACGGAAAGCACATCAAGCCGTTGGTCGTTACTGTTACCCAGTAACTGGGTTGAGAAGGTTAGATATGTAGTCGCTCCATGTAAAATACTGGAATTCAGCTGGATCCGGTTAGACTGCAAGCTGACTCCAACACAGTTGAGAAAAGATTACGCAGATCTATTGATAGATAAAGTTGTGTGACAAAACCCTTACCTTGTACTATCACTGACTCTATCCTACACGGAAAACGAAAGACTGTTATAACATAACGTAGTGAAGTCGTAAAAATGTTTAGGTTAAATGTAAACTGTCATTACTGTTATCTCATAAAAGTCCATCGAGGGTAACAGGTGACTGTTATGGCGTGGCGTATGACCATCAGCTGCATGCCTATTACAAGCGTGAAGTAGGTATTAGTCAGTGCACATACCAGAGACGAAACCAATTTGTGGTGAGATTGGAATGAGAAGAAGGAGTTTAAAAGTAGTGGACAAATTCATCATCAGCCTATAATGTTCCCACTGCTGGGACACAGGCCTCTCGGTGAGAGAGAGTGGGTTGTAATCCACCACGCGAGCACAGGGTGGGTCTTTAGATGTCACATGTCTTCGAATTTTTGGTTCTAGGACATGCTGGGTTTCCTTATGATGCTTTTCTCCACCATATTGAGACTTTGAGAGCAGTGGTGATGAAATAATTTGCACAAATTAAAGCGCTTGTCCGGGTTCGAGCCTACGACCTGCACTCGTAAGTCGCGGCCGTTACCACTGGGTCAGCACTGTACACATGGACATATGATGAGGAGTCTATACAGATAAGTTTTAAAAATGAGAGGCGTGAAGTGAACTCTGGCATGGCGAATTGGCGACTTATGGAGATGTAGCTCCAAGAAAAGACGTGCTGCGTAAGAGCAGGAAGATACTAATGATGAGACAACAACAGTTTTGTCTTGTTTCTGTAGCTGTGAGACCACTTTGACACTGAGAGTTTTGTTGAAATCATGCGCGTCCATTTGGTTTTCCTAAAGCAATACTCTGTGTTAAGATATATTGACGCAGTTCTGCGCACAGCCTTAATTCTCCTTCATAACTATGCGCTGCCGACCTTTTTACTTGAGATGTCGATACAATAGAATCTAATATGGTGTGCATTTGTTGTGTCGCCTAGCTTTGGTCTTACTTACATATGTAACGGCTATTAATAGACAGATTAACAAGATGTTTTAAGTCACATATAAAATGGCTGCTATGTCATAGGACGCAGCCTTACACTGATTACTTTTGCCTATACCTAGCTACATTGCACACTGCGGCACTCGCCATTCGCATCATTGCTTTAAGCAATATTGGTCAACGCGCTAGTGAAGCTAGTGCGTTTGATATTGCCATTCCATCAAATCAAATCAAATCAAATCAAATCAATCTTTATTTTTTCCATAGTTTCGATGCGTTATGTTTACCTTAAAAACAACATAAGATTATGCTCTTTGCGTATGAATCATCATCTGCCTAGCCTTTTCCCGACTATGTTGGGGTCGGCTACTAGTCTAACCGGATGCAGCTGAATACCAGAATTTTAGATGGAGCGACTGCCTATCTGAGCTCCACAACCCAGTTACTAGTTAATACGGTACCCCTGGGTAAGAATGTGGATGGTTAAGAGTAGGGGAAGACCTTAGGAACGATGGATGGACTGTGTGAAAGATGATATGGTTAGAAATGGGGTGACTACTGAGATGACGACTAATAGAGAAGTATAGAAGAAAAGGAATGTTGCGCCGACCACAAATAAATTGGGATAACGGCATAAAGATGCATGACTGATACAAAATCGATTTGCTATAATTAGTCTCTCTATTTATAAATATTCTAAAAATAAAAGAAGACCGGTGCTTAGGTATATGTTTTTGTAGATTAGTATTTTTGGAAGGTTTCGGATTATTTTAGTCATGCCTTTTCAAAAGGTGTTTACCAAGGAGCTCGGTGATTATACTATATATTATCGACAATGTGATTTTGGCAAACACTTGCAAGAGGCTAATCTATGCATTTTGAGCTTTCTTCTTTTAGTAACTGCCTCGTTGGTCTAGTGGTCGCAAGCGCTACTGCTGAGTATGAGGTTCTGGGTTCGATTTCTAGTTCGAGCAAAGTGTTATTGGATTTGTCAATTAGAAATTTGTCAGTATCAGCTCGTAGTTTGGATTTGTGTCCGGTTGATGGCAATATGCTCGCCCCCTATTACATGGGACTTAAACATACACCTCTGCCTAACCCGTCGGGGATTACAGGCGTCATAGTATGGTTATGAATTTTTTCTTAAAATATTTAATATCACAAATCGAAACAGCAATGCTGCCTAGTAGAAAGGATATACTTTAGGTAACTGTAGCACGCGCGGCTTACCTAGACGATGCAATTGTATCAAGATAGCTGTTTACGTTCCTCGAAAAGCTTTCACTTCTATTGTATCAACATCAGCTTATAGCAATCCGTTGAACGTAGGCCTTTACAATAATGTGCAATGAATCGCGTCGTTAAACCGTTGTAGATCTTTGATCAGAAGCCGGAAATTCTGACCAGTCGTACCAAGGGCTATCGTAATACCCATGAACTGAGTTGTGGAGGTGGTATAGGCAGTCGCTCCATATAACATACTATGGTATTCAGGTGCGTCCGGTCTGTTTCTTCCATACTTCTCTATTAGTTTTCATCTCGGTAGTCACCCCCTTTAGAAAGAAAAAAAATACATTTATTTAGCACAGACTGAAAGACACAATTCACCAGATACACACATCAGATAGCATACAGATACACACCTTTCTAACCATATCATCATTCACACAGTCCATCCATCGTTTCTTCGGTCTTCCCATACTTCTAAAGCCACCGACGTTCATACTCAAAACTTTCCTCACGACATTTTCCTCATTCCTCCGTATCGCATGCCCGTAGAATGACAACCGATATCCACACACACTTTTTCAGTTGCCGGTGCCACGCCAAGATATGTAGTTGGGAAAAGGCTAGAGAGATGATGATGAGTGGAGTGCCACTAGATTGATCCTGGGACCACTTTCATTCATCCATCCATTGCATGTATTTAACGAACAAATCATACATTATGTCCTCCATAAATAAAAATCTTTCCTGGATTGCTCAGTAAGTTATTTATAATAAACAGATTTTGTTTCCTTCCTCCTCTCGGACATAAAAATCGTCAAGCCTCTCAAGATTAAATCAATGGCCAACAAAAACCATTGATTTGACACCTTAATAAATTACACGGCATATTTAACACTTCGATTAAACTCTTTCACTTATTTCCTCAGTTCCAACCTCGGAGTAACCCTGACCTGGTCACCTTGACCCCTCGCCACATGCCTGAACTGGCAGTTTAATATAACTCTTATAATATTGCTAGCTTCTGCCTGCGACTTCATTCGCGCCGTAAGATACAAAATATACTAAAATAACAGCCATATTTTTATAAGACTCCCTTGGCCCTGACCCACTGCGTCGCATCACATCGCCCGCATTTTTATTTTGTTTTCGCTAAGCATTCTTCGGGCTATCGAAATGTAACAAAGAATTTCGAAATCCGACTGGTATTTTCAGAGATTAGCGCGTTCAAACCAACAAACCTACTCTTCAGCTTTATTATTAGTATAGACATAGATATCTCTTACAATATTGCTAAATGAAGCTCCCGAGATGGCCGCCATCTTTTGTCAGTCAAGTAGGTACTACTTGAATAAAGTTTTTATTGTTGTCAGTGAGATATTTTTTCGATATTCCGAGGTTAGGATGTCTGCAATTAAGTGTTTTGATATTAATAGGAAGTTTCCATTAATTAATAGGTAGGAGATATGTTAGGTTTTTTATTCGTAATTAATGTATAGTAGTAGAGGAAGTACTTAGGTATGATTTATGTGCAAACTGACTATCGAATAATAATGAAATCAAAGAGAGTGCATTACGAGAAGATTTTGAATAAAATGTTCAAAAACAGATACATGCTGGCACAGGAGAGGTAAGATTGGCACAAGAAAAGGAAGGCCTATATTCAGCAATGGGTGAAGTCGAGCTGTAGATGATGATGACTGGCAAAAACAAGGATCAAGGAAAAATAAGGAGAAAGAAGGCTAGGTAACGCTTATACAAAGGATAAGACCTTGTATATTAATTAAGGCAACAAAAAAAGAGCGTGACGATTGTCAGGGGAGAATGGAAGAAGAAAACGTGTTGCGCCGACCACAAGTAACGTGGAACAAGGGCAGGAAGAAGATTATACTCATAATATGGTAGCATTCATCAACGCTCAAGAAGTTGGAGAAAAATGATTTAAATAACAAGCAGGAAAAAAATCAAACACGATATAGAGAACTATTCACAATTTGAAGTATAATCTAAGAGAAAGCCACTATACTTCAGATTCGGACACGTAATGCAATAGATGTAGGTCTCTACAACTGTATGACGACGAATTATCTACGGCTTCAATAAGCGGATATAGTAATATTATTGAATAGTCGGCTTCCTAATATATACAGGGTCAACTACGCATTCTGTACATCAAATTATGGGCTTTTTTCCAACGTCAGATAATTTTACCCGAGGAATAATTTTCAATTTTGACAGTTCATACAGAATCTGTCAGACGTCAATTTTATTCCACGAATAAGAATTATCTGTCGATTGACACATTTGACACATTTGCACAAAAGTAGTTGCTGGGAAACGACTTTTATTTTTGGTGTAAAAAGTTGCGGTTTGTGATAGTACGCAATATAAACACGCAAAACATTGTGTTTATGGGTGCATGCAACGGTACAGGGGTCCTGGGGGTATTTAAAGTTGTGTTAGAATATCAAAACTTATTTTCATAAAAAAAAAAACGTCAGTAAAAGTTGGAATTTTGACCTTCAATATCTCCGTAACCAGATGGTTCCCAAAAGTTATTAAAATGACGGGGAGTACAAGTTGCTCTCCGTTAAGTGTCTTTTTACACCCGTTATAATTTCTATGTTGATGTGAAAAATATGTATATAAATGTAAAAACATTTGCAAGGCTTTTTTTGTCAAGACACGGTTGGTTAAATCTATATAATTGTCAGAAGTTTGATATCTCTCTAACTAATATTATAAAGATGTAAAAGAAAGTTTGTATTAGTGGGTATTCTTCGGAACTACTGATGCGATTCCGAAAATTATTTCGCTAATGGAAGCTTACAAACCTGAAGCTACAGTATTACCAAGTGTCATCCTAACTCAATATTAATGCGAAAGTGAGTTAATTGTTATGCTTTCACGCTAAAGTGGCTGAACGGATTTAGATGAATTGGATTTAGTCACACGGATGGACCATGACCTTGCACCTTGGTAAGGACATAGACTACTTTTCATCCTGGATAGCAGACGCAGTCGCGAACCACAGCTAGTAGGACATATTTTATGTTAAGTTAAAACAGGACGAAGTTAGTTTTTAATCACTATTATGCTGAACCTTTTCATGTCCAATTGGATTGGAGATAGCAGTTGATTATTAAATTAACGTCAAAATATACTATTGTGAATGTTATTTTAGTAGTTTTCTACAACAATCAAGGTAAATAACCTAACACACTACATAACATCACGCCTGTATTCCCGAAGGGTTAGGCAGAAGTGTACCTATTGTGCAGTGAGCAATGGTGGCCCAGTGGTATCGGCCGCGACGGTCGTTGGCCGCGACTTACGAGTGGGTCACGGGTTCGAACCCAGGCTGGCGCTTTACTTTGTGTAAATCATTTCATCACCACTACTCTCAAAACGATGAAAGAAAACATCGTGAGGAAACCGGCATGTCCTAGAACCAAATATTCGAAGACATGTGACATCTACCAACCCGCACTGGGCCCGCGTGGTAGATTATCCACTCCCTCTCGAAGAGAGGAGGCCTGTGTCCCAGCAGTAGGAACATTATAGGCCTAGGATTATGTACCTATTGTATGTACTGTACATTTCGCCAATAGGAGCGAGCCTATTACCATCAACCGAGCAAGAATCGTAAATAACTTATTGTGTCGAAAGTTTTTGTCTGAGAAAGTACTTCCACCATACTCTTATCAGCTGCCAAGCAACATTGCTGAGTTCCGGTTTGAATGGCAGGGATATCAGTGTAATTATAGACACGTAAGGCTTTAGTCTCTAACTCCATTAATTTTTTGGTAATTTCTTTGGAGTTCATCGTGCTCCTGCCCTTGCAACATGTATTTTTTTTTCCATACTTCTCTATCAGTGTCATCTGGATGATGAAAGATGCTATGGCTAGAAAGGGCACTCAAAGGGCTACTCTTTCTAGCCCTATTATTCTTGACATGGATGTAATAAGAAGAGGATAGTGGCAAAATTGTAAAGAGGATGCTTAGAGAGGATTAATGAAAGGCGACTAATAAGGCAGATGTGTGTGGAAACGCCGGAAGGGGACGCCATAGAAGTACTAGTGTCCTTATCGGTGATGTTCTTTAGAAAGGTCAGGTGCGTAGTGCTCGCAACCGGCGTGCGTGTATGGCTATATATAAACGCCAAAGAAGCAAAAGGAGTATGTAATGATTGTAGCAGGTAGCGTTCTGTAGTTTCTGCCTGTGGGATGAACCTGTGTGATGAAAGTGTGAGTTTATGTAACTATGTTTGTAAAAATAAGGCCACATAAGCACTAGGGATTACCTTTGATATCACACTTCCTCAAGCAGATTGCCCTTATACGTACCATCTTACTATGCGGCTCATTAAGAGGACAACATTGTAATATAATCAACTACGGAGCCCCAAGGTTCGCATATGTTGGCAATAGGAAAAGATCCGAAGGCCGCGCGCAGGATAACGTATGGGAAGTGAAATTAGTATGTTATGAACGAGGCTTGTTGTTTGTGTGACGTCTTGAAGATGTACTGGTAACATGATGCTTACGTGGCTACCGGCAGGACTGAATAAGATGCCTTATACTGTATTGAAGGATACAGATAAAGGAGTGAAAGAAATGTTTAGTTTACACAGATGAAACGTAATTATGTTGAGAATTTTGGACAGCTGTTCTCGTTGAATGGAATGGTCTGTGAGTAAAAAGGTGTTCATAAAAAAAAATGGTCTTGCAACATTATAAGAGAAACATAGGTATCTCATCATCATCTGCCTAGCCTTTTCCCAACTATGTTGGGGTCGGCTTCCAGTCTGACCGGATACAGCTGAATAACAGTATTTTACATGAAGCGACTGTCTATCTGACCTCCACAACCCACTTATTGGGTAATACGATACCCTTTGGTAAGACTGGTTGTCAGACTTTCGGGCTTCTGACTACCGAAGGTCCGACCCGTACCGACTATCAAAGATCTACGAATGACAGCCTGGAGCAACGGCTTAACGTGCTTTCCGAGGCACGGAGGGGAAAAATATATAAGTATTTTATAAAAAACGTGTTGTTTTAGCAAAACAATAAACCAGAGTGATTTAAAGAAATTTTAAACAAATCCGTTGTAAGCTTTCTCCGTCCGTCCATCTTCATCATCGTCATCCGCACTGGATGCATCAGTGTCAATTTGTGCCAATCCGAAACATTGTTCGTACTTTCAATACGATAGCGTTTCGAGACAGCCAATGAGTTTAAAATAGCGATTGAGTTTATCTAGTCAATTTGTCGAATTTACTTAAATGATTATTGTCTTTGTCTACCAACAAAATGAGTGAGTATTTACTTACTCTTCCAATCTCTTGGTTCGCTTTGGTGAAAATTTTAATCCAAATGTAAATATTTGATGCCGAATCTTTGACAGTCTAGGTACACATAGTGGGCAAGCGTGGTTGTTCCAATGAAAACTAGCAGTGGGGCTCTGTCTCGCATAGGGTTTTACTTAGCATTATGCTGAGCCATGTCTGTTTTGACTTTTTCGTTATATGTGACGCATATGTTCCCCAACTTGTTCTTTTTTGTGTTTGTGTTCTTTCTCTGCGTTACGTTTACCGCAAATAAACGTATTTTCTTTCTTTCTCATTGCTCGTCTTCATCGTAAGGTCTTTTAACTTCACTAGGACAATACATTTATTGTTTAGTCTCTGTCCCGACCACCAGGCAGCCAACGTCAACCAGCTGATTGACTGGTTGACGTTGTGGCGCATTTTCCCTCAACTTATTCTTGTGTTTGTGTTTATTTTCCTTCCGTCATGTTTACCGCAAATAAACGTATTTCGTGTTTTCTTTCCATGCTAGACACGAGCCATCTTATCAACTGCAGCTCTGAGAGCCATATTACCATAATCATCACGCTTCATAAACTCTTTACCACCTTTGTCTATTCAAATAGCTATTACATCTTACTATCGATCAAGCTGTTTGTTCATGAGTGTTAATTACACATTAACTCTGTTACGTCAGGGTTCATTGAACTGTTTAAGCGGAACCACTGCCGTTACTTTGGGTTTTTTTTCTGACAAATTATTTCGGTCACATTATTTATATCGATCTTTTACTTGTTAAGGCGAAGTGCTAATGTTTGGGAGTAGCAGCGCCCCGCGGTTTCACCCGCATAAATTTCGATCCCGTGGGAATATTGGGATAAAAAGTCCTATGTTTGTCCTGGTATCATATAAACTACCTGTGTGCCACATTTCATCTAAATCCGTTCAGTAGTTTTTGCGTGAAAGAGTAACAAACATCCATCCATCCATCCTCACAAACTTTTGCGTTTATAATATTTTTAGTAGGATTTAGAAGAATTTTAAATGTTTTTTTTCTGAAATAAGTAAGCTTAAGAGGGTAACTTTTAAACATACATATCTACCTACCCTCACTTCTAGCTATGAGGCCCACAATTATGCGTCCAATTATACCTAGATACCAATTACTTACTGCACTTTCATCTCACAATTTACATAAACAAAAATAAAAACAAAATGGCCGACCGCGCGTCGCCTTAATGGATAACATGCAAGTAACGATTGCTACAATTTTTACATAACTTTACTTTCACTCTCTGAACAAAGGGACGGATAGTTTGTAGCTCGGGAGATGGTGTTGCCAGATTAAAAAATTGTAATTAAGTCAATAGACTATAAAATTGGTTTTTAGTTTTAAAAGTGGAAGTTAGGTTGGAATTAACGCAGTACCTATGTCAGAAAATTAATCTGCAAGAGCCTTTTCCCAACCGTGTTGGAGTCGGCTTCCAGTCTAACCGGATGCAGCTGAAGACCAGTATTTTACATGGAGCGACTAGGCAGTCGCTCCATGTCGCTCGTGTGTTACTGGGTTGTGAGGGTTAGATAGGCATCTAACCCTCACAACCCAGTAACACACGATACGCCTTACCAGACTGGTTTCAGACTTTCGGGCTTCTGACTGCCCGTGACGACTGGCATCTACGAATGACAGTCTGCTTAACGTGCTTCCCGAAGCACGCAGCTGTCTCGGTAAGTATGTACCAAATGGACCACGACAAGATCAGCCCGTACGGCAGTTATTATCCCACGATAGTACCTAAATAACCGTTCTTATTCTTCTTAACGTATCGATGGCAAAAATTTAAACATCTTTAGCCCAGAATTCATTCATTCAATTCACGAACTCCGCTCACTGACGCAGTCATAAGATGGACCATTGTCTGTGGGGTGCTACCGAATACGCACTTGAGATCTGAGCCGTCCGTGAACCCGTTGTAAGTCACATTAGATACATTTGAATAATAATGGTTTGTTTACCTCGAATGTTTATTGCATTCCATATGTGTTACTTAAATGGTATATACAAGGTAAAAGATCAATATGGACCCTGTCGGGCACAACAAAACTTAGGAGAAAGGAAGAGAGAGCCAAGTGACTCATAAATTATTTATTTTATTATGAAACTTATTGATATTGTTTTGATAGGCTAGATAATTTTATTCTGCTAGCCCATACACATTTTTGATTTTGGTGACTCATTATGATGTCAATAAACATCCTCTTTTTGTTTATCACAAAAATTATGATAATCTTGCAAAGCCAATTTCCATGATTATCATATTTTTTTAAATGTTTTAATAAAGATGAGCTCTCAGAATAGATTCTCGATCTCGTTTGATCAAGACAGATCAAACAGTGTTGTTTTTATTTTAATCGGCATAGACAAGTGGTTTTAACTTAAATTCTAATGACATAACATTTGCTTTTACGTAACGAACTTTTTTTTTACAAAATATTTGAGTGAGAGACAAATGCAATAATTATAAATGAGTTCAATCAGTTTGCATTTGATACGTATTTGACAAGCAATTCAGTTAGTAAATTGGTAAGGCAGTAGCAATATATTATAACGTACAGCTATATACGTACAGCGTACAGCGTATGTATGTGTTCCTTTACCTTTAGAATTAAGTGTAGTGTTAAGAAAAAGAGCTGTGTCCACGAGAACACTGCCGACAAACTGTCCTGCAGTTTGGCAGAAGATCTGTGTATTCCCATCTGTGTACTCTTTTGTTGAAATAAATAAAAAAATTAAAAATACCTAAGTACTGACCACGGAATGTTTTTTCTATTCCGTGTCACTGACTTAGATAGTTATGTAGGTACATCTAAAAATATTGTGGCTCCGGGTTGTGTGGCTAAATACGGTAAAAATTTAGTATCGCTTGGCAGGAGGGGGAGAGGGGGGGGCTCTCCCCTGGCACCACTACCATGAAAAGGTAACGCGCCGTTCTTGAGAAAAACAAATTATTTACCCACCAACTCCTGCCAAACGATACTAGATCTAACCCCCAATTCCATATAAAAATAAATTACTCATACTTACCTGACATTGTGCTTGTAATCATCATTTTTCGTCAGTCTATACTTAGCTGCGGTTTGAGATAACTTTATTGTCGTAAGAATACAATAATTCACTTACATGAGAATATTAAACCTATAACTAAATGTTGTTGGTTATTCTTTTATACTCCCATTTTAGTTTTAAGTTCTATACTTACCATAAAATTGTAATGTGTAACCGTTTATTTTCCCAAAATAAATAAAATAAAATAACATAAGTTGATATTGTTGAGTGTCTTACAAAAACTAGACATTTGTACAATCATTATTTTGTGGGTACATAAAAAAAAGTAAAAATATAACAACTCAATGTTCACTTGATACACGGGCTCAAACATCTAACTTATAAGTAACCAAATTTCTGCTCAACACAGTTAAGGGTAGCTGGATCATCATCTGCCTAGCCTTTTCCAGTCGGCTTCCAGTCTAACCGGATGCAGCTGAATACCAGTATTTCACATGGAGCGACTGCCTAACTGACCTCCACAACCCAGTTACTGGGTACTACGATACCCCTTGGTAAGAGTGGTTGTCAGACTTTCGGGCTTCTGACTACCCGTAAGGACTGTCCAAGATCCGTGAATAACGGCCGGGACCAACGCCTTAACGTTCTTTCCGAGGCACGGAGTGGTCTCGGTATGTAAAGACGGTCACCCATCCACAGACCAACCGCGGCAACAGTAGCTTAACCTGATCGATTGACCAGTGCGGCTGTTATTATTTAGCTGTAGCTGGATGTGTCTAGAAATTATTGTAGAGATTGTGATTTTTTATGATGTGCCGTTTGAGCTGAATAAGGCCTTTCCCAAGTTAACCTAAACACGCAGTTTAGGTAGCACACATTGCGTGACGAGTAGAAGGGCGTGTGTGATGAGCCTTAATATTATGTGTCAATCATCGGTCGATTACCTAAGCACTAGGAATTAAGACACGCGAAATTACTGAAAGAAAATTCACAGCAAAAAAAGAAAATAAAACCCGATTTCAGCAGCCTATGGTAAAATTTACGTAAACTAATAGAAATAGTTTAACAATAGGCACTAGAAAAAGTATCGTAAGACAGAATAGATACTATAATTGAACCTAGTTAGGTACTGAAACCACAAAACTATCCATACTTTAATATTTCAAATAAAAAATTGTAAGTAGGTAGGTAGGTATTTGTCTGTCTGTTACGTTTTCACGCCTAAACCGCTGAACCGATGTTATTGTTTGGTAAAGGGATAGTTGTAAATTCGATGAACATAGGCATTCCTACATTAAAATTAGAAAATAACGTGCCCGTTATCCCCGGACGGTTAGGCAAAGGTGTACCCGTGTACCTAAATTACACCCACATTTCGCCAGTAATAGGGAGCGAGCCTATTGTATCCGGACTCCGGGCTGCTATTGAGAAATTCCTCATAGAAATATTCAATAAAAAGAACCGAACTCTGCACACTATTTGCGTAAAATACTATCAATGTCAATCTGAATCATTTTGAAGGATATTGCTAATTAATTGCTTCATATCTTCGAACATTTGTCTGTTCAGCAACGTAAATAATTCAATGAATGTTGTTGAACTGTCAAAAGGGAAGCCATTGCTACTGATAGTGTGTTACGCATTTACCCCGCAGGGTATTTACTTATTTAGGATCTCCTACAAAAGAAATACATGACACAACAATACATGACACAAAAATACATGACACAAAAATACATGACACAAATTATATGATACAAAAATAATGTGCAGCATCATTACATCAGTCATTAACGGTGCACTCCTTCACCTAAAGGAGACCACAGCAAGCACACTAAAGAAATTGAAGTATTCAAAGCTTGTATCATCATAATCATAATTGGCTTGTTGAGTATAAGCCTCCTCCAAATCGTGTCACGCTTCCCTGGTCTGTGCGAATTTCATCCATATTTTCCCCGAGATCTTCTTAAGTTTGTAGAAGATTTAAAATCTACGCAGACAAAGTCACGAGCACACCGCTAGTAATAATATTGAACGTAGAACAATAAAATAAGACAATAAATAACATCTAATTTCGTGGTGTAACCGGAAGACTGGCGCTTTCCTATGCAATGTCTATTTGCATTAACTGTGACTCGCATTTCAATTTGATGGTTGGAATGGCACTGTTGGAGCAATGGCTTGCTGTGAATGGGTGATTAACTTCTGTGCTGCGGGTTTGACTCCTGACTTCCGAACATTACCATCATTATCAACTTCCTGCCCTTGTTCCATGTAACTTTTGGTCGGCGCAATACGTGTTCTTCTTCCATTCTCCCCTGTCAACCGTCATGCTATATATATATCATTCACTCCTTTTTCTTTCATATGATTCCTCACACAATCCATCCATCTTTTCTTTGGCATTTCTCTGCCTCCTGATGTCCGATATATCGTGAAAATGAAAATTCAAAGAATTTGCACACTAAGACAGTGATTTCGTAAAAGCTGTTGTTAAAAACAAAGCAGTTGTGACGACCTTTTTTACCCTTGTTGTCCCACACCCACTACTGGGAAAAGGTCATTAAACCAATAAATGGATTCATCACATCACAGACTACAGACAGGAAATTTAATAAATGTTTGGAGACACGAGTAAGTAAATTAAATAGGTAAAGTAATTAAAAACTGTTTATTTTTAGCTGTATACATTGCATTTTGATTTTAATTTTGATATAGCAAATCGAACTGCGATTACTCAAATTTTTAAAACAATGCCATCTGTCGGCGAATAGCTGTACTAATAAAAAGCGCTCTCTTACGTCGAGTAGTATTTCATTTACTTAGATCTGTTCCAACAGATGTCAGGGCTAAAGTTAAGTGTGCCATTAATTATTTATTTCTTGATATTCATAGCTCTATGTTATGCTTTTTGTTTAAATTTTTAAATGAAATCTAAATCAGAAATAAAATAAAAACGGATTTGCTTGTTTGAGACGTAGACAATTTTTTTTATTAATTTCAGTGAAATGGCAACATTGTGATTAATCTTTAGTTTATGGCAGATCGCCGCTTGTGACAGTTCGCGAGTGAAAAATTGAAAATTATGAAGTAAAGTATTTTCTATAATTATTGTGTTTAAATGACAGCAGGAAAAGAAACAATGGGGTAAGTTTTATTCTATATTATTTCCAGCATTTATTTTAATACAGTTCTACAGCAACCTAGTCTGCGAAATTGAGAAAATTCGGTTTCACGGACACCTTATTATTTTTAGGGAGGGGATGCATTTTGCCAATGCGAAGGGATATTTTAGGTTTTCCTTCGAAGGACTCCCGCTATAACTTTCGAATTATTTTTGTCGATAAACAAAAATTAACAGGTCATAAATATTCCGTAGCGAGGAAAACGATTGCGAGTAAAATTAATTATCGCCTGTGTCGTACTCCATTTACGCTTTAACGGGCAATTGCACATCGATTGCATACGATAGAGTGCTTTTACCTCGACGTTAAGGTCGTGCGGTCTTAGCCTATTTATATATCGAACATATTTCATAGTTGAATGATCTCTATAGGCTGCATGCTCGCCTGGTACATGCGCTCGTGAATCTGTCGCCGGACTCGGTAACATAATTGATTTACGTGAAATTACTACTTACGCTAACGATTTAACACATAACTCTATTTACACATTTTGAGAAAACAAAAGATATTTTGGTAATAAAAAAAATGTTTTGAAAGTTCTCAACATATTTGCCCAGCATGCTTCATTAAAAAAATAAAAAAGTTTCAGATATTTTATAAATCAATGATTACTCTGGTTCTGAACAAGATAAAATCTTTTATCAACCAAAAAGAGATAACACATTGATAAATTCTCTCAGATACTCTCAAAGATAATCTTCATGCTCCAAAGAAATAGAGATATATTAACATAAAAAAGAAACCGCATACTGCATGCTTTGTAGTAGGTACTAACAAATAACAAACATGTGTACATTCTTGTAATCAATTTGTCCGCTTACAATGTATTGTTTATGCTGTGTGAAATTCACACACATTACACAGAATGCGAAGCTCTTTTATTTTGTGTTTATGTGTGGGCCAACACTTGTCACCCACTTTGAAGTGGTTACAACAATTTTATGATGTGACATGTCTATAAATAATCTTGTGAGAGATAAGATCAGACAAAATTTGATTGACAGGTCTGTTTCACAAGGAGTCTTTCATTCAATATAGGAAAAGCATATCATAATCAACCTATTATGGTCCCACTGCTGGGACACAGGCCTCCTCTCTGTGAGAGGGAGTGGGCCTAACCTACCATGCGGGCCCAATGCTTCAATATAGTGGGAAATAAATATTCAGCTGGATCCGGTTAGACTGGAAGCCGATCCTAACCTAGTTGGAAATAGGCTAGACGGGCAGGGAAATAAATTGGGATAAAGGTAACGGAACGATGATAATGCTATCATCAGAATCTAGAATTTAAAACACTATTGCTTTAAATTCGATTTATCAAAATTGACTTTCTTGGTATACTTATTGAAAATACTTTAACTACTTTATATCCCTGGAAAATAAAGCTTGATTATTGAGCTTGTAATTTAAAAAAATAATATACAAAGGCCTAAAACTGAAAACTGATATTAAACATGTTTGGTTTTTGCAAAAGAAATTATGAGTTATGATACGCTACTGCTAAGCATCAGGTCATATTCCCGGGTCGACAAAATGTTACGAGGTTTTCGAACTGGAATCTCAGTAGCAGTGAGTCTCGATTTGTGCCTGGTTGATGGCAATCAGCACGCCCCCCTTATTACATAGGACTTAAACATAATTCGTGAAATGTGAATGTACTATAGGTCACCTCTACACCTCTGCCTAACCCTTCAGGGAATACAGGCGTGATGTTATGTTATTATGAAAATAAGAACCACAGGCCATAAGCATAGCCATTAAAAGATGGCTATCAACAACTAAATGCACCGGTACAAGAACATTAAGTAGTAACCCGTTTCTCTGGACTTGTTACATACAAGCAGTTTTGTAACTATTTTCATCTAGATAAACTTGTTAGTTTATCCTTATTAACTTAAGGATTGATGATACTCGTTAATTTTTATTTTCATTACATTCCCAAAGAAACATAACATCGTACCTGTAATCCCCGAGGAGCAAGGCAGAGGTGTACCCACATTTCGTCAGTTGTTTAAGTCACATGTAATAGGGGGCGAGCCTATTGTCATCGACCGCACAAATCGAGACTCCAGGCTGCCACTGAGAAATTCTTCAATCAAAATCAAAAGTCATTTATTCAAATTAGGCAGAGAATCAGCATTTTTCGAACGACAAAATTATAAAAGACAGTCGCCCAAAACGCCCGCCCTTCACCACTTCCTAGTGCTTTCGCTGGGAAGAAGTGGCGCAACAAATTCCCCAGCAGCATAGCTCTCTGTTCATTTAGAAAATACTAGTGTCCGACCGAAAGTTCGGTTTCGGTTTCGGTTTCGGCCGAGTTTCGGCCAAAAATCAAGTTTCGGTGGCAGTTTCGGTTTCGGCCAAAATTGGCCGAAACTTTTGCCGAAACCGAAACAGTAACAATTAGTGATTTGATTTATTGATAACTGATAAACATTTTGCTATGAGAACTTAATTTGAAAAAATAATAAAAATATTATTAATATTTTTTTATATTATTATCTATATCTATATATATAAAATTCAAAGTCCTGACTGACTGAGACATCAACGCACAGCCTAAACCACTGGTTCTATAGACATGAAAATTGGAGGGTGTATTCTTCGTGAAGAGTAGGTATCCACTATCAAAGGGTTTTTCGAAATTCCACCCCTAAGAGGGTAAAATGGGGGGATTTTATTTGTATGAAAAATCTTATTCCTTGAGTTAATAAACTTCAAACTTGGCACGAATGCTTATCTAAGTAAATTATGAAGTTGGGCATTACTACCCCCTAAAAGGGGATTGGGGGGTTTCAAAGTTTGTATGGAAGAATTTTAGCGCGCGGTCCGATTTAATTGAAACTTAGTATTTATACCTAAAATTTAAAGGAAAGAATAATTATTCGAAAATCTACCCCTGACGGCCTGAAAAGGGGTAGTCAATTTTAACTCGAAAATTGGTATAAATAATCTTTGAATCAAGTTATGAACACATCCCAAATGATTTTTTGACATTCAAAATTCCACCCCTGTGGGGGTGAAAAGCGGGGATACAGTTTATATGAAAAATCTTATTCGTTAGGTTAATAATCTTGAAAATTGGCATGAATACTCGCCTAAGTAAGCAATAAAGTTTATCATTATTAGTTTTTCAAAACTACCCCTCAAAGGGGGATATAGGGGTGTTGAAGTTTGTGTGGAAGAAATTGAATGCGCGGTCCGATTAACTCGAAACTCAGTATTGATACTTTCGACAGAAAATAATTAATAATAAGTATGTAAAGTTGTCGAAAATTGACCCCTGACGGGGCAAAAAGGGGTAATTCGGTTTTTAGGGGAGGATTTGAACTTGAAACTGTATGTTACATTTTCACGCCTAAGCCACTGAACTTCTGATTTGGCAAAGCGATAGATGGCATCCTGGGGAAGCACATACTTTTTATCCTGGTAGCACGTTCCCGTGGGATTCCGACATTCACGCGGGTGAAGCCGCGGGCAGAAGCTAGTATTAAATAAATGATTACAACAAAATTAATATACCTACTGTGTTTCCATTTAATGTCCTAATTAATGCAGAATAATGGGTAAAATGCACCAAATTTCAGTATTTTAAGGAATTTAAAACTTAACCACGTGAGTTTCGGTTTCGGTTTCGGTTTCGGCCGAAACTGAAGCCACGGCCGAATATTCGGTTTCGGTTTCGGTTTCGGCCGGAAAACCAGTTTCGGTCGGACTCTAGAAAATACTTGATTGTATACAATACTAGGTATGCAAAGTAATTAACATAACAAGACACAGAACATTAAATATATTATTTGCCATATTATTATGTCATCTAGCCACGCCAATATTCCAACAAATACAATACAAACTACTTATATGTATGTCTTGATAAAACGACCCAAGAAAAACTATGCCCAACCTGGGAATCAAATCTAGGACTTCTTGCTCAGCAGTAGTTCTTGCAACCACTAGACCAATATGGCAGAAACATATTGACATAATTTTTTTCTACATCTTTCCAAATACATACCTACTTGAGCAAATTCTATAAAGATGGGAAAACACTTGGATCTTACTTATCTGTTAGTATAACAATATGGGGCACAGATCCTATTTATTTCGACAACACTCAGTGTTAGCTACTCCATTTAAAATCTGATTAACTTATGTCATTAAGTGGCAGACAATTTCATGCAAAATTTGTTTACCTTTTTAGAATTTAAAGGGTAGATGGTGCCTAAACTCTGACCCTTAGTTGTGCTCACCTATTATGCCCTTATAGTAATTTTATTCTAGGTATGTACATAGTCTTCACATTATAATAAATGTATACAAAATATTGTAAAACATTGTAAAAGAGTAATTGTGGAGTTTTCTGCCTATTCTTCTCCATACAAAACTACCTTTTGAAAGGGGCGACTAGAATGAATTACATTTTTCCTGTAAATTTTGTCATTCAAAAGTCATTCCCAACTATGTTGGGGTCCCCTTCCAGTCTAACCGGATGCAGCTGAGTACCAGTATTTTACATGGAGCAACTGCCTATCTGATCCCGTCAACCCATTTACTGGGTAATACGATACTTACCCTTTGGTAAGACTGGTTGTCAGACTTTCGGGCTTCTGACGACCTGTAACTGCTGTCAAAGATCCGCGAATGACAGCCGGGACCAACGGCGTGACGTGCTTTCCGAAGCACGAAGGAGTCTTGGTATGTAAAGATGTTCACCCATCCACGGACCAACCGCGGCAAGCGTAATTTTACCTGATCGATCGACTCGTGCGGCTGTTATTACTTAGCCACAAGCTTCATATTCAAAACTGCTCTTTTGAAGTAAATTATTTGATTTCGACTTTGCTAGTCTAAAACCTAGCTGCCTGTTTAATATTGCCCAACAATCTCTTTTGTCATACATACAAGTGGATGTGTAGTTATTTCTCACTACCCAATAGCAGATGAGGCACTCTCCGCACTCTAATTCTAAAGAAAACAACGTGGCCCCAGGGCAAAATGGCAAACACGCCGCGTACCTATATTACCCACACCTACATACATGGTTACAAAACTTATTTACAATGTAAACAAACACTTTGTAATCAAACACTGTTATCTCTAGCGTTTATTGAACTGACCTTTGTAACTAATACGTAGCACAAATAAGTATAGTATTCAGAAGGCTTACTTTACCTTACTTTTACGTGGCAATTCGCACAGTAAACATACGTCAATCATTCAAACAGCAGGGGCTTGTGGCTAAATGATAACTGCCGTACGAGTCAATCGAAGGTTAAAAAAGGCTACGCTTGCCGCGGTCGGCCGAGAGTGCTTTCCGAATTCCGAGACACGGTAAGGACTGTGTCTCGGAAAGCACGGGTCCCGGCTGTCATTTGTATAATTATGATCTTTGTAGTCTGACAACCAGTCCTACCAAGGGGTGTCGTGTTATCCAGTAACTGGGTTGTAGGTAAGATGGGCAGTCGGTCGATGTGAAAAACTGGTATTCGGCAGCATCCGGTTAAGCTGGAAACCGACCGCAACATAGTTGGAAAAAGGCTAGGGTTGAAACATGCGTCAATCATTTGTCATGAACCAAACTCAAACTGGGGCATTTTCCCACGCCCCCTTGCGGTTGTCCTACCGCAGAATGCAGTGGGTGCCACACCGTTGATAAAAAAAAATACTAAGCGTACATTTTAACGAATGCCGCGTTCAGATGCAGTTTGGTGCATGGACACTTAATATCGTGTCGTGCGTGTCCTGTCATGTGCACGTTACAGGAATTGATGGACGCTACTGTTGGCGCCTAACACGTAGCTGAATTCTGGGCCATGTCCATTTAGATCACCATGGACACGTTAAGAAGTGACAATAATTACTTCACCAGTAGACGCTTAGTGAAGTTCGTGGAAAATGGGGGAACCGATGGATACGGGCAGCCCACGAGTCGTTGCAGCAATTTTACGATGACGCATCCACCAGTCGACATCTTTCGGCGGATATGATCATGATGATTATGATTGTAGCATTCTCTAGGTATGATTCCGTATCTAAGTTGATTAATTCCTCTTATGCAGGTCTTCGTCACTTTTTACCTGCTCCACTATTCGTGTTAACTGACATGATATTAGTGACAGCAGTTACCTCACTCTTGTGTGGATGAGACAGTGTTTACATAATCTATTAAATAGATACACTACAATGATGGAGGCGCAACCCACATTGCTAGCCATTTATAGAGAAATAGTAGCTCATCCATCTAACTTGCACGCCTGAATAATATCTCAGACATCGATTGAATCCACTTCTGCAGTAACTTTGCCTCTATTCCTAACTTCGTAGCTACAACGTGACTTCTCACCACGCTCTGATTCAGTGGAACTTCTGCAACTATTCTGTACCCTACATAATCAAATGTATGCAAGCTATGTTAATTACCTGAGCACAAGTACTTACGTTCTTTATCTATTTAATTGTTCTCTAATCTATGAAAATGACTAACGTGGGAATGTGTTCCACATTTTTGTGATCATATAATTTGCGTAATCTGGTTTATCCTGTGATCCAAGGCTGTGTTTTGTTTTCAAATTAGCATTTGCTATGCAGTGTGAATGTCCTTGGGTATTACTTTGTGGTATTTAGCCGTTTGGGCACAAAGGATCACGGACTCACGGTACGTGCCTTACTCCGCTATACGTATACTAGATAGAGTTCTTAACACTGAAATCTGTCGTCAAGCGAAAGTCTGCGACGTCGGCGACGGGGCGAAACATCTAAATAAGTGTTGGGGCAACACATTTAGCTTGAAATGGAGATGGCCGATTTGACTGAATGGTTGCCGAGGTCAGGGCAACGAAAAGAAAAGCAAGTGCATTTGCCTGACGACCAGCAAGCTGTTCACAATTGTTCGATACGCTTCCGTGCCGAATCCAACATCAATCAGTATTATCGAAGGAGTCCTCTAAACGCTGTTCACAAGTTCAAAACCCGAAAACATTGTCAGTTTAAACCAAATACGACGACCGCTATTCATCCGGCGGCTATTTGCTGTCGAGGACTAGGCAAATCAGGTAACCGAAAATGTGTTATTTTCGATTCGGAAGCTTGTCGAGTGGTTGTAAAAATAGCTATGCTGGGCGAAAGAATATCTACGAAATCATGGATAATTGCAGAAAAGAAAGGAAACAAATACCCAGCAGGACATAATTTCTGGCTGAAAATGATTATGATGTTGCGAAATAAGTGGTTATAGCCATGTGAGCCCCAAAGTGAACACTGGCAAACGTCTAGCAGACATTGTATTATTCGATACTGTAGCATAGTCTTGTCTGCCTCATCTAGTATTCACAAGAGCGTCTGAGTTTGCCTAGTGTTCGATCTTGGAAAGGTTAATAGTACTTATTAATCATCTGCCTAGCCATTTCCCAACTATCTCGGTGTCGGCTTCCAGTCTAAAAGGATGTAGCTGTATTTTACATGGAGCGACTGCCTTTCTGACCTCCACAACCCAGTTATGGAGTACCTATGTACTGTCAATAAACACGAAAATATCCATAAAGCCGTATAAAAAATGAACCCCAAATAAATTGGGAAAAGGTAGAAAAATGGTGACGGCACGGTTGGCGCAGTGATTAAGCGATTGACTGCTGCGCTGCGTGTCGCGGGTTCGATTCCCGCACGGAACAAATATTTGTATGACCTACATGTATTTGTTTCGAGTCTGGGTGTTATTCTATCGATAATATGTATGTATTTAAAATAAAAAAAAATTGTATATAAGCAGTTTATCAGCCATCTTGTTACCATAACACAAGCATTAGGTTGCTTAGCTTGGGACAAATGGTGCTGTGTGAAATGTCCAGGGATATTATTATTATTAAAATGTGAAAATTGTTGGTAGGCACTCGTAAATGTTTGTTATTTAATTAAAATAGCATTGTACAAGAGAAAATTAAATGGTAGAATGTAAAGGGGTCATTATAGTTTTAAGATCATAAGTTGTAAACCTGCATTCTGGCAAATATATGAATTTAAAGGGCAAGAGAATGATGATATTGTTAAACTTACAGCAATAGAAATGATCAAGGTATCGTACTGAAATTACGGCGCAACGCCTGTCAAAGAAAGTGTAGCAACGTGCCATTCCAAATCACGTTGCTATTTACACAACTTACTCTGGAAATTTCCGATCAATTTTCCACCCTGCTCCTCCAACGACTATATTGATTTTACTTCGTAGAATGTATAAGCTTCAGAAACGCCTGACCTGGTCACAGTGTAATACTATTAATTAACTAGAAAGGCAGAGCCGCTTCTGGGAATGTCATGTTACGATAAAGCATGTTTATTCTGACGCTGCCAGGTTCGGCGAAAATAATACATGATTGAATTTATTTTGATGAAGCATCTTGGTGATGCTTTGCTGTCAATGAAGTAAAGTTTGAATGCTGCAAAATCATGATTTAATTCGTTTTACCACTCTCGGAAAATCCCTAAAAGTAATTTTCTCCTTGTTTATGCATTTATTCAGAAAAAAACGTAAATATTAACAAAACCTTTCTATTTCGTCTGGGATCCCTTCAAGTGTATGATAAACAATGATCCGTGTGAGTATGAGGAACAACGTGAAAATATATTGAACCTTTTCCAAGAAATTGTCCTCAAATAACCGCTTAGATGAATAAATAACACAAAAAATCTGGCAACTTTGACACTGGACGAAGAAATTCTCGAGAATTACCAAACCTCTTTACAAAGAAGAATATGGATGAATGATTCTCAAACTTCAAGTGAAGACGCTTAGAGACAGCTGAAAGTTTCATACTACAGATTATATTCACGAGCTAGTCTAGACCAAAAGTTGAACGAACAAAGTGTCATTGTAAGTTTGGGGTCATCATTCTTAGTTTAGCGGTCCCCTTGCGAACGGTACGGCACTGGCACATAGAGGAACTATGTGAACTAATGTTTTATGAATTACATGACCTTTGATAGGTATTACCGTTGTTGAAAAGCTTATATGAGTTCAGAATTGGATTTCGGAAAGTTTGTTTTCTTTGAATTTGTGCGTTGTTTAAGTTGGTTTGTTTTCTTTGAATTTGTACGTTGCTTAAGTTTGTAATGTTCACGGTTGAGCCTTTTAGATGTCACATCGGAAAAAGTGTAATTTCGTGGGGAAAGTTTTGAGTATGAATTTGGATAGCTGGCTGAATAAAAGCAGGTGAAGACAGAACAGACTTCTGTCTCTTCTGTCTGTTCAAATAACGTAAAACGGATAGAAGATATGGCTTGGTTCTCCAAGCCTTAACTTCTATCCGTTTAACGTTATTTGCCACGAATTTAAATTATAAACGCCTCAAATATGTTTATGGTCAAATAGCGAGAGATTTAATTTTTTTTGGGTGTAAGCAAAGGACCTAATTCATTTCTGAATTGATGTATGGAGATGCAATCGAAAATGAAACATCGATTACGCCAAGCAGAGTTGTCACTATGGCACTCTTGAATCTGCGTTCAATATATTGTCCTACCTTGATTCTTTACATCTTGTTCTGTCTTCAGAGAGAAAGATAACCCCAATAGCACTTACGGCAGTAAATTAGAAGATACATGGCTAGCTTTATAGCTTCACAAAAGAAATGGTACCTGAAAGTTTCGCGATAACCTCAAACTTATGTGAATAGGCACATAAAGACGTCAAACTGTCCAAAACTGAATATTTCTGTTGCTTATCTTATCAATCCGTCATTTATGTCATATCTCTGTTCGTATATTATCGATTTATACACACTGCTATACTATTTCAAGCCTTATTTTCTTCTACTTCACAGTGAAAATTAGTTTGTACGTTGTAGCTTTTGAAGCAATTCTAGCATTCCCAAGGTGTGTTCATGATTAGTGGTCGTAGTGTCATTTTGTGATTTCGTTAAAGTGGTTACAATGAATTTTGAAATTGAATATTGTGATGTAGAAAAGTAAGTTTTGACTTTATTTTGCCCTTTATGTGTGGTAGAAGGAATAGATTTATGTTTTGTTGAGCTCTTTGCCATATTATGTATTGTGAGAAGTTAATCGACCGTGTTCAATAATGGTTTAGATAATGTAACTATGTCTGTTCTGTAGATTCTTGCAAAGATTTCCACTGTGGATTCTTTTCGACCGTCTGACATCAATAGAATCAGCCACGCTTCAAAAAATTCGTTCACGTTTTGGTCTTGCCAGACTTTATTCATATGCAAAACATTTTGTATAGTGTAGGTACTCGTTTTTGTAAACATTTCGACCTCAACACCTGCACGATAGTATGCGACATTGACCCTAATTTTGAGGACCGAACACGTTTTGGCGAATACCAAATTAACTTATTTAGCTCTTGTTTCTTTTGGTTTAAGTACACGAAATGTTGAAATCATGTTTGTTATTTTGTCAGTCACAAACTGGAAATCAACTTTGCATTCCAACCTTGGCCTAATTATGCTGGGATTGGATTTCAGTATAACTAGATGCAGCTTAGTATTTAACTTGGAGTGACTAAATCCGATTTCTGCGACCCAATTAACGAGGTTCACGCCTGTTATCCCCGCAAAGGGTGGGCAGAGGTGCAATTATAATTGTACACCTATGTACGTTTTGCTAGTCGTGTTATATGTTCCGTGTAATAGGGTGCAAACGGGCATCTCAATTGCTATCTAGATATCCATAGATGACAATATTGTCGAAATCTCGATTTCTCGACGCTATTAGCGACTGTCATAGATGTTTGTTTGTGTGACAATTTGGAACTGACAGCTAAACGTCCTCTCAAAGGCTCTGAACTATCTCGGTGAGTACCTACAGAATATACAACTATACTACGCTCGATGTCGCCGTCGGTCGTTCCGAAAATTTATCATTTCGCCACATGCTAAGAATTTTTTAATGAAAAATCAATCTGTCTAGCCTTTTCCCAACTATGTTAGGGCCTGCTTCCAGTCTAACTGGATTCAGCTGAATACCAGTATTTTACACGGAGCGACCGCCTATCTGACTTCCACAACCTAGTTACTGACTAACACGATACATCCTTGGTAAGACTGGTTGTCAGACTTTTGGGCTTTTGACAACCCGTATATATATTCTGTCAGAGATCTACAAATGACATCCGGACTTAGAGCATTACATCCGGAACCTACGGATTAACGTGCTTTCCAAACCCCGTAAGGGTCTTGACATGTAATGGATGATTACCCATCCACCAACTGACCTTTAGCCACGAGCCCAAATCTGAGTATAAATACTGAAAGCCATTTATTTGCGCAAACCTATTCAGATTGTTGATATTAACACAACTTCCACTCGAGTACTCATACAAAGCTTGAGGGCTCCTCAACTGATGTTTACACTATAAATAAATAATATTTATTATTTTCTCCAAGCTCTGAATCCTTGAATCTTTGTTTGCTCGACTCGGGGAGCGGTTATTTATAATTTTAAACAAACTTGGTGGTGAGAGATGGTTCATTTCAGCAGTAGGTGGGGCTGACCCATATTATTTTTGCCAGAGACCGCCACTGCGCTTGGGTTGGATAATTATGAACGTGCTATCATAACAACAAAGCTGATTAGAAATCACAGTAAAATGTTATTTGATACAGTATACCTAAAAGCTCTTTGAGTCCAGGTATTTACCCTGTTATTTGAATGAGCATTTTCATTATTCTCTTGCCCTTAATTCATTTAGTCGTGGTCGGCGCAACGTCTTTTTCTTCCAAACTTCTCTATTAGTCGTCATCTCGGTAGTCACCCCTTGTCTAGCCATATTATTTTTCACACAGTACATCCATCGTTTCTTTGGTCTTCCCTTACTCTTATAGCCATCCTCATTCATAGTCACGGAGCATAAACTTATGTAATTTTTAAGCTAAACATAACGCTTCGAAACTATAGAACGGCAATATCAAACGTACTAAGCAAAGGTGCATTGACGTGCGTTGACCAATATTGCTTAAAGCAATCATGCGAATGGCGAGTGCTGCAGTGTGCACTGTAGCTACCTATACACGTTTGTCATCAGAATAAGGCTGCGTCCCGTGCCCATAGCGGGAGTGTGGCAAGAGCCACATCGGGCTGGTCCTTTCGAAGCGCTGCACTCGTTTCCGCAGCCGTGGTCTTATCACGCCAAACTGTTGCGGCAACGCCATCCTGCTGCGGTCACGCCATTCTACGCCACAATACGTAGACCTTAAAGTTTATTTTAACTATCTTCTAAAAGCCATGTTTTTTGTTGACAGTGAGCAGCCGATATTCACGTGCAAGGCCCACGTGTTCCACATAGACCCGAAGACCAAGCGGTCATGGATGTCTGCCAGTTCGGCCGCCGTGTCGGTTTCCTTCTTCTACGACTCCTCGAGGAACCTCTACCGCATCATCAGCGTTGAAGGGACTAAGGTATGTGTGAGCTCGTTCCTAATTACAGCACATCATTAACGGCAACTATAAAGTTTGGGATTGCGGTGCTGTCAGAGTCATCATTATCTGCCTAGCCTTTCCCCAACTACGTTGGAATCGGCTTCCAGTCTAACCGGATGCAGCTGAATACTAGTATGTTATATGGAGAGATTGCTTAGCTGACCTTCACATAGCAGACAATGGGTAACACGATAACCCTTGGTAAAGGACTAGAAGAGCGTAATTTCAACCACTGAAAATGAGTCGTGTAGATTCTAGATGAAGACCAGACTTTTTCAATTTTGGTATGAGTAATGAATGACTGCAGCAGTGTTCATAATCCCAGATAATTTAAATTCAATGTATTCTAAGTTGATTTTTGAGTGACCATTTGTAACAAACAGGGCCTAATAGGTTTTTTGTTGGAATTTGAACCCCTTATGGAATTTGAACTTTGTTAAGTATGACATTCAGTTTGTTGAAAATTATCTGAAATTCTTAATTCAAATAATTATAAGCACACAGACACAAGCACATTGATAATCCTCTAAATAAACGTTACGTCTTTTCCGACTCCGTTTAATTCGAAGAATTTCTACATAATGCTTTAGTAGACATTTTGAAAAACAAATGTAGCAAAACGATGAGTTTTGGGCCATTGAGTCTGAGTAGACTAGTAATTGGCCCTCAGTATTCTGTGATACGACACGACGGCAAATATTCCCCGTTTTGGAAGCGCCCGCATTCTCGGTGTACGGATTTAACCGAAATCCCGAACAACTGTTTACAACTCCGCCTAGTCGTATCAACGTGGATATAATGAAAATGGTGTTTTCTGGGTGTTCTCTACAATAATATAGTATAAAATGAAATCGCCCGACCGTGTCACTCTTTCGGTAAGGCTTTATAACTACTTGTTTGATATTGATGAAGCTTTTACCATTATTTAATTGAATCGAGGGCTGATTTTTCAATCGACAGATATTTTTTATCCGTGGAATAAAATTAACGTCTAACAGAGTTTGTATGGAAGAACTGTCAAAAATTCAAAATTATTTCTCGGATAAAATTACCTGGCGTTGGAAAAATCAGCCCTAACTGAAATTTATGCAAAATTATTGATCACATTAATTAAATAATTGAAGCTAATAAAATAGGTACTTACATAAAACAGTAGTAGTTCCTAGTTTGGGGAACGTTTAAAAAAAATAAATAATAAATAGTTACACATTAGGGCTGATCTTTCTATTGTCAGATAAGTTTTATCTGAAAAATAAAAAATGGCGGTTTTTGACAGATTTTCTACGCTAAAGCTGTAAAACCACAACTTTTATTTCTCAGATAAAAGTTCTTAAAATTTCAAGTAAATTTTGTCAAATTATAAGAATGAGATGTCAGTGTGAATGTTTAAAGTCTGAATATTTACTCGTTCACGCAGTGTTTCTTGCTCCCGATCCACCAAGTGCTCAAACGAGAACGGCATAGAAATCGTCACCGTTGATGTTGGTAACTGCACCATCACTTCCGTTTAGTTTACACTTAATATCGTGTGTCCTCCGTGTCCCGTCAGCTGCACATTACAGGAACTGATGGACGCTGGTGATGGCGTCAAACAAGTGGTCGTATTCTGGGCCGCGTCCATTTAGATCGCTATCGACACGCTAACGGGAAGACAGAATAGAATGATTGTTCTATAAGCCATTTCAATAACGCTGTTTTAAATCGATTGATTGGCAGTTCCCCATACGAGTTTGGTAGTTTATCAAATATTATAACCATTGAAAATCAAATTCTGTGATATAAAAGGCTTTTCATTGGAGGACTAATTAATCTATCAGTATATCTTGTCTTAAACGTACCTTTAGACTAGATCATCTCTCAAAGCAGATTGACAATTACTCTCACAGAGAGAAGGTCTGTGTGTGTGGGAACATTATAGGTGGATTTTGATTTATTATGTTTTTATATCTAATAACGTTTCCAGTCTGCATGCGAAAATTCAATGAAATATATCCAATAGTTCAGTCACTATAGCTAGTCAAATGTTGGCAATACCCATAGTCGACCCATCACTACATTTAAGTAGTTTGTTTGAAAAAAAAAACAGTTTTTTAATTCATTTTTTAGGGTTCCGTACTCAAAGGGTAAAAGCGGGACCCTATTACTAAGACTTCACTGTCCGTCTGTCTCTATGTCTGTCTGTCTGTCACCAGGATGTATCTCATGAACCGTGATAGCAAGACAGTTGAAATTTTCATAGATCATGTATTTCTGTTGCCGCTATAAAAAAAAAGACACTAAAAACAGAATAAAATAAATATTTAAGTGATGATATATATTTATGTTTTTTAATATTTATGGTTCCTATACAACAAACGTGATTTTGTGGCCGTTTTTTGCTCGATATTAATAACGGCAACCGGTAGACGCCTGAAATATTCACAGAATTTTTAGTTATATATTCACTTTAAAAATAAATAATTAAATTAAAATTAATGGTACGGATCCCTTCGTGCGCGAGTCCGACTCGCACTTGGCCGTTTTTTTTCATTTCGATGTTATTAGTTACAAAATACTCTAATGCTATGTAAGTATTGCTAGTGTTTTTTTTATTTATTGTCGTGCTATCTTCTCTGCCATATACTCGTACGAATCTATTGATCGTCTCGAAAAGACAAAAGTGAACAAATATTGACAACGTCGCGATTCGTATGACAAACATTCCGAATTCCCGAATGCTGTATATACAAATCAAACGACTAGTTTGACGAGCCGTATTGAAATCTGACAAAATTTACTCAAAACAGATATCGCAATAACGCATTGGATATTGTCGATCGATAATAACGCGCCTGTGGGGGAGAGCCTTTATACATAATATATCAACGAGCAATTAGCCATCCCGTCGATTTCCGCTTATGTGTTTCCTAATGGCATATATTTAATTGAACCACAAATAATTCCCATTTTGCTTCCTAAATATATTATAATGATTGCGCCTCTATTTGTGAACCTCAAGTAATTCCTATTTTGGGGCCCTAAAAAAACTAAATGGCCAAGTAACTGCGATCAACCTGATGCAGGGGTTGGTCGCAGTTGTAACCTCACCTAACCCAATTGCTCGGGGTACCCTAATATAGTACAGTTACTGCGACCAGTTCTTCTGAAGGGTTGGAGACCAGAGGGGCAATTCTCGTAATTTTTAGAACGTTCACTGCCTGATCTCAGTCTCAATCTGTCAAAAATCTCGTCTAATTTCCCTACATTTTGACAAGTTTTTGACATTTGTTTGTCGCCGAGATGAGACTGCGACTAGATTTTGAACGTTTTAAATTACGAGAATTGGCCTTCTGGGGTCCTGAAATACAGGCCTTACCTTACCTTAAGCACCAGTCACCCACAATATAATTTAAACGTGAGAAAATCATAGTTCGGCTCGCGTGGGGTTGGTCATTTTCCTTTACCGTTGCCATATACAACGTGGAGACGACAATACGACAATAATTGAAAACACTGACGATACCAAATGCCTCAATCCATATGATTAATTTGTTACTGTCAAATAGAACCTAACATCGAAATTAAACAAAGTGATTTTTTCAAACAAACTAAATACTAGTGATGCGCCGACTATGGGTTTTGCCAATCTTTGACTAAACTATTGGGATATATTTGATCATATGATCTGACCAAGATTATGTCTGGACTTTAAAAGAGACTGTGACCTCTGAGTTTGTTTCGGCCTTTCTTCTCAGACTAGTCAGATAGGAAACGCCGACCTCATCTAGTTATAAAATATGATTGACGTGTAAAAGTGTTTGTACAAACCTACTTACAAAATAAAATCATTTATCATTTATTGAAATTTTGTCTGCAGTCTGGCAATGTGCATTAAGATAATATTATGAAGTTTAATTTAGTGTTGCATTGACGTCTCCACATTGTATAATGTAGCTCCTCTTAATTTGTGATACTATCGTGTAGCTCAAAGGGTAGCTATACGGAATGGACAGCCAAATTAAATTGTGTTCGCGGAAACGTCGGCGTTCTGCCAGTTGGTCGTCAACAAAGGTTTAATTGGGGTAGGTTTCGGTTCGGATATACTATACGTTTGTTTGTCAAATAGAATTGATGATGCAGGGCACATCGTTAAGGAGTTTTTGTATGACATTTTTGCTTTTCGGTCCTCTGGTTTCGTGTACGTTTTTGATATTAGTTTGGAGTGAATATGGGATTATATTGTCTGTCAGGATGTCAAACAAAAGGGAGTGAATGATAGCGTGATGGTTGACAGGGGAGAATGGAAGAAGAAAACATGTTGCGCCGACCACAAGTACTCGTAACATGGGACGAGGGCAGGAAGATGATGATGATTATAGTTTGACGGTATATTCATCAGGGTACCTACACCTAGATGGAACGTCTCATATTTAATCTAACAAACTGTTATATTATTGATCTGGCATTGGCGACCTGGGTATCCGTTCAGCAGGGTTATGTAGGAATGGATTTCATTTTGACAGTTTAACAACATTCATTGCGTTTATTACGTTGTTGAGCACATGAAATTGTCGAACATAATTATGAAGCAATGGATTAGCAATATCCTTCAAAATGTGTCCGATTGTGATTGATAGTGTGTTACGCGATTAGGGTGCAGGGGCCTTATTCTCTACTAGCTTCTGCCCGCGGCTTCGCCCGCGTGGTTGTCGGAAATTATCCCACGGGAACGTGCTACCAGGATAAATAGTATGTGCTTCCCCAAGATGCCATCTATCTCTTTGCCAAATCAGAAGTTCAGTGGTTTAGGCGTGAAAATGTAACATACAGTTTCAAGTTCAAATCCTCCCTAAAAAACCGAATTACCCCTTTATGCCCCGTCAGGGGTCAATTTTCGACAACTTTACATACTTATTATTAATTATTTTCTGTCAAAAGTATCAATACTGAGTTTCGAGTTAATCGGACCGCGCATTCAATTTCTTCCACACAAACTTCAACACCCCTATATCGCCCTTTGAGCGGTAGTTTTGAAAAACTTATAATAATAATATAATATAATATAATATCCCTGGACATTTCACACAGCACCATTTGTCCCAAGCTAAGCAACCTAATGCTTGTGTTATGGTAACAAGATGGCTGATAAACTACTTATATACAAATTTTTTTTTGTAAATACATACATATTATAGATAGAAAAACACCCAGACTCGGAACAAATACATGTAGGTCATACAAATATTTGTTCCGTGCGGGAATCGAACCCGCGACACGCAGCGCAGCAGTCAATCGCTTAACCACTGCGCCAACCGTGCCGTCATAATAATAAACTTTATTACTTACTTAGGCAAGTATTGTTGCCAAGTTTCAAGTGTATTAACTAAATGAATAAGATTCTTCATATAAACTGTATCCACGCTTTTCACCCCCATAGGGGTGGAATTTAAAAAAATCGTTTGGTATATATTCATAACTTGACTGAAAGATTATTTATACCAATTTTCTAATTAATCAAGCCACTTATTATAATCGTCCCCTGTAAAATTAACTACCCCTTTTCAACCCGTTAGGAGTAGATTTTCGAAAAACCCTGTTACACATTATTCTTTCCTTTCATTTCTTTAGGTATAAATACTGAGTTTCGATTAAATCGGACCGCGCGCTAAAATTCTTCCATACAAACTTTGAAACCACCAATCCCCTTTTAGGGGGTAGTTTATAAAAACTAAAAATTTACTTAGATAAGTATTCATGCCAATTTTCAAGTTTATTAACTCAAGGAATAAGATTTTTCATACTAACAAAATCCCCCTATTTCACCCTCTTAGGGCTGGAATTTCGAAAAACCCTTTCTTAGTGGATACCTACTCTTCACGAAGAATACACCCTCCAAATTTCATGTCTCTAGGACCAGCGGTTTAGGCTGTGTGTTGATGTCTCAGTCAGTCAGTCAGTCAGTCAGTCAATCAGTCAGTCAGGACTTTGAATTTTATATATAGACTAGCTGACCCGGCAAACGTTGTTTTGCCATATAAATTATTTCTAGCTGCCCGGCGCTACTTTGTTCGCGTGGAGTGCTACCCCCTACACAATGAACGAAACCGCGCGAAATTGGCGGGATTAGCTAAGGAATTGACGTGCTTTCGAAGTATGGAATCGTTAAGTGGCCATAGTGAATTAGGTCCCTGGTCGAGCAGATTTTAGGTTTACTGGAATTAAAATCTCAGTAGCATTTCGGTGGGAATTAAGCCAGGGAAACTGTAATAGGCTTTTGTATTGTTTCTCATCGCTTGTTCACTAAATCATGAGTCTAAGTATGATTTATTTTAGCGGTTTTCTTTTTATCTTTTTGGTTAAGGGTTAAGCTTAAGCAGAGGTGTGCCCACAATACACCCACTTTTCACCGCTATGTTGTAGTCCTATGTAATAGGGGGCGAGCCTATTGCCATCAACCAGGCACAAATCCTAATTTCAAGCTGCTAATGAGAAATTACAGACCCATTAACACTTTGCCCGAGCCAAGAATAGAACCCAGGACCTCATACTCAGCCGTAGCGCTTGCGACCACTAGACCAACGAGGTAGTTGCAGTATTCTTTCTTTATTATACTAACGGCGAAATTGAAGATTACTAAAGTGTCTCTTTTCAACTGCTAGGATGTCGAAGAAATAAGTAGGTATAGTTGAAGTTTAGTAAGAAACCGGTAGACGTTTTCAAATGAAATTTAATTTTATAAATGAAATGTTTTTTTTTTCTACTCATTTAATTAAATTTTATTCGAAATCGTCCACCGGTATCTTACTAAACTTCAACTATATTGAAACTTGTTACTTATCTCCTTTGGTGACTGTACAAATCATTTTGGGATGAGAATAAAACGCCTATTGTACGCATTGTCTTTAAACTTTACATATTACCAATTCAAGAGCTCGCGACAGTATTTCAGTACGTGACTTTAAAACGTCGAAACGTACCAAGTTTTCTAATCGAAGTTCCCCTCACTTTAATAAATTCCAACTTTGAAGCAGTTTGACGCTCGCAAATATCTATTTTGTTGGTAAGAGAAGAATATCTCTTGTATTTGTGTGTTATAAATTCAATGCAAGTTGTGAATAGGATTTTCGAAGTTTTCGACTGGCATCTGTTTGATTTGAAATGCATCTTGCAGACGGGGCTTGGACTGGGAAATATTCATCGATAAATAGGTACTGGTATTATCTAAGATCTGTGATGGCTTAGTTGTAACGGCCGCGACTTATGAGTTGTAGGGTCGATCCTAGACAGGCACTTTACATAATCAGCCTATACTGTTCCCACTGCTGGGACACAGGCCTCCTCTCTGTGAGAGGGAATGGGCCGTAATCCACTACGTGGGCCCAGTGCGAGTTGGTACATGTCACATGTCTTCGACTTTCTGGTTCTAGGACATGCCGGTTTCCTCACGATGTTTTCCTTCACCGTTTTTGAGAGCAATCGCGATGAAATAAATTACACAAAGCAAAGCGACTGCCTAGACCACCACAACCCAATTACTGTGCAAAACGTTACCCATTGGTAAGATAAACGACCTTTGGTAAGACTGGTTCTCAGATTTTCGAACTTCTGACTTATTGGGTGAAGTTATTGCAAAGAGATAAAACTACTGCACACTGGTTCACTCGCTCCGATCAGATCAAGTTGAAACTTTACTATTGTGAACACGATCCTCCATTAACGGGGACAAACAGTCATATCATACGAGTATTGATTGACATTGCGAGAATCGTCACGCCTGTCGGGCGGATACGTGATCCCGGTATGTTGCAATGCTGACAAGAGGAGGGCACATCGGTACCTATCGTCCTCATACATAATTATTGTTGCTTTCGTGGTCGCCATCAATACTAGGCAATGAGAGAAATGTTATTGAGTTTTTCAATTGGGAATTTCTTAGTACCAGCCCGGAGTTTGGAAGTAGGCGGTGTGGTACCCCCTTTGCCTCGGAAAGCACGTTACTAATGTTAGTCAGATAATGCAGCTGAATACCTGTACTGTAAATGGCGCGACTGCCTATCCTTCGGGAAATACAAACGTCACCATATCCGGCTCCATCTTGATTTAAAACATTGACCAAAATTGGCTTGGAAAAGTGTCTTAGAAGATCTACTTACGTACAGAAGTAAACATTTAATTTCAATATGAACCAGGAAAGTAACACCCAAACTCTTTGCAGGCGGTGATAAACAGCACGATAACGGCAAACATGACCTTCACGAAGACGTCGCAGAAGTTCGGCCAGTGGAGCGACGTCAGAGCTAACACTGTTTACGGACTCGGGTTCGCTTCGGAACCGGAGCTAGGCAAGGTAAGCGGCTATTTATGGCTCATTGAGATTTTCACACAGGTATAACGTATTAAAGTGGAGTTGAGCAGGACACCTAGTTAGGCGTAGTGATGACAGGTGGATTAAGGTTGTTGCCGAGTGGCGTTCAAGGACTGGAAGACGAGATGTCGGTCGTCCGGCGGCGAAATGAGCTAACGACATTATTGCCATCGCTGGCAAAAACCTGAATGAGGCTGGCACAGGAGCGTGGGGATTGGCACATGAAAAGAGGCCTAACGGCGGAGTGCCAAACGGGCGTGCGTGTATGACCACATGTAGAAACGTAAACGAAGCAAAAGGAGTATGTAAGGATCGTATCAGGTGGCGTTTGGTAGTTTCTAGTTACCCTTAAGGGAGAAGGCGTGAGTGAATGTATGTGTTTTAACACCCAAATTCTGTTGCAGTTCATAGAAAAATTCCAAGAAGTAAAAGAGGCAATCCAAGCGCAGCAATGCGGGGCTACGGGTGGCAAGTCAGTGACCAACGGAAACAGTGGCGCTGCCACGCCCGTGGCCAGCGCCACCGCCAGCCCACTACTGGCGGGCAGAGCTACAGGGGGAGACGAACCGCCGCCTGCCGTGTCGCCAGCACAGGCTTTGGTAAGTTGTAGTAAAGGAAGGACAAATAGATGACCATCTTTGAATACCGACCTTTTAATATTCCTCTGAGCCTCTGAAAGCCGTTGGTCCCGGCTGTCATTAGTAGATCTTTGACAGTCGTTACGGGTCGTCAGAAGCCGAAATTCTGACAGCCAGTTTTACTAAGGGGTATCGTATTAAACAGTAATTGGTTGCTAGGGTCGAATTCCAGTCTAACCGGATGCAGACAAATACTAGTATTTTACGTGAAGTGACTGCTTTTCTGACTTCCACTACCCAATAACTGGGTAACAAGACACCCCTTGGTAAGTCACAGTCTACGCCGGCGACAGTAATATAAAAGTTTTGTTTTTAACAAATAATGGGCTGGCCACATCTGTCGCGTATCTGAGCAGCAATACGCAAAACCCACCACTTAGTAGATCACAAATGACAGGAAACGACTGCGCGGCAGGCCAGAGAGGGCGGAATGAGCTCCACTCCTTAAAATATTGGCCCACAATCGCAGTAGAGCGGGAAGAGTGGAAAGGAAGGCCTTTGCCCTGCAGCGGAACAACACAGTCTTATAGTAAATAAGAACATGTCTATGGGTACGTTCGCCAGCGCAACTAGATTTTTTTTATCGGCTCACATTCTTTCGTTGTTAGTATATAATTTACCTCATTTCTGATTTTATTGTGCTCATGCCCTTTAGTGCCAGTTCTGTTGGCTGGTAAATTTATCCTCAAGTCGCAATACTCAACAGAACGGAAATAGCATAAAGTGCAATGTAAAAAACATAATTAATCAATGCAATAAATGCATTGCATTAGCTTGAAGCAGGATAACCAACGCGTTTTTTATGTATAACTCAATGTATCATTGCAAAACTTGGTTTGCACTTAAGTTAATTAAAAATAAATAATCAATAATACGAAATATTGATTATTTATTTTTAACAGGGTAGGCCTAAGGGACTAAAAACAACGATTTTGTATGAAATGTGTACGCATCCGTTCAGCTTTACGGATGCGTACGCAATCCATACAAAATCGTTATTTTCTATGGAAAAAAGCTGAACAGAGCTGAATAAGTGTGATTAGTCCCTAAAGGGTGATGCGGTAAGGTAGCCTGCGAAATACATCAATACAACCCTCCAGGTAGAATTGGCCTCAAATATCATGATTTCATGAAAAAGTCATTCAATAGGGTAAGTGAGGCCGTACTCCCATGTTTTGGCGCAGTTATCACAATGTTGACATCATCGTCCGACGATACAGATTTCTTGATGGGGCAATTAATAAGAAGAACAAAGACGTTATTGGGTTCATCCGTTTAATCAAGATCTTACAATTTACGGTAATTTCAAAATTTTGCAAGGCCTACGGTTCGCCGGAGAAATCCGTCTGTTTTTAATCAGCGAGTCCATTGTTGTATAATATAGGGATTATTTCGTTCAATGTGTCGCGTTACAAATGTGGCGCTACAGTACAGTGTCGTAATAATAGTGTAGGTATGTCTGGTGTGCGACCTGCCTAAAATATGAACTTGAGAGAGTTGTATTGATTGATGACTTTAGTGATTATAATTCTGTAAATAGATATTTGTTACGCTAGCCAATCTGCTTTTGATCAATATACAATCTGATACTGACCTGCAAATAAAAAAAAACGCAACAAAATTTGAACATTGCGGGCTACCCTGACGCTTTCGCCTTAATGACGATTCTTCTTCGTGTCGCTGCCACGACTGTATTTTATATCTTGTTTCCACGTCCACGGCGTTGTCAGTGGCAGCGCAGAGGTCAATTTGACTGCATGTTTTGGGACACAGAGGGCAGGATACGAGGTGGAGCATGGTGTGTGACGTAACTCCACACTCACACCCTACTGCCGTTCCGTCAAAGTAGCCCCCACTTTACCAACGATTGCTCATATAAATGTATTTGTTACAGCCCAAACCCGAGCCCGAGGATATGGCGGTACATCAGAGAGCCCATTCAGTGTCCTCCACACTACAGGTACGATAAAACTACACTTAATTCCACGGATAATGCTCTATAGTCTATTCACAGAGTTCCGGGTCAGGACCTTCCGGGCCTTTCGGGTTCCGTACAGCTACCTACTTTTACCATTAAAATTAAGTCAAATATTATTATATGTAAATAGGTCTGTTGCTTTAACCAAAAGCCCAAAGTTACTCTTTTTTAAATCTGAAAAGAATTTAGTAGGACCTAAACCAGTAAAGGCTTATTTACACACGGAGAGCTTCTCGCCCGTCGAGAGGTGAGAATGTTTATGCGAGTCTCGTCAATATCGTACTCATGTTTACACAATATTAAAAAAATCGAGTAATGTCACAGATTTTTTGAGAAAATTGCTTGACGAGTCTCGTATGTCACAACATACAAGACTCGTCAAGCAATTTTCTCAAACTGTAAATCGAAATACGATTTGTCGTTTACTTAGAAGCTTCCAATTTCCTATAGCGAATAGAGAAAATCTCTGAAATCTTTTAAAAATGTTGCCTTTCAAGGAGCACAATTATATAACAAAATACCCTCATGTATAAAAAAGTTGCACTCATTCAATGCGTTCAAAACTCAATTAGCTGCATATGTAATCACAGATAACATCCTTCCTAAAAGCTGAATGCATTGGATGGGTGTATCATAATTGCTACTGTGACGACCTTTATATTATAATTTACTTTGAGCATTGTTGTCATGTAAGTGACTTTGTGTCTTTTTTGAGAATAAATATCTTTAAACCTAAAATGATCCTTTATGGCTGCGACTAACACGTTTACGCCATTATTTTCCTCATACATTTTTTAATTCGACCACATAAATCACTTTACTGTCACCGGCTACGTAATTAAATGATGCATTGATATCGAAAGTTTTAATTATCTCGTGTTATACAACATTTCCCGGTATTAACGCTCACCACCAAACACCCCTATAAAGCCTACAATGTTATAATAATAATACATTCACTGAGTTTTTTATAAAATTTAATATTGTAGAATTACACAAATATAATAATATCGATTTCAATTCGAGGCAAGCTATACAATTTTTGATACGCTACAATCAAAACATTGCATTACATGTAATAGGTGGCGAGCCTATTGCAATCAACTGGTCACAAATACAGACTCCGTCCTGCTACTAACAGTTTCTAAAACAATTCGCCAAAACTAGCATGCAAAATTGTTGATGCCATCATCATCATCTCACTGCCCTTATCCCATGTTACTTGTGGTCGGCGCAACACGTTTTCTTCTTCCATTCTCCCCTGTCAGCCGTCACGCTATCATCCACTCCCTTCTCTTTCATATCATTCCTCACACAATCCATCCATCTTTTCTTAAAATTGTTGATGACATGAATTAAATAAATGAAGCTGCTAAAATTATTTGTACTTATATCATAGTTATTAAATTTAAATGTCAAGTATTTTTCAAATTATAATAGTAACACGTCAGTCAGTGTGAATCTTTAAAGTGATAAGTACTCATTCACAGAATAGAATGATTTTTCTATAAGCCATTTGACTGACGCTGTTTTAAATCGATTGAATGTCAAGGTACAATCAAAATGTCGCCAAAATGTCTATGCAGCCCACATGAACTGCACATCTCTGTATTGTGAAATACTTGACTATTAACTGAGTCATGCACTAACTCAGGAAGTGACAATTGCTTTAAATTGTCAATGTTATATCCTTGACTGGCACAATAGCTGTGGAAGCTAAGTGCAGTTTGTGAACCTTGGCATTCATTGTGAATAAATTTTTCCAAAGAAATTGAATTACAATTTAAAAAAAAATATGGCATGTAGTTAATCTAACCTCAAATAATTCCGATTTTGCTTCCCTAAAGATATTATTGAACACTCTAATATAATGATTGCGACTCTTTTTGTAACACAAAATAATTCCTATTTTGGGGACCTAAAAACAGCCAATCGCGATCAACTTGGATGTCAGCACTCGCCGGCCGCTGCAGCAGCACCGCTCACGTTGGTCACAGTTCCAACTTAACCTAGGGGAACCCTAACTTAGTCACTTCGACCAACTGTAAGAAATGGCCAGAACGTTAAAAAGAGGCTCAATAATTAAAAAAAAAAAAGTCTATCGTTAAAAGGTCAATTCGTTTTAAGAAGATCAGTTAAATAATTCCAAAAAAATATGTTGTTTGAAATCATTTGATATTTGCAAGCTTGTTTAGAGAGTGGATTCAATTTTTACACATCATTAAGGACGTCGTTGAGGAGCTGTGGTTGTAGTACTTCTGGTTTTCTACTTCTTCTTTTCGTATCGTGTACTCTTTTTAGATATTTTATATATGCTCAGTGGGTTCAGGTTCAGCTTTTATTTAAAAAAAAAAACTTATTAATTACAACCATACAAAATGATTACTATCCTAATACATTGTTGTCCCTCTAGGGGGGTGGCTACGCAACAGTGGGTCGCGCGCCGCGCGGGCCGCTGGCATCGGCCGGCGCGCCCGCCATCATCGACCCTCCCCCCCCGGACTCCTCCGAGCAACAGCTGCGCTACGAGAATGACAGGCTCAAGCTCGCGCTCGCACAGAGGTAAGTTACCACACAGTCGCCCGGTATCGACGGTTGCCGAGAACTTTTTTCGTCAGTTGCTCCACAGATACGAAACAGTTGCGCGATAGTGGCTCGAATATAGCTTGACAGTTGCTCAATAGTTGCGCCATAGTTGTTACAAAGTTGCACCACAGCTGTGACAGTTGCCGACCAGCTGTAGTTGAACTCTTCGTGAAGAAACTTGTTTGGAGAACCTTATCTATCACTGTTGCCATACCGCGTTGCTGTTGTCCAGCTAGAAGAGCTATATGTGCCAATGCTGGTTTAATTACAGGCACTCGAGATGTTTCACCTTTGTCTCTATGACCTCGTACCTGCTAAGTCTCTGATATTGCAGATCTCGATAGTCACTTACCATCAGGACGGTGGGCCGTCGTTTATTTTGCCATTCTTTAATTAATAAATGTAGCGCAGCAGTTGCGTGACAGATAGTGATAGTAGGCCCTGTTTAGAATGGAAAGTGGGTACGCGACGGTGGGGCGAGCGCCGCGCGGCGCGCTGGCCGGCGGCGGGCCGCCCGCCGTGCTGGACCCGCCGCCGCCCGAGTCCATCGAACAACAACTACGCTATGAAAATGACAGGCTCAAGCTCGCTCTCGCACAAAGGTAAGTTGCGCAACAGTAGCGCGATAGTTGCCTTGACTTTTTGTTGCCGATTTCGATGCTTAGCCACTTTGATGATGACGTTCTAGCAGATTTTGTTATTTTTTTTGGGTTTTTGTTTTCTGCGTTTTTTGTTGAGCAGCTTTTTAGAGCACTGCGAAAACTACAGTTTCGTAGGATTCAGCTTGCTTTTCGCACCTTCCTCAGATAAGAGGTAAGTTTTGTTTTTTTTTGTTTTTCATTTATGGATTAAATTTTGTATTTTATGCTTACGCCGCACTTCTGGCTTACGGGCATTTTTTAAACCTCCGTAGTATATTATTTTTAAGCGACCCATGTGTAAAATAAATGTTTACTGGGAAGTAAACAAATAATGAACAATATTTACAACAATAAAAGTTTTATTCAATCGCAAGAGTTTTGTACAACACTTAAAACTACAAAACAGAACAATATACAGTCAGGCCTTAACTATAACGAAACGTAACTCCTTACTGCGTCACTAATAAATAATAATTATAATTCGATAGCCACTCATTACAACACACTACTTAATAATTATATTCTTAATGAGTATGCTACGAATATCACACGTTATTTTTCTCCGTGTAAATTTACATGCGTAAAAGACGTGTAATTTTTTGTTAAAGTAGAGTAACTTTTTGTTAAAGTAGCGTTACTTTTTGCTAAAGTCGCCTAACTATTTGTTTTAAGGCGCGGAACTTTGTGTTAAAGTTAAATAACTTTTTTATTAAAGTCGAGAAACTTTTTTTAAAGTTGCGTAAAAATTACATGTCTAATACGCAATCATTTATTCATCTGAGCACATTTTTGTAATCCAATTCTTTTTGAATAAGTCCTTATACATTGCCTTCTTAGTTTTAAACTTTCGAAATCACCCTCATACATATCCAGCAATGTATTTTAGTAGTTTTAGTCAGTTTTAATTCAGATAATTTATAAAAAAAACTTAACGGAATAATCTAACTTATTGATAGAGCTATATTAAAGCATTTAAAAACCTTAGTTTTGATATTGCAAAGCTATTTGGATTACAATAGAATTGTTTGTCAGTCTGTCACTGCATTTAGAACCATACTCAGGGTACTCAAGGGCCATATTAGCTTTGAAAACAAGATGTAACATGTCCTTAATGAGCTACAGGTAAATTCTTGAAATCGTGTACGAATGTATGTTACTGAAATTCATGGTTAGCCTTCGCGAATATGTAGGGCAATTATTTTGGTACATAAATGTTTCGAATAATCTGAATGCTGGAAGAGATTCTGGAAAGCGTGAATATTTTGAGAGTAGATTTTAACAACAAAAAAAAAAAAACAGTGTTTCCACCCAACTATTTCGCTTTCATTTGGAACGGTTATGCTACCATGTTTTGTCCACGGTAGCCAATATTATATCCTTACTTAAGAGAGATGATGAAAATATATTGAGACGGTGATGAAAATATCTAAGTACAATTTCCTAACTTCCCGTGGCATTTGTCACTCATGGAAACGGTTGTTTAGAGAAAAAAATCACCCTCAAAATACTGCCTTTAAAAACAATATAACATCACGCTTTTCTGGGGAGTTAGGCAGAGGTGTACCCATAGTAGGTACACCCACATTTGGCCAGTTATGTTTAAGTCCCATGTATTAGGGGCGAGCCTATTGCCATCAACCTGGCACAAACCAGCCTCCGGACATCCACTGAGAATTAAAAACAAATAACTACCAAGATTAAAAAAAAAAAACAACGTCATACATTCTTACACATTCACCTGCAGCAGACTCGCCAATTTATCATTTAATGTTCATACCCCCCAGCGATCGGCACGAATCCTTCATCAAAATGACCGAAGTCGTGCTGATAATGCACGGGCTCGTGCGCCGGCTTCACTTCGTACTCGTGCGTCGGTTTCTCGTACTCTTCATGATGTTTCGGCGTACCGATCTTGTGCACGACGGCGTTGAAGCCGTTCTTGTCGTCGGCTTCGTATTCCACTACGCGTTTTGTTCCGTCAGTCTCGACGAGGGTGTAGGTGCCTGCAATTAATGGGGTTTAGTTATAATATATAAAAAAGACCAAATAAACGATTGGTTGGACTCTTAAAGATGATACGAAGAAGACAAGCTCCTTCGAATCAAAATAAATCGGGATAAGGGCAAGAGAATGATTATGGGAAAAAGGACATAAATGTCTAACAGTCTGCATCAGCTTTAATCCCTCGAATTCTCAAATTACACTATACTTTGTGACGTCTTTCTTAGGGCGAATTTCACAAAATGTTGATACCTAGAAAAAGTCTTATATTATGAATAAATTTAGAATTTTTGATAGTTTTTCCATACTGGAACTGACATACGTCAATTTAATTCCCCGGATAAAATATATAAATCAGTTTTGCTACAATATTAAAATTGTGGCATGAGTATTAGACGACAGGAAATTGATTTGCGTGTGAGACTTAAGGCGGGTGGTTTCACGTCCACACACACGCACGGGTAAAGGTAAAAAATGGCGCTAACTATCATCAAACCATAAAAGAGTTGTTTCAAATTAGAATTACAAAATAAGGCCTTGCCGTACGTCTAATAATAACGAGTATGTAATCGATATTACTTGACGTACGTATGTTACGTTAACCAACCGTTTGAAACAACCGGCCCTTAGGGGCTGGTTTTATCAATAAAATTGAACGCGATCAACACATCTAATCCGCGTTCAAGACCTGTCAGTGTCGTCATTTTTGGGGAATATTTAAATTCACTCTGACTTTAAGAGTGACATTACACTGCTAGAAGTCCGTGACAACGTAACCATGGTTGCGTGTAACTTTGTAAACTCGGAAAGAAAGTGACCTATTTTTCTCGCAACTCATAAAACATTTTGCATACAATTTCCTGTCTTCCTGATCGAATAATAAAATACAATTTAAAATAATCTGCACCGCCGCTCCTATTTCCTTAAGGCGTAAGGTAGGGTTCCTGTGTATAGGGTGTAAGGGACATCGACGTACAAACTGTCACCATGCATTCAGTACATGAATCAGACCCACAAGCGTTGAAATTTTTGACTGTTCCATTGTCATCTTGTAAACAGCTCTATTTTTTCTACTTTCTGGGTCTGGACTGCTGTAACAGTTTGCGCGTGGAAGTCCCTTAACACCGTGTAGGTAGGTATATCAAAGATCCGTCTATATTGCATTGATATTTTTCGTCCGTTATTAAAAAAAAAAACTGCTGTTTCTTAAATTTTGACCGTGTACGTATTGCACTTTTGTATGAAACAATTTTTTTTTTCTAGAATCCTATGGTTTAGCTAGAATCATGTGCTGAATTGATTGTACACAATATAGCACTAACAGTTTGTTCGTCGGTCCCTTACACGAGATGTATAGAAGAAACAGCGACACTCGTCATATAATTTTATAAAAACTGCCATCGATACTTATAACCTTATCCTACTAATATTATAAATGCGAAAGTTTGTATGTATGGATGTATGTATGGATGTTTGTTACTCTTTCACGCAAAAACTACTGAACAGATTTTGACGAAATTTAGCACACAGATAGTTTATAACCAGGATTAACATATAGGATACTTTTTATCCCGACATTCCCACGGGATCGAAACTTATGCGGGTGAAACCGCGGGGCGCAGCTAGTATGACCATAATTTATTAAGTTACAAGTCCAATGGGGTTTCCCGTCGGCAAAAATTACGAACTTCCATTAAAAAAATACAATCCCCCTTAACCCCTATTGGGGGTCAATTTTCAAAAATCCTCCTTATTGCTCACTTTCGTTATCATTTCTTGCTTCTGGGCCCAGCGTCTTAGGCTGTGCGTTGTCTATCAGTGACTTTAATACTTTTATTATGGCCATAGCTCATTTGAATAGTTATGTTGCATAGTTATGTATGTATTTACAAGTTCAAACCATGAAATAGTCGTTAACTTGGTCATGTATGTGTGTAATTGTTCGCCGTAGCGAAACAATACTCAATTAGTGGCATACAGTAGTACGAGCTTCCCGACCAGCATATCAAGTCGTGATTCATATAATTTATTGCTCATCTTTATTGATTTAATCAGAGGCGGTGGCTTCTACTTATGGTAATCACGTTAGCCTATGATCTACTATTAAACTTGGTTCTTTTATACAAAATACTATGTGTAACGATGGAACATGTAAAGAAGTTGCAATACTTAGAATATAGTAATTTGTTGAAATTATTTCACCTACTGGTGAAGTAATCTATGAGTGTCGCCTTGCCTCTCATCTTGGCTACACGAACCTTCGTCTAAATAGCAGTTTACGATCAGTAATCCCCTTATATACAAACGTTGCCTAAATTAGTGAATGATACTAAGCTTACTTAAACCATACATTTTTAGATGTTTAAACGTCTCTTAACTTAGCAACGTTAATAATAAGTGGTTAATGTTTTAAAACTTTGCTGTTTTCTTTACTCTTGTAGAGAGTAAATATAGCAAAGTTGTACAACATACACATGATTAGTGTGACTTACAAACTAGAAAACCTTTTCACCTGCTGTACCAATAAGATAGTGGTCTAATTATGGCATTTACAGCTTTCATGCTGACCTTGCTCTGCAAAGTATTTAAACTCGGTGGATGCTTGTAATAGTATCCACGAGTTACGACCTCTAGCTCGCCCTAACCTTGCTACTCAAGCCTTTAGCTCGAACTGGCACGAAAGAAGGGACTATAAAGCTTGGTGCTTACCTTTGACCTTGTCACCGTCTCTGGTCTCCCAATGCTCCTTCTGGTCACCAGTGTGGGGGTCCTTGACTGAGTAGTCGAACGAGTATTTAGGATGCGCCTGAAACGTAAAGAAATGAGGCCATTGAGCAGGGAATGCGTACGAAAGTTTAAATAGTCAAAATTATCGCGTTATGAACGTGGATAGAGTATAAAGAGTATGTAAGAACCGTAGCACTTCGGGTTCTGTAGTTTCGGGCTACCCTCATTAATAATGCTTTTACTGCCTGGACTGAGGGTTCTTCCCTGTGGGAGGGCGTTGGCTCTAAACTGTGGGGCCAGTGCCGGTTGGTGGTCGTCTCATGTCATTTAACATTGATTATGAAACAAGTTGTATTGTTAGCTGCTAGACATAAGCTCTATAGATTTCTAAATAATGTGGTTTTAAGCCGTTACTTACATGAGAATCCATCCATCCATGATGGCTATAAGAGCAGAGGAAGACCAAAGAAACGATGGATGGATTGTGTGAAAGATGATATGGTTAGAAAGGGGGTGACTACCGAGATAACGACTAATAGAGAAGTATGGAAGAAAAGGACATTTTGCGCCGACCCCGAATAAATTAAGACTGATGATGACTTACATGGTAATCCAATTCGTACTCCTCTCCATGGTGATCGTCCAGGCTCTGATGGTGTTGGTGCAACTGTACCGGTGCTTTGTGGTAGTTCTCGTAGCCGCCATATTCTTCGCCGAACTGCGCGACCACTGACGCGACCACAAGAAGGAGGGGTAGAGCTCTCTGGAAGGAAAAGAGAATTTTCGGATGAAATATAACGAAGACCGGTTTTCTTGAGGCGTGCTCTAGTTAATAAAAACCTTAAAATTCATTTATCCCTGACAGACAACGCACTGCTTAAACTGCTGGGTCTAGAAGCATGACATTTTGCTCAAGAGTTCTTTTGTTACGAAGACCGAAAAATCATCTCCTAAAGGGGTTGAATTGGGAATTAAAAAATTGTATGAAATATAAGTTTATAAGTCCATTCTGCACAGTACGGTCTTTTACGAAATTATGAGCCGTTACCCAAGCTTTTTGCCACAGCATGAGCTGCACCCTAATTGCGCAACACACTATCAATTTGAAGGATATCGCTAATCCCTTGCTCCATATGTTCGAAAAAGTTGTCTGCTCGATAACGTAAATTACGCAATGAATGTTGTTCAACTGTCACAATGAAAGCCATTCATTTTATTAGAGTGTTACCAATTACCCCGCTGTTTTTGAATTCAAGTCATATTGGTTCGAGATTAGGTTTGTCAAGACAACACAGTGCACTAACATTGCCTGACGATTTGTTTGGTTTCGTTTCAGCTGCTGCTGGGTCGATTCCGATCCCCACGCAGAACAAATATTTGCATGGCCTCTAGATTGTGAACTTCGCGAGTCTTAGTTGTATTAGTAACAGTTTAGCAATGATAGTTTCCAACTCTTGAGGAGTTGACTAGGTTGTGGAGGTCAGATAGAAAAAAGATAGAAGCAGTCGCTCCATGTAACATATTGGTATTCTGCTACATCCGGTTGGACTGGAACGCCGATGATGATGACTTTACAACTCCTGATAGAAGTTTGCCATTTATTCTGCTCTATCCTCAAATTGTGTTACTAGTATATCAATATTACTTAATTTGACTACATTATTTACTGCATTCCGATATTCATACATAAATTTACGCTTTTTTCCCATGGGGGTGTAGGCAGAAGCTACGATTCTTACATACTCCTTTTGCTTCGTTTACGTTCATACATCTGGTCGTACACGCACGCTGGTTGCGAGTACTACGCACCTGATCTTTCTGAAGAACATCACCAATAAGGTCACTGTATGTCCGACTAATGCGTCCCCGGGCGGCGTTTCCACTCCCATCTACTTTGTAAAATTACCTTTCGCTTTTGTTTATTAAAAATCGCCTTTCATTAATTTTTCTTGTAATGAAGTTTCCAAGTGAGGTGAAATTGTGCAAGTCACTACGACGTACTGGGTCAGATACAGACGTTTTCTACCCGTAAGCAAAATAGCATGTTACTCGGGTGCGCGCGCCGTGAAACGTGTGTGAAAGTGTTGATAACACGACGCAGCAGATAGGGCCATTGACAGGTGGCTAGTTGATAGTAGAGAATGAATTGGAAATGAGACGGAAACCTTTACATGGGCTTTTTTTGGCTTGGTCGATGTTCAAACTAAACTGTGGCGACATCTAAATTGCCATATGCCAACTACGCATCACACTTACGTCACGCAAACCCCTACATCGCGCAAGAAGAGTTTACCGCACGACTAGCATATTGTACAACGCCCCGACATCAATCGTCGGGCAGTTGCCCGCTAGACACGACACCCGTCCGTTCGGAGAATCGTCCCCTTTCAATGGAGGATGAGTGAATTTTACACCCTGTTCGTCATACCTCTATAAAACCAAACTGGTTGAATGATAAAGTGAAGTTTCGGGTTTTACATCGATACTAGTAGTGCCTAGGGTTCCCCGCTTACATGAATTATACCTTATACCCATTATGATTGCCAAAACCTAATCAGATAACATACTCCTCCAGTTATAAGCACACGAAAGGGCAAAAAGACAGGAACGTTGCGTTTTATCTCTTTGGCCATGAAGGCAGTTGGCATGAGAAGTCAGACGCTTGTCAAAATCAAAAATACTATGTAGGTTTTTTTTAATTCAACTCAATCAGCCTATAATGTTCGCACTAGTTCTAGGTTCGTACCTACGACTGCTCTATCTGATGTAGCTCCTCATAATCTGTGATACTATCGTGTAGCTCAAAGGCTAGGTATACGGAATGGACAGCGAAATTAAATTGTGTTCGCGGAAACGTCGGAGTTCTGCCAGTTGGTATCAACAAAGGTTTAATTGGGGCAGGTTTCGGTTCGGTATGTACTATACGTTTGTTTGTCAAATAGAATTGACGATGCAGGGCACATCGTTAAGGAGTCTTTGTATGACATTTTTGCTTTTTGGTCCTCTGGTTTTATGTCATCATAATCATAATCAGCCTAAAATGTTCCCAATGCTGGGACACAGGCCTCCTCTCTGTGCGAGGGAGTGGTCCGTAATCCACCACGCGGGCCCACTGCGGGTTTCACATATTTTCTTAATTCACTAGCCTTTAATGGCAACTTGGGTATATTTTCCTTTATAAGTAGTAACTTTAATTAAGAACATGCTGGGATCCCAAATTGTTTAGCAATTATACTTTAGTTCGTCTATCAGCTGCTTCCCAACAAAATCAATCAGAACTTATTCCTGTTCGTGATTCACCAAAATCGGCCATAATTTTATTAAGCTGTAATAACAACTCAATAATCTCCGACCTTGTTGTCTGAACGCGAAACGCATTACCCTGGTTTAGCGTCAAAATAATCGGGTAAACAATACCGGTAGCTACGCACGTTAACATAAATTGTATAGTTCGTTCGAGGAAACATAATAACTTCGTAACAAAACAGCGCACGGGTTGATCGAATGTTAAGCTATGCTTGCTGCGGTCGGTTCGTGGATGTGTTACCGTTCTTTACGCATAGAGACCCCTCTGTGCCTCGGAAAGCAGGTTAAGCCGTTGGTTCCGGCTGTCATTTGTATATATCTTTGACAGTCGTAACGGGTAGTCAGAAGCCAAAAGTCTGATAACTAGTCTTACGGAGGGGTATCGTGTTACCCAGTAACTGGATTGTGGAGGTCAGATAAGCAGTCGCTCCATGCAATACATGCATGCATGTAAAATACTGCAGCCGCTTAGACTGGAAGCCGGCCCAAACGTAGTTAGGAAAAGGCTACGCAGATTGATTGTTCCAGGAATGGGTGCGTCCGTTTCAAATAGGACGTAAAGATCGAAGCACAGGGCGGGTTGTTTCTCGTCCACTTGACGCACGCGTATACATCAAACGTGGCACTAACGTCAAACCAAAAAAATGTGTTGTTTCAAATTTACATCAATTACAAAATGATGACATTGCCGTACGTCAAATAATAACGAGTACGAGTCGTTATTATTTGACGTACGTATATTACGTTAACCAACCGTTTGAAATAACCGGCCCATAGTCTTCTGTAGTTTCTACTTACCCCCAATTATTGAAAAAAATATATGGTTTAACACCTTTACCTCACCCGTTTTCAACTTTATATGGGCCCATTTTAATACTAGGTCAAAACTATAGAACACTATTAAACAGTAGGTACTGTACACGTGATCAGTGCGCGCTCTGCGTACGTGAGATGATCTCATTAATACGTCGGCACTGCACAATAGATAGGCTACACCCATAAACTTTGGAGTTTATAACCACTATGTTACCAACCAATGGACTATTCCAGACTGAAATTAGTTTCAACTAGGTTTTAGACTGAAATTAGTTTTAACTGTAATGGTCTCGTTCGTTACGAGAGATGTAAGAATTGATTGTCTTCAATTCTGCTTCAGTTTTATGCAAGATCGTAATATACAGGGTGGCAGGGACCGCGCAACCTGTTACCATGGTTTCAGTACATGATTCTGAAACGCCCTGTGTCGTAGAAAAGTGCAATACTACTAATACTACCCAGGCGGTAAATTGTATGTTTTTTTTTATAACCAATCGAATGATGATACGGTAGGAACTGTTGATGGCAGATTAAACTATATCAAGCTTTCAGAATCCGGCGATCAATGACAGGAAATTAGATATTTGATATACGTAAGATAAATAATTTAGGGAAAGAACTCAGTGGGCCAAGCTAAATAAAGAATTATATTGCTAAATAGTTTGCGTTATGATGAGGTGTAGCAGATGTCGTGAGGAAAGTTTTGAGTATGTATGTGGATGGCTATAAGAGTAGAGCAAGACCAAATAAATGATAGATGGACTGTTTGATAGAGAAGATGACGTTTAATGAAGAAGTATGGAAGAAAAAAACATGTTACGCCGACCCCAAATAAATTGGGATAAGGGCAGGAGAATGATTAACGAAATCACTGAGCCAAGCAAAATGAAAAATTATAATTCTGAATAGAGTTACAACGAGTTATGTTAAGCCAATGTAGCAGATGCCCAAAATCACCAAAAATATATTCCGAAAGTATCAAAGCGAAAGGTTTTACGATGTTTGCGTATTGGTTAATCCATCACCCACAAACGCTCGAACAGATATTCATAAAAGGGGTTGAAGGTTATATGACTTTATCTGTACTTACCGTTCATGTCCCGACAGAAATAAAATATGGATAGGCTTTACTGAGATTTAGATGTACAGAGCTGAGAAAGGCTAAGGCTATGAACGCACTGACAGGTGCATGAATAGCGCCGAGAGGATAGCGAGTCACCTTGCGAGGAGGAAGTGAAACGAACGTTCTAGAATCTTCGTAACCGGCCGCACTGTTGCTTGGCGCCTTCGCTAGTCGCATAGCGTGTATTGAAGGATGTTAAGTCACTAGGGAGCAGTGCTGGACTAGTGACAACGGCCCCGACTTACGAGATGTAGGTCGTGGGTTCGAACCCAGACAGGCGCTTTACTTTGTGTAAATAATTTCATCACCACTGCTCTCAAAACGGTGAAGGAAAACTTCGTGAGGAAACCGGCATGTCCTAGAACCAAACATTTGAAGACATGTGACATCTACCAACCCGCACTGGCGTTGTGGATAATGGCCCACTCCCTCTCCCAGAGAGGAGGACTGTGTCCCAGTAGTGGGAACATAACAGCTAAGCAAGCTACCTGACAGTGCGCTCGTAGCCTAAGTCTTAAATAAATATTCACGAGAAAGCCGCACAGAAGGCCGTGAGACAAAGACTAAATTAAAATATATATCTTTGGAATAAATTGAATAGATTTAATACGAGTACCTGAAATATTCTGTTTAAAATCACGCTCCAGGTAATTGAATATCTAGTTTAAAGCTGTCTCTAAATTAACTCTTGATTTTAATTTTATTTTAAATTTTAATTTTAATTAATATTAACCTAACATTACGATTGTAACCCGTGAAGGGTTAGGCGGAGGTGTCGCTATAGTACTTATAGTATAGTGTATTTTTTCCAATTGATGTTATTTCAATTTAAACAAATATCAACTTTATTTAAATGGTATTTAAGTTGATTTCAGAGTGATAGCACAATTGAAAACGTTATAAAAATGTTTGAAGTTGTAACGTAAATAAACTGAACTTTATTGTGTAGGAATTAAAGTTAGCCTTCTATAAACTCATGTTTGTTTACATGTTTGGCAATTAAATTGCGAACGCAGTTACACCCACCCAACGCAGTTAAATTGGTCAGATCTTATGAAGACCACGTAGATTGGTGTCTGAAATGGTCTTTTGAGGAATGAACCACACAGATTGAGTAGACCTGTCCAGTCAGTGCACGCATTTGTTACTGTAAAGTTTCATCAAAATCGGTTCAGTAGTTTTTGCGTGAAAGCGTAACAAACATCCATCCGTCCACACAAACCTTTCGCGTTTATAATATTACTAGCTGCGCCCCGCGGTTTCACCCGCATAACTTTCGATCCCGTGGGAATATCGGGATAAAAATATTCCTAATGTTAATCCTGGCTATAAACTACCTGTGCAAAATTTCATCCAAATTCGTTCAGTAGTTCTTGCGTGAAAGAGTAACAAACATCCATCCATACAAACTTTCGCGTTTATAATATTAGTAGGATAAGTAGGAAGTAGGATGGTATGGATTCCTTACATAAACGCTTAGACATCAATAATAAGTGCCCTCATTTTTCTCCGCCATTTCAAATTGGTAACGGCGCACGCGGTTTCTATGCAGAATTATCTGAAGAACATTTTTAATCAATTCCAACCGTACCAGTCTTTAATAGAACTGCAGGGGCTTATTAAAATGTCGACCTACTTCCTTACTTGCTTCCTGGCTTGTGGCTAAGTAATAACAGCCGCACGGGTAATCGATCAGGTTAAGCTACGCTTGCCGCGGTTGCTCCGTCGATGGGTGACCAACTTAACATACTAAGACCCCTCCGTGCCTCGGAAAGTACGTTAAGCCGTTGGTCCCGGCTATCATTCGTGGATCTTTGACAGTCGTTTACAGGTCGTCAGAAGCCCGAACGTCTGACGAGTCTTACCAAGGGGTACCGTATTACCCAGTAACTGAGTTGTGGAAATGAGATAGGCAGTCGCTCCATGTAACATAATGGTATTCCGCTGCATCCGGTTAGATTGGAAGCCGACCTTGACATATTTGGGAAAAGACTAGGCAGATGACGATGACCTACTTGCTTACTTGTAAGCGAAACGGAACTGACGCTTGTCTAACTTAAACGAAGTTTAACTGTTATGAACGTTTAGTAGCTTATGTAACTCGCGGTTAACGACATCGCTTCTAGTTTATCGATTCTCTTGTTAAAACATTAACGATCCCCGAAGGGTTAGGCAGAGGTGAACCTAATAGTACACCCACATTTCGCCAGTTATGTTTAAGTTCTATGTAATAGAGGGCAAACCTATTGCCATCAACCGAGCAATTATCTAGATTCCGGGCTGCTACTGAGAAATTCCAGATGGAATAACTCAATGACGCTTTGCCCGACCTGGGAATCGAACCCAGGACCTCATGCACAGCCGTAGTGTTTGCGACCACTAGACCAATGAGGCAGATAAATATGAACGATTCTTTGATTGTTATTATAAAACTATTAACTAGTTTTGATTGCTAAATAAAAATCAAAAAGCTATATCAATTACAAAGTTAACAAAATTAAACCGCGCTGACCCAATTTTTCAATTTAGTCTTTAAAAGCTAACGAATTTTTTACCGCATAATACGCAATTTTTCCGCGAGGTCGACAAGCTTTCCTATATTATAATATTGTTGTTTCAGGAATACATTTCACAAAGGTACTGTTAGGAACTCGATATGAGAGCCAATAAACCCCTCAGAGACATGAGATGGCTGTATGGAAACAGATTATGTGCGTTCATAGACTTACAATAGGTATAGAGGGATACGTCAGGCTGGGTATTGTGGTTTAGCATCTACATTCTGTTCACAGTTATTTTGCTGTGCCGCTGGGTAGTTTGTTGCGCCACTTCTTCTTCCCAACGAAAGCACTAGGAAGTGGTGAAGGGCGGGCGTTTTGTGGGACAGTCGTTTGCAGTTTTGACCTTCGAAAAGTGCCTTTTATGTGCCTATTTGAAATAAATGCTTTGACTTTGTAATTTTGGTCATTGGGAAATCCCATCGGGCACACGGCTTGTGAATCGATAAAGAGTGTAAAACTGTTACAGGTCTAGTTAAAAATTCTATGGAATTATTAACCATGCAAAAACGCTAAGCAACTCTGCTAAATATTTAAAACCAATCTGAAGGCTTGTTACGATGTGGCTCAGCTCAATCAGGAATTATTGAATTTTCAGTTGCACCAGGGATAAGTCCTTACCTCTTCCTGTTGATTATGGACGCACTGACGGCGGACATACAGGAGGAGGCACCCTGGTGCATGCTGTTTGATGGCTTGATCTTATTTAAGAGTAGGGGAAGACCAAATAAACGATGGATGGACTGTGTGAATGATGATATGGTTAGAATGGGGGTGACTGTCGAGATGGCTAATATGGAGAGAGTATGGAAAAAAAAACATGTTGCACCGACCCCAAATAAATTGGGATAAGGGCAGGAGAATGATGAATTAATGTTTCTAGATTTTTTAACAGTCGAAAGTGTTTTATCCCTACCTATAAATACATAAACTCACACTCCCATAGTGTAGGCAGAAACTATAGAACACCATCTGCTAATATCCCTAAATACTTCTTTGCTTCGTTTGCGTTCATACATCTAGTCATACTCGCAATCACATTTCAGCGACAATCAATGTCAGAAATGTAGGGAAAATAGAGGTATTTTTGACATAATGAGACAGATCATATTGTGAAAGTTTTTAAAATTACGAGGATTGGCACGCCGGTTGCGAGTATTACCACCATTCTGAAGAACATTACTAATAAAATTTTATGTCCTTCTTCTCCTCCTTTTGATAGTCTTCTTTCATCATCCTCTCAACATGACCAAACCATCTAAACAAACTCTTTTCAGTTTTTGTCACAATAACTATAATTAATGACTGCAAATAAACTAAATCAAACTTACTGATTCACCGTTACCCCACAAGCTCATTAAACTCAAAATCATTACATATTCACGCCCGAGAAAGCTCTATGAACAATAACGTAACGCAAACTAAATAACATAATCAAATACAAGTTAGACAATACGTCATCGAAAGCGTTCGTTATTTGTGTGTTACAACGTTATTCGCGAGTCACTGCCGCTAATTAGCGCGCTAAGCATCGAGCTTTCGCCTAGCGCGTGGTTATTACGGTCAGTTCACATCGGTGGCTTGTGATTTTATCGCTAAGAATAGGTTTACCCCTTTCAAATAATGTGGAAGGTTTACATGTGTAAGATTAGCGCAATACCTTGCAGTTTGTGAATATAAGCTTTTAAAGGTTGTCTTTAAACTATCACTTTTAGCGATAAGTCAGCCCATTGCGTCACACCCTTGTAAAAATTCTAAAAATATATATATATAATTATATAAACATAATAAAGAGTATTCTATCTATCTATCTAGGAAACTTTGCCCAACAGTGGGATATTACAGGTAGAAATAGGTACATAGATAGAAACTTATGTAAGTTCACTGAATTGATTTGATATTTTACGATGAAAAACCTAAATCATTTCACTTTTTTAAAAAAGTGTCCAAATGAAAAGGGAGATTTAGAATTTTGCATTTTAGAATTTTCCTGTTTATATTACTTGACCTGTGCTTGCTCACAAAACTTCACATTACCAATTTACCGCCTTTACGGGTTAGGCACATCTGAATGATCGTCAATTTAGACCAGCTAGCCAACTGGGTTCTCTCTTCCCTATTACAGGGGACTTAAACATAATGGGGTTTATTCATAAACGATGACTAAAGTTAAGTAACGCTTAAACGTCAAAAATGTATGGTTAAACAGTCGCTAATCACTGCTTAACTTTAAGCAACGTTTATGAATAAAGGGGTATGTGAATATACTTAACACCTCAGTCTAACCTTCGAGGAATGCAGGCGTGATGTTATGTTATGTGAGAGTTCTGTGCAGCAACATTGATCTTCCCCGGTATTGTCATATTGCGTCAGTTTCACGGAACTATATGCCCCGTTGTATCAACGGCTCACAGCCTCAAAGGTAATCCGGTCAACGCAGGTCGACGGGTATGTACTGTAACGTCCAGTTCCCTTTGAGTAGAGGATTTATCAATGTATTGAAACAATGCAGCGGCCATGAAACTTCGCCTTTGAAGAGAAGTCTACACAGAAGGCTTCCGTCATCAAACTTAGAGCATTGGCTTCAATCAAACTACATTTGCAGATACATACAATGGTCAGTTAGGCAGACGAATGAAGGTAGATGTCCGTTCCAAACAGTAATTTCTATGTGACAAAAATAGCATCATCATTTGTACAGTCACGAGCACCAATATGTCAACACTTGGCAACTTTCAATTGCGATTTTTTCGTGAAATAACGAATGCAACATTGAAATACGACACATTACAGAAACCTAAGGCTTCGAAAATGCTATGTTCGTAACAACATAAAATTTCATTAAAAAATAAAGGAGTAAATCGCCTTTGAATAAAGCCGAGTGTATACATACTTTTGGTCGTGACTGTACTGGGTGTGATTCTTCCACTTGTAAAACAGCGTCTCCAATAGACTTTAAAACAAATAGCCTTCCGTGGATCTGCAAGTTTCTCTTGAACTTGGCATTTGCGACTTAAAATGGCGGATCAAGTTTCCACAAAATTCGTTAAACATTCCTTGTCGCGTTACCTTTCCGTTCATCTGTTCGAGGGTCATACCAAAACCCCTATTTAGTTATTAAAGTTTCTTTCATCTCCAACTCTGGAACTATAACAATATACGGATATCCAATAAATTCATTAGAACTCGGTCAGGTTATGACTCGCCAATCTGTTCCTTCTTCGTTCGCTGGTCATGCGATGTTTTTTGTCCAGCTGTCACAATTACCGATTGCCACGCTATTTGCGAATGTTTTGCTTCCTATAAGTTTTTGCGTTTTGTTATGTTTCGTTTTCGGCGTAGCAAGAAATATGGGCGAATCTTTGTACCCTACACGGTGTAATGGCCCATCGTCGCGCAAACTGTTACCATGAATTTAGCTTAAGATTCAAGCCAATTTCTTTTTTGTTAAAAAAATTCTGGTGGTGTCTGTAAATATTACGAAAACATGACATCCACCATTCCGCACTGGGCCCCGCGCGACTATGGCCCACTCTCTCTCACAGAGAGGAGGCCTGTGTCCCAGCCCAGCAGTGGGAACATTATAGGCTGATTAAGGTATGCTTTGCTAATAGTAAGTAGCAACATGAAAGTGCAAGTCGTGGTAAAAAATATTATCCTGTCTGGAAGATGGTAGCGTACTCGTAAATTTAAATATCGCCTGTCTTGTTTTTAGCTTTTTAGCTGTAACTTTTTAACGTTTGTTTATTTTAAAGGGACGAAAAGTAGGAACTTTGTTTTTTCCTTTGGATGTTAACAAATTGATATTCTTCAAGGTTTCCCGAAAATGTCAGGAAAAATTTAATCAATTGTTTTTGAAAGCTGGTAACTTGACACAGTGAAAGAAATAGTCGTGTTTATTTTACTTCAGTTTCCGTTTCAGGAAAGCGATTAGTGTCATGACCCAATTTTATGTTACAAAATAGTTTTAGCCCGCGACTTCGTCCGCATGAAATTGATTGCTCCCCCGACCACCCCGTCGCATCGCATCGCCTACCCGCGCTGTTACTTGTTTTCGCTCAGCGTCCTTTCTGACATTTTTTTGCTTTTGTTCGGATCCTTATGGCCCTAGCATGATGGCTGTACCCTATAGCCTTCTTCAAGAATTCGGCTATCAAATGCAAAAAGATTTTTTCAAATCCGCCTGTAGTTCCATAGATCGCGTTCAAAATAAACAAACAAAATCTTCAGCTTTATTATTAGTACCTATAGCTATAGATTTGTAACATAAAATTGGGTCGTGTCATGACACTAATCGACTTGATCAATGGGCATATAGATCCCCATTGATTATTGCGCAATTTGCATCCGTTATTAGTTTAGATGCCGAGTCAAACTTATTGAAAAGTTTGATTAAATCTCTGAGGTGATTAACACAATAATCTCAAGGTGAAGATGTAGTCATCTCAATGTATGTATAGTGTGTTATCTAACACAATATTTAATGTTTGTTAAAAACATTTAGCTTTATTAAAAAAAATAAAAATATTATTAATATATTATTTGAAACGAATAAGTAAGTAGTAAAAGATTCGATTAAAAGATTTCCCTAGTAACAAAAGAACGTACGAAAATGTAGGTCCTTAATATTTAATAAAATTGGGCTCACATAAAAATCAAAACGGTGAAGGAAAACATCGTGAGTAAACCGGCATATCTTAGAACCAAACACGCACTGCGTCCGCGTGGTGGATTATTGTCCACTCCCTCTCACAGATAGGAGGCCTGTGTCCCAGCAGTGGGAACATTATAGGCTGATTATGCTTGTAAAAACCACTCAGAGCATCTATGTTTAGCAGGTGAAGATTTACTTACATCTCTGCTTACTCTGCACAAATCTGATTGGTATAATGACCCACATGCCATCGCGTGCCAGTGGTGTATCAGTACCGCTCCCACACGCGATATTTTCACTTACGTACATTGTGAGATGTCGTCGATATACTAGAGCGATCTGCATCCTTTTACTTTTCTTCAGATTTTGAATCTATGTAAGAGAAGAATGTAGATGTATTGATATTGGGGTATGAAACCTATGGCGGCAATTAGCTCGTCCCCTATTACATGGGACTTAAACACAACTGGCGAAATATAGGTGTACTATAGGTATACCTCTGCCTAACCATTCGGGGATTACAGGCGTGATGTTATGTGTATGTGCCGATCTATGGTTTGTCTTAAACCTACGTCATAGACTGGTGACGCGTCTTAAGTTTTGATTAGGGGCATTGATTAAGCAAAATGCGGTATCAAAGAATCAAACCTGGTGAAAAGAATCTCTCTATCTATCAGAAATGTCCCACAAGAGTTTTTGATAATTGGAATTGTTTTTTAATCAACTTCTTGAGCACCTAGTTTTGGGTTAAAAACATCTGGCATGTATTTCAATGATCCTATACTTTTGGTTTAACTGACCAGCGGTAAAAATAATGTGTGAGAAATTATAATTACTGTTGTCTAACTTAAAATGCACCATCCAATGGTGATAATGCTCGGCACATTATGTGTTGTATAGGAGGATATTTTTCTTGGAAGACAATCTAGGTACTAACTTAATAAAATTCTTGAATTCATTAATTCACTGACAGACAATGCACAGTCAAAACCGCTAGGTCTAAAAGCATGTAATTTTGCTCAAGGGTTATTATTAAACGAAAGTGAGCATCTTTAGGTGAAATCTTTCCACTAAGGAAGGATTTTTGAAAATTCACCCCCTGATGGGATTAAATTGGGTTATGAAAGATGGTATGAAAGTTCGTCAATTTTGCCGATGGATACCGTCAGGCACACGGCTACTAAAAAAAGAAGTTCCTCTTTTTTATACATTGATAGTATACTAACCGACATTAAAGGCGACAAATAAGGAAGGTACCAGTGTGATTGAAGCGACATTAATGAGCCTACTGTACAGTATAGAATTATGCGCAAGTTAGCGCTCATTGAATTAATGTAAAAATGACGGAAGGCGTTCAGGAAGGACGGACGGTGGTCGGTAGTGGAGTTGTGCGATTTATAGTGACGGTGCTGACACTTGTTGGCAGTACCTAGTTACCAGGACTTAATGAGTTGAGAATAGAGTAACGGATATTGGGGAAAAAACAAACCGTAGTAGTAGAAAGAGAGAAATGTAGGAATATTACAGAATTTATTCAATAATATTCTGGAAGTGCTAGTTCTAAGTACCTAGTACTTGTTGCGAGGTCTACACTGTTCTATACCTATCAACAGTGTAATTTGAAAACATAATAAATAAAAGCCTATTTTTTTAAAAGTTTCTTGTCCATGTAGGTTTATGTGAAGTGAAATATTTTTAGCTCGATCCTGTGGGAATATCGGGTTAAAAAAGTCCTATGACCTAATCCAGGTCATGGTCTACCCATGTGCTATAATTCATCTAAATACGTTCAGCCGTTTTAGCGTGAAACGCGTAACAAACAAACAAACAAAAATCAAATGTCATTATACTATTAGTTTTAATAAAAATTAAATTATGTTCGTTGATAACATAAGAACGGCTGCACCGATTTGGCTATTTTTTGTTTTTAAATGTTCGTAATAGTCCGAACTGGGTTTTCATGGAACGAAATATAAAAAAAAATGGCCGGAAAATTTTCAAATTTTGTAAAAACAAAACGTCCTTTCTTCTTTGTTTTTTTTGTATTACTTCGTTGGACAGGACGTTCGGTCAGATAGAGAAGCAATAAAAATACATCTTTATTCTAGTAAATAACCATTTCCTAAGCTCGGAAATGAAAGAAAACTGCCTTGCGGAAATTGGAAGTTAATCAAAGAAAAATAGGTTAAAAGCTGGGCTAACAAATGGACAATATTTTTTTAGTTGTCATTGTTTTATTTCCGTCCTAGGTTGAGTCTTAATCATAGATACTAGGCACTAGGATGAACAAGAAAATGCTTGAAGTTTAACAGAAAATCTTGCCTTTGGTATAATTATTGTTTGTCTTATTATTATCGAGTTAGTAGTTTGTAAGTTAGCTGCCCCTCCTTTTTATATACTTGCACATTATTATTATTTTAAGACTGTTAGCTTTTTAAATTATGTAAATATGTCTAAGTAAATACAAAAGCATACGTACTTTAAAAAAAAAAAAAACGAATGTAACTTACTGAAAGTGGTTAATATGTAGGTATCAACTTAATTTTCACTATTCACACTACCATCAATTTTCGCGTGAATACCAGTAATTTTCTCACAAAACGAGGCACGCCCTCCACTCGAGCGTTACCAAGTACTGTAATATACAGTTATTACTCACAACTTAACTATAATTATTTGTTTCTGCTCCGATCACGGAAACAGGGAAACTCTTGCGTCACATCTTCGTAATATTAGATTGAGTTTGAAACGGTTATGTTTAATGATATGCAATTTAACTGTAGCGATCATAATTTAGTTAGATTCTTGCATAATGTTGTGTATGTGATCTACTTTAGTTGAAGCTAAATTTAATAAGTTGGAAAGCTATTGTTTTGCGTAGCTGCCGATGTATTCTGTAAAAATCTCACCGCGATATCGTAGGTGAAGTGAGCTTGATGTGAGCTGTCATTCCGCCTAATTCTTAGGATTGACAATATTGACAGGTCGCTGCATCTGAGTTTTCACGGTGAGCTTTTCATAGAATAGATCGACTTGTATAGATTTTGGGGTTTATTATTATAAACATTGCTTTAGAGTTAAATTATGATTAACGACTGCTTAACCAATTTTAGCGTTTAAATATATTCATATCCTTATTTGTGAAGAGCGGGCGTTTAGGGAGAGTGTCTTATGTAATTTTGACGTTCAAAAAGTGCCGATTCTCAGCCAACGTAAACTTTCAGTAACGTTTATGAATTTCCCTTTTCAGTTTAACAAACACAGCCACGAGCCCACAAGCTACTTGAAATTGACTAGAAATTTACAATCCGCTAAAGTCATGAATTAAAGCTTCGAAAGTTACGCGAGGTTTTCTGCAAGTTGTTATTGCATGAATAGGCATTAGGTATGATAGATTTGCATACACACTCAAAAACCGATTATAAAGCCGCGTACCGATTGTTCGCACACCTCAAGGATCAATAGGATAAAAAATACCCTATATCCTTCTCCTGGTAACAATCTACATTCCGGCCAAATATTATCAAAATCCCTCCAGTCGTTTAGCCACAAAAACGTACCAAACAAACCGACAGACACACTTTCACACCGTCAAAAATCCGCCATCTTGAAAAACAAATGAACACCACACACACTTTTGCAAACAATTTAAAAAATAAAATCACCACCACCATTGAACGTTACTCACAAGTTTGTAATCCATTTTAACGTGTTAACTGAGTGACTCGATGTGTTGCGTACAAATGTAGCCGGCTCTATGCTGCCGGCAACTTATAGCACGCATTTTTGATGACCATCCCCAGCTGGTGGTCGGTGAGGATGGTGAGAGGGGATGGGTGTTACACGGTGTGATTTTTTGAGCCGATGATTGCAGTTACATGTCCTATTGATTGTAATGTTGTGCGAAGGATCGTTTGGAACCTGCTCCCCAATTGCGTAACACACATTCAATCGGAATCTGAATAATTTTGAAGCAAATTGCTAATCCATCTTCTTATATATATATATAAATAGATATAACTCAAAGGTGACTGGCTGACTGACATAGTGATCTATCAACGCACAGCCCAAACCACTGGACGGATCGGGCTGAAATTTGGCATGCAGGTAGATGTTATGACGTAGGCATCCGCTAAGAAAGGACTTTGATCAATTCTACCCCCAAGGGGATAAAATAGGGGATGAAAATTTTAAACCGATCGGGCTGAGACTTGCAGCATGTACAGCTACTATGACGTAGGTACTTCTTAACGCGAGCGATGCCGCGGGCAAAAGCTAGTTGCTTCATAAGTTCGAAAAATTTGTCTGCTCAACACGTAAATAACGCAATGAATGTTGTTGAACTGTCAAAATGAAACCGATTTCGATTAATCGTGTGTTACGCAATTAGGGTGCCGGTTTAAAGTTAGGGTTTCCTAAGAAAACAGGGTCGATTTTATGTTTTTTTTTTATTAGCCATTAATGTCCCACTGCTCGGCAAAGGCCTCCCCCTACTCTCTTTCCACCGCCTGTCATTGAAATAACAGTGGCTATTTGGCATTACGGTGTCAATAAGGTGGGCGGACTTGGGTGAGGCGTCTGCCTAGAAGACGGACAGTACCTATAGGCTAAGTAAAAAGATATGACAGCACCGCTTTCATCGGAAACACGGGTTAAACTTCGGTGCCGCTAGAGTCGAATGACGTCACTACATATTACGCTCATGTGGCTTATAAAATGCATCGTTTAAATTATAAATGCGAAAGTAATTCTATCTGTTTGTTAACTTTTCTTTTCTATAACTTAGTTAAAATTTGCACAAAATTGAGACTGATGAGCAAAGACAAACTAGAGCTAGCACACGTAGGAAAGATTTGCCCAACACTATTCAACTGAAATTAAAAGTTGTCAAACATAGCCCGATACAACAAGTTGCCTATAGAAGTCAAAACCATAAATTGAGGACCTATTTATTGGGGAAAGGATATTACAGTATCAATGAATTCCTAGATGACATATGACATTGTAACTTATGATTGATTTTATTACTTTGACATTTATTATTTTACTTGAATTCTTAATTGACCGTTATTGTTATTTTTTACTTTTCTAAATGTATTTAATTAATTTTATTTTAATTGCAAATGTTATTGATATAACTAATGTTATTTTTTAATTTTTCTACACAATTTTGTATGCACCTACATAAATATATTGTTATGAAATAAATTACTTATGACTTATTACTGATGACATTTCACGCCTAAACAGATAAACGGATTTGGATCAAATTTGGCACACATCGTGACTTGGCATACTTTGCGCATATGATAGGTACTTTTTATTCTGGTAGTACGTTACTGTAGGATAATTTCCAACCTCCACGCGGGCGAAGCCGCCTAATACATTTTCTAGACGCTAGACGGGAGTCTCGATTTCGGCTTGAGAATATACGGTAACTGAAGCCTAATCGAAATCGTATAGTCCCGGGAGGGCGGGACCGAGCTAAACGATGAATGATTTTAAAGTGCTAGCTCTTTTGCGATAAGGTATTGCCATTCCCATTTCAGGCATTACCCAACATTGTCTTTACATAATCTGCCACTTTAAGAAATGTCTGACCTTGACAGAGACCTTGAACTTTGGGTTTGCTTCAGGGTTTACTTCGGGTAGTCTTTTGAACGATATTTAGATTTAAAACGGACAGACGGACGGTCTTATTTTGACATGAAACTTGTGAAAGAAAGAAAGAAAATACATTTATTTGCGGCAAACATGACGCATAAAAAAAACAAATTGGGGGAAAACATGCCCAAAACCATCGCTTTTCAAATCAAATTAAATCAAAATATTTTATTTCACATAAATCTATTGGTCGTTTCCTGTGGAGAAGAGCCGACAAGAAACTCCACGGTTATTGTTTTAAAAATAATTGGCTTTTACAATGTTTTCAAATTACATTATTAATTTATTACGTATATGTAGGTATAATATATTAGGGGTTGCGGATTTGTACTGAAAAATTTAAATTCGTTTTTTTTTTAATTTAACATATTTTATTTAATCAAAATAATTACCATTATTATCTACACATTGATGCCATATCTATATATTGGTGATAAATTAATTTACGAGTGCCTTATAAATAAGTCTAAAGGTCTACATGAATAAAAAACAATCTGAAGTTACTTTCTCGGTCTAGCCTCGGAAAAAAAACCGTAATTGGTTTTCTGTTAAAACTTCTAGAATAAATAAAAGCCTTTGATTGGAACTGTGTGCTTAAGTGTAATTCAAGTGACATATATAACATCACGTCTGTATTCCCCGAAGGATTAGGCAGAAGTATATATATTAGTACACCCACATTTGGCCAGTTATATTGTAATAGGGTGAGAGCCTATTGCCATCAACCGGGCACAAATTCAGAATACGAACAGGCTGCAGAAGACTGTTACTGAGAAATTCTAGTTGCAAAACCCAATAATACTGCCCGACCTAGGAAATGACACCAGAAGGACAATTCCCGTAATTAAAAACGTTCAAAATCTAGTCACAATCACATCTCAACGACAATCAATGTCAAAAACATGTCAAAAATGTAGGGAAATTAGAGGTATTTTTGAGAGATTGAAACAGATCAGACCAACGAGGCTGTCAATGATTCGGTCAAGTCTTACAATATCTTCCTAAAAATCTGGAATTGGTTCTAGATGAATTAAAAAAATATCTAAAGTTCCACTCTGCTTCTAGATTGCTCAAACAAACTGTAATTGGTTTTCTTTTAGAACTTCTGCATTAAAAGCCCTTGATTGGATCTCTGTGCGAAAATGTAATTCAAGTTAGGTGAGGTGCTCAAACTAATTGAGTATTTAATTAGAACTTGCTGACTCTTGTTTGGCAACAAGAGAGCAACAGTATGCTTAGATGGTGTGGTCATGTTGAGAGGATGAATGAAAGGCGACCAACAAAGGTATTTACAAGGCAGGTGTGAGTGGAAACGTTGGCAGTGGACGCGAGCAAGAGTATGATTAGATGGTTTGGCAATGTTGAGAGGATGAATGAATGAAAGGCGACTAACTAGTCAGATGTGAATGGAGACGCCGGAGGGCGCGCTCTAGATATGACCTTATTGCTGATGTTCTTCAGAAAGGTCAGGTGCGTAGTACTCGCAGCCGGCGTGCGGGTATGACCAGATGTATGAACGTAAACGAAGCAAAAGGGTATGTAAGGATCGTAGTAGGTGGCGTTCTGTAGTTACCCCACGTATGTATGATCTTGTTTAGCAATAATCAGCCTATAACGTCCCCACTGCTGAGACACGGGCCACCTCTCAGCGAGAGGAAGTGGGCCGTAATCCACCACGCGGGCGGATGTCACATGTCTTCGAATTTTTGGTTCTAGGACATGCCGGTTTCCTCCCGTTGTTTTCCTTCACTGATTTGAGAGTATAAATTACACAAAGTAATTTGTCTGTCTAGGTTCGAATTTACTGCTCACTGACAACAAACTTGTTTAGCAGTGAACGTTAATTTGTTGGTAATGAGCGTTTATAATCATTAGCTAACTTGGATATCTCGAGACAGTGAGTTTCAAAATACGCTTATCACATCCTTTACCAAAATTATTGCACTTACCGTAAGTTTCTGATTTAGTAACAAGAATTTTATTTTACTAATGCTACGCAACTTCCGGAAAGTTGCAACATTATGGTTATCAAAAACTTCGTCCTCAAACTATTCTGATCCCAAAAAATATTTCACGATTCTTTACGCTTAGGAATCACACCATTGACGAAGTTAATACCTTATATAAACTCAGCCCTTTTTCTCATGATAATGTCTCAGGCAGAAACCCTTTCTTTTTCGCTTCGTCCACGTTCATAAGCACTTGACTTTTTTCGAGGACCTCACCAATAACAATCTGTTTCACAGTGGACATACACTGACTCATACCGTCGTTTCCACTAACCCATTTAATCCTTTGAATTGCCTTTGCATATTAAGCTGTCCACTGCAATACGAGAATGCAATTCCTTTCAAAATATCCAGCTTATTATACGGAAGCTCTTAAGATTCAAAATAAACATGGCTGGCTTTTGTCCTGTAATGCTGCTTAATTCAGAAGCACTGGCTTTCCGTTAAGCTGAATAACTTGTGAATTCATAAACGCTGTTTATTGGTCGATTCAACGTAGCAGAATTAATTTCTTTGCTTTTTGAAATCTGGCTGACAATATGCTTGTTTGTAGCGAGCGATTGGTGGTATGATCGTGTTTTTGACTGATTTGCTCGATTTTTACGTTGCGTTAAGTTTTGAGTTACTTTCAATTAAACCAATTATTGCATTTTTGAATTGTCAATGAGTCAATCAGTCAGAAAGATGAAACTAATTGCCCATTCCAAAGCGTATTAGGTTCCTATAGAGAAGAATTGGTAAAAAAACTCTACAGAAAGGATACTCTGTTAAATCAAAATTTTGTTACATGGTCTTGCTTTGGTTACTGTATTGATTTAACAAATTGACCACGGTAAGAGATGTTCGTAGGTGACCTAAGTATCTTGGGTGGTCAATAGAAATTGCTATTAAAGATGTGGTAATTTTTTTTGGCTTAACTCGTTTTTATTTTTTTGAACAAGTCGTGTGCCCGATGGAAGCCCCTATCGGCAAAAATGGATAACTTCCATACAAATCTTCATCCCCTACTTAACCCCGTGTATTATCAAAAATACTTCCTAACTGCTTACTTTCCTTGTATAAGGAACTTTATACTTCTAGACCTAGTGGTTTAGGCTGTGCGTTGTCTGTCAGGAACTTAAGAATTTTATTTTACCCTGTCCATTAGGTAAACCGTTTTTTGACAGATGGAACTAGTGATTGCAGTAACACACAATACATTGATTAATTCACGTACGGTATTATAATATCTGTAAGAAGCCATAAATAAGATAATTCAATAAGATATTGCAGTTTATATATTTATTTTATTACGCATTTGAAAATTATTTTTTACGTAATCTGGAATATGTATGTTCTAAGACAGCTGTCAAAAAACGGTTAACCTAATGGACAGTATGCATTTAATGATCTACAACTACTGGAACTAGCTATATAAGGTCATCGAAATTGGAGCCTCTTCTTCAATTTCATACAGTACAATTTCTCTCAGAAACTCACCTTGTTTAGATAACCTGTCACCTATCTCGCCACGGTCTCTTTGGGTTTGCCAAACTAACATTTCGTTCCTCGCAGAATGCCCGGGCATGTACAAATATCATTTACATATTTATTGAAGAATTATCTCCGACACTACTAAGTTTTATTACTTCTGCATTTACATTTCACAAATGTATGTTAATGTCTTCGGCATCTGCATAAAAATTGTATTATTTCAGGTTAGCTAATAAAATGCGGTCATAGGTTTCATAAATAATATTAACTTTATGATGCATTGGTGTCTCTAGTCGAGAAGCCGAGATACGGCAACAAATTCTTTGTTGTTGTGCTTTGCACTTGACCATTATCTCGCTGTTTACCTCGTTATAGGTGCACTTATGTACGACTGACGAAAAAGCAAATCTTCAACGTTTGACTTATAGCTTCATGAATCCCGAACAGTTCGTGGGAACAGCTCTGCCTAGCCTAAAGCATGTTGGACATTGACCTAACCAATTTACCCACCGTTTTCAACATCAATCAATCTACGTAACCTTTTCCTTTTTTCGGGACGAACGGCTTAACGTGCTTTCCGAGGCTCGGTATGTAAAGATGGTCACCCATTCATGGAACGACCGCGGCAAGCGTAGATGAACCTTCAACCGATCGGTGCGCCTATTATTATTTTGCCACGCGCTCCGTTTTCAACATACTGAAAGAGTTATTGGAGCTTATGCCAACACAGATACCATACGGAAATAAAAATAATATTAAGTATTGCTTCATCGATCCCTCTTAACCCACATTTTTGTAATAACGATCTCATTACACACATTTATAGGTGTTGACGTACGGCCTCGTATTGATGTAATAACAACATGACTTGTCTTTCTGTGCTTACGGAACTGAGCCGATTTCTACGAAGGGCGCCCTTTATAATTGTCATGGTCGCGTTACGTGAATTTGAGTATGGCTGTAGAATTATTCGGTAGGCAGACATCTCGGAGCATCTTAGCTCCGTTGTCAGAACTTAGTTAATGTCTATCTGTTATAACTTTCTATCATGAAAATCACCAAAAGGCATTCTTACCTGAAATTGAGAATAGTTGTAGAATTATACGATAGGTAGACATCTCGGAGCATCTTAGCTCCGTTGTTAGTACCTACTAATTCATGTCTATCTGTTATATTTTTTTCAGCTAGAAAATTACTAGAAGGCTTTCGGACCTCCGCAACCAAATCTTTGCTATTTGTACGGCGGCATTAGTTATGTCGCGGAGTTTACTAAACAAATATTCACTGATATCCGTATAGGCTCTTGGACTAACCGAAGTTCTCGACAGCATCTAACGATGTAACATTAAACCAAAAGTCATTTATTCAAGTTAGGCTGACAATCAGCACTTTTCGAACGTCAAAATTACAAAATACAGTCCCCCAAAACGCCCGCTCTTCACCACTTCCTAGTGCTTTCGCTGGGAAGAAGTGGCGCAACGAACTCCCCAGAAGCACAGCTGTCTGTTCAGTTAGAAAATACTATATTGTATACAATACTAGGTATCCAAAGTAATTACTATTACAAGACACATAACATTAAATTATTTGCCATATGCCATGTTTTATATGATATTTTCGACCAATGCTGTAACGTAGTCTCTGAGACACGGAGATATACCATGTCTCTTTTATAGCTTCTATTATTCACGAATTGACTGCATCTACCAGCTACCTATTGACCAACCTTTAATGCTTAACCTTAAAGTATCATCTTCATCCTTCTCCTGCTGCGCCCTTCTGCCCAATTTATTTGACATCAGTGCAACGTAAATATTCTTGTAAACATCTCATCAGCCGTTATCACAGTAATCACCTTATTTCTAGCTATATCATGTATTATATCTCCACCCACAATATTAACGCTACAAATGATACAGTTTGAATCTATCGCGTGTCTCACACCACAATGTATATCAGTTGTAATGTCGTAATTATTGGCAACTATCATTTGCAATTGTCCAATTAGTATTGTTCGTACGTTAATTAGGTAGTCGGTTTCGTATGTGGCGACGTTGACGTCTTCGAACACGATATGTTCGTAGAATTTCCTTGCTGGAATTTCCATCATAGGGGAAGCAACCGTGTTCCGACTTCCAGTGCAAGAAGGTCTATCACGATTCCTTTCTGCGACCTGTTCTATTTCAATTACTAGTGTCAGTCAATATTCACTGTTTTTTAAACTTTGAACCCACGTCCCTTGTGACTTTTTAAACTTGTTTTCTGGCTATGCTCCCTTGCTTTGGCTTTGCTGCCTTGGGTGTTGTTGCAGTTGTCAGTCTGCCATTCAGCAGAATATATCATTGCTCTGTACAACGCCTTGGGATTCAATTCCGTAATATTGTACATGTAATCCTACTAATATAAAAAACGTGAAAGTTTGTATGGATGGATGGATGGATTTTTGACTCTTTCACGCAAAAACTACTGAACGGATTTGGATGAAATTTGGAGCACATACTTTTTATCCCGATATTCCTACGGGATCGAAACGTATGCGGGTGAAACCGCGGGGCGCAAAGCTAGTCTTAAATAAATAAATTACCCAGCCTGAGTATATAATGAAGATCGCTTAACTTTAACCTAAGCAACGGTACTGTGTTCTAGTATAATTGGTACGGGTTTCGGTCCGTTTATAAGCACACGAGACACATCAGCTTTGTCTTCATTCTTGTGAGGAGTCACACGAGCGATGATCACCACGCTTGCTCAAGACTGGTTGGCGAATTCAGACTTATATATTAACTATAAGTCCGGGTTTCCTCGCGATGATTTCCTTCACCGATGATTTCCTTCACCGATGTCAGTAATGTCCAAGAAAAATCCAGAACACCCACAGTGATCGTTATAAATTCTCGCGCATCAATACCTCGTCATGGTCGACAGCTCACATGAATAGTACACTTATCATTCTCGTATTACACGATGTTGATCCGTCAGTATAGGAACACTATACGTCTCGCGATCAGAAGCGAATGATGTATTGTGTAGTCTGTCGGATCCATTAACTACCTTACTCGTCTTTCGTGAGCACATGAGCTGTTTTAGCTTCGTCTCTACAATGAGCCGCCTGCTTGGCCACCCAAAAACATAGCAAAAATAATCAATCTGCCTAGCCTTTTCCAGACTATGTTGGGGTGGGCTTTCAGTGTAAACGGAATACCAATATTTTACAAGGAGCGACCGCCTATCTGATCAACACAATCCAATCACAATCAGTTACTGTGTAACATGATACTTACCCCTTGGTGAGACTGGTTGTCAGACTTGTGGGCTTCTAATTACCCGTAACGACTGTCAAAGATCTACAAATGACAGCCTGGACCAACAGCTTAACGTGCTTTTCGGGGCACGAAGGGGTCTTGATTGTAATGTATGGTCACCAATGCGCGGCAAGCTTAGCTTTACCTTCGGTCGACTTTTGCGTCTGTTATCATTTAACGACGAGCCTGGGCCTTTTTGTTTGCTAACCAAAAACATGACAAAACTAAACTTCGGGTTAAATAAAATTGGGTCGATATTATACATGCCCTGTTTTCAGAAACATTATTTTCTCATCATTTATTATCTCTACTCTACACACAATTTATTTCACAGAAACATTTGATACCGCTATGAAAACCCAATTCGTTTATTCATATTTCATTCTCCGTATGAGGTTTCCGATGTTTTCATCGTCAATATATACACAGACCGCATCCATTGATATTCTGGAATCAATATAGGCCTCACAAATATTTGTTTCAGAGCTGAATGGAGCAGGGATACAAAATATGTATGTCGAGTGCCCCACCTTTGCAATATGAGCCAATCAAATGACAGTTTGCAAGCGTATGATTGAAAAATTCCAAATTGGAATGCAACTTGCTTCATGGATATTATTTGCGGTTTACTTAACTTTACATAAATTTTCATCGGTTTGCAAATTGGATGTTTTCATTTCTGTTTTTTGGTTTTAATGCCGCTCAAGTTTTATCGATGCGTCATTTTTATGACGTCAAGTTGATTGGATGCGAGAAGTACAGGCCCGGTCTATGTGGCGACGCTTTGGGGAGGCCTATGTCCAGCAGTGGACGTCTTTCGTCTGAAATTATGATAATGATGATGTTGATTGTGCCAGAAAACGCGCGCTAGGCAAACATTTCTTCCTCTTTATCACAATTTTTTATTTTTTTATTCTCAATTTGTATCAATTAGAAAGTGGGAGAGGGCGCTGCCTTCTGTAATACAGGTTTTTACCTAGCTCAGAAGTCAGGGTTTTCATAGGATTCTTGTAAAAACAAAGTTTGTGAATAAATTTATTATTATTATATTATTATTTCCCCTTTTGAAGCATAATCAGCCCATAATGTTTCCGCTGTTGGGACACAAGCCTCCTGCAGTGCGGGTTGGTAGATGTCACATGTCTTCGAATTTTTGGTTCTATGACATGCCGGTGTCTTCACGAGGTTTTCCTCCAGTTTTGATAGCAGTGGCGATGTAATTATTTACACAAAGTAAAGCGCCTGCTTGGGTTGAACTCACGACCTACAACTCGTAAGTCGCGGCCGTTACCACTGGGCTGCCACTTCTCTCCTCTCCTTTTGAAGCAGTGGCTATAAACACAAAATGTTTTAATTTTGTCTTTTACTCATGAATTCATGATATATACTGACAATTTCTACGCGGCTTGGCTTACGTTGCCACGTAAATAATTTCGGTTTTCCGCGGATAAAACCACTTGTTTTTTCTCTTTCCTTATCTATCCCCTCAACCTTGAATCATTAAATGGTGTTCATCAATTATCTGTATCTAGTTAAGAGGAAACGCGGTCACGTGGCCATTGGCGTTCATTCCATACTAATGTATTCCTGTTTTCTCCTTGCTTAATGATGCTAGTCCAAATATTTTTTTGCGATCTTATGTATACGTTAATGTTTGCTTATTGTTTTGTCTTATTTCTTTTTAGTGTATTTATGTAGGTATATTTATTTTTGAATATACAGAGTGGCGATTAGGTTATCACATTAAATAATACAGCGGTCATTACAAGTTGTTAAAAGTCTGTTAAAACAATAAAATTAAAATTTTACTAAAAATAGAAAAAGAAACAAATAAAATAATTAGCGTAAAAATTGTCATGAAAGAAACCATCCTTGATAATAAGTCACTAGACACGCGTGAGGCAATGATATCAAGAATTCAACACAAACTTTATGTTATTGTTACTAAGTAAACACAAATTAAGTTTAATGTTGTTAGGTAAATACTGAAACGAAAAAAGACTAAAATGTTAATTGTTATTAATTATTTTAATTGTGTATGTTATGTGTATATTTAAATGATAAATGATTAAATGATAAATGATAAATGATTTTATTTTTGTAAGTAGGTTTGTACAAACACTTTTACACGTCAATCATATTTTAAAACTAGATGAGGTCGGCGTTTCCTATCTGACTACTCTGAGAAGAAAGGCCGAAACAAACTCAGAGGTCACAGTCTCTTTTAAAGTCCAGACATAATCTTAAAAATATTTATTCCTCAATTTTCGTACCAGCCCCTACTACTGTTTGTCTCTGTATCACCCAAATGTTGACTGGTAGAAAATGCGTATGGCATTAATTCCGTCTCTATACATTTGTGTAATTAAATTATTAAATAAATAAATAAATGTACTTATGGCATGTTATTTTTTTTCCATAATTAACATATGGAATGAACGCCAACGACCACGTGACCGCGTTCTTAACCCCTAACATACAACAAACAAGTCAGGGGTTCTGAACACAACAGCGTCGCATAACACTATTATTCGTAGTAATTACGAAATCCGGCCGTTTTCCTTCTTCGTCCACACTTCTATGCAGTACCTGTCATAACCGAATGTTTATCTGTCAGTGTTGCTCGTAAACAATGGCTATTTGTTGTCCTTTAGCCATATGTTTATCTTAGCAAATCGGGGTGGAAAATAGATTGGGAATTCTGAAGGATTTAGTTATCTTTTGTTGAATTACTTTTGTGGTTACTAGATTTTTGGAATATTATTCTCTGATCAGTCAAATCCAGTATTTGCCCAATATTTGGGTTTCTTTAAGAAAAAATAAAACACACTGAATTGACTGTCAGCATAGCAATTCACAACCATTCGACAGGCTTCCGAGTAAAAAATGAGCCATTTTCGGTTACCTGATGATGACAGCAAATAGCTGCCGGGAAATAGAACATGCTGGTTTCCTTCCGATATTTTCCTTCACCGTTTTGAGAACAGTGGTAAAGAACGCAAATTAAAGCGCCTGCCTGGGTTCTACAACTCGGAAGTCGGGGTCATTACCACTGGCAGGCTAACAGTAATAGTAAAAAGCAAACACCATAAAATAATCACCACCCTCTCAGGTTCTTCATACGCCGCTAATTACTAAAATTCACTCAATTCTCTTCCACGACGGAAGTGCACAAGATCATATTTCACCGTCGACTAATTCCGTAAAGAGGAACAAGATTGATGATAATAACTTCATTTTATTAGCGTGCCGGAAACGTTGACCGAGCGATTTCAGTGCGTATACGATTATCGACCAACTTGTGTGGAAATATACGCTGGGCGGTTTGTGCGGGCACGGAAAGTGACAGTTGTAATGTTAATTATAGTAGATTATTCATGGTTTTGTGAGACTCTTCAAGAGGCTGAAGGTCCATAGAAAAGAATTTATAGAAATCATTGCAAGATTCTAGCGTTTGATAGCGTTTAGGAAAGCAGCATTTCTATTCTAAAAAGTAACCGCAATTTAACAACAAAAAAAAAAACACTACCAAGTGAAAAATTACTTTAATTTCGGAAGTCGGTATCATTGGTTCCGCATTTTCGTTTTTTGCCACCAACTGAGTTGTACCTACCCCACACAAATTTGTATAACACTACGCCGTTGGTCCTGGCTGTCATTCGTACATCTTTGACAATTGTTAGGGGTGTAGTCAGAAGCCCCAAAGGCTGACAACCGGTCTTACCAAGGGATATCGTGCTATGCTACCCAGTCACTGGGTTGTGGAGGTCAGATAGGTAGTCGCTCCATGTAAAATACTGGTATTTAGTTTCATCCTGTTAGACTGGAATCCCACCCCAACATAATAGGGAAGCTAGGCAGATTGGTTGATATTGTGCGTGCACGTTCCAACCTATGTACACATCGCGTATGTTTCCCTCGTTCGACTGGCCACTTCCTAGTTCTATATTGCGTACATTATTCCACTACGTTCTACACATTTTAGCTAGGTAATTATATTACTATCTATTCCTACACATCGGCCGATTTGTAATGTAAACATACTCCAGTAACTTGATATAATTTATAGTCGAATAATTGGACCGAATATGTTTTTCCCTTCCATGTTCCGCTTTGTAGCGTTTTTTTTTCTTTTCTTTGCTTAGTTTTTCATTCTCAGCGGTTATTTGGCTTGTATCGGCTTTTACTTTATACAAAAAACACTTATTTTCTGCAAGTCATTCAATATAATCTTGCCAAATGTTATGTTTAGTTGTTTATTAATTCAAATGATTCCAACAGCTGTCGTTATTTTTGACAGCACTATATCTGAGTATAGACTGGTTCAGGCTTTCAACAATCGGGGGTATATAACAGAGTAAAGTTTACATAACATAACGTGATGTTATGTTATGTTGTACATAACATAACATCACGCCTGTATTCCCCGAAGGATTAGGCAGAGGTGTGCCTATACGTACACCGACATTTCGGCAGTTATGTTTTAGAAATCAGACAAATCCAGACTCCGGGCTGCTATAGAAATTCCAAATAGAAAAATCCTATAACACTTTGCCCGACCCGGGAATTAAACCCAGGACCACACATATGCTCAGCAGTAGAGCTTGCAACCATTAGACCAAGGATGCAGTCATTTCATATCTATGTTGATTCTTTATCTACTTATTAACAAGTGCAAAAGAGTGAAGATTCGCACCTACAAGATAGGCGCAGGAATTCTGCAATACGATAATGACTGTAGTTACTTACTCATTGATCATCAAGTCTTCAATCTGCTCATACGGTAATGGTAGTTTCACTGTCAGTGCAGTAATTCTAGGCTGCGTATTCATTTAGCCGTTAACAGCAGCTTACGAAGTAATTACTATTCATCATCATCATCATTCTCCTGCCCTTATCCCAAATTATTTGGGGTCGGCGCAACATGTCTTTTTCTTCCATACTCCTCTATTAGCCGCCATCTCGACAGTCACCCCCTTTCTAACCATATCATCATTCACACAGTCCATCCATCGTTTCTTTGGTCGTCCCCTACTCTTATAGCCATCGACATTCATACTCAAAACTTTCCTCACGACATTTTCCTCATTCCTCCGTAATACATGCCCATACCATGACAACCGGTTTCCACATAACTTTTCAATTACCGGTGCCACTTTCAAACTTCCTCTTATATACTCATTTCTTATTCTATCCATTCGTGTAACACCACACATCCCTCTCAGCATTCTCATCTCAGCTGCATGCAATTGCCTTTCATTCATCCCTTTTGTGGCCCAACATTCTGATCCATACAAGACAGCAGGTCTAACCATGGTTTTGTATATCTTCCCCTTAAGTTTAAGGGGAATGCGGGAGTCGCAGATTGTTCCCGTGACCTGCCGCCATTTCATCCATCCAGTGTTAATTCTGTGCTTAACCGTCCGATCTACTTCGCCATCGCTTTGCACGAGTGAACCGAGATACCGAAAGTCGGAGCAGACTGGGAGAAGCGCGCCATCAAGCGCTATGGCTCTAGAGTTGGAGAGACCGCCGAAATCGCAGAACATATGTTCAGTTTTGGTTCTGCTGATTTTCAAGCCAACATCCTCCAGCTTCTGTTGCCATTTCTCCAATCTGCTCTGGATCTCGGATCCATCTTCACCGACGAGAACAATGTCATCGGCAAACAGCATGCACCAGGGGGCCTCTTCCTGTATGTCCGCCGTCAGAGCGTCCATAATCAATAGGAAGAGGTAAGGACTTAAAGCCGATCCCTGGTGCAAGCCTACAGCCACACTGAACTCGTCGGTATTGCCAGCAGCCGATCGGACGTAGGTACGAGATCGATTGTACATAGCACGAATTAACTCTACATACTTCACGGGCAAACCTTTCTCTTTCAAGGCCCACCACAGAACATCCCGAGGTACCCTATCATACGCTTTCTCCAGATCAATGAACACCATCTGCAAGTTCTTATGTGCACGTCTGTACTTCTCGCACAACTGGCGGAGTGCAAAAGTGGCGTCCATTGTTCCTCGACCTGGCATAAACCCAAACTGGTTTGGGGTAATCTCACTCTCCTCTCGCAGTCTTTTCTCTATTACTTTCTCCCATACCTTCATACTATGTGACATGAGCTTTATCCCTCGATAGTTGTTGCAGTCCTGTACATCACCTTTATTCTTGAAGATGGGCACTAGCGAACTATTGCACATGCAACAACTTATTGAAGAATAAAGTCAGCCACATACATCCAATACTATTAAGTAATTACTATTCATATGTGCAAGTTTTTTACGTGACTAAAGTATCATTTTATTTGAAGACAACCACTACAACTGCGTGCACCAAATGAAATGAGATTGTTTATTTTGTAAATATGATATCGGAATCAATTGCACATGCCATATTTATTAAAAAAGAATAAGCTAGATGGATTCGACATTTCCTGATTACCCCTGAGAAGAAATGCCGAAAGAAACTCAAGCGCCAGCCTCTTTTAAAGTCCAGACATAATTTCTTGGTCAGACGATGTGAAGAGGTCTTTTGAGGAAAAAAAACGTCACAGATTTGAGGGGACCAGTCCAAGCATTTAGAAAGCAATATAGAAATAAATATAATTTATCATCATATACAATTAATAACAGGTTTTGCTGAGACTGTTGTTTTGTTTTTATTTTTTTCTTATTTGTATTTGTAATGATATGTACATACGTGATTACTAGTTTATTTATTTATTTATAGGTATGTTGAAACTGTGTGTACCTACTCCCCGGCATTTTTCCTTATAGGTTCATTAGAAAACCAGCGTCAGACAGCATCTGTCTGGCATTAATGCTGAAATTAACCTTTTTGGCGCAGCCGTGAGGCACACACTATATATTGTTGTCTGAAATATTATTTTTTATTTTATTTGTGTTTCACGAACTGTGTCCAAATAAACTTTTTTCTTTCTAATTAATCCTTTTTAATCGAATTAAAGAAGTCACCAACTTTACTAAATGCAGGTTCTGCGTAGCTTCACATAAAAGTTGGCCTGCTTCCAATGTTCAGGACAAATGATGAATTTAGCATGGCCTAGCCAGCCTCTTGTAATTAATCCGGCAAGCTTGCTGCGTGGGCACTATTTTCTTCGCCGCAAAACTGCTGATTTTGTTCATACACGGAGCTTTAGAGTCGATGCTAGTGCGGATTTTCGATATACGATCAATTTCACTGCGGTGTTGTAGTTTTTGCCAACTTATTTTTATTTCTAATATTTTATACGGGGATATAAAATATTGGAAATAAAAATAATAATCTTGATTTCCATTAGAGAATTTTCTGAAACAGACTGGAATCTGGATTAGAATCCGGTTAGGTTAGCAATAGGCTTATCTGAACTCACCTCTATTACATGTGACTTTATTGTAACTTGTGAAATGTAAGGGCGGGTTGTTTCACGTCCACTTGACGCACGCGTATACTTCAAAAATGACGCTAACTATCGTCAAACCAAAAAAAGCGTTGTTTCAAATTACAATTACAAATTTATAGCCTTGACGTACTTGACGTTTTAACGATTACGCAATCGTTATTTTTTGACGTACGTATGTTAAGTTAACCAACCGTTTGAAACAACGGACCGGTTGCTAAATGTCTAAATGTACTGAATATATCTGCACCTGTTTGGGGAATATAGACGTTATGTTATTTTTAACCGACGAAAAAAAACGGAGGAGGTTCTCAAGTCGACGCGTATTTTTTTTTTAATGTATTACTACGCATAACTTTTTGCAGAGTAGTCCGATTTTGATAATTATTTTTTTATTGGAATGGGATTCCCCCAAAGTTGGTCGCATATAAATTTGAAAAAAAAAAATCCAATCCTAAGGGTGGGAAAATAGGGGTGATTCACTCACAGATTTGAATGCCGAGTTGTGTATTATTACTCTACTCAGTGCCACATATGCCTGCCTGCCCTTTGGCAAACAATTAGTAGATTATAACCATAACCACACAAAATTATAAAATAAAAAAAATTTAACAAAAAAATTAAACCGCCGAAAAAATCGGCGCCGGCGCCGTTTAAATTTAAGGCAATGGCGCCGACTCAAAATTACTGAGGTATACTTACATTAGTTTAAAAACTTAGTTATTAAGCTTAAATAAAAAAGGTTTATTATTTTTTGCTTTTCAGTTTTTTCTTTTGCCTTTAGAGCCTTTTGCCAAAAGGGGTTATAATACTGCTGATTTCAAACATCGTCTGCCCCTCTTACTACTGCAAGTTATGTACAAATAATTGTCTAGTAAAGAAAAAGAAAAGTGTTAATGTAATTTGCAAATATTACACAAATGAGAAAATGTACAAGTGTAAGATATACTTGTGAATGTTCACATTCGTGTATCAGTGTAGCAATGGTTATGTCGATCTGTAGAACATTCATGACTTATAGACAATTGGGTGAACTACTGCTACAATTTTGCATTCCGAAAGAGACTTATCTCACACAACGGTTACAACCCCTCCATAATAATATACAATTTACATACATTGCTCTGTGAGCAGTGGTAGTCCGGTGGTAATGGCCCCGACTTACGAGTTGTAGGTCGTGGGTTCGAATTCAGGTAGGCTCTTTATTTTGTGTAAATAATTTCTTCACCACTACTCTCAAAAACGGTGCAGGAAAACATCGTTAGGAAATCGGCATGTCCTAGAACCAAAAATTCGAAGACATGTGGCATCCACCAACCCGCATTGGGCCCGCGTGGTGGATTATGGCTCACTGCCTCTCACAGAAAGGAGGCCTGTGTGAGTGTCCCAGCAGTGGGAACATTATAGGCTGATTACGTTACAAACCCTCCATCCTACTAATATTATAAACGCGAAAGTTTGTATGGATGGATGTTTGTTACTCTTTCAAGCCAAAACTACTGAACGGATTTTAATGAAATTTGGCACACGGATAGTTTATAACCAGGATTCACCCATTAGATACTTTCTATCCCGATATTCCTACGGGATCGAAACTAATGCGGGTGAAACCACGGGGCGCAGCTAGTAATAATATATATTTACAGTTGCTTTATTACTCTCACTGTCCCATATAGTAATCGATCACAGAGTTTTTACATAACGCACGCGATTCGTACCGATGCAGACCGATGCGCTGGGAAATCATACGATCTTCACGCTCGCTAATGGTATGGGCGGAAAATTAGATCTAGTAGACCGGTGCGCCACTGAACAGGGGACTAAGAAGTTCAAGGAAGGTTCTAGACAAGGCATATAATAATATTATTGTCTCACTGTAAGGCAAACGCCTGTTCTTGTACAGGGAATGCACGAGTATTTATTACCAGTCAGACAAGGCATAGATTGGCCTTAGACGCTGTTCCTGACTTGAGAATTTGAGTAGAAAACTTATTAAACTCTATTTTAGCATTAATTGAGGTGATTACTTGTTCCTTTTGACTTAAAATTTGTTGCCATACTTGCAAAAAAAAAAATGGAATTTCTGGGTTTTCACTTTCAAATTTTCAAATCAGAAATCGGGAGTAAGTTTGGGTGTGACTTATTTATCAAAAGCTGGCTGCTTCAAAGTGTTTTCAAATAATATAATATGATTTTACTAGCCCCGCGGTTTCACCCGCATAAGTTTCGATCCCGTGGGAATATCGGGATAAAAACTATCCTATATACTTATGTTAATCCTGGTTGTAAACTACCTGTGTGCCAAATATCATCCAAATCCGTGCAGTAGTTTTGGCGTGAAAGAGTAACAAAAATCCATCCATCCTCACAAACTTTCGCGTTTATAATATTAGTAGGATTTGTTTGACTTGAATGCCCTTTATTTAGACTACTTTAAGCGATTTTTACATGCTCCTAATTTCGAGATTTCGTCCGCCATCTCGGTAATACGCGTATATTTGAACGCTGGACAATTATTCGTTGGGATTTCTCTTCTTAAATCAGGATAGCAGGAAAGTAGTTTTGTGATAAAGAAAGGGCGATTACTGTCCGACTCTACCTTCGAAATTGGATTGCTTTTAATCAAATTGATTGCCAAAACAACACTACTTCTTCTAGTCGTTCTATTGATCAATTTGTGTAAGTGTGGGCAGCACGATTTTATTATGAAACATGGTTGCTTTCGATTTAATTGCTTTGCTCAAGTTTACTTACGTCGTTTATTTTGGCTGATAGGCTTTTCCAGTATTTTAGTACTGGTTCTGTCCTTTCTCAGTCTCTTAGTCTTTCTCAGCCAGTTATTTCTAGAATTTGTTATGAGGAACTTAATAAGCCCGGCTCCTCCCAGAAATAAAATATCAATCAATCTGTCTCGTCTTTTCTCTACATAATCACAATAGGATACAACTGAATACCAGTGTTTTACATAGAGCGACTGCCTATCTGACCTCCACAACCCAGTTACTGGGTAACACGATACCATTTTGTAAGACTGGTTGTCAGACGGGCATCTGACTACCCGTCAGGACTGTCAAAGATCTACAAATGACAGCCGGGACGTTTACGCGCTTTTCGAGGGACGGCACAAGACCACATATATATATTTTTTAAATGTCAGGATTGGTATTGTTCTTTGTCAAAGTAACCATCAGTCGTAAATTTAGTTCAAGTTATGTCCAGAACTTGCCACGTGAGACACAATAGTCACCCTGTCTTATGATCATATCACCGTAAGACCACCAAACATTGGCATCACTAAAAAGGATTTTTTTTAAATATGTGCAGACTACATAGCACAATATGTCCCAGTCCAACACTGCATATACATAGCGATATATCTCCGAGCTAATGAATCTTAAGAACAAAGCATTCTTGTACTTCTGTCTCTTCACCCACAGTGACAAATCTCCACGCTACGCTTGCACGTTAAGCAATAAATAAGTAGGCTCAATTATATTATAATACAGTTATGTACATCGAGTGCAGTCGTTGCACATGATGTAATATTACTAGCAGGAAGCGAAGGCGAGCAACATTGGAGTTTATTGTCTAATAATTATTGAATGCTATTTATTGCGATAGATTTGCTCTGAAAAGCTTCGCGTATTTTTATTATGATGAGAGGTTCTGCTTGTGGCTAAGTAATAACAGCCGCACGGGTCGATCGATCAGGTTAAGCTACGCTTGCCGCTGTTGGTCCGCGCATGGGTGACCATCTTTACATACCAAGCTTCGGAAGCACGTTAAGCTGTTGGTCCCTGCTGTCATTTGTCGATCTTTGACAGTCGTTACGGGTTGTAGAAACCCGAAAGTCTGACAACCATTCTTATCAAGGGATATTGTATTACTCAGTAAATGGGTTGTGGAGGTCAGATAGGCAGTCGATCCATGTAAAATACTGGTATTCAGCTGCAACCGGTTAGACTGCAAGCCGACCCCAATATAGTTGGGAAAAGGACAGATGATGTTGAGAGGAACCTCTCAACATCATCTGTCCTTTTAAATATCTTTATTAATAAAAAAAAAAATCTTCATAATTATGAAGTTTTTTTTTATTAATAAAAATATTTGTACTTAACTCTTCTCATTTCAATGTTGTTACACTTGGGTAGGGTAGCTTTCATTTTTCATGAGTGAATAATTTTTGGAGCGGAAATTTATCAAACGAGTTGTGCTAATGATAATCTCTCGGAATCAATCATTATTTTGTTTTCAGCTGAAATTCTGATAATGAAAACTGGTTCTGTGCTATTATGAAAATGTTTTTCGTTCAAATATTTGCCAAATGATCGAATGCATTTGTTTGAAAACAAACTCTCGGAATCAATCATTATGGAATTCTGAGAAGGGCTTTTTCATGTTTTTCAGCTGAAAATACATCAGTATTTTTACTGAAAATATGAACTTTTAAAATGTTTATTTTTCGATATCATTTGATCTATCTCAATCTATTTTTAAAGTAAAATACAAGTAAAAAATATTTAAGTTTCGACGCCATATTTTAGTTTGTTAATAGTTTTAGTTAGGTTAGGAAATAATATTTTAATTAGTTTTTTAGTTAATTTAGGGCTGATTTTCCCTACGCCACATAATGTTATCCAAGGAATAATTTTAAATTTTTGGCAGTTTTTCCATACAAAATCTGTCATACGTCAATTTTATTTCACGAATAAAAATTATCTGTCGATTGAAAAATCAGCCCATATTATAAGAAGTTTATCTAGTGTATATTTTTATCCCTATACATGTTAACAAAAATACGTACCTAAAGGATTAATATTAACAGTTTAAAGATAAAGCAGAAAAAATACGACAATTATTAAATGACACGCATAAGCCGTACAACTGAAGCATGTTATGCATTTTTACCGCGTAAAGACTAGTGATGTAACCGTAAAGGCGCTTAGTCGAGATGACCATGCATGCATAATCGATATCGCGTCACCGCACTATTGCGCAATAAGTTTGCTTTATGATCGAAAGTGGTGCGAGATTGACGCTGCGTGTGAAAATACCGATACCACGACGAGACGCCACTATTGGATACCAAAGATATTTCGAATACATTGGCGGTTATGTTAGTAACTCGAAAGTCTCGTGGCCGAACGACCGCGCACGGCTTGATCGAAGGTTATGTCATTCTTGCCGCGGTCAGTACGTGGATGGGCGACCATCCATTAGGTACACATTGGGAACCCTCCGTGCCTTGAAAAGCATGAAAATCCCGGCTGTCATTTGTAGATTTTTAACAGTAGTTACGGGTAATCAAGCCCGAAAGTCTGATAACCAGTCTTACCAAGGGGTGTCGTGTTACCTAGTAACCGGGGTGTGGATCGCTCCATGTAAAATACTGGTATTCAGATGCATTCGGTCAGACTGGAAGCTGACTCAAAAGCTGCTTGTTTTTTTGGTAAGCATTTGTTAGGAACGTAAGAAGTATCGAGAAATGGATAGTGAACAGTTGTCAGCTGTCGATGTATTTGTAAAATGTGCGTGTTATTAGACCGATTGATAAAACAAGATGCATATGTATATATATACATATCACTTGCAAATCATATTGTTTCCATTGTTTTTGCATGACAATGAAATGATTATATTTCTTGCCGGTTAGTAACCTCGTATGATGCCTGGGTTATACTAGGCTAGTTTTTCAAGCTAGAATACTACTGCTACTACTACAATGCTGGCTTACTATCCTGGCTTAGCACATGCTAGAGCTGTTAAGGGGGAAGCGTGAGGGTAGCCCGCGAAATTCAAACTTTCATACGTTTTTTACGATTTGCTGGTCAGTGTCATGTTGAATGTTGATTAAAATATGATTCGCGAGCGTAACAAATATGGCTTTAAAGACTTATAATCACTAAAAACCATCAATATAAGCCTCGAAAGTTCATATAAACCAAAAATGAATGACTATTTCATGAAATATCAATCAAAATCAATCAATAGGAAGAACACCATTCTATTAAAGTATCACACTAGCATACTCTTCACTAGCTACTTTCTCACTAGCTTAATATCCTAAAAATGAGGATAGTTATACGCGAGGCCAGAGTGACTAGCTTGCTAGCTTAGTAGTACTAGCAAGCTATCCTAGCCTCGTGTAACCTGGGCGTAAGCGTTGTCTCGTTTAACGAAGGGTTTTATTCTGTGTAAACTTCAGTTTAATCTAGAAGTGCATACTTTGGTTAAGTTCGTCGCAAGCTCTCAAGCAAATAAAGCCTCGGGAACTTTGTAATACAACTTTGGTTAAGTGCCAAAATATACAACAACAAAAAAAACTTTGGTAGCAAGAGGAGAATAGTTAGTTTTGTTTTGCTTTTCTTTTAGAGCTTTTTCGACCAATTTATTTGAGTCTGCTTTGCAGATATTGCAATACATAAAGCGATTGGTATCTGCGGGGTAATGGTGTAACACACTTTCAGTAGCAAAGGGTGTCAGTTTGACAGTTCAACATCATTCATTGCGTTATTTACGTTGTTGAGCAAAAAATTTTTTCGAACATATAAAGCAATGGATTAGCAATAGGTATCCTACAATATGATTCAGATTGTGATTTAAAGTGTGTTACGCAATAAGGGTGCAGACTTCACTTTTAGGCCCTTTGTATTTTTGTAGAAATTAGAGGTATTTTTGTCAGATTGAGACTAGGATCTGACTGTGAACGTTCTTAAAATTACGAGAATTGCCTCTTAGGTTTCTTGGTAAGTAAATCACTTACTTAATCTGAATTTTATTAAACGTTTTGTGTTGATTGGATTGGTTGACCAGAACCCATTATATGAGTGATTGTACAACCGATTCAATCCAATAGTCTCTCAAATACCTACAGGGGTCTGATACTGCTATATTATTTTACCGTCAACTTATGTCATAATATATGCTTTCCCCAAGCACATGAGCCAATAGCGTGCAATATTCCGTCGAAAGTGGCGTGAGACTGCGTTTTTTAACTAATATCTATATTTAACGTCCGTCTGACGTTCTGCCTGACCGGTTGCTAAATAATTGTCGATACTTCATTATTGTTTATGAGTATTGGATATTGAGGGGCTCGTGGCTAAGTAATAACAGCCGCTCGGGTTGATCGAAGGTAAAGCTACGATTGCCGCTGTCGGTCTGTGGATGGGTGACCATCTTTACATGCCGGAACTCGGAAAGCACGTTGAGCTGTTCGTCCCGGCTGTCATTTGTGATCTTTGACAGTCGTCACGGGTAGTTCGAACACCGAAGTTCACACCGAAAGTCTGACAACCAAGTCTTGCCAACAGGTATCATGTTACCCAGTAACTAGGTTGTGAAGGTTAGATAGGCAGTCGCACCATGTAAAATACTATTAATAATTCAGCTGCATTCGGTTAGACTAGAAACCTACCCCAACATTGTTGGGCAAAGGCAGGCAGATTGATTGATTTCATTATTTTTTATGAGTAATAAAGTATTGATTGGTGCTAAAGATTTCTAGATGTGCGTTGGTATTGCGTATTGAGGTAGTTACATGTATGTTGACGTATATCTGAAGGAATTGTTGATTTGTTTTTGCACAAGCGGACTTATATTGAGCGAAACGTTTCTAGAACTGTGTTGAGATTGTGACAGATTGTCAACTGTTTTTTTTGGTTCCCGACTGGCAAAAACAGAACCCTATACTGAACAGAAGACAGCTGTGCTACTGGACAGATTGTTGCGCCACTTCTTCTTCACAGCTAAAGCGCTAAGAAGTGGTGAAGGACGGGCGTTTTGGGGGACTGTGTTATACAATTTTGACGTTCAAAATGTGCTGATTCTCGGCTTAGTTTAAAGAAATGACTTTTGATTTTGATTTATAGTTTCGTCATGGCCGTCTGACCGGATGCGATACAGCCATTTTACTTGGAGATTGTTGGCACTTTAGCGATGAAAATAGTGAAGTTAAATTAGGAAAAAAATATTACGAACTACAACTTTTCGCGAAGTAGACCGTGATTTGTATCATTGCTACCAGTCTTACCAAGGGGTATCGTATTACCCACTAACTGGGTTGTGAAGGGTAGATAGTCAGTCGCTCCATGTAAAATACTGGTAATCAGCTGCATCCGGTTAGACTGGATGCCGACCCCAACATAGTTGGGAAAAGGCTAGCAACATTGATTTACGATTCGCAGAAACTTAAATGTATCCGTGTAATCCGTTAATTTAATGATAACTGCGGCCTAAATGAATGAATTCTATCCGAGAATGTCCGATATGCATTAATTAATATCCGGCTCACATATATCTCAATTAGAATCATGAATATTTTATTTTTAGATTATGGAATTCATGCCGGTTTTATTTTGTTAATTAATTAAAACAATAGTTTCTATTCAGTTCTGGTAAATTTATAACAGTTTCGCTTAGTTACTAGGTTGCTTATTTTCAATTTAACCTTTGAACCTTTTACCGCAGTGTTGGAGCTATTTTAATGAGCCTTAGTAGTGATCTATATTGAGCATGTAAAAAGCTTAATCCCCCTTATTTTCATGGCAGTAACTATTCAGCACAGAACTGATACTCATCAGATTTAGCATAAAATAACATAACACAACAAGTTCCCCCGAAGGGTTACACAGAGGTGTACCTAAAGTACACCAACATTTCGCCAGTTATGTTAAAGGTCCCCGGAAAGGACTCGCCCCATTACATGGGTAATAGGGGGCGAGTCTATTGTCATCAACCGAGCACCTGGCAATGGAACCCAGGATCTCATGCCTAGCAGTAGCGCTTACGACGACTAGACCAACGAGGCAAGAAATAATATGCCAAAATCTTAAACGTTCCGAAATACACTTCTCACTACACGATGACTATATGTAGACTAGCAGTGTTCATAATCTCAGATAATTTACATTCCATCGCCACTTCAATCAGTTATCTACTTTAGTGAAATGTATTCTAAGTTGATTTTTTAGTGACCATTTGTAACAAAATGGTCCCAATAAGTTTTTGATTGCAATGGAGTTTGAGCTTTGTTATGTTTGACATTCAGTTTGATGTTCCATAACTTGAAAATTATCTCAAACTACTAACACTAAATAATGAATGGTCTATTTCCAAACAACTACCTACGTTTCGATCTCATAAGATTCTGTCTAGTACCTAGCACGCAATATATCTCACGAACTCCCACTAACGAGAAAAACATTTGAGCGCCCACAACAAAGATTAACGACCCATCTCGTGGAAAAGAATTGGACGACACGTATTTTTGCACTAAAGGCGTATTTTCCCAGCACTATTGAATTACAGATTCACGTAGTTAATGTTAGCCATAAATTCCTCAAATGAAATGGAATTGTTTATTCTGTAAATAGAATATCGGAATCACTTTTACACGTCAGATAAAAATAATTATGAGCTAGATGAAGTCGACATTTCCTATCTGACTACACCTGGGAAGAAATAGCGAAAGAAGCTTTTAAAGTCCAGACACAATCTTGGTCAGATCTTGTGAGGATAGTAGATTAGTATCTGAAGTGGTCTTTTGAGGAAAGAACCACACTTTCAGTGAATCTGTCCAGTCAGTGCAAGCATTTGTCAGTAATCGTTTTGCTCAACTCAGAACTTAGAAGCTCAAATAAATTATTATTCGTGCACAACAATATGAAAACAAAGACACTCAGAAATAGTTTTGGTTCAGGTATCGTCAACATTGGCTCTGACTTTTTATGATATTCGATTAGATTCTTTCGTATTACTGTAGTTTAGAATCACAAGTGCTTATAACAAAACTATAGACTTATTGTATTCCTTTTTCTTCGTCAGGGTTTATACATCAGCCGTTCTATTTCGTAAAAACGTCACGGTCGTTCCACCAGATGCTAGGGATTGACGCTATTGACAGCTCACTTCACCTAAGTTTTCACGGTGAGATTTTTACAGAATAAATCGGCTGGACATACACGCACGCCGCGCCGGCTGCGAGTAAATAGTATGATCGATCGATCGTAGCAGGTGGAGTTCTATGGTCTCTGCCTACCCCCATGGGAAAACGGCTTTGAGTTTATGTATGTGTAGACTTAAGCTCGGGACTTTGTGGAACAATAGAAAGTGCTGTAGAGACTATCATTTGTAACTTGTGACCTCCAACATCTTATGATTCTCAGCCTTATTTCAATATTGGGCAATATTGCTGTAGCAGCAGCGCCCCGCGGTTTGACTCGCATAAGTGTCGATCCCGTGGGAATATCGGGATAAACAGTATCTTATGTGTTATTCTAATTTATAAGCTATGTTACTGGAAAGTTTCATCAAAATCCGTTCAGTAGTTTTTGCGTGAAAGAGTAACAAACATCCATCCTCTAAAACCTTCGCATTTATAATATTAGTAGGATCAATAAAAAACAAAAAACCATATTACATTGGCTCACAATGGATGAAGACAAATATGTACATAAAACAGCTATTAACAGTTCCTTTCTCCCGCCCACAGCTCAGCAAACGCAAAGAAGTGGGAAGTCGAGCTCGCGACCCTGAAGAGCAACAACCTGCGACTGACGGCTGCCCTCCAGGAGAGCACTGCCAACGTGGACGAGTGGAAGCGACAGCTGCACCAGTACCGCGAGGAGGTGGCCCGCGCCAGGCACTACGCTGGTAAAGGTAGGGTAGATGTAGACTTACTCTACCAACAGAGGTACCAAAAAATCCTAAACAACATAATCAGACTATAATGTTCCCACTGCTGGTACACACGGCTACACATCAAGCTATACATAACCAGTGTAAGTTGACTTCTGATTGTACGAAAAACTTATACAATGCGAGGTCAGCTAAAACTGGAAATGTATAGCTTGATGTGTAGCCGTGTGTACACAGGCCTCCGGATTGGTGGAAAAAATCCTGATAATCGCAACGAAGAAAAGGTGTGACCTTAGAACTCGTTCAGTCAACCACAAGTCATTGGTAACATAACCTCTCGCCTGTTAGGCAAGCTTATTAAGTTCGGTAACAGTAGACAAAATAATTGTGTCTCATTAGTGACACTTGAGCTCATAAGAACTCCAGAAAGCGTCCTAAGTCACCGCACGTTCATTCAACTTATTTGTGCGAGAAGTTGTAAGTCATATCACTGAAATCAGCCAAAAAAGTTTATGAATTTATGCTGCCCTTATACCAATTTATTCAGAATCGGCGTAGCATGTTCTCTTTTTTTTTGGGTGAGAAATCATCAAATAACTTCTTTCTTCTCTGGGCGGAGCGGGAGGGCGTGTCAGATTTTTACTGACTAAAACTCACCCGTGTTCCTTCAGTTGCCTGTGCCAGGGGCCACGGTAACATTTTCGAACAACCCGCGACCCTGGCAGTAGCATGTCCTCTTGACAATCTAATAGCGGTTATAGAAAAAACAAAAAGAATGTTAAAAACTAAAACCCAACTACGACTAAAACGCTAACTAAAAAGGATTGAACAAGACATAAAACAAAATAACATCGGTTTTGGTTCGTATGAGGAGTACGCATTATTACTAAACATGTAGTTAAGGCATATCATACAGATTACGTGTGACTCTTCTTTTTAGTTAGGGTTTGTGACTACAGATTCACCATCCTTCAATCCTTACATATTTCACACTATCCATCCATCCGTTGTTCTAGTCTTCCTTTTGTCTTATAATGACTTCTGTTTCCCTTGACTATAATTACTCAATGAACCATCATGTTTTCATCTCGTTTCAGGTGCCGAAGCCAACGAAGTAGAACAGCTCCGTCAGCGCGTCGCCCAACTTGAAGCAGAGCTAGCGCAGAAGAATGAGGAACTGGCGCAGATCACCAAATCGAAGAAGAGTGAGCAGGTGGGTCATAGTTACAACCTTTATTACACGGGCTCGGCCGTCTGACGTCACTGGGTAGGCGTCACGTGGAGTAGTGAGCGTATGGAGTGATATGCTACTTTGAAACTAGAATTGAAATTGCTTTCGAATTGTGCGTGGTCACTTTTTTTAATTCTTTATTTAATTAGAGACTTTTATGACCGCAATACCAGAACGCAACGCCTTTTATATCAGTCCCATCGTACCCTAAATACATACTGCTACGGATTATATTTGGACCATGAACCTGAACAGACACTTCGCATCATTACCATTTGGTTTGCGGTCACTTGTATTGAGTGAGGTTCGAAGTGAACTTGACAGAATAGGTACAATCGAAACATAGCGTAGCGCTAGATTCTGGTAAAATCATTTGTAGGAGGTTAATGTACTCTGCTTAATATGTTCACGGTTCAAACCTTATAATAATAATCAACTAAAGTACCGTCGACACAAAAATAAGAAAAATATGTTCACGCCCACCATGTTTGCTATGTTTGTACTCCATTGGTTCACTATTCGCATGTTTCGTGGCAGGTATCGTAGTATTTATAAAAGGGAATAGTTTCGTATTTGTAGTTAGTGATTTAAGAAAAAAATACATTCATACAAAACCAATCATTGCTACTATTTATATCGCTCTATACACATTTAATTTGTTTTTACCTATTTACTTTCCTGTTTGTTTTAGTGTTTTAACTTATAATTAATAACGTTACTCTTACTATTTTCTTATTGAATTATTTATTTAAATGCATGTTTGTAAATATTAATGTAAATAATGTCGTTATGTATTTTTTACTATGTTAACTTTATACTAACAAATAAACTCGATTTATGTTTTCTTTCTTTCTTTTATTTTTATTTCGTACCTTATTGCTGTTCTGTCTGTTCTCATACTCTCTTATTTAGAGGAAACGTGGCCGTTGGCGTTCATTACTAACGTTTTCCTGTTCCTCGTTCATGATATTAGTCCAATTTTTTAAAATAAATAATGTATAATTGTATATCTATACTTAGCCGTGTCTCCTGCCGTGTTTTTTCGAAACATTACACAAAAAACCTTACACATAAACATTTGTTTTCATACACAAGCTGCCTCCTGCAAATTAAAATATTTTAAGATTAGTGTCAACTATTCACAAGACAATATAACCTCAAAACCTGTGTCAGTTGGAATTAAGCTTTCAGAATGCTAGCTAGGTGCGCGGTGCGCGTGGCGGTTGAAAATGAAACAAACCCTCTTCACCCGCGCGGGGCAGGTTTTCCATGCAGCTCGGGAAACAAAAACATCGTATTTTCATACACAAATGTGTATGCCCACGCCTCTTTGTTTTGATGATTTTGTGTAACGTTTCAAAAAACATGCGCAGGAGACACGGCTTATCACTGCCATATCCCTGTTTTGTTTTTGTAACTATGTATATATTTATAAACAATACATAGGGGCATGTCAGTGGCGGATATAATATATTGTTAAACAATATTTGACCGCGTTTCCTCTTAAATGTTGAGTCTAACCGTAATTTCAGTCTTGCACTGTGTTTTGGTTTCGTTACCTCCCACATACTTACTTACTTTTTCTCTTCCAACATTTGTGTAACCAGAGAATGACATCATTGCTTCTGAAATTACTCTTTGACTGTCTAATATTCGTATACTTTTGTAGTCTGTAATTAAAACTATGATTACAATGTAAAAGTTTCTGCTTCATCTAGTTTAAAATGTTAGACAATCAAAAGCTAGTATTTGGGGTAAAGGAAAAATATTATTCTACTGTGGGTTCACGACAGTGCAAATACGTGTCCGCGTTTGTAACTGTTATGCTCATTGACATAAGGTTCAAAATGACGTGTGCTCCTGAAATAAAATGAGTATTCCTAACTTTCTGCTTGACAATATTTGTTTTTGCTCTCCTTTTTTGTGACGTGGCCTTTTATTGTCAGTTCCGCTAACAAAACAACACGTCGTAACTGACACCATTTCTTTTCAAACGACTTTCAACCTTAATCCACAGGACGCAGAGGCTAAACTCGCTCAAAGCCAGCTGGAGCTGGCCCTGGCTGCTCAAGATGGTCAGCGGCAGGTCATACAGGCGCTTAATGATCAACTGGCAAGGCAGCTTGATGAGCTGGTGAGTTTACAAAGTATTTTGTAAAATTCTAGGATTTTTGTACAAGGCTGGCGAAAAATAGTACTAATGCAATTTCAGACAGGCCTTTGACTTTAGAAGAAGAGACTTATGATGTTAGAAATGTCGAATTTGATGAAAATTTGATGAAGTGTAAAACGGCAATGTGATCATGTTTTGCTCGGATTTGTTCGTCCTTTAAGGCTGAATGTATCACCAGTTGCTGGCAAAGTACGGCGGTAACTATCAATTAAAGAATCAGTTGTGCAGTCAAATAATTACATGATCCTTCAAAGTCATGGCCCGCATGTTGCGTGGTGGCCCTTGCTAACGTTGCTCCACAACAAGTTACTTTGGTGTGGATATACCTATTGGCAAAATGTCATGCTCGAAGCATAAACCCACCCCTGTACGTCCGCAGAGCACGGTCCACCGCGAGATCAACTCGGCGCTGCAGACATGAGACGCGGCCCCCGCGCCTGCGCAGTACGCGGGCGGCGCGCATGCGCAGCACGCGGCGCAGGCGCGTCGCCTGCCGCTGTTGCTGCGTGGGCCCGAGCCCGCCTACGTCACGGTGAAGGCCAAGAAATGAAGAGTGCTCTCGGTATTTCGCAAGGTGCACGAGTTTTTTTAAAGTAATGGGGGGAGTCGGTTGTGTTTTGTCTTTGAGTTTGGGGTCAATATGTGGGATATAGATACTTGATTGAAAATGTGTACAGCTCTCCTAGCAAAAGTATGCGCTTCGGCAATCATCGTCTATTTTCGGAAAAACGAACGCGCGTTTATTTGATCTAATATAGAGCCGTTACAACCATAGTAGGTGCACAAAACTTAGAAACTATGCCTCTTTTGAGGGTTACTCTGTGGCGCAAAGTTCGTACTAATTCGGAAACCCGAAGATTACCGAACCGCATACCTTATCTGGTATATCTGTATTTGAAATGCTCGTTCATTCGAAAATGTAATGTTATTATTTTGTGTAACATTAATGATTCTTGATAGTGTTTTACGATGGTACTGCCATCGACGTGTGTCTGCTATTTCCATGTATGATGGAAGTGTGAAAGTGATGATTATAAAGTATCCCTTTTTTCTGCCAAATAACATATAAACGAACATTACAAATAATATATGCGTGCGTTAATCAAATAATATACAAATCAAGTATCTATATTGTTTAAAAATTTCTGTACGTATACGTATGCAGTTAAAACAAATACTTTGTTCTACAACAATCACATTTTATTTTGAATGAAATAAAGTCATTTGTGTAATTTTTGTAACATTTATTTGTTTTATCTGCGTGTTCAGTTACGACAAGCTACTACAATCTGTCAAATTTCTTTAGTAGATTTTCAACTTTATCGCTAACGCATTGGGTTCGAGATTGATTGTGGAAATTTGACAGTTTCGGGTAGCTTGATGTACTGGCGTCTGTACAGAAAGTTGGAAACTACACACTGACACCATTACAAAATGATTTCTTAGGGTGGATTAGTCAGCTTATTCCGTTGGGTTTCAAATATTATGATAATTCCGTTAGTATAATATAATCAATTTTCTCTTTAAATCTATGTGGAAATTGACGTAAAATTAAATTAACTGACATTATTCTGATGTTTATTGTTTCCAGTATATTTGAATATTTCTTCCGTGACTTGTAACTGTTTGAAAGGTTGTATGCGTTTTATCACGAAGTAGTCGGTACTGAAAATATACTGCAAAATTATTTCGCTATGATACTAGCTAATCAGGAAGGAGCTTTATGACGCCACGACATCGATTTGCCAATGGCAAATGTTCCTTACTTCCACACTCTATGAAAATGTACGTGTATGCCTTTCATATGAACTACTTCGTGTAAGTAAAAAGATGATAAATTAAACTTAAAATTTATCTTCAACTTGGAAAGCAATAAAATCTCAATCTTTACAAGCAATAGTGCGAACAACCGACACACACCCTTCGATGTTAATAAATTCATCGATAACTTATCTTTAACTAGGGCTCATCACTATTATTGGTTCCACCGATATGTACCTATCGATAACAGAGTAATTGAATATTACCACTATCTTGTTATTTGTTAAAACAATGTCAGCACATAAATTATTAACTGAAATGAACAAGTTTTTGAACATGTCTTGAACAATTACTAGTAGTACTAGCACTGGTTTCAATAGAAAGAGAACAACTAGGTCACTTTAATAAAAACCAATGAGGTTACATTTCAACACGATTCAGAGGTTTCTTCGGCTACCTTCGTCACAGCCTGATTTTGCTTAAACCAAATGTACTACAACGACTACAAAAGAAAAGCAATTTTATACCTTTACTCTAAGGTTTAAAATCGATCGCTCTATTAAAAAAAGGTGGAGTCTCTGACTAGTGTTTTACTGTAGAATCAATAAGAAGAATAAGAATCAAATTCATAAACTTACTCCTATCGAGTTTTATTCACCAACGTATACATTTATAAAGCGGGCGAATGTTGAATACTAGCTAGAGACAATCACAAAACTCCAACCATTTACAGGCACTTTTGAATTGTCAAAGAGTCAAAGAGAGAGTGAAAGTTGAAACTAGTTGCCCATTTCAAAGTGTAGTAGGTTCTTATGAAGAAGAACGGGCAAGAAACTCCACGGACACTCTTTTGAATTGTGTGTTATGGTTACAAAATATTAGTCACATCATTAATGATCTAGCGGTTCTCTTTCTAAGCCATGTATATGCGATCTCACTTATAAACTATGGTATTAAAATTTACTGTTTCATGTTTCGTGGACGATTTCATTGCATTTTGATTAAAGCGGCAATATTGTTCCGAAGTCCGATCTCATTCCATTATTGCTCATAGCGTTTGTAAATTTTATCGATATCGATAGTGTCATAAGTCTATTATATCGAAACAATTACATCGATATTAGAGCTATGCTCGTACTTTAATCCTAATTGACGTTTATTTCCAAACTGTACATCACTACTGGAATTTTAAACCCAATAAATTGTATAATGCATTACACAAATCGGTATCATAGGAAAATCGATCATCAAGTCATCAAAAACAGTCATATTCTCGAACAATTTCCCATGACAAAAGCAGAACATTTTCGCTTCAAACAAAATATAAACTCCATTGCGAAGTTTGGGTACTGAATAAAGCGGTCTGTTTGAAATGAGCGCTTGAAGCGAAAAGCTAACGATGTATGAAATTGAATGACGTCATCTCATAATATCTTTGTAGAAAGTTCACGGTTTGAAGAAGGTACCTCTAAAGTTAATATGTCGCGTATGAGGGAGCGAGTTCCAAGTGTTCTTTGTAAAGATATTTCATTATTTTAAGTTGAAGTTCTGCCAAAGCGCAAAAGATAGCGGACTTTTTTCCGAGTGCGGGATTCTGGATCCGATATGACCGACAGTGTATATTCGGAACGAAAACTGCCATTTTTTTTTTGTTTTTAATAAAAAAGATAAAACTTGCCCCGATCCTTTAAAATCTTTTTTTTTTTTAAGAAACCGTTTTACAGCTTTTAAAATTAATAAAATAAATCCGCTCCTAAATAAAGACTTTATTCCGATTACACTGCCAAATACCTACGACGCCAAATCGACCGCCAATCTTAAAACCATGGAAACGGCACAACATTCTGTGCGAACCGGTGCTTACAGAAATAATTATTTTAACAAACATTAATTTCCAATAACGCTTCCAGCGATAATTGCGTAACACACTAAAAAAATTGCAATGCGAAAGGCATTTTGACAATTCGACAACATTCAATGCGTTATTTACGTTGTTGAGCAAAATATTTTTTCTAACATAAATTATGAAGCAATGGATTAGGAATTTCCTTCAAAATCCTTCGGACTGTGAAAGTGTAATACGCAATTCGCAGGGCAGTACTATAAAGTATTAATAGCTCCGTCTCTCTCGCGTACTGGGATCATGATGGAATTACAACGCCATAATACGTCACCAGGCTGTTGAATTACCCAATGCATGGATATGTTAATAAATAAAGAAAATGAATATACAAAGAGTGCAAACCACGATAGTTTTCGCCCTTACCGCGTTTCACAGTGAACAAAATATACGTGTGACACTCCATTTGTTAAATACTCTGTGTTTGGTCATTCTCTCATCTCTTAGATTAATACATTATGACATTTATCAACCACGTTTATGTCCTTCATAAATGTTTATTGATAGTTTTTGAGTCAATTCGAGTCAGTGATGTCGACCCACCCTTATCTAAATGTAAATACGTTCGAAAATCGTGTAACCCCACGATTCAATGCCAAAAATAACTAATTTTATTATTAAAATTAATGTATATTTTAAAAGTAGATTTTTAATATTATATTATTGTGTAAGAAAACTGGTTGCACGGTGAAATACCGAATTAAAAATATATTAAAAAAAAAATATGTAACTCTTGATTTCGATATTCGCCTGATATTTTATGATGATATAGTCGACAGGCTGTGCCATGTCTTAGTGTATGTGTGTATATTGAAATATTCCCTAATTAATAATATATTAAAACAATCGGCTAATAATACGCCTCGTCAGTCCCTCTCTCCTGTACACGTCAGGCCGATGCGCATAGGCATCCGGGAAGGGATTTTAAAACAATGAATATTAAAAGCTTCGATTTAAAAGTTTTTTGAAAGCGTTAAATTTAAAAATATTGCGTAGTATGTAAGTGTATGTATTTTCCCCATGAGTGAAGTTTACCGACTATTCTGTTCCGTTTTGATATGTGAGCGATTTCTTTTTTGGGTACTGTGCATTTCTTTTCGTCTCGAATACATTCTCCAATATTGTAATATGTTAAGGTTGATATTTTTTGTATGTTCTGACTGAGGATCACACATGGAACAGTATTACCCTAGGAGATTTAAAATAGGATTGCCTGAGCTTCGTTAGTACTATTAAACGACTGATAAAAATACGCTCGCGACTGAAAAAATTCAAAATCAAAAGTCATTTCATCAAACTAGGCTGAGTATCAGCACATTTTTTAACATCAAAATTACATAAGACAGCCCCAAAACGCCCTCCCGTCACCACTTCCTAGTGCTTTAGCTAGGAAGAAGTGGCTGATGGTGGAATGAATGCTGACTATTCTTCCAACTAGTCAAACTCAGCAGCACTATTTTTTTATAAGTAAACATTATTTTTCTGTCATCCCAGGTTAAGTTGGCTTTAAATTATATATTGTTTAGAAATTGCAACTTTTGACAGAACTTTTACAGGGAAGAGATGTCTTGGCGTAAATAATTTCTTGATAATATCGTGTGATCTTCAGTGAGAACATAACTTCAACATAAATATTCCTATGGTACATTAGACTTATGAACATTTCTTTAACTTTCCTACTGTGTAGGTGTATTCTATTAATATAATATTAAATGATAATTATTAAATTGTAACGTAAAATTCCAATCTCGATGATTTTTAATTAATATATTGAATATATTCATCCTTAGGTGTAATGTTTAGTGAGTCGCGCAAAATTATTTTGTTATAATTATATTATTTAAAAAAATCGGGCAAATTATTATTCAAATAGAAAATACCGATCTTAATAGTTCCTTAGAATCATAATTTCCAAAAAAAACATAAAATAATTACTATGAATGTAAAAAATAAAATAATTATGCGCGAATAAATTATGTATGAAAAAAATAATAGATAAAAATCGTCACCAATATCCGTCTAACTCCCAAACGTTGACGTAGAAGTTAATTTCGACTTTATTTCTATTTGTTTACGTTTTAAATTCGTTTAAAAACCCTGTAATTCATAGATCCCTTAGCAAATTAGTGATTACACTTTGACAGATAATATCGTCGGCATATAATATTTTTTTAGAAGTTACTTCATTATTTTAAAATTATTTATTTTTGTTAAATATGTATTTTTTTCTATAAGTCTTGTCAAATTTTAAGTTGTGTTCATCAACTGCATTTAATTTTTTGTAAAAAAAAAAATTGGTTTTTTCAGTCATTGCAAACGATAATTATCTGTCAAAAACCTTGAAAAAAAAATTTGAAAACAAAATGATATCATTAAAAAGGCTGAGGACACAATTTTTAAGATATACAATGTCTTCTAAACAGGGTAACTTTCATTTACTGTTGCGTGGATTTTTAAATAGTGGTCGTTGTTATTCGATTTTTACTCTTTGTCATACAACATACACTTTCCGTAGCTCTTTACAATTTGTTCTCGAAGACGTGCGGCGAATATACACGTCACATGGTGTGACGTCACAATGTATCAGTAGTTTTATCAAACAATATTATATACTCTCTAAACTTCAACAATTACCTTTATTTCTGTATAAAACTACATGAACAATTTAATTTCGTAGTTAAATAAATACATAGATACATACATACATAATATGAACGTAACCGAAACAAAAGGACTCTTAGCAAGTGGCGTTCTGTAGTTTCAGCCTACCCCCGTGGGAAGAAGGCGTCGTTTATGTATGTATGTATAAATACATAGCTATAGTAGTAAATAATGTTTTAATTATAGACACAGTATTTATTTGTACATGTAAAAAAATCTGTTTATCGAATAGATAAAAATTTAGTAGAAAACCGAAGGATCTGTTGGATTATAAGAAATGTAATATAAAATTAGATAATGTTTAAGTGTTATTCCCGTTTAATTTGTAAACCGAAGATGTTGAGTGTGACTACATATAAATAACATTTATAGTATAGATAGTTATATTATATGTACTATATCATAGTCGTTACAATAGATGAGATTATAATTTTAAATGTATCTTGGCTGGGAGATGACATTTTTGTTTTTCAGTGGACAATAATTTCGGCCCGATGTGTACTGCCCACCGATTACCACGTAGTGTGCTAATATATTTTGCCAGAACGTGTAGAATGTCTATCTATCAACTTTGACTTATGATCGCGGAGTAAAAACAAATGACTGCAGTCTGGCCGTCGAGATGATGCGTTCCTGGGGGCTTACCACCAGCTCTTGTAGCAGGGCAGAAGTTGAACTGCACTGCTTTTTGTTCTATGACTTGGTACAAAAAAGCAGTGCTAATCAACTTCTGGCCTGCAATAACAGCTGGTGGTAAGCCTCCTGATACCCGTCAGTGCAACAGTTCTAGTAACTAATAAAGATCAAATTCTCAAAACACGTATTCGTTTGCATGAAACTTCAAACAAATTCTCTCGACGACCGGACTTTCATTTAATGCCATCTAGCGGTCAGAAGGTGAAAGTTTTGTGTTTGTCTCGGGACGTAAGTATTGGTCACTTGATATTGTTGTATTGTAATCGCATTATAGTTTTAATTGTAATTTATTCAATATAAATTGTTATAGTCTGCGTTGCATTTGTTATAGTTACACACTTTGATAAAGGGAGATAGTATTTTAACGAAGTTACGAAGTGGGTAAAGACAAATTGACATAAAGTTGTTATTTATTTTAATATTTTAAAGGTGATTGAGATTAAAACAGACAAAATACGTTGTTTTATGAATTATTTAATTAAATGAGCTTGTCTCGAATTTATAGATGATCTTCCAAATATTGTAGCTATTTATTTAGAAGAAACAAAACAAGTTTATTTATTTTAGCTTTTGCGAATTAATTTTCTTTGTCCCTCATACTAAGATGTATTTTATTTATTTGCAAATAACTTAGTTTAGAGCAACAGAGGGCGTTATTCATTTGTTCCCACTAGTACAACCGAACTGTACCAACGGTGGTACTAGCGGGAAATTGTGTTCTCTATAGTATCACTATTTACTTAGTGGTACTAGTGAGACTGTTTGTTCTCAACCTTTCGCTTAGCTTGAGGCTGACATCAGACTTCTTATAAGTTGATCTCAAATCTCATGACCCGCTGAATGTATTAAAAGGGGTGTTGCAATTTCCATTAAGTTAATATTTTACTTATACAAATGTCAACTTATAAGGCTTCTTTTAAGATCGATTTCAGAATAAAAATAGTTTTGGCAGCCATAAAGTTAATAGCGATGAAAATGTTACTGTATGTACTGGACTTAAGGTTCTTTTTGGTTTATTTTCAAGTGCATCGCAGACTAAGTATGTGTACTACGTTATATCTTCCATTAGAGCAGTAGTCGCTGTGAGCTGAGTATGCATATTAAACAATAAATAAATACAATATGGATTTCAATAAAGAGTTTTATTTAAATAATCCTTCTTTTCGAGTCGATGGCAAAAATGTAAATATTTTATTATTTTATATCAGTTGCGCTCAGTAGGTGGTCACGCCAATCGCGGCTTCAGTGACGTTTTTAGGTCCTCAGAGGTGCAGGTGCATGCACATTTTGGACACTGCAACATTGGGGACATGGGCCTACTTGGGTCTCCAGTCGATTGACTGCTTTCCATACAGGCCACTGCAGGGTCTCACTCACATCCGGGTCGGAAGTCATATCCGGGGGCAGTTCACGTCCGGGTGCTAGGTCTCGTCCGGGCGGCAGGTCCCGTCCGGGTGGTAGGTCCCGTCCGGGTGGCAAGTAACGTCCGGGTAGCAGGTGATGTCCGGGTGGCAGGTGATGTCCGTATGGCAGGGCGGGTGCGGGTGCTCCTGGGACTGGACGAAGTTAGGTGGTGCTGTTTTTTCGACAACTATTATCTCACCTTTGGTGGTTGGTCTGGAATGGTCTGAGTGCAACGAAGAAAGCTTTCCGATATAAACATTATTCAGGGCATATACCAATGTGACTTTATTATTTATTATGTTCCGAGTTATCTTGGACATTACTGACATCCGTAAAGGAAAACAGCCTTACAGTTAATGTAAACGTGAAATCACCAAGCCGCGTGCCTTCTCTGTATGAGAAGAGGTTTTTGCACTGCCGTGAAATAATAATAGGCTGGCAATTTTTTTAAATCCCCATTATCGCATAAAACACAAAAGAAGAAACTTTGGTGTTTTATGCTACTTTGACACATAGGTACCCTCTATCTATGAGCATTTCTTTTTTTGTAACAAACTCAAAACATCACGCTTGTATTTGCAAAAGGATAGGTTAGAGACAAATGGTAGGAATGGAAGGAAGGGTTGGGTTGGGTAGCTTGTCGAAATACTTTCAATTATCTGAATGACCTACTAATACAAGTCTCGGTGATAGCAAAATTCGAAATTACATATTATAAGATTGCATTTTGCTGTCAATTCTCAATAAAATATGTCAATAAGTAGGATATTATGCAGACATTTATTCTAAGGACTACGTACGTGTCTTAATTCCTTGATCTACGTTATACAATAATAGGGAAAAACCATCGCACAAACTGACATTAATTTCAGTTCACAAAAGCACATTTGGTAAACTATAATTTACTTTACAAAATCCTACTATTCTACTAATATTATAAACGTGAAAGTTTGTCAGGATGGATGGATGTTTGTTACTCTTTCACGCAAAAACTACTACTTACACGGATTTGGATGAAAGGGAGAGATACCTATAGTTTATAACCAGGGTTAACACATAGGATACTTTTTATCCAGATATTCCCAAGGGGTCGAAACTTATGCGGGAGAAACCGCGGGGCGTTGCTAGTCATCTATAAAGTTAACTAGGTATGACTGAAAATCTTCACAGCTCTAACTCTATCATGCTAAGTGTCAGAAAGTATTTCAACAATCCGAATCAAAGTCACGTACTCTTAGCTAAACCAGTTTCACAAATCCCGAACGAAAAAGCACTCACAACAAAACCATAAAAAAAAAATCCACATCAAAGTTTCAGCGAAGTGTGAAAAATTTCCACCGCACTAAACCGAATGGCTTGCATATTTTATCATCGTTTTATTTCATCTGCCTCGCCGAACAAATCCTAATCCCTTATGCAAACAGAGGGAACGTGACAAAAAATTTGGAAAAAACAGCTGAACACGCGAACATTTTTGAAACGTCTTATGGGACCACAGATAACGCATGGATTTCGGGTATTCGGCATCGATTTCCCAGGGCGCATGACAGGATTCCCGCCATTTCGTCAGTACCGGGCCAGGGCTCACGCGACACGCACGTGAGCCGCGATCGCGTTACCGAAAATAATAAAATGAATAAAATCTAGTGAATCTAACAGAAATTTGACAGTGGTTGCACTTAATTTTGCGTTAAACTTGAAATAGGTTGTTCTTCGAAGGTGTCCGCTCGAAAAAGGATCGTAGCTAGATTGTTTTCGGTGAGTTTTTCACTTATTACAAATCGATATATTCGGGAATATAAATTGTCTTCAATGAACGTAATATTTTCCAGACTTTCCTTTAATATTTTGATGTCTATCGATCCATTCAGCTTATTAGGAGAATTTTTGCTTTCATTGCGTTTTATTTCTTTAAATTCAGATTTCGATTTATTTAGTAGTATTTTGCATAAATATTGTGTACGTGTTTTTAGTTCATAGCTGTCTTTTGGCAAAAGTATTTTCATATTTTTCTCAATATTTTGGTAGGTACCTACTAACTACATTTATACTTTAAACGTCCACTACATTCTTTTAGCTGTGTTACTGGGCAATCACTCCGATCTTACTATGATCGGAAACAAAAGATCTTTTCCAGAATCTTTCGCTTTTCTTCACAACAGTTGCGAAAGAGTTTCTGTATTTATTCTGGCTGATATTTGGGTCACAATGGAAAAATCACGCGAACACTCATACATAATGTATTAAGACTTATAGACCAGGGTAGAAGCCTTTAAAAATAATAAAAAGTGAAAAAAAATAATAGTAGGATGAAACCCATTAGAAAAGGAGGGGAATATTATAAAAATGAAAGGAAAAATAATTTACGGGCGATCTGAGGTCGGGAAGGGGATGGGGGTGAGCTTTTAAGGGTAAAAAACGGTTTTTCTCGATTTCCGGCAAAACTAAAAGTCCTATCGAAAAAAGTCAAATGGCAAAGTTGTAGGTAATAAAAAGATCTAAAACTTTTGCATTAACACTTTTTTCACATAACCTCAAAATTTATATGAAAAATTTAAAAAACCAAGTTTTTGGTTTTTTATTTTTATCTTTTACAAAAATCTTTTTTTTGTAACGAAATTTGGTGAAAACTTACCTTTTTATGTCCCAAATACGCTGTAATTTATTTGATTAAAAATATTTATTATTTCACCTTATTTTGAATTAATATCGAAAAAGCACCCTCATTTTCAATCGAAAATTCACCCGTCAAAATATCAGCTTTTTTCAAAAAGTTGGTATGTTTTCTGTTCGTTGAAATCTCTATTTTCCGATGGTGAAAAAAAAAATATGTTACAATAGTAAATCTTCTCAGAAAATGCAATAAAACGAAAAAAACTCGAATTCGAAAACTGATAATCTGAAAAGACAAAATCGAATTATTAATGCCTTCACTATTTTATCGTGAGTATACACCCCCATGAAAAAAAAATATTAAAGTAATAAATGTCAAAATGTATAAAAAATATATTAAAAATCTATAATAAATGTATAAATATATAAAAATATGTATAGTAAATATATTTTTAATAACTAACTTTTGGCTGATTTTCATGTATATTTCATATATTTTAGACACATTCAAAATATATCTTAAAAGACATAAAAAACATAGCTAAAAATATAAAAAAAATATATTTTGAATATATCTGAAATATATTTGAAATATATGAAATATACATGAAAATCAAGCATAAGTTAGTTATTAAAAATATATTTACTATACATATTTTTATATATTTATACATTTATTATAGATTTTTAATAAATTTTTTATACATTTTGACATTTATTTCTTTAATATTTTTTTTTCATGGGGGTGTATACTCACGATAAAATAGTGAAGGCATTAATAATTCGATTTTGTCTTTTCAGATTATCAGTTTTCGAATTCGAGTTTTTTTCGATTTTTTGCATTTTCTGAGAAGATTTACTATAGTAACATATTTTTTTTTTTCACCATCGGAAAATAGAGATTTCAACGAACAGAAAACATACCAACTTTTTGAAAAAAGCTGATATTTTGACGGGTGAATTTTCGATCGAAAATTAGGGTGCTTTTTCGATATTAATTCAAAATAAGGTGAAATAATAAATATTTTTAATCAAATAAATTACAGCGTATTTGGGACATAAAAAGGTAAGTTTTCACCAAATTTCGTTAAAAAAAAAAGATTTTTGTAAAAGATAAAAATAAAAAACCAAAAACTTGGTTTTTTTAATTTTTCATATAAATTTTGAAGTTATGTGAAAAAAGTGTTAATGCAAAAGTTTTAGATCTTTTTATTACCTACAACTTTGCCATTTGACTTTTTTCGATAGGACTTTTAGTTTTGCCGGAAATCGAGAAAAACCGTTTTTTACCCTTAAAAGCTCACCCCCATCCCCTTCCCGACCTCAGATCGCCCGTAAATTATTTTTCCTTTCATTTTTATGATATTCCCCTCCTTTTCTAATGGGTTTCATCCTACTATTATTTTTTTTAGTTTTAAAAATTATCGACCCTGGTCTATTACTCCAGTGAGATGTTTTAACTCGTTTTGTTTCTTTTGTGTAAATGTAAAGCACCTACCTACTTAGTGGGAGCTACCTACGGGGAGAATTTTAAATGACTGAATTCTGAATTTGACATTTAAATTTTTGTTTTGTCAAGCACTATGGTTTTCAGCTCCCAAAACGTTGAAAAATGGACAATGTTTGGAAGAAAAAACTAATTTTACCGATAGGAAAAACCGAAGTTAATTACTTACGTCAAATCTGCTCGTAAAACTGTCATACTAAAATGGCTCTATTTACGACCGCGCCAAAATCGGATGCTGGAGAATAGACTTGAATGCAAATTTTCGTATTAATGATGCATCAGTTCTGTCGTTTAAGCTTTATTATTGCTTAAACCATTTTTTTTTAACTCATGTATGAATGATGATATAGCTAGAAAGGGGGGCGACTACAGAGATGGCGATTAATAGAGAAGTTTGGAAGAAAGGAATGTTGCTCTAACCCTAAATAAATTGGGATAAGGGCAGGACAAAGATTTTTTTTTTTTTAATTAGTCCATAATATTACAGAGTTTGGCAGGTTTAATGCGAACATAAAACATGTTCGCATTAAACCTGCCAAACTGCAAAGCGGTTTGTCGGCAGTGTAGGAAACAGTAGTAGCAGTTCTCGTGGATACTACACGATTCTTTGTTTAACTAAACATTTAAATGAACTCTACGTTAAAACGAAGACTAAGGCCATGGCTTTGGACGGCGCGTTGTGTTCCACGCGAGCCTCAAAGAGATGTCAGCAGATGACGGGGCCCGATAGGGCCGAAGCCTGCCAGGGCGGCGGGATCGTCCAAAAGGGTTACCGCTGCCCTGGAACAGAAAGGGCTAAGGAAGGAACATGGGTGGGTTTTAGTCAGTAAGAGTCTGACACTCCCTTTCGCTCCACCCAGAGCAGGAGGGGTCATTTGATGATTTCCAATAAAAAAAAGCCATGGCTTTGTAGGCAAAGACTTCGAGAGAGAGCTTCCAAAACCAGACCCATAAAAGGTGAAATTTCATAGAAACGTCATCGTCATCCAATTAAATAATTTCGTAAAACAACAACAGGTTTGTAGTGGAACTTATTCAGGGAAGCCGGTCATTGTCTCGTTCAGTGTTTTCCCCAAATGAGTCTGCAACGAGACTGGAGACCGCAAACAGTGTTGTTTGTCGCGACTTGTTAATCTGACACTGATTAAAAGAACTGTATACCTACCTACCTGCATCGTATTACCCAGTAACTGGGTTATGGAGGTCAGATAGGCAGTTGCTCCTTGTAAAATACTAGTATTCAGCTACATCCGATTAGAGTGAAAGCCGACCCCAACAAAGTTGGGACAAGGCTAGGAGATGATGACGATGATAGCTATTCACGAACATTTGTCAGGTTGTCGAATCGTGAAATAACACATTTTCAATGACTTTTGCCTTGTTCCCGAAGTCCCCACAGCAAATAGGTATCTGTCTGAAGAATAGCGGTCGTGTATTTGATTTCAACTGACAAAAATGTTGGGTTTTGGATTCATTTATTTATTTAAACTTCTCGCATACAATAAGGTATAAATGCGGATTTATGAACAGTCTATAGAGCACTATTTTGATAAAATTGATTGATGTTCGATTTGGCACGGAAGCGTATCGAATGGTGGTGAATAACTATGCTGACTTGAAATATATTTTGTATCAAAGAGAACAGGCAAAGGATTATTTCAAATTGATTGAATACTACTTAGTGCAGATGCACGAGTATTCAATCAATTTTAAATAATAAGTTGTATGGTATGTTGTGCATACTATTATGTTTTCAAAAGCTATAGCAAAAAAAGCTTGATTATGATTCTACAAATTCTTGCAACAGAAGAGAATTGTCTGCAGAATAACCTCGTAAGTTTATTGCCTCCCCACTTTGTCAACCTTGCAATAGCTCCGACACGAAGATAAAATCGCACATCGTTGCGTTTACAGTTTATTGCTTTCGCTGAAGATTTAGGAAGTACTTGCGACGCTCGCTGGACGATTTATGTAGGTATATATACCTAACCTATAGTAATATATCAAGGCTTTTTTTGGTGTCAAACCATAACTATCACGCGAAAAGTTGGGCAGTGTTGTGTAGTAAACCCTCATTTCGCCAGTTACGTTTAAGTCTTTTGTAAAAGGGGGTTTTTCCGGGCACAAATCCAAATTCCAGGTTAATACTGAAAATCTATTCTTACAAGCAAAAAAATTCAAATAATGCTGTTCTTCGTTTTCGCTTAGCGTTCCTTCTGAGCTCGAGTCTTAAGTGTCAAAGCTTGATGTGAAGAAATAGCCTATAGCCTTCCTCGAGAATTGGGCTATCAAATGCAAAAGAAAATGCAAATCCGAGTTCCAGAGATTACCCCCCTACATACTTAGAATAGAAACAAACAAATTTTACCTCTTTATAATATTAGTATAAAAATCTCGCATATACACGTAGCTTAACTTGAAGAGCTGTCTCATAAAAACAAAAGTTAGCTAAGTAACGAAGATTTAAGGCGAACTGCAGGAAATGTATCCGGTCACTCTAATTAATGAGAATTTAAGAGAAAGGAGCGGAAACGCCTGTTATTTGTTATTTTCGGGGTTCAGAAAGGTCGTTTATTCTTCCAAGTTGTAATAGGTGTCTCTGTAAAGACGAGTTGCAGAATTATGAGATTCTTGTAGCAATATTAAAAGAGTTCGCGAGCAATAAGGATCTATCCAATGATTTCCCGGGGGCTTGCAGATGGCATTCGTTTTTGTCAACTCGAAAATTGTGAACTTGTTTCACGTATTTTGTGTTGATGAGCTTTCAAGAAGTGAATTTATAGTAGAAGTAAATACTTCTTGGGGACCATCTACGGGCGGATTGTTTCATGTCCACTTGACGCACGCGTACCTATACGTCAAAAATGGCGCCAACTATCGTCAAACAAAAAAAGCGTTGTTTCAAGTTAGTATTACAAAATGATGGCATGGTTACGTTAACCAACCGTTTGAAACAACCCGCCTTTAATCTATAGCCGTTTCTAAACAAAGCATCAATATCATGGTCTTTTCTTTCATTTCGTTTAGAGAAGACGGTTAAGGGAATATCATCATCATCATAATTCTCTTATTCTCTTCGGAAATGAAATAATATGTACGAAATATTTTGGTACCAATTACCATTTACAAGCTAACACTAAAATTACAAAGCCTATTATCCTAACTTAACTAAAACTATTCACAAACTAAAATATATATATATGTACGTAAACAACAGCGATTACCTAATTAAAAATAACAAAATTATATCGTAACTACTTAACCAACACAAACTAAAATATAGCGTCAAAAAATTCATCCGCATCGCTATCGACTGGTAGAGTACCCAAGAGACTGGCGGCATTACCACGTTGTATGGAAATGGTTATCACCTGACCAAGGTAAAAGTCAGCCCTTGGGTCACGGGAAGTGTCAACCGGCCGTTTCGAAATTTCCTTAACCAGGGCCATTTCCACGAGGGTTTCAACGCCAAACGGCTCGAAAATATAATTACCGATCCTGTTATTATACTTGCGCCGCTTGAGGTTTTCCGGAGCCGCAGCAGCGGTACAGCACGCCGAGTGTTACCCTCTTAGGTATCCTAATTTATTTGGGGTCGGCACAACATGTCTTTTTCTCCATACTTCTGTCCTAAAGTTTTCAGAAGACGGTCAAGGGAGGATAAGCAGTACAGCTTTCCTGAATTAGTATCTAATGGAAACAAATGGTGACGTTATGGAATGTCCGTTCGGAACCATGGGTGTCAACTGTTAAATAGGGGCCTTTAACAGTTGACATTTACGATCCGACAAATGTAATAAAATATGTCCGACTCCGTATAGCTATTGAATTAAATGAAACGGCATAACTCGTCGTGATGTATTCACATACATAAAGTCACGCCTTTTCCCGTGGGGGGAAGTCAGAACTCCTAAACGTCACTTGCTACGATCTTTAGGCACTCCTTTTGCTTCGTTTACGTTCATGTTCATGTTTCATGTAAAAATGTCACCGTGAAAAGTTAGTTGGATTGACAGCTCACTCCACGCTCACTTCACCCAAGTTTGCACGGTGAGATTGTTACAGAATCGCACTGCTGGTCACCAATAAGGAAAGATTATCGTGATAAATTCGTTCGTGCGACGGTGATCCCTTAGTCCCTTCAAAGATTTTAATTTTCTTTCGCAGTTTTGGTACGTATATTATTTCTTGAAAATTTTATGTCTCTATCGGAGACTTCCTTTGCCAATCTCCCCATGACCCTGACTTGAGGAAGTGGAGATAAATAAAATGCTAATAGTTGGCAATGGCAAGCGTCCAAGACGCTATTACCATGAATCCATGAATCCTATGCGGTCTGTTTGAAACTAGAATAGTCGATCGTTTTTAGACGTTTCCTTAAATGCATACAGTATTTGCTTTTGTTCTTAGCGTGGCGATGGCAATTCATCTGCCTGCCTTTTCCCAACTAATAATAATAATATCCCTGGACATTTCACACAGCACCATTTGTCCCAAGCTAAGCAACCTAATGCTTGTGTTATGGTAACAAGATGGCTGATAAACTACTTATACAATTTTTTTTTTTGTAAATACATACATATTATAGATAGAAAAACACCCAGACTCGGAACAAATACATGTAGGTCATACAAATATTTGTTCCGTGCGGGAATCGAACCCGCGACACGCAGCGCAGCAGTCAATCGCTTAACCGCTGCGCCAACCGTGCCGTCAACTATGTTGGGGTTGGTTTCCACTCTAACCGGATGCAGCTAAATACCATTTTTTTACATGAAGCGACTGCTTATCTGACCTCCACAACCCAATTACTGGGTAATACGATACCCCTTGGTAAGACTGATTGTCAGACTTTCGGGCTTAACTGATAACCCGTAACGACTGTCAAAAATCCAGCCCGGGCTAACGGTTTAACGTGCTTTTCGAGGCACGCAGGGGTCCAACGTTGAGTTTTTCTTGCAGTAACGCAGGTAAGTAGATTTTATTTATATATCAAAAGCGACTCCGAAGTTTTGAAAATGAAAACTACTTTCACGCTAAAAAGTATTTGAAGATGGTCACCCATCCATGGACCTACTGCGGCAAGCGTAGCTTAACCTGATCGATCGAACCGAGGGGCTGTTATTGCTTAGCCACAAGCTTCTGTTAGAGGGGCTTGTAAAAATAAAAATAGATTTTTTTAATTTGTCCAGCCCAAAGTTCAGCAACACGAATGCCGTTTGCTGACGTAGACATTAAGCTCTTAAAAACCATGAATGAGTGAAATGTGTCCCATGAATAAATAAATGTATACTTACGGAGTAAAATTATTTTTCTTTCTTTCTTTCTCTTTCTAAATGAAACTGTATACAGGGCGTAAAAAGACCCATCACATACCTGTCAACTAAGTATTCTGTACATCAAACTAAGTAACATTGCATAAAAATAATTGCTGGGAAACGACTTTTATTTTTGGTGTGAAAATTTGCGGTAGTGCGCAATGTAACACAAATGCAAAACATTGTGATTATGGGTGCTTACAACGGGACCGGGGTCGTGGGGGTATTTATAGTTGTGTTATAAATAAAAAAAATAGTAAAAGATGTAATTTTGACCTTCAATATATAACCAGAAGGTTCCCAGGTCCATACCTGTAAAAAAAATTATCACAATGACGGGGAGTACAAGAGACTCTCGGCTTCGTTAAGTGTCTTTTTACACCCTTTAGGTCAAACGTGTCAACGCACACATCATAAATAAAGTAGGGCGAAAAATCTGACCTGCTAGCACCCTAATTGCGTAACACACTATCAATCTCAATCTGAATCATTTGGAAGGATATTGATAATCCATTGCTTGATATGTTCGAAATTTTTTTCTGCTCAACAACGTAAATAACGCAATGAATATTGTTGAAAGAAAGACATTCTCACTGTTAGTGGGTTACGCAATTACCCCGCTGTTGTAGGGACCTAGGTATAAAACGTATGCCAATTGACACGCTTAGAGTTCATCATGGATAATCTGCATGAATGCGATATCCAAAAGATGCCAACCTGTGCTCATCGATTGTGCATAGTTAGGATAATATTTCAGACTTATATACCTATACAGAAAGCTATCTTACGCATGAGTAAGCAGTGTAAGCGCTCATCAATCTCTACTGGCATTATTTGAGTTTGTTAGAGAATGGAAAAGTCAAAGAAAATCTGAAAGGATTATTGGATATCGTGGCTCTTCAATACCTTATGTTATTGACATATCTAAGCAATATCTTCATGTTATTGACGTAGGGTATTGAAAAGATCAGTTATAACAAGACTTTTCTCTAACACTTTCTTTCAATATTTTATTGAGGAGTTAGATTGGTTTGTGAATATGAGAATATGGCTATAATATACAGGATGTAAAAAGACCCATCACATAGCTGTCAACAATGCATTCTGTACATCAAACTAAGTAACTTCGTGCAAAAATCGTGGGGGTATTTAACGTTGTATTATATTATAACATTAAAAACTTATTAAACTAACTTTAGTAAAAGTTGGAATTTTGACTTTCAATATCTCCGTAACCAGAAGGTTCCGAGGTACCTATGGTCCAGTACAAATCAAAATTATCACTATTACGGGGATTACATGAGACTCTCGGCTTCGTGTCTACACCCGTTATTTATACACATTAAATTCGCAAAGGCCAATGGTAATCGCGAGCCTTTGCAGCAGATGAGTCCGTACGGAAGATTGGGAGATTGGGAGCAGTGGATGTAGTGTGTGGTGGGATGTGCCTGCGGTAGACTGATGACCTTAACGAAGTTTAAGATATCAAATCAAATGTCATTTATTCATTTTAGGCTGATAGTCAGTACTTTTCGAACGTCCAAATTACAAAAGACAGTCCCCCAAAACGCCCGCTCTTCACCACTTCCTAGTGTTTTCGCTGAGAAGAAGTGGTGCAACAAACTCCCCAGCACAGCTGTCTGTTCAGTTAGAAAATACTTGATTGTATACAATACTAGGTATGTAAAGTAATTAATATTACAAGACACAGAACATACACAGGCAAGTGGCAACTTGGGATAGGACTTAGTGTCAACCGCGAAATACTCAGTTGACTGAATGATATAGGTATAATAGCAGATGTAGCTAAGTTCTTTGCCATCGCAATTTTATTTTTACACAGTGTTTCTGGTTCAATTTTAGACTGACGATGCACATGAGTTGTTTATAGAAAATCTTTGAAGCGCGTGTCAGTAAATCGTCGACACTTAATTAAAATTCCGGAATAGATTGCTTGCAAAAAATTATCGATATTGAATACCAAAGTATGCGCGTTGGCATGTGAATATTCTATCAAAACTTTGTATAAAAAACTTCAGCATATATTATAAAGTTTTTTAGAATCACTTTTTTACTACCTACCGAGTCGGATAAAAAGAAAAGTTCGGCTGAAAGACAGGCAAAATCCCTCGTATAATTTTAATAGTTTTGGGAGATAAGTCAGCACCTATGGGAAAGTTTATAAATATGGAGTGATCAGACACGAATATTTTCACAGGATCACAGTAAACGAGTTTGTATGGTGTGCGGGAAAAACATAAGTATCCGTGATTAAACGATGGTCAAGTTGCGTTTCTCGATCGTCGATAGCTCCTGATTGGCGAGTGTGATACGCAATGCTGTTCACCTATACTTGCACATACCTATAGCTTGTTACAAAAGTATGTGATGAAACTATAAACAAATGGATCAGAAAACGTACGGTCTATGGATGCCAATTTGTAGTGCTTTCAAATTGAGTGCTTTGATTTGATTACTTAAACCCAATTACCCTAAAGATGTTTTCCATTTGACAATTGAGGTTAGTTTTATAACCTCAATTTTCGTCGATGATTTTTCAATGTCTATTAAAAATATTTTTTGGAAAAAGTTGTGTGTCAATGAGGAAACCTTCTCCTCCCTAAATACAGATGAACGTGTTACTAATTCCTCTTAGTGAATGTAATCTGAAAAGCATTTGTTTACAGCTCTATAATTTTGGAACAGACGCCGATCAGATCATGCTATGCGTTGAATATTGAAGAGTCACGCTGCGGCAAAAACTACCGTCTCCGAACAAATATAACTGATTGATTCTATGACTCAGCACTGTCAGCATTTTGTTTATTATCTATTTCACGAACGATGCTATTTGCCTTCGGTATTTCTATTTGCAAATTAAATTCCTTTTGGCCCGAGTTCGCTCATAGATTGGATCTATCTATCGTCTTGGTTGGCAATACTATTGTGCGGCCGGTTGGAAATTAAAAAATAAATAGAACGGTTTATTACCTACTTTGGTTGGATCTATTTATTTTGCAATTCGATAGGTAAATTTGTTCTCAAGGAAAACATCGTGAGAAAACCGGCTTGTCCTAGAACCAAAAATTCGAAGACATATGACATTTACCAACCGGGCCCGCGTGTGGATTACGGCCCACTCCCTCTTACAGGGAGAAGGCCTGTGTCCCAGCAGTGGGAACATTATAGGCTGATTATGTAGGTAAGTTTGATTACCGTTCAGCACATCTATCCACCACAATTTCATTCGCTGTTGTATTCCATTGTTAAGGGTCGTTTAGCACTAAAATGGTAACTTTTATTGTGGAAATGTTTAACATAACTCACATATCATCACCCCTGTAATCCCTGAAGGGTTAAGTAGGGTTAGTATGTTTATTTGGTAAATAAATTATTATTGTAAGGTATTTCATAATATAACATAAGAGCTCATTGAGTAAACCTACTAATATTATAAACGTGAAAGTTTGGATGGATGGATGTTTGTTACTTTTTCACGCAAAAACTACTGAACGGATTTGGATGAAAGGCACACAGATGGTTTATTATATTACTTTTTATCCCGATATTCCCACGGGATCGAAACTTATGCGGGTGAACCCGCGGGCCGCAGCTAGTTAATTATAAAATAAAACCAGTACATACATTTTTCATATTTCGAATAAATTATACAATCGTAACAAACATGCGAGTAACTTTTCGAAAAATTGGCGTACGTGCCAATGTTTAGGTAAATTTAATGTTGAATTGAGAAATCCTTATTTCTACTTTTTAATGACAATTGTAATCGTTTCTAGTTAACTATGCTTTGTGTAATCATGAATTATAGCAATACATACGTGTCATAATAAATGTAGAAATTTCGGTCACAATCTTACTCATATGTTATCAATTACAACTTAAAATTCAGCCATCCACGAACCGACCGCGGCAAGCGTAGCTTAGGTAACCTTCGATCGACCCGTGCAGCTGTTATCAATTAGCTACGAGCCCCCTATTCAGTAAATGAATTTTTTAATTATAAATTCTGACATTACATTTTATCAAATACCTAGTAACATGTATTGTTTTTGATATTATATCTTTATAGTTTTTGAGAAGTCTTAGCGATTCGATGGCCAATATTATTGCGGGCTAGGCACTTGGCCACTTTTACTTTGTAAGTTAATTTTAATATTTCTATACTTACCGGCAACGGTAGTGTATGTAAAACTGTTTAATCTTAAGATCTCAATGTACCATATACTCAGAAATAAATTTATTTATTATTTACTTATTTACTATGCTCTGTGCAATCGTCTAAACGTGAACGCTATCATTATGTAGGTACTTACACCATTCACAATTACTTTGGGTCTGTTAACAATTCCACGTTCAGCGGAGCATAAAAATAGCCATTTGTGCTTCGCTTTCGGAAAAACATTTTCTTTGCACAAAAAAGCCCTTTTTTCTCCAATTTGACCCTAATTTATTCAGTTTCAAACTGTCTGTCCCTCGTGCTCTGTGAAAGCCGAGGACCCTCTGTAATTAGGTAGGTACCTGCCTTCTATTGCATGATTACCGTCTAATTGTAACAATTTACCTACCCAAGCTCCGCGAATTTCGTTTGTGGCCGCGTAGCTAAAAATATCTTAGTGAGTACAAACGGAGTTTCTTCTGTGTATGAAGGTTTTGCTAAACTAAAGCTGTAATATAATATAATACTAGGATTCTTTGAGGTATTTTGGAGATATTGCGACTGTGTTTTGTTTTCATTTTCGCTCGTTTGGTTGGAGATGTGTAGCTATGTTGTGAGCTGAATGGTGCTGATGCATACGTCGCGCATTGGTCATCTCTTAGCTGCCTTAATTTTTTAATTAATATTTTATTTATTAATTAAAAAATTAAAGCAGCTAGTTTAAAGAGCATGCCTTTCTACGTCGTTCTCACATGTATAATTTCAACATGAGAGAGTATGTAACCAATATTTTGATTTAAAATAGTGTTCATGGAGTTTCTTCTCCGTTCTTCTGCAAAGGAACCTACTTCGCTTTGGAATGGGCAACTAGCTTCATCTTTCTGACTGACCGACCCCTTGAACCGAACCCTTCAAGAACATTCATTGCGTTATTTACGGTATTAAAAAGACAAATTTTTCGAACATATGAAGCAATATCCTTCAAAATGATTCAGGTTGTGATTAATAGTGTATTACGCAATTAGGGTGCGCGTAATGTCAGACATCACTTTATCATAATACAATTACATACAGACATATTATCTCATTATAAACGTCAAACCTTACAAGGGGTTTATACCGGCTGCCATTTTTTTACCGTCTGCACGAAAACAGGGTATAAAAGGTGAACCGAGTAGAAGCCTTTTTCTCACACTGCACAAAAGTCTCTTTTTTTTCACAATAAATATTATTAATTGTCGATTTATTTGTTTTTTTAAGGGCTGGCTTTTCCAACGCCAGATAATTTTATCGGAGGAATAATTTTGAATTTTTGACATATTTCAGACGTCAATTTTATTCTACGAATAAAAATTATCTGTCGATTGAAAAATTAGCCCTAAGTGTAATATTTACTTCCAATAAGTAATAGTATTTATTGATAGGTTAATTAATTATATTTCAGGTTTTGAAAAAAAAAAAAAGAGATTTCTGTGCCATAGGCTTCCTTATACTTATACCCTGTTTTTGTCCAGACGGTAAATAAAGTCAGTTGGTATAAATAATTGAACAACAATTATTTATTTGATGTCATTGTTACGTCGGTTTTAACAGCATGGGGAATTGTACTTCATACCCCGAATAACACCGTCCCGCGGGCAATTTGCACACATTTACATGCAAAGAGAATGTTATTAAAATTATGGCCACTTTTTACCCCCTTGGGGCAAAAAAATTATTTCGGGATCGCTCACTGAAATAACTTACTTTATCCAAACCTTAATTTTATCAAAGGAGAAGCCGTCCGATGGGAATTCCCAACGAAAAAAATGACGAACTTCCATACAGACTTTCTTATTTAACGCCTTTAGGGGATGATTAAAATGAAAAATCATCCCCTAAAGGAGCCCAACGTCGTATTATAAGAAATTCTTGTGCGAAATTTCATGCTTCTAGACCCAGCGTGCAGCGGTTTGTTCAATCGTTCGTGTTAGTTACTGGGTAATACGATGCCCCTTGGTAAGACTGGTTGTCAGACTTTTTGGGCTTCTGACTACCCGTAGCGACTGCCAAAGATCTGTGAATGACAGCGTGCAGCTTAACGTGCTCACCCATCCACAAATCGACCGCGGCAAACCTTCGATGAACCCATGCAGTTGTTATCATTTAGCTACGAGCCCATGTGGGGGAAACAACCATCCTGCATCGCTCGACAACCACTCAATATCAACCGTTTTTTTATTAGTTTTGAAAACGGTACGAAACAAATTGAATAAGCCCTGCAGAACAATATTGAATCTCCCTACCAACAATGTGTTACATAAATAGATACCTACATATACTTAACTTTGTATCAACATCGAACAAAAATGTAACAATAGGGATAGAGCAGTGGTTCTCAAACTTTTTTGGTGACGGAACCCTTTTGGGAAGCAAAATACTTGATGGAACCCTACAATAAAACAATAGTTTTTAAAAGTGTATTCTTTATTAATAAGCATAATAAAATTACAATGTAACAGTTACTAATTATTACTTACTTTACCACATGGCAAGTACAATAATAGAAGATATTAAAAAAGAAAAAAATCTAACTAATGGGAGGTATGAAACTGTTTTTTATTTTTCATCAATTGGTTGATATCAGGTTTGATAGAAGACAGTTGAAGTCTCATATCAGGTTCGGCGTCCAGTCTATTGCGATATTTTGTTTTCGTGGCTGCATAGGTTGAGAATCCTGTTTCGCACAAATATGTTGTTGGGAACGGGAGAAGAATATTCAGAGCCATTTTGCCAAGCATTGGATATTCATCACGGATTCTGCACCAAAAATCGTTGAGAGGCGTCGTTTTGAACAGTGACTCCATACTTGTGTCTGATGACATTTCTAAAAGAGATTCATATATCTCGTTTGACATACTTTCGGGCTTTTCCAAGTTAGGTAAAAAAGGATTATGAATCCATGAATTCAGTTTCATTTTTGTATTCTGTTCTTCGGGAAAATACTTTTCAAAAGATGCGCGCATCGATCTGAGATATTGGACCAATTCTCCAAACACATCATTTTGAAACATTTCTGAGTCGTTATCGCTAACAAACTCACTGAGTGACGTAAAGCTTTCTATTTCTTTCTTACCAACGCAAATAATCCAAAAATCTAATTTTCTTTTGAAGGCAGTTATTTTGTTATAGGCCTGAAACACTGTTGTCTGTTTACCTTGCAATGATAAATTCAATTCGTTCAGTTTTTGAAAGATATCCGCCATAAAAGACAATCGGAACAACCAAGTTTTATCATACAAACGGTCCTTCAAATTAAAAGAAGTATCTGCTGAAAGAAACATTTGTAACTCGGCTCTAAGTTCAAATAGCCTTGTTAAAGTTTTACCTCGAGACAGCCATCGCACTTCTGTATGGAGCAGCAGTGTTTTATGTTTGCTGCCATAATCTTCACACAATAATGAGAACAATCGGGATTGTAGTGGTCGTGATTTGATAAAATTAATTATTTTTACCGCTTCATCCATAACTAATTTTAGATTTGACGGCATTTGCTTCATCGCAAGTGCTTGTCTATGCAGAATACAATGGCTGGAACTACAATTAGGCGCTTTATTTTTTATTCGTGACACTGCTCCTGCTGTTTTACCTGTCATCGCCTTGGCCCCATCTGTACAAATGTCAATGCAATTGTTCCAACTGATATTATTTTCTTCAAAAAATATATTTATTTTATTAAAAATTTCTTCCCCGGTAGTGTTTGTGAGCAGCGGTGAACACATAAGCATGTCTTCTTTAAAAGAACTTTCATATGGATATCTCACGATAACCAGCAAGATAGCCAAACCAGCGACATCAGTTGACTCGTCCATTTGCAAGGCGAATCGTGTTTTTTGTAGACGTGTAACTAGTTCTTGTTTGACGTAGCTTGCCAGATCATGGATTCGCCGTGAAACAGTATCGTTTGATAGCGGCACAGTAGAAAGATGCTTTGCAGATTTTTCATCGAGCATACATTTTGTTATGTCTAATACACATGGCTTTATTAAATTCTCAGCGATAGTGTGCGCTTCACCTGCTTGTGCAATGCGATAGCTAACTAAATATGATGCCTCCGTGGCCTTTTCGTTGATAGTTTGTGTTACATGCATCATATTTTTTTGACTTTCCAATAACTGATCTTTTTTACGAACAAAAAATTCTTTATTCTTGTCTTTAGACTCGGGGTGCACAGTTTCTAAATGTCGGCGCAATTTGGCAGGTGCCATGGAACTATTAGGAAGCAGTTTACTACATAGCATGCAGAGAGGTGAGCCGTTGGAATCAACAAATCCGAAACTGATATATGATTCATCATACTTCCTTTTTTTCGTCTTTGAAACCGTCGAGCTTGACGTCGCGGCATCATCGTCTGGATCGGTGATTGCTATATTCTCCGTGCGTACTGCTTTTGAACATTCAGCGTCATTAGAAGATGTTGTTGCAACACGTTTAACACCTTTAAGCCAACGTTCCATTCTTCTTTATTTATAATGTTACACGTCAGGATAGTGGGGTCTAAATAATGCACAATCGTTACTGCGTATAAGAGACTAAGTTTAGTACAATGAAGAAATGTATAAAACTGAGACAACGAATACAGCAGGCAGTAGAACAATGAACACTAGTTTCTCGCTAGCAAGCTTATAAGTAGGTAGGCAGGAACTTATCGCTCCGAACGCTAATTGTCAACTGACTGACGAGGCGCGACACGCGATCGCCGCTTTTATACTTAGTCCTAGACTCGATCTCGAATATTCTCGAAAATACTCGAGTCGGCGCCTTTGATAAACAAAAAGCAAAAATAAAAAGAGAAATATAAAAATTACGTTGTAAACAATCTCGACTTTATTTTTTTAAGTTAGAGTCGAAAGTCGCTTGTTGACAACTACAGCGTCTAATACAGAGGCGGCTTTTATCAAAGGGACTGCGCGCTCACAAGTATACCTACAAGTATACATGTTGATACCAAAGTTATGAGATATTGTACCAGTTATTGTAACACATGTTTATACAAATACAAATAAATAAATAAATATACATACGCGCGGCCGCGGTGTCAAAACGTTCGACCAGAGAGAGGTGTTTTGATTTTTTTTCTAAATTCTTGAGGAACCCCTACAGAGGTATCGCGGAACCCTAGGGTTCCGCGGAACACACTTAGAGTATAGCTGGGATAGAGTATCGGTTTTATTCCGTCCGGGTTCGGCGGTATTACCGTATTACGTGAGCGGACATGTTTCAACCGGTGCTCAATAGGGGAACCGGGATAGTATTAGGTAATAGTATTTGGATAGATAGATAGACAAAACGGCTTTATTACAAAACAAGGTTTATTTTTAGACCTAGGTTTATGCTAACAAGCAATTTTTAAATTTTGAACTTTAATAACTGACGTTAAACCTCGTTAAGTCTTAGTTGACAGATTACGTTCGTCGGAATAAAGTTTAAAATACGGTAACTATCTCGCAGAAAGGCTAAAACGGATAGGCTCTATATTATGTACACATTGCACATCATATCAATGGCAGACATATGTATGTATAAGTAACAGGGTTTATAGGTTTTTATAGGTAGGTAAACCTCTATGATTAAAGAGTTATCTATATATATAAAATTCAAAGTCCTGACTGACTGACTGAGACATCAACGCACAGCCTAAACCGCTGGTCCTAGAGACATGAAAGGAGGGTGTATTCTTCGTAAAGAGTAGGTATCCACTAAGAAAGGGTTTTTCGAAATTCCACCCCTAAGAGGGTGAAATGGGGGGATTTCGTTTGTATGAAAAATCTTATTCCTTGAGTTAATAAACTTGAAACTTGGCACGAATACTTATCTAAGTAAATTATGAAGTTAGCCATTTTCGGTTTTCATAAAGTACCCCCTAAAGTCAAGTTATGAACACATCCCAAAAGATTTTTCAAAAATCCACGCCTGTGGGGGTGAAAAGCGGAGATACAGTTTATATGAAAAATCTTATTCGTTAGGGTAATAAACTTGAAAATTGGCATGAATACTCGCCTAAGTAACCAATAACGTTCATCATTATAAGTTTTTCTAAGCTACCCCTCAAAGGGGGATATAGGAGTGTTGAAGTTTTCGTGGAAGAATTTGAATGCGCGGTCCGATTTATTTACTCGAAATTCAGTGTTTATACTTAAGACCTAAAATAAAGAATAATATGTATCAGGGTTTTTCGAAAATCTACCCCTAATGGGTTGTATGTAATATAAAAACAACGGATAGCTGCATGTAGACCCTATTTTAAGTCTTTAAAAATACTGACCCTTCCAGCATTATACATTTTAGAAACTGCGTTGTTTGTGAAAAGAAACATACAATTATTTGAAAAAATTACTTCCACTAGAAAAACTCCATTACGTGCCCAATATGTAAATAAACTATGTCATCAAAAATGTAAGACCGCATTGATGCGAAAAAGTTTTTTTGGTATGGCACCTAAAGTGTTTAATAGAATTCCTGATGACATAAAAAACATGACATTATATAAGTTTAAAAAAGCTCTTACTAAATTATTAATTGACAAATGTTATTATACTGTAGACGAATTTTTGAATGACCAATTATTATAATAATGCATTAACCCTCTGATAATAATTATTATGACTATTTATTGATTTTATTGTATTTGATGTTCTTTTTTTATCTCTCTTGTTCATGTATTTAATTAATTTAAAATATTATTTTTTCTGAGTCACATAATGTAATGACACCTAATGTATCACTTATAAATTTGTATGTCTTAATAATATGACAAAACATAGCGCACCTATTTATGTAAACACCTATGTAAACACCTATGTTTCACAAATAAACGGATTGATTGATTGATTGATTGATTGTAAAATCCTCCCCTGTAAAATTGACTACCCCGTCAATTTTACAGGGGAGGATTTTACTGCATGGCTTGATTAACTCGAAAATTAGGATAAATAATCTTTGAGTCAAGTTATGAATACATCCCAAACGATTTTTTTAAATTCCACCCCTGCGGGGGTGAAAAGCGGGGATACAGTTTATACGAAAAATCTTATTCATTTAGTTAATAAACTTGAAGCTTGGCAAGAATACTAGCCTAAGTAAGTACTTAATTAAGTTTATCATTATAAGTTTTTCAAAACTACCCCTCAAAGGGGGATATAGGGGTGTTGAAGAAATTGAATGCGCGGTCCGATTAACTCGAAACTCAGTATTGATGCTTTTGACAGAAAATAATTAATAATAAGTATGTAAAGTTGTCGAAAATTTACCCCTGACGGGGTAAAAATTGGTTGGGGTGATTTGGTTTTTTAGGGAGGATCTGTACTTGAAACTGTATGTAACATTTTCACGCCTAAACCACTGAACTTCTGATTTGGCAAAGAGATAGATGGCATCCTGGGGAAGCTCATACTTTTTATCCTGGTAGCACGTTCCCGTGGGATAATTTCCGACATCCACACGGGCGAAGCCGCGGGCAGAAGCTAGTATTTATATAAAATGGCTGTAGGAAGGACCTATGTACAGGGTTATTGGTAAAACACTAAAACCTCGCAGGACTGTATTACTAACATCATAAACAACAACTTTTGTTCTATGACTTTTTTTACAAAACATAATACCTATATTTACAAAAAACAAATCTTTATGATTTCGTTCTTCTATCTAACCCCCGCTCCCCTCCGCTGAATTTTGTACTAGACACGGCACTTTGTTTACCTAACTAGCGCTTTCTTTTGCTTCGTGTAGAGTTCGTAACATTTAGACTTTTAGAGCGTAATTAATTATTAAAAGTCATAGAACATAAGTTGTTGTTTATGATGATAGTTAAATAGTCCTGAGAGGTTGTTAGTGAGGGGCCCGTGGCTAAATAATAACAGCCGCGCAGGTCGATCGGTTAGGTTAAGCTACGCTTACCGCGGTTGGTCTGTGGATGGGTGACCATCTTCACATACCGAGATCCCTCCGTGCCTCGGAAAGCACGATAAGCCGTTGGTCCCGGCTGTCATTCATGGATTTTTGACCGAAAGCCCGAAAGTCTGACAACCAGTCTTACCAACGGGTATCGTACTCCCCAGTAACTGGGTTGTGGAGGTTAGATAGGCAGTCGCACAATGTAAAATACAGGTATTCAGCTGCATCCGGTTAGACTGGAAGCCGAATCTAACATAGTTTAGAAAAGGCTAGGCAGATGATGACTTGAGTGCTTAGAATGGCTCTAGGTCTTCCTAGAGCCATTCAAATCTTTCTGAGATAGGGACATATACATAGGTTCTTACCTATGTATATGTCCCTATCTCAGAAAGATTTGACCGTGGGTGTAGCAGTAAATATTAATACAGTGGTCAAAAGATATAGTTTACGGGGCCAATTACGATAATAGGTAGGTATATTTAGTTGGATGGTAATTTATAATAAACGCAGCGGCCTTATTTTATATTGGCGACACATTGATTAGACGCCATTTTATCGTCAGCTGTCCCTTTCGCTATTGCTATATAAAAATGCCGCTGCATTAAGGAGAAATTACCATCCAACGGAATATAGCCACTATAGTAATTACCCCATTAAACCTTACATGATGGAGATCTATAGGAGCAATCTGAGAGTTAGTTCGTCAGCCATTTCGTTTAGTGTCGATATCGTCCTGTAATTAACAGGACGATCAATATCGACATTAAGTGACTAACCACACTTATTCAGCTCTGTTCAGCTTTTGTCCATACAAAATAGTTGTTTTCTAATATGAACAAAAGTTGAACAGAGCTGAATCAGTGTGGTTAGTCCCTAAACGAGATGGCAAGATGAATTTTTGTCGTCATATTAAATTCTGTGATGGACTGCTTACCTACAGACATCATGGATATAAATAAACGTTGAACTATTTAACGAACTAACCCAGCAATCACAAAATATGAAAGAAGAAAAGAACTCCTCACTGATGACTTAGAAAATTAATAAAATTAGTACCCAATCCCTCATACGTTCGGCGCACCCTGGATACCTTTTTTTTGTTTTCGCGGGGAAACCTTCAAAAAGCGCTGGGGATAAAACCAGGGAGTGTGAGATTTTTACCTCACTAAAAGCACCCCGGTGGTCACCGCACATGGAAGGGTTTTGTTACCTCTCAAAAGACCAATCTGGAGCCCTCTCTGTGCAACGCCTGTTAGGTCATCTCTGGGACACCCTGGACACCTAGTACTGGGTAAAGCAGAGTTTAGGCGACTAACCCTTTCAGCGCGATCCGGTCTATCTCAAGACCCATCCCAAACGACTCTTTTATGTTTTGAGTTCAACTGCACGATTACTGACAAATGCACTGACTGGACAGGACCACTCAATCTGTGTGGTTCTTTCCTCAAAAGACCATTTCAGACACCAATCTACATGGCCAGCACATGATCTGACCAAGATTATGTCTAGACTTTAAAAACCTCTGAGTTTGTTTCGGCCATTCTTCTCAGAGTAGTCAGATAGGAAACGCCGACCTCATCTAGTTTAAAAAAACATGATTGACGTGTAAAACTGTTTGTATATACCTACTTACAGAAATTAAATCATATCATTTCAGAGCCAAACCTCGGAATTTAATCTCACGAGCCCCATCCGTTATTAACTGTCATGCCAGCTACACGAAGGAGGAGAAGGTGGCTTATTATGCAGCCAGATGATAATAGAAAACACGCCACACAGATAAGGTTATGATAAGATTAACATAATGAGCCCATTGTTTATCTTCTCAAGGCAGTTTTAACTAATTAGTAAATAGCGCACGTCTTACTATGAGTTACATCAGAATATAGAAGTGCACGCGTCATGTATGTCATGGATCTAACATAGGTGTTGTGGACACGCCCTTTAAGACCATCTGATAAAAATACTAGACAAGTAGGTAACAACAAACTTGTGTGTTGTGAGGGGATAGGCAGATGTTTAAAATCCTATGTAGAGTGATCCTACTACCCTTAGCCGAACTTTGATAAGTAAGTACATACTACCGTACCGTATAATACAATGGGCCGGCCATATTAGTCGTAGAACCGATGACCGATGGGGTAGACGTGTTCTTGAGTGGAGACCGCGAATCGGTAAACGTAAGGTGGGACGCCCTCAGGCTAGGTGGAGCGACGATCTTCGCAGGGTGGCTGGTAGCAGCTGGATGAGAGTTGCCGAAAATCGAGTTGAATGGCGTGCAATAGTAGAGGCGTATGTCCAGCAGTGGATTACCACAGGCTGATGATGATGATGAAGTACTAATAATTACCTACCTATAAGAAGACGTCATCGCGTTCAAGATCATCACATGCAGAACCATCCCTCAACCCTATCAGAATTAAAAAGGAAACTATTTTTAAGCTAGAAAACTGCCATAAATGGCCTTTTTGAATCATCGTGTTAATATTGTATATTTCACATAACCTAATGACAATGCAAACTCTCATCTCAGAAAAGTAAAATTATGATTTAAAGGCACAACTGGAGCCATAATTAGTAAACTACTGCTAACTAGAGGCAAATGTACTCGCATGTAACTCAAATAAAACAATTTAGCTAGCGTACCTATTCCGTGAACATTATAATTAGGTTATACATAAATACACCAGCACAGTCGCTCAACTTCTCTAGTTATATCAATGAGCCAACCTAACAAGGCATGTACTTACTAGCTTCGAAGACATAAATTGGCTTGTTACACCATTGTTCAATGTACATACATAATGACGTACCTTGTACAGATGCCTGCACTAATGGAGACCTCTCTCGCATACAGATATCCAAACTCAAAACATGTATTTAAAATAAACCAATTACAGGCACTTTTTAATTGTAAAATGATAAATGATTTTTATTTTGTAAGTAGGTTTGTACAAACACTTTTACACGTCAATCATATTTTAAAACTAGATGAGTTCGGCGTTTCCTACCTGACTAGTCTGAGAAGAAAGACCGAAACAAACTCAGAGGTCAGAGGAACTCAGAGGTCAGTCAGGTCTCACTTCATTTCATAAACTCATTCGAAGGACAATATCCAGACGGGGAGATCTGACAACTTTTTAATTCCAATAACTACTCTTTTTGAGGAGGCTGCAATAATGATAACAGTTCGCCATTCCTCAACTGTTTAGTAGTAGGATAAACGTATATCCACTTTCAAATATTGACCAGACACGCCACTCCATTTTTGAAATATGACTTTCCCGCGTATCGGGAACGGCTCAAACTGATTCGGCAAAACAAACGGTTTGAAACCTAATGCGCTGATCACAGAGTTCAAATTGGAATCGTGTCCTATTATCAAAGTGAATTTTGGTGTTCCGTCTCTGAAAATGTCGAACATGTATGTATTTCATAAGGGGTCCAGAGCTATGTCTTTTGATCTTGTCGTGAAATTGAATCTGACATTTTGGTTTTCTTTACTGTTTTCTTTTCTGGTTTTCTTTTGTCAAGAGTTCCTATTGCTCGTCAGTCGAGATTTGACCCCATGTGACTTCAGATGTTGGCATACCTTCATAGTAACTCATTATGAATGAATCAACGATTGAATTTCCGATAGACAGCTTTTTCCGTCAAATGTACCGCAGAAGCATTCCATTTCAGCCATAATTTTGACAAGTATGATTCAAGCTTTTCCGCTAACGGTGTACATTCTGACGACTTAATATTAAAACCTGTTCCAACTTGAGGCTGTTGATATCAATTCCTTTGCTTGACACAACAAGGCAGAACGATCAATTTTCCCGCCGTTTGTTTATGGTTCTTACATGGAGCACTGAGACACTACCACTAAACTATTATTCCCGATTTTTTTTAAATACAAATCACGAATTAATGTTTTTATCGCAATTCTAAGCATGATTGGGCTACACTACCCGCGTCTGTGAGCGACAATTGTCAATTGGTCAGTAACAAAGATGAAGCTAGCCATTCCAAAGCGTAGAAGACACCTATGGAGAAGAACTGGCAGGAAACTCCATGGTTACCTACTCTTTTCATTCATATTTTAATATTTTATTATCTTAGTGTTATTGGGGTTTTCCATTAGGAATTTCTTAATAACAGCCCGGAATTTTGAATTTGGTGGTGTGTGTAAGACTGGTTGTCAGACTTTTCGGCTTCTGACGACCCGTAACGCCTGTCAAATATCCACGAATGATAGCCGGGACCAACGGCTTAACGTGCTTTCCGAGACACGGAGGGGTCTTTGTATATAAAGATGGTCACCCATCCACGGACCAACCGCGGCAAACGTAGCTTAACCTGATCGATCGACCCGTGTGACTGTTATTACTTAGCAACAAGCCCCTCTCTCTATGTAGTTGAACTCCAATATTAACAGAAAAAACTTTATAGGGTAATTCGAACTGCTATGAAATCCTGGAGAGGCCGTCGAGCAATCGTTCAATCGTATTCGAGTTCTCAGATACTGTCGGAAAAGGTTTCAGCGAACTAACTCGTCGCGATTGCAATAGAGACTGAATTGTCTTTGCTACAATTCGGGATTTTTGACGTCAATTCGGGAGATGCGAATTTTCGTTACTAGTGGATATGGGCGAAGTAAAATTTTGGTGGAAAGCCCACATGGTAGATTGAATCTTCTTTCTGCTTGCTGTTTGTATTGTTTGGAGAGGGGCTTGTGGCTAAGAAATAACAGCCGCATGGTTCGATTCGTTCGATCAACCAGGTTAAGCTACGTTTGCCGCAGTTGGTCTGTGGATGGGTGACCATCTTTACATACCAAGATCCCATGCCTCGGATAGCACCTTAAGCCGTTGGTCCCAGCTGTCATTCGCAGATCTTTGACAGTCGTTACGGGTCGTCAGAGGCCCGAAAGTCTGACAATCAGTCTTACCAAGGGGTATCCTATTACCCAGTAACTGGGGTATGGAGGTCAGGTAGGCAGTTGTTCCATGTAAAATATTGGTATTCAGCTGCATTCGGTTAGACTGGAAGCCGACCCCAACATAGTTGGGAAAAGGCTGGGCAGATGATAATGTTTGTATTGTTTGGAGGAAGCTGCATGGTTAATATAGACGCATTGTCCTTTACAAAATATGAGTAGGTACTCATAAACATACATACATAAACTAACACCTTCTTCCCATGCAGGTAAGCAGAAACTACAGAACGCCACCTCCTACGATCCTTGCATACTCCTTCTGCCTCGTTTATACATCTAGTCATATATGCACGCCGGTTGCGAGAAGTACACACCTGACCTTCCTTAAGAACATCACCAATAAGGTCTCTATATTATGTTCTCCTAGGGCGTCCCCTCCCGGCGTCTTCACTCACATCTGCCTTGTAAATACTCTTTGTTAGTCGCCTTTCATTCATCCTCTCAACATGACTACACCATCCAAGCAATCTTTTCAATCTTTGTTACTACACCTTCTTTTAAACCGCACCGTTGACTTTTCACATAATTTCTCAGCCTATCATTCATTGTCACACTACACTACACATGCTTCACAACGAACGCATTGCCACAGCATTCATTCTACTTTCATGCTTCTTTTGCCTCACCCAACATTCACTTCCACACATAAAGGTGGGCACCAGCACATCATTGTGAACAGACAGTTAAGCCTTCTTAAAAATAGGAGTAATTCTCAAGAAATAAGCAGTTTTTGTACTCAAAAAATATAATATATCATCTCCCTATCCCTGCGTGTTAACGGAAATACACGAATATGCGATCGTTTACCTGTATAATACCGTAGGTACATACGCGACTTGATTGATCGCGCAATTATCTATGTCGTATCATATAAACGAGCGCGACGATCGCTTGCGGTTATGATGCGGTCTATGTATGTTAATGTCATCATCTGCCCTTTTTCCAGCTATGTTGGGGTCGGATTCCAGTCTAACCGGATGCCGCTGAATACCAGTATTTTACATGGAGCAACTGCCTATTTGACTTCCACAGCCCTGTTACTGGGTAATACTATATCCCTTGGTAAGACTGGTTGTCGGACTTTCGGGCTTCTGATGAAAGATCCAGCAACAGACACCCGGGACCCACGGCTTGTCGTGCTTTCCGAGCCACGGAGGGGTCTTGGTATGTTAAGTTGGTCACCTAGCCACGGACTAGCCGCGGCACTCTAGCTTAACTTGATCGATCGACCCTTGCGGCTGTTATTACTCAGCCACAAGCCCCCCATGTTAGCGTGTGCATATAAAAATTAAAATAAATAAATAAAATCTTCTTTGGAGCTCCATTTTATTTATTTAATGCAATTAATGATGCCATTGTCTTTACTGAAATCTTTCTGCATTCATACACGATTATAATTATCCAAAGTGGAAAAAAGGTAGCCCTACCTGTAAAGAATTGCATTGTTCTTGTATAAAATTCATTCATGTGATGTTATATAATTTGCATGCACTTGCGTGTTTTGCAGCAAACATAATACAAAAATAGGGAACCTTGGACCTAAAGTTACCAACAGTTTTTTATTACGAAACGAAGGAATGAGGAAAATGCCTTGAGGAAAGTTTTGAGTAGGTATGAATGTCGATGGCTATAAGCATAGATATAGGAAATTTCTATTGCTATAAGAGTAGGGGACGAGCAAAGAAACGATGGATGGACTGTGTGAATGATGGTGTGGTTGAAAGGGTATGACTACCGAGATGACGACTAATAGAAAAGTATGGAAAAAAAGACATGTTGCGTCGACCTCAATTAAATTGGTACCTATAAAAGCAGGAGAATGATGATGATGTATGTATCTAAAGTAGCTTTATTTGCACTTTACTGTAATAATAATTGGTCAGGCAGGGGACATAGTGCTTCCACAGTTCAAGGTAACCGATCCACTATAGTTACCCAAAACCATAGCCATATATATTTTGTTTCTATGTACTGCAATAGTCCTGCATCAACCGGGGGTTGTCCTTGGGTGCACTTGCATAGTGCATATAGGCATAAACGTCGGTTGGTGCCTCCTTATCATTTAAAATTGTTTAAGGGGCCTCTACGAGTTGGGGTCGGCCCCTGGTACGCCTTCCAAAGGTTCGGGACCCCAGGGTACAGACATAAGTCAAAGACAAAATATAATAATAATATATATTTGACATAGAGTGACACTTAATTTATTATTATTATTTATACTGTAAATGTTTTCCTCATTTACTGTTTCGAAAGCGCAAAGACATTTCGATATTTTCTTTTCCCAATGCGTTTTTATCGCTCGTACCTTGTATTTCATTTAATGTTTAAAAAGCTTTTAGAAAATCCTCCGTTCCGATCTAGCCCTACCTATAAGTTTCTTATCAAATAGCTGCTCGCTCCGCTTTTAAAGCCGACTTTAATGGCGGGAGCAAATTATTAGAAAAGGTCAGGGAAGCCTTTGCCTTGCACCGGGTAAATAAAATGTAATAAGAAATTGCTATCGCTGCTACGTTACTACGGTCTACGATGGTTTTCTACCTTTTATAAACCGTTGTATATGCCAGCTCCCCACAAGCCGTGTGCCCGATGGGATTTCCCATCGTCAAAAATGATGAAATTTCACACAATATAGCATTCCCTTTTTACCCGTTTAGGGGAGGAATTTACAAGGCATAATTGGAGCACTCATTAATGGAGGGTCTCATGGCTAAATAATAACAGCCGTACGGGTCGATCGAAAGTTATGCTACGCTTGCTGCGGTCGGTCCGTGGATGGGTGACCATCCATTACATATCGAGACCCTTCCGTGCTTCGGAAGCATGTTTTAAACAGTTGGTACCGGCTGTCATTTCTAGATCTTTGACAGTCGGGACGTCGTCAATTAATCTGCCTAGCCGTTTCCCAACTATGTTGGGGTCGGCTTCCAGTTTAACCGGTAGCAGTCGCTCTATGTGAAATGCCAGTATTTGACATAGAGCGACCGCCTGTCTCTCCTCCACAACCCAGTTACTGGGTAATACAATAAACATAGGTATTATCTAAAATTCCTAAAACAAAAAGTAAAATATTCAAATTGAGAAAAATAGTATGCTACTTTTTTTTTCCTCATCGTAAAACATTTTTGCAACCATGTTATTGATGAATGTTACATTTTAAGTAAAGTCGAATGACAGCTGGGACCAACTGCGTAATTCACGTTAGTTACGCGGTTGGTCTTTCCGAGGCACGGCGAGGTTCACCCACGGGTTCACCCATTACGAACATCTACTGTGTGATAAACAGCACCCTCTTACAATTTATCTCCTCTTTCCAATCTACGAGCAAAAATCCAATTAACCGAGTCAAAATTACGACCCCTCTCTCCTAATCACTTGTAATGAAGTTAGCTTCACTACAGGGTGCAATAAGCGGATCGATTCAGCTAATTGAAATCGATTGTCATACCGATATGTTTGTACGAGTGGAGTCATTCTAGTAATTGCTGTGTCAATAAAAAGGGAGGTAATTGGAGGGGAGTATCAGCCCACATCGGGTGACAGCGGGGTGTCAATGTAACAATATTGTTTTTACCTTCAATACATAGGTGTATATAGTTTGTACATTGTAACTGATCTATACGGCGTATATAGTTTACTGTGGCAAATACAATACGGGGTATATTCCGTTGGATGATAGTTTCTACCAAACGCAGCGGCATTTTTATATTAACAACATTATGGTTAGACGCCTTTTTATCGCCCTCCATCCTCCCGCCGCCCCTTTCGCTTTTGCTATATAAAAATGCCACTTTGTTTCGTAGAAATTGTCTTTCAACGGAATATACCCACTATCGAATTGCCCCAGAAAAGTTTTTTTCATTAAATAATAATTAGACGTTCCTTTAATACATCATGATCTGAAAGATGTAGTGAAATTGAAGGATGTGGTACAAATCATCAAACTTAACAATTTTCTCAATTTTTTGCCCAAATGTATGGGACGGCTGATATTTTTTTCGCGATTGCTCCTCCCACAAGGAACGATGACCTTGTTAAGGCCGCAGGGATTCTCTGGATGCAGTAAGCACAGAACCGGTCAAAATGGCGGAGTCTGTGGAAAGCCTATTTCCAGCGGTGGACGTCTTTGGGCTGAAATGATAATAATGATGATGATGATGATTGTATAGAGGCATGAGGATGTACAGTTCACTCAACCTCCAGAAAAGGAAGGATCCTCCGACCAGACGGGTGTCGTATTTGGTGGGCAACTGCCCGACGGTTGATGTCGGGACGTTGTATATAATAACAATAATAATGCTAGTCGCGCGGTAAACTTTGCTTGCGCGATGCAGGATTTTGCGTGACATTAGTATGACGCGTAGTTCGCATGTGGCGGTGTAGATGCCGCTACAATTGAAAAACAAGATGACACCGATAGTCACGATTTTGGCCACGCGACAAAAGATACAGATATAACTGGTACCCGGTACCTATTATATCTTGAGCAGGCTGTAAATTTCGGTCCTAAAAGTAGGCGTATTTAATACACGACATGACTTTCCTTACTTCTCTCTTTTTGCGCCCTTCTAGTTATTACCTGATAATTCAGTCTACAGAATTTGTAGTGCGAAGAGTTGACTGACCCGGAAGGTCTGGGCGTATTCGATCATGTCTCACAAGACGAACTGTATTTTTAGTTTATTGCTTTTGTAATAAACTCTGTCATTTACAGTATTTTGGTTAATATCCTTCAATTTTCCTGATTTTGCCTAGCCTTTTCTCAACTATATTGGGGTTGGCTTCTTGTCTAACTGGATGCAGCTCTGTACCAGTATTTTACATGGAGCGACTGCATATGTGATGGTAGCTCCTTAAAATATGAATCTTCCTTAATCAGATTGCTGATACCAAATGTTTTAAAACGAGCGCTAATCCTGCCGACAAACTGTCACGCAGTTTGGCGCCTGGGTTTGAACCTAATGACCTACAACTCGTAAGTTGCGACCATCACTACTGGGCTACCACTGCCCTCCAGAGTTAATGACAATAAACTCGCTCCCTATTACAAAGCATTCATTATTATTTAGGTCCAGGTACTGTGACCTCTTTATAAGCTCTTTGTTCCGGAATGAGAAAATTAAACAGTCTGAAGGCCAATTCTCGTAATTTAAAACGTTCAAAATCTAGCCGCAGTCTCATCTCGGCGACAAACAAATGTCAAAAACTTGTCAAAATGTAGGGAAATTAGAAGTATTTTTTTGACAGAACAGACACTGAGATCATCAGACTGTGAACGTTCATAAAATTACGAGAATTGCCCCTCGGATTGTGAAGGTTCTTAAAATACAAGAATTGTCCCTCAGATTATTATTTAACATCCATTATTTTTCCTAGAACGGATTTACGTTTTTTGCATTTTTATCTAGATAGACAGACTACTTCTTTTAGTTATAGTTTAGTGGATTAGTTTTTATTTTTGAACATTTTGCATGCCTACTGGTAAAATATGGTGAACCTATTTCCCTATATCACCATGATTGTACTGTACCCTTATTTGCAAAATCTTTACTTATTTTTTTTTGTCTTATACTGTCCCCCATTGCTGGGCAAAGGCCTCCCCCAAATCCTTCCAGGAACTCTTTTCCAGCGCCACCTCGAACCAGCCCTCGCGGTACGCGTCCAGATCACCTCGCCATCTCTTTTCGGCGCTGTCCATCTTCAGGCACCCATTGTGTGGAGATTTTTACCCAGTGGTCAACGTGCATGCGGCTGATCCCATTTGAGCCTGGCAGCCTTCTTTCTTACATCCAGCAGGACCGGTTTAGACCGCAACGTGATGTTCCGAATCTTATCTTGATCGTTTTATATTCTAATCCTCAACTAAATTAACGTTTGTCTCGAATTTCTTGCCAACAACTTTTAACGATCTCGCGAAGGTTGCATGTTAGCACCAAATAGGCTATAATCTCTACAGTACCTAATTACTTTTTCTTCCAATTACTTTACTTTTACTTCGCTACCTATATACAGAGTTTCCCAGGCATCCTTAGGTACTTAATATACAGAATGAATGATGATGATGAATAGGTGCGCCGAATTAAAATATCTAATTCAAGGTGTTATAAAGTAAATTAAGAGCGAGTCATTAAGGAAAGGGATGCACGTACGTGCACTTAGGCAAGCGATTTGGCAACGTCGTCGCTCGACCTTATTGCCGTAGGAACTGTCAAAATTAGGTAAATACCGCTAGTTCAACGCGTTGCCAACTTGCTTCATGTTGTGAACTCTGCGACGAATGGATTGCTTATCATCGCGCTAAAATTGATACATTAATTTTCTTGTTCCGATATTTCAAAAAAAATGTTTTTGCTGCAACATCAATTATTCGTGTCTACTTGAAACACACTATCGAAAACGATAATGACACGATTTTTTTCAAGAATTCATAATTGCGAAATGACAATTTATAATGATTATGTAATAGTTACAGCAATTTCTATTTCGAGTTGGCGCAATTTTTCAATTTCACCTGTATATGTAGTTAGTGAACGGTCAACATTCATGTCAACAAAGTGACATGACACAACATATACACTCTAAAACAGGCTAAGTACTTGACACACTCAATCTTAAAGATTTATACTCCGAACATTTGCTCCGAGTTGGTAACACAAAGTATTACTTTGTAACAAAGACAATGGCTAAGATTACAGCGTCTTTTTAACATGGAGGAGAGCGGGGTGGGTCCGTCACGTAGTCTCTCGTCAGCGGGATTGAAGAGACAATCTGCCGATGTAACGTGACTGATAGGAAGGTCCACTTTGTTACGTTATGACGATAACAAGTAACGGAGAGGAACTGTGCTGAATACTAATGTGGGAATGTTTGTGGAAGGATCTTTAATTTGCTGGCTCGACGAATTATCTGAGGATCATGTATGCCACAGTAAGCTTTGCAAGTACTCGTAATCTTTTTGTTTTTGTAAGGAGCAGTGGTGGAGAGGGTCTTGTGGGTAAGTAATAACAGCCGCACGGGTCGATCGATCAGCTTAAGCTATGCTTGCCGCAGATGGTCCATGGATGGGTGACCATCTTCACATACCAAGACCCCGCCGTGCCTCGGAAAGTACGTTAAACCGTTGGTCCCGGCTGTCATTCGTGGATCTTTGACAGTCGTTACGGGTCGTCAGTAGCCCGAAAGTCTGACAACCGGTTTACCAAGGTTTATCGTATTACCTACTCAGTAACTGGGTTGTGGAGGTCAGGTAGGCAGTAGCTCCATATAAAATATTGGTATCGAGCTGCATCCGGTTAGACTGGAAGCCAACCCCAGCATAGTTGGGAAAAGGCTCGGCAGATGATGAGGAGCAGTGGTGGTCTAGTGATAACAGCCGCGACTCACGAGTGGTCGGTGTGACGGCATTAAAGCCTTCTTAATATTATCTATGCCTGTCATAGACACCGGTTACCGAGTGCGCAAAAACTGATAGTAACAAAAAAAGTAAAAGAATATAATATAGCTGATTCTATAAATTCTGTTTTAATAAGATTCTATTCACAACTTTATTAATCGGTTATAGGTTCGAACCCAGACAGGCGCTTTACTTTGAGTAATTTATTTCAACATCACTGCTCTCAAAACGGTGAAGAAAAATATCGTGAGGAAACCGGCATGTCCTAGAACAAATGAAGACATGTGACATCTACCAACCCGCACTGAGCCCGCGTGGTAGATTACGGCCCACTCTCTCTCACAGAGAGGAGGCCTGTGTCCCAGCAGTGGGAACATTATAGGCTGATTATGCAAAGCTAATCTTTTTGTGCGCTAATTCGGGATTGCTTAGGATGTGTTTTATAGACATAATAGTGTATTCAGTACATTGTTGTAGAAACAGCAGCTCCTTTCGAGTGTTATTTACATATTTTAGTGAAAACATGTGTACGTATGAGAAGACGCAAAATAAACGTGTCTTTAACTGAGCTTTTAAATAACTCGACAAAATATTTACTTAAACGTAGTCAGAGAACACAGAAAATGTTCGACACACTTATCATAACATTACACCTGTATTTTTCAAAGGGGCTGGTAGAATACGTGTATTTATAGTATCTACACTGACACGCATATTTAGCCTGGTATAGTCCCACTATAGTTGCGCCCCGCGGTTTTACCCGCATAAGTCTCGACCCCGTGGAAATATCGGGATAAAAAGTATTCTATGTCCTAATTCAGCTCATGGTCCACCTACATGCCCAAATTTCGTCTATATCCGTTCAGCCGTTTTAGCGTGAAAGCGTAACAAACAAACACACATAAAAAATTAAATCTTCTCTCCTGATAATATTAGTTTAGATGTAAGAGGGAGCGAGCCTTTTGCTATCAACTGCGCACAAATCCAGACTCCGCTATTACCACTAACAGTTAGCAATGGCTGTCATTTTGACAGTTCAACAACATTGAGCAGACAATTTTTTCGAACATATGAAGCAATGGATTAGAAATATCCCTCAAAATTATTCAGATTATGGTTGAAAGTGTGTTACTCAATTAGGGTGCTGAATGACAATCTCAATGTAGGTAATCTACGAAGCAAAGAACAAGGCTACAGAAACGGCGATATTAAAAAAAAAACGAACGGCAAGAAAACAAATGAACGAATGATTTTTTAAAACAAAACGTCATGCTATATTATAAAATTAATTTGGAATTCTAAATAGAATGAAAGATGTCGATCTTTAAAGTAGCCAGTATCAAAAATCGGCAATGTCACAGTTAAGGACCTAATAATAACAAACATCAAGGGCATCATATCCAAAAAAGTATCATTACCGTATCACCTACGCAAAAAACCTCACCGTTCAAACCTTTTCAACCCTGCTAAGTACACGGAGATAAGTTCATCGGAAGCGATAAGTGTCTGCCTTCCATTGGCGCGCCCGTCAAGAAGTGGGTCATCGCGGCGCCGCCGGGCGCTAGCGACCTTTCAGGCTGTGTGCAGGCTTCTTTAGACGCGATACTTTACTGAAATGTTAAGAACTTGAGATGTTTTTTTTTGTTGGGTCGTTGCGTAATAGGCTTGGGTATCCAGCCAATCTATTCTGTGAAAATGTCACAGTGAAAACGTAGGCGAAGTCAGATGTCAAAAGTGTCAATCCCTAGCATCAAGTGAAGGTGAGGGGTTATTTCGTTTATCCAGCCCAAAATTCCAATATCTAAAAATTCACCCGCGGGGTAATTGCGTACCACACTACTTACCAGTAGCAATGGGTTTCATTTTGACAGTTCAACAACATTCATTGGTTTGTTTATGTTATTGAGCAGACACATTTTTCGAACATATGAAGCAATGGATTAGCAATATCCTTCAAAATGATTTAGATTGAGATCGATAGTGTGTTACGCAATCAGGGTACCGAAGGTGGAAACGCATATGTCCTAGAATATGACTAGTTGGCTAAACAGAATTTATAGGCTTACGGTGGATTTTCGGACATGTGTTTCAGCATATCCAGCTAGGTGGATTTTTTGGAGTGGATAAACGAAATAACGGAAGGCGAGAAGTTCAAGCTCACTTCACGTAAGACTCTGTGAGATTCTTACAGAAAAGCTGATCTATTCTATAAAAATCTCACCGTTTAAATTTAGGTGCAGTGAGCTGCCAATAGTGTCAATAACTCATCTCCCTCATCAGGTGGAATGACAGCTCATTTCAAGGGAGTTTTCACCAGTTTTCACGGTGAGATTTTTACAGAATAACACCGAAGATCTCCTGAAATTCCACTCCTACTGCTAAAATATCTGAGAAAACAACAAAGTTGCCTCGAATCCTATTAAAAGCAATAACATCACTGAACAATTCTCCAAAGCTCCGTTCCATGTATTATTCTTCCATCGGTTCTCACAACAAGTCAAAACACGGTACTCGAGCGCGCCTGTATTTCGGCCACGTATTTCTGTCTCAGTTTACAAACTCGCTGTGTTTGGGCGCCCGCCACGTGCCTCTGTTGCGTTACGTTGGCATGTTTTGTTGACTAAGACTGCTACTTTGGTGTGTGGTGCAAGGGATTAAGATAAATATAAATAATGAGCATATATTTTACAAAGGAGAGTACGCTAAGATGTACTGTACAGTCAGGGAACTTGTTTGTTAAGTAGATGGATACACTACTTGCTGTATCATATTCGAGTCGGAAGGTTTGTGGCTAAATAATAACAGCCGTACGGGTCGTTCGGAGTTAAGGCTACGCTTGCCGCAGTTGGTTCGTGGATGGGTGACCATCCATTACATATCGGGACTGCTCCGTAACCCGGAAAGCTTGTCAAGCCCTTTAAAAGTCGTTTCAGGTAGTCTGAAGCCCAAGTCTGAAAACCAGTCTTACCAAAGGGTGTCGTACAACCCAAAAATATATGTTGCACCCCACATTAATTGGGATAAGGGCAGGAGAATGATGATGATTATTGAGTCACGGCAGTGTACTGTGGAGTTTTGATATCGTTATATTGATATGGGGGTTTTGTACAGGGTTGAAAATGCCTATAATTTTATGTCATTATAACATGTAAGGGATTTGCTAATGTGTCAAGAGTGCCAATTAGCTTCATGTTGAAACTTTTCAAAAACCGTGACATTGCACGGCCTTTAATTTGGCACATTAACTTTCAAAACAACCAATTTTAATATTTACAAGAGAAACCTAACAAAAACTCTTTCTTTGTTTCAGCGTCCATCATACAACGAATCAACAGTTCAAAGAAGTCCATAAACTAGTGTAAAGTGAATTAAAATAATGTGCGACCCAGCAGTGCGATCCTCGGTCCCCGAAGCGCGCTCGGTAACTTTCGGCTGTTACCGTGACAGCTGTCAATGAGATTCCAAGATGGCGGAGAAGGTCAGCTGATCGGAAAGTCGCCCGCGCCAGCCTCGCAGCAAGAGGCGATTTAAGCGCATCATGGTGAGATAGTAGATTAAATTAATAAATAAATAAATATAAATAATTAATATCCCTGGACATTTCACACAGCACCATTTGTCCCAAGCTAAGCAACCTAATGCTTGTGTTATGGTAACAAGTTGGCTGATAAACTACTTATATACAATTTTTTTTTGTAAATACATACATATTATAGATAGAAAAACACCCAGACTCGGAACAAATACATGTAGGTCATACAAATATTTGTTCCGTGCGGGAATCGAACCCACGACACGCAGCGCAGCAGTCAATCGCTTATAACCACTGCGCCAACCGTGCCGTCAATTACATTACATTAATTAGTAATTGTAGCTAATAATCTCCTGTGGTGCCGATATTCAGTGACGTCATCTATTGACAAAGATTCTAAAACCTATCACAGACGTTGCTATAATATAAGTACCTAAGATCTATCCAAATGTATGTTTCCAATTATTATTTCAAGCTAAACCAATATCAACTCTATTTTACTAGTAATTAAGTTGATTTCAGAGTGACTAGCACTATTTAAAATTTTATAAAAATGTTTGAAGTTGTAGCGTAAACTGAACTTATTGTGTGGGTTTTAAAGTTGTTTTTTGAAATACTCATATTTGTTTACATGTTTGGCAAATAATTTGCGAACGGTGTATATTTTGATATGACATCATAGCTAAGCATATTATAAAATATTTTCAATTTTATCTTTGAGTGACCGCACACGCAGCTATAATATACAGGCTCAAATTAAATAAGCTAACGAAACTGCAAACGTGATGGGTATCGACATCTAAAAACGACAAAAAATATATTTCATGTTTTTTTGGGGATTATCGACCGCTGCGAGTGTTGGTTGCTACTTCAAGTAAAAGTTGGGAAAAAAAAGGGATTCGAAAAAACCTAGTTTTTAAGTAACTATTAAAAAGAAATCCTAGAATTCGTCACTAAATATCACTTTTCCCTAAACTCTCAAATTCAATGGCCTTCATTGCTATTCACTTTTTGCCTGGGCTTTATGGGGTGCTTAATTGTTGCAAATGGATCAAACAATTACAATTGTTCCAAATGGATCAAACAATTACAATTGTTGCAATTGGATCAAACAATTATTACAAGTCACCCTGTATATTATGGTATATCAAGACGCTGGGCCGACCACCAATAAAATGAAGGCGCAGTATACATATTATTATATTATAGCTACATCTATGATGGGATGGGCTTAAGATACCTTGACCCAATTTTCTCCGGAAAAAAGTTCAAGTGGTTGGGCCCAAGATGGCGGCTGGATGTTGTTAAACTTATAAGTGGCTAATGGATAGATTATCTAATACGTGTGTTTCTTAGTAAAATATTAAGAAGTACCTACTCTGGTATAAGCCGAGTAAATATTATTAGTCTTAAATAGGCCCAAGCTATAGAGCGCTTTTAGTCGAAAAATCTGGGAAATGAAATTGTTTATTTTGTAAATAGGGTATCGGAATCACTTTGAACGCCGTATAAAAAAAATGCTAGTTGGAGTGAACATTTCCTATCTGACTACGCCTGAGAAGAAATGGCGAAACAAACTTAAGAGTCAAAGTCCACACATAATCTTGGTTAGATCATGTGAGGACCATGTATATTAGTCTCTGAAATGGTCTTTTGAGGAAAGAACCGCACAGATTTGAGTAGACCAGTCCAGTCAATGCAAGCATTTGTTAGCAATCGTGTAGCTCAACTCAGAACTTAAGGAGCTCAACGAATAGATTTTTTAAAATTCTTCCAAATGATGCCTCTAAGGAAATTGTATCGAGATGAACTTTTGATAGTAAAATTTATGTTCAGTAGTGAAACACTGGAGTGTATTTCCACTAGAGCAACCATGCAAGGTGTATTATTTCCCAGAGGATTTCTTCTATTTGAGCCGCCGAATATGTAATATTGTAGCTATCTTGTTGCCATTCATAAAGGAATATGAATGAACTGTTCTTGGGAGCAGCTATCTCATAAGTCAGAATTGACGTACAAACGGGGTGAATAGGGATGCAGGGATGAATCGGGATGAAACTTAAATGATTTTAACATTGAAGTAATATATCTAGTTTGTTGCCAAAAAGAACTCTAATGTGTTTACTGTATTATAATATTTATAAGTGCGGGTAAGTGCCCATTATCTAGCTCATCATCAGTCTACACAGTTCCCACTGCAGCGACACAGGCCTCCTCTTTTCGAGAGGGAGTGGGCTATAATCCACCACGCGGGCCCAGTGCGGGGTGGTTCTCTAGCTAGTGATATTGCTTATATAATTATATTCAAGTAAAGTATTGGTGTTTCTCGTCATGTTTTGGTTAACATCGGTTTCGATGACTTCTCTGGTCTGATAAAGTTAAAGTTCTAATTATAAAAACTGACGTTAAACCTGAGTCGAAGGTGGCAACTTTACGCTTGTCTGAATAAAGTTCAAAATACAATTACTGGCTCGAAGGTTTGGGCAAAATTAGAACTCGCGTTTTGTAATGGGACAGATTAGGTTTAATTCTGCGTGACTATCCTCCTTTATCTCCTAGTTTTCATCTATATCTATAAAAATGAAACCCGTTTTCCGTTGTCACGACATAACATGAAAACGGCTTGACCGATTTGGCTGATTTTTTTTTAGAATATTCCTTGAAGTACGAGGATGGTTCTTACGCAGAGAAAAATTTAAAAAATAGGGTATGAGTAGGTTGGGAGTAGGGTAGAAGTAGGGTAGGAGTAGGGTAGGGGTAGGGTAGGAGTTGGGTAGGAGTTGGGTAGGGGTAGGGTAGGAGTAGTGTAGGAGTAGGGTAGGAGTAGTGTAGGAGTAGTGTAGGAGTAGTGTAGGAGTAGGGTAGGGAGTAGGGTAGGGGGTAGGGTAGGAATAGGGTAGGAGTAGTGTAGGAGTAGGGTAGGAGTAGAGTAGGAGTAGGGTAGGAGTAGTGTAGGAGTATGGTAGGAGTAGGGTATAGGAGTTGGGTAGGGGGTAGGGTAGGAGTAGTGTAGGAGTAGGGTAGGAGTAGGGTAGGAGTAGGGTAGGGGGTAGGACACCACGCGAACGAAGTAGCGCCGGGCAGCTAGAAATAATTTATATGGCAAAACAACGTTTGCCGGGTCAGCTAGTATCCATATAAAAATGAATCCCTATTTCCCTTGGTCACGCCATAACTTGAGAACGACTTTACCGATTTCATTCATCTTTTTTTAAAGTTTTCTAATACTTTGTAGAAGGTTCTTACGGAAAAAATTAAGAAAGTTGCTTCATGTGGACGAAGTCACGGGCAGAAGCTAGTCTTCTATAAAATCCAGTTAGTCATAAAGTTGCCTGTAGACTGCAACTACTTTAAAGTCAAACTCCAATGATGCTGTCTTCGCAGCCATTCCTTCACGGAGACTTCACTTTTTATTACATTCCTGTGTCTGCGAAGTCAAAGCGAAATGAGCTTGAAGATTCGCCAGAACAAATTAAATTAGATTCTTCATTTCTAAGCTTATACTTAATTAAAAATGGTGAAGGAAAACATCGTGAGGAAACCGGCCTGTCCTAGAACAAAAAATTCTAAAGACTTCTACTGATATCTACCAACACGCACTGGGCCAGCGTGGTAGATTACGGCCCACTCCCTCTCACCGAGGAGGCCTGTGTCCCAGCAGTGGGAACATTATAGGCTGATTATGTATGATGGTATGTACAATCCTTACATAAACCTTTTAGTTTGGGCACGTCCATACATTTTGCTATACACGTGCATTAGTTCTAAGAATAAAGGTTTTTGGAATGACATCCATCCTAATAAATGCGAAAGTAACTCTGTCTGTCCTCTACCTTTTCAAGCCTTAACGGCTAAACAGACTTAGCCAGGTACAGAGTTAGTTAGTTAGTATGTACTGTTTAAAGGTAGATATTGTCCTAGGTTAGAACATAATATGATACTTTAAAAAGTATAATAATTATGTTCTAACGAGAACGTAAATGTTCTCGTGAGATAATTTCCAACCTCAACGCGGGTGAAGACGGGGGTAAAAGTAGACATCCATATAAGCCAAATTATCCATGTTTATATTCTGTCAAATCTTCTAATCCTCCTATTTCTTCCACAGCAGGTGTTTGGCGAATGGGCACAGGTAGAAGTGGTGGAGCTGGTGAACGATGGCTCGGGGCTCGCGTTCGGCATCGTGGGGGGACGCTCGTCCGGAGTGGTGGTCAAGAGCGTGTTGCCAGGCGGCGTGGCGGACAGGGTGAGTTCTACACTATAATACCAGCCAGAGTGCTGCAAGGATCTTTTTTGGCGCCTGTTTGACATCGACAGAGGTATTTTAGCTAAACAATTCTCGTATTTTAAGAATGTTCGCATTCTAATTTCAGTTTCAATTTGTCAAAAATACCTAGGACAATTCCCGTAATGAACAATGTTCAAAATCTAGTCGCAATGTCATCTCAGCGAGAATCGATGTCAAAAACTAGTCAAAAATGTAGGTAAAGAGGTATTTTTCACTGATTGACACTGAGATTACACTGTGAACGTGTAATGTTTACAGCAAATATACGTATTTTCTTTGTTTGTTTTCTTCCTAATAAAAGTACAGACGTTATTGCTTTTTTACATATACCAAGGTTCATCAAACAGCTTCCTGATACTATACAACTTTGGATGTTAAGGATTGATACATCATTGTCCACCCAACTCTTAACCCTTTATGCCAATTTATTTTGGATCTTCTTTTCTGCGCCTTTAGAACAAAATTCACATTATTTTTCGTGGCTTTGTTAAGAACAAAGCCACGAAAAATAATGTGAATTTGGTTTTCTCTCATTTCTTTTAAACATAAGTGTTTATTTTTACGTCCTATTCCGAACAGCCGATTTCACGCCATTGAAGACTGTAAATATCTTTTCCTTTATGTGAGATTCCAAGCAGCTGATTCCATGCCAGTGCTTCCAACATTTTCGCGTTCACGTAAAACGTAAGGCTTGCAGAAAATTTCACGCTCGGTGGAGTATTCCAGATTAATATGGTAATCCCGTCAACGTCCCGGCCTGGCTTGCATCTGAATGAGCCACGTTGCATTTTTATCAGTTCTCCGAAAACTGGACTTTTGCTACTGGAAAATCTATTCACATTTTGTCCAAAGCTAAGCTAGGGTTAGCAGTGGTGACGACTTAAGAGTTGTAGGTCGTAGGTTCAACCCAACCAGGCGCTTTACTTTGTGTAAAATTATTTCATCACCACTGCTCTCAAAACGGTGAACGAAAACATCGTAACGTAACGTGATTGCAGAACTAAAAATTCGATGCGTCGCGTGAGGGATTACGGACCACTACCCTGTGTCCCAGAAGTAGGAACATTAAAGGCTGATTATGTATACATAAAAAAACGGTGTTTAAGGAGAGAGTTAGTGTTTTTTAACATAGTTTAAAAAATGGACAGAGATTGAGCACGCCCTATTAACATTCGATTAGATTACTTTCGAGTATCTAGTACACCATTACTAAGCACTTTATCATTACCACGACAATGTCCCCCATTTCCCGTTCCCAACATAGCGTTTTAAAACAAGAACAAAAGTTTCACGCTCCGTAGTATTTCAGATTAAAATGGTAATGGCACCAACGTCAAAGCGTCTCTTGCATTGTAATGTATGCCTGTCACGAAAAAATCTCAATTTTGAAGCCAAATATTAAATGAAACTGGTGTTTGACTTTCATTTTAGATTATTTCGTTGCGTTTTTATGGGATGGATCGGACGTGGTTTGAAGTGAATACAAACTTCGGCCTAATTTTCGGCGAAAATAAAAATAAAAAGTTCATCGGAACTTCGGTTATTTTCACTAGGAAATGTTTACGAACAAAAACCTAACAGACAACGCAGAATACTTGGTGTTTTCGCATCATAATCTGCCCTTGGTAAAACTTTAATACCAGAAAAAAAAAACAGCGATTATGGCAATAATTATTTCAATGTTACAAATACATTTAATTGTTATATAAGTAACAACTTAATTTTTCGAAAAATCTCAATATTGAAGCTAAATACCACACAAAACTGGTGTTTGAGCTTCATATTAGATTATTTTGTCAAAATCAAAATCAAAAGTCATTTATTCAAATTAGGCTGAGAATCAGCACTTTTTGAACGTCAAAATTACAAAAGACAGTCCCCCAAAAACGCCCGCCCTTCACCACTTCCTAGTGGTATCGCTGGGAAGAAGAAGTGGCGCAACAAACTCCCCAGCAGCACAGCTGTCTGTTCAATTTAAAAAAATACTTGATTGTATACAATACTAGGTACTTATGTTCGGTAATTAACATTACAAAACCAGAACATAAAATTTAATTATTTGCCATAATATGTCAGGTAGCCACGCCAATATACCAACAAATATAATAAAAACTATACGTACTCAAGCTAAAAAATAATTAATTAAAATAATAAAAAAGCCTCCAGGCATAAAGGGCGTGACAGCTTACACATTTATGCATTGCTGGGTTCTAAGACCTGGCAGTAAGCTAATTCTGGAGAAGGAATTGTCTTGCGTTAAACTAGGGTGACCAACTATTCTTATCGTCTAAGTAGTCGTTGATGGAATAGTATGCCTTTGAACAAAGGTTGGATTTTAGTTGAGCTTTAAACGCATTAAAAGGCAAGTCTAGAAAAGAAGAGGGTATCTTGTTATAAAAGGTTATACCAAGCCCAACAAATGAGTTATGAACCTTATGAAGCCTGTGAAAGGGGGCACGTAGTTTGTCCTTATTTCTAGTGTTAACACTGTGAATATCACTATTTTTAGTGTACAAGTGTAAATTTTGCCTAATATATAAAATGTTGGCAAGGATGAATTGTGATGCAACCGTGAGAATACCAATATCTTTAAAGAAATCTCTTAGAGAAACTCTGGCACCTAGCTGGTAAATTGCTCGAGCAGCTCGCTTTTGAAGGACAAATATATTTTGTATATCAGCGGCTTTGCCCCACAGCAGAATACCATAGGACATAACGCTGTGAAAATAACTAAAATAGACTAAACGAGCTGTATCAACGTCAGTATATTGTCTTACTTTCCTGACGGCGTAGGCAGCCGAACTGAGCCTTCCTGCTTTGCTTTGCTTTGTTCCGTTTCTATTAGGGATGGGCCGAACGCGGTTTAGACTGAATACGCACCTAGGCCGAATATTCGGTGAAAATAAAATGTTCGTCCGAACTTCGGTAATTTTCGCTGCTAAATGTATTCCTACGAATAAAAACGTACCCGTACCAAATGACGCAGAGTCCTTGGTGTTTTTTCCCCTTCGTTTTTAAATTATTTTAAAAGTTTTATAAAAATAAAAAATAACGATTTTGGCGATTATTATTTAAATGTTTAGAATACGTTTATCTGCTAAATTAGTAAAAACTAACAGACAATAGATAAATGCTTATTATTTTATTTTACTGGTTAAGTTTTATTAAATTGTAGTCAAAACGAATGTTCGGCATTTGAAGGTTAAACCGAATGCGAAACGAATTTCGTTCCATCCCTAGTTTTTATCTAGGTTGGAATTTTTCATTTGTTAAGTCAATAGTGGTAACTTTGTGTTAGTTTTTCAAATTATCTTGTTTTTACAGTGGCTTGTTATGCGTTTTATTATTTTTCATCTTTCTAGTGGTCTGCTGGCTTGTTGCCAAGCTCTAGTTTAAGAAAACTTCAGCCGTCTATCTCATGGTTTCTTGTATTTTTGGAGGCTTGGCGTAAGTTCATGAAAGTGTGGCTCATTTATGTAGAAGTGTTCCGAAAGTGGGACAAGGAATCGTAGACTTCGGGTATTTGGTATTGTTAGTATGGGCTGCGGGGTAATTGCGTAACACACTAACGGGAATGGGTATCATTTTGACAATTCAACAACATTCATTGCGTTATTTAGGTTGTTGAGCTGACAAATTTTTCGAACAAATGAAGTAATAGATTAGCAAGGTTTTTTTTTTGTAATGCCAATAAACGCATTTTTCTTTCTCTCATGATTTGGTAGAAATCCAAACCGATGTGGTTAAGACCGCGCCAGACTTGCTTACAAAGCTCGAAGGACGTATTTCGTAAATGTTAAAAGCGCTGAATTTTACTCTAGTTTAATATTGAAAATCGATTCCAGTCGCTCAAATAGTTGACAACTACCATAAAAAATGCGGCCGGTGTGAGTTGAACTCGCACGACCGTTGAGAAACGCGAAGGGTTCCATACTACCGAACACTAAGTACTACAATACTTTTTAAATACTTTACTTAAAAAAAAACACGTTTCTTATAAGGGGCTCCTTCAATTTTTACCTTTATTTTATTTTTATTATTTGTTGTTATAGCGGCCATACTCAAAATTGCAAGTGTCTACCTATTACGGTGCAAAAGATACAGCCCTGTGACAGACTAACGGACGGTCGGCAGACGGACGGACAGTGGAGCCTTAGTAATAGGGTCCCGTTGGCACCTCGGGTACGGAACCCTAAAAAGAATTACACACGTACGATACAAAAATGGAGTTACTGAACTTTCAAGTAATCAGGTTTGCATGTTGAATGTGCTGTCAATTTCAACGGTTTGAGTTCGAGCGTTGCGTGACGTAATTCGCTCAGAATTTACGAGTTCTCATAGTCGGATTGGATATTCGTTTGGACTCAATTTCGGGCGTGGAAATATGAATTCAATCTAGATATATAAAATTCAAAGTCCTGACTGACTGACTGACTGAGACATCAACGCACAGCCTAAACCGCTGGTCCTAGAAATATGAAATTTGGAGGGTGTATTCTTTGTGAAGAGTAGGTATCCACTAAGAAGGGGTTTTTCGAAATTCCACCCCTAAGAGGGTGAAATGGGGGGATTTTGTTTGTATGAAAAATCTCATTCCTTGAGTTAGTAAACTTGAAACTTGGCACGAATACTTATCTAAGTAAAATATGAAGTTGGGCATTTTTTGTTTTTATAAACTACCCCTTGAAAGGGGATTGGGGGGTTTCCAAGTTTGTATGGAAGAATTTTAGCGCGCGGTCCGATTTAATCGAAACTCAGTATTTATACCTAAAATTTAAAGGAAGAAATAATGTGTATCAGGGTTTTTCGAAAATCTACCCCTGACGGCCTGAAAAGGGGTAGTCAATTTTACAGGGGAGGATTTTACAGCGTGGCTTGATTAACTCGAAAATTGATGTAAATAATCTTTGAGTCAAGTTATGAACACGTCCGAAATGATTTTTCAAAATTCCACCCTGTAGGGGTGAAAAGCGGGGATAAAATTTATATGAAAAATCTCATTCGTTAGGTTAATAATCTTGAAAATTGGCATGAATACTCGCCTAAGTAAGCAATAAAGTTTATCATTATTAGTTTATCAAAACTACCCCTCAAAGGGGATATACGGGTGCTAAAGTTTGTGTGGAAGAATTTGAACGCGCGGTCCGATTAACTCGAAACTCAGTATTGATACTTTTGACAGAAAATAATTAATAATAAGTATGTAAAGTGGTCGAAAATTTACCCCTGACGGGGCAAAAGGGGGTAATTCGGTTTTTTAAGGGAGGATTTGTACTTGAAACTGTATGTAACATTTTCACGCCTAAACCCCTGAACTTCTGATTTGGCAAAGAGATAGATGGCATCCTGGGGAAGCACATACTTTTTATCCTGGTAGCACGTTCCCGTGGGATAATTTCCGACATCCACGCGGGCGAAGCCGCGGGCAGAAGCTAGTTTAATATATTTTTTATCTCAGCTGCACAGCTTTCGCCTATAAAACAAAATGGCTCTTGTCCGTGCAATAACGCTTTTTGTCTTTGGCCGGTTTGACACTGGTTTGTCCATTACTTTTCGTTTCAAAGAGTGGAACTCTCTGCCAGCGTCTGTGTTCTCTTCCACATTTAACCAATCTGCTTTCACAGCAAGAGTGAACAGGCATCTTCTGGGCACGCTCGTTCCATAATAGACTGCTTAGGTAATTGGTTGGCTTGGGTGATTTAGCTCGCTACTTCGATGTCACCTCCATGTTAAACAAATGCCTGCTAATAGACACGCACTTGTAGCGGTATCTACAAACGCCACATGCGAACTACGCGTCATAGCGACGTCAAACAAAATCCTACTTCTCGCAAGTAGAGTTTACCGTGCAACTAGCATATATACAACAGCTTGCCATGAATCGTCGGGCAGTTGCCCGCAAGACCGCCCGTCTGGTCGGAGGATCCTCCTTTTTCTATGAGTGAACTTTACACCCTGTTCCTCATACATGCACATGCCAGGCATCGAGATAGACCCCAAGCATCCTGTGACGTATCGCAGTGAGGTATCCCTCGGCATGTGCGTACGTCTATATTAGTATGCGTTTTTTTTCAATGGAGGTGACATCGATAAACTACGATCGTGAGGTATCCCACTGAGGCATTTTTGGCATGGAATTTGCCTTTGCATTTTTGGCATGGAATTTGCCTTTGGTTATAACAGCGTTATAATATTTTCTAATGTCTAATTACTCGTTTGTATTAATTAGCGTTGGCTTCGCTTAGTCTTCCACCTTGCCTTTTTCCAACTAAGTTGAGGTCGGCTTTCAGTCTAACCGGATGCAGCTGAGTACCAGTATTTTACATGGAGCGACTGCCTAACTGACCTCCACAACTTAGTTACAGGGTAATACGATACCCCCTTCGTAAGAGTGGCTGTCAGACTTTTGGGCTTCTGACTACCTGTAACGACTGTCAAAGATACACGAATGACAGCTGCAACCAATGGCTTCACGTGCTTGTTAGCTTTCTTGCTTTCTAACTTATAAAAAATCCGTCTGGTTATTTAAATAGCAACGGTTTCGTGTCCAAAAATGCAATTATTTCAGAAGGCCAATTCCCGTAATTAAAAACGTTCAAAATCTAGTCGCAATCTCATTTCATCCATAATCAATGTCAAAAACTTGCCGAAATGTAGGGAACTTAGAGGTATTTTTGGCAGATTGAGACTGAGATGAGACTGTGAACATTCTTAAAATTACGAGAATTGCCCCTCAGATCTTAGACCCAATTCGATAGTTATTTTGTCCTTTGTGAATACCTACAATAATCAAATTTTATCACGACGGTAACATAACTCAGTGATAACAACACTTCTATAACTCCAAACCCCAGCATCCATTCAAGTTTCATCTTCAGATCTTGGACAACAATCTGTTAATTGACCACAAACTACATAGTTTACGATGTTTCCGAGCTGCGACAAGACGTTTGAATACTGTTGTTAATAGCACAAACTGGGGGCTGAGATTATCATGAACAGTGTAGTTCGTACTTAGATTTTGGGGATGTATACAACATCGGAATTAACGCACACCACCAAACACTCCAATTAGAATATGGGTGCTAATTAAGGCAGCTTCTTTAAAATGTCATTCTCGTCTGCAAATATACTTAGTTGTCTAATGAATTAATAGGTCAGCGACGAACTTTTAGCGTCTAATAAATGGTTTATAAGCGACCATATATTGTAAAACAAGCTACTGTTAATATGACGCAACATGGTGATAATTCTTAAGCAACTAAATTTGTGATATGTCTACTCATTGCCAGCTTCTAATGAGTGTATCAACTTCATCTATAAAATAATATCAACGTACTCTAATTTCATAGAGTCACCTTTATTTTTATACTTTAGCATAAGTAATTGATGAGTGAATCTACTATATTTGAACATAAAATTTCCTTATTATTGTCATCAAATAATGGTCATTGAAAGCTATAATTTCATGTATTCGCCTATCTATTTATAAATACCCGCATGCGTAACACACATATATATCTTTTTTACATCGAAACAGCTAGGTTAGGTTAGGTTAGAACTGTGACCACACAACGCACGAGCCGAGCGAGCGCAGCGAGCGGTGCCGCGGCAGCGGCCGCCGAGTGACAGAAACATATTAATCGCGGAAACTACGTCGCCGCTCTTTGGGATTTCATCCATCGGTATTTCGTCCATTCGGGATTTCGTCCATTCGGGGTTTCATCCTTTCGGGCATTTGAACATCGGTATTTTGTGTTTCGATTTAACGACTATCGGCATTTAAAACTTTCGGTATTTTGAATTTCGGTGTTTTGGACGTCGGTATTTCAATCATAGGTATTATGAACTTTCGGGATTTTGATACGTACCCGCAGTAGCATAGGTTTTTATGTTAAGTATAATTGTACTTATGTCCTAAGTTACAATAATGTAAGGCAATCAAATAATGAATAACATTGTTATTTGTCACTGAATAATCAGCGCAGGTTGTGCTTTACCTGGTCTCCCACGCTTCCTCTTTACACCAATTTTTTGTGTTTTTGCTTCTGGCGGCGGAAATGCATGTTTCATCCTGATAGCGAGACCCACCAAATGCTTGCAAGAATACTTGCGGTGAAAATCTGGACAGTCACAGTGGCCATTAATCCACTCCTCTTCTTTTTTCGGTAATGTAATTTTCCAAGAAGAAAAAAACGTGTCATTAATGTAAACAAATACACGTGAACTCGTTGCTGCACGCACCGAATAGAGCTCGCTCATTGGTGCAAATGGCCGGTCGCGCCCCTCTGATTCCCAACGAGCGTCAGGTACACTCCCGCGCTTGTGTTGCAAACTTTCACGAAAAAAGAATATGATTTATTAATTTAGTTGTTGAATGAAAAACTTTGATTGCTAATTTTGAGGCTGGAATTTGATTTTATTAGCAGACAGATGTTGAATCTCTAAAATATATAAAGTAGCTCACTTACAACATTAGTCGCTGAGTTATCAAATCAGAAGTAAATATATTTATCGGTAGCTCGGAGTCATATTAATTTACGCTCGTAAATTGACGCTGGTTTTTTGATATTCTGTTGGAATAGTAAAGATGATGAATTCATATAATTGAAGCTGTTCTACTAACTCGTCGCCCACATATAAAAAAAGACGCTAGGTTGCAGGTGCTAAAGAAAACTTTTGTTGCCGCACATATAATTTCCCTTAGAATATTATCCACTGAATTTTTACTATACACATAATAGTAAAAAAAACATTATTTATTTATTATATTAGTTATACTGATTGTGGGAGAAAATTGTGGTCATATTACAAATCTACGCACACACACACGTATAAGGGTCTAGCGTAGTAGGTACTTCGTCCATTTTGGTTTGTTTTGGTTGCAGAGCGATGGTGGCGGAAGTGTGACTGTAATTTACGTAGTTTTAATTATTTTTGGGATACTACATTAAAAATTACAGAAATCGATTCTGAACCAACCACTTTTATATTAAACACCGCCAATGATGTCCCCACTTCTGGGACACAGGCCTCTTCGCTTTTTGAGAAGGAGTGGGCCGTTAAAATCAAGTTATTTATTCAAACTAGTCTGAGAATCAGCACTTTTCGAACGTCAGAATTACATAAGACCAGGCGTCATCCACCAGGCGGGCCCAGTGTGGTTTGATAGATGTCACATGTCATCGGACTTTTGGTTCTAGGATATTCCGGTTTACTCACGAGGTTTTCCTTCACCGTTTTGAGAGAATTATTAATGAAATAAATTACACAAAGTAAAGCGCCTGTCTGGGGTTCACTACTTACTGGGTTAACTACTTTCATAACGTGCATCAATTCACATTGTAGAACTGTAACTATAGATCTACTCTATGTGGTCATGGTTCGAGGTGATATTGTAGAAATCCAAATTTGTCTGAAAATTAGAAGTTTGAAAGTTTTGGGGCGAATTGATTAATTTCAGTAAGGGCTATGATAGGCCGAATTTAATGGCGTCATTGAGTTTCAAACTTTCAAGTGCTTAACTTAGGAGCGTAGTAAAAAGCAGATACGAATATAAAAGAACTTAAATAGCTTAAGGATTCTTCATAAATTAAAATTGTAGAATATACATAATTATGTAGTAGAGGCTCATTGTAGCAGTAGAGCAAAAATGCATTTATCAAGTACCTAATATTAATAACGCTAGCTATATTTTGAGAGCGGTGGTGGACTGAGAGCTGTGGTGGTCCAGTGCCTAACGCCCGTGACTTACGAGTTGTTCGAACCCAGACAGGCGCTTCACTTTGTGCAATTTATTTCATCAGCACTGCTCTTAAAACGGTAAACGATAACGTGGGGTGCTACAACCAAAAATTCGAAGACATGTGACATCTACCAACCCGCACTGGGCCCGCGTGACAGATTACGCCCCAGTCCTGATGCTTTATTCAAGTACTATCAGCAAAATAATATCACTGTCAATGTCTCGAAATGTCAATGCATTACCTTTAGCCGTTCTAAATACCCAACTAATTATCCTTATGGATTTAATAATAATGCGATCGAAAGGGTTGACGTAGTCACGGATCTTGGTATAAGGTTGGATTCCAAATTACTCTTTGACCAACATATTGATATTATCACCAATAGAGCCTCTCGTAACCTAGGTTTTGTAATGCGTACTTGTAAGCCTTTTAGTAATTTTCATAGTCTAAAGATTATATACTTTGCATATGTTCGTAGTATTTTGGAGTACTGTAGCCCAATCTGGTCGCCCCAATACGAGGTATATACTAAAAGAATCGAAAGTTTACAGAAAAAGTTTGTGAAATTCCTAAACTACAAATCCCGCAAACGTCATGATTCCTATGCCCGAGACTGCAAACACTACGATATACTTCCCCTTGTGGATAGGCGTAAGATGTTGGATATGCTTTTTCTCTTTGATATCCTACGAGGTCGCTTGGATAGCAGTGATTTGCTATCACGTATAGATTTCTGTACCCCAAAAACACGTACCAGACACACAAAATTACTCAGTATCCCTGGCTGCCGTACAAAATACGGGAGAAATGCTGTTCTCACCCGACTGCCTCGCATCTATTCTGAAAGTTTTGAAAGTGTCGATATATTTCATTCGTCCAAACAATCATACCGGAAACAAGTCAAACAGATATTGTTTAGTGAGCTAGTTGTGCCATAATTCATTCTTGTAATAAAAAATCATTCTTGTAAAAATCATTCTTGTAATAAAAATTATAATATAATTATTATAAATTATCTTATAATATAATTATGATACAAAAAAAAAAAAAAAAACAAAGCTCGCTCTAATTGCTGAGCAATTAACTTTGTTAAGAAGAGTTAAGCATAATTATTTAGATTTTCCTTTTTCCTTTTGTTAAGTAGGTAATTAATATACTCATAGTATTTGGGTACTTACATACTTTTAACTTTCAATTTAATGTAAGTAATGTGTCAACAATCGCATTTTACCTATTATTGATAGTTATACTAGTTTAAGTTTCTTCTTTTGTTTTCTTTCGCTACCTAGCTTTATCAATGCCGTGAAACTCTTTTATTGGCTTAAGTGATAATTGTCATCATCTCGCTATCACTGAGCAGTGTATACAGACTGTAAGATGCTGTAACCATAACTTCAATTTTGACGTAACTGCATTGGGCTGTTCTTTGATAGTGGGGTGAACATTCATAAGTAATGTAATTTAATTATAAGCTGTTGAGTTTCCTAATAAATAAATAAAAATAAGTCCCTCCCACCGAGAGGAGGCCTGTGTCCCAGCAGTGGGAAACATTATAGGCTGATTATAAGTTCTAAAATAACAAGTCCAGACGAGAAATATGCTATTTTCCTTGTCCGATAACATCTAAAAAAAACGTTTTATCACTGTCTTTAAAAGCCAAAGCGTTAAGAGCACTTAATGGTCTGTTTAATGATCTTTATAAACATCGCTTTATCTCTTTCTCTCATATAAACTTTTACGAAGTCATCTATATCTGTCTCTTTTTCAAAGTACTGTTTCAAATCGTTTTAATGTAAGTGTAAATCCGATTGATGGCTTTTCAAACGGGCCGGAAGAGGGAATACATTTCGTCTCTCTTAATGTGTGGAAATGTCGTTAGGAACGAGATCTGGGTCAGACTCTCTGAGGAAATTGCAACTGTGAATTTATACTGATCTGTCTGTGATAAGGACTAAGAAGAAAATTGGATTATCTTTGTTTTAAATGGGTGGTTTGACATCATTTTTTTTATTAAACTAAGCTAGTCTTGTTTTCAGCAACTTCAAAACTATCTTATTGACAAAAAATAGTCATAACCACTGAAGTTGAATCTGCCAATTCATGCCGGTAAAAAAGATTCCATTACTTTATAAAGTTTTTTATTTATTTTGTGTTATTATTACAAGCTTTTATTTAACTTGCGATGTACTCGTATGTACGTAACTATGTTTGTTCGGGTGGACTCTTGCAACTCAATTTTGAAGCAGATATCTTCAACCGATTGAGCTGAAATTTTGCATGCATGTGTAAATCAGACGACAATGATAAATTATTATGAAATGAAGCTGATCTGATGATAGAACCGGCAGGTGGCCATAGGAACTCGGTAGTTAAACGACACAACCCCATCGAGTTTGGACTCGTTTGATCCGTCTTGACGAGTACTTTGGTGCTAGATGGTAACCAGGGTCTGATTATGGTGCTGGAAGGTGGCCATAGGAACTTGGTAATTAAACGACACAACCCCATCGAGTTTGGGCTCGCATGATTCGTCTTGACGAGTATTTTGGTGCGAGATGGTAACCAGGGTCTGATGATGGAGCTGGAAGATGGCCATAGGAACTCAGTCATTAAACGTCATAACCCCATCGAGTTTGGGCTCGTTTGATTGGTCTTGACGAGTACTTTGGAGCTAGATGGTAACCAGAGACTAAAGATGAACAGGTAGCTTAAGTGCAGTAAACGGAAAAACACTGCTACGCGCTACGAACTATGCCGTAGTCTCTCGCATCAAAAATACTAAAAAGTTAAAAATAAAATTAAAAGAAAAAAAAAACTTTTTAAAAACAAGCTTTTATTACTTATTAATAAAAATAACTAAACAGTTAAAAATAATTTAAACCTGATAAGAAATAAATAAAAGCGTCTTACATTGTGTTCTAAATGTTCTTTAATGTTCCATCAAAATGTAACACGCTTTTATTTATTTCTTATCAGGTTTAAATTATTTTTAACTTTTTAGTTCTTTTTATTAATAAGTGATAAAAGCTTGTTTAAAAACTTTTTTTTTCTTTTAATTATTTTTTTAATGTAAGTTGGTGCGTTTTACTAGAGAGCGTTCTTTGACACCGTGCGATCATTTTTGTGACAGACGTCATTGCGGCCGTTATGTGGAGGTCACCGCTCTACTAAGAAACCATAGCCCCTTTATAAGGTAGTGGCAACTTTTTTGCTACCATGAATTTTATTATTTTGTAAAGAAGATTAGCAGTTTCCACTTCTATGATTCTGGACCTTTTTATTTTATTCTATTCGGGAAACCTACATCTAACATAAATAGTGTTCTTAAACAATATGTAATTGCAGACCATTAACAAGTTTCCACTGATTAACACTAAAATTAAAAACGAAAAAGTTCGGTACAAATTACCTATAACATACCTATGTACAATAAATTAGGTACACGATCGACTGATCATCATCTGCCTGGCCTTTTCCCAACTATGTTGGGGTCGGCTTCCAGTCGAAACGGATGCAGCTGAGTATTTTATAAGGAGCGATTGCCTACCTGACCTCTACAATTCAATTACTGGGTAATACGAAACCCCTTGGTTGAAAGACTGGTTGTCAGACTTTCGGGCTTCTGACGACCCGTAACGACTGTCAAAGATCCACGAATGACAGCCTTGGTATGTAAAGATGGTCACCCATCTACGGACCAACCCCGGTAAGCGAAGCTTAACCTGATCGATCGACCCGTGCGGCTATTATTACTTAGCTACAAGTCCCTCCGAAAACGAATGTGGACTAGTACGTGTACACGATCGAGTAATACAAACTAAAAATCATTTAGACGCAAACATGTACTTTTTCGTAAAGATGGTTCTCACCATCAAATGCTTAGGCCGAGCAACACTGGTATTGGAGTCGATAGTTACAAAAGTAAACTAATTTTGAAAATTAGCGCACTTATTTGTGCAAAAGAAACAAATGAAAGTAGAATAAACAACAGCGCAAGGTTCCCTGTGTGCTCGCGTTTGCGCTGTGGACGTGCTAATGAAAAGCGGGAGGGTTTCACTTGATTAGATTTCTAGAGTGAGTTGTATATTAGATGGGGAATGAGGTATCGTATGTTCGTTCGAAGTGGGCTCTTTGCAATCATAATAGAAAAAATGAATGCATTGTGATTGTTTATATGAAAGAGATGGGAGAGAATAAAAGCGTGACGATTGACAGGGGCGAAAGGAAGAAGAAGACATGTTGCGCCGACCACAAGTAACATGGAGCGAGGGCAGGAAGATGATGATGAATCTGTTAACTTCGGGTTCTTCTACTGAACAAGGTTAGAGAACCAATCTGGTAGTCACTGCTTAGAGAAGCAGTGTCAAAGAGATTGGAGATAGGATCATCATCATCATTTCAGCTGAAAGACGTCCGCTGCTGGACATAGGCCTCCCCCAAGCGCCTCCACTTCGACCGGTTCTGTGCTACTCGCATCCAACGGGTTCCTCCGGCCTTCACAAGGTCGTCAGTCCACCTTGTGGGTGGCCATCCAACGCTACGTCTGCCTCATCTGAACTGTTCTGCGAGCAATGTGCCCTGCCCACTGTCACTTAAGTTTGGCAATTCTTTGGGCTATGTCGTTTACCTTGGTTCTCCTACGGAACGTAATATGTTTGCTCAATACTCAATATACTTACTGCATTCCACAATGTGAACTGAGGTGGTACGTTTTCAAAGGCATGATCATTCTGGATCCTGTCGGGCACAGCCAAGTAGGAGAGAGGCGGAGAGATTTGATTGATAACGTACTTGATGTACTATTTAAGAATTTCATATTTAACTACCTAACTAGGATAGTACCATCGAATATGTTGCCATCGAAATTACAACAACGTCTAGACAAGTGTGTTATTTGGTTCTTCCATCAGGAATTTCTCAGTAGCAGCCCGGAGTCTGAATTTGTGCCCTGTCGGTGGTAATAAGCTCACCCCTAGACTTAAACTTAACGGGCGGAATGTGGGTTTTATTAACACACACATACAGGTGTACACACCTCTGCCTAACCCTTCGAGGATTACAAGCGTGGTGTTACATTGAAATGTCGTCAGAATTCATCACACAGTTCCCATAAGCCTGCTACGTTTATGTAACATTCTCTCATGGTATATTACTCAGCACCCTAATACACCCTCCCGACCGATTTCGGTCACAGTGGCCAACCTCAACGGAGATGAGCCAGGTACGCAGGAGATATTATAGTGCACAAGTGTGTGAGCAAACACAGGTGCACTTTCTGTTCCTTTACTCTCATAGTCGGATGGGACGGCAATCCGGCATGACCGGGGAGAGAGGCGCAGGACCAACGGCATTACGTTAGCACCCTAGTGACCCACACAAATACACGGTAGCCGCTGTGAGTGAACGTGTAAATGGAACGATTATATTAATCGCGTGGCGTAAGTTTACTTCAAAGCTTGTATGGGGTGTGTGAAATATGTGATTCTGAATGTTTAAGCATGGTGGAGTGATTTTGAATAGGTGGCGAAATTGGCTGAAATGCTTCCTGATGTTGACTGCTCACACGAACGAAACGCGTCAACGACAGAGGCAACTGCAACCGTCGACGCGTCGGCGGTTGCTGTCGACAACGTGTCGCGCTCGTGGCATGTTGTCGACGGGTGCAGTTCCTTGGTCGACGATGCGTGTCTCTAGTGCGTATACATACTAACACCTAACTGAAACTAAAAGCTTCATCATTCTCCTGCCTTTATCCTAATTTGTTTGTGCTCGGAGCGACATGTCTTTTCATCCATTCTTCTCTTTTAGTCGTCATATTGATAATCACCCCCTTTCTAGCCATAGGTATCATCTTACACACAGTTCATCCATCATTTCTTTGGTTCCCTTTCTTTCTTCCCGTTCTTTTTTCAGTACAATTCTTTCTTTCAGTTAAACCATTCGCAGTTACTTTTGAACTGTAAAGAAGTCGGTCAAGATGAAGCTAGTTTGCCCATTTCAAAGCGTAGAAGGTTCCTATGGACAAGGACGGGCAAGAAACTACATGGTCATTCTTTTAAATCAACCTTTAACCTGACCCAACCTATGTAGATCGTATCCGTATGCTACGAAAAAAAAATATGATTTTTTTAGGTAAGAGTAAAGTACGAGTAAGCTGATGATTATCGTGACGTCAAAACCTCGGAGGTTCTACTGAGAATGTGATATATGTAGGTAGCTAACATTGTATCGTTTGTCGCAGAAGCAAAGTTGAAAAGTTTCATGTCCCTTTTACCCGCCCCAATATCCTTGAAAACAGAACACAAAAAAATAAAAAATAAATTATAAAAAAGAACAACCAACTACTAAAAAGTTCACTACAAAATGTAAAATAACTTTCAATTCGGAAGTTTGTGTCTTTTTTTTGTGTTTGTTGTGACCTCCACAACCCAGTTACTGTGTAACACGATACCGGGTAGGGTGGGTAAGACGGGTTGTCGGACTTTCGGGGTTCTGACGACCACAGATCCAAGAATGACAGTCAAGACCAGCGGCTTAACGTGCTTTCCGAGGTACGGAGGGGTCTCGGTATATAATAATGATCACCCATCCACGGACCGACCGCGGCTACCGAATCGTAGCTTAACCTGATCGATCGACCTATGCGGCTGTTATTATTAATCCATGAGCCCCCGCCATCGCATAGTGTCTAATGTCTAATACAGTATATATGTCATCATGTACCTCACAACGGGAGCAAGCTTTACATACAGCTAATTACATAGACAGTGTTCAACCTAATAATAACATAAAGCATTTAACATAGAGCAGTAATGTACGTGCAATGTAGTTAATTAGACGTAAGTGGTGTTTTAACCGAGTTACGTTTATTACAGCGGTATGTTTGTGGGGACTCGTGTTGTTGACGTATACAGGCTGGCTGGGACATCGACGCGCAAACTGTTACTATTATTTCAGCATAATTAAGATTCTAGATCCCCTAGCGCAGGAATTTTACATCGGGTATTAAAAAAAAAAAAAAAAAACAAGTCTGCTGTTTCATAGAAAAGTGCAATACCTACGGCTAGGTTAAAATGTACTGAACAGCAATTTTTTTTTTTAATAACCGACAAATAATTTCAATGCGTGGTTTCAGAGTCATGTACTCGTACTGAGTCCATGGTAACAGTTTGCACGTCGATGTCCCTGCCACCCTGTATTGCAAGATTTCAAACACAATAGAAATTGTTTGTGAATTAATTGAATAGCTATAAGTACAGAAGAGTTTATCCAGCTTAGCGGAAGGCACAAATTACACTAAATTACATCACAGAGTACTAACCGTAGGTACTGACATAAATTAAACTATCAAATGATGACTTATTTTGACAATACGCGCTCTCCCACTGACCTTTATTATACAAGTACGCTGGACTAAAATAATATACGATACGAAATGACAGTTGTTTTTTGTGCCGATTCAAAGCGCCCCCGCTCGAGCGTCTCAGGAACTAAAATTGTTATATTGTTGCAAATGATCGTCGTGTTGTTTTGGTACGTCTCTGATGATTTAGGTCTAAATCATGGACTACTTACTACGAGATATTGAGAACATGAGAGTCGTTATCATGAGAGTATGTCTTACATTATATGGATTCGTCCGCTGACACCGGCGAGGGTATCACTGAGCTTTTTTCCTCTTACTTTCAGTCTACCTTCCAAGAACCTGACTCAGTATCTGACGATCTGGATCTTAACAAAGACATTCATTCTGCTAGCGCGGTGAACCTGAGTACGGTCAGCGTGTGTCCGGAGATGGTACTAAATATACTTAAAGGTTTGGACCCATCTAAATCTGGTGGGCCAGATTTGATACCTCCCATTTTTATAATTAATTGTGCAAAGAGCTTGGTGGCGCCACTCTGTGTGCTGTTTGAGCGGTCGTTGAGAGAGGGTATCTTCCCGAAGATGTGGAAATCGGCATTCATTACACCGATTTTTAAAAAGGGGGATAAATCTAATATAGAAAACTACCGCCCCATTTCTAAATTGTGTCTTCTCTCCAAGGTTCTTGAACGAGTAGTACACAAGGAAGTTTACTCAGCTATGCAACGCCAATTTGGTAACGAACAACATGGTTTCCTCAGAAAACGGTCAACTGCCTCCAACCTGATACTAACCAATGAAATTATAACCACTGGGATGGAAGAACGATGCCAGGTCGACGTGATATACACGGACTACAGCAAGTGTTTTGACCGCATAGATCATCGGGTGCTTCTTCAGAAGCTATATTCGGCAGGAATTCACGGTGACCTATTCCGGTGGTTTTCGTCATATATAGATAATCGAACACAGGCTGTGGTTTTGCGTGGGTACACGTCTGTATGGAAATCTGTCCCATCGGGAGTGCCCCAAGGCTCAATTTTAGGACCATTATTGTTTACAATATTTATTTTTGACATAAAAAACTGCTTTAGAAACTCACATATCCTACTATACGCAGATGACATGAAGGTCCTTAAGCCCGTACGCACATTATCTGATACTGAGCTACTTCAGTCAGATCTTGACAGATTCGTACAATATTGCAAAACCAACAAATTACAACTAAACGTATCTAAATGTTTTCACGTAGTATTCACTCGCCAGAAATCTGTCATTGGCCCAGGGTATACATTAGATGGTACTTATATAAGTAAAGAAACCAGTATTAGAGATCTAGGTGTAGTACACGACAGCAAGCTACTTTTTGATGACCATATAGAAACCGTTGTCAACAAGGCGTTCAAAGCCTTGGGCTTTATTATTAGAACTTGTTCTAGCTTTCGTTCCCTAAAACCATTAAAAGTTCTGTACTGGTCGCTAGTGCGTAGCCACCTTGAGTACGTCTCCCAAGTATGGAACCCTCAATATGAGATCTACAAATCTCGTATTGAGTCTGTTCAGAGGAAATTTTTGCGGTACTTAGACTTCAAGGCTGGGCAATTTTCAGTCGACTATGAACATCGTTGTAAGCGTTATCATTTCTTACCGTTGGAAGTAAGACGTAATATTAGTGATATCTGCTTTTTAATGAATATCGCAAATGGCTCGGTTGATTGTCCCGAACTACTCAGCAAAATACTTCTCCGCACTAATCAGAATAACCTGAGAAAACGGCCGTTACTCCATGTGCCATTCGCGTCGACAAAGTACAGGCGCAACGCTTTCTGCATACGTAGTGTTATGGCTTTCAATAGTTTACCAACGAACCTGGAAATCGATCTATTCTGCACCAGCGCACACAATTTAAGAAAGATTTTGAATAAGGAGTATTTTGGCATCAACCTTAAATAAGTTTTTAAATTTGATTTTGATATTGCACGACTTGACTTTCCTAATATGTATTTCCTAATATCTCGACATACCTAATATGTTTGCATTGTACCTAATTTGTTTACTCAAATCGCTGTAACTGGTCAGCGCAAATATGTAACTCTTAATTAAGTAGATATGTACATGTGGAAGCTTGTAATTAGCAAATGTCCCTACTTATGCATGATATTTAAGTTTTTTATTAGTCTGTAAGCTTTCTTTAAAATAAAAATAAATATAAATATGTATGCGTATCTTGTAAAACTCGCTACCAAAATTATTAGTTCCACAGACGCTCACGTTGTTATCAGCGCCAAAATGGCGAAAATCAAATTCGTTTTGTCATCGATAGTATGATGTCCAGCGTACCCGTACTTGTGTAATATAGGTCAGTGAGGCGTTCCCATTTAAAATCAAATAAAGAGCATTTTCTTTTTCTTTTACTTAATAGCCAGGTATAGTCCAAGGTAACATGCAGTATGTATGTTACCTCACGTGTGAAACGCAAAGAGGTCGCAATTAAGATTTTCAGGCCCGCCCTTGTGTAGTGAGGTTCATGCAAAATTGTAGGATTTCCTTTAACACTGCTTTTGTTGGGATTTTCTATATCTTTGATTTAATTCTATAAACTGAACTCAACGCATTTATTTCCATTAAACCATTTACTGGCTACTTAGACTTTAGAATTGTCAAAGGTGCCGGTTATTTATAAAGTATATAAAATAGGCAACTAGCTTCATCTATATGAATAATAGCGTACTCGGTTCCTTTTTTAAAATTATAATATTGGAAAATATCATTTCATAATAATTAATGTTGAGTTTATAATTGTATTTAAGAACTATGTATAAAGACGCACACGATAAAAGCGTCCAGAGTACAGCATAAAGAAACAAATAAAAAAAATAAAAATATACTTGTAAGCCGTGGCAGCGAAGAGATGGTCAGTCCTAACTGACGGCGCTCGTTTACGAATAGTTTCATTGCATATAGGTTTCTGTTAACAATGACCTTGAAGGGGTTACTTCGAAGGGCGTCAGTCGAGTGGGGACTGCTGTGAATAGAACTCTTAAAGTCAGCTGTGACCCGGATAAGTTTGTATTGGAGAGCAATCTGTGTTTAATCGTCGCCAAACAATAGAGGCGGTTTATCAATCAGCACGGCCCAGCCCATGTTTTCTTATTTTATGTCCTAGATTTTCCTAAACACGTTTTCTTAGAGACTTTATTTTGTCACACTATCTTCCTAATAAAACCATTTATTAATACTTTATTGTAAACTACAAAAATACACTACAACATAATACATAACAGAAAATAGATCAAACACTAGAAAATATATCACGACGGCCTTATCGAGTCTGCGATCTCTTCCAGGCAACCTTGGCATGGACAGTGATTTGCCTGGAAATTATTATTGCACCAATGACAACCAATATACACAATACAATACAAATACAATATACTAAATCAAAATTCGTTTATTCAAATTAGGCTGAGCATCAGCACTTTTCGAACGTCAAAATCACAAAAGATAGTCCCCCAAAACGCCCGCCCTTCACCACTTCCTAGTGCTTTTGCTGGTAAGAAGAAGTGGCGCAATAAGCTCCCGAGCTAAAATATATACACAGATATAATATAAATATCCTGAATAATAGATACATACATACGATATAATTATTTAAGCAACGAGCAAAAACATCATCAAGTGGTTAATACAGACTTTCTGTGTAGGTACTATAATTTTGTGTATGCATCGTTAAAGGATCTAGCCTCTTAAATATTACTCAACGCGGAGATACACTAAACTGGGGAATACAATGGTTTATATCGGGCTCTTATCCACTAAAACTGTTCCTCCGACACCTGGGATTTCCGTGGGAAGTTTGAACATGGCACTTTATTCTATCGGGCTACGTAGGACGTAACCTAGATGTAAACGCGTCTCCCTTCTCCTTTAGTGTGCATACATACGAGCGACACGCGTCTACGACACAGGCAACTGTAACGCGTGTCGCCGATAGCCGTCAACACGTGTCGCCGACGCGTCGATAATTTTACCAAAACTCCATAGAATTTATAAAACCCAAGGCCTATTATTGCTTGATCATTTATCCACCTTTCTTTTTGTCACAGGATGGCCGCCTCCGCAGTGGGGACATGCTCCTCCGAATCGGCGCAGTATCTGTGGTGGGGATGTGCGCACGGCAGGCGGCAGCAGTATTACGGCAGTGTGGGGCATGCGTGCGACTGCTGGTGGCCAGGCCCGCGGCCTCCAGCGGGATGCCCATACCGGACACGCGGCAATCCATGCAGGTAATGTAACAAATGTGTTAGTAATACGGCAGTGCAGGTTATGCGTGCTGATAGCCTGACCCACGGCCTCTACCGGGCTGCCCATGCCAGACACGCGGCAGTTCTTGCTTATGCTGGTAATGTTGTAACATACATATATAGTCTTAAGGCTTAACACTTGATCCACTAAGTAGGGATTTAACACAGTCAGTCCAGGGATGTGACATAACGAGCGATGAGCAGGAGAATTATAGGTCTGGTCTCTGGTGTTGATGACGACCACTGGGCTGTTTTAAGTGACGTAAAAACCCACACTCCCTGGTTTTTTCCCCGGAGGTCCCCAGGGTTTTGGATGTTTTCCGCCGAAACAAAAAACAGAGTTATCATGCTATTCATGCTACGTAAAAGAAGATGCGATAATTTCTACTTTGCACTTTGGGATCCATTACAGTGCTGTGAGTCCCCGCCTTTATCGCACGCCTGGTCAGGTTTAACGTCATTAGGCTATGAGCGCACCGGCCTAAGCTTCATTATAGATACTTGACCGCTATTACCAACACCAACATAATTAACCCGTCAACAAGTAACGCAACTTGCTCACAAAACTGCCCACATTCCTCCACATAACTCGCAGTTCGCAGGCGCGGGCACCTCGCCCTTTGCGCTAATTGGCGAGCTGGGCACAAAAGCTAAGAAACTGCCGCCTCCAATTAAAGTAACTGGGTCGAAGTTAATTGACGTTTAAAATAGACCAGGTGTGAGCTAGGTCTCGTTTTAATGCAAGGAGTTCGTGTTTAGAAGTACTACGAGTAGTGTGATTGCAGCTGGTGTTTCGAGAGTGTTTTCGATTTAGGTTTCATGTAACATGCGTACAGAGTGGCAGGAATTCGACGCGCAAGCTGAAACCATGAATTCAGCACATGATTCTAGATCCCCTAGCGTAGAAATTATTCATCGGGTATAAAAAAAAATCTAACTTCATGAAAACATCACGTCATTATAATAATCACATAAAAATGCTTAGTGATAACGTATTGTTTGAAAAGTTAACGTGTTTTCTATCAAGAATATACAAAGTCCCAAGCGAGATGAAAACGGAAAGATGTATAATATTATTCTTTTATTTTTCAACTCCGAATTGAAACGTTGTGGGCGTCGCCCGCCATTCCTCGTAAAATATTTAATAACATCTCCAAATTATTAAATCATGAAAGATGTGTTTTTAAATATTATTTAAATAAACAGCTTTTGTGTACGGACAGGGGAAACAGCTGGCTGTTGCGTCAATATGACGCCATTACTGTAGCGATACATTTTACTGATATAGAAACTACACATATATGTGAATTACCATTAGGTAAACCGTTTTTTGACAGATGGAACTAGTGATTGCAGCAAAACACGATACATTGATTTATACATTTAAGGTATTATAATGTCTGTAAGAAGCCATAAATAAGATAATTCAATAAGATAAGGCAGTTTATATTATTATATTTATTTTATCACGCATTTTAAAGTTAACTTTTACGTAATCTGGAATATGTACATTCTAAAACAGTTTCCATAATCAGCCTATAATTTCCCCACTCCTGGGACACAGGCGTCCTCTCTGTGAGAGGGAGTGGATCGTTATTCACCACGCGGGCCCAGTGCGGCTCGTAAATGTCACTTGTCTTCGACATGCCGGTTTCCTCACGATGTTTTCCTTCACCGTTTTGAGAGCAGTGATGATGAAATAATTTATATGTACAAAGTACAGCGTCTTTGTTCTGTCTGGGTTCGGACCAGCCGAGCGATTCTGTAAAAATCTCGCCGTGAAAACTTAGGTGAAGGTGTCACTAGTGTCATCTAGCATCAATAGTGTTGTTCAGGTGGAAAGACACTTCACCTAAGTTTTTACGGTAAGATTTTTCAGAATAGACCGCCTGCAACTCGTAAGACACTCCGTTACCACCTAGGCCACCACTGTTTACAAACAATACAGTAATTACAGAAGCAGATGACAGGAAGTAAGGCTACATTTAACTCAATTACCTAAATTTACGTCATAATGTTTTGGTTGGACCGTTAACCCCCAAACTAAGCCGGGCTTGTATCTTGACGTCGGAGAGCGATTGAGCAGAAACTAATATGACGGTTTACAAGGCTAGTAGGTAAATGTGTTGTGTGTGTGTGTGTGTCTGCGAGGCTGTCTTACGTTTCAGAAGCGCCCATATATAGGTTTAGGTATGTGTTTTTGATTTTGATCTTTTTCTTAGCGTGTCGATGGCAATCTAAATGCACTCGGCTCAGAATTCGGCTACCTGTTTGGCGCCATTACTAGCGTCCATCAGTTCCTGTAAGGTGCAGCTGACAGGACACGTAGGACATGATAATAAGTGTTCCATCGTTTGTGGGATAGTACATACCACATTTACATTCCATTTTTTATTTTGATTTTGTATCATAAAATAGGTTAATAATTATCTTGTCTAAATATATCACTGTTATCTTCATTAGGACCTGTTGCTGGGCTTAAAAGGAATTAATTTCTTGTAAAATACTGATTTACAATCGCATTTCTAAGAACCAAAGCGTCTTCCGAGAAAACGTCTTGTATAATTAATAAAGTATATTTATGCCAAATCCCTTTTATTGCCATTTCTTGTAATTTCGCCTCCTTATCCCGGAAAAATCTTTTCAAAATCGGTAGGTGGCTTTTCGAAGGTAAAGTTCTACGGTTAGAATGAAAAAAAGCGGCCAAGTGCTAGTCGGTCTCACGCACAAAGGGTTCCGTACCACCTTACAACATTTAACACTACATATTTTTTTTAATACTTTATTTATAAATAACGTCGACTTTTGGGACACTCTGTATACATCCCTGTGACACACGTTAGTATTAGGTTCCCGTTGGCCCCCTGTGAGTACCCTAAAAATTCGATGTTTGTATAAATAAAAGGTGACGTTCGCGTGATTCGATTGAATATATAAAATATCTTTTTGATCGGAAGGCGCCACCTTTGTTATTCCATACCTCGAGATAGGGCGAGATAAAACGTACCGTTTTCATAGCCACTCCGGATGAGTGGATCATATTTCATAGGCAGCAGTTTCCCGCTCTCGAGATGATTTTGTTTCCGAACTGATTTCGGGGAAAGAGGTTTTTTATGTGTTTTATTGGTGACTATGTTTTTGTGTGGATATATATTGTTGGTCGTACTTCAATGTTGTGACACACGAATGGTATAGGAATAGTTAGTGGTTATGTACATGGGTATGTAGTTGCTGCCTATCCCATGGGGAATAGGGGTGAGTTTATAATATGTATGTAGATTAAATGGCAATTGTTGAGGATGGCTGTGAGATGCTTATGAAAATGGAAACACGATCACAGCTTTTGGTATATGTTTTCACAGCATTTTAACAGAGTGACAACTAAAGACAAGAGAATAAATTTGATATATTCTATGTTGTTACTCCACTATTCCCAACAACTGTAACTTTTAAAAAGCTTGGGTCTCCTTAAGGTCTATCCACACATATCAGGTCCGTGTCTAGGACGTCGATGGATCTTGCTCCGTCAGGGGCTCAAAAAAACATCGGTGTATACATTTTATATGAGCTCGTTCACACACGTTCGGGACGGTAAAGGAGCTCCAGCGTCTGCCTTGTATGTGCCATGGCCCTGTCACGTCCCGGACACGGCCCTGATATGTGTGGATAGACCTTAAGACTGCGATGGCTGCCATATCATTTTCAATTAAGATCGAATGACGTCACTGAAACGTTATTTATAAAAGTAAATTGGTGTGTTTTCCTAGATAGCGTTGTTTGACACCGTCAAGTCCGGTGCCATCACTTTCATGATGTTTCTGGCACTGTTATGTGACGGCTACTGCTCTTCTAGAAATCGTAACGGCCTATTAAAAAAAATTAACAAGGTACCTATTGTAGCTCTACGAAAAAAAATTTTAATAAACCCAAAAATAATTAATTTTTGAATAGATCTTAATCATGATATTTAGAATAGAATCGAAGCAGGAAATAACCAAAGTTTCTAACAAAGAAGAAGTTTACCAACCTCGCCCTACCGCCCTACGCAAGAAACCGTAAATGCAAAGGTTAATTTAAGTAAAAACCACACGTACCTAATTAAGGCACATCCTACCAAGCCTCGCGACTAGCATAAACTTAAATATACGTAGCATTTCCATAAGCATGCATCCTTGGACTCGCCACGGTCTGGCATAATTTTATTTTATACCCAGAAAGATTTTCGTGTGCATTTCTTCGTTCCTTCGTGTTAAAATAATTTGGTGCAACTTAAAATCGAGTTCTCAGTAAGTATATTTAGCATGAAATCCATGCCTTGTCCTTGTATTTTTTTAAATCTAAAAGCGACCCCCGCTCGCATTGATCCTATTTGAAATGTTTCAAATATTTTTATTTAATTTCTTAGTCATCTCACCTCACCTACTCAGTTATAAATCGCGCTGAATATGCTTGCTGACAAACCCTCTGGGCTCCCATAACATTAGTCATCCATTCAATTACTTCAACTACAATTAAAATATTAACAGACTAGCTTCGACCCGCGACTTCGTCCGCGTGAAATTTTTTCCCCCGACTTATCCCGTCGCATCTCATCTCCTGCCTGCGCTATCGCTTTGTTTTCGCTTAGCGTTATTTCTGACTTTTTGCTCGGCTCCTAAGGGCCATAGCGTGATGATAAATATAAATATGTCTATAGCCATCCTCAAGAGTTGGGCTATTAAATGCAAAAAGATTTTTTCAAATCCGACTGATAGTTCCAGACATTACGCCCCTACATACAAACTTACTTTCTAATATTAGTTTATAAGAAAAAATATCGACCGGCCCCATTTATACACGTAGACACGTCCTCTGACGACCAAAACTTAGCGTCCAAAAATCTTAAAAGATACAACCATCTCATTATTATAAACATTTTCAGCCTATAATGAAAATCGGCACCTCAAGAACTGCTCTTAAGGTGCTCAGATGCTCATAATTGAGAAGACGTAGCTATTAGCATGGTACCCGCCTCAGACCGGAGCGACGCCACTTCCGGTCGGATGTGACGTAATTGCGTCAGACAGGTTTCATAGGCCATCACTTAGATGTTCTGCTTTTGAATTATGACGAGATGAAAGGAGGTTTGTGGATGAGGATGATGGTTTGTGTTTTTTTTTGTGTCGTTACCCGTTGCGAAGTTTTTTTTTATGGTTTTGATAGTTATTTAAGAGGGAAAGTTAGTCATTTTTACTATACTAGCTACGCCCCACGGTTTTACCCGTTCGATCCCTTGGGAATATCACAGTGGTCTTTATTGACATTCTAATAAGGTTGGCGTTGGTTTGCTGCCAGAGACAAGTCTGACAAAATCATTGTGATCTTTATTCTCGTTACAATAATTAATTTAATTACTGTTCTCAAAATAATAGTGAACGGACTGTAGAATTTATCTTTCCTATGAGAATATAAGACTACTTACGGCATACCTTCCTGGATCTCATAATGATGTGCGACAAGCGTAAATAATTAATTATGCTCTGTGGTCGGGGTGGGCCAGGTTGAAAAGGCTTCCATTGATGGTTAAGCTTTTACTTTTTTATATATTTTGCCACATATTTGACATACAGTCCGTATTTCGGCCATGGTGGCCAATCTCAACTAGAGACTAGCCTTCGGCGCGGGAGTTCTTTTAGTGTAAAAGTGTTTGCGCTGTCACGGGTGCACTCACTCTTAGCTCACTCTCATAGTCTGTTTGGACGGCAATCCGACACGACAGAAAACAGATCAGGTGAAATTCCGGACTGTTACTAAGAAATCCCTAATAGACCAATCCAATAACACTTTGCTTGACCTGGGAATCGAACCCAGGACCCCAAGCTCATCAGTCGCGCTTCACAAACTTTTGGCAAGCACTCTCAAAGTGTCAATCTGTCAGGCTGCCATGTTAGTCACAGTCCGCCGCAGAGGTTTGGACGGAGGAGTTCGTACACTGCTATAGCCCTTGTGTTTCCTTGGGTGGCGAAAACGTATTTTGTAAGAGCTTTCATATATTATCACATTTAATTAATTCTCTTAGTTTATTATAACGGACACACACTTCCCTATGTGTTTGTTATTCAAGCGTATGGCGCCGTGGGTTCCAGCTGAAAATCAGCGTCAGGTGGTACCTACACCTTGTGTTGTGATCTGACATTATGCTGAGCTGAGGCCTTTTTGGCATTATATTCTTTTCTTTCTGTTTTTTTTTATAGTTTTAAGGTGTTTTTCTTTCTTTTAACCAATTTTGTTTTCTCCTACAGCCTCTTGGAGCAACTCCAGCACCCGTGGTCCCGTCCCGGTTACTAACAGACCCGATAGAGCTGGAGCGTCGTCTGTCAGAGGCAGGTCATGACGGCTTCGGAGCGTTGTGTGAGGACACGTCTCCGCCTTCCCCGCCGCCCACCATCATTGAGGAGAGGCTGCATCATAGGGTAAGTGGGGATGAACATTAGGAGATTATTGGGCTCTAAGTGCCATTTTCACCCATGAAACTGAACGCCATCAGCGCATCTAAACCGCGTTCAAGTGCTGTCAGTGTCAATATTCTACAACATTGATCTTGTGTCATAATAAGACGCAAGTAAAGTGATGTGATTGGCTGTTGATAAATTCATTCAACCATACAGCAGGTGACACACGCTTTACAATTCGGTAGCTAACTTTTGTGTTAATTCAAAATTCCAGAAAGAAGTCGGGCGTAAGTCTACTCATTTACAAACGTTGTAATGGTATCGCCATTGTGAGTTTTTGGAAGATTTTGTATAGAAAATGTGTCCAAAACTCACAACGTACAAAGAACATTACAAAGTTTGTAAATAAGTAGACTTGGCCCCATGTTGGATTGCTAGAGGTGGTCATTATGACACATTGATAATAATATGTATTTCGTATAGTTCTTGGCGAAGTATGTTTCATTTAAACAGGCAGTTATGTGTGGCTAAGATAACGTTAACCTCGCTTCCTTGCTAAACCAGGTCTGAAAAAACAGCACTAATTAATTTCCTCTAAAATCGTTTGAGTATCAACGTAGAAACCAACGTAGAAGTCATACAAATGTCTCCCTACTCTGTAAAACTTTTATAATTGCATTCAAGGCGCAATCAAATTGCTCGTTGCTCTTGACAGAGTGGCAACTCTAAGTCCATTAAAATAAAAAAGTTTTGCCGCCACAGCTGAAGAAAGAAAAAGTTCTGTCTTCTTATGGGCTCCTTTGTATAATTTACACTTTAGGTGGTCGTCTTACGGCCAAGTTTACATAATAGGATGGCTTATTTGATGCGGTTTCTTTAAAATGTTGACGCAGTTTGGAGAATTTCGAACTGTCAATTGCACTTAGGTAGGTACATTCTCCTATATACTCTTCTAAACCCGGTAGAGAAGTTGGGAGTAGGTTTTATCGTCCGAAGAAAAGTGTAGATTCTTTTGTTTTATAATATTTGGAACTGTGTCCAATAGTTTTACAGTCCTTTGACAGTTACCTTTGATTTTGCATCACTGTACAAATCACAGTGATCTTTATTTTCATTCTAATAAGGTTGCTGTTAGGGTGCTGCCACTGATCATCATCATCATCAGCCTATAGCAATCACACACACACACACATATACCATACACACACACACAGGCCACACACATAGGCCTCTCTGCGATAGGAGAGGCCTATGTCCAGCAGTGGACTGCTATAGGCTGATGATGATGATGATCGCCATTCAACTCGAGTTTGGGCAACTCTCATCCAGCTGCTACCAGCCATCTTGTGAAGATCATCGCTCCACCGAGTCTGATCTTTACTCTCATTCTAATAAGGGTGCTGTGAGGTTGCTTCCACTCACAGGTCTGTCAAAATCATTGTGATCTTTATTCTCGTCACAATAAGGTTGCTGTTGGGTTGCTGCTGTCATAGGTAAAATAACTGTGAACGGACTGTAGTTTCATTTTTGTGGACATTGTCACCCAACCTGTGTTGGGTGACAATGACAAAAATATTTGCCTAAGCACTGTTGCTTACGCAAATATTTTAATCACATTTCTTTCGAATCCATCATACATTCGCTTTATCTCTAAACTCCTGCCATCCATTATAATGTGTGATATACATACATAATATTATGGATGACAAGATTTTAAGGCTAAAGTGTCAGGTGTCAGACATACTCCCACGGTTCTCTCAGGGAAAGGTCCTATAGTAAACATGTCATTTTTGATGAGGCACGAGACGACATAAACGATAATCAGGGCTCAGATTTCAGAATCAGAATCACTCATTTGCAAAGGATGTAGTCGACAAAGCAGGTTGCCCCAACCTATATGCGCTGCTGGCAGCATTATGTTTAAAAGCACCCAAATTTAATTCGCAAAATAAATGTACCTCGTTCTTGTGGTTGCTTAACCTGAACCCTAATTGCGTAACAAACTATCAACCACAATCTGAATCATTTTGAAGGATATTGCTTATCCATTGCTTCATTTCTTCGAAACATTTGTCTGCTCAACAACGTAACTAACGCAATGAATGTTATTGAACTGTCAGAATGAAAGCCTGACTGTTAGTGTTTTACACAATTACGCCTCTGCTTTCACTGTGACACTTTAAAAAATTAAAGCCTCCAGTCAGAGAAATCAACTTAAACAAAGCGAATACACACTAGCGGGCCTCAGCATTATGTATAGAGCCTCAGCTCATGCTCAGGCCCGCTTCACAGAAAAACCCTTAATAGGGGAATAGGTGCCCTGATTAAAGGAAAGCAACGGACAGGTGGTATTGGGTTGGTATTAATTCAGGATTTGTGCAACACCTTGAAATCGAATATGAGTCGATGTCGAAACAGTAGTTTTGTATCTCACTTCATTGGTTCCGTCTAAGCTTAATCACCATCATTTCTTTCCTTAGCCGGTGGCATCGATAGTGGCGGTAGTACCACGGGGCGCTCTGGCGCCGTCTCCTCGACCACCAGCCTTCGTGCAGCCACCACCACAGCCGCAACCTCCTCCTGTTAGGTAAGGATAACTTTAGAGAGAGATGCTCTTTGGTTTTATTTGCGGTACGAACTGTTCTCGACATTGGTGATGAAAATGTAGACTTCAAGAAGTGGGGAAACGTGAAAATTTCGTTACTGGATCGCTCAGGTTCCAAAATATTTCACACTTTCACAAATCATTGACAGTTTTTAATTACCATATCTTAATAAAAAGAGAGTGATATCTTAGTTTGTTATAGCCCCTTCACCGAGAAATGATTTTATTGCTGTAAGTAGGTTTGTAGTAATACTTTCATACCCGTCAATCATATTTTTAAAACTAGATGAGGTCGGCATTTCCTGTCTGACTACTTTGAGAAGAAAGGCCGAAAGAAACTTAGAGGTCAAAGTCTCTTTTAAAGCCCAGACATAATCTTGTTCAGTTCATGTTTAAAGTCAAAGTAATTAATTTGCGATGAACGACTGTCAAAGATCCACGAATGACAGCCGGGACCAACGGCTTAACGTGCTTTCCGAGGCATGGAGCCACTCACACACACACACACACACACACACACACACACAAATGGTAACCCATTCATCTGTATTTAGAAGGTTTCTACTTTACATCTCGTGACTTTATCCAATTATCAAAATGTAATTGAAAAATCATCAACGTAAATTGAGGTTATACAATTAACCTTAATTGTTAAAAGAAAAACTTCTGATGATTTACAATTAAAATCTCGGATTTCATTAATCAAATCAAAAGTCAAGCATTCATTTCAAATGAAGTACATGTAAGGCACTTTCGAACGTCAAAATTTACAATAAATTAAATAGAATTGATTCTAGTGGCCCCTTCCAAAAGGTAGTTTCGTATGGAGAAGAATGGGCAAGAAACCCCACCGTTACTCTTTTAAAATGTTTTCAAAGCACTCAAATTAGCATCCACAGGTGCGTTTTCGATCCATTTGTTATCAGTTTCATCAGATACATTGAAACAGTCTAGTCTAACAGGTGTAAAAAGACGCTTAACGAACCCGAGAGACAAGTGACTCTCGAAAGATATGTACTCGTGTCTAATAACTAGTACAACTACTACTAAACGAACAAGTGCTAGTGGGTTATTTCATATAACTGTTACCCGCGACTTCGCCTGTGATCCAGAATGAAAAGCCTATGTCCTTCTGCAGGTCGTGGTCTACCCATGTGCCAAATTTCATCTATATTCATTCAGTCGTTTTAGCGTAAAAGCGTAACAAGCAAACATACAAAAAATCAAAATTTTGTATTTTTATATTATGTATTATTGGTTTAGATACACTCGAATGCTTATAAAGTGTGTAAAAAGACACGTAACGAAGTCGAGAGTCACTTTTACTCCCCGAAATTGTAATCATTTATTTGTACGTGGGAACCTTCTGGTTACCTTCTGGTTGGAGATATTGAAGGTTTTTTACGAAATCAAGTTTTTAATGTTAAAACACTATTTAAATACCGACATCCGCTGTACCGATGCATGCACCCATAAGTACAATGTATTGCGTATGTCCCATTGCGCACAACCGCAAAGAGAAAATGTTCACACCAAAAATAAAAGTGTTTTCCCAGTAATTATTTTTGTGCAATGTTACTTACTTTGATGAACAGAATGCGTGGTTATGTGATGTGTCTTTTTACCTCCTGGCGTGCAATAGGAGAGGCCTATGTCCAGCAGTGGAATGCAATAGGCTGACGATGTTTATTATTAGCATAGCACAGCAGCAGCAGCAGTAGCCTAGCATTTTTTTTTTGCAATTTTTTTTGTGCAGTTCTATTTATTAAGTGTTTTTAAAAAAAAAAAATTTTATTATGATGATGATGATATCCATTCCGTAAAACTAAATATCCTCTCCATCCACCAGGTTGCCACTGGATATGGCAGTGCGCGGCACGGGCGAGCCCGAGACCCTCAGTTACGACGTGGAGCTCAGCAAGGACTCCGCGCTGGGGCTCGGCATCACCGTGGCGGGATACGTTTGTGAACAAGGTATGTTTTTATTTAAGTGCTTACTGATAACGCTAACTACTAGAGATAATTCATGGAGAGATCAAACTAAGCAGGTGCGTGGTCTGACCATTTTCTTGTAAATATATGATTTAGTTTGGTTTCAACGATTTGCTTTGAAAGTTTGTCATTATTGCCGATGGGAATGCCATCGGGCCTCACACGGGCTTGTCACAAAACAATCCTCTGTAATTCATGCCTCCCATAAAATACCGCATGAACTCTGTCGGGTTCACGGCTAACACATCCATAGCGCAGATCAATCACCCATCGACGTCAAACATTGTCGCGGTCACGCGTCGCTGCTGTTTGCACATCGACGTCTCTCCGCCTCGTTACGTTGTTGAATTGGTCCGGATGTCATGGTATATCGATCATCTATGGTGCTATTTGGGGACATGTGAGAATATAATGCTAAAAAACTAATATGGAAATAATAAAAGAAAGAAACTACATTTATTTATCTCAGACTAGCTGCGCCCCGCGGTTTCACCCGCATACGTTTCGATCCCGTAGGAATATGGGGATAAAAAGTATTCTATATGTTAATCCTGGTTATCCATCTGTGTGCCAAAGGACATTGCTCTGCGCCCATACATTGTTCGCCCTGGAACCAAGAGAATCGAAAAATTATGTGTTGTATTGTCGATCATTAGTAAACTCCTATAAGATCTTATTTGTATAGCGGACTAGCTGCAGAATAGATTAAATAAATAAATAAAAAATAACATAATTCATTTAGCTGTTTTTTGTACCTACCTAGATAATTATAATTAGGTATCTATGCAGTTTTTTTCTAAAGCCTAAGTTTAGGTAATTGCAACGTTTAAATGTATAGAATCTAATTTACATAGGTACCTGTATTCTTAGCATTGGTTTTGGAATGAGATAAAATGTTTATGGGTATTAATGTAACAATAATGCTGTCTCCTTAGATGATAGTGGTGATGTAGCGCGGTGAATAGATGGCGTTAGTGTGCATTGATAAATGGCTGAGCACTTTTGAGTGAATGTTCTAGTGATTCAGATTCAAAAACATGCAACAATTCACACCACTGCTCTCAAAACGGTGAAGGAAAACATCGTGAGAAAACCGGCATGTCCTAGAACCAAAAAAAAAAAATCGAAGACATGTGACACCTACCAACCCGCAGTGGGCCTACGTGGTGGTTTATTGTCCACTTCCTCTCACAAAAAGGAGGCCTGTGTCCCAGCAGTGGGAACATTATAGGCTAATTACGCTTATGCTAGTTATGACTTTCCATACAGATATGGGTGCTACGTACCTGTTCGTGTCGCCATGATTCGGCATAGCCCGGGCGGCAAAACCGAATTATAGAGGGTCAAATTTAATTAGCCAGCGAAACTTCGGAGACGTGATGGGTCGATTATATGTAAACGAATTAAAACAAAAAGAAAGAGTTTTTTTTTGGTTTTTGGGGTCAACGACTGGCTGGTAGTGAAGTTGCTTGAAGTAGGTACGAGTAAAGATTCATTGAAAAAGTCTTTGTTTTATCGTGTTTGGATGCATACATTCACACTTTCATCCCATGGAGGTAGGCAGAAACTACAGACCTGCTACGATTCTTACATACTCCTTTTGTTTACTTACCCTCGTTTAAGGTCATACACGCACGCCGGTCGTGTTATCAACACAAATAAAAACAGATTTTTTTACATTGATATTTCAAGTAACATTACCAATCAATTGTCAACACCAAAAAATTTTTGCCGTGTAGATGTCGATACCCACGTCACCTCTGCTGAGTTTCAGTAACGAATTTAATTTTGATCCTGTTTATTTTGCCGCCCAACTGTGCCGAATCGTGCTGTATCATGCCGACACGAACAGCACGTAGCACCACTAACAGCACGGTTGTAACCAGCGATGGGGCTCTGTCTCGAATAGGGTCTTAGCATAATGCTGAGCGATGGCCGTTTTGCGCGGATGTGGTGCATGTTTTCCCCCAACTTCTTATTTTTTTGTATATGTATTCTTTTTATGCGGCATGTTTACCACAAATAAACGTATTTTCTTTCTTTCTAATTAACTATGGGAAATGCAAACAAAAACTGATTAACTTTCTGACCTTTTCATAGGTCGCAGTAATTAAGCTAATCTACATTCGCGACTTATTTTTTTGTATATGTATTCTTTTTATGCGGCATGTTTACCACAAATAAACGTATTTTCTTTCTTTCTAATTAACTATGGGAAATGCAAACAAAAACTGATTAACTTTCTGACCTTTTCATAGGTCGCAGTAATTAAGCTAATCTACATTCGCGACTTATTTGACAAAAATGTAAACAAATATATTATGTTTATGGAAAATAACTTTAATTCCTACACAGTAAAGTTCAGTTTACGCAAAAACTTCAAACATTTTTATAACTTTTTCAAGAGTGCTGAAATCTACTTAATCACCATTGAAATAAAGTTAATATTTGTTTAACTAGAAATAACATAAATTTGAAACATACATTTGAATAGACTCCAAGTTATCGCGACCAAACGGCTTATATTAGGTTAGAATTGCGAGCAACCGCGCGCGAACTGAGCGAGCACTACAACCAAATAGGTCCCAGTTACTTGGCTATTTAGTATTTTTAGGAACCCAAAATATAGGAATTATTTGAGATTCACAAAAAAGAGGCGATTCATTATATGTATTAAAGTGTTCAATAATATTTTAGTAAAACAAAATGGCAATTATATTATGAGGTTAAATTAAATATATCCCATTAATTATGTAAGTTGGGTACCTACTTTATAATTGTTGTAGGTAGCTACAAACAACTTGCGTGAAGTTGCGTGATCAAGCTAAATTAGTGCCAGACCGACAGCCACTAAGTTACTGAATAAAGAATAAAATTGAAACCATCTATCGATTTGCCAGAACGAAGCAATATTTTTAGACCTGTATTTTTCACCCAGCCAATACTACATTTCGAAATAAACTGTAATTGAATTTGATGGAATTTTAAAGTTCGTGACAGAGCGCACTAAAATAGAGGCTGGCATTTATGAATCTGTCGCACCGTAGAAGATTGTCGAAAAGCGAGTAAAGTAACTTTTTTGACATGAGATTTTTGTCTGAAGGTTATGCTTTGAATTTTATGTCAGTTATTTAAAAAAAAATAGATGTTCCTTATACGAACAATTACAACGCAGGGGGGTCCAGAAACATACGAGTATACTTACTGAATACATGGTAACTGTTATGCCTCGATGACACCAGCTATAACTAAAGTTGAGTTGATAACTAGTGAGTGAACATGTACACCTCTGCATAATCCTTCGAGGATTACTGGACCCTAATTCACTATGACCACTTAACGATTCCTTACTTCAAAACCAAGTCAATTCCTTAGCTAATCCCGCCAATCTCGCGTTGATTTCGCGCGGTTTCGTTAATTGTGTCATAGAGAATTACGGCCCAGGAGTGACATTATGTTTATAGTGGCACAGAATTAAAACGTACGAAATAACAACCAGCAAGGGGTTCAGGGGATCCGACCGGAATAACTCTGTAAACTTGAGGTCTGACAACACAAAGACACATTATTCAGTACCTACACATTCAGTAGTCTCGTAGTTCCAAAAACATTGACCTATAAATAATTGCTTCTGTCAGCTTTAAGATCGTAGGGGTCCGTGGCAAAAGTAGGGGTCCGTGGCTAAATAATAACAGCCGCACTGGTCGATCGATCAGGTTAAGCTACGCTTACCGTGGTTGGTCTGTGGATGGGTGAACCATCTTTACAGACCCGTTAAGCCATTGGTCCCGGCTGTCATTCGTGGATCTTTGACAGTCGTTACGGGTAGTCAAAAGCACGAAAGTCTGACAACCAGTCTTACCAAGGGGTATCGTTATTACCCAGTAACTGGGTTGTGGAGGTCAGATATGCAGTCGCTCCATCTAAAATACTGGTATTCAGCTGCATCCGGTTAGACTTGAAGCCGACCCCAATATAGTGGGGAAAAGGCTAGGCAGATGATGATGAACTCTAAGACCGTTGTCATAAATCCTCTGACTTTGGACGAATGAATATTTAATTAACAAAATACAGACAGACGTCAGACATAACTATCCATCTATAGGACCAGACAGCTTGTGAATACTAGGGGTTGGTATTTCGACTGCCCTAGATACGAAGACAGGCAATATTGCTGAAATATTTTTTTGTTTGAAGGTAAAAAAAGTTGTTTGTGTAGGAAAAATGGTTCTGGTTTTCTAAGGAGGCAATTTGTGGTGTACAGATAACAGTTTATGGTGTATGTTTGTCTTTGTATCAAATAGGTAAGTACAGGAACACTCATTTTAGAAGAAAATGTCGCTTTTAGTGGGTCGTTATGTTTTTGAATTAAATGTGGACGAACCGGAGTGGTTCCATTAGAGAGAGCAGGGGAATTTCATGTTTTTTATACTGGCCTACTGCTGGGAAAAGGCTTCAACTAAGTCTGGAAGGACGTGGGTGATGCCTTTGCCTTGCCTTGGAACTTTTTTCCCGCGCCACCTCGAACTAGCCCCGCGGTACGTGTCCAGGTCATATCGCCACCGAATTTTTTTAAGTTTTTGTAAAGATTAACATTGTTACAAAGATAAATATTAGAAAGATAAAATAACAAGTGTGGAAGTAAAAGATAACTAAAATTATTATTAAAGGCAGCAGCAACATAAATAAAATAATAGGACTAGAAAAAAACAGGTTACATTAAACATGACTTGGACGACAGTTTGTAATCAATTAAGCAATATGGACGTAAAAGCACTTTAAATTAACAACTCTTAGCTTAAATGAAAGAAAAATATGTGTTCGACTAAAATAGTGACGACCTTTGTATAGTCATGCTTCATACATTTCCCGAGTTACCTATTCAATTGGTACCGTCTTAAAAGTCTATACTCGCAGTAAGTTGTTTTTATCCTGCGCCCCGCGGTTTCGCCCGCATAATTCTCGATCCACTTGGAATATCGGGATATAAAGTATTCTATATCCTAATCCAGGTTATGGTCTAACCATGTGCTAAATTCATCCAAATCTGTTCAACAGTTTTAGCGTGAAAGTGTAACAAACAAACAAACATACAAAAAATGGATGAGCTCCACTAGAAATCCTTATAAGTAGGTACCAAAATAAAAAAAAAAAACCTAATGAATACCACCAACCTTGAATAAAACACTAAAACCCAAAACCCATTCTTTCCAAAAAGCAGCACCAGAAGTCAGCTAATCCGCTAATGAACTTAGAAAAGTAACGAGTAACTTTTCACAACTTTCTAATTACTTTCACCTGCAAATGATTTATGGAGGATATAATTCTCAAGTATCAATTCCATCTTTAAGACCACTTCCACGGATTGCTTTGAGGAATTGGATCAAAGGAATTGAAACCTTCTTTTTCGTCCATTTGATCCTTTTACGCGGGTTGAATAAAAATTAGATACCGTAACGGCTTCGATTCTAAAAGGGCGTATTTCGGCACACGTTTTGTGGTATTTTTTACATAGTTGTTAGTTACATATAAAGAACCGTCGGAAAGACGACATAAAAAAGATAGCGGGACCACATTGGTTGCAAATAGCAAAAAAGACAAATGGAAATCTTTGGAGGACGCCTTCACCTAAGGAGGGTGGGTCCATGCACGAAAAGAATATAATATAAAAAATATAGATATCGCTAGAATTCATATAAGTATAGCAAAAAAAAGCGTCAGTAAATTTCTTGTTAAACTTAATTTGCATGGAATAAACAACTTTTTTATTTATTTATGAATAATCTTAGCGACGACCTTAAGAAGGTGGCTGAGACAGACTGAATGAGGAAGGCGGAGGACAAGATGTTGTGGTGTAGCCTGGGAGAGGCAGTCCAGCAATGTACTGCGATAGACTGAATTAAAAGAGACTCTGCTAAAACATGGTAAAAGTTCAATGTAGCAGTGTTTAATTCTGGCGATTTGTTTTGAATAATCAAGTTATTTTATGGCCGATTTCCAAAGTCTACCGTTGTGTTCTTCTTCTTAGCGTGTCGATGGCAATCTATATACAGTCAGCTCAGAATTTGGCTACGAGCTTGGCACCTTCAGTAGCGTCCATCAACTCCTGTTGCGTGCAGACAAAAGGACTCACTGGACACTATATGAAGTGCCCCATTGTTTGTAAGACAGCACCACATTTACACTCCAAGGCGGAGTCATCTGTGAATCTCCACCTGAGCAGGTTCTTTGCTTAGTCCGAAGTCTATTTATAGAGTTCCAAGTAAGCCAAGGCAACTCATGTCCAGGTGCGAGATTTTCAGTTACATATGTTATTTTTTTTATATTTATTATTATTTACAGCATTACTTTTAAGAAACTTACATTCTGTAAAAATCTTTAGGGAATTCTTCCTCAAACAAGTCGTAACGTCTGCATTTATCAAGGAAATAGCGCAAAACTTTCGCTCCAAGTGGCTATTGCTTATAAACTTTAGGTTAAAGAATAAATGCATAATGTTTATATAGGTGTAATATAATAATAAACCATATAACAACATAAATTACCGGAGATTTGCTGTGAAAGACGGCACGGTTGACATCTGTCGGGCATGCCACCGGCTGGGAGAGTCAATCAGGCATATTATCTCCGGGTGTTCTCATCTAGCTAACAGAGAGAACTTGCATAGACACAACCTTGTAGCCAGGATAATCCATCAGCAACTTGCTCTGAAATACAGCCTTGTGTAATCTGAGGTGCCGTACCACATTTTACTGGGATCGATGCATCATCACTGACAGGACTATTGTTGCCACTAAGCCTGATATAATGGTGGTGGATCAATCAGAGCGACGCGCAATGATGGTTGATGTAACCGTCCCGCATGATGAGAACCTCGTGAAAGCCGAGAAAGATAAACAAATCAAGTATCTTGACTGGACTCGCGAGGTTGGCGACATGTGGCATGTGGACTCAGCAATCATTGTGCCGATAGTCGTGACAGCCAATGGGTTAATAGCCAAGAGCCTCGACCAACACCTGAGACCTGGATCAAGGGCTTGATTCAGAAAGCGGTACTTCTGGACACGGCTCGCATGATTGTCAGGAGGTTCCTCTCTCTGGAGCCCTGACCGCCGCCGGTAGCTTGGACCCTGTTACCGATACCGGTGGGCTACTATTTATTATATTTTTAAATGTTTTTTTTATCTTTTTGTTTATAAAAATATTTAAAAATGTAATTTATAAGTATTCAAATAAAATAAAGGAACAAGATATAATTGAACCTCTGATGATTCCCATTTTGCGCTCCTAAAAATATTATTGAACATTCTAATTTAATAATGATGGCGCGCCTCTATTTGTGAAACTCAAATAATTCCTAGTTTTGTCCTAAAAATACTAAATAGCCCAGTAACTGCGACCAACAAGGATGTAGCGCTCGCCAGCCGCTCCCGCGGCACCGCTCGCTTCGCTCGCTCGACTCGCGCGGGTTATCACAGCTCCGACGAACCTAACTTCTGTCTGGGCACCCTAGCTTAGTTACTGTGACCAACTGTAAGAAAGATGCTTAATTATTTAAAAAAGTGCAAGTGCATCATTAGAAGTGCAAAAAGTTTTTAGAGGATCAGTTAAATGTTTCTTTTTTGTAAACTCCTCGTATTCTCTACTCTCCTGGTATACCTTATTTACAATGACACTGAAACACAATCAAGTATTTTAATTATTAAAAATAATGAAGGATCGCATTTTCTGTTCCAAATAGATGAACTCAAAACATTTTCAAATGACAAAAGCGCGCCTTAAATTAAAAATGGAAGACATCTTCATGATTGTTCATTTGGCGCAGCTCTGTGATCTGGAAAATCAATTTCATTCGGATTTCACTGAATGAGACTTTTCTTTGAACTTGCTTGATTACAGTTGAAGGGCAATCTTAGTTATGTCTTCAGTTTAGACAGGCAGCGGTACGTTTCCTGACTTAATGAAGTAAAGTAGTACCAATTTTCAAATCGGGTAGTAAGTTGGATCCCTCCAATTATAGACCTATATCTGTGCTACCAGCATTGAACAAAATCTATGAAAAAATCATGCTAAACCAGATGTTGTCACATTTTAACTCAAATGGGATTTTACATGGTCGCCAGTTTGGTTCCACGAAAGGTAGGTCGACGACAGACACGGGAGTAAAACTTATCAGTCACATTTTGGAATCCTGGGAGAAGTCCCAGGATGCAATTGGCATTTTCTGTGACCTCTCAAAAGCGTTTGACTGCGTTGACCACAATACACTGATCTGTAAATTATACCACTACGGAATTCGTGAACAAGCTGCTGATCTTGTTCTTTCCTATCTATCGAAGAGGCAGCAAAAAGTAAACGTTAACGGGGCGATGTCCTCGGTGTCTCCAGTTAGGATGGGCGTGCCTCAAGGCTCAATTCTTGGCCCTTTCTTATTTTTTTCCCCTTTATTTTTAAAATGGATAGAAAAGATACAGATGTCTTACATATCAACGACAGTCTAGCTGTTCTTTCGAAATTGTTTGCAGCTAATAATCTTTTACTTAATGCGAACAAAACTAAATGTCATAGGTTCTCATTACCAAATGTACTTGATGGCAAGAAACTAGATGCTATTACATTAGATTAACTTTAGATTCAAAATTACAATGGGGCTCCCACATTAGAGTTCTTTCAGGTAGATTAAGTTTAGCTGCATATGCAGTAAGAAAAATAAGGCAGTTGACAGTTATAGCCACAGCTAGGTTATTATACTTTGCTTTTTTCCACAGTATTATGTCTTATGGTATTCTGTTGTGGGGATCGGCAGCTGACGTAGATTTAATTTTCATTTTACAAAAGAGAGAGAAATCCGCGCAATCTATAAAATGGGTCCTCGCGAGTCTCTTAGATACAAATTCAAAGAAATTGATATACTAACTCTACCTTCTCTTTACATTTTAGAAAGTAAGATTTTGAATGTTCGGAAAAACTTAGGACTTTTCAAAACAAGAAGCGATTTCCAAAATATAAATACATGTAGTAAAAATCAAATTGTGATATAGTAACCGGCATGAGTCGTGAGCACAAACTGACACCTGCGCAGTAGTTCATTTTGCGGTCTCTTTGGCGGAATGAAGAAGGCGGGGGGCACCGAGGCTGCACGCGATTGGTTCGTCTGTCGATGCTCGTCGTCTATTGGACTCTCACGTGTCATTCGGCTACTGTACACTTTCATGCACTTTAAATGACTTACGTTTTTAATTTTGAAATAGTTTATTTTTGTTAATTCGTATTTAATAAGTCAAAGTAACGGTTAAATTTGTTTCTTCACTATTTTATCAGATACTTGAACGAAGAAAACATTTGCTGTAGTGATTGTGTTGATGAAGAAACTGGCCGTAAGTCACAAAGGCCTACAACATTACTGTATCAAAGTAAAATTTCAAGTACCACTAATATTTTAATTATAGTTTGCGTAAGTAGGTACAGCTATCAATAATTTGAGCAAAAGCGGTACTAAATAAATTTGGCCGAAAGTGTACAATGCGCGAGCTTGCCCCCACTACTGCCCATCTGTGCTCACGACTCGTGCCGGTCATTATACCTAGATTTAGATTAACTAAAACTAGCAAGTCATTTTTTATAAACAGCATCCGCTTTTATAACAAGTTACCAATGCCGGTTACAGAACTTAGCGATGGAAAGTTCAAAACCCTCATCAAACGTGTCCTTATCAAAAAAGCATATTATAAGATTAAATACTAAGTTGACAAGGTAGTTTGGCAATGATTTCTTCTGCTCATGTGGCTTCCCTGGCACCTCATTGACGGCATAACTACGTAAATGTCTATTATTTATTATTATTTAGCCTTTATTGCTGAAGAACTAAACACAAATATAATCTAATAGTACTTATTTACTTCTTACTTCTGAATTGTTAAATAGTAATTGTAACCCTCATTCCATAACAACTATTGACCTAACTGAAGATTCCTTGCTGAAGCAGAATTATAATTATAGTTATAAAGTTAGTCATAACAAAATGAAAAAATATGCAAGAATGAATAGAATAATTAAAAAATGTAATCAATTTAGGAGACAACAGAAACACTTTTCCAAAAATATTCCACTGAGGAAAGAACGTGTTGATCTAATAAATAAATTGAACAATCATCAAGTTAAATTAGAAGACAGCAGGAAAATCTATGAAATAGATACTCAGCGCTTACAGTCTGATATACAGGTACTTGAGGGCACACTTAGCTCCCTGTACATTAAATATGTGGGTTCTCAGAACCAAATTAGAGAACATATTCTTGCTGCTAGTGAGCTAGTTATGTGTCAGTGTACTTGTCAAGTTTCAAACCCTATTGCTGTCCAGCCTGAGGCAACGGAGGACCCGTCTCAGACTGAGAGTTTATCTCAAGACTGTATCCTTAACCAAGACGTGCCTGATATAGTACAAGATCTATCTCAAGTGGCACAACTTGAGATTGGTAGTTGTCCATCTTTAAGTAGTCATTATTGTTATGATTCAGTTATGTTCTCAGATAGTATAGGAAGAGGTTTAGGTAAATTAATTAGTAACAACCTGAGTTATTGTACTCAAAATTATTGTATGCCAGGGTCAACCTACAAACAAATAATGGCATCAGTATCAGGAAATGTATGTACCCCAAAAACCAACATTACTGTATTTGTAGGTAATAGTTCTAACATCAAAAAATACGAAATCACTGACTGCGTAACTGAGTTGTTAAAGTTAAATTGTAGTAAAATAATATTGTGTGCTTTCCCATATTTTGAAAAATTGACAGATAGACAAAACAATTATATTCATATGCTTAATAAACATATGCATTTTTTAGTTAGTCATCACAGTGACAAGCTCGTATATTTCGACACCAACAGTTTTGTGGAAACTTTAAAGTCGACTAGGGATACTGTGTATCTGCCTGTTAGTTTAAGACACATAATAGCAAGGCTATTAGCTTCCTATATAAACTCAGACATAAATAGTATGTCGAAGTCATGTATTATTAACACCACAATGGTTAGTAATAATACTAATAATAAGGTGGTGAGTCTGAATAAATGTAGCTCAAATGCTATAAATACTTATACAAATTGTACGAAGGAGGTTTCATGTCCCTCACTCAATGTGAGCTCACTGCCCGGTGATGACATTGAAGTCTTGGGGTTAACTCCGGATAATCTTTTAAACTAGTTTGTAAGACAACAGAAGGTACCAGTAAGAATATTCTTATACCTAACAACAACAAGGTATCTTCTTGCTCTAAATTAAGAAAAGGAGATCAGCAGAATGCCTTGAAATTATTTCATCAAAATATTCAAGGCATTTCTTCCAAATTATTAGAAATAGAAATCTTTTTAGAAAAAACAAAGTTTGACATTGTTTGTTTAACTGAACATTGGTTAAAGGATTACCAAATGCTGATTAATTATGAGAACTATAGTGTTTGCAGTAGTTTTAACCGTAAATCTATGTTACGTGGAGGTTCTCTAATCTTGATAAAAAATAGTTTAAAATCCAAGCAACGAAACGACATAGTGGATTTATCAGTTGAACATTGTATCGAACTGTCCTGTGTTGAGCTGGATAAGCATGTTGTAGTGTGCGTTTACAGACCCCCTAATTATCAGAACTTTTCTGTATTTGAGTCAATAATGGAAGATGTCCTAGCGAAACTTGCATCCAGTAACAAAACCGCAATTATTTCTGGTGATTTTAATATTAATATTTTGGAAAATAATTCAAATAGCAGTAGATTATTAAGCCTTTTTAAATCGTTCAATTTATTTAATGTTTTTACAGAACCAACTAGAGTAACTCCAACTTCTTCTACTTGTATCGATAATGTCTTCTGCGATTGTGATTATTTAGATAAAGCCATCGTAAATTATCTGCCGTCTGATCATAGTGGACAAACGGTAACTTTTAAGTTTAAAACACCTTTGCAAAAAGTGCAAATACAATTTAGGCCAATAACGACTGGCAAATTAAATAGATTTGATATTACCCTAAATAATAAGTTAAATGTTCTGGATTATAATATGGACGATGCAAATAAATTGTATGAGGATTTCTTTTCAATAGTGCACACTGAATTCAATAAAACTTTTGAAAAGAAAACAAAAAATATTTGCCCTAATTTTATATTTAGTGACTGGGCAACTAGAGGTATTAGAATTAGTAGGGAAAGACTGTTTGAGCTGTATGGCCTTAAGCCTTATATCAACACTGAAACTTTCAACAAGTATGTTGCTGTTTATTCCAAAACTTTTAGAAATACATGCAAGATAGCTTAAGCCCAGTTCATTAGTAACAAGATCAAAACAGCAGATAACAAAATAAAAACAGTTTGGAAAGTTATACATAATGAAACTAGTGGGAATAAAATACGAAACAATGATTACACATTGGAGACTTCACGTGGTGCCATAAGCTCTAACTTAGAAGTAGCTCAGGAATTTGTAAATTTCTTTACAAATATACCATGTAAAACGACGGAAGCTTTAAATTCCTCACCTGTTGTCTCAATTGATCTATTAAGAGCTAACGTTCCAGGATGCTCGATTGAATTTCAATTTAAACACATAAACCCTATGACAGTTATAAAAGCTTTTCGGCAAATCAAAATCAAATTGACCGAAGATTTATGGGGAATGTCTATTAAAGTTTGTACATCCATAATCGAGACTATAGCACCATACTTAGCTTTGATATTTAATTTGTGTGTAGATCAAGGAGTCTTCCCGGATTTAATGAAATACAGTAAGGTTATACCGCTTTTTAAATCTGGGGACAGCAAAGACACCAACAATTATAGACCCGTATCCGTGTTGCCCGTATTCAGCAAGGTGTACGAAAAGGTAATGCTCAATCAAATGCTTAATCATTTTAACACCAACAAAATCTTACATGATCAGCAATATGGTTTCACCAAAGGACGTTGTACGACTGACGCCGGTGTCACCTTATTAAAGCACATATTTACAGCGTGGGAGGAGGCCCAAGATGCCATAGGAATCTTTTGTGACCTCTCCAAGGCATTTGACTGCGTCAATCACGAAACCTTACTTTTTAAACTGGAGCACTACGGACTAGGTCAACTTGCGCTCAGTTTAGTCAAATCTTATTTAAATGATAGACAGCAAAAAGTTCAAATAAATGGTGTCAATTCTCTTGCTTTAAAAGTAAAAATGGGTGTTCCTCAAGGCTCGATTTTAGGTCCTTTCCTCTTTTTAGTATATATTAATGATCTACCCCATTTAATAAAGAACCAACCACAAATGGTGTTATTTGCTGACGATACTTCCTTAATTTTTAAGATAAATAGACGTGCACCAAATATTGACGACGTAAATAACGCCCTACAGCAGGTACTAAATTGGTTCACTGCTAATAATTTGGTATTAAATGGGAAAAAAACTAAATGCATAAGATTTGCTTTACCAAATGTTAAAAGTAGTGATTGTGACATAGTATTGAACAAAGAGAAACTAGAATTCGTCGATAAAACTGTTTTCCTGGGGATCACGCTCGACTCAAGGCTGCAATGGGGTCCTCATTTAACATCTCTTGCAGGAAGGCTAAGTTCAGCAGCTTACGCTGTAAGAAAAATCCGTCAAGTTACTGATGTAGATACCGCGAGGCTGGTCTATTTTAGTTACTTTCATAGTATCATGTCTTACGGTATTTTACTATGGGGACGGGCTGCAGATATCGAGTCCATTTTTATTCTGCAGAAAAGAGCCATCAGAGCAATATATGGCCTCCGCAGGCGCGATTCTTTAAGGGAACTGTTTAAAGATATTAACATCATGACGGTACCTTGTCAATACATCTATGAAAACATCATGTACGTAAGAAAAAATTTAAATCTGTTCAACAAAAGAGGTGAAAAACACAACTATAGGACTAGAAATAGGGACCAATTAGTTCAAACAGGTTTCAGACTGGCTAAAGTAGACTCAACCTTCATGGGGTACTGTTTAAAATGTTACAATAAAATTCCTCCCCACATACTTCAACTGAATGAAACGAAATTTAAATCTTGTATTAAACGCACACTATGTAGCCAAGCATATTATAAGTTAGGGGATTACATCGCTGACAAAAATGCTTGGCTCAATGCTGGTCCAGCTCCACAGGGGCGCTTAAACTAATTAGCATTCGGAAACATTGCTGGAGCTGCGGAACATTGGAAGAAAACTATATTTTCATTGTATAAACTCAATTGTTTAGTATTGTATAACTGCATAGCACACGTGTGAGCACTATGTACTTTCTATAAAGCTACCATTTACTGGGTACGTCTTTCATTGACTTAAATGTGCCCTGGCGGCTGAGAGTATGTCATGCTCACTCTAATGTCTCGCTGGTGGTGGCGTGTGTGTTGGATCATTAAGTTCCCTTCAAAATGGTTGAGCTGAATGGTGCTGATCCATACGTCATGTTCGTGAACGGGCGCCGTCAGTAGGGACTGGTCATCTCTTAGCTGCCACGGCTTATTGTAATTTTTAATTTCTGAATTGTTTTTATGTTTTCTATAACGGACGCTTTTAACGTGCACGTCTTTTCTACATCGTTCTCACATGGTTAATTTCAACACGAATGATGTAATCAAATATTTTGTAAGAATTTTATGATTTAAAAGAGTGTCCATGGAGTTTCTTGCCCGTTCTTCTCCATAGGTACCTACGCTTTGGAATGGGCAACTAGCTTCATCTTTCTGACTGACCGACCCTTTGACAATTCAAAAGTGCCTGTAATTGGTTTAGTTGAATTAAATGATTTGAGTTTGAGTTTGAGTTTGAGTTTGAGTTTGAGTTTATTACAATTTAAATGTTGCTCTCAAATTACGATGTTTATTTATTTTTTACATACTTCTTTGACATAATCTTTTTATTATTTGACATTATATACAGACTATTCTAGTTTCAACTCTATAATAGTGGTTGTAATGGCAGTCATGTCACTTGATTTTAATAGGTTATTTTATCATTCTGTCCTTTTGATGGATTCTTCTATATTTTGTAAATGTGAGAAATTTGTTGGCCTTGTAGACTTTAGATCTGTGGACCATTTTTTATTTTATCAAGTACCTGGTTCTTGTTGACAGGCCAACGCTGTCCTCCCATACCTACTGTAATTTGAAAACATTGTAAAAGCCAATTATTTATAAAAGAGTAATCGTGAAGTTTCTTGCCGGCTCTTCTCCATAGGAAACGACCAATTGGAACCGTGCACCTAGCTTCTGACGTTTCATAAGTGCGATAAGTGCCCATGTAGGTTTATGTGAAATAAAACATTTAGATTTTTCTTCAGTGAAAGTCATAAATTTCATACTTTATTGGATGAGTCTGGATTTTTTGCATCGTTAAAATTTTCATAACTTTTAAGTTTCTTATCTTTTATGATATTTTAGGCTGGTTTGATTGGCGAGGATAGTAAAGCCAACTTTTTAATAACATTGCTGTTTTTTGCGTAGATATTTAGTTTATGTTTTCTTAGGTTTTTTGCAATTTGCAGGTTGTCAGGTTGAGTCCTATTGAATGACTTTTTCCATGAAATATCAATATATAGGGTTATATGATCTTAGAGGGTCGTATTGAGATCAACATACAATCTGACACTCACCTGCAAATTGAAAAAAAACTAAAGTTAATGTCGCGAGCTACCTTGGCGCTTTTCCCTTAAACTATAGACATTCCAATAAACCCACTCGCAAACCAACACAGAGACTAGTTACACAAACAAAATAGTCAACAATAGCCCACGAGAAAGTAATAACAGTACTTGTGTTGCCGGGTGTACGCAAGTGCTGATAAACAATAAGAGCGCGGGTACGAGTACACCCCCGGGCACAGGTCACGCGTCCCCGAAGTTTCCTAATATAGGAGCGTCCGGGCGAAATTAACCCTTATCGCGCTGATGTATTGAAGGGCTTGAGATAAGAGAAGGGTATATGAAGGGTGTAGCGAATAAGGGTTGGACGAAAAACAATGTGACCTCAGAACAAGCAGGGTTTAGGTTGAAAGGGTTTGCCGCAAGTTTTGATTAGGTTCAGGCAATTCAGTGTGTTCCCGGAATATGAATAAGGTACTCTATTCTATGGCAAGGTCAGATCTTTATCAAGAAGTTTATGACTATGTGTTTTTAACTAAGGCTAAATAAGCACACCCACACGAGTCGATCGAAAGTTAAGCTACGTTTGCCGCAGTCGGTACGTAGATGGGTGACCATCCACTACATATTGAGACCTCTCCGTGCCTCGGAAAGCACTTTAAGCTCGGCGGTCAAACCCTTTGACAGTCGTTACGTTAAGGGTAGTCAGAACCCCAAAAGTCAGACAATCACTCTTACCGAGGGGTACTTATCGTGTTACCCAGTGACTGGGTGGTGGAGGTCAGATAGTCAGTCGCTCTATGTAAAATACTGGTATTCAGCTGCAGCCGGATAGACTAGAACACCATCCCAACATAATTGGAAAAAGGTTAGGGAGATTGTTTTTTAATGTATTTTTTATTTGATATAATATAATGATGTGATCGAAGTGGTGGTCACCCGTGGTGGAGGCCCATGTGCATGTCGGCAGTTTTGTCTTTCGGCGGAAATGATAGTAAAAGAACATTTGCTGTTTCTTACATTTTGACCGCGTAGATAAGTATTGCAGTTTTCTATCAAACGGCAATTTTCTTTTTTTTTTCATCTTTCTAGAATCATGTTCTTACTAAATTCATGGTTACAGTTTCGCGTCGGAGCCGGAGCCCTGCCAACCTATATAGTTCAACATCATCAACTTAAAATAAACCTATTTCAATTAAGAAATGTTTCACCTGTTCGAAAACGTGGGTAGTGTAAAGGGCAAGTTATTAAAAGCTTACGAATTAATGTCGTGAGGGAGTCCAACATTGTCGGGGTATTAAAGTCCAATCAACAAATTATTAACAGGTTTGGTTTGGAAATTAAGCCCCACTAGGAAATGATAGCATCTATTAATACGTAGTTTGATTCATAGGAGAAGTTTATTTATGTCCTTTCAATGAAAATGATTTTGAGATGGATAAAACCAAAAATCAATCAATCAGTATGATCGGTATGTCGTGGCTAAGTAATAACCTAATAACAGCCGCACGGGTCGATCGATCAGGTTAAGCTACGCTTGTCGCGGTCGGTCCATGGATGGGTGACCATCTTTAAATATCCCGTCAATGCCTCGGAAAGCACGCAAAGCCGTTTTCCCCGGCTGTCATTCGTAAATGATAAATGATTTTATTTTTGTAAGTAGGTTTGTACAAACACTTTAACACGTCAATCATATTTTAAAACTAGATGAGGTCGGCGTTTCCTATCTGACTAGTCTGAGAAGAAAGGCCGAAACAAACTCAGAGGTCACAGTCTCTTTTAAAGTCCAGACATAATCTTGGTCAGATCATATGAAGACCATGTAGATCGATGTCTGAGATGGTTTTTTGAGGAAAGAGCCACACAGATTGAGAGGACCTGTCCAGCCAGTGCACGCATTTGTCAGATAGATCGTAGATCTGTGACAATCGTTGCGGGTCGTCAGAAGCCCGAAAGTCTGACAACCAGTCTTACGAAAGGGTCCCGTCTACCCAGTAACTGGGTTGTAGAGGTCAGATAGGCAGTCGCTCCATGTTGTAAAATACTGGTATTAGCTGCATCCCGTTAGACTGGAAACCAACCCCAACATATTTGGGAAAAGGCTAGGCAGATGATGATGATCTGTAAGTTACATTAAAAAAAACTCTGTGTATCTCGACTGCTCGCATGGGGTGCTAAAAGACCACTTACAATTGGTAATTCAAATCCCAACGGTATGTTGAGCGATGAGGATCAATTACAATCAAACCAACCAAATACGATTACCACATCACCCACCTAATCTAAATCCGATATTACGTTTCCCCGAAACACATTAACACAACATATTTATCCTTTCAACATAAACTAGGTCGGTATCTAGTCGATAGATTGCCAACGATGGCCGCCGTCCCCCTATCTAAATAGTCTAACTTAGCTTTCAGTGACGTCACTAAGCTTTCTCCGATAGTGCTAGTAAATCCTAATGTTTGGCTGAACTTTGGTCGTATTTTTGCCTGAAGTTAGGTCGATTCTAGATGTCGTGTATGTTTCAACTACTGAAGAGATAATCCTCTGTTTGAATGTTGCAAACAAGCGCTGTGGCTCCGTCTCGCATAGGGTCTTAGCATTATGCTGCGCGATGGCCGTTTTGCGTGTATGTGACGCATATTATTTTCCCCCAACTTGTTCTTTTTTGTGTTTTTAACCGACTTCTAAAAAAGGAGGAGGTTCTCAATTCGGATGTTTGTATTTTTTTTTTTTTTTTTATGTTTGTTCGCGCATAACTCCGTCACTTGCCAACCGATTTGAAAAATTATTTTTTTGTTAGATAGGGTATACTTCCCAAATGGTCCCATGAAAATTTTATCGAAATCGGACAAGCGGTTTTTGAAAAATCAACAAGAATCAAAAAAATGATAACAACAAAAAAGTGAAAAATAAAAACTTTTTTACAAAAAAAAAAACAACCGACTTCCATAAAAACACTAGAAAGTGAAAAATAACTTTAATTTCGGAAGTCGGTGGCGAAAAACGAAATAAAAAAACCAAAGACACCGACTTCCGAAATTAAAGTTATTTTTCACTTTCTAGTGTTTTTATGGAAGTCGGTTGTTTTTTTTTTTTTTTTTAAGTTTTTTTAGCGTCATGTTTGCCGCAAATGAGCTTATTTTCTTTCTTTGTTTCAAATCTTCTTATGTTTCTAAAAAAATATTGCCTTGATAATAGTTAAAGTGGGCTCAGATTCGTTAGCTCATAATAACATAAAATCACGCTTGTATTCCGCGAAGGAATAGGCAAAGATGCACCTATAGTAGATCCACATTTCGTCAGTTGTGTTTAAGTCCTATGTTATAGGGAGCGAGCCTATTGCCGTTAACCGGACAAAATTTCAGACTCCAGGCTATTACTGAGAAATACTTCGTGGAAAAATTAAAAAACACTTTGCCTAACCCGGGACTCGAACCCAGGATCTCATGCCAGTAGCTCTTGCGACCACTGGACCAACGGGGCAGTCCCATAAATATTTCTTTGATAATAGCTTAAGTGGGCTTAGATATTTTGTAAGCTAATAATACTTTTTTTATAAATTTTGTAATGGTGTGGCCTTTTGATATGTGCAAAATAATCATCTTTTGTTACATTCTTTCTAATAGTTTTTACAGTAAAAAATCCATACAAACTTGAACTGCAGTTAAAGGTTGTACGGAATTGTGTGGTATAAAACCTTTGCATGATGTTAGTTTTAATTTTCAGCAAAAAAACATGATTCGAAATGGTAAAGAAATCGACAGCAGAAAAATTAATCAAGTAGAATAATCAACTGGATCCTAAAAGTAATTCCACTTCTCAGGATTCTCAACAACAGCTATGCTTTAATTTATGTTTCTTTGTTTAATTAATTAAATTAAATCAATTTACTACAGAACGTATCACAATTGTTTTCCGTGAAGGTGGTAAGGAGTACCTACCTAGAGCTGGTACGGCCACATTTCGCCAGTCATATTTTAGACCCATGTAATAAGCACTTATATTAATTGTGTTTATTTATTTATATTTATTTATAATTATTTATTTTGAATGTAATTTTATTCCAACACACTGAACTTTATTTTAACCCAGTACCCTCAGATAGGAGAAGAAAAGATTTGGTTTGTGCTAACTCTCAGACTAAACATGCTTTTGCTAATCGATTTTATTTATTTTTAGGACCCTATTTGTATAACCAGTTTAACAGAGTGCTAAAGATTTATAGTTTAAGTTATAATAGGTGTAATTTACTAGTACAGGAATATTTGGCAAAACTCAATTATGCAGACACGGAAAAACTACTAGAAATTTTAAAATAAAATCTATCTACCTACTCTAATATAAGTCTCTTCCTTTACCTAATTAATAATAGTCTCCACTTTATCTACTTTAATATTATTCGTTAATTTAATTTATTTAAACATTATTGTATATCTTACATAATCTAGTTTTAAAATAATATATCCAAATAGTAACTGTTTAAGCCTCTGTAAATACGAGTATTATACCTTCTTTTCAATTTAGCTTCTAATACATATATTGTTGTCTTCTTTTTAAATGTTTGATGTAAATTGATGGCCTGAAACACAGGTTTTTCATAAACCTAGATCAGGCAGGTCTATATTATAGTTAGAATTTAAGTTTCCTCGGTTGCAATTAATGTAAATCATAGTTTTACTTTATACTTGAATAAATTTTATTTATTTATTTATTATTTATTATTTGTCAACAGAGGAGCTGAGCGGAATATTCGTGAAGAGTATCAGTGAAGGCAGCTCAGCTGATCTGTGCGGGAAGATACAAGTTAACGACAGGATCGTAGAGGTAAGATTATCTATAATATAAAAATGAATCGCTGAATGTGTTGCTAAGCGCAAATCTCGAGAACAGCTGAATCGATTTCGCTAATTCTTTTTTTAGAATATTCCTTGAAGTACGAGGGTGGTTCTTACGCAGAGGAAAAATAAAAAATAGCGTAGGAGTAGTGTATGAGTAGGGTAGGAGTAGTGTAGGAGTAGGGTAAGAGTAGGGTAGGAGTAGGGTAAGAGTAGGGTAGGAGTAGTGTAGGAGTAGGGTAGGAGTAGGGTAGGAGTAGGGTAGGGTAAGGGGTAGAACACCACGCGAACGAAGTAGCGCCGGGTAGCTAGTTGTTTACAATAAGAATACTCATGTTAAGTATGCCAAGATAGGAAAAGGGTAAGTAAGGCAAGGGCAAATCGGAATCACTAAGAATTCGAAAGCCATATAATTCGATTTTATTTTAAAATAGGCACACTACGATACTACACTACATGTACAGTATTTAAAAAAATGATTTATAAAAATGAATTTCTGTTGGCGCCCAACAAACAAATGGCGCCCAGCATGGCATACTACAAATGAAAAGTGTCGTCATATGTTAAAGAAAAACATTGAAGCAGAAAATACACTGCTGCATTTTCTGCACACATTTATAACAGTCAACACAGAAAAATTGGATGTTCTCATGTTCCTTGATAAAGAATGGATAACTCTTTCAGGAACTATGCTCGTAAACGATGCATATTATGAGGGTAGATTGACAAAGAAGGTTATTTAAAAAGTGTTTTAGAAACAGAATCATTCATCATTTATTCGCAAAGAATGTTGGTGAAAAATAAAGATGTTACAGTGTTGTTGTGTTGTCCTTAAATATAGAAATATCCGTACCAGTCCCATAATCGTCACATTTGGTATACAAAGCCATGATCTATCTATTTGTTTGGAAAAAAAGGTGGGTATACAGTGACTATAAATTACAGTATTTTTGAGTCCTTGTGAAGACACAAAAGATCAAAGAAAGCAAGAGAAGGCACTCACCAACGGAGAGAGTAAACGCGGCCTTCTCTTGACCAGGATCGAAAACCGTCCAGAATACATTATGGCCCAAGTTAATAAAGTGAATTAAGTGAAACAGATCCGTCTATTGTTTCAATATAACTTAGTTACATGTTCAACTCCGCTTCAATCCATATCAAGTGACAAAGTTCTGCCGACTACCCTCGTTATGTTGTTAACAACAAAACTATGTTTATGGCGCCGGAGAAAAGGCAATAAAATAATGTACGCTGTAGTTAAATTTAGATATAGCTCTAATAAACAGTGAGCAATTTTATGTCTTTTTGCAACTGCTTTGACCTGAATTTTCTTTATTGATGTTGGTATGTTGCATTATCACCATTACCTTATCCAAACTGTATATGGGAAGCTTCCAGTAAAATCTGTTACTTTTTTTAAAATTATTATTATTATAAGCCTGCGTTATCCCGCTGCAGGGCAAAGGCCTCCCTTCCCTCCTTCCACTTTTCCCGGTCTACTGCGATTGTGGCCCAATCCTATATGAAGGAGTCCAGTTCATTCCGCTATCTCTGTCTGGGCCTGTTGCGTAGCCGTTTCTTGTTATTTGGGATCTACTGAGTGGTGGTTGCTGCTCCGACATGCGATGTGGCCAAAATCTAGTAGTTATTGGTATTCTTAACCGACGAGACAATGAGCCCGATTGATGTTAATAGGCTCGGGGCGAGCCTACTAACATGGGACTTAAACATAATTGGCGAAATGTGGGTGTACTATAGGCACCTCTTCCTAACCCTGTTACCTGATCATAAAGAGATTCCTAAATCGATACCACCAGGTATTTGGAATGAACGCGGTGCTCAAATGTTTAGCTAATCAGCATGTATCCTTCCGAGCTTAAAAGTTACAATCTATTATAAGCTATTTGTTCAGCCGAAATTGAATATTGTCGAAAGTGCTTAAATATTGTCAAAATTAAAGGTTCTTTAAATACGTTCTATTTACTATAATATCCACCTACAAATTGCAAGTGCTTCCTCATAAAAATCTTCCTTCCTGCTAATCGTATCATACTGCCAGACTTTTCATAAAAACCACAACTTCCCAGTGCAACAGTGCCTCAGCGTGCCGTTCCCTGCTCGGAAACTATTAGCTCGGTTGATTTGTCACGCGGCACGACACTGACGGTTGATGTTTTCATTCCATTTGCCGTGACCATGTTGTTGGGAAACACGCATGCTCGTGCTACGGAGATTGAATTAAAAATGTATTTCATTGAACTTCTCGTCCTGATGATAATCTACTATATAAAAATAAGTCGGGTTTTCCTTCCTGACGCTATAACTCCAGAACGCACGAACTGATTTCCACGGTTTTGCATTCGTTGGAAAGGTCTCGGGCTCCGTGAGGTTTAGGTTGAGGAGTAGGGTAGGAGTAGCGTAGGAGTAGGGTAGGAGTAGGGTAGGAGTAGGGTAGGAGTAGGTTAGGAGAAGTGTAGGAGTAAGGTAGGAGTAGTGTAGGAGTAGGGTAAGAGTAGTGTAGGAGTAGTGTAGGAGTAGGGTAGAAGTAGGGTAGAAGTAGGGTAGGAGTAGTGTAGGAGTAGGGTAGAAGTAGGGTAGGAGTAGTGTAGGAGTAGGGTAGAAGTAGGGTAGGAGTAGGGTAGGGGGTAGCACACCACGCGAACGAAGTAGCGCCGGGCAGCTAGAAATAATTTATATAGCAAAACAACGTTTGCTGGGTCAGCTAGTATGATATAATTATGATATACTAGCTGCACTCCGCGGTTTCACCCGCATAAGTTTCGATCCTGTGGAAATATCGGGATAAAAAGTATCCTGGTTATAAACCATCTGTGTGCCAAATTTCATCCAAAACCGTTCAGTAGTTTTTGCGTGACAGAGTAACAAACATCCATCCATCCATCCATCCATATGAACTTTCACGTTTATAATATTAGTAGGATGTAATAATATAGTCCTTAGTAGCTTGATACCTTCACTGCAAAAAGTGCGCCCGTATTTGAATGCCAATTTTTTTCCTGGATACTCTAATCATTCAGAAATGAAGGAGCGCAGAAGTTTTGGACCTTTTGAAGTACACGAATTCGAAGAATCTTAGCTACAAAATGTTTGTCTGAACCTTACTTTTCTGGCAATACGTCGGTATTGGCAAAAAAGTAAGCTTCAAAAAAGATAAAATTACCTATATGAGTGTTATTTATTATAAACAAAAATTATTTACCTACTATTAAATTTTAATAGTAGGGAAATAATTTTTGGGTTTTTTTATCTGGAGTTTCTCAGTCGCAGCCCGGAGTCAGAATTTGTAATCGGTTGATGGCAATAGGCTCGCCACTGGCTAAATAAAAGGCTTAATCGCTTCTGTAAAAGAAGCGATTAGGCCTTTGGGCAATCCAGAAAATATGATGTTAGGTATTTATAAACTGAGTAATATTTAGCATGTTAAAATTATTCAACTGGGCACACATTCGGACAGGGCTGTTACAGAGAAATTCCTTTGCAACGGATCGTTCAAAATCACCCGCTGCCGAGGGAACATCGGGCAACCATTAGTGTAGGTAACTAATTTGTCACGCGGCGCGACATGCACTGGTGAAGTTTTACGTCGATACTCTTGATTCACGGCCTGCGACACGAGTTCACGACGTGTTGTGTTGTGGCGCGAGTTGGGAGTATGTGTACAGCAGCGGAGGGTTGTTTGATTTACTTGCTTAATGTTGAGAGTGGAGTAGAAGCTTTGTCAGTTTTTTTGCATTTGTTGGATACCTAAAAATTTTGGCTCTTTAGTCAACTGAGGCCGCTCGAACTTATCCCACGGGATGAGTTTAAATAATAATCTTGGTATCATGCTTGGTATCTTGTGTTAGCTTGAAAAGTATTTCCAAATATCGAATTTCAAATTGAACCACACCACAGAAGGAAATTCCGAAATCCCAAAAGGATTCCGAAATGAGGAAGTTGCGTTTTTGTAAATTCAAAACAATATTACCTATTAGCTGATTTTTTAAATTTAATTTAAAATATAAATTAAGCTACGTACACTTTATTATTTGACGAAAGGCCGAGGCAAGGCTATAATTTTTTAAATTATAATTTGAAACGACGCTTTTTTTGGTTTGACGATAGTTATCGCCATTTTTGACGTATAGGCGTGCGTCAACTGGACGTGAAACAACCCGCCCTAAATCACTTATATTAAAGTGAAAGAAATAGTTACATTACATTAGATTTGTTTAGATAAATAATTTGTAACTTAAATAGTTTACGTCGGCTGCTAAAATGAAACTTTGTGCTACAAAATTCTAGAAGTCACGGACTTTATAAATGAACCGTTGACAACTCAAAGTTGCGCAGTGAAACTCCGACGAGGCAGGCTTCTAATTGGCTCCGTACAGCGCCGTAACTTTTCACAATCGTCAGGACTTCCTGTATCCAGACTTCAGGAGTAGGTCCCCTGAAACTTACAAAATCTCATTCGGTTTATTAAATAATTTCGTGAAATTGCTCTACGTTTGAAAGCTGGTATGAATTCCGAAAGTTCGGTTACCCTCGAAATTATAAAATTACATTTTCCTAGGCGGTCCCGCTAAAGAAATATTGGGATTCCTGTGGGATTATCCGTCGTACGTTACAACGTCAAAGTACGTTTAATTGACATGAAACTTATTTTTTTTCTTTATACATAATATAACATCACGCCTGTAATCCCCGAAGGGTAAGGCAGAGGTGAACCTACTTAGTACACCCACATTTTGCCGGTTTTGTTTAAGTCCCATGTAATAGGGGATGGGCCTATTGCGCTAATCCTGCTGACAAATTGTCACGCAGTTTGGCAGGCTTATGAAATGTGTACATACAATTGTTTGGTCCAAAATAAATTATTTATTTATTTATCAACCGGGCACATATCCTGAGTGCACACTGCTGAGAAATTCCAGTTGGAAAAGCCCAATAACACTTTGCCTGACTTGAGAATCTAATCCAGGACCTCATGCTCAGCAGTAGCGATTGCGGCCACTACACCAACGAGGCAGTCACTTTTTTTTACTATTACTAAAAAGTTGAGTAGGTAACCTTGAAGTAAATATACTTCAATATTTTTGTACTCTTTCCCGTAACACTTCCTAGCATTCATAATATGAAAGAAAGCATATGAAAGACTAGCTGCGGCCCGCGGTTTCACCCGCATAAGTTTCGATCCCGTAGGAATATCGGGAGAAAAAGTATCCTATATGTTAATCCTGGTTATACCATATGTGTGCCGAATTTCATCCAAATCCGTTCTGTAGTTTTTGCGTGAAAGTGTAACAAACATCCATCCATCCATACGAACTTTTTCTTTTTTTTTTACCTTTTTTTACTATATAATTATGAATATTATATTATATAGTAGGATTCAAGCTCTTTCTAAAGGATGCCCCTGAAAGAACTGTATAACACACAACCAGCCAGTATATTCATCAAAGCTCCTAATTGAATGTCCCTTCCCTTTTCTTTACGACACATGTTTCCTGTCCGGACACGTGCGTGACAACACATTCCTTCCTGTGCAGACTGCGGTAGGAAATTATTAGGGGCAGAATTATAACGTGATGTCAATGCTTGTGAGAAGGGGCTTGTGGCTAAGTAAATCCCACGGGTCGATAGATGAGAATCAAAAGTCATTTGACGTTCGAAAATCTGTAATTTTTTAACGTCAAAATTACATAAGACAGTCCCCTAAAACGTCTACCTTTCACCATTTCCTAGTGGCTTAGCTGGGAAGAATAAGTGGCGCAACAAACTGTCTAGCAGGACAACAGTATGCAAAGTATAATAACATTGTGAAACAAACTGTGCATACTCTCATGGTGAAAATGTTGTAAATATCTCGTAGTAAACACAAAATACACAAAAAAAATCTTGTTAAACCATTTAGATCTAAATCATCAGAGACGTACCGAAACAACACGACGACTGTTTGCAACAGTGGCAGTGTATCAATATTAGTTCCTGAGACGCTCGAGCGGGGCGCTTTAAATCGACAGAAAAAACAACTGTCATTTCGTATGGTATATTTAGTCCAGCGTACTTGTTTATTACAGGTCAGTGAATTCTGAAAGCTCGGCTCAACACCGAGAGTTGTAATTCTAGTGCACGATGAAAATTCGTCGCGGGAAGAAACCGCCTTTGGGTGGGTTCCAGGGCTTACTGTGAAATTGTGTGTGATGGATGGGGATAGACTTGTGGGGAAGATTGATGGAGTTAGGAAAGTAGAGTATCTGCAAAAACCAAATACCTTCAGTAGACCTTGAAATTGTCATGTAAGAGGGTTATTAAGAGTTTTCCTAAAATCGAAGGAGGTTTCTCAAATTAACGGGGATGTTTTTAGATGTATAATATATTTGATGTTTTCGAAATGAGTTAATACAGCGAAGGTTGATAATTATAACTACTAAAATGACCAGACTTGCAATTTTTTTAAGGCTTAGGCTTAACATAATTTGCTATCAAATCGTCAAACATGACTGCTGTGATTGGCTAGTTATAATGGCAACAGTTAATGAAATCGCTCGATAAGATAAGACATCAAGGTAAATTTAATAGCAGTACGCTTGTGACCACTAGATCAACGACACAGTCCTTGTTAGTTCGGCTGTTATTGTGCCGATTGTCGTATCAGCCAGTCAGCTTTCGGCCTGATGGCCGAAAGGCTCTCGTAAGGCGGTTGGATCAAGGGCCTGATTCAAAAGGCAGTTTTAATCGATACGGCTCGCATTGTAAGGAGGTTCCTGTCTATGGAGCCCTAATCACCGATAGCTTGGACCCTGCTCCCGACATCAGATGGTACTATTTTTTTATATTTTTAAATGTTTTTTATACTTTTTATTATAAATTTTAAGAAATATTTTAAAATATAATTAGATAAGTAAATCCCACAAAAACATTTCATGTTAAATGTTGCCAAGACGAGACCATTTAGCTCGCACTGTCAAAAAGTAATCAGACCTCATGTAAGAAAGAAAGAAAGAAAAAGTATTTATTGCGACTCGTACAGGATCATAAACTAAACTAAACACAGTTAAAAATAAAACAAATTATATAAAAAGTAACAAAAGGCAAAATGAAACAGAAAGTCCTATACGAGGCAAAAGGCTCCTATCTCAGCATGATTCTTTGACATTTAAAAAATAAATGTCGCAGTAACAAACTATCTTTTTTAAACAAACACGATTTCAAAACTGCCAGCACTTACCAATCGATATAAATATCGTATCGTTCCTCCCGAAACTATCGCACTCACTATAACTCGATCAGTGGCTCTCTGACCTCCAGTCGTCTAGATGTCAAATCAGATTACTGTTCAGTTTTATATCTGCAATCATGAAATAGATACGTACAGAAGGTTGGCTCCATGCAACCAGCGGAGGCACACCCAAATACATGGTCTGTTTCCAAAAGTATCTAATGAAAATATAAAAGAATGGTTCAGAACATATTATTATAGATATTTTTATTGAGGTTAATTTTGGAACCACAATTTTCGTCGATGATTTTCGAAATTACAGTATAATAATCCCCTTTATTCATAAACGTTGCTTAAAGTTAAGCAGTGATTAGCGACTGTTTAACCATACATTTTTGACGTTTTAACGTTACTTAACTTTAGTCATCGTTTATGAATAAACCCCTACGTTTTTAAAAAAAATAATTGTTGGAAATCGTGGTGAGATATAAAGTTAACCTTCTAAATACAGATGAATGTGTTACTTTCTTTTTTTTAATTCGCCGTAGTGAATGATTCGGTAAAAAAATACCCTGAACAGAAACCCTGTTCAGGTTATTTTTCATCAGATACTTTTGGGACAGAGGCGTTTGTACGGTGACCTCAAACAAAAGCCAGTCGCGAGTGCGCTTGTACTCGCTGATAGTGAAGCGTGTCTATGTGTGCTTGCGTTTTCGCTCGTTTTATGAAGCCGACCTTCTGTACTTATAGTGTACGGTCAATCTTGACGGACACTAGCCTTCGGCGCGGGAGATGTCAGGTACACTCTCTCTTCCCTCACTCTCATAGTCCGATCGGATGGCACGCAATCCGACACTGGAGGGAGATCAGACGCAGGACTCCCGGCTTAACGTACTTTCTGAGGCACGGGGGTATCAAACTCCCCGCTGCTACCAAGAAATTCGTAATGGAAAAACCCAATAACACTTTGTCGACCTTCTGAACTGAACTATTCTGTCGCTGAACTTTATATCTGCAATCTTTGCTTCACCCCCTTCACCCCGCAACCATGTTGACCGAATATTTTCGTCGCGAAGTTTGGAAGCTTCGTTATCTAGTTGTATCAGTGTATTACCGATATAGTCAATACAAATCATTTTTGTACAAATATGTATTATCTTTCCTCTCCCTCTCAAAGAGAGGAGGCCTGTGTCCCAGTAGTGGGAACCATAGAAAATATTTATTATCCAGGTAATACAGTAAGGTTCACACTTTAACAGCAAATTGAGACGACAAGTAGTTTAAAATATTACAATAAGGAACTGTATTAAAATGATGATGTTCAACCAGAAACCACACACACACACATACCTTAATCACAAACCCTGCAATATTAGTAGACGCCCCAATAACACAAAGCAGAAACTTGTATGTTAATACAACACTCAACAACAAAAGGTGAGAACAACAGTAGAATATATTTGAGAGCAGGCTATTGTTGGAACATCTAACATTTTAATATTTAGTAGCGAGCCGACAACGCCTCGCAATGGCGCTGATGAAACAAAGATTAAACCTTGCGGAATAAATATTGTAGAAGACGATGAAAGCGCGAATGTAATACACCTAGGTGATGTTTTATGTTAAAAGAATATTATTCTGTGTACCTTGGCTAAGAGAATATGGAATGGAACACGTCAATTTTATATACAAATACAGTACAATAACATCAAATAAAAGTCCTCCAGACCGAATTTCGGCCATGGCGACCAATCTCAGCGGAGACTAGCCATCGGCGAGGGAGATATTATGAGTCCGCGTATCACTGGTCAGTTTCCATCAGTCGTCAGTTTATTTAATTCGTCAGTTTCGTTGCTTAAGTGTAGACTTGTGTGCACAGACACGGTTGCTCTCTCTCTTACCTCACTCTCATTGTCCGATGACACGGCAATTCGACACGACCGGAAACGTGCTTTCCAAGCCACGGAAATACCACACCGCCAATTTCCAAACTCCGGACTGTTACTAAGAAATTCCCAATTGAAAAACCCAATAACATCAGCAAAGGCAAGGAATGCTGATCCAGGTTTTGCCCGCGATGGCAACAATGTCGTCTGCCCATCTCACCGCTGGATGACTGACATCTCGTCTTCCAGTCCTTGGACGCCACTCTGTGACAGCCTTACTCCACCTGTCATCACTGTGCCTTGCCAAGTGTCTTGCCTAACTGAGTTCTATAATATGCTTTCCGATATCGAATACCTTGTTACGTCTTCGTATCTCAATGTTTGGAACCAAAAACCAAACCCATTACAAAATGTTAAAATCCGACATATCGTAAATTATCGATGGTCCAATTTAAACACTAGCTTGGCGTTACGTCAGGTTCTATAGAAAATTGGCAATGAAAAATATGGGTACTTGCAGAAGTATCAAAACAATATCTACAAGATATACAAAATGTTTGGCAACCCTACTTGGAGATACAATCCTGCTAGTTTAAACAATCCAAACCTAGCAAAAACTCCTAATACACAAAACAAACGAAGGCTAGGTTTTTACGTCAAGATTGATGTTATATTCCGGATTATAAATCCATGAATTCGGAACGAAGCTCCTCGGCCTCTCGACAATGTTGGAGAGGTTGATACAGCTGAGTTTCTACTTGCGCTCTGATTGCTCTCGAGTATCCCGGGTTGATGCTGTGTTTTATAGGACTTTATATTATTATTTTTTTTAAGAGAAAGTTTGTAATGATAAAGAGTTTTCTTAAATAAAGTTCTGCCAATGTAAGCTGCCTTATAATAAAGATATTGAAAGTAATAGTATAAATATATGGTATAAGAAAATATAGTGACTAATTCACTATATTTTCTTCTGTTAATAAGTCAAATTTCAAAATCATCGAGCCACTTCTTCGCCTTTTATGAGATCATATTAGTTTGTTCACATCAGTTTGTTTGCAATCAAAACGGTTGTTCGCTGAAATGAAATTCGCAGTCACATTTAAAAATTTACTTGTGAGGATCAAGACTTACATTTCTATTTTAATATTGTGTAAATTCTGCTCCAATATTAAGCAAAACAGGCATACCCCTCACAAGGCCGCCCCAATATCAAAATAATTCAAATTCTGGCCCAGATAATATAGAAACAAAATTGCAAGGTATAACGGATATAATTTCCATCTCCTTTTTACGTCCTATCCCTTTAAGGAGGAATATAATAAAGGAGAGCGTCGTCAAACGAGGCTTTATTACGAGTCCCAATCATTGTGTCCTTGACCTATTTCAATGACGTCACGTACCGGTCTTACTTCGCGAATATTAATATGAGGGTAATCGTTGGATGTACTTGTCTCCTCTCAGATCCTTGTTTTGATCCCCTGGGTCTGATTAGAATCACAATGGGATATATGGAAGACGATCTCATAATTTGAAGGGTTACAGGTACCGGCATTGTAAAGTGCTAAATTACAAAATTTTTCGTTATTGCATTACTCATTACAAGCTTTTACAGCTTTATTTCTCTTGGCTTGGATCGATTTGAAAGGGGATTGAGGATATTAATATGGAGCCTCGCATACATAATTTTCCGCCATTTTGATTTAATTTCAAAATGGTGGCCACGTATGAAAACCACGCGTGGTTGCCATTATGAAAAAAAACAAAATGGCGAACTGGTAGGTATGCCACGGACCTTCAAAGCCATTTATAATATACATATTATATAGCGTGTATCAGGAATGTATTTTCTTATTTAAGGGTGTGATACAGACCATCAAACTGAGCTACTTTCTCCATGGAACCAACATAGTAATCTCGAAAAATAATCAGCTGTTCCATACATTTGGCATTGTACCCTTGACCTATTTTAATGACGTCACGTACCGGTCTTACTTCGCGAATATTAATATGAGGGTAATCCTCGGATGTACCTACTTGTCTAATAAATTTCATAAAAGTTATAGAAACGTGAAAAGTAGATCAGCTTTTCTAGTTTTAAGCTAGCCGGTCCCCATATGCTACACTGTAGTCCATTCAACCATGTTTAAGGATTGCAGCAGTGTTTTTCATTCCGAGGGATTCTTGAGAATTGAAGTCATCCCACGGGATCTCGCACTGCGAGATAATCCCTAGTCGTATAGCGCAAATACATCGAGTAACTTACTTTATACTAATCGATAGAGCAAGAAGTTCTGAGTCGAATGTGATATAACATCAAGCAGATTAAGCAGAGCAGGTAATGCAGAGCCTACAGTTCACCCACATTTCGCCAGTTATCTTTAAGTCTCAAGTAATAGGGGCGAGCCTATTGCCATCGACCGGCCACGAATCCCGACTGAGGACGAACGCACATGATATTTACGAGTAACTCGCTTTTGGCAAAATGTTCCTTACGTTATTTCATATTTCGGTTATCAATATAGCTCAACTTTTCTCCGTCTGATACTTGAGTTTTATTATGATTCCTCGGTCTAATCTATACTAATAAATAATAAAGCTGAAGAGTTTATTTGTTTGTTTGAACGCGCTAATCTTTGGAACTGCCAGTCCGAACCGTAAAATTATTTTTTTATAGACTGATTCTTGAGGAAGGCTATTCAACATCGTGCTAGGACCAATAGGAGTCGACCAAAAAAAAAATAAAGTCAGAAAGAATGTGAAGCGACAACAAAGTCATAGCGACGGGAAGTTAGTATAGGCATTGTGTATCTTACGACTACCACGCGAACGAAGTCGCGGGCAGAAGCTAGTAAAAGCATTAAAAAACAATAAACAAACATCGGCATTGGCGTTGCATCCGAAATTAGATAATCCATTAGAATTTCCCAGTTTTGGCTGCAATTTTAAAGAAATTGAATTTCCGTAATTCGGGATGTGCCAAAATTGGCTTCGTGCCCAGTACGTGTCGATATGCTTGCTCTTATTACGGTCTCTATACTGTCACGACACTCTATACTGTCTGCCGTTTGCCAAACGTGCGGGATTTTACTCTATCCAACGATGTTTTCTTGGCTAACGGTGCATATTTATTTTCATTTGTACTGAAAGTTAATTTATTTCTGGTGCTTCACCATCTAAAAGCATTCCTTACCTTGTTAAATCCTGCTCAATCTTGAATTCGAATGCAACATACAGCATTATTCTAAGCCCCATGTCGTTGAATTTATCTTCCAAACTCATCGTCATTGGCAGCCTTGTTCTACCCACTGCTGACTATAGGCCAACTTCCTTTCTTGGCATGCCTTTCAGACTCACTTTTCCTAAATTTAATAGCTATTAGCGTACAGGCGTTACGAAAAAAGAAAAAAAATAAGGCCCTTTCCCTTTACAGGACAAAATTAAAGAAAAAAAAAACTGATTTTTGAAACTCATACTATTCAAGCAACTATAAAATTAATACCTTTACCCCAAAAAGTTTCGCTAGCTAATCTAGCGAAACTTTGCAGACATGATGGGTTTTGATATTTAAATATGATGAAACGAAAAAAAAATTTTTTTTATTATTTTCGGGGTTAAGGTATTTTTGTTGCTTGAATAGTATGAGTTTCAAAAATCAGTTTTTTTTCTTTATCGTATTTAGATATTGATAGTATTGATACCCATCACGTCTGCGGAGTTTCACTAACTCATTTAATATACCCTGTATAATCCTAATCCCGTATCATCTTATTCATTTCATGGTACAATATAATAAAGAAACATGTCCATTAACCCACTTCTATGTACTTCTATGTACACTGTCATCACATACTAACTGCGAGCTCTCCCATGGGGCCGACGACTACAGACTTAATCGAGGCATTTTATACGCTTGTTCCGTTTTAATGTCCTTACATTTATAGTGGTGTTTTAGTAATATTGTTCCATTCCAGTTTATTTTCCATTACATACATAACTTTACCTTTGTATTCCCCGAAGGGGTAGACAGAGAAGATTGCTATTCCCTTTTTGTCAGTTATGTTTAAGTGCCCTGTCTTCTTCATTTCGTTTCGGCGGTATATTATACTGTTTAGGCCCAGTATATGGCCATGTTTATTGTCGCATCAGAGGCGTTGTTGAGTACGTCAATGATGGAGGTGAACAGACATTTGGGGCACTCCGGCAGATGGGACATAGTCTGTTCAGAAGTCCCGCACTCACACTGGATGTATGATGAATCGACGATGCACGATAGGAACCTCCGCGAGCGTTGTTGGACAATTAATATTCAATATGGACAGCACTTCGAAAGGCAGAGTTAGCTGACTAATAGGGGTCGCAGACATTAAGTTGGTACTGAGAAACAAACCAGGGATTTAATCCAGGACCTAAACGTTCGTAACGCTAACATTTTTACCTTTTACATAATTATATATGAGAAGTAAACTTTTCTATGCTCTGGTCTAGTGGTTGCAAGCGCCACTGCTGAGCATGAGGTCCCCTGGCTTCGATTCCCTCCAAAGTGTTATTGGTTTTTTTCATCTAGAATTTCTCTGTAATAGCCAGAGTCTTGATTTGTGCCAAGTTGATGGTAATTAGGCTTTCCTCTCGTTATATGGGGCTGAAACTTAACTGGCGAAATTTGGGTGTACTAAAGTACACCTCTGTCTAACCCTTCGGGGAAACAGGTGTGATTTAATGTGTCAATCGATATACCACCAAAGCCTTCTTTGTTTTGCTACATATTGATAATTATCATCATCTAATTCACCAAGGCACGTAATTATCACCAAATCTTATACAATTTTCTCTTTTGCACCATCTCCTGCTTTATTCAAGCCATTATAAAAGCCACTACATTTGAATATTATTTTCTCTAATAAAATTTTCTTGGCTCCTCCGCAGCGTCGTCACGTCTCACTTATGATTTACTCCAGAGAACTGTGCCATTATTTAATGTCTCCTTTCTGTCCAAGTGCAGAAGCACTCCGAGAAATGAGATCGTTGAGAAGATAGTAAAATTCATAAGTTTATTCTGTAGAAATGAAGATGACTAGATTTCGTAGTAAGACAAAAACTATTTTTTTTTTGTTTCTTTCTCGCATAGGTTCGTAGCATTATGCTGAGCGATGGCCATTTTGGCTGGGTGTGACGCATATTTTGCCCCAATTTGTTCTTTTTTGTATTTTGTGTTCTTTCTGTGCATTATGTTTGCAGCAAATAAACGTATTTTCTTTCTCTTCTTCAGTTTTTGTCTCCACATCTGCATTAAACCGCAACATATCACATCATTCCTCAATTTAATCTATGATTATTTCATAGCAACGTTCACTTAATTTCCCGCATTTTCGTCTTGCCACGTCTTTATCAATCTTACCTTCTGGTCTTGTAAACAGACTCCCGATCATTCTTCTCTATACAAAAACTACCATTTGGAAGGGGCGACTAGAAGCAATTCTATTTTACTGTAATTTTTGACGTTCAAAAGTGCCTTTTATGTGCCAATTTGAAATAAATGCTTTGACTTTAACTTTACAAATTCATTCACCTTTTCCACACTTTTATCATTTCACATCACAAACCGACACATCCAGAAGGCCAATTCTCGTAATTTAAAACGTTCAATATCTAGTCGCAGTCTCATCTCGGCGACAAACAAATGTCAAAATGTAGGGAAATTAGAAGTATTTTTTGACAGATTGAGACTGAGTTTAGAAGGCCAATTCTCGTAATATAAAACGTTCAAAATCTAGTCGCAGTCTCATCTCGGCGACAAACAAATGTCAAAAACTGGTCAAAATGTAGGGAAATTAGAAGTATTTTTTGACATATAGAGACTGAGATCAGACTGTGAACGTTCTTAAAATTACGAGAATTGCCCCTCTGTTCTCTTTTAAATACCAGTACCTTCATCTTACTCACATGTAACTATAAGTATACATCAAATAAACACGAGACGCTACAAATTAAATGGACTTTATGTAAATGAGTATAAGCAATTCTCCTCTTTACATGACACAGTTGCGTGCTCATTGTATCCGATGTCTTGATACCACATTGTTTGTAGATGTCTGATATCAATTTAATTAAACATTAACTGATCACGCGTGTTTGATCTATTGTATGTCGCATCAACGCCGACGACGCCGTGGAAGTTGCGAAGTTTTGGGCCAACAAAATGTTGTTTACACTGTCGTGCCTAACTTAACAGACAGCTGTGCTTCGGGAGAGTTTGTTGTGGCACTTCTTCCCTCCCAGCTAAGGAAGGAAGTGGTGAAGGTCCATTTTGAGAGACTGTCTTATGTAATTTTGTCGTTTAAAAAGTGCTGATTCTCAACCTCGATTGAATAAATTACTTAAGTTTCTGATTGATTTTTTATTTTTATTTGGACACGAAGAAGAAGATCTTAAGTTTATATAAATATTATCGTCTCAGAATGACCATGCCTTTCTGCCACCTAGAACTAGTTTCGTTTCGTTACGCAAGTCTCAAAACTATGAGAGCTGTAGATAATGCTACATATTACAGGCACAGATGAGATACTTCAATAACATCCTACTTTAAGGTTGGCAATGCATCGACAATTCCTGTGGTGGATGAAATGTGCAAACGGAAGATAACGGCACCCTTTGTCTTTCCATTGGTGTCGAAAATTATAATCCAAATTGCCTTAGACCTGCACAATACCTCCCTAATCAATTGGTCCCGTAATCCGCAGAGGTTGAAAGCAGCGTCTCTTAATTAGCGACGTCAATTGATGCGGAGTAATTAGTGAAGGCTTAATGTTCACTAATCAATTTAATGAGGTCACTTAGTTGAGGCATAGTATGAGAGATCCTGCTTGGTACAGATTGTTGGAGTGGCTGGTAATAATTGGAACCTATACAACTATGTGGATTGCAAGGAGCTGTAAATTAAGTTGAAAGAGTACCTATTATAATACGGGGTATGATACCCCGTATTTACCTAGTATTTATATAGTACGTTTACCTAGTATTGTATACAATCAAGTATTTTCTAACTGAATAGACAGCTGTGCTGCTGGGGAGTTTGTTGCACCACTTCTTCTTCCCAGCGAAAGCACTAGGAAGTGGAAGTGGTGCAACAAACTCCGCAGCAGCACAGCTGTCTGTTGTGGAAGTGGAAGGGCGGGCGTTTTGGGGGATTGTCTTTTGTAATTTTGACGTTCGAAAATTACTGATTCTCAGCTTAATTTGAATAAATGACTTTTGATTTTGTTTTGGCATTTCTTCTCAGGGATCAGTCAGCTAGACAATGTCGGCGCCATCTTGTTTTAAAATATTGGCCGACAAAATATTGACTTGTAAATAAAAGTGTCTTAAAAGATCTACTTACAGAAATAAACAAATTTTCACATTTCGAAACCTGCACCCTTATTGTATATAATAACAAATAAATTGATTTCTATGATTTAAATTCATCTGAGAATCTAAACTGTAATTATCGCAATAGATACGAGTACTGTTAAATGGTAGGGATTGTCATTCTGAGTAAAAAGCAATTAGGGTGCGATATAATCACTCCTAAATGACGCACATTCTATCGATGTAGGTCAAGCGCTCCGTAGACTATGCAGTTTACCTATGTATGAGTACATACATACATAAACTCACGCATTCTTCCCATGGGGCTAAGCAGACAGTACAGAATGCCACCTGCTACAATCCTTACAAATACTCACACTACTTGCTTCGTTTATGATCATAATACTATATTCTGGTCACACACGCACGCGTTGCTAATACTACACTCCTGACGTTTGTGAAGAATATCAACAATAAGGTCACTATATGTCCTTGTAGGGCGTCCCCTCTCGGCGTTTCCACTCATATCACTCATATCTGCCTTATACTATGCAATTTCATCCGATAAACATTGCATTGTTTTGGTTCACAGGTTGATGGCGTTTCTCTGCACGGAGTGACGAATCATCGTGCGGTGGCGTTGCTAAGGGATGCAAAGGGGCCCGTAGTACGACTGAAAGCATTGAGGTAAGATGTGACACCCCTGGAAATAATTATATATGCTGGAGCCAAAAGTAACTCATATATTGAAGAGTTGACGGACTTTGATGGGTTAATGTTTCTAGGATTATGATGAAAGATTTGTGTTCTTAAATCCTTTCTAATTTCAGTAATAAAACTTCTAGGTATCTTCGTGGTGCGGGGTTTGAGAAGCTTCAGAAAGCGCTGGCTGCTCAGGATGGACGAAGATCACCGATTGCTCCGCCGAGCCCTTCTGTCACCTCGCTTGCCAAGTATAGCTTTAGTGTGGTGAGTATAAATGATCGTTAATGGCCACACCGCTGGACAAGAGCCTCTTTAAAGGAAGCACCACCATTGCTATGCCATTAACTCCCGGTGTTTGAACGAGTCTCTGATCAATTTAGCTGTTTCATTATGTTAACGACTACAATGATCAAGAAAATCGTTGTTGCGATTCTTGAAAGGATATGGATGCTACTGGATATATATTATGATGATCAAGCAAAGTTATGTGACATAATATTTGACACCAAACTAAATTGAGTACTTTTTGGGAACTCTAAGTTTCCTAACGACGTATACACAATTTATATTATTATTATTAATACCATTGTATATCTTTCTTCCACAGTACGACGAATCAACAGTAATCGAAGCGGAACCCGAATCAGAGATCCTGCCTCACCTGCCGTCGCCGATGTCTCCCTCCGAGGAGGCGGAGATTGTGATAGGAAGAGACGATGAGGTATCTGAGCGAGAGGCAAGACGGATTCAGGACAAGTGGCGGGACATACTGCAGCACGAGAACGACTGGCCGGGGCATCAGTACCAGTATGATATTGTGGTAAGAGTTCTGATATATCAACACTTTCGGTTGACCTTTTTTCATGTAGAGCTGGGTATCCGAGTGGAAGGTGTAGTCAATGTATTGTCTTCTCATTCCAGTGTAGATCAGAAACTATACTTACCAAGTGTCATTGGAGGTTGAGGCAGATTCCGGTTACAATATTTGGGAATAGGATTCTAAGCGATTTTTAAGCTCTGCATTCTATTGAAAAAATTCTTTTTTCAAAGCTTTTGGATGAGCTATTCACATTTAAAAAAACTTATACTTTTTCAGTAGTTACATTTTAAATTAAATGGTCTGTAGAGCTGAGTTGTTGAACCCACTGAATTTCGAAATTAATTATTTTGATTTTGCATGATGCAGAAGTCTTTAAAACTTTTTTGTATTGCTTCCCCAGGTTAGCACAATAATAAAAGAGAAGGACAGCGGCCTCGGCATCTCGCTCGAAGGCACGGTACGAGTGGTGGGTGGCAAGGAGGTTCAAGCGAGACACTACATCAGGGCGATAGCTCCCAATGGACCTGTGGCCAGGCTCGGGATGTATAGGGTCGGCGATGAACTGCTTGAGGTATGTAAAGTTAATTGTTTTATTACTTGATCAGGTATAGAGTAATAATGATGATTAATTGGGAGAAGACTTTAGCAAATGATGTCGTGTTTAAAAGTGGTAATGCGTATAATTTGTGAGCTGAGATGACAATATTTTAATTTTAAACTCAAAAAAATATTTGTTTTCGATTATCTCGTTTTTCGCGAACATTTTTAGTCATCATTCCTATTTAGTGATAGCCGAGTGTAACAATTCTTATCATCATGATCCTATGCTTTGCAAGCTGCCCAGACTACAGGAAGAAGAAAACTAAATAACATTTTTAACATGATAATGACAACAATGACAAAATAATAAAATTACTTATTTAATTATAGAGAGCGTGTGTTTTTTTTTTCTTGATAATTTTTCTCATGTTTTAATAGTTATTCTGCTATTTGGGGAGGAGAAAAATCCAACAAATCAAAGATAATAAAAACGCTTTAGCCGGAGTTATAAATGGTGTAACTAACCCGAATTTGTTTTATTTATATAGATTACATATTAAATATTTTGTGTAAACGTTTATTCCAGGTGAACGGCTGGCGAGTACTAGGCGCTCATCATGTGGAGGTGGTAACCAGACTACGAGCGGTGACGTCACCAGTCCTACTGGTAGTAGTCAGGAAGAGAGAACACTATCCCAACAATGACCGACTGCCTGATGCTGGCTTTGCTAGGGTAAGGAGAAGAGAATCTTTCATGAAGACCTTATTCTTAAGACTCTCAAAAAATAAGCTAATCTCTGACTATCTTTAAATAGCGGAGATTGGCTGGGCTGCGGTGATCAAACTGAAACTATATGAGACCTGAATCCAAAAAACTAATTGAATTTCATGTAGATATTCCATATTTTGTGTACAGCAATGCCATCTCTGTTTATAAACTTACACTAGTAAATAACACCGTCTAGATTTGACAGTTTAAATGTTTATGATACCATACTATAGATGGCGCTTGTACAAATTTATTCAGTTTCTGTTACACCTTCAGAGCGGTTCTGCACTGCATCCGATCCGAATCCGAGAAATGACGGTCCGAAGTAGCCATAGTACTATTTGTACGAGGGGTTGCGCACCACATCCGAACTCAGTCCATCCAAATTTAGAACATTCCCAATTCTGATTGAACTCGGGACTTCAATAATTCGGATCGGACGAAGTGGGAAACCGATCTCAGAGTTTATATCTTCTTAGCTTCACTCTTTTTGAGTGTTCACAATCACAACCAATGCCTGTTTCTTTACAGAGTAACATCCTAGGCGGTAGTTTACAAGACCTGCTGCTTCCTCCACAACGACTGATTAAGGCGAAGTCGGAGAGTTCAGTCGCGTCACTCTGCAGTGCTACCACCGTCATGTCGGCTCCACATGATCATGACGGTGAGAATACATCAATTTTGTAAACGAAATCTAATTAGTGATAGCACTAATTAGATTTCACGCATTTGCACTTCTAGATTCGCGATTCTGCACTTCTAGTAGCATACCAAAAAATCTGACGACCCTGCAGTAGGAAAGTGATTACTGCTGCTTTTACTTACAATACTAATAGCTTACCACAACCGTTGGGTTGAAATATCTTACGTACGCTTCACTAGTACTTGCAGCACGGTTTATAGAAAGCCAGTTGCATAAAATGTATAGTAAACTATGAGCAAGGAGCCCTTTCTCTAGATTTCTAAAACGTTATGGATTAATGCAACATTAATCCACTTTGTCATATTATGCCAAACATTTTCTTTTTAATGTGCTATATCTAGTCATATTCACTATTATTTTTTCCAGAATTCTGCACTGAAGATTTAGAACGCGTTCGATCGCGGTCGCTAGAGCCACTGAGTGGTCTAGCAATGTGGAGCGACCACGTGGACTATATCCAGCTGGTGAAGGAAGATAGGGGACTTGGGTTCTCTATCCTTGATTACTTGGTAAGTTTATTTATTAAATTGAATCCGTAGTTATTTATGGGGTTCCACAAGGTAGTGTTCTCGGTCCTTGCCTATTTTCGATGCAGTTGTTGAAAAATTTAGACTCGATATTTGTTTGGGGACGTATTTTTACTATTTTAAATGTTGTTATTTCCTTCGATAATCCCAACGTAACTGATTTAATGTTATTGTTTTCAATCAATTGACAAAGGTAATTATTGCTTATGAAACGGACTCGTCCCTAAATCCTAGTTATGAAAACTTTTTATGTTTACAAAAATGATTATTGGAAATTGGTCTAATGTGTAAACCAATTTCTTCTTTATTTTCTTCGAGTAACAAGTTAATATTTTCAAGCTGAATTTCCCTGTGGTCCCGCAGGACCCGTCGGAGCCGGGCAGCTCCGTCATCGTGGTGCGCTCGGTGGTGGCGGGCGGTGCGGCGGCAAGGGACGCGCGCCTGGCGCCGGGGGACCGCCTCGTCAGCGTCAACGGGCACAACGTAGCGCGCAGCCCGCTCGCCGTCGCCGTCAGCGCCATCAAGAGTGCGCCCAAAGGTACACAACATGACGGGGGACCGCCTCGTCAGCGTCAACGGGCACAACGTAGCGCGCAGCCCGCTCGCCGTCGCCGTCAGCGCCATCAAGAGTGCGCCCAAAGGTACACAACATGACGGGGGACCGCCTCGTCAGCGTCAACGGGCACAACGTAGCGCGCAGCCCGCTCGCCGTCGCCGTCAGCGCCATCAAGAGTGCGCCCAAAGGTACACAACATGACGGGGGACCGCCTCGTCAGCGTCAACGGGCACAACGTAGCGCGCAGCCCGCTCGCCGTCGCCGTCAGCGCCATCAAGAGTGCGCCCAAAGGTACACAACATGACGGGGGACCGCCTCGTCAGCGTCAACGGGCACAACGTAGCGCGCAGCCCGCTCGCCGTCGCCGTCAGCGCCATCAAGAGTGCGCCCAAAGGTACACAACATGACGGGGGACCGCCTCGTCAGCGTCAACGGGCACAACGTAGCGCGCAGCCCGCTCGCCGTCGCCGTCAGCGCCATCAAGAGTGCGCCCAAAGGTACACAACATGACGGGGGACCGCCTCGTCAGCGTCAACGGGCACAACGTAGCGCGCAGCCCGCTCGCCGTCGCCGTCAGCGCCATCAAGAGTGCGCCCAAAGGTACACAACATGACGGGGGACCGCCTCGTCAGCGTCAACGGGCACAACGTAGCGCGCAGCCCGCTCGCCGTCGCCGTCAGCGCCATCAAGAGTGCGCCCAAAGGTACACAACATGACGGGGGACCGCCTCGTCAGCGTCAACGGGCACAACGTAGCGCGCAGCCCGCTCGCCGTCGCCGTCAGCGCCATCAAGAGTGCGCCCAAAGGTACACAACATGACGGGGGACCGCCTCGTCAGCGTCAACGGGCACAACGTAGCGCGCAGCCCGCTCGCCGTCGCCGTCAGCGCCATCAAGAGTGCGCCCAAAGGTACACAACATGACGGGGGACCGCCTCGTCAGCGTCAACGGGCACAACGTAGCGCGCAGCCCGCTCGCCGTCGCCGTCAGCGCCATCAAGAGTGCGCCCAAAGGTACACAACATGACGGGGGACCGCCTCGTCAGCGTCAACGGGCACAACGTAGCGCGCAGCCCGCTCGCCGTCGCCGTCAGCGCCATCAAGAGTGCGCCCAAAGGTACACAACATGACGGGGGACCGCCTCGTCAGCGTCAACGGGCACAACGTAGCGCGCAGCCCGCTCGCCGTCGCCGTCAGCGCCATCAAGAGTGCGCCCAAAGGTACACAACATGACGGGGGACCGCCTCGTCAGCGTCAACGGGCACAACGTAGCGCGCAGCCCGCTCGCCGTCGCCGTCAGCGCCATCAAGAGTGCGCCCAAAGGTACACAACATGACGGGGGACCGCCTCGTCAGCGTCAACGGGCACAACGTAGCGCGCAGCCCGCTCGCCGTCGCCGTCAGCGCCATCAAGAGTGCGCCCAAAGGTACACAACATGACGGGGGACCGCCTCGTCAGCGTCAACGGGCACAACGTAGCGCGCAGCCCGCTCGCCGTCGCCGTCAGCGCCATCAAGAGTGCGCCCAAAGGTACACAACATGACGGGGGACCGCCTCGTCAGCGTCAACGGGCACAACGTAGCGCGCAGCCCGCTCGCCGTCGCCGTCAGCGCCATCAAGAGTGCGCCCAAAGGTACACAACATGACGGGGGACCGCCTCGTCAGCGTCAACGGGCACAACGTAGCGCGCAGCCCGCTCGCCGTCGCCGTCAGCGCCATCAAGAGTGCGCCCAAAGGTACACAACATGACGGGGGACCGCCTCGTCAGCGTCAACGGGCACAACGTAGCGCGCAGCCCGCTCGCCGTCGCCGTCAGCGCCATCAAGAGTGCGCCCAAAGGTACACAACATGACGGGGGACCGCCTCGTCAGCGTCAACGGGCACAACGTAGCGCGCAGCCCGCTCGCCGTCGCCGTCAGCGCCATCAAGAGTGCGCCCAAAGGTACACAACATGACGGGGGACCGCCTCGTCAGCGTCAACGGGCACAACGTAGCGCGCAGCCCGCTCGCCGTCGCCGTCAGCGCCATCAAGAGTGCGCCCAAAGGTACACAACATGACGGGGGACCGCCTCGTCAGCGTCAACGGGCACAACGTAGCGCGCAGCCCGCTCGCCGTCGCCGTCAGCGCCATCAAGAGTGCGCCCAAAGGTACACAACATGACGGGGGACCGCCTCGTCAGCGTCAACGGGCACAACGTAGCGCGCAGCCCGCTCGCCGTCGCCGTCAGCGCCATCAAGAGTGCGCCCAAAGGTACACAACATGACGGGGGACCGCCTCGTCAGCGTCAACGGGCACAACGTAGCGCGCAGCCCGCTCGCCGTCGCCGTCAGCGCCATCAAGAGTGCGCCCAAAGGTACACAACATGACGGGGGACCGCCTCGTCAGCGTCAACGGGCACAACGTAGCGCGCAGCCCGCTCGCCGTCGCCGTCAGCGCCATCAAGAGTGCGCCCAAAGGTACACAACATGACGGGGGACCGCCTCGTCAGCGTCAACGGGCACAACGTAGCGCGCAGCCCGCTCGCCGTCGCCGTCAGCGCCATCAAGAGTGCGCCCAAAGGTACACAACATGACGGGGGACCGCCTCGTCAGCGTCAACGGGCACAACGTAGCGCGCAGCCCGCTCGCCGTCGCCGTCAGCGCCATCAAGAGTGCGCCCAAAGGTACACAACATGACGGGGGACCGCCTCGTCAGCGTCAACGGGCACAACGTAGCGCGCAGCCCGCTCGCCGTCGCCGTCAGCGCCATCAAGAGTGCGCCCAAAGGTACACAACATGACGGGGGACCGCCTCGTCAGCGTCAACGGGCACAACGTAGCGCGCAGCCCGCTCGCCGTCGCCGTCAGCGCCATCAAGAGTGCGCCCAAAGGTACACAACATGACGGGGGACCGCCTCGTCAGCGTCAACGGGCACAACGTAGCGCGCAGCCCGCTCGCCGTCGCCGTCAGCGCCATCAAGAGTGCGCCCAAAGGTACACAACATGACGGGGGACCGCCTCGTCAGCGTCAACGGGCACAACGTAGCGCGCAGCCCGCTCGCCGTCGCCGTCAGCGCCATCAAGAGTGCGCCCAAAGGTACACAACATGACGGGGGACCGCCTCGTCAGCGTCAACGGGCACAACGTAGCGCGCAGCCCGCTCGCCGTCGCCGTCAGCGCCATCAAGAGTGCGCCCAAAGGTACACAACATGACGGGGGACCGCCTCGTCAGCGTCAACGGGCACAACGTAGCGCGCAGCCCGCTCGCCGTCGCCGTCAGCGCCATCAAGAGTGCGCCCAAAGGTACACAACATGACGGGGGACCGCCTCGTCAGCGTCAACGGGCACAACGTAGCGCGCAGCCCGCTCGCCGTCGCCGTCAGCGCCATCAAGAGTGCGCCCAAAGGTACACAACATGACGGGGGACCGCCTCGTCAGCGTCAACGGGCACAACGTAGCGCGCAGCCCGCTCGCCGTCGCCGTCAGCGCCATCAAGAGTGCGCCCAAAGGTACACAACATGACGGGGGACCGCCTCGTCAGCGTCAACGGGCACAACGTAGCGCGCAGCCCGCTCGCCGTCGCCGTCAGCGCCATCAAGAGTGCGCCCAAAGGTACACAACATGACGGGGGACCGCCTCGTCAGCGTCAACGGGCACAACGTAGCGCGCAGCCCGCTCGCCGTCGCCGTCAGCGCCATCAAGAGTGCGCCCAAAGGTACACAACATGACGGGGGACCGCCTCGTCAGCGTCAACGGGCACAACGTAGCGCGCAGCCCGCTCGCCGTCGCCGTCAGCGCCATCAAGAGTGCGCCCAAAGGTACACAACATGACGGGGGACCGCCTCGTCAGCGTCAACGGGCACAACGTAGCGCGCAGCCCGCTCGCCGTCGCCGTCAGCGCCATCAAGAGTGCGCCCAAAGGTACACAACATGACGGGGGACCGCCTCGTCAGCGTCAACGGGCACAACGTAGCGCGCAGCCCGCTCGCCGTCGCCGTCAGCGCCATCAAGAGTGCGCCCAAAGGTACACAACATGACGGGGGACCGCCTCGTCAGCGTCAACGGGCACAACGTAGCGCGCAGCCCGCTCGCCGTCGCCGTCAGCGCCATCAAGAGTGCGCCCAAAGGTACACAACATGACGGGGGACCGCCTCGTCAGCGTCAACGGGCACAACGTAGCGCGCAGCCCGCTCGCCGTCGCCGTCAGCGCCATCAAGAGTGCGCCCAAAGGTACACAACATGACGGGGGACCGCCTCGTCAGCGTCAACGGGCACAACGTAGCGCGCAGCCCGCTCGCCGTCGCCGTCAGCGCCATCAAGAGTGCGCCCAAAGGTACACAACATGACGGGGGACCGCCTCGTCAGCGTCAACGGGCACAACGTAGCGCGCAGCCCGCTCGCCGTCGCCGTCAGCGCCATCAAGAGTGCGCCCAAAGGTACACAACATGACGGGGGACCGCCTCGTCAGCGTCAACGGGCACAACGTAGCGCGCAGCCCGCTCGCCGTCGCCGTCAGCGCCATCAAGAGTGCGCCCAAAGGTACACAACATGACGGGGGACCGCCTCGTCAGCGTCAACGGGCACAACGTAGCGCGCAGCCCGCTCGCCGTCGCCGTCAGCGCCATCAAGAGTGCGCCCAAAGGTACACAACATGACGGGGGACCGCCTCGTCAGCGTCAACGGGCACAACGTAGCGCGCAGCCCGCTCGCCGTCGCCGTCAGCGCCATCAAGAGTGCGCCCAAAGGTACACAACATGACGGGGGACCGCCTCGTCAGCGTCAACGGGCACAACGTAGCGCGCAGCCCGCTCGCCGTCGCCGTCAGCGCCATCAAGAGTGCGCCCAAAGGTACACAACATGACGGGGGACCGCCTCGTCAGCGTCAACGGGCACAACGTAGCGCGCAGCCCGCTCGCCGTCGCCGTCAGCGCCATCAAGAGTGCGCCCAAAGGTACACAACATGACGGGGGACCGCCTCGTCAGCGTCAACGGGCACAACGTAGCGCGCAGCCCGCTCGCCGTCGCCGTCAGCGCCATCAAGAGTGCGCCCAAAGGTACACAACATGACGGGGGACCGCCTCGTCAGCGTCAACGGGCACAACGTAGCGCGCAGCCCGCTCGCCGTCGCCGTCAGCGCCATCAAGAGTGCGCCCAAAGGTACACAACATGACGGGGGACCGCCTCGTCAGCGTCAACGGGCACAACGTAGCGCGCAGCCCGCTCGCCGTCGCCGTCAGCGCCATCAAGAGTGCGCCCAAAGGTACACAACATGACGGGGGACCGCCTCGTCAGCGTCAACGGGCACAACGTAGCGCGCAGCCCGCTCGCCGTCGCCGTCAGCGCCATCAAGAGTGCGCCCAAAGGTACACAACATGACGGGGGACCGCCTCGTCAGCGTCAACGGGCACAACGTAGCGCGCAGCCCGCTCGCCGTCGCCGTCAGCGCCATCAAGAGTGCGCCCAAAGGTACACAACATGACGGGGGACCGCCTCGTCAGCGTCAACGGGCACAACGTAGCGCGCAGCCCGCTCGCCGTCGCCGTCAGCGCCATCAAGAGTGCGCCCAAAGGTACACAACATGACGGGGGACCGCCTCGTCAGCGTCAACGGGCACAACGTAGCGCGCAGCCCGCTCGCCGTCGCCGTCAGCGCCATCAAGAGTGCGCCCAAAGGTACACAACATGACGGGGGACCGCCTCGTCAGCGTCAACGGGCACAACGTAGCGCGCAGCCCGCTCGCCGTCGCCGTCAGCGCCATCAAGAGTGCGCCCAAAGGTACACAACATGACGGGGGACCGCCTCGTCAGCGTCAACGGGCACAACGTAGCGCGCAGCCCGCTCGCCGTCGCCGTCAGCGCCATCAAGAGTGCGCCCAAAGGTACACAACATGACGGGGGACCGCCTCGTCAGCGTCAACGGGCACAACGTAGCGCGCAGCCCGCTCGCCGTCGCCGTCAGCGCCATCAAGAGTGCGCCCAAAGGTACACAACATGACGGGGGACCGCCTCGTCAGCGTCAACGGGCACAACGTAGCGCGCAGCCCGCTCGCCGTCGCCGTCAGCGCCATCAAGAGTGCGCCCAAAGGTACACAACATGACGGGGGACCGCCTCGTCAGCGTCAACGGGCACAACGTAGCGCGCAGCCCGCTCGCCGTCGCCGTCAGCGCCATCAAGAGTGCGCCCAAAGGTACACAACATGACGGGGGACCGCCTCGTCAGCGTCAACGGGCACAACGTAGCGCGCAGCCCGCTCGCCGTCGCCGTCAGCGCCATCAAGAGTGCGCCCAAAGGTACACAACATGACGGGGGACCGCCTCGTCAGCGTCAACGGGCACAACGTAGCGCGCAGCCCGCTCGCCGTCGCCGTCAGCGCCATCAAGAGTGCGCCCAAAGGTACACAACATGACGGGGGACCGCCTCGTCAGCGTCAACGGGCACAACGTAGCGCGCAGCCCGCTCGCCGTCGCCGTCAGCGCCATCAAGAGTGCGCCCAAAGGTACACAACATGACGGGGGACCGCCTCGTCAGCGTCAACGGGCACAACGTAGCGCGCAGCCCGCTCGCCGTCGCCGTCAGCGCCATCAAGAGTGCGCCCAAAGGTACACAACATGACGGGGGACCGCCTCGTCAGCGTCAACGGGCACAACGTAGCGCGCAGCCCGCTCGCCGTCGCCGTCAGCGCCATCAAGAGTGCGCCCAAAGGTACACAACATGACGGGGGACCGCCTCGTCAGCGTCAACGGGCACAACGTAGCGCGCAGCCCGCTCGCCGTCGCCGTCAGCGCCATCAAGAGTGCGCCCAAAGGTACACAACATGACGGGGGACCGCCTCGTCAGCGTCAACGGGCACAACGTAGCGCGCAGCCCGCTCGCCGTCGCCGTCAGCGCCATCAAGAGTGCGCCCAAAGGTACACAACATGACGGGGGACCGCCTCGTCAGCGTCAACGGGCACAACGTAGCGCGCAGCCCGCTCGCCGTCGCCGTCAGCGCCATCAAGAGTGCGCCCAAAGGTACACAACATGACGGCTGAATACCAGCATTTTCATGGAACCATGGCAGCAACTATTGGGTAACACGATACGATACCCCTTGGTAAGAGTGGTTGTCAGACTTTTTGGGCTTCTGACTACCCGTAAAGACTATCATACATCCACGAATGGCAGCTGGGACCGACAGTTTCGTTCTTTCCGAGGTGCGGAGGGGTCTCGGTGTGTAATGGATGGTCGCCCATCCATGAAACAACCTCGGCAAGTGTTGCTAAACCTTGAGAATCAACCTGAGCAGCTATTATCATTTAGCCACGAACCCCTTTTTTTTTGAGGATGGGAAATCATCAAATGACCCCTCCCGCTCTGGGTGGAGCGGAAGGGAGTGTCAGACTCTTACTGACTAAAACCCACCCGTGTTCCTTCCTTAGCCCTTTCTGTTCCAGGGCAGCGGTAAACCTTTCGGATGATCCCGCCGCCCTGGCAGCCTTCGGCCCTGTCGGGCCCCGTCCTCTGCTGACATCTCTTTGAGGTGGCCGGGAGTCATCACGCGGCTCCCGACGCCCGGAGCGTCTCCCGCGGCGGCTGAGGCGTGAGGTGTTTTCCCTCAGCCTCTCTGCCACCTCCTTCGCTAGCATGACTGCTTCGCAGAAGGAGGTGACTGCCTCCCACTCCCTCTCGCCCCGGACCATGGCTTGAACCAGGGCCGGACGCGAGAGGGCGCCGTCGTTGCCGATCGCCTCTACGAGGACACGGCGGGGCTCTGCCCAAGCAGGGAAGACCGCCACCGTATGCTCCACCGTGTCCTCTGGGCGATCCTGGCAGTGGTGACACCCGGGCGTCTCCTCCCGCCTGATTATGTGCAGGAACCTCCCGAAACATCCGTGTCCGGAGAGGACCTGCGTCAGGCGGAAGGTGAGAACGCCGTGAAGCCTCTCTAGCCACTCCTCAAGGAGGGGTCTTATCGCCGCTATCGCGGCGTGCCCTGCGCTGGGTTGCGATAGTCGCGCCTTCCATGCCGCCATGAGATCGCGCCGGAGGTCCGTCCGCTCCGCAGCGATTTGCCGCGGGTGCAGAGTTTCCCCCCGGCGTAGTGCCTCCGCGCGCAAATCATGCAGGCGCGCGAGGACTAGACAGATCCCATGGCGGCAGTCCGGCAAGGAGGCTTCCCGCCTCGCGCGAGATCGTGCGGTAGCCCCGGATCAGCCTTACGGCTACCACCTTCTGGGGCGCGTTCAGATAGTCTGCGGCTCGAAGCCGCAGTGAACGCGCCCACACCGGGGCCCCATATAGGGCCATGGACCGCACGACCCCCGCGTAAAGCCTCCGGCAGGAGGCGTTTGGCCCCTTCAGGTTGGGCAGGAGCCGCTTTAAGGCGGCCCCGTTCCAGTTTGAGGGCCAAACGTCGGAAATGCTCGACGAAGTTCCACCGGCTGTCGAGGACGAGAACCAGGTACCTCATCGTTGTCTCGACGCCGATGTGAACCCCTCCTACCATCAGTTGGGATCCCGAAGGTGGCTCGTACCGGGGCCCATGAAAGGACATGGCCTCGAACTTGTGCAATGCCACCTCGAGACCCAACCACCGGATCCTTTCCACGACTATCGCAACCCCGCGTGTCATCGCGTCGGCTGCCGCCTGATGCGACCTCTCCTGCGCCAGGACCAGCGTGTCGTCAGCGTAGCAAACTACGCTGACGCCATCAGGGAGGTCTGCCCGCAGCACCCAGTCGTAACCGATGTCCCACAGGAGCGGCCCCAGAACCGATCCCTGTGGGACACCGCACGACATCTCTCGCCGGTTCCAGTTCCCGTCGCGACCGGGGTAGATGACGGCTCTGTCCGTCAAATACGCCCCGACTACTCGACGGAGGTAGGTCGGCACCCGGTGATACCGGAGTGCCTCCCCAATGCAACTCCAGGGCAGGGTGTTAAACGCGTTGGCGATGTCGAGTGACACCGCCACGACGACCCCACCCCGGGACACCGCGTCCCCCGTCGTGAGGGCTCTAACGCGCATGATGGCGTCCACCGTCGAGCGCCCCTTGCGGAAGCCAAACTGGCTAACCGCCAGATCCGGCCCCGTCCCCACCAGGTGCCCGACGAGGCGGCCCGCAATCACTCTCTCGAAGAGCTTGCCAACCTCGTCGAGCAGCACAATGGGCCGGTATGCGGACGGAGAGTCCGCAGGGCGCCCTGGCTTCTGAATGAGGACCAGCTTCCCCGTCTTCCAACGGAGTGGAAACTGGCCTCTCTCCATGCATGTGCTTAAGAGCGCCTCCAGTCGAGGCCTTGTGATCCATTCAAAAGTATCATACAGTAGCACTCTTCATGATAGCTTCAAACTAATAATCCTCGCATCATCATTATCACTAACATTTACACATCAAATGAAAAGAACAGACATAATATTTGCACATAGTATTGGCGAGGCAAACAAATACCACGATGTTATCACATTGTGTGCAATATATTATGTAGCAAGTTCAATGATATCTAGTGTTTAGATAATTAGTTGCTTGTGATAGTTACAAGAAGTATTATAATTTAAATACCGTGATATCCATGATATAAATACTAGGAACAAACACAAATTTGTTGTATACATACAACAAGGCTCAAGAGAATAGGTGACTCATTCAGATGCCAATGTATACGCTTTTACAATAAAGTTCCAAGCCCCGTTCAAGATCTAAGCCTTAATAAATTCAAATCATTCATTAAACGTAAGTTGTGCCAGAAAGCCTTTTATACCGTTAAGGATTATATCGAGGACAAAAAGGTTTTTGATTAAGCTGCTTCCAATTTTTACATGTTGAATGTTTTATGTCCTTTCTTTGGTATTGTTCGTCGACTCGTCGAGCTCCTTAAGTTTTGAGTTGAGCTGCACGATTTCTGACAAATGCGTTCACTGACTGGACAGATCCTCTCAATCTGTGTGGTTCTTTTCTCAAAAAACCATCTCAGACATCGATCTACATGGTCTTCTTATGATCTGACCAAGATTATGTCTGGGCTTTAAAAGAGACTGTGACCTCTCTGAGTTTGTTTCCGCCTTTCTTCTCAGACTAGTCAGATAGCAAACTTCGACCTCATCTAGTTTTAAAATATGATTGACGTGTCAAAGTGTTTGTACAAAACTACTTACAAAATAAAATCATTTATCATTCCTCATCCATCGTTTTTCATCAGGCGTTTCAACAGGCGCATTTCGCAATAATAAAAATCTCTATTTTTGGGTTTTTTCAGTTTCCGCTCTTTTTGTCTAGGGTTCTTTCTAAAGAAAGCAATGAGAATTTTGTTCGTGTCAATATTGCAACGCAAGGGGATTGAACCCACGCCCTCTTCCTGCACAGCCCGTTCCTGGGACTGTGTTCTTGGAAAACCTAAACTAAACATTTGACTATTTTACCTTTTCTATTATGGTTATGGACGTGGATCCACGCGAGGCCTGATGACTTTTTAATTGGTTCTGTAATTACGGCATTAAACCGGCTATAGGCTAAATCAGAATAAACAGGTTCTACAAATGCCGCTGTTTAGGAAATAAAACGAAACTTAGTCTTTTTACTGTGTACTAGTAAGGCAGCATCCATTTTCACCAAGAATACGAAATCCTACACATACATACACTCACACCTTCTTCTCATGGGGGTAGGCAGAAACTATGTACGTATCGCCACCTGCTGCGATCTTTACATACTCCTTTTGCTTCGTTCATACATTTGGTCGCACGCCGCGCCGGTCGCGGTACTATGCACCTGACCTTTCTGAAGAACCAATAAGTTCACTATAATATGAGTTCTATAGATATGTGTAAGGAATTCTTTTCCTTCGTAACTCCTTTATCATCATCACACGTAGACATAATGTCTTCACGTTATCTATCAGTAAATACTACGTTGATAATGTAACGTTCTGTGTAAACAAACATAAGGATTGACTGCTGTTTGTCAAATGTGGAGTTTATTTTAATGAAAGCAGTAATGTCTTAAGATATGTAAAAATTCACAAAACTATTGGATTTTTGTGTTGGTGAAGTTCATTTTCTGATTTTTTTGGTTAAAATAAAATAGTAAGAGTGTAGATGCTCATTTTAGTTATTATTTTATTGTTCTTTTTTTTTAATTCATGATTTTATTTCTGTAAGTATGTTTGTACACACACTTTTACACGTCCCGTCCGTCGTATTAAACTAAGTGAGTAAGTTCAGTATTTTCTGTCCGACACTCTGAAAAGAAAGAATGAAACAAACTCACAAAGGTCACAGTCTGTTTTAAACTCCAGACAGAATCTTGGTCAGCTCATGTTAGCGTAGGTTTTTATAAAATAATAATTATAAAGTTGCAGTTGTTCTAGCTTTCCAGGATTTTTTAAGAAATACCAATATCTGAATATTCTTTTTAGGTACTTGCCTACTTTTGCGTAAAATTCCATGTACTTCTTTATCTTAAAATACTTCCAGGTCGAAAGTAATTATTATAAAAACTTTTTTACAAAATAAAAACAACCGACTTCTATAAAAACACTACAAAGTGAAAAATAACTTTAATTTCGGAAGTCGGAGTCTTTGGTTTTTGTATTTTGCTTTTGCCACCGACTTCCGAAATTAAAGTTATTTTTCACTTTGTAGTGTTTTTATGGAAGTCGTTTTGTTTTTTTTTTTTTGTAGAAAAGTTTTTATGTTTCACTTTTTTGTTGCGATATTTTTTTGATTTTTGTTGATTTTTCGAAAACCGCTTGTCCGATTTCGATTTTTCGTGGGACCATTTGGAAAGTATACCCTTTCCAACAAAAAAAGATTTTTTCACATCGGTTGGCAAGCGACGGAGTTAGTCGCGAACAAACATAAAAAAAATACAAACATCTGAATTGAGAACCTCCTCCTTTTTTAGAAGTCGGTTAAAAAGTTGACAAAACATCATATTTTTCATATCAAGTTTACCAATATTATTTTCAATTGTTACAGGGATAGTAACAATTGGAATAGCGAAGCCGCTACCCTGTAGCACTGTCGTCGGCGGCGAGAAGGCAAACGGACACAGCATACAGAGCAGTCAGGTAAGACAGAGTTCTATATAAATGATGTTATAAAAATAGACATAAAATTAAAATTACTTCTTGTACACAACAGATTATGAGTACATAACGTATCTAGATTTTCTACGAGCTACTTGTATATCGCAGTAACATGATAAAATCTGGTATTACGGTAAAAGTTTTGATGAAAAAAGAGGATTGGAAGACGGATACTTACTAACGTTCCTCCAAACCTAGTTGTCTTTTTTATACTGAGGACAAATTGTGGTTAAAATCCGTTGTGTACAAGAATCGTGAAATTGGCAAATGTGTGTTTTTATATAGTAATAAATGTATTTAAATCTAGTGACTTTCTTATTTATTTTTTTGGTATTTTTACATAATTGGACAAGAAGTCACGAGGTTTGAATAAAAATTGATAGTAACGGTTCCAAAATAAATATTTTTTTAAGAAAAAAGAAATATTTTTTCTTTACTTATACGCGAAGTGTCGTGATATTGTACACTGAGGGGAAAATAAAAGTAAGTTCCGGTTTTTCTTACTAAAGCTTGTCTTTGCTTAGAGCAGTATTAATTACCTATAACGTAGCATGCATTTTTATTACGATACTATTCTTACTTCCAAATTCTTCTTGTACAATAAAGGGAATGACATTACCGCTCTAAGGATTGTTCTAGCAATTAAGGAAAATAGTTTCTAATGAAATGTGTGTTTGTATGAATATTTCCCTTTAGTGTACAATATTGTTTGCATGCTTTATTGCTAATAAGTACACGAATATTGTATTTTTTTTCTAATATTTTTAATGGTATTTTTTAAACGCCAAATACAAACAGTGTGTTTTTTCCTTCGTTTCATTGTACTAAAATTATTATTATATTGATTTCATATTTTCTGATGATTGCATTTATTGCAAATAGTAATCCTAATATTACATGATAGTTATACCTCAACTAAAAATAAATCCTTCCTTTACAGAAACTGGAGTACTTCACAAAAATACTGCGTCTAATAATGTCCCTGCATCGAGATATAATGGAGCTCCAGCTGCAATGTTCCCACGACATTCTGGACCCGCAGCCGTTCCGAGTACCTCCTAAGATTAAAGCCGAGGTCACCATGAAATGACAAAGAGACCGGCTGAAGTATACAGTCAGTGTCGAAGTCCCAGATGGGAACTGTCAGGACGAGGGCGAATTGGACTGTGATGAATTGGATATTTAATTGTTCATCGTAAGGCTGTATTAGGCAAACGGTTTGCGGCTAGGTTTAGATTGAGTAAGTTATCGATGCTTTTCGCAGCTAAAATTAGGGATGCCACTAAAGCCGAATACCGTATATTTGGCCACGCCCTCGGCCGAAGCACCGAATATTCGGTGGCCAAATGTTAAGCAACATTTGAGAGGCTTTTTCATGATTCGGTATTCGGTATTCGCCCGAATAGTACGCAACATTCGGCTGAATACTAAAAAAAGTTGCCGAATAGGCCGAATACCGTATAGTTGCCTAATAATCCTAGCATGTCAGTTAAAATAATATGGTTCGTTGATTGCTTGCCATATATTGTTTGTCTAGTGAAGCCGCGCCCTAACGAACTTTCGTGTTGTATAATAGGTTATTTGATATTTGCTGTTGTGAAAAAAGGGGTACGAACCCATAGAAAAATATGAAAAAAGAACTGTGTTAAATGTACCTAAATTGTTTATTTGCTATTGTTGTATACAAATTTTTCCGCATTTAGCCCCAAAAGTATTTTAAGCAGTAGCTTGAAATATGTCTTCCTTTACAAATTCGAACCAATGTGCTGGTTAAGAACTGATTGATAGTAATAAGCTCGATTTGTTGGAATTTTGATAAAAAATTAACTTAATTGAAGGAAATGGTTGTAAGTTCGGGGTTAAGTATAAAAATATAAAAAAGAGTGGTTACAATGGATAAGGTAGAAAGTTTTAATACTAAAACCTAAAAATATAGAGTTAAAATTAAAGCATTAAGCTAATTTAGCAGCGAAACATGCTGATGCAACGAAAACTGAAAAAGTTTCGAGAAGCAATATGAAATTGTTTGGTCAAATGAAACTAAAGAAACGTCCACTTTTTAAACACTTATGAGCTTGAAAATTGGTCAATGTTGCTTTTAAAACTTCTTAAATCTAATTATATACTCAATTGTCCCAATTTATTAGTACTATGCACCTGAAAATCTTTATCCCTATTGGGTTTTTTAAATCTTAATGTTAAAAATCTTCACCTATTTCTCTTCAGATGTCGCTTGGTATAGAACTAGCTATAATGTTATAGAATAAGGGCAATGCTGCGAAAGAATTAGTGATAGATAAAAAACAAATCAGATCTGTGGTAAAATAATAATATTTATAAATGTGTGTGGAAATATTATCTATGCATTAGCATAATAAGCTTCCCAATGCTGGGACACAGGCTGCCACTAGAGCCAGGCTCTCTCTCGAGAGGGAGTGATGGATCTATGCATTAAAAAGATAATAAATATCTTGATACGTAGATAGACGAATAGCAGCAAAAAATAGTACTGATTGTGAAATGTCTAAATGTTTAGTCAATTCAATAGGATCTGTGAAAAAAATAACCAAAAAATCTTACGTGCTCAATTCCAAAAAATAAAGATGATCCCAATTCTAGTACCTAAATATTATAATAAAATAATTGTGATCTTAGATATCGATGTCTATTTATATCATGGTTGTGTAGTTGCGAAAATAGTATTTAAATAAATGTAGATAAATGTGTTAGCCGTCAATTTCGAATATGTGATAGTTTTTCTAGTCAAACTCTCATTATATTGTGAAAAAGTTCCATATTGTTGCTTATCACAAAGCTACCAAACTAAGAGACACTCCAAAATACACTTTTGTAGTATACACATAGATTTCTTCTAGTCGACGTTTTCACTTAAACATTGGTTCACAACTGGTTGATCCACGAAGAGTGATAAGCAACATTAGCCTTTATGTGTTGTAGAAAACATAATTTTATTCCAATGAAATTATTACAGAAAAGTCCATTATAAAAAGCATAAAAGTAGTAGACGAAAAAGCAAAAATAATAAAGAAAATACTTAAATAATACTAAGTGCAAATGTCAATCGGTATTCGCTTCGCTTAAATAGAAAACATAGGAGAGCATAACATATTTTGCAAATCTTTGGAATTATGAGTAATTGCGTAACACACTAACAATTGTAATGACTTTCATTTTGACAATTTGACAACATTCATTGCGTTATTTACGCTTTCAAGCAAACAAATTTTTGAAACATATGAAGCAATGGATTAGGCATTGTTCTTGAAAATTCTTCAGATTGTGAAAGGAAGTGTGTTACGCAATTGTGGTGTGGATCAAAATTTTTTAAGTACCTCATGAAGGAAGTGAAGATAGCTTTAAATAAAACAAAATGGCACTTACGCTAGTGTATTTAAACAAATATAAAAATTGCAGTCAATTTGAAAGGAATTAAAACAAAGCTTGGATTGAAATGACAAAAAAAATGTCTACAGGTAATTCATAACATATCATAGGTTTAAGCATCGCGTATTGTTTTTGTAAATATACTGATATTTATATGAAAAGAACATAATTTATAAAAATATATTTATTGTTTTACATAATTATTTGAAAATATAAAGACTGTTAGAACTTGTGTTATATATTATGTATTATAAATTCGGACATTCCATTTGCGGATATTAGTCGTTTTGTTAAATGTCTGATTTGATGTTATTGTCTACTACATAATTATATTTTGATACTTGTGTGTGACCCACCTAAGTTATGAATTTAATTTTAAGGATTTCATTATCAGTTTTGGAATATAACTGTAATGAAGAGTTATTGCTTATACATCAATTCGAGACTGAATTGACTCTGACGAATAAAGTCAAAGTTATTTGAAATAAGCCAATAAATATTGCAGATGGCCTATTCCTGTGACAAAATTATAAGGAGACATTAATAAATTAATCCACCACGCGGGCCCCGTGCGGGTTGGTAGATGTCACATGTCCTTGAATTTTTGGTTCTAGGACATGCCGGTTTCCTCACGATGTTTTCCTTCACCGTTTTGAGAGCAGTGGTGATGAAATTATTTACACAAAGTAAAGCGCCTATATGGGTTCGAACCCGACTGTACACTTAAGAACATAAATACCGTACAGATATGTAAAATTCAAAAGTGTTTTTCTCGAGAAATAAAAATAGCAACTTTGAGAAAAGATCTATTTCATAATAGTCATTATTAATCTTGCCCGTATTCCAATTTATCTGGGGTCGGCTCAACATGTCATTTTCTTCTATACATCTCTATTAGTTTATAATAGTATGGTTTAACTATATTCGTAATACCATATGTACCTATTTAGCAGTGTATAATTTACATTACATCGCCACTTCAATCAGTTATCTACTTTAGTGCAATGTGTTCTAAGTTGATTTGTGAGTGACCATTGGTAACAAAAAGGCCTTAATACGGTTTTGGTTGCAATAGAATTTGAATTTTGTTTAGTATGACATTCAGTTGGTTATATTATCTCAAATTCCTGGCTCTAATATAGTATCTATCAATAGGAGAAAATCGCTTTTTAATCTTGCGTAAGTGTAATTATGTTCGTGAGTGTAGAAACTAATTAAAGTATCAAACCTACTTTCAACAGATTATTCCAGAAATTCTACACTTTTGAATCACACTTTAAAATGTCTGCCATAATATAATAACTCATCAGTAGATTTTTACAGTATAGTCGACCTCGAAATTGTTTCACCACCCTAAGATTGAATGTCACTTGCATGTCATAAAACGATAAGGTCTTTTTGTTTATGTGACAGTCAGATTTGACAGAAAAATTTGTTGGAATTGTCAAGGGCTGCCTCGTTGGTATAAAGGTCGCAAACGTACAGCTCACCCGGTAGCAAACCGCAGTACCGGGTTTGGCAGTGTTTGTGGGGGGGGGGGAGTCTAGATTCCTGCCCAGTTATTGGGAATAGGCTATCACATGGGACTTAAACATAGCTGGCGAAATTTGGTTTACAGGCGTGATGTTATGTAGACAAAAGTGGTATAGCAATTACAAGGTCGACTCTACAACCAGTGTCATGGTCTAAGTTATAAATTAATGTTCGTATAGTATACTACTCGTATGTCCGTCGTCGCTTACGTCCGTGTTAAATGTTCTACGCTTTGTTGTGTGTCGCTAAATATACGTTGCACATGAATACAGTGTTTCATTTCTACTTTTAATGTGAAGTTCACCCTATAATAAGTTAAAAAACGAGTGCGATTTTGGGTTAGGAAGTTACTTACGCTATACTCGCTCGCACACTCGTAGGTAGGTACTCATATAGGTACGAGTATAATAGTAAGAGACACAGAGAGAAAAAAGTGTGAATTAATTACGCGTTTTTAATACAGAGTCTTTTATTTTAAGTATTTAGAAGCTCTCATAAAGTTACCGCCATCTCGGATTTTCGATTTTGACTAAGTTAGTAAAAATCAGCTTTTGCACCATTAAAAAGATTCCGCAGCCGCCATTTTGGATTTTCATTTTGAGGCTTTAGCACCTTCTAAAATCATGAAAACTATCTCTCTTGCTCTCTCTCTCTTTCTCTCACAGAAAGAAGAGAAAGAAAGAGAAAGAAAAGAGAGAGAGAATAGAAAGTTGCAGGGAGCTATTTCTACCAGTTTACTCCACCGCAAGCCGCGTTAAAAACTTCGTTCATAACAATGGGGAAAATAACAAAAAATTAAGTGGCCTTTAAAACTTTAATTTGACTATTAGAAATTTATAAATGACCCCTCCCTGGAGTGGGGCTGTTCCACAAGCGATGGAACACTTTATATCGTGACCTGCGTGTCCTGTCGTCTGCACGTTACAGGAACTGATGGATGCTACTGATGGCGCCAAACGCGTAGTCAAATTCTAGGCTGACTCCATTTAGGTTCCCACCGACAGACAAAGAAAGTTAAAAAAAAAAAAAAGTATAGATTTTTGGACAAAATAACTGTCTGTCCTGACAGTTATTTTGTCCAAAAATCTATCTCTGATTTGTTTTAACCCAAAGTTATAATCATTCACAATTAAAAGTCATTTGAAAACGTTGCTTTTTTCTAAAAAGAACAAATTACGATTTTCCGAATAAACTGAAATCAGTGGGGTAGTTGCGTAACACACTATCAGTAGCAATGGGTTTCATTTTGACAGCATTGTTCAACAACATTCATTCCGTTATTTACGATTCTGAGCAAACACATTTTTCGAACATATTATTATGAAGCAATGGACTAGCAATATACTTCAAAATGATTCAGATTGAATCATTTTGAAGTATACTGCTAAGCCAAGAGTGTGTTACGCAATTAGAGTGCAGTTTCAACTTCGGTTTACGATCTAGAAGAAAGACCATTCTGTATATTAAACAAGTTAATACTCTACACGTTTACTATTTTTTACTTTAAAATTGACTTTAAATAACACTGATTGTTTGATGAGCACTCACAACTACATCGAGAAGTAAAGAAAAAATAAACAACAATAACGACTTCACCATATGTTCGTCACGTCCCAGATTGAGCCAAACGCTGGCTCACTCAAAACACTCATAAAATCTTAAGTAGTTTACACTTCGTCGTTTTATTACCAACTGTTGAATAACACCTACATGTTTCACAGGAATGTATTAACTCTCTGGCATCTGATGACCACACCGGCATGGACTCCTTTCACGAATGTCTGCAAGAATACGGCGAAGGCCTAGAGGTAGTACAAATATGCCTTGAGCCTGAAGAAGCTTCTATTAAAGATGATGAACTATCAGCACTAGGAGATCTTAGTCTTGAAGAGTGTAAGAAAATCAAAAAAGATCTAATCATTAATGTTAAAACTGAAATCAAAATCAATGGAGTGACTGAGTTAAAGTTTTCTAAATCTGACGAGTCTTTGGATGACCATGATGATGATATGACAATAACTGAAGATGATATTCTCGTCGCTCCTAGAGAACTTCAAGATCCCAGAAGTAAATCTGCTGATAGAAACGAAGATGGTGAACGGTGTTTGTCTAAACAGCAAAGTAAAGACATTTCTACTTCAGATGAAATGGTTTTTGCAGTCACTCCAACGGGCCTAGAAAGAATAAGTTTCGATAAGTATTGGAAAGAAAGTGACGTGAAAATAGATAAGGAATTAGTTAAAGTGAAAAGCGCCGAAAGTTGGAAAGAGTGCCTCAATTCCCCTAACGAAGACACAGGCAGTTTCTACGATGCAACCACAAGAATTTCCGTCCAGGAAGAGAATAGTTCCCTACTGTATATAGATCACGAGATTGATGGTTACGAAACATGTCTGGACGAAGATTCGTCATCACAGAAGTGTACAGTAAAAAACGGTCGTAAAATGAACGGGGATACTGACATCAAAGAGTTTAGTAAACACGATGAAAAAATAGCATGTAAAAACAAAGACAACGATGTAAGTGCCAAAGTAGTGAAGGAACAGAACACTGCCAATGCGACGGGTGGTGACTACGCCTCGTACAGCCACCCGTACGTCCACGAACACATAATAAAGCAGATGAAATCATTGAGGATAGAACCTCTTAACGTAACCGTACACAAAAAGAAGAAGAAAGAAAAAAGTCCAACAAAGCCGTCCAAAAAGGAAAGGATACAATGCGTCGAATACTACAACGATCAAGCTGAATGCTTGAAAGAAATACGACAGCAAAAGCTAGAAGAAGAAGAGAAAAAGCACAAAACAGAACATAAGCACAAAGAAAAGAAACACAATGAAGAACACAAGCACAAAAGAGAAAACAAGCACACAGAACACAAAAGAAATACAGAAACTAGTTTGGTGGTAATGGATAGGAAGATACATATAGCACAGGAACCTAGTGAAGAATCTACGGACCCCGAAACGAACTATGTACCAGGTTGTCATAAGTGCTTTTTGGAGAACTATGCGTATGCTATAACCCAAGCATACATGGCCGAAGCAAACGAGTGTAAATATTGTGATGTGATTCGGGAGATGTTAGAAGTGCCTAAGAGTGCGAGTAGACGCGGTTCGGCCCCGGCGTTGGTGAACTTGGACAGCAGTTCGGAGACCGATGAAGAAGAGCTTCTGATGGTACCTATAGTGAAGGACAGGAGGAAGTCTGCGGGTATCCTGAAGTATCCTCAGTCTTCGAGGAGGCCTAGGTGAGTGATGTTTGACTTATATGTAGTTTTAAACAGTTTAACTTTTTTCATAATATGAAGGAAGTTTGACCTATAGCGATAGAGCATAGGTTCTCAGCCTTATTTTGCCCACCATTTTAGTTTTTTTTTCCAGAATCCCCCAATTTTTTTTACTTACCATCTGTAGCGAATCGGAAACAGCTTTAGCCACGATTATATTTAAACGTGTAATATTTATAATCGTAAGATTATAATATATAATTTTCTCTGGGTCTTCTACTGCCCCCCTGAAAGTCTCAAATGCCCATGTAGGGGCGTTATCGCCCACGTTGAGAACCTATGCATTAGAGTCATCTCCGGTCTTTGTTATCGGGACATTAATTTATTGTCTAACTGAATTTGAGTCTAGGTATACATTATATTAGGCAGGTTTTACTGGTTAGGCTTATTTTTGTCAATGAGACATCTTATGTTTTCTCTGAAAAGCAGTTTTTAGTCCCATGTTTAACGTCAAATGATTTTATAGAGTTAAATAAATTAGAAGCTAGAGAAACTCCGCAGACGTGATGGGTATATCTAAACACGATAAAATGAAAAAGGTTTGATAATTTTTTTGGGGGTTAGCGACCGCTTGTAATGCAAGCGATCGCTAACCAATGATGTTCCTTGGAGTATGCATTCAGAAAATTTGTTTTTTTTTTGTTCTATGGTTTTTAGTGTTCGTGAAGTTTACACAAAAATAGATTATTTTTTAAACTTGTACTTCTAGTAACTACACTACCAGCGGTAGATGATCCAACAAAAATAATCATAAAATTATTTTCTTTTTTGTTTTATCATGTTTAAATAAACACATGTCTGCGGATAGCTAGCTAATTTAATTTTTTCCTGTATACACGAAGAAACAAATTACTAATAATCCTATACGCTATCATTCCCACAATTAAACAATAATGATGAAACACAAACATACGGTGCACCGCAAAAGATTTCCTGCCTACTCGTACCTAATGCGATGAAGCCCCACGGAAAGGACGGGCTTACGTCTATCTGTTTACACCTTTATTACTGACCACCATTCAAAAATCAACTTTACTTCACCAACTACATAGTCTTATTTCGTTCAACAGCCATCGGCCTCTGTCCTAAGTACATTGGGCAGATGAAATTGAACTCTACCCTTGGTGGGTGTAGGTGGATTTTTGACTGTGTTTGGTTGGGAAGGTTGATCTTATAAACGTGCTTACTCTAATATCGTCGTCAAGTTCAAGTTGTCAAAGTCATTGTTGAATTCACGTGATCTCGAACATGGAGGTTGAAATCGTATGAAATTGATACAATACCCTTTTACAGGGTAAATAAAATGGTTATAAAGACACGTATGTAATTGCAATGTTTTTCCTAGACCGTTGAGTAAAGTATGATTGTGAGCTTGTTATGTTTATTGTTCATTACCTAAAAAAGGAAGAAATAAAGTTTATAAGTATATTTGCGGCAAACATGACGCAGAAAAAGAACACAAAAAAAAGATGAAGTTTGGGGAAAATATACGTCACATCCACGCAACGACACGGTATGTAAAGTCGGACGTATCCACGGAACGACCGCAGCAAGCGTAGCTTAACCTGATCGATCAGCCTGTGCGGCTGTTATTACTCAGCCACGAGCCCTGTTGGTATCATTATCTACGCGAATGCTAAAAACGTCAAGATCCGCCACAACAAAACAAATATAATTCAATAATGAAACTGGCCTTTTCACTCCACTTTCAAAACTACCGTCCCAACGTGAATAATTCACATGTTCCTACTATTTTACTAATTTTGCTAAGTGGGTCCCACTCTTGGCCTGCGCTGGTATTAATGTAATGAACTACTGATCTCGAGGGAGCGATGTATTCAATAGTATATCGTTTAGCTTAGAGCTGCCTCCTCGATATGCGAGCGGTGACATGGAAGGTTGCACTGGTTAAATAAAAAGGCTTATATTTTGCAGAATATTTGTGTTAAGAAAAAGTAATGATAATATTAACTACCAGACGTACCATCCACACTTGGTTGATATCCCGACAAGTCGTACTCAGCGCTTCTCCTCCAAATTTAATAAGCGCACAGCCGAAGTTTGGAATTCTCTGCCAGCGTCTGTATGATTCCACATTTAACCCGTCTGCCTTCAAAGCAAGAGTGAACAGGCATCTTCTGGGTTCGCTCGTTCTATCGTAGACCTCATCCGTCGTATTCCATCAGGCGTGATCGAGGTCAACAGCAGGCCCATTCATTAATAACAAAAGACAGAGTTGCTTTCGCATTAATAATCACTAAGTATGGATGATTCTTCTCTATATTGGTATTTTTGAAACTCTATGTATGTAGTACGAGAATCAACTGGCGTTTCCTTCTTGTGGGAAAAAACGCTGAAACAAAACACATTCGCGGTTGCTTTAAAAAATCAAAAAGATGACTTTTTGAAGAGCAAGAAAACTACGCTGTTCTTCGGCATAATTGACTAGCTTCTGCCCGCGGCTTCGCCCGCGTGGATGTCGGAAGTTATCCCGCGGGAACGTGCTACCAGGATAAAAAGTATGTCCTTCTCCAGGATGCCATCTATCGCTTTGCAATGAATGTGGTTGAACTGTTGAAATGGAAGCCATTTCTACTGTTAGTGTGTCGGGCAGAGGTGCATATTAACTGTTATACCTTTTGCCGTAATATCTGTCTCATATAATAGAGGGTGAGTCTGTAGCCATGTACTGGGCAAAAATTCAATCTTTGAATTGCTACTGACCTGTTAATAAAAACCTGGCTAGGAACTCTCAAAAAACTAAAACTCAAAAGCATTTATTCCAATCAAACCCCATTCTCAGCAGTCGCACTTGGGACTACTGGACTAAAGAGGCAGTAAACTTAACACACACCTTTTTATTGTATAGAACAATCTATTAACTGCCTTTACAAGGTGGCATAACCTTGAATTCAGCACATGACTCTAGATCCTCTAGCGTAGTCATTTTCCAGGGGTTATCAAAAAAAGCCAGCTATTTCATAAAAAAGTGGCAATACCTTCAATACCTACGTGGTCAAAATGTATGGAACTGCATTTTTTTGTTTTTAATAACACGAAAAATTTTAACGCAAGAGGATTCAGAATCATGTACTGAAATTATGGTAACAGGTTGCTCGTTGATGGACCTGCCACTTTGTATAATTGCTTCGTTGATCTAGTGGTCGCAAGAACTACTGCTGAGTATGAGGTCGAGGTCGACGGTTCGATTCCCAGGTCGGGCAAACTGTTATTGGGTTTTCCCATTTTGTATTTCGCTTTACCAGCTCGGAGTCTGGATCTGTGCTCAGTTGGTGGCAATGGGCTCGCCCTCTGAAACATGGGACTTCCGCTGGCGAAATGTGAGTGTACTATGAGTACTGCTCTGCCTAACCCTTCGATGAAAACAGGCGTGATGTTATGTAATGAAAAAAAATATTCTGTCACCTAAAACAGCTAAATTCAAGACTTTAATTTTTTTAAGAGTTTGATAACATTTTCTACTTACCTAAACGAAATCGCGTGACCTGACTATCCTTGGAGACAGTAAATAATAAAATGGCAATGTTCTAGCTTATAATAAAACCGTTGTGTAGAAAATTAATGAAAAATAAAATCCAGGCCCACGGCAGCTTATGTAGGATTAAAGAAAACACTAGTGATGCGACACGCGGCTGGTTTGTGTGTCAATATCGATAGTTTTGAAGGCTGACAACAACATTGACGCGTAATTATTAACAATTTTGAAACTTATAGCCTAAATAATATTATAAATGCCAAAGTAAGTTTGTTTGTTTCTTATCTTTTCATGCCTAATCCACTGAACCGATCATCATGAAATTTTGCATATACGTTGTCAGGGGTATAAAAATAATGGACCTTTGACCCACAAAAAAAAAATTGTGCCCGAGGAAAATAACAATAACTTTCGACGGTCACAATTTCTTTAGGACGGTAGATGGCGCTACGTGTGTTTCAAATCGTGATTGAAATATGACCCGACCTTCTGTGCAGTATTCTAAGAAAAATTACTAGGCTTGCATGAATTCACGATAGTATTTCAGTCATTAGTATTATGTTTTTCATAGGATTTGCATGACATTTGGCACAGAGATAATTTATTATAGCCTAAATTAACACATAGGATACTTTTTATTCCGGTAATACGTTTCCGTGGAATAATTTCCGACCTCCAAGCGGGCGAAGCAGCGGGCAAATGCAATACATCTTTGGAGATGTATTTTGGTACATCTCTACCTAACCCTTCGGGGATTACAGGCGTGATGTTGTATATGTTATGAATTTTTGTAATTATCTGTTTGCTGTGTAATGATTCACGCACACATTGTTACTCGTCTGATTTAAAAATAGTAAGACATAACATTTACTATATTACAGTATAAAAGATTCACATTATTAATTACCACTAAGAAAAAACTCTCAATATATTCGCATTCACACTAATAAAAAACCAGATGAATGAAAAACTTCGAAATAAAAAGAAACATTCATTCCTGAATTTCTTTAAGAAAATCGACCGTGACTCAACCTATCGTTAATCAATTATACAAATGGCTTCAAATTCCGGTGAGCAGATAAATACACGCCAACAAATTGATGTTTCAACCTGAACATAATCTGACATTACCAAAACATCTTGAGATGTTGTGGTGGCGCCACTGTCTTAGCTAAACGTCATCGGTAAGTCAAATTCAGTATGGCAAATATTAGTTTTTTATTTCGCCACCGGTCGAGGTAAACTGGTCGCTCTGCGCTGTTTACTTTAGCTACGTTTACATACCAACGCATAAAACTTAAAGATTTACGCGGTAAACTATTAAAATGAATTATTTGTAACGTTTTTGTTTTCTTCAACAGTGCTTTGAACTCTTGAAGTAACTGCAGAACGCCAATAACGTCGAAAGGAGTCAGACAATAATTTATCAACAATATTATTATACAAAGTTTTCATTATGTCTGTCTGTCTGAACAAATATTGCGACCATCAATCAGTCTGTTGATTAAGCCGAAATCCCTCGTTCTTTGTAGCGTGTAGTCATTTATATATGGAATTGGAAGTTTAATGTTTTTTTCTCTATAATATGAGTGAAGATAACAAAATGGAAAACACTAACAGTTGAGAATAATCAAGTGTGAGTTCACAATCACTAATGAGTTTGTTAAAATTGTTTTTAGGTACATTTTTTGGTTAACATAATTTTCTTTTTTTTTACTAGTAGTCTATATAAATAAAACAAAGACGGTAGTTACTCCATTTATAACTCAAGAACGACTAGACTGATTTTTATGATCTTTGATTTGTTGGGATAACTATTAAAACATGAGAAAATATTCACGGAAAAAAATGACCATTCATTTTCTCATTCATTCGTTCTTTATTGATTCTCAGGTGACACGAAGTTCACCGGGTCAGCTAGCAATATAATAAAACGTTTAATTTGACAAACAAGGGATCATTCAAAGGACAAAATTAAAACATACAGTACAAACGACGCGACGGCACGGTTGGCGCAGTGGTTAAGCGATTGACTGCTGCGCTGCGTGTCGTGCGAGTTTGATTCCCGCACGGAATAAATATTTGTATGACCTAAAAGCAGTTGTTCCGGGCCTGGCTGTTTGTGTATGTGAGTTTAAATGTTTGTAAACGCACCCACGATACAGGTAGAAATTCTTAGTGTGGGGCAACGTTTAAAAAAAGAAACAAAACAAACAAACAGACACATACATATTACAAACTTCGATTGCACAGTACGTCAACCATATAGCAATGGTAGTAGTGACTACTCAAACGCATAATCGTCATCTCCATCGACAAATCACTCCTCGACACGTCGCATCACTATTAGAAAATTGTTAATACCCGTAATTGAGTTATGGCCAAGCGACCTCAATGCTCCATTGTGGATTGTCAAGTCGCAGCTGGCAAACGTTACATATCTTCATTAGCCGACGTATTCGGCGAAAGGCCATCTTTTCGCCGAAAGTGTAGGGTTTCGCCGACAGCTTCGGCCAAGCCGGAGTCGGGAAAATCGGATTGTTTGACATGTAGTGTTGGCTGACGGAGGATAGTGGTTACTGTATCGGTAAGTCGATTGTGAATTAACTGTTTAAGATAATTTAATAAAGAAAATAAAGTTAAGTGTAACTGAAGCCAACCAATTCTCGTAAACGTAAACGTTCAAAATCTAGTCACAATCTCAATCATCAATCATCTCAGCGATAATCAATGTCAAAAACTTGTCAGTCAGTGGGTCGTCTTAGGGGCGGAGTTTGTCTTGTCTTGTATTTTAGAGGTATTTTTGACAGATTGAGGCTGAGATCGGACTGTGAACGTCCTTAAAATCACGAGAATTGCCCCTCTGGTTCAGCTGAATTTCAATAAATGACCCTCGAACAAAGATTTTAATCGTCTCTTAAATACATTTTATCTGATTAAACGATTAGGAAGGATATTGGGTTTTTCCATCAGGAATTTCTCAGTAGAAGCCTGGAGTCTGGAATAGTCCTCTGTTGATGGCAATAGGCTCGCCCCCTGTTACATGGGACTTAAACATAACTGGCCAAATATGAGTGTAGGTACATCTCTGTCTAACCCCTCAGGAATAACAAGCGTGATGTTATTTTTATGTTAAACGATTTCCAAGAAATAGGTAACAGCTGGATTTAAAATGAACTATGGATTGAGATTCGATCTGACGATATCATCACTTCACTATAGTTTCCTTTCGGAGATTTTCATTTCATAACATAACAAGTTCTCGCCGAATTTTTCCGAAGGGTTGGGCAGAGGTGTACCTGTAGTACACTCACATTCATACACTGAATTAATGGAGTTTTATTAAAAACTTCTTAACATCATGAACGTTATATTTTTCCAGAAATTTTCATATTTTTCCTAGTCACCGTTTCCGATTGGTCGTTGGACTATTGATCGCAAGCGTTATTGCTAATCATGGGGTCCTGGGTTCAATTCCTGGGTCGGGCAAAAATTTATAACGATTTTCCATCGAGAATTTCTATTCTCGATGGAAAATCGTTATAAATTTTTGCGGGCTGCTACTGAGATCAGTAACAGCGTGTTGACAGGAGTCTAGTTTGTGCCAGGTAGTTGGCAATAGGCTCGCCCCCTAATACACATAACTGGCGAAATGTGGGTGTACTATAGGTACAGCTCTGTCTAACCCTTCTGGGAATACAGGCGTGATGTTATGATGATGAAGATTTTCATATTTTTGTGATTACTTACCGTTTTCTGCCCACCCCATAATTACATGGAATGCCTTGAAAGCGTGTGACGTATAATGCTCTTGTATAACTATTTTGTTGCGTAGTTCTAACATTATCTTTACATTTTGTCATCACCTACTGGCCACATAAAATAAATAGCTGCGCATTCTTCACTAAGTTACAAACCATTAGAACATAATTACCTTACTCTTGAAGATTATTTCAAATCCATATGTTAGTCAAATGAGCTACTAAACGGTACTTATGGACAATGATGCTTTTGAATTTGTGAAGTAAGAACAAATAATTATTTAGCATAACATAGCGTAATCAGCCATGTCCAATCATGTTCCCACTGCTGGGACACAGGTCACTCTCCGAGAGGGATTGGGCTGTAATCCACAACGCGGTCCCAGCGCGGGTTGGTAGATGTCACATGTCTTCGAAATTTCTGTTCTACGACTTACCTACCGGTTTCCTCACGGTGTTTCCCTTCACCGTTTTGAGAGCAGTGGTGATGAAATTATTTACTAGCTTCAACTTTTAACTAGCTTCAACTTTCTGACTAACTGACCGACTATTTGATTTTGACAATTCAAAAGTGCCTGTAAATCGTTTAATTGAAATAAATTATTTGAGTTTGAGTTTACACAAAGTAAAGCGCCTGGGATCAAACCCACGACATTTATAACTCGTGTATCGCGGCCGTTACCATTGAATCACCACCATGTTCTAGTAATTGTTTATGCAGGTACAAACAGATTGACTTGTCATTTTCAGGAACGGATAGAAAATTGTTGTTAGTAGTTTTTAGGCGAACTGACTATCTTATCATAAATAAAGACCGAATTTTGGTCATGGCGTCCAATCTCAGCGGAGATCAGCTTTCGGCGCGGGATATAGTATAGTGTGTATACAAGTGTGTGCGTAGACCAGGTGTACTCTCTCCTCCTCCTTTCCCTCACTCTCATTGTCCGATTGGACGGCAATCCGGCACGACCAGAGAGAGATCAGGCGTAGGACCAGCGGCTTAAGGTACTTTCCGAGGCAGGGGGGGGGGGGAGGGGGTATCACACTGCCAACTTCCAAACTCCGGGCTGTTAGACAAGGAAACTCCTAATTGAAAAACTCAATAACACTTTCTGTCATACTGTGTTGTGGGTCAATAAAAAACCTCAATCTGGAAAAAAAAAACAATCGCCGATCAGTCCATATCTACGTCGCAGTAAGCATTTTTTAAACTCCTATTTGAATTCAATGTACCGTAATACACAGAAGTGCTACTCAACAACGTATTAGTCTAAAACTGCATCGTCCGCTACATCCCGCTAACACAATTTTGTGCTACGCTGAGTGGAAGAACTACTGAACAGGTGTGCATTAGCGATGCCTCATCAAAGTGGACGAAATTCTATTTAATTAGACAGCACCCTGTGTTTAAGGTGGTAGATAAACCTAATTTCATCGGAATATTAACGGAAAAGAAATAAAGAAAAATAGTTTATTCTCCACAAACTAAACGCACAAAAAATACACATATACAAAGTAGACAAAATCCTCGTATTATTCAACCAATACAACTTTGACAAAAAGTCCAACAGACATTTTTGTCCGCGGAACTAAGGACCAGTGGTCAAATATACCGTTTGCGGAAATAATCTTACTATCGTCAAATCTTAAATCTTAGAAAGTTTAGAGTACGAATGTGGATGGCTACAAGAGTAGGGGAAGACCAAAGGAAAGATGGATGGACTGTGTGAAAGATAATATAACTAGAAAGAGGCTGACTACCGACATGAATAATAGAGAAGTATGGAAGAAAAAAACATGTTGCGCCGACACCATCGCTTTCCATCATCTACTTCGAGGTCAAGATCAGGCCCATTCAGCAATAAAAAAGCCACCAAATGAATAGGGATAAGGGCAGGATCTTGCAGTGGGACAATAATAGGCTGGTGTTATTTATTGTATATCAAACTAGCTGCGCCCCGCGGTTTCACCCGCATAAGTTTCGATCCCGAGGGAATCTTGGAATAAAAAGCATCCTGTGTGTTAATCCTGGTTATAAACTATTTGTGCGCCAAATTTCATCCAAATCTGTTCAGTGGTTTTTGCGTGAAAGAGTAACAAACATCCATCCATCCATACAAACTTTCACATTTATAATATTATATATATATATATATATTATATATAGTAGGATTATTATTTCGTAGGTGACTTTGGTCAGCTTGAAGACAGCAGCAAATATAATCTTTCACCAAGAGCTACACAAAACAACATACTACGCAAACTGAAAATAATGCCCTCGCCTCACGTGTCGCGACAATTTATTCCAATGATAAAGTCGCGTGTCTCGCAAACGAAGCTAAATCGTTTCCCCACGCGCTCTGCACAATGTTATTGTTTCAAACAATTGTTTTAATTGCTTAATTGTAATTGTTATGTTCATCTTTCTGACAGTAATGATGGATTTCTTGTGAATACATTTTCTTGAAGTTTAAAAAAGTGGTTCTATGGAGTATGGAATGAAGTCAGTGACTGTGTAACGCAATTTAAGAATTCCATTGTTTCTTAGTTCATTTTATTGATTGACTAGCTTCTGCCCGCGGCTTCGCCCGCGTGGGTGTCGGAACTTATCCCACGGGAACGTGCTACCAGGATAAAAAGTATGTGCTTCCCCAGGATGCCATCTATCTCTTTGCAAAATCAGAAGTTCAGTGGTTTAGGCGTGAAAATGTAACATACAGTTTCAAGTTCAAATCCTCCCCTAAAAACCGAATTACCCCTTTTTGCCCCGTCAGGGATCAATTTTCGACAACTTTACATACTTATTATTAATTATTTTCTGTCGAAAGTATCAATGCTGAGTTTCGAGTTAATCGGACCGCGCATTCAATTTCTTCCACACAAACTTCAACACCCCTATATCCCCCTTTGAGGGGTAGTTTGAAAAACTTCTAATGATAAACTTTATTACTTACTTAGGCAAGTATTGTTGCCAAGTTTCAAGTTTATTAACTAAATTAATAAGATTTTTCATATAACTGTACCCCGCTTTTTTTTTGATGATTTTCATGAATATTTTAAATTCCACCCCTGTGGGGGTACCCACAGGGGTGGAATTTAAAATATTCATGAAAATTCATTACCTGACTCAAAGATTATTTATACCAATTTTATAATTAATCAAGCCACTTATTATAAGCCTCCCCTGTAAAATTAACTACCCCTTTTCACCCCGTTAGGGGTAGATTTTTCGAAAAACCCTCATACGTGTTATTATTTATTTTTAGTCTTAAGTACACACACACTGAGTTTCGAGTTAATCGGATCGCGCGTTCAAATTCTTCCACACAAACTTTAACACCCCCATAGCCCCTTTGAGGGGTAGTTTTGAAAAACTAATAATGATAAACTTTATTGCTTACTTAGGCGAGTATTCAAGCCAATTTTCAAGATTATTAACCTAACGAATAAGATTTTTCATATAAACTGTATCCCCGCTTTTCACCACCACAGGGGTGGAATTTTGAAAAATCATTTGGGATGTGTTCATAACTTGACTCAAAGATTATTTATACCAATTTTCGAGATAATTAAGCCACGCTGTAAAATCCCCCCCTGTAAAATTGACTACCCCTTTTCAGGCCGTCAGGGGTAGATTTTCGAAAAACCCTGATACACATTATTCTTCTTTTTCAATTTTACGTATAAATACTGAGTTTCGATTAAATCGGACTGCGCGCTAAAATTCTTCCATATAAACTTTGAAACCCCCCAATCCTCTTTTAGGGGGTAGTTTATAAAAACAAAAAATGCCCAACTTCATAATTTACTTAGATAAGTATTCGTGCCAAGTTTCAAGTTTATTAACTCAAGGAATAAGATTTTTCATACAAACAAAATCTCCCCATTTCACCCTCTTAGGGGTGGAATTTCGAAAAACCCTTTCTTAGTGGATACCTACTCTTCACAAAGAATACACCCTCCAAATTTCATGTCTCTAGGACCAGCAGTTTAGGCTGTGCGTTGATGTCTCAGTCAGTCAGTCAGTCAGTCAGGACTTTGAATTTTATATATATAGATTGTTACGTTGTAAATTTATACGAAACATTATAATACGCCTGTAATTTCCCGAAGCGTAAGGTAGAGGTGCACATTAGCGCTACTGCTGAGCATGAGGTCTTGGGTTCGATTCCCGGATCGAGCAAAGTGTTATTGGGTTTTTCCATCTGGAAATTCTCAGTAGCAGTCCGGAAGCTGGATTTGTGCTCGGTCGATTGAAATAGGCTCGACACCTATTAAATTGTACTTAAACATAACACGTGAAATCAGGGTGTACTTTAATCGGTACAGCTCTTCCTAAACTTTTAGTGAATAATGATGTTAAGATTAGGTACTGCAGAATATCTGAACGCCAATTCCCGTATTTAAAAACGATAAAAATCTAGTCACAATCTCATCTCAGCGAAAATCAATGTCAAAAATTTTGATATTTTAGAGATTTTGACTAAAAATTTGCTCCTCTGGTTTCCCAAAAGTTCAACGAACTATACATTCTATTTTTCTATTATAATATCATAAAACCGTTGTCCCCGCAGTGTGAGTGTTCTATCGAGTGCCGTATGAGTATGATATGATATGACTATACGAGGCGCGCCCTCGCGTCCTAGTGTGATTGATTCGTGTGCATCTTGTACTGTCGTGGACATAACTCGTTCGAATTTGTAAGATTTTAAAATTGATTTCATGACAGAAGGGGATTTCCACCAGAGTAGTTTTTGAAAACGCGTTCTTTGATGGGCCGATTTTGCTATCGCGGTTATCACACCAAAAGAGTCATCAAAATTAAACTTTAAGGTTGTCTTTAAAATATCGATTTTAGCGATTAGACAGATTTGTAAAATTTATTCATTTATATAGATAGGGTAAAATAAAATTAGCTAGCGTAACTCCGCAGACGCGATGGGTATCGATATCTAAACATGATAAAAGAAACAAAAAAATATTTGAATTTTTTTTTAAATATTTGAGTTTTTAAACTTTTTGGAATCAACCCCAAAAAGTTTTTATCATAGTTACTTAAAATATCAGCTTTTTTATTATAAACTTCAGACACGTGATGGGTATCAATACTACACGAGAAACCAAAAATAACAGATTTTCTCCATTCATACTTCAAGTCACTACACTACTACAGGTGCCAACCCAAAAAAAGATTTTTTTTTCGTTTTATTATGTTTAGATATCGATCCACCCATAACGTCTGTTGAGTTTCGCTTGCTCGTTTAATTTAACCCTGTACCTGTAAAGAGTAAGTATGTTTCTTTATGCTATTTTTGGCAAACAGCTCCAATATCAACGGGGATAGCTGCCGACTGCTACTACTCCTTTCATCTCGGCATGAACTGTTTTATTATTACGTAATTCGAAACTTTTACGCATGCCGTCCATGCGAAAAAGTTTATCTTTCGCTTTATTTTTTTTTGGTCTCATCTCTGTTGGATACATCGATAATCTTCAACCTAATAATTATTTTCTTTATTCTGCACCCTAATTGCGTAACACACTAGCAATCACAATCTGAATCACTTTGAAGGATATTGGTAATCCATTGCTTCATATCTGCAAAAAATTTGTCTGCTCAATATCGTAAATAACGCAATGAAATTAACTGTCAAAATGAAAGCAATTTCTACTGTTAGTGCGTTACGCAATTACCTCGCAAGTTTTGATTAGATTGCATATTATTTTCATTCACTTTGGTCTTTTTTTTAATTTATTTCTTATCTTGTATTTCAATGTATGATGCACCAGTTGACGTCATCATGTCAACGCAGGCTTTCGCTGAAAACCAGCGCTGTGACTCGGGTCGCAGCATTATGCTGAGCGATGACCGTTTAGCGTGGATGTGACTTATGTTTTTCCCCAACATTTTCTTACTTGTCTTTGTTTTTTTCTTGGCGTCATGTTTTACCCCAAATAAAAGTATTTTATTTATAAATTACCCTACAATATCCACTGACAGTTAATCATTTGTTTGTTTACTGTCCCTACGACTTCCGCCCTCGCCAGTACTACCCACTAGTACTGGCGGCCAGTGGACAGGTATCCATTTAATCCATTCCGTTTTAATTTGTTTGAATGGACGAACGTTTAATACATCGCATCGCTGACGACGGGCTATTGATGTTTCATTTAATGGCTTTCAGACATAATAGGGCCAGTATTTTTTTTGCATGTATGGTTAACCGCTGAACTCGTATTATTATTATGTATGTTGATGAAATGTCAAGTTAATTGAGCATTACAGTTAATTTAATGCTTCCGAAAAAAAGCATATTTTGTAAAAGGTTGGCAGAAGTATTATAATTATGACATTTCGCCAGCCTCAGTGCTCATATATTTACAAACATTCTAAAAGTAGACGATTTTTATAAAAAAATAAATAAATAAAGAGTAATAAGTCCGGGTGTGAGCAGTGGTACCTTAGTATACACTCATTCCGTCAGTTATGTTACGTAATGGCCAAGATAAACTTTGAAATTACATGCATATGAATTGAATAAGTCACGTTGGTACTTGCCAGATCTGAACCCACAACCTCGTGCATAAGAGGCGAGGTCATAATACACTGGGCCATCACGACCACGACGTGAGCAATGGTGGCCCAGCGGTAACGGCCGCGACTCACGAGTTTTAGGTCGTGGGTTTGAACCCAAGCATGAACTTTACTTTGTGTAAATAATTTCATCACCACGGCTCTCAAAACGGTAAAGGAAAACATCATGAGGAAACCGGCATGTCCTAGAACCGAAAATTCGGAGACCCGCACTGGGCCCGCGTGGTATCCACCACTCATAGAGAGGAGGCTTGTGTCCCAGCGGGAACATTATGCTATTCTCGATACCAAACAAGACATTTCTACTAACCTTTTAGATATCATTAAACAACGTTATTATAATTATCGTCAACGAACCTTCGAGTCTTGGCGTTAAACATTGAACAGAACCTAATTAACACCTTGAAGAGGTATTTTTGTAGGTTCTCAAATAATTCTATTCCAATGTAGCGCACATGATCCTGGCTTTTGATACAATCCACTTTTCGGATTAACCCTGACAATTGATTCTCTTACACATTACCTGTACGGCTTTCTTTACAAATCCAGCTAGAGTTGATTTGAACAGAAGCTCAGTCTTTTGACAAACCTTCCTAAATTCAGTAGGTAAGCATGTTTTTTCGATACATTGGAACAATTTACACGAACACCTCTATTGGGCTCGAAGGACCAGAATTGAATGTTTGGCATTCAATTTGACCTTACTGTTTACTAGCTGTTTCTTGATTTGAAGTTTGATTGAAGGAGGGGTTTGTGTTTGTGTTAAGCTACGATTGCCGCGGTCGGTTTGTGGATGAGTGACCATCTATTACATATCGAAACCCCTTCGTACTTCAGAAAGCATGTTAAGCCATTGGTCCCGGCTGTTATTTGTAGATCTTTGTCAGTCGTTATGGGTAGTCAGAAGCCTGACAATCTGACAACCAGTCTTACTAAGGGTTATCGTATTACCCAGTTACTGGGTTATGGAGATCAGATAGGCAGTAGCTGGTATTCAGCAGTTAGACTGGAAGCCGACCCCAATATAGTTGCGAAAAGGCTAGGCAGATGATGATGATGTAATAGGGGGCGAGCCTAAATAAATAATATATATAATAAATAATAAAATAAATATATATAAATCGGGCACAAATCCAGAGTTCCAGCTACAATTGATCTTAAATTGTGCAAATAATATAATTCGTCAGTCTCCAGGCCAGAATATCCCGTATCACGCCGCTTGGTGTCGCAGTAGCGTGCACTCCTCAATTGTTACATATTCGCACTTATCCAATTTAAGGAGTTATCCGTTACGTCGAGCACTTACAAGATTCCTTGTAGAGGTCGATATGCGTCTACATATATAATGTGTGTAGCATACTGCGTTTGATATTCTACCTACAAAGGATGGTGATTTTCTGTTTGAATGTGTTCGTTTTGTATTTGAAAAGATTTACAATTTATTGATGTATGTCGCTACGAACAAAGCTTACCGATCGATGTGGTGAAAAGAAATGGAAATATTTGAGAACTGGTACATACAACCTCAGAAAATATATACTTTTCGCTAGGCTTTTTTAGTTAGGTTGAGGAAGGCAATCTGTAGCCTTTTTCTTGACGAAAAGGTATTTACTCAAAAGTAGTTATGACATGATAAACAACTCATAGTGACACTCAGTAATTTTAACCAAGAAAGAATAGATTATTACGAGATTGTCGTTGACGCAAAAAATATTGACTTTGTAACATTGTTTGTTGGTTTTTTATGAAAACGTTGCCTCACACCAGGAATTTCTCCTGTATCGTGGGTTCGTTTACAAACATTTAAACTAAACACATACACAAACAGCCAGACCCGGAACAACTAATTGTAGGTCATACAAATATTTGTTCCGTGCGGGAATCGAACCCGCGACACGCAGCGCAGCAGTCAATCGCTTAACCACTGCGTCAACCAACCGGCCAACCGTGTCGTGTTGTGTAAGTATTGACAGAACTTGATCAATGCAAACTCTGATGATTCCTGAATATTCCCCATACACTTCACTTTATCAATTATATCTTCGTCCAACAGCTTCGCCCCACCGACGATGACGGTGACGGTATCATCAGAGAGGCGCTCAGACGCGCTGGCGGCGCAGCGGTGGGGTACACCTCGACAGGTCACACTCAAGCGCAGTCCTGGAGCACCGCTAGGAGTCAGCATCGTTGGAGGCAAGGTGGGTTAATACAAGAATTCGATCATGTGAAAGTATGGACTTCAGCATATGATGTCAAGGATTTCATAACACAGCAGTTAAAGATCAAAGTTATACAACAAGACTTACTGATAACCAAGTTGGCTCTATAATTGTAACAGTAAATAAATCTGGGTATTGTAAAATTAAACTAGATAAAATATGATTTTGCAATTCTACAGCTTATTTTGAACGACCCTACTTAAAACTATATTTTTGAATAGGTTGACATAATCTCTAACCGCGACGGTGACGAAGGTGAAGAGAAGGCGATATTTGGTATCTTCATCAAGAATGTGGTGCCCGGCAGTCCTGCAGGGAACTGTGGAGAGTTACAAGTTAGTATCAGCTATTATCACAAAGAGAGGCCAACGTAACTAGTGACTCGGGATTTGATGCCTGATGGTGCTAGATGTTTTATAATTAATGTCAAGAAGGGATTACTTATGTTGGAACAATATCACCCATAAGTGATCACCGGCACGAAAGAAAGAAGAAAGAAAAAGTATTTATTGCGACTCGTACACGAAGATCACAAACTAAACTAAACACAGTCATAAATAAAAAATATAAAAAAGTAACAAAACGAAAAAAAAAAACAGAAAGTCTTATACGAGGCCAAAAGGTTCTTCATCATTGATAACATACCTTTTACTGCAGCGGATGTAAACACACTAGAACGAGGGCTAAGTCCGCTTTTCATTTGTTTTCCCCCTCTTTAGGAGAAATACTTTATCAATACTCGGATGCACACTAAACACCAGTAGGATACTATCTTGACCACATTATTCCTCACAGACAGGCGACCGTATCCTCGAAGTGGACGGAGTATGCGTGAGGTCGGCGCAGCATGAGCGAGCGGTGCAGCTCATCAAGGCAGCTGGCGATGCTGTCACTCTTACAGTGCAGAGTCTACTTGCATGGGTAAGAAATACTAGAAACTTCCTTAACTAAAAAGAGTTCCTTACGTTGAATTGACTAACGGAGCCGAAACGTAGATACTCACGGTACGGCTGGTCCATAAATTCAAGGTCGCTTAGCGAGTTATGGGTCCACCTATGGTTGTAGTCTCTGTGAGGGGCTGAATCAAGAATGAGGTGATCCGTCAGAGAACAAAAGTTGTCCACATAGCTCACAGAATAAGCAAGCTGAAGTGACAATGTGCCTCATTTGTCAAATTTCGATAAGTAGCTCAGAAGTTATGAAGGACTTTTTTGAAACTTTTTGCTTCGCAGTAGTTGGGTAGTAAAAATAAAACTCGCCAAATGCATAATCACCTTGTTTTTGAAATCTGTTAAAAACGCTAATAGCGATGCCATATTGCCAGTTGGAGCCATCCGTCTGATATCAATAAAATGTTTGTGCGCACACGTATATTGTTCTACTAGGCTTTCGTGAGTAATTTAATAAGCCAGATACGAAGCGAACTAAATGAATGCTTTTTTTATTAATGTCAAGGCAATGCTTTGCTTTCCTACGACTTCTCTTTTCTTACCATTAAAAAAAAACTGGCCAAGTGCGAGCCGAACTCACACACGAAGGGTTCCGTACCATAGGGCAAAACACGTTTCTTATATGGAGACCCCCTTTAATTTTTTACTTTATATAATTTTTTATAATTTGTTCTGATAGCGGCAATAGAAATACACACTGAAAACTTTAACTGTATACCTGTAACAGTTCATGAGATACAACCTGCTGACAGACAGACGGACAGCGCAGGCTTAGTAATAGGGTTCCGCTGGCACCCTTTGGGTACGGGACCCTAAAAAGAGATTTTCAATTTTATTGTCTCACTTCCATTGAACATTGTTACGAGTATAACCAAGATCTTCATTGCAGAACACAGACTCTTCCGACGTGGAAGCGTCAACGCCCCCCGCGTCCCCCACCCCTTCAGCAAGGAAGTCCCCCGCGCCGCCACCGAAGGACAATAAAACACCGCAGCATGAGATCAAGGTAAGTCTTCCAGAAGTATTTGTTCCACGTTCATGATTCAATGTTCTGGGAAATGTGATAATAATCCTGGAATAGGCATTACCTTAAATCATCATCATCATCTTCCTTCCCTTGCTCCATGTTACTTACAGTCGGTGCATCACGTTTTCTTCTTCCATTCTCCCCTGTCAACCGTCACGCCATCATTTCTTGCATTGGTCTTTTTTTTGACAAATTTTAGAATCTTGGTAATTCACTCTTTGACAAGCTCATGACTTGGTCCTTTATCAACATGATTATTCTCAATCAATTCTCTTGCCGTTATCCTAATTTCTTCCTCCATACTTCTCTATTGGTCATCATCTCGGTAGTCGCCCTGGTTCTAGCCATATCATCTTTCATATAGTCCTTTCATCGTTTCTTTGGTCTTCCCCTACTCTTATAGCCATCCACATTGATACTCAAAACTTCCTTTCCAACAACAGTGGAAAAAGGGGGAGATTCTAGAAAAGTAGAATTTTATACCTTTGTGTCAAAAACTAATAGCACACTATGTGATCAAAAATATAATGTGAGAGATAACTCTCACATCATATATTTTTCCTATAAAGGAATGCAGAAAGACTCAGACGAAGACAAAGCTAACCTTGAAGTCAGGTGCCGTAGAAATAAAGACGACCGTGAAACTGACTTTTTGTGTTTTTCAAAGATATGAAACGGCATAGATGTAATTTATTGCTAGCTACACAACAACTTTTAATTACCCCTTTAATCATGGCAGTCAGATAAAAGTCAGAACTTTTAAATAAATAAAATTAATTACTGAAACTGATGATCTTCTAGCTAGAAAGTCTGATGAACGACCTTTTCTTTGATATCAAAATAATGGTAATAAGTCACCATGTGTTTGTTTTAGAGCTGATTTTTCAATCATCTGATAACTTTATTCGAAGAATAATTTCGAAATTTTGAGTCATTTCACACGAAAACTGTCAAACGTCAATTTTATTCCTCGAATAAAAGTTATCTGGCGATGGAAAAATTAGCCCTAAGTCTCTAAAGCTAATTTAATAGACAGGGAAAATAATTTCAACTTTTAGACTTGTCCCTATTATTTCAATCTATGTACTACATCAAAACCCTATATTTGACTGATTACAGAGTAATTGATGCTTCCACATACGAGCACAGACATCAGATTCTATTTATAGGTGGAAAATACCAACTTTGGCTTTCAAACCCAAATTCATTTTTGGTTTCCAAGTTTATGAGCTTGGAAACCAAAAATGAAAATTCTATTCTCCGTTACCATGCTTACCCCTTAATCTGTACAGATAACAGTAACATCGGAAGCTGACGAAGAGAAGGAAGCTGAAGGCGACCCAGAAAAACCAGTAGACAGTACACCTTCAGAAGAAACTGCTAAACAGGTGTACTCAGATGACTCCGATAGTAGTGACGAGGAAGACGAGAGAGAGCTGCAGGGCAGGATGTATTCTGATAAAGGAAACGAGGTGAGTAGGAGGGTAAAAGCCTTGAAGAGTGATGGTACTTAAGTGTGACAGGCCTTACGTTGGAAAACTTCAAGGTTTTCTAACGCTCGGTTCCTATAAACAAAAATTAATCGTTTTGCTTAGCAATGGTAGCATTTTTTATTGCCAAACTGGGCATATACATAGATTCGTAAGCTTATTTTACCTGTGATAGCTACTTCCATATGGGAAGATCTACTATGCAAAGCTATAGCCTTTGCTTTATTTTATTGGTAAAGATACAAAAGTCTTATATACGAGTATATTGACCTGAAAATTGCAAAAAAAGTAAGAAAATTTTAATTTCGTGGACTACCCCATTAAGACGGACGTTTCCCCATTAAGAAAAGCTGGTCTTTTTATTCATGGATTATTAATGTGTTCTTCCCATTTTAGATAGTTACATTTAGCATAACATATTTCATAACATCTCATACATCTGTTCTCTATCCTCTAGATTGACCGAGCTTCAGCCGGAGCTGTGAAACGCAGCAAAGAAGAGAAGGAGGCGGACCCCGAGGAAGAAGATGACTTCGGCTACACCACAAGTGAGTGGAAAGATACATTGTTCACTCTCGTCAACTTCTCGTTCTATATCGTTCACGTTTATTTCTATGCGTGCCTGATTGAGCACAATAGGTGAGTTTTTGTACTCGTAGAAGAACGTTTTAGGAAAAATGTTGTTACATTTCACCCTTTATATTTCTTATGCCATTCCAACGGAACGTTAAATTAAAGATTTGTGAATTAACTGTGACGTCTTCAAAATTTTACGTTTTAATATTGAAACTTTTACATATTAGGTAGAAAAAAAAATCTTTAGAATAAATATAAGGACTTACGTCAGTATTATTGGAATTTAAGCACAACTCGTGTAGAGATAAGATATATTTTTCACTTTCGTCAACTTCTGTATTCTGTATCGTTCATGTTTACTTCTAAACGTGCCTAATTGATAGGTGAAGTTTTTGTACTCGTAAAAGAACATTTTGCGGATTTTATTGAAAACTATTCTTTAATAGATTTATTAGATGGTTTTGTCATTCAAATGGAATGGTAAAATTGTGACGTGTAATTGGGCTGTGAAAATATTCTAACGTCTTCAAAATTTTACGGTTAAAACATTGATACCTAGTTGATCTATCGATGAAATTAAAATAAAGCCAAAGTAATGATTTGTTGAATGCATGTTGATGAATAGTCTTTTATATTTATACTTACGCATTTTACGGACATCCCTTTTAAACTTCAGTTTTTAATAAAAATTGACAGATTTCTGTTAAGTTACTCGGTATTTAAGCACAATTCGTATTATTTTATGAGTGAGTGGAAAGATACGTTGTTGGTAACTATTCATTATTTCTGCCTAGGATATACTTTTAAATACATAAAAAAGACTTAAAAATATTAGGACCAAATATTAAGACTTAAAATTAGAGTGATAACAAATGAAATGCCTTTGGATTTCGTTTGTTTTTATCACGAATTACTCTATCTCAGTTATTGAAAAAAAAAAAACATTATGTAGGTAGCAAGTTACGTGGATTACTACCAGCTATAAGCAGAATACGTTATAATGTCGACGAATATTTGTAAGAAATTCCATCTGTCGAACTACCTAATTTACCGTTGAAAACCATATCGAATATACAAAAACAAACTTCATAACAATATCTTACGTACACATAGTGCCCATAAAACTCCAGTCCAGCAACCGCAAACCACCCAGGAAACCATTTTAACCAGCAGTTAATTATTACATAAACAGCATAATATTGTAACAGAGACGGAAGCTTGTGGTCTTACCAACATCCGTAGTTCAAGGTTACCGACCGGTTAAATATAGGAAACCTATGGTTACCTGTAGCTGGATATTTTCGAACTATAGGTAACTATTTTAGCCACCAGGCATAATCGCTTCGTTCTGGTTAGACCGGTGAAATCATCGAAAGATTTGACAATACATGGGTTACATGCGTCCCATTGTGGATATAATTGATATAGATAGATTGTTGTCCGTCCGTCCGTCTGTCTGTCTGTCAAGACCCCTCTTTTCTCAGGAGCGCGTGAAGGTATCAAGCTGGAATTTATATCAAATACTCAGGCCTATTGACCCTTGGAGCTGTTAAAAAATCTAACTTCAACAACGCAATCAAAAGATATAGCCGGTTATGCTCGCAAGGGAATCAAAACCTACAGGGTACTTCCCATGAACTCAGAATCTTAAAATTTGGTACGAAGCAACATCTTATAGCACAAATAAAGGAAAAATGGCGAAAACCGTAAATTTTTAGTTACATCAAATAACAAAAACATTTTTAATAATTTTAAATTGTACGGAACCCTCGCGGCCTCGGTGCGCGAGCCCGACTCGCACTTGTTTTTTAATGATTATAATTCTATCAAGTCATATTCTGGCGCTCCCCCCTTAAAATCATAAAACCATTTTTAGTTTATTTTAATAAATAAATATAATGTACTAATATATAACTCATTCGTACCGAAGGACCAATTATAGAGAGTGTATCAGAAATGTGTGGTCATATAATACCTAAGGGTACAGACCATCAAACTGAACAACTTTCTTCATGGGATCAACATCGTAATCGCGAAAAAACAAACTGTACAAAACTTCAATATCTTCTAGTCCTATAGAGAAAGTTGTTCAGTTTGATGGTCTATACCTAATGATGGACCCTTGAATATGACACCACCTTTCTGATTCATGCTCTATAGTTACCAACCATATAAGTCTTTCACAAGCGTCTTAGCAAAGCCTCTGACGGCTTAGTACCTGTTCACAACTCGCCAAGTTTTCGGGAATTATTGGCTGTAAGCCTTATTGCAGTCTCTAAGATGATCTCTGCATATTCACCATGCTTAAAGCTTAAGACTAGTTCTGTCAATGCTGATTCTTTGACCTAAAAATAGTACAGAGCTCTGTTCACGCGAAGAGTCGACCTACCGTTTGGCGACGACGTCCTGACATGCTCGATGAGCACTCGGACCCATGGCCCTAGTGTAGATCCACAATAAATTGTCCTAAGACTAGATAATGCTTTTAGAAACTTTTAGACAATACAGACTACGTAGGAATGAATCTTACTTTAACAATAAGAAAAACTACATTTCACCTACTGGAAATTGTGATATAAATGCTGTTAGGAAAAGTTTAAATCGGACACAAAAATATATAAACGAGAAAAGTTAACTTGGTTACTTTTTGGGTAAACCGAACGAAATAAACCTTTCTTCGTTGGTAGGGTTTAGTAAAACTTCAGGGTTTTGTGGTGCCAAAGTTTACAACTTTTGTTTAGGTAGGTATACTGTGTTCTAGCGGCTAGGGAAATTTACTTTTACGGCCTATTTTTATTTCATCATATTTGGTAAAAAACATTCTTCGCTTTTGATGTTTTTGTATGGGGTGCGGTTACGAATGTTCTACGATTAAAAATATGTATGTAAAGTTTTAAAATTAGTCGTATATTATTAAGTGCGTGTCTGTCTAGCTTTTTCCTAACTATTTTGGGGTGAGCTTCCAGTCTAACCAGATGCAGCTGAATACCAGTGTTATTAAGTAGTAGGTCCTTATAGAAAGTTCTTCAATTGACATCGAAGTCTTAGTTCAACATTAGTTGTAGAAATCAATTCAACCTGACGCAATCCCCTACTGGACATAGGCCTCTCCCAATCTGCGTCACAACACCCTCTCCTCCACCTTCCGCATCCAGTCTGTCCCAGCCACCTTTTTTAAGGTCGCCGGTCCATCTAGCTGGGGGTAGTAGAAATACTTAGCTTTAATCCAATAGGTAATTAGATTCGAAGGACCAATTTTAACCCTCACCTTTTAACATTGAGAAGTAGTGCTGTGTAGCTATTCAAAATCATCCGAAACGCTATCGTATCGAGAATGACACATTTCGATAACCTGATATGCCTTGCCCTAGACAGCAAACAGCTGTCGGAAGAATAGTGGTCGTCTATTTCATTTAAACTGACAAAGTTCGGGTTTTGGACTTGTGAACATCGTTTAGAGGTCTCCTACGATAACATTGATTGGTGTTCGATACGGTACGGAAGCGTATCGAGTGGCTGTTCATAATTAGCCTATAATGTTCCCTCCTCTCTTCGAGATGGAATGGGCTGTAATCCACCACGCGGGCCCAGTGCTGGTTGGTAGATGTCGCATGTCTTCGAATTTTGGTTCTAGAACATGCCCACACGATGTTTTCCTTCACCTTTTTGAGACCAGTGGTGATGAAATTATTTGCACAAAGCAAAGCGCCTGTTGTGAATTACAGCTAGCTGGATTTCTTGCCTGAAATGCTACGCTACTACCATTCGGTAGTGTAGCTCACCGGCATTAACCCACCCGCTTTATATTTCAAAGAAAATGTTCACATAACAGTAATAGTAGCGTTTCCAATTGTTTTGTTTGAACTAATATGTAACAAAAGAAGTATTCCCGTTGGACATGATTTCACGTTTATCGATAATGATGTTTTTGGCGTCACAATTTTTTTTTTCACTTGACCCACTCTTGGGAAAAGGTCTCCACTCCTTTCATCTTTCGCGTTACCTACTATAATAATCTAAAAAACTTGGGTTTTTTTTTACTGATCCTCTAAAAAAATATTTATTTTCTAATGGTGAACACTTTTTTAATTGAATGAATCTCTAAAAACGTTTTGCGCTTCAAATGATGCACTACATCCAAAATGGTCGCATGTGTATTTATTTCGTTTAGGACCTCAAAATATTAATTATTTGAGGTCGACAAAAAGAGGCGCAATTATAATAGAGCGTAAAGTAATATTTTTAGGAGAGCAAAATGGGAATTATGAGAGGTACGACAAATACATCGAGGTCGCATAGTAATTTAACTGCCAACAGACTCTTAGAACAAACACATTTTAAATCATTCTCACACGTAGAGGTTGTTTAGTTTGAATTAATTTCCATATTTTATTTAAATAATGTATCTTTTCACTGCTTGTTTTATTTGTTTGTAAAATTGTGTCCGTTTTGTAAATATACGTGTATATTGTTTTACAGAATGTTATTATTTTGCTTGCACTACCTGATCTTACTTAAGTAGTACATATGCATATTATCTACCTTCGATTTATTGACCCACTGCATCCCTTATGTACAGACGCCAGCAGGTCAAGCTACCCAAAACTGTCAAATTTTCCCAATCAACTTTCAACCTTATGCTTTAGCGATAAAATTGAAAATCTATTAAAGAAATTTTACAGATTGTAGTAGCTTAATGCACTTATTTATTCTAGCTCCACAGAAATTATTACCTATGTTTAAAACTCAAACCCTAAGCATTTATTTTAAACTACTTATTGCCCGCGGCTTTGCCCGTGTGGAGGTTGGAAATTATCGTACAGGAACGTACTACCGGTCTCTGTGTGCCGTATTTCATTCAAATCCGTTCAGCCGTTTTGGCGTGATTGAATAACAAACATCCAAACTTTTGAATTGTCAAGAAGTCGGATACTCAGAAAGATGAAGCTAGTTGCCCGTTTCAAGGTGAAGTAGGTTCATATGGAGAAGAACGGGCAAGAAACCTCATGGACATTCTTTCAACCAAAATATTGGTTACATCATTAATGTTTAAATCATAATTACATGTGAGAACGACTTAGGGCCAGTTTTTTGATCCGTAGTTAAACTCAACCAATTGTTAAAAATAGTAACTAATGGTTAAAATTTTTCAAAATGTGGTTTTTGATCAATTTTTAGTCTATCTTAACTACGGAAAGAAACTGTAACTAACTTACATAATATTATAAGATGGTATATTATAGGCATCTAAGGTCAAATACTCCTTCACATGCAGTAAACAAACAAACCATATTTCTGACCATTGTAAAATATAACTTGGTTTGTGGCTAAGTAGTAACAGCCGCACGGGTCGATCTATCAGATTAAGCTACGCTTGCCGTGGTTGGTCCGTAGATGGGTGTCCATCTTCACATACGAAGACCCCTCCGTACCACGGAAAGCACGTTAAGCCGTTCCGTTCCCGGCTGTAAAAGTCTGACAACCAGTCTTGCCAAGGGGTATCGTATTACTCAATAACTGGGTTGTGAAGGTCAGATAGGCAATCGCTTCATGTAAAATACCTTCTGGTATTTAGCTGCATCCGGTTATACTGGAAGCCGACACCAATATAGTTGGGAAAAGGCTGGGCAGATGACGATGATGTAAAATCTAAGTTGTCGGGTACATTTTTGAAATTCTGCATCAAAGACTCTATTGAATGAAAGTCCCTTACATGCTGTAATACTTAATCAGCTTGTTATGTTCGAACGTATTTGTTATCAGTCAGCATTACCGATAGTGTTATCAGATACTGCAGGTTAACACTGTGATCAATAACACACACAACATAACATCACACCTGTAACCCCGAAGGGCTAGGTAGAGTACCTATAGTACTCCCACATTTCGCTAGTTATATTGAAGTCCCATGTAATAGGAGGCGAGCCTGTTGCCATCAACCGTGCACAAATCCAGACTGCTACTGAGAAATTCCAGATAGAATAATTCAATACAAGTAACAGTTTGCCCGACCCGGGAATCGAATCCAGGTTCTCACACTCAACCTTAGCACTTGCGACACCTACAATACTATATAAGGTGTAACTATTCATACACGAATTCTCTTAAGAGGTCATTGTATTCATCATTACGAACAACTTTTACTACGGGACTAAACTTGAAAACGCGAAAAGAAAATCAGCAGTTCCCTACATTTTGACGAGTTATGCGAACATAAATGTGGGGAACAGCTGATTTTATTTTTGCTGCTGCGTTAGTATTGCAATTTTCTTAAATATCTAATGACACCGATAGTTTCTGCGGCTAAATAATTACAGCCGCACACGTAGACCGATCAGGGTAAGCTACGCTTGCCGCGGTTGGTCTGTGAATGGGTGACCATCTTTACATACCGAGACCCCTCCGTGCCTCGGAAAGTTCGTTAAGCTGTTGGTCCCGGCTGTCATTCGTGGGTCTTTGACAGTCGTTACGGGTAGTCAGGAGCCCGAAAGTCTGATAACCAGTCTTAACTTGGCTGTGGAGGTCAGATAGGTAGTCACTCCATATAAAATACTGGTATTCAGCTGCATCTGGTTAGACTGGAAGCCAACCCCAACGTAGTTGTGTAAAGGCTAGGCAGATGTTTCTAATTTTATATAATCTGCATGATACATTCTAATCCCTCAACTTCTTTTTACAACACCTACGAAACGAAAGTCAATATCAAACACGTGGGTAATCGAGGCCAGACGTCATCACTCACTAACTTGCAAAACGATTTGTTATTCAATGGAAATGCTGTAAAAATACATAATTAATTATACACACACGCACCGCACCGCGCACACCTGCTGACCGTATTGTTTATTGAGAGTGACCTTCCTCCGTCTAAAATAGATTCTTATACACAGAAAATGATATATGTAGACAGAAGGACCAGCTACCTAATTGTGTAACACACTATCAATCACATTCTGAACCATTTTGAAGGCAAGGCTTTATATGTTTGAAAAATTTGTCTGGTTAACAATGTAAATAACGCAATGAATATTGTTGAACTGTCAAAATGGAAGCCATTGTGATAGATATTATGATAGTGTGTTATGCAAATACAAAGGCACTTTTTAGGGTTCCGTAGTCAACAAGGAACCCTTATAGTTTCGCCATGTCTGTCTGTCTGTCTGTCCGCGGTTTAGCTCAAAAACTATTGGTACTAGAAAGTTGTAATTCGGCATGAGTATACACGTTAATGACGCCAAAAAAGTGGTAAAATGAAATTTTGAAAAAATCAATTATTTAGGGTGTAGGTCCCCCACATGTAAAGTGGGGATGATAATTTTTTTTTTCGTCCGTTCCATTGTCTGGGATATCGTTGGATAGGTCTTTCAAAAATGTTAGGGGGTTGTAATGGGGTTTGGGAAGGCAGTTTTTTGATTAAGTAAACCGTTCGTGACTTATCAAGCTTTGAAGTACCAATTTTCGTTAGAGTCAAGTGTCCCCCCCCCCCTCTACCAACTAAACGGTTGTAGTTAGAAATTCAAATGTCACGGCAGTAGTACCTATATAATAACGAAGCTTAAAGGAAAACTATCACACTTAAGTGGGCTATTGTATTTGACTCGAAAATTTCGTACGAAACTATCAGTCAGCGAATACGACCCGCATCTGGCTGTTATAAAAACTACGGAACCCTACACTGCGCGTGGCCCGACATGCACTTGACCGGTTTTTTTCATTTTCAAGGGTTGGGTCAGTCAGAAAGATGAAGCTAGTGGCCCATTCCAAAGCGTAGTAGGTGCCTGTGGAGACCAACATGCAAGACGCACACTGTTCATAAGGGCCAGGGATGTACCAACCAAAGGTCTTCGAGTCTCCGAGTGGTCTTACCGCAATCCATGGGTGCCTGCTCAGGCGTGATACCTCTTGCAGCAAAAAGTGGTCCTTCTGTTCAAAGTTTCATGTAGAACATACGTTCATCGATTCCATTCGATGTAAGAATGAATGTTACATTAGATCGAAAGTTGGAAGGGTTAGGAAACCCGGTTCTTGTTTACGGGAAAAGTTATTTTTCATCCGGATTGTAAGAGTTAAGGAAAATTATTCTTATTATACGAGTATTGGCTACTTCGTCCGCGTGACGGCCAACTACCCATCGCGTCGCATCCAATAATAATATTTATTATTCCAGAAAAAATACATTTAAGGTTCACAAAAACAATTCTCCAACTAAAAATGAACATCACAGAAAAAGTGTATCGTTGGTGCCTGTACTAATGAATGAAAATCATTGTATCACAGACGTTCGACATTGTATCCGATCGCTCGCCTGTGCTACTACTTCGTTTTTGTTTAGTGTTATTTCCTTTTGATCTGCTCCTCAGGGTCGTAGCGCGATGTTAAATAGCTTATAGCCTTCCTTAAGAATTAGGCTATCGAATGCAAAAATAGTGTTTCAAATCCGACTGGTAGTTCCAGAGATTACCCGTACATACAAGCTTACAAACAAATAATAGCTTTAGAAAATATTAGTATACATAGATTTGTAGCTATGGATGTTACTTTAATCGGAAATATTGGGATATTAAGAATGGATAGTATGGATGTTACTCCAATCTAAAGGTTAGGTTCGATACAGTTTTTATTTTTCCATTAAGCTATAATTATTGTCCCACTGCTGGGTAAAGGTATTGTTCCAATTTCCTTTGTGCTGTGCCCATATTGTTCCAATTTCCTTTGTGCTGTGCCTTCTCCGTCCTGTCGGTTAGAAACGAGTCCAAATCGTCACGCCAGCGTCTCTTAGACCTGCCTCGGTGACGACGCCCGTCTTCGAATCCGATACAGATTAGCCTAATGAAATACAATATTGCCAAAAAGCACGGAACACTTCAATCGCGTGGCAAGTGGTGTCACGGGACAATTCTGACCGTCTTTCAGTTTCGACTAAGTACTAATAACTTCACAGTAATTGATATCATAAATATTTATGAATACAAATCTAATAATAAAGTCTATAATAACAATTCTTCTAACATTAGAATAAACGTGAATGTTTGTACAGGTTCAATCTGAAAACATCCGGTGTTTTGGCTCAATTGCCGAGATAGTTCTATTGCGCAGCTTCTTTTTTGCATTTTTGGGACTGTCTTTTGTTGACATAAAGCTATTAATCATCATCACCATCATCATTGCCGTCGTACGGTAAAAAGCCGTACCTAGCTAACTTTTTTTTATCAGAAACGACTTACATAAATATAGGTTCGGACTTGCCAACAAATTGTCCAGCTTAATGTAGGTGATAAAGCTGTAATTCGTATGTAGCCAAAGTTACAAATAGTTAAAAAGGCATAACTTAGCCCCAAAAACATTGCTCTCTAAAATGAAAAGCCATAATTTCCATGGTTAAGTCCTTTCTTATTAGTAAAGCCAGTTCGCATAGTTGAAAAGCCGTATTTTTATTTTAGGCCTTTGCATATTAACACATTTTATCGATCGTTTTTTCGATATCCTGGTATGCATGGCACAAAAGAGAAGAGGCCTATTATAGGCCTACTCCCTTTTGTGCCATGCTTCCCTGGTCTGTGCGAGTCTCCTCCTGTCTGTGTCTTCTCTGCGATCTTCTGTAGATCGTCCACCCATCTATCTGGCTTTGGTCTACCAGTGCTCCCTCTACTGTGAAGCATATTCATATTTTGAATGAATTATATTTTGATTCAGATATAAGAGCATAAACGTAGTCTACAGGTTTAGATGTTTGTTCCTTTATCTTCTTACAGATGCACAAATATAATATAATAATATCTTAATCATGATCATAGTCCAGAATTATGTAGTGAATCTATGGTAAAAGGTTGCGCATCGATGTCCCTGCCATTCTTCATGTCCTCGTAGAGCGTTTCCTCCCGGCGATTAATGATAATGTCACCACTGAAACGCAAAACAAATATAATTATTACATCACCATTTTACTCTTTATTTTATTTACAAAGAAAATACAACTATTCGGTACCGGAACTCCTCCATAAAAACAAATGTAGTTTACGACTCACAAGAGATTGAAATTAATTCGTCAAAGTACATCATACACGGCCGTCTGTCTGAAGACTGATCTTATGATGTATCGTCAGAATGAAGATATGTTTTATTTTATTGTGTCGTAAAAATGTAACTACGTGTGTACTGGAATGCTTTCTATTTTGGTTTTGTGGTGTATGGGTAGTTTGGGTGTCGAACATGCTGTCAAGCATTTTGGGTAGGAGGTTCACTTCTCCATAGTAACATTGTGTTAGTTCCCGTATCGGGTAAATTATTAATAATATTTTCCAAATTAAATAAAATATTCCAATCATTTAATCTGCCTAACCTTTTTCCAACTACGTTGGGGTTGGCTTCCAGCCTAACCAGGTGCAGCTGAATACCAGCATTTTACAAGGCGCGACTGCCTATCTAACCTCCACAACCCTGTTACCCAGTTACAACCCAGTTACTGGGCAATACTTGGTAAGACTGGTTGTCAGAGTTTCATGATTCTGACGAATGACAGCCGGAACCAACGGCTTAACATGCTTTCCGAGAAACGGAGGGGTCTTGGTATGTAAAGATGGTCACCCATCCGTGGACCAACCGCGGCAAACGTACCAATTTTGAAAAATAAAACTAGCGGATCGAAATCGTCACACAGTAATACTCTCGAAGACAGGCATCGCCGTCTTATTGGCCGGAAAACACAGTAGACAAAGACGAATGGAAAAGTATAGTAGGTACTCTTTAAAATGGTAACCTTACTGGACAAACAATTCAGTTGCTGCAGTAACACTGGTAATAACACATTTTTCGAGCTGAATATGAAATGCAGCTCTGGTTAGCTCGTAAAAAAGTCATGATATATATTTTATTACTTTGCAGATCAAAATCTATACTAATAATAAAGCTGAAGAGTTTGTTTGTTTGAACGCGTATTATGTTAAAATTAACGTAGTATGGAAAAAGATTTGTAAAAATCTTTTTCCATATTTTGATAGCCCAATTCTTGAGATAGGCTACAGAACATCATGCTAGGGCCTTTAAGAGCCGGGCAAAAACAAAAAAACAGAAAGCACGCTGAGCGATAATGGAGTAATAGCGCGGGCCGGCGATGCGATGCGACGGGGTGGGTCGAGAGAGCAAGAAATGTCACACGGACGAAGTCGCGGACAGAAGCTAGTTTAAAATAAATTCAACGTCTATGACACGTGCATGTTGCAGGTTCTTCCGTTCCGTGTGTATTATAACGTGGTACGCTGAACGGGCACCTGAATGCATTCAAGTGGAACTTGCGCGAATTCGTGTGCCGCGGTATTTTGTATGCTCTACGTTTGAATATTTTAGAATTAGATCAACTGGCCTTGTGCTAGCATACGATAGACTTGAAACTACACTAGAAAAAGTTCATGAAAATTTATTTGAAATGTAAAATTGCATAGACATACATAACATCACACCTGTATTCCCCGAAGGGTTTGGCAGATGTGTATATTTATATCTGTAATTCATATGATATCAGGGGCAGATGGATTGGCACATGAAAGGAGAGCCCTATGCTCAGCAGCGGGTGCAGTCGGGCTGTGGATGATGATGATGATAGAATAAAGAGTATTCTATTGTATTCTGTTACTAACTATATTCACCATTTTCAGAATGTAACGACGATATTTTTTTAATCCCGGAGTCCCTGGATTTAGGATTTGTGCCCGGGTGATGGGACTAGGCTCGCCCCCTATTAAATGGGACTTGAACATAGCTGGCGAAGTGTGTGTGTACTATTACACTTCAGTATAATCCTTTGGGGAGCTCAGGCAAGATGTTAGGTTATGTTAAAAACAAGTAAACGTAACAATTAAATATTATAGAATGCTCTTTATTATTTACACCATAAAATTACAGATATTATAAATGTGGAAATTTTACAATCTAGGTCAAAAAAATCCAGATTGGTCCTTGCGTCCACAACTCCTATCCTCCCCTCCCTTTGTAATAGTACATCGGCTTCACATACAGCACTGTTTACATATCCGCGCCAATTGTGGTGTATTAATCGAACTATAACTATCAAACTTTGGCAACCTAACTCTATGCTTTATTAAATGCCCCATGAATCATCAGGAAACCATGCCAATTGAAATGCAATATCATTTGGTTTATTAGTCTTATTTACCGGTTAGTCCGTGGATGGGTGACCATCACTCATATCGAGCCCTTCGAGCCTCGGAAAGCACGTTAAGCCGTTGGTCCCAGGTGTCATTTGTAGATCCATGACAGTCGCTACCGGAAGTCAGAAGCCTGAAAGTCTAACAACCAGTCTTACCAAGGGTTATCGTAGTCGCTCCATGTATAATACTGGTATATTTTTCTGATAACTATTTTGACATGGCTTAATACCCGATTCCGGCTTGACATCTACTTCTGGGACATCGTGTATATTTAGTTAAGTAGATATTTTCCATTCATTACTGATGCAGCTCTGTACGCCCTATTTCATTAGTCTTACAGGCACACTAATTGCATAACACACTATCAATCTCAATCCGAATCATTTTGAAAGATATTGCAAATCCATTGCTTCATATGTTCAAAAATGTGTCTTCTCAACAACGTAAATAACGCAATAAATGTTGTTGAACTGTCAAAATGAAACCCATTGCTACTGATAGTGTGTTACACAAGTACCCTGCGGGTAGGTATCGCATAGCAAACAAACAGACGATGAGTACCTATATGTAGATTATACAAGTAATGGCTTCATCACTGGTACTCGTATGAGCAACATAACTTTTCTATTGCTGGTCCTTTGACCAACAAACCGTTTTTAACTCAATCATGACCAATCCAGGCGATCCCAAATTATTTTGCAACGAATTCACTCGTAAACAATGAATTCCACATAGAAATTCTACCGTTCATGAATATTTCTCAGATCATTGCCTAAATAATGTTGTATCATGTTACCAACTTATATTAGCATTTATCAAACACCATTCTTTAAATTGCCATTGCAATTTCAACTTTCATCCTTCGTGATAAAATTGTTTAGTTTTCCCATATTCGGAAAACCAACCGCATTCAAAAAAGCTTTTGCTAACGAGCGAAAACTTCCGACCGGTGACGAATTTTCACGAGTAGTCAGCTTTTCCATATTTGAAAAGTACTTGAGGGCCACTTGCCAAGTCATAACTCACTCTATTGATATTAAAATATGGTTTGATGTCGAATGCATGTTTTTATTCATGCTTCTATTTTCTCCAGCTGAATTCGAGAACGGTATTTTTGAAATTGAACTTTATGATAAGGTGGTAAGGTTGAATGTCGTTTGTGTGTCGTTGAATGAGGAACCACGTGTTTGGTTTCCCTTCAGTGGCACGTCAGCTATGCTCGAGGTCAGACGTCTCGTTTGACGATTTTCGCGCGTTTTTCCTTTTCACGCCGTATTTCTTTTCAATTTATTTTCGCGAGTTTCTATTATGTGCCAATAGTGTATTCATTACGTATTGAGAAACAAGTGTTTGTGTTAAAATAAAAGTTATTTTAAATAATTTACGATGTAAACAAAGTGTGAAAATATGTAAATGAAATATTATTATTTCTATGGATTTTCAGTAAACGGTACGGTAACGACATTATCAGTAACATTTTAAGTATAGAAAAAATAATGACTCGTTTGAAAGAAGTTTTCAAGTTAGTAACTACTTAATCATTAACGCATGCCAAATCTATACTAATACTAATAATTAATAAAGCTGAAGAGTTTGTTTGTTTGTTTGAACGCGCTAATCTCTAGAACTACTGGTCGGATTTGAAAATTATTTTTGCATTTGATAGATAGCCCAATTCTTGAGGAAGGCTATAGGGTATCCATTAGAGGATCACAAAAAGAGGCGCGTTTATCATATAAGAGTGTTCAATAATATTTTTAACATTAGGCTAGAACTCTAAGGAGCAGAGCAAAAAGAAACAAAGTGAGAAAGGATGCTAAGCGAAAACGAAGTAATAACGCGATCAGGCGATGCGATGCGAGGGAACCCCCTCGCATCGCATCGCCTGATCGCGTTATCGATCGGTTGGGATAACAAGATATTTCACGCGGACGAAGTTGCGGACAGAAGCTAGTATGTTATAGTACGAAAGTGGGGAAATTACAGAATTTTGAATTCAAAATCTTCTAAACCATAAATAATTTTATTTCTGTTAGTAGGTTTGTGAAAACAGTTTTACACGTCAATCATATTTTAAAAACTAGATGAGGTCAGTGTTTCTTAACCGACTACTCTGAGAAGAAAGGTCGAAACAACCTCAAAGGTCACAGTCTCTTTTATAGTCCAGACATAATCTTCGTCAAATCATGTAGAATGGTCTTTTGAGGAAAAAAGCACACAGATTGAGTAGACCTGTCCAATCAGTGCACGCATTTGTCTCGTATCGAATCGTGCAGCTCAACTCAAAACTTAAGGAGCTCAACGATTCAACAAACAGTTTCCGTTACTGAAATACACACGTTGTTTATAAATCTCTTTTTATGTACTCTCCTATCGCAGGTATGCTGGGAGAGATATCTTTAGAAATAAGCATCACCCTTGTACGTATTTTTTTCTATTTCATTCTTCTTGTCTGTTTATATGTGTATACATAAATGGTTAAATAAATAAATAACTGCGCCCCGTGGTTTCACTCGCATAAGTCTCGATCCCGTAGGAATATCGGGATAAAAATTCTGTGTCCTATATCCAGGTCATGGTCTACTCATATGCCAAATTCCATCCAAATCCGTTCAGCCATTTTAGCGTGATAGCGTAACAGACAAACACAAAAAATCGAATCTTTTCTTTTTAATTATAATATTATCTTATCGCCGGTTGGTAAGCTTTAGAAACAAACATAATCAGCCTATAATGTACCCACTGCTGGGACCCAGGTGTAGCGGTATCTACAACGCCACATGCGAACAACGCGTCATACTAACGTCACGCAAATCCTGCATCTCGCAAGCACAGTTTACCGTGCAATTGGCATAGATACCTACAATTTCCCAACATCAACCGTTGGGCAATTGCCCGCCAGACACAATACCCGACTGGTCGAAGGATCCTCCCTCATACCTCTAAACAGGCCTTCTCTAAGTGAGAAGGATTGGGCCACGACGCGGGCCCAGTGCGGGTTGGTAGATGCGTAACGTCCTCGAATCTTTGGTTTGGCCAGTTTCCTCACGATGTTTCCTTCAACGTTTTGAGAGCAGTGCTGTCTGGACGACCTATAACTCGTAAGTCGCAGTCGTTACCATTGGGGTACTACTACTCTTTGGAACTGTCTCATTAATTATGTATTAAATTTACAATTGGCATTCAATACATTACTTTCCTGTCTTCTTCTTTTTAAACTCGGTGTTAAGTAAATGAATTAAGAATTTGAGATAATTTTCAAGTTTTGGAACAACAAACTGAATTTCGTACTTAACAAAGTTCAAATTCCATTGCAACCAAAAACTTAGGACCTTTTTGTTACAAATGGTCACTCAAAAACCAACTTAGAATACATTTTACTAAAGTAGAAAACTGATTAAGTAGCGCTGGAATGTAAATTATCTGAGATTATGAACACTGTTATAATTATGTTCAATGAGTTTACTTTCATATAAGTCGGTTTATAATACTGGCCAGTGCTAAAAATAGGTCTCCGAAACAACAACAAGGAAATATTGACGCAATGTGATTTGTTTTACGTATTATTTAAATGACGAATACCTATCCTTTTGTCAACTACAGTTTTCCTATCCTCATGACGTCATGAGCTATAAAATAAAAAATAAATAGTTTATTTCTCACCAGGATGGCAACGAGGATTACATAAAACGGTTTACCTAATGGACAGGGTATACTCTAATACTAAAAATGCTATGTAACATAATTATAAATTGATGTCACTTTTCATGTCTGCCTGTGTAACTGTGTTGTTCTTCTAAACTACGCAACGGATTTTGATGCGGTTTTCACTATCATTTAGAGAATTTATTCCAGAAGGTTTATGCCTAATAAATTAGTTTAAAACTTACATGTAACAGTACTGAATTAATGGTTACAGTTTGTGCATCGATGTCCCTGCCACCCTGTATAACGGGTGTAAAATTATGCTTAACGAAGACGAGAGTCATTGTAATTTTGTTAAATTGTACTCCCCGTATACCTACCTATGTATTAAAAAATATTACAACGATAATATTTTTGTTTTGTAGGTACTGGACAAAACCTAAAGTTCCAACTCTTTTTTGTACGATTTTCACGCAAAAAAGTTTTGAATGTTATAACTAAAACCTAAAATACATGCACCCATAAGCACAATGTATTGTGTGCGTTCCATTGCGCGCTGTTTCACACCAAAAATAAAATTCGTTTTCCAGCAATACATTTTGCTCAATGTTACTGAGTTTGATGTACAGAATGCGTTGTTAACGGCTATAGGTCTGTTAACACCCTATGTACCCGACAGTAGATTTATAATACTGGTTGTAAGTCAATATAAATTTTGATAATTCCTCCAGCCCCGAGGTTCATAAAAAATACAGCCCGAATAGTGTAGGTATCATTATTTGTTCAAATACATGTCTGCATAATAATAGCTTCAGAATACAAAGCTAGTAATTTCATGCTGGTCGACGAAAATAATTCAAATTACCTTGAAACGGCATTTTAAATTACATCAATACAGATTTGGGGCCAGCATGGTATGACCCGTGTACACAATGGGCATATTTCAATCGTGTATGGGCCATTATGGGGGTTGCGCAAAGGTAGCCCGCGAAGTTCAACTTTCTTACGTTGTTTGCAATTTGCAGGTCAGGGTCAGGCTGTATGTTGCTTTAAATATGATTCGCGAGCGTAACATCCATTCAGCCATTTCAGCGTGAAAGCGGAACAAACCAACCTACAAAAAAACAAATCTTTTCTCTTTATAATATTAGTTTAGACTAAGAAAGTGTGTAAGTTATTAGTCATGTGTTTGTATATTACCACATTTGTCAATTGTAACTAAAAAATGATAGTTAAAAGGTGAATTTGGTTTACCTTATCAACGGTCAGTAGATGAATTTTATTGGAAACGAAATTTTTAAATAACAAATTGTCGATTTCAATCTCAATTAAAACCTAAAAGTTCGTAACGATATTTCCTTTGTGCCATTTCTTATAATCTCACATTTAAATATAAAACGGATCAAATTAACTAACTTTTAATACAGGAAAATAATCAACAGTTGTAAGATTAATTCTGGATTAGTGCCCGGTTAATGGCAATAGGCTCGCACCTATTACATGGGACTTAAACATAACTAGCGAAATGTGGGTTTACTAATAAGTACACCTCTGCCTAATCCTTCGGAGATTACGGGCCTAATGTTATGTCATAGTTCTTCGCTAGTAAAATACGTCCTTTCCTTTTTCAACTCAGCCTATCGCAGTCCACTGCTGGAGATAAGCCTCTCCCAGACTGCGCCACAACACCCTGTCCTCCGCCTTCCGCATTATAATATAATAATAATAAGTGTTTATTTCTCCTCACAATTTTTTTTTTTTTTTTTTTGTGGATGGGAAATCATCAAATGACCCCTCCCGCTCTGGGTGGAGCGGAAGGGAGTGTCAGACTTTTACTGACTAAAACCCACCCGTGTTCCTTCCTTAGCCCTTTCTGTTCCTGGGCAGCGGTTAACCTCTCGGATGATCCCGCCGCCCTGGCAGGCTTCGGCCCATTCTCCTCACAATGACAAGCTTATTTTAGGTTCAGTCTGTTCTCGCCGCCTCTTCGAGGTCGTCTGTTCATCTAGCTGGACGTCCTACACTACGCTTGACGATCCGCGGTCTCCACTCCACTGCCTGTTTTTTTTTTCATTCTGTCCTTTTTAGTACATACTAAAAGCCTCTTTTCTCCACAATTGTTGTTCCTATGTATATTTAATACCACACAAAAGCTAAGATTTTCATCTTCTTAGCTGTTACTAAAGATTTCATTAAGATGAAAATGACGCTTCATTTAGAGTTGTTTGTAGTCTAGAAAATAGTAGCTAAATAAATAATGTTATTTGGAATTAAACCACTGCATACAAAAACGAAAACCATAGTTTGTGTTCTTATATTCAAACTCAAAATATTTATTTCATTCAAATCAATCACAGACACTTTTGTATTTCAAAGAAATTGGTCAGTCTAAAAGATGAGTCTAGTTTATTATTCCAAAGCGTAGTAGGTTCCTATGGAGAAGCACGGGCAAGAAACTCCATGGACATCCTTTTAAATAAATATTGGTTACATCATTCAAGTTGAAAGTATGTACAAGTGATAATGATGTAGGAAGACAGGTACCTACGAATAAAATGCGTACATAGTAAACAAATCAACAAACAAAAATAAGCATGGCAACTAAGAGATGACCAGACCCAACTGACGGTTCCCGTTCACGAACATTGCGCTTGGAACAGTACCCTTTAGCTCAACCATTTTAAAGGGAACCGATTGATCTAACACATGCGTCACCATCAGGGAGACATAGAGTGAGCATGGCATACTCTCACCTGCCAGGGCACATTCAAGTCAATGAAAGACGTACCCAGAAAATATAATAGTAGAAAGCGTGATTACAATGTATAACTATGTCCCGTTAATCGTAGTAGTGAATTGATCCATCGCTCCTTATTCAGCAGTGGACCTTCGCAACCAATAAGGACCACAGAATGCTATAAATTGTACCGCGCTCACTGTTTTGACAACATGATCAATCAAAAGCGGTCATGAAACGTGCTGCTAGTACCTACATAGTCGTCATTCTATTATTATAACAATAACATTACCAGCAGCAGTGGTGACCACGTATAGTAATGGCCGCGACTTACGAGTTTTAGGTCGAAGGTTCGAACCCAGACAGGTGCTTCACTTTGTGTAAATTATTTCATTACCAAAACGGTTATGGAAAACATTGAGAGGAAACCGGCATGTCCTAGACCTGAAATTTCGAATACGTGTGTAATCCGCCAGCCCGCACTGGGCCCGCGTGGTGGATTACGGCCCACTCCCTCTCACAGGTAGGAGGTCTGTGTCCCTGCACTGGGAACATTATAGGCTGATTATGCAATAATACCAGCCTATTACTGTCCCACTGCCCGGCAAGGCTTCTTCTCGTACTGAGAAGGCACGAGTATTGTTCACCACGCTACTTCAAGACGTGTTGGCGATTTCAAACATATTATATTAACTATAAGTCCAGGTTTCCTCGCGCTGATTTTGTTCACCGATGTCAGTAATGTCCAAGAAAAACTCAGAAATCACATCATTCTATTAACAGAATACAGTTCTTAATCGTGTCCTCTGATACCTATTTGCATTGGTCCTTCAAGCCGGATGATTTTAAATGTCGGTGTGAAACGCGTACCACTCAAATTAAAACTCTGAGTAACTTCGGAAATCATCATCATCTGCCTAGCCTTTTCCCAACTATGTTGGGGTCGGCTTCCAGTCTAACCGGATGCAGCTGAATACCAGTATTTTACATGAAGCGACTGCCTATCTGACCTCCACAACCCAGTTACTGGGTAATACGATACCCCTTGGTAAGACTGGTTGTCAGAGTAACTTCGGAAATACGAAAAGTAATTCAACTTCAACTGAATTACCTACTCTGACTGTATCTAAAGTTTTCTTCTACCTACTTGACATTTTGTAGAAATCGATGTTCTTTGCATACATAACTGTGGAGTGTTCGATATGATATTGATCCTATTGAGCTAAGTGCTGTGGGATTCCCAGAGGGGGCGGCTATCATTTATTAAAAGAGTTTCGTTGGCCACGTACTTTCAATTTACTTGGTAGCAAACTACTAAAAGTAAGTTGAAAGTATGCTAAGCTGATTACCTACTTTCAATCTGCTTTTTAGGGGTAATTTGTTCTGCACCCTTTGGGTACACCCTTTGGTTACTAAGCCTCCTCTGTCCTCAGCTGGCTGTATCTCATAAACCGTCATATGTAGAGCGTGTATTTCTGTTGCTACTATAACAACAAATAATAAAAATTCCCGTGTGTATCCCAAATAACATATTTTTCTTTCTTTATTTATTTATTAGTGTTAGTCTGGAAAAACCAAAATAAAAAAAGACTAATTAGGACGATGATGACGATGAATGTTATTTAGTCAAGACAGTCCTTGAAAAAGGTTTTTAATAAGTAGGTGTTGTTTATCCGTCTCGAATGTCGTTTGATGCTAATTTTACAAAAATGTTAGTGGTAGTAAAATATCATTATCAGAGTTGTTTAACTTTCTATTTGAAAAGCTTACCAATTGATGGGTTGTTAAAAATCCATCCAATGATTTTAAAGGTAGGAACAAAATCGACTCACTACTGGAAAAGAATTGGTCATACCCTTTATCCCCACGGGATGATGCGGCTATGAATGGAAAATGTTAAGAACACAGATATTCTTTTAGAAATGAAAGTGATATTTTTCTTTTCACCAAGCTTGATAATATTATCGATAGCAATCCATCTCCATTGCAACTACATTATGTTCATAGAGCTTCCACGAATTACGAACAATGACGAAATTTAAATGATCATTCGACGCAATCATTTATTTAAATTAGGCGGACAATCAGCACTTTTTGAACGTCAAAATTACATAAGACAGTCCCCAAAACGTCCGCTTTTCACCACTTCCTAGTGCTTCAGCTGGGTAGAAGAAGTGGCGCAACAAACTCCCCAGCAGCAGATCATGCATCATCATGTTATATTTCTTTCTGATGCTCGATGTGACAGATGTGTGTGTAGGGGTATGATTAACAGGATCTCACTCACTCATCCTCCATAGAAAAGGGAGGATCCTCCGACCAGCAAGTGTCGTGTGTGGTGGGCAACTGCCCAACGATTGATGTCGCGACGTTTTATATATGCTAGTTGCGTGATAAACTGCTTGCGCGATGCAGGATTTTGCGTGACGTCAGTGTGATGCGTAGTTCGCATGAGCCGATATAGATGCCGCCACAATATGAACGCTTTGGAATTGTACATGGTTTTACATAAAAATGAAAACTAAAACAATATCGCCTATCTGCTCACAAGGTATCCATGAAACATGTCGCTGTCTACAAGACAGCGGTGTTTCGTTCGCCCCCGCTGACAACTGACCCCAATTAATTGAATGCCACTAATCGTTCATGAGAATGGATCTATTGTCGTCTATTACATCTATTTATTACTGATAGACATGCTTTCACTTAGTGCTTATTTATATTGTGTTATGATTTAATATGGCTCGTGGCTAAGTAATAACAGCTGCACGGGTCGGTCGATCAGGTTAAGCTACGCTGTCCGCGGTTGGTCCGTGGATGGGTGACCATCTTTACATACCGAGACCCCTCCGTGCCTCGGAAAGTACGTTAAGCCGTTGGTCCTGGTTGAATTCTTGGATCTTTGACAGTCGTTACTGATTGTCAAAAGCCTAAAAGTCCGACTACCAGTCTTACCAAGGGGTACCGTGTTGCCCAGTAAATGGGTTGTGGAGGTCAGATAAGTAGTCGCTCCATGTAAAATACTGGTACCTACTCAGCTGCATCCGGTTAGACTGGAAGCCAACGCCAACATAGTTGGAACAAGCCTCGACAGATTGATTGATAATAGTGTTATGATTTAATACGAGTATGCTTGGACCAATAATCAAACGATAAGTATTTACATAGTTCATTAAAATTCCAATAAAAACCTTCATATTTTCAGCTGCTTATAGTAATCTAGCTACATCTAATATAATACTAATAATAAAGCTGAAGAGGTTGTTTGTTCGTTTTTCGCGCTAATCTCTGACATTAGGTATCTACTGGTCGGATTTAATAAATTATTATTTTTGCATTTGATAGCCCAATTCTTGAGCTAGGATAATAGGCTACTTAACATCACGCTAGGAACCTAAGGAGCAGAACAGATTTGGGCGATTTTTTTATTTTTTATTATTATTCTCAAAAAAATACACTTTTGTTGTTTTTACAATTTTACTCGCCAAACTTTCGAGTTTGATGGCGAGAAGCGCCTGTTACATACATATAATATAGTGAAAATCTAACCATAAAAACTACCAACTATGCACTATTTCACTCAGGGATCAGTGGTGGTGGTGGGTGGACCATGACCTGGATTAGGACATAGGATGCTTTTTCCCAATCTTCCCACAGGATCGAAACTTATGCGGCTGAATTCGCGGGGCGTAATTAATAATTAAAGAGTAAAATAGCAAGCCTGAGAGCAAACTTAGTTACAAACTCGCCAGAAGGCAGCGCCGTTCAGCTGTCAAAAATGCATGAAACTGAGCTAACAGAGGCATCCATTTTAAACTTGTAAAGTCATAACAGGGGAATCTTCCGAGGTTGTCCGCTAACAAATAGGTCATGATGCGATCTCCTTCGATTTTAACTGTGTGTCATTTGTTTCTATCTGATCGAGCTGTAGATGGAAGAAAAACAGCGCTTGGTTTATTTTCTTGGCCTAGATACTCGTAAGACTTGTCAAGTATTCCGAGAATTACAGGCAGGGCGATCGATTGCTTTTTGTTTTAAAAGGCAAAAAATACGAAGCAGTACGAAGTTAATAGGTACGTGTTAACAATAAACTGAAAACTCGTTCAATTTAAATGGCGTGTATTTTTTTGAACTTCAAACTATTCTCTGCATTGCTCTCCTAAAAATATGATTGAACACTCAGCAAAGTAACTGTAACCATCTTGGGTTCGCTTATAGCGCTCGACGGCTGCTACCGGGGCACCTCTCGCTTCGCTCGCTCAGTTACTGCGAGCAACTGTAAGAAAAATAAAGAAAGTTAAACAGTGGGAGCAGAGGTGGCCCTGTGGTATCAGCCCCGACTTACGAGTTGTATATCGTGGGATTGAACCCAGGCATGCTTTACTTTGTGTAAATTATTTCATCACCACTGCTCTCAAAACAGAGAAGGAAAACATTGTGAGGAAATCGGCATATCCTAGAACCAACAATTTGAAGACATGTGACATCTACCAACCCACACTAGGCCAGCGTGGTAGATTACTCTCGAAGAGAGGAGGCATGTGTCCCAGCATGGCGGCAGGGAACATTATAGGCTGATTATGAATCATACTCTATTGTTCCCACTTAAACAGAAATCATTAGAAGCCTAAAAAGTATTTAGAGGTTTATTAATTTGAAAAAGCTTACATCATTAAAATGTCAATAAGTTGTTAAAGGATCAGTTAAATATTTTCCAATTGAAATCCGGACAGACGGACCTGTCCCTAATGTGAAGACCAAAAAATCTACAAATCCTTTCAACAGAAATTGTCCCAATTAATTAGTTATAACAGTCATTTTATAGATATCGACTACAGTATACTTCACTAATGAATTGGCATTCGCTTCGAATTGATTGATTGCGTCGATATTTTTGGCAAGTCCTTTGGCAATCATTAACTGGCGTGCGTGTATGATCAGATGTAATAATAATAATAATAAGGGCTTGATTCAGAGAGCGGTACTTCTGGACACGGCTCGCATTGTCAGGAGGTTCCTCTCTAAAGTTCTCTCTCTCTAAGTTGTCAAAAGTGGTAACGTAAACTGCGAAGAAGACGTACCTGGACGCTGTACCTATTTTTCACAACCGTGTTGTAAGCATCAGGCATCTTCCCGCTCGCTCCATCACAGACTTCATCCATCGCTTTCCATCAGGGGTAATCGAGGGCAAGAGCAGGCCCATTTAGCAATAAGAAAGCATTTCTTAAAGAGCTACTCTCGCGACTGCAACTAGTCGCTTGTGAAGCTTTTCTTTCTAAAAAGAGCAAAACACTCATGACGTTGCACAAATATAAAATAAAAAGATAACTACATATTTAAAACTGGGCGGACGTAATCACAAAAATGGAAATTCCTGAATGGGGAATTGTTTGTAAACAAAAATACTCGTAGGTCGTTGTATTTATTTACATACATACCATGTCATCTGCCTAGCCTTTTCACAACTATGTTGGAGTCGGCTTCCAGTGTAGCTGGATGCAGCTGAATACCGTATTTTACGCGGAGCGACTGCCTATCTGACTTCTACAACCCAGTTACTGGGTAACATAATTCCCGCTTAGTAAGACTGGCTGTCAAACTTACGGGCTTCTGATTACTGTGCTCTCCGAAAGTGCCCGGAGAGATCTCGATATGTAATGGAGGTCACCTATCCAAAGACTGGCCTCGGCAAGCGAAGCTTAACCTTCGATCGACCCATACAGCTGCCATTATTTACCCACGAACCCCTCCACATACGTACAATGTGAAATACATAAACAGAAACAAAAATGGCGTCGTGAAATGGAGTGAAAGAGATAATAGAGGGGAGTTTAAAATAATGCGTGCCTTGAAAAAGTAAGGAAGCGATGTTATGTGGTATTACCTCGACAGCCTGTCCCGCGATGGGATTAGGGAGATTTTACCCTCTCCTATGGGATTGGTATGCAAACACTTGGTATGGTTTGGGTATCAAAATATGGTATAACAAAAGCTATGGCTTAAAAAAATGATTCAGTAGACTACACATGAATAACTTTGGGAACGTTGCGACTAATCTGTAAAGAAGGATTTTTAGAATTTCATCCCCTAAAGGGGTTGAATAAATAGGGGATGAAAGTTTGTATGGATCTTTGACAGTTGTTACTCAGAACTCAGAAGGGTACTCAGAAGCCCAAAATTCTGACCGGTTGTCGGACTTTTGTGCTTTACCAGGGGGTATCGTGTCACCCAGTAACTGTGGGTTATCGAGGTCAGATAGGCAGTCGCTCCATGTAAAATACTCTATGTTCTACGCTGACCCCAACATACAACATAGTTGGAAAAAGGGTAGGCAGAACAGATTGATTGAAAGTTTGGGTGAAAGTTCGTAATTTTTGCCGATGGGGACATTCTGAGTAAATTAAACTAGATTCACTGAACCATATTTAAAATTAACCATTTGAATGTCGCTATTGCAGAAACAATTAAAAAGACTTTCAAACGTTAGAAAACGGCTTTTATCCGAAATAATATAATGAAATAATATTTTTGTATACCTAAACAATATTTTTTTCTGAACTTAAAACAAATTCCCTATGTGAAGTTAATGTAAAACAATGAAAAAAAATGGTCACAATCCGATCAATAGTTTCAGGGAGATGTGTGAACAAACATACGTAAGTATATACAAAAATACATAGACACCTATAAAATGTTGTGTTTTTGTCTGGAAGCCCTAATAGATTATCATATGTGAATATATAGCAGTTCCAATAATATTGTGAGACAAAATGTCATTGTGTCGTATGTCTCGCGTGGATACAGGATACGAAGGGTTCAGTAATAATATCTCTATTTTATTCTTTAACTAGCTTCTGCCCGCGGCTTCGCCCGCGTGGATGTCGGAAGTTATCCCACGGGAACGTGCTACCAGGATAAAAAGTATGTGCTTCCCCAGGATGCCATCTATCTCTTTGCCAAATCAGAAGTTCAGTGGTTTAGGCGTGAAAATGTAACATACAGTTTCAAGTTCAAATCCTCCCCTAAAAACCGAATTACCCCTTTTTGCCCCATCAGGGGTCAATTTGCGACAACTTTACATACTTATTATTAATTATTTTCTGTCGAAAGTATCAATACTGAGTTTCGAGTTAATCGGATCGCGCATTCAATTTCTTCCACACAAACTTCAACACCCCTATATCCCCCTTTGAGGGGTAGTTTGAAAAACTTATAATGATAACCTTTATTACTTACTTAGGCAAGTATTGTTGCCAAGTTTGATGTTTATTAACTAAATGAATAAGATTTTTCATATAAACTATATCCCCGCTTTTCCCCCGACAGGGGTGGAATTTTAAAAAAATCATAAAAATTCATTACTTGACTCAAAGATTATTTTATTTATACCAATTTTATAATTAATCAAGCCACTTATTATAATCCTCCCCTGTAAAATTAACTACCCCTTTTCACCCCGTTAGGGGGTGATTTTCGAAAAACCCTCATACGTGTTATTATTTATTTTTGTCTTAAGTACACTGAGTTTCGTGTTAATCGGACGGCGCGTACAAATTCTTCCACACAAACTTTAACACCCGTATATCCCCTTTGAGGGGTAGTTTTGAAAAAACTAATAATGATAAACTTTATTGCTTACTTAGGCGAGTATTCATGCTAATTTTCAAGATTATTAATCTAACGAATAAGATTTTTCATATAAACTGTATCCCCGCTTTTCACCCCCACAGGGGTGGAATTTTGAAAAATCATTTGGGATGTGTTCATAACTTGACTCAAAGATTATTTATACCAATTTTCGAGTTAATCAAGCCACGCTGTAAAATCCTCCCCAGTAAAATTGACTACCCCTTTTCAGGCCGTCAGGGGTACATTTTCGAAAAACCCTGATACACATTATTCTTTCCTTTCAATTTTAGGTATAAACACTGAGTTTCGATTAAATCGGACCGCGCGCTAAAATTCTTCCATACAAACTTTGAAACCCCCCAATCCCCTTTTAGGGGGTAGTTTATAAAAACAAAAAATGCCCAACTTCATAATTTATTTACGTAAGTATTCGTGCCAAGTTTCAAGTTTATTAACTCAAGGAATAAGATTTTTCATACAAACGAAATCCCCCCATTTCACCCTCTCAGGGGTGGATTTTCGAAAAACCCTTTCTCAGTGGACACCTACTCTTCACGAAGAATACAGTGTCCAAATTTCATGTCTCTAGGACCAGCGGTTTAGGCTGTGCGTTGATGTCTCAGTCGGTCAGTCAGTCAGGACTTTGAATTTTACAGGCGCGAGACGCGTCGAGCGTGATTCAGTATTCTCGCGCGATGGCTTATTATTAGCGTATTTCATGTATAACTTTGGTGTTTACCGATACCGATTTCTATGATTCTTTTTTATGGAATAGTTAATAATGTTAACTTTTTTAATTAAGAATGACTAAGAGTGTTATAAATGTAAGAGTAGACAAATATAATCAGAAAGCTTCGAACTGCTAAGCTATCGGGAGTTACACGTGTTATTGTGAGTCAACCATAAAAGATAGATATATGCTGTCGTGGGATATTTTTTATATAATTTTAAGGAGAACATTTCCGTCATACATGATTTCTGTGTAGCTTTAACCATTAAGGTTGCACACGCGACGGAAGCGTAAAAAATGGAGTAACTTCTCCCGTTTTCCCAACATTTCCCTTCACTGCTCTGCTCCTATTGATTGTAGCGTGATGAAAAGTATACTATAACCAGCTCAGGAGTATGAAAAATAATTGTACCAAGTTTCATTAAAATCCGTCGAGTAGTTTTTGTTTCTATAACGGTTATACAGACAGACAGACAGACAGACAAAAATTTTACTGATTGCATTTTTGGCATCAGTATCGATCCCTAATCACCCCCTGATAAGTATTTTGGAAATATATTTCATGTACAGAATTGACCTCTCTACAGATTTATTATAAGTATATAGAAGAAGATTTTTTTTCTAGTTCATACTTTTTATTTACTCAGGGCTGATTTTTCAATCATCTGATAACTTTATTCGAGGAATATCTGGAATTTCTCGGTAGCAGCCCGGAGTCTGAATCTGTTCCCGGTTGCTCCCTTTTACATGGGACTTAAACATAACTATTGAAATGTGGGTGTACTATATGTAGGTGTGCACCTATAGTACACCCACATTTCACCAGTTGGGCAGAAATGCTTCTGCCCAACCCTTCGGGGAATGCATGATGTTATGTTATATCATACTATTATTGAATTAATAACAATAATAATGAGTCTGACGAAGAAAAAACAAAGACATAGGAACAGTCACTATTTTTTAATAACTATAAAAAATATGTATTTGGTAAGTTGAAACTGTTTGTACTCCCGTTGTTTGTTCAGCGTCAGACAGCATCTGTCTGGCATTCATGTTGAAATGAACCTTTTTAGCGCAGCCGTGAGGCACACTATTGTTGTTCAAACATTAGATATTATCACTTTTTATTTTGTTATTAGTGTTTTACGAACTGTGTCCAAATAAATAATAATAATAATATAATATCCCTGGACATTTCACACAGCACCATTTGTCCCAAGCTAAGCAACCTAATGCTTGTGTTATGGTAACAAGATGGCTGATAAACTACTTATATACAATTTTTTTTTTTGTAAATACATACATATTATAGATAGAAAAACACCCAGACTCGAAACAAATACATGTAGGTCATACAAATATTTGTTCCGTGCGGGAATCGAACCCGCGACACGCAGCGCAGCAGTCAATCGCTTAACCACTGCGCTAACCGTGCCGTCCGTTCGAAGTGCGTGTCGGGTCGGGTCCACGCGCAGTGTAGGGTTCCGTAGTTTTTATAACAGCCAAGTGCGGGTCGTATTCGCTGACTGATAGTTTCGTACCATGCTCTAACTACGACACAACGACGACGACACAACTACTCGACTAATACTAATAACTAATAGTCGACTACGATACAACTGACGCTTAGCGCCATCTATCGACATTTCTATGGAGTTGTTCGAAATTTTCGAGTCAAATACAATGGTCGACTATTACTCGTAAACTCGTAAAGCCCACTTAAGTGTGATAGTTTTTCTTTAAACTTCGTTATATATAGGTACTACTGCCGTGACATTTTAATTTCTAACTACAACCGTTTAGTTGGTAGAGGGGGGGGGACACTTGACTCTAACGAAAATTGGTACTTTACAGCTTGATAAGTCACGAACGGTTCCCTTAGTCAAATAACGGTCTTTCCAAACCCCCAATATTTTTGAAAGGCCTATCCAACAATATCCCACACTATGGGAAGGACGAAAAAAAAGTTTGTCATCCCCACTTTACATGTAGGGGAGGTACCCTAAATAATTGTTTTTTGCAAAATTTTATTTAACCACTTCTTTGGCGTCATTAACGTATATACTCAAGCGTAATTACAACTTTCTAGAACCAATAGTTTTTGAGTTAAACCGCGGACAGACAGACAGACGGACATGGCGAAACTATAAGGGTTCCTTGTTCACTACGGAACCCTAAAAACCCAATAACACTTTGCGCGACCCAGGAATCGAGCCCAGGACTACACGCTCAGTAGTCACGCTTACTACCATGAGACCAACGGGGCAGTACTGCATAATTTAGGAAGCAGAGAATGGAACATGTATTTAAACTCCCCTCGCAAAAGCCCAGCTTTCTCAGTAATTGAGAAGAAATCTTAGACAGAGATACCCAGGAACATAATATAAATTTTGTATTTATCTTTGTAATTTATCGTTACAAGATAGTCTACAGTTTTATGCCAGTATTAAATACTGCAATAAACGTAGCATCGTCGTTTGAAAGCATCACGTACAAAAGCGATCCGATGGTTCTAAACCTTTATTACAGCGCTAATGTGTTGTGCTGTTATGTGTTCCTAGTCCTACTACAGAAATGTTTTAAATGCTTTGATTTTTAATGAGCTCATTAGTTGCCAAGGTTTTCTTCTTTTTCACTGTGTTAAGGGGCTTGCGGCTTAGTAATAACAGCCGCACGGGTCGATCGATCAGGTTAAGCTACGCTTGCCGCAGTTAGGTGACCATTTTCACATACCAAGACCCCTCCGTGACTCGGTAAGCTCGTTAAGCAGTTGATCCCGGCTGTCATCTGGCGTCCGTCAGTAGCCTGAAAGTCTGACAACCAGTCTTACCAAGGAGTATTACCCAGTAGCTACGGGGTAATACCACTTGGTGAGACTGGTCAACCTAGCTGGGTTGTGGAGGTCAGATAGGCAGTCGCTCCAGGTAAAATACTCAGCTGCATCCGGTTAGACTGGAAGCTGACCCCAACATAGTTGGGAAAAGGCAGGCAGATGATGAGTTGCCAAGGTCTTCTTCTTTTCAGTGTCTATCACGCCTTGCTATTATAATATTTCTCTCAAAGTTTTAATCTTTCTCGTGACATTGTCTTCGAAATATTTCATAACTAACTGCCCGTGAATTCGTCCGCGTAAGATTTCCTTGTTCCCCCGACCCACCACGTCGCATCGCATCGTCTGCGCGTGTTGTTAGTTCGTTTTTGTGTTCTGTCTTACTTTTTTTCTATAGCTTTTTATAGCTAATAATATAGCGAGTCATAGCCTATGAGCATTTCCCAAGCTACTGACTATGAGATTAAAAAAGAATTTTTCAAATCCGACTGGTAATTCCAAATATTAGCACGTTCAAACAAACAAACAAATTCTTCAGCTTTATTATTTATATAGATATAGATTTGGTGCGTTATGCTAAGCACGATTCTTTCTTTATTTGATTCCCAATATCCACCTTTAGTCTTACCAAAATATGTTTTGAATAATACATCAGCTATTGTATTTACATAGTTTTCACAATGTTTTCCATGTTTTTAGGGTTCCATACCTCAGAAGGAAAAACCGGCCAAGTGTGAGTCGGACTCGCGCACCGAGGGTTCCGTACAATTTAAAAATTATTAATAATATTTTTATTATATTATGAAATATTTTTATATATGAAACCTCGGTGCGTGAGTCCCACTCACACTTGAACGGTTTTTTATTTTTACAATGTTTCACTTTTTCCTCAGTCGCCACTATTATGTTCTTACTTGGCATTCCATGATGTCTTGTTCAGGAAGTTGTAGGATGCTTCAAATTATGCTGAGGGGTTTTAGTTACTTGAAATAGTAATTAACCATAGCTTTGTAATTAACTTACAGTCAAGTAACGATCAGGGCTGGCCCAGCGGTAACGGCCGCGACTTACGAGTTGGACGTCGTAGGTTCGAACCCTGACAGGCGCTTTACTTTGTGTAAATTATGTCATCGCCTCTGCTCTCAAAACTGTGAAAAAAAAAATCGTGAGGAAACCGGCATGTCCTAGAACCAAAAGTTCGAAGACATGTGACCTCTACCAACCCGCACGGGGCCCGCATGGATTACAGCCCTCTCACTGAGAGGCTTGCCTGTTTGCCTGTTTGTGCCTGTGTCACAGCAGTGGGAACATTATAGGCTGATTTTGCAACTAACGATCTGTCAAATACCACAAAAACATTGGTACCCTTGGGTACTCTGTATATTAATTATTACTTCATGATCGTATCGACACCAGCACACCAACCTACCCGAAACTGTAAAATGTTCCCAATTAACCTTGAACCTAATGCTTTAGCGATATAGTTGAAAATCTATTAAAGATATTTGCTTGATGTGCTGGCGTCTGTACGTACTATACATTCAGAAAATTTTACTTCAATGCTTACGTCTTTACGATAGATTTAAAAATGATTGGTGTGACGTTGGTAAGATCACTATTCAAGATCAACGTCAGAATGTCAGACACGCGGTCAAGAACTCTGTTTAACAATACTGATAGCGTCATAACGTTAAAAACGGAAATCCATATAAATATAGATTTCTTCGTACATTTACATAACATGAAACCCACGCGATGTATCAAGAGAATATTGTTGGGTGCTGTTGATCGATTGCAGCGGTATTATGTCTAAGGATGGCGAATATTTTGAACTTTATAACAATAAAATAGGTAACTATTTCGAAAAGATAGAATTATGAAATGATATCAGCCCTGATTGCTCAGGTTTCTATGAAATTTTTTAGTTAAATGTTATGTTGTTGGCTTGTTGCGCGCTTTGGTGTCTACTGTAAGTGCATCAAGCAATTGTTATATAAATAAATAAGGAGGTAAGGATCTGACAGATTTCCGGATTTACTGGTTCTTAGTAAAACACCGCGTTTCGATAAATATATTGAAGAGCGTCTTTTACAAAATGAATAAAGCGACTGTGACTATCACGATTCTTTAGGTTAAGTTTTGGTCCATGCCAACACTGACCGTTCATGATAGCTGGTAGATAAATATTAGTTTCAATAAAGTGCAACCCAAATTCAAATTATTTTATTCCACATAAACCTGGGCATTTATGAAACGTCAGAAGCGAGGTGCACGGTTCCAATTGGTCGTTTCCTATGGAAAAGAGCCGCCAAGAAACTCCGCGGTTACTCTTTTAAACTAGACTGACTTGACTGAAAGTGACAAAGGGGTTACAATGGGCAGTTTTATCGCTTTACTTCATTAGAACGAGCTGGTATACATGTGTACCACAAGTGGTACAAATTTGTACCAGCTCGTCCCTGAGAGAAGTGATATTAGAAGACGGTCTAACTAAATACACACGTTTTCCAGTCAGCCCTGTAACAGTCAATGCTATGAGCGTAAATTTAGGCGATGCACTTAAAGCTGATGCGATGCAACACGTTAAAATTGGCACGTTCCTCCGCGGCCACACGCTGTATGGTTGCAGATTATATGTTTGGCTGACGTTTGTATTGTTACGTGCTCTTAGGAATTTTGACGTACAATCAATCTGCCTAGCCTTTTCCCAACTATGTTGGGGTCGGCTTCCAGGCTAACCTTATGCAGCTGAATATCAGAATTTTACATGGAGCGACTGTCTATCTGACCTCCACAACCCAGTTAATGGGTAACACGATACCCCTTGTTAAGACTGCTTGATAGACTTTTTGTGGCTTCTGACTATCAGAAACGACTGTCAAAGTTCTACGAATGACAGCCGGGATCAACGGCTTAACGTGGTTTCCGAAGCACGGAGAGTTCTCGATATGTAGTGGATGGTCACCGAAGCGTAGCTTAACCTTGACTCGTGCGGCTGTTATTATTTAGCCCTGAATCCGTCTTACTGTGTAAATGTAATTTCTTTCATTTCTTCTTCTCTTTTTTGAGTTACAAAGTAATTGTACTAGAAAAGAGTTTTCTGACTTTGACTGTCCTTTTTGGACTTTTATTAGGACTGATTTCAGGTTCATGATGATCATTATCATCATTCATAACTTCAATGTTAGCAGTATTATTAACTACTTCCGCCTAGATTCCTTTGATCTTCAAACAAATTATATTATAATATTATCATTTTATAGCATTTTCTAAAGCTATTTGAAGCTTTTGATGGCTCATTATAATTGGACCAAGGTGACAGCTTTTTAATATCCCATGTTTATTAATCCCGAGAAAAATGAGCTCACGATGCTATAATTAAAAACCGCAAGTTTACATCTATTTGGATGACCTGTAAATTTTTCCAATTAACCCAATAATTTTGATGTTAGTTTTTGTACGAAGCGGTAAAGCAACAGTGTTACTTGTTTTATTATGTGCGGCCATGGATGGACGTATTAACTGTACTTTTATTATTTGTTTATGAGCTGTCGTCGCGATGTGCCTAATTACTCCACTTCGTGCGCTACTTTTAATTACTTTGATATGTCATGCTCTCCAAGGGAACTACAAAACTGTGTTGAAGAAGTCTTTCTTTTCACCTTTTGTATCAGCCCACTGTCCAATCAATCTGCCTAACCTTTTGTTAGCTATGTTGGGTTCGGCTTCCACTCTAAACGCGCGCCAGTTGCGAGTACTACGCAACTGATCTTTCTGAAGAACATCACCAATATTGTCACATGTCGGCCTTTCCACTCACATCTGCCTTGTAAATTGTTGGGCTATTATCTGTTCTAGTTATCATAGACATACTATTTATTTATTTATTTATAATGGCTATTGTTGTTGTCATCATCTGGCTAGCCTTTTCCCATCTGTTTTGGGGTCGGATTCCAGTCCAACCGGATGCAGCAGAATATCAGTTTTAAAAAAATGCAACGACTGCCTACCTGACCTCCACAACTCAGTAACTAGGATCAGTCTACTCTCCAATGCAGTTAAAAGATTTCCTCCGTCTCCAGTAATCAACTATTTCAAAGAATTGAAAACAATTTCAATCCTCAATATGTTTCTACAAAACAAGGATTTTCTTTCTATCTACTCAAGATATTATTACGTCATAAATAATTCATCACGAAACAGCAACAGATAGATTGCTGATGTCATTAAAATACAAATGTCTAATTTATAATCAAACATAGAACCCAAATGCTTTCCTTGTCTCCCTTCTCACAACCTTGGAAAGGATTTGCTAGCTAATGCCACCAAGGACCAACACAAACTCGATTAACCGAAATATTCACTAATTTACCTTCATAACGGCAGGATCCTGAAAGTCCTAGCACATATCTTCATTAGGTAAGCGTAATATAATGGTCGGACGTGCTAGTAGCTAATTCTCGTTGATGGCACGAGTAGGCTACGTGCGGGACCACGGAATAGATAGCAACAGAAGGCTGCCTTCATACAATGATTGAAATCAAGCGCGCACACATGGACGCGCATGGTTAGTTCTAAAATTATATGATACAAATGTAAACAGATAGATCAGAAAATGTAACTCGGGATGCCAATTTTTAGTGCCACTTACAAATTGAGTGCTTTAATTTGGTTAGTTGAATTCAACCCGAAGTTTTAAATCGCGTTAAAGATGTTTTTCCATTAAAGTTTCGTCGATGATTTTTCAATTACGATTTAATAGTGATATAATTCAATAATAATTGTTACAAATTAAGGTGATGTGATATAAAGTTGAAACTTTCTTAATACAGATGGATGTGTTACTAATGCCATTTAGTGAGAAATTACGTATGAATTTAACCTTAACAGGGTCTGTTTACACTTTCATCATTAATACTTTGGGAACAGACTATACGTACGACAATTCCAGTCGCACTTGCTTGCACTGCCCGTACATGAGGCAAATGACATGTGTCTAGATGAGCGTGGGTTTTGGCCCGTTTTATGGACTTGACCCTCTGTCTTCTGCACCTATCTACTCTGTGGCTGTACTTAAACGCGTCGCTCATACAATTAGAGGTACATCTCATGGTCGCTGTATGACAGTATGTTATTTGACTGTCATGTGATTCTATCGTTATTGTCAGCTGGTTTGAGCAACAATCTTGTGTTATTCGTTGATAACTGATCTTATTTGCCGAGTTAAGGTTTTCAATTGTTTTATCATCATCTGCTTTGGTAAGATTTTTGTTTCTAATACTTTAAGCAGTTTATATTGTACCATTCGGAGGATTCAAGTGTGCTTCCCCATCTTCCTTAAATATTAATAATAATATAGCCGTTTATTTCCGAATTTGGGTATATCGTTTGTTAGCAGGAAGCATTTGGACCAAAAGAAAATTACAATGATGTCCCGCAGTTCGGTCTGCCTCTTGCCATAGGTCTCCTCCAACTGTTTTCATTGTGTTCTGTCCTCTGCAAATCTGGTCCAGTTTGGTCACCTAACCTTGCGGTGGATATCGTCTTCCCATATTGTTTTGGATGATTCCGAATTCTTGCTCAGTTTCTTCAGTACCACAGGGTCACTTGTTTGCTCCATTTGTTTGTTATACATCGAAGCATGTATCCTGTCCATTCCCATTATACATGGTATATACGAATCGATATATCTGTAACTTCAGTTTTTCGTCTTATCTCTATGTATATTACTGGCTAGCTGCGCCCCGCGGTTTCTCCCGCATAAGTTTCGATCCCGTGGGAATATCGGGATAAAAGGTATCCTATATGTCAATCCGGGTTATAAACCATCTTTGTGCCAAATTTGATTCAAATCTGTTCAGTAATTTTTGCGTGAAAGAGCAACAAACGTCTATTCATCCATCCATTCATTCAACCATCCATACAAACTTTCACGATTATCATATTAGAAGGATTTTGTTCCTGAAACATAAACTACACGGTTTTGTCGACACCCTATTTATTGATTCTCCTGCCTTCGAGGAAAATTGTATCTTCCAATGATTAAGTAATGAGGCAATAATTTCAAATGTTGTTGTGACTAGTTAACACATGTTGAAGTACAGTCAAGAGCGTAAATACGTGGTGGCAGGGACATTGATGCGCAAACTGGTAACCGTGAAATCAGCATATTATGATTCTAGACTGCCTAGCGTAGGTATTCTCGTCGGTTATCAAAAAACAAATCAGCTGTTTCATAGAAATGGCAACACATACGCGGTCAAATTGTAAGGAACAGCTATTGACGACGACGCCCCCTGCGTTGACGTTTTTCGGAACTATGAACTGAATCATTGGTAACAGTGTGCGCGTCGATGTCCCTGCCACCCTGTATGTATATTACTATGGACAGCTCGGCGAGGAGAAAGAGGTGATACATCTTTTTGAAGCCGATGCAGCTTCCTAAATTTTGGCGTCGCTTGTCTCGTCACATATAGTTTTGGTGCTCCTCCGATGTCACATATTTGTGCTGCCACTTGTATTATGTGAAGGAAAACATTGTGAAGAAACCGGCCTGTCCTAGAACCAAAAAAGTCGAGGACAGGTGTCATCGACCTACCCGCACTGGGCCCGCGTGTTAGATTACAGCCCACTCCCTCTCGAAGAGCCCCAGCAGTGGGAATATTATAGGCAGCTTATGCTTGTATATACCTTCCATAAATGATCACATACTACATATATTTGCTGTCATCTTGACGACAGATATTAATGGATGAATCATGAATCAGATATTATTGCCGTGCTGTCTATAGTAATACATTTATGTTCGTAACTGTACATGGTATGTTCAAGTATCTATCACTTGCGTCTCAAGTTAATAAGCGAGTGTTCGTTTTCACATGCTGGCGTGGTATGCAAGAAAATAATAACGATACAACAATAATAGTATGCCTATGAGGGAAGTTGGGCTGGTTGGAATTACGAGTGACGGCCGCCATGGCCCAAGCACAGTGGTCCACCTGAAGGACTAAGTGTGGAAACCAAACCCTCTCACATAGAACATACAGTATCAATCTACTGAACCCTTTATAGTCCACTGCTGGACATAGGCCTCTCCCAGCCTGCGCCACAACACCCTATCATCCGTCTTCCGCATCCAGTCTGTCCCAGCCACCTTCTTAAGGTAATCGTCCATCTAGCTGGCTCCCACACTACGTTTACCGATACGCGGTTGCCAATCTAGCTACTTGTCTGCTCCACCGGCCATCGGTCCTTCGACAAACACAAACATGACAACAAACATAGAGTATGCCTGTGTATGATAATTAAAACAGAGACTGGAAACGCCGACCCCGTCGTTTCCACTAACATCTACCTAGTAAATACCTTGAAGATTGGGTCTATGTTTGCTGTCGTGTTTGTGTTTGTTGAAAGACCGATGGCCGATGGAGGAGACGAGTCCTAGAATCGCCGGGAGGGACTCTCTAGATTCTAGAAGGATATAGTCACCATATCGGTAAAGCTCTTCAGAAAGGTCAGGTGCGTAGTACTCTCAACCGGGGTGTGTGTATGACCAGATGTATGAACGTAAACGAAGCAAAAGGAGTATGTAAGGATCGTAGCAGGTGGCGTTCGGTAGTTTCTGCCTACCCTCATGGGAAGAAGTTGTGAGTTTATGTATGTATACAACCTTCAATAAATATAGACATGAAGATTTCTGCTGTCGCATCGGCACGAATTAAACTATCAGAAAAAGCTATTCTTAGCTATGTCATGGTAAGTCAGCCAAGTTAAGTCAAGCTGCTTAGGTACTTAGTAAAAGATCTTTTTCTTCTACTATACGTCAGGAAAAAGTTCAGAACCAGACCATAGTTCTGAAGTTTAGTATAAAGTATCGAGTGCCAAGTATCGTGATTTTATTAATTACGTGTTTAGCTAGACTTTTAACTTTGAAAGTATGTAGGTATATGGATACCTTCAGTTCATTCAGCTTATTATTACCAATTCCCAAAAATGTGATTTGGCGACGAGGAAAATGTGATTTGGAGAAACAGGTTTGTGATCCCCAGTTCGTACTCATACTCTCGAGATCTGTATTATTGTTCTGGAACTACTGTGAAAGCTCAACTAGCTATTGTGTTGAGCTATTATTTCTATTGAAAGCTAAATCGACTAGTTTCAGATTCTGTTAGGTTATTATAACTCAATCGAAGATACTAATTTTCGAGTTATTCCGGTCGGGTCCCCTCTTATGTGGCTTGAATAATTTCTACCCATTTTCGATCGAAATTAAACTCAGTGGGTAAGTACTTTATAAACGAAATAACTTGAACATATTTTATTTCAATTAAATGGAAAACTTACTTTCTCTAATACCACAGGTACCTTAAAAAACAAAACTGAAAAACCTAATAAAATTTGAGCCTCAAAAGCCTGCAAAACATAATTCTAAAAAACTAAAAGATTTCGCAAACCACCAAAATAACACGCAAATAGTGCAATATACAACAAAACCTTTAACTTTACACTACAGTGCAAAAAAAAAACAGTTAAGTGCAACAACTCACAAGCCTCACCAGTTAAGTGCAACAACTCAGTGATGTGTAATTCAGTGAACTCTCCATAACAACAGTGAAGTTGTTGTTTCTTGTCCGTGACGCACATTAGCAGCCACGTTGTTGCTGACGACGTGCGGGGAGTGCGCGCGGCGTGCCGGGCGCGCGCGTTGCACGCTCGCCCGCGAACTCGAGCCATGCACTGAGCGGGTCATGGAGACTATCTCCGAAGATGCTGAGGCTGAATTGGAACTTGGTAATTTTTTTTTTGATGAGTCAAATCATTTATTTCATTTAAGTATTTTTATTTTAATAGTTTGTTAGTTAATTTAGTATAAGAAGTTTATTTATTTATTTAAACTTCACGCACACAAAAAAGGTACAAAGGTGGACTTAATGCTTTATGCCTCATGGTTTATCCGATGTGTACTCGTATATTTTTATTTATTTACTAGCTGACCCGGCAAACGTTGTTTTGCCATATATAAATTATTTCTAGCTGCCCGGCGCTACTTCGTTCGCGAGGTGTCCTACCCCCTACCCTACTCCTACCCTACTCCTACCCTACTCCTACCCTACTCCTACACTACTCCTACCCTACTCCTACCCTACTCCTACCCTACTCCTACCCTACTCCTACCCTACTCCTACCCTACTCCTACCCTACTCCTACACTACTCCTACCCTACTCCTACCCTACTCCTACACTACTCCTACACTACTCCTACCCTACTCCTACCCTACTCCTACACTACTCCTACCCTAGGTTGGACATCCCTTATCACTTAAGGGTTTGAAAAAAAAAAAAAAAAAATAGATAGTAGCCGATTCTCAGACTTACTGAATATGCACAAAAAATTTCATCAAAATCGGTCAAGCCGTTTCGGAGGAGTATGCAGACTAACATTGTGACACGAGAATTTTATATATAAGATTTTACCATTTATGTATAAAACAGACAAGAAAAACAGAACAGAAATTTAGGTACAGAGGTGATGATTATTTCATAAGAAATCTCTTCCAGCACACCCGAGACAGATATCCTCTTTAATAAACTCATTAGGCACATAAAAGGCACTTTTGAACTTCAACGTTTTCAAGAAAATAGAATTAATTCTAGTTGCCTCTTCCAAAAGGAAGTTTCCTATGGAGCGGAAGGGGCAAGGAAGTCCATCGTTATCCTTCTAAAACTGCTTTACAATATTTTGTATACATTACTAATTTTATGTGAAGACGATGCTTGGAAAAAAATCACTACCTATACTATAATATCATGTAAGTAATATGCACAGATAGAAATTATTTTGTTTTTTTAATGGCATCTATTTAATCGAACCTCAAAGAGCTTTCCTAAAAATTTTCATGTTCACTCTAATAAAATGATTGCGCCTCTTTTTGTGAACCTCAAATAATTCCTATTTAGTGGTCCTAAAAATACTGAATAGCCAAGTAACTGTGACCATTTTGGATGTAACGCGCGGTTAGTCATAGTTCCAACCTAAGTTCCGACTAGCTGGCTGTGAGAAAAGTACTAAAAGTTTAAAAGAGGCTCATTAATTTAAAAAAGCATCCATCATTAGAAGGTCAATAAGTTTAACTGGTAGCAAAAAAAAAATTCGGGAGCAAAAATCTTGCTATGTGATTCTTATCGCCTTTGGTTTGCTGAGTCCAAATCTGGATACAGATGTAATTATGCTACCACATCTGGTTTTAGAGATACTGCCATTGAAATAAAATACCGGAATTGTTTTGCAACATAATTATCTTTGGCAACCAGCTTTTGTCTCTTTCATATATTTCCAAACCAAAATAACATAGAAGCCTTTTTTGTTATACATAGGTGTCAATTTTCTGCGATGTAAGGCTATTACAAAATCACCACAAATATAACAAAAATTGTTTGGTGAATTTTTACATAAACGTAGGCATTGTCTTGAATCTAAAACAATTAAAATTGAAGGTATTGTAATGTTTTATATTCAATAAATAGTATGTGAAAAATAAGCAAAATAATCATAGGGCATCAAAAAATTCGTCCGCATCACTGTCAACGATGACATTCGACGTCATTGTTTCTATGTATAATGTAAATATAATAAATAATAATAAATAATCTAATAATAAAAAGAAATAGTATGAAATGGTTATTTGATCGATAAAAATAATATATTTAAAACAAACTTACCAAAAACTCAATGAGAACAAGCAAATAACTCTTTTGTTTATTTTACTAAGTTTACTCACACGCGTCGCTCATTTATTCAAAACAATCACTGCGCGTGCGCATAACAGCTTGCTATCTCTTTCTAATACAGAGATAAATAGAGAAAACACTGAAATTCATGTACCTACCAACGTTCACGAATACCGTTGCCTGCAACGAAATATGACGAATTTTAGTGAAAAAAAAATGCTCACTGCATCAAAATTTGACGTGCTGGATTTATTTATTTATAGTTAATTAAAACGGTACAACACCAATTACATTAATTAACATAGAGACATGACGTTGACAATAATATAACTTAAAACTAACATGGCACAGTGGACTCCCTTGCATACATTCTCTCACAGAACACCAGACATATACGCATAATTTTATTCCATTCATCTGCAAACACATCACATTCAGGGTTGGCAGCCAGAAGGGCATTCAGCACCTTTAGAGTACGACAGACCGGGGATTCGGCTCTGGCTACAGTTTTCGCTGGGAGTTGCGCAAACAGATTGTGCCGGCGGCTCTGACGGTGTCCGATGTATTTGTCGGGCACAAATAGTCGGCAGAAAAGACCATGGAGCTCTGGGCAGTCGATACGTCCCCGTAAGGTCTTACAGGCTACAGTGAGTTGATCAAGGCCTCTTCTCACCTCCAACGAGTTAAAGCCCAACATCCCTAAAAGATAGTTAAAAGAGAAATATGACGAATTTTAGTGAAAAAAAAATGCTCACTGCATCAAAATTTGACGTGCTGGATAAATTATGACTACATATTTGGATTTACCGTGTCCATAATGTATCGAGTTCACATAACACATTTTTGCTCTTATTTTGGTGCCGACCAGTGATTTTTAGACGACCAGTTAAATATTTTCCTTTCTTAAATTAGTTTTAAAACATTTACTTGGGCAAACCACTGGAAGAACATTTAGCTTTAAGCCTTTCAAAGTGAAAAGAATTTCAGCATTCCTCGCCGACTTTCATTTGGTAAAACAAATGATCCGTCAATCATTTATTTTAAACTGAGCTGAACGTTATTTCTTCAAACAAGATAAATGTTTCTCTCAATATTATTTTAAAGGGATAGACATCAGTTTATGCCTTGAGGTGCTTCGTTGGTGTAGTGGTCGCAAGCGCTACCGCTGAGCATGAGGTCCTCGGTTCGATTCCCGGGTCGGGCAAAGTGCTATTGGGTTATTTCATCAGTAATTTGTCAGTAACAGTCCGGAGTATGTTTGTGCCCGTTTAATGGCAATAGGCACGGTCCCCATTATATAGGACTTAAACATAACTGGGGCACAATCAATGGCACCGGGCACAAATCCAGACTTCACTGAGAAATTCCTGATGGGAAAAAAACAAAAATACCTTGCTCCACCCGGGAATCAAACTCAATACCGCTTGCTGAGCAATAGCGCTTGCGAGCACTAAGCCAATGAGACAGCCAATGAAATAATTAATTAATTGGTTTTTGCACCCGACAAATTAGAACGAAAGGCTAAAAACCGTATCAATTTAGTGAATGCAAACACCATCCACACCTAGTTTTCTATTATTTACTCAATACCGAATATCCTATAAATAGTTCATCGATCGCGCGGTACTAGTACCTGTGTACCATCGACTTCAAATAGTTTGAATATTGACCAGACGGGCAATTCTTGTAATTTTAAGAACGTTCACAATTTGATCTCAGTCTCAATCTGTCAAAAATACCTCTAATTTCCCTACATTTTTGACATTTGTTTGTCGCCGAAATGAGACTGCGACTAGATTTTGAACGTTTTAAATGACTAGAATTGGCCTTTTGCTCTGCATCTAATTGATTCCAATGTTTAGGGGCACACGCGAACTATACTATACTATTCTCACATAATATCAACATCTGCCTAGCCTTTTCCAACTATATTGGGGTCAGCTTCTAGTCTAACTAGATGCAGCTGAATACCAGTATATTAACAAGGAGCGATTGCCTTTCTGTCCTCCACAACCCAGTTCCTGGGCAATACGATACCCTTGGTGAGGTTGTCAAACTTTCGGGCTTCTGACTACCCGTAACGACCGTCAAAGATCTACGAATGACAGCCGGGACCAACGGCTTCACGTGCTTTCCTAGGAAACGCTGGCGTGACGATTTGGACTCGTTCCTAACCGATTGGACGGAGAAGGCGCTGCACAAAGTGGAAATATTTCGAAAAACACTAACAGTAGGAATGGCTTTCATTTTGACAGTTCAACAATATTCATTGCGTTATTTACGCTGTCGAGCAGACAAATTTTTGGAACATATGCAGCAATGGATTAGCAATATCTATCAAAATGCTGCAGATTGTGATTGATACTGTGTTACGCAATTAGCGTGCTGGTTACGCTGTACACGCTTACCTCAATAAATGGTTTTAATATGCAGATTTATTCGAGAAACTAATTAAACGGTGGGTTCAATACAAAACGTTCGTGAAACCAGACAAATACCTATGAAATCTAACTTTTCCTTTTAAAGTGAAAATATTTTTCTCATCGTTTTTTTTTGGCTTGGTAACGGGCACAGTCGCTATGAAACCTTATACAGTACAACTGAGCACGAACTTGGCAGATTTTTTCAAAGGGTTGCCCAATAATCAGAGTCACGTTTTAAAGGGTAAAAAGTTCCAAGTAGCGAATCACGTATTTCTGTATCGAAAGGGTTGAATGTTGAAATGAGGGGTTGAGCTAACAGAGTTTTCTGGTACGCAATTTTATTTGAAGTTTCAGACTCACGTGGCTTTCCACTGTTGGTTTTGTATTTGGATATTTTTCTTGTTCCAAAGGAGCATTATTGTTTGACTTGTGGATCTTAATATTGTAATAATCTTTATTAAATATTTTAAAAAGTTAAAAAGCTAACATACTTGAAATAATCATAATGTACAATTACTATATAAAAAGTACGGGAAATAATCAAAGGGCATCAAAAAAGTCGTCCGCATCGCTGTCAATAGGAAACGTGCACAAAAGGCTGGCAGCATTGCAACGTTGTATGGCTATGCTGATTCTTTGGACAAAAAATAGGCTAGCCCTCTGGTCACGTGAAGGGCCAACCAACCGCTTGGTGATGTCTCGAAATACTAAGTGGGCACTCGGACCCCATGGCCCTAGTATTTCAACCCCAAACGCCGTTTGAGGTTTTCCGCACCTGCAGCAGCCGCCCCAGCACAAACCACCGTGCGTGTTCCAAAGGAGAATTTATTGTTTTCATAGTTCGAATTCCTGCTCTTACTGTAAATAAAGAACAATTAAACAACAAGAATTAAAGAAAAAATAATTCTATTCTATTCTATTCTGTTTCTATTACTTAGATGATTTAGCATGAGCATAATCAGATCAGAATTAAAACATCTCATCTCAACACCAAACAACGGGGAGCAGTCAGTGGTGGCCCAGTGGTAACGGACTCGACTTACGAGTAGCAGGTCGTGGGTTATAACCCAGCTAGGCAGGTACTTTACTTTCTGTAAATAATTTCATCACCACTGCTCTCAAAACGGTGAAGGAGAACATCGTTAGGAAACCGGCATGTAATAGAACCAAAAATTCGAAGACATGTGACATCTACCAACCCGCACTGGTCCCGCGGTGGATTATGGTCCACTAGCACTCACAGAGAGGAGGCCTGTGTCCTAGCACTGGGAACATTATAGGCTGATTATTTTATTCGTCACTCGTTCATGCTCCATCTTATACAATTCTTTTAATCGGAATCGCAATGAACGGTGTGATCAAACTGTTTACGTTTATAATGCGCGGAGGCCAGGTGTTCTCGTTTGTATGGGCTATTTATAGCCCCACGCCAGATAGCTCACGAATTTTGGATGAAAAGATGTTGTACAACACATTGCATTATACTGACGAGATATCCGCACTTATATTATGTCTCAGTATCGGTCCGAAATCGTTACGGGTCGTCAGAAGCCCGAAAGTCTGACAACCAGTCTTACCAAGGGGTATTGAATTACCCAGTCACTGGGTTGTGGAGGTCAGATAGGCAGACGTCTCACGTAAAATACTTGTATTGAGCTGCATCCGGTTAGACTGGAAGCCGACCCCAACATAGTTGGGAAAGCTAGGCAGGTAATGATGATCAGTAGCAGCCCGGAGTCTGGTTCGTGCTCGGTTGATGGCAATAGGATCGCCCCCTAAGCTATTACGTGGGACTTAAGCATAATTGGCGAATAGGTGGTGCACTATAGGTTCACCTCTGCCTGACCCTCTGGGGAATACAGGCGTGATGATATGTGCAATGTGTGTTATTGGGAAAGTGAGTTCTTCTTTTCCGGATAATTTACCAAATCGATCATAGAATACTTGTTACTTTTGACAAAGATTATGCCTTTAAAAGAGACTGTGACCTCTGATTTTTTTTCGGTCTGTCTTCCCAGAGTAGTCCGTTAGGAAATACCGAACTCATCTAGTTTTAAAACATTTTTTTTTTCTATGAAAAGTTGTTGTTCAAATCTTCTTACAGAAATAAAAACATTTATCATTTACGTAAGTTATGACACGTTTAGTCAAAGGACAATTTTTTTGTAAGCAGAGTGTTTTTAGGTAATTTTACACATACGCATAAATTAGGGAACGCCACCTGCTACGATCCTTATACTTCGTTATCCTTTTGCTTCGTTTACGTTCATACATCTAGTCACACACGCACGCCGGCTGCGAGTACTAAGCACCTGACCTTTCTGGAGAACATCACTAATAAGGTCACTATACAGTATGTAACAAAAACCCTGTTGTTCCAAGTAGGGACGTTTTCAGAATCGATATCCGATGTTAATTACGTAAGTCAATTAAAAAAATATGTCCCTCTAGGGCGTCCCGTCCCGCGGCGTTACCACTCACATCTGCCTTATACCTTTCGTTAGTCACCTCTCATTCATCCTGAGAGATTGAATGAAAGGTCACGACCAAACTATCGAAGCATACTATTTTCCACATTTTCTCACTTCATCTTCTTTTAATGAATTCTGTTTGTACAATTCCTCTGCCCATACCTTCAAAGAATACAAGTTTGCACACCAACAAAATAAATGTACCCAACAGTAGTGTAATTCCGGACAAAATAACCAATTTTGGGGCTCGTAACTCTGACAACAAACTGAAGGCTACAGGACAACGGGCCTATTACTCGCCTAATTAATTTTATTCCTTTCTCCGAAAGAATCCGCCATAATATCGCCTGGCAAGGGTAGGGCCTTGCCAGGCGATATTATGGCGGATTCTTTCCTCCCATGTAATATTGTACGAGGTCTATTTACTGACTGACAGTTTTGAGAGCTCATGTTTGTTTTGTAAGCAACTATCTTGAACCCAAACTTGATTTTCTGCCAAGTCTCTCTAGGATTCGTTTAAGTGTCTGTAGGTATTTACCTACTTGTACGTAATGTTGTTTATATTTCTTTTATTAAACTTTAAACAAGCAGTAGTAGTGGTCTAGTGGTAACGGCTATGACTTACGAGTTGTAGGTCGTAGGTTCGAACCTAGAAACCCTCTTTGTAAGAGGCAGTGGGCCGTAATCCACCACGTGGGCCCAGTGCAGGTTGGTATTAAATTTCACATGTCTTCGAAGTTTTGGTTCTAGGTCATGCCAAAAATACCTGTAATTTCCCTACATTTTTGACAAGTTTTTGACATTGATTGTCGCTGAGCTGAGATTTCGACCAGATTTTGAACGTTTTTAATTAGGTAGGTACGGGAATTGGCCTTCAGTTGGACATTATACAAATAAACATTGCTGTCGTATATGCTCCGAAAGGGGACTGAAAAATCTGCCAATTTAGTTTTTTATCGCATGTTCATAAGGTAGGATTTCATTCGACTTTATCTGTCCAATATCACAAGACATTGGACAGATAAAGTCGAATGAAATCTTGTTAATTATTTATTTCTTTGTTAGTTTTAATTACAATAAGAAGACTACAATATCTTTATATTAGGTCCGACGCTGCCATCTTATCTTGTTCTGTAATCAAAATACCAGCTCAGGTTACTGACTGTCTCGTGGGTCTACTGGTCGCAAGCGCTGCTGCTGAGCATGAGGTCCTGGGTTAGATTCCCGGGTCGGGTAAAGTGTTATTGGGTTTTTCATCTGGAATTTCTCAGTATAAACCCGGAGTCTGGATTTTAAGAGACTCGGGCTCGCCCCCTATTACATCGGACTTCAACATAGCTGGCGAAATGTGGGTGTACTATAGCTGCACTTCTCTGCCTAACCCTTCGGGGAATACAGGCGTGATCTTATGTTAGATTGCTGACCTTGGCGTAGGTGTGAGATGGAACACCGGTTTTCAGTCAGTAAGAGTCTGACAGACCCCGTCGGCCCCCCAGGGCGGATATGACGATTTTACACACCTGAAAAAAAAGGTTACTGACCTTTGGAAAAAAAACCCTGTAAGTTGAAAGGTTCGAGAATTTCCATTCCAAGATAACAGCATTACAATATGTAAAGTATACCAATTATTAATTCAGCTCGTGATTTCTCTCCATTCATAGGAATAAGGGGATATCGTAGACGTGGCCATTTTCTGCTCGAGAAGATAAATGATCTCGATGTGATCTCTGTGTGCGTATGATAATACTGGTATCATTGTGTAAAATGGTCTTTTCATAAGATTTTATTTTCACTAGCTTGCGCCCGCGACTTCTTCCGTGCGTTTTTTATTCCCCCAGCCTGCATCGCATCGCCTGCCCGCGCTATTCTAATTTGTTTTGTTTTTGCTCGATTCCTAAGGAGCCTAGCGTGATGTTAAATAACCTGTAGCCTTCCTCAAAAATCAGGCTATCAAATGGAAATAGAATTTTTCAAATCGGATTGGTAGGTGACATTAGCGCGTTCAAACAAACAAACTCTTCGGCTTTATTATACGGAAAACAACGTTTGCATAAAAGAAGTAATAGCTTGCTATAGCTTATCAGCTATCTGCCAGTGAAAGTTTCGGAGATTAGCCGGAACAAACAGATAGACAACTAAACATTTAAGAATTGTTTTTTGTTTACAGCTTTTTACTAAATGTAAAAAGCTGATATTTTCACACTACAAACAGTCACATCAATTTTATTTATTTTTATAGATCAAATTAGTTTCGCTTCGATAGTGTTGGCTTCGCATAGATTTTTCGTGCCATTTAAGCAATAATTTAGGTGTCGCCTAATTTTAGTGAAAACGGACAGCGTTGATTTTTTTAGACATATTCAAATTACAAACCGTTGAAAAACCATAAAAATGCCATACAAATGAATCAAGAGCCAGTTTCATCCTCCAATTATAAACTCCTCGACACAATTCCATTGGATTTGCGTAAAAAAGAAACAAAACACAAACGTTGTTATCCGTTGTGCTTTGTTGTTACTGTCTTCCATTTTAATACTGTTTTTAATACGGATTCTTGTTTGTTAAAGTTGTTTTTGTGTGCAAAAGGAAGTGATATCTCAGATGTATGGCAGTCGGAAGTTAGGGGGATCAAACGTAGGGGATGATTATAATTTATTGGTTTTGTGAGACTGTATATTATAAGACATTATAACATGACATGACATTTTTTTTGTGGTGCATGTGAAGAACACACGTACATATAAGAGGCCCGTGAATAAATAATAACAGCCGCACAGGTCAATCGATCAGGTTAAGCTACGCTTGCCGCGGTTGGTCTGTGGATGGGTGACCATCTTTACATACCGAGACCTCTCCGTACCTCGGAAAGCACGTTAAACCTTTGATCCCAGCTGTCATTTGTGGACCTTTGACAGTCGTTACGGGTAGTCAGAAGCCCGAAAGTCTGATAACCAGTTTTCCCAATCAAGGGGTATCGTGTTACCCAGTAACTAGGTTGTGGTGGTTAGATAGGCAGTCGCTCCATGTAAAATACTGGTAATCAGCTGAATCCGGTTAGACTGGAAGCAGACCCCTGCTGATACGAAAAAACATAGGTATAAATCTACCTTTTTTCATCTCTCTTCCTTGGTTATTAATAAGGACAGGCATAAGGGTTTCTTGTGTAACAACATCAATCAAAAGTCATTTATTCAAACTAGGCTGCGATCCAGCACTTTTTGAACATCAAAATTACATGAGACAGGCCTCCAAAACGCCCACTCTTCACCATTTCCTAGTGTTTTAGCTGACAAAAAGAAATGGCGCAACAAACTCCTCAGCAGCACAGCTGTCTGTTCAGTTAGAACATAATCTTCAAAGCTAGGTGATTATTGGAATTCTTCTTTAGATACCTACTTTTTTAATAATCGTTTCATTACGGACTCTTTTAGGGTTCTGCGTCGTTCTCACATGCATAATTTTTGACCATAATTATTATATTTGTAACCAAATTATTTTAATTTAAAAGTGAATCCGTGGAGTTTCTTGCCCGTTCTTCTCCATACGTACCTACTACGATTTGGAATGAGCAACTACGAGTAGGTTCATCTTTCTGACTGACTGACTCCTTGACAATTCAAAAGTGCATGTAATTGGTTTATTTGAAATAAATGCTTTGAGTTTGACTATTATGTTCATTAGATGTTTGCTTGGTATAAAAAAATCTGCCAGGTACCCTTGAAAAAAAAACAGGTAGTAATCTTTTTGAAGGAAAATAAGATATTTTCATTTGCTAGAAATTCCTATGGCATTCTCCAAACCAATCTAATTCGCCATACACATACCAGACATTCATTCCAAGTACCAGGCTCGCATGAAAAACAGAAGGTAATAAAGAAAAGTTCGCAACATTCCCCACAGTACTGGTTACGCCACTAATATGGGCTACAAGGTCAACGACCTTCAGTAGTTTTGGCAATAAGGCACTTTGCTTGGTAATAAGGCCAGGAGACGCAGTTAGGGGTAAAAGGACCAATAAGTTATTGGTCAAACCGAAATGCTTTATTAGTAGTATGGTGTACTAATGCTTTTTGTGGGTGGGTGGTGAAGGTTCGGTTATTTGGGTTAGATATTTTTCTGGCGGCCACATTGTTTTACGTCTTTATACCTAAGTATTTACTACGTATATTTAACAGGAAATATTTAACTGATCCTTTAAAAACTGAGCACGTTTCCGTGTGACAGCGATGCGGACGCCGACGACGAAACGAAGTTAGCTAAAAACTTATTAACGTACCAATGTTAGACACTTTTTGAAATTAATGAACCTGTAAAAACTTTTTGCGCTTATAATGATGCAGACTATTTTTAATAACAGAGCCTCTTTTTTTAATTTCTGGCCTTTTATCACAGTTTGTCGAAGTAACTAAGCTATTCCGACCAAATGGTTTGGTTAAGTTAAAACTGTGACCAAACTGTGACCAACCGCGGTCGCAGTTTACTTGGCCATTTATTATTTTTAGGACCCCAAATTATTTGAGGTAAAAAAAAAAATTAATCATATTCTCACAAAAATAATCATTATGTTAGAGAAGGGCCCATGGCTAAATAATAACAGCCGCACAGGTCAATCGATCAGGTTAAGCTACGCTTGCCACGGTCGGTTTGTGGATGGGTGACCATCTTTACATTAAGAGACCTATGTTCAAAAAAAAGGCTAGGCAGATGATAAATCATTATACATATTAGAGTGTTCCTTAATATTTTTAGGAGCGCAAAATGTGAATTAAAATGAGATTCAATTAAATACATACCTATGCCAATGCCATACTTAAAGACGGTGCACCTCTGCCTAACCCTTCGAGATTTACAAGCGTGATGTGATATCATTTAGTTAGAACGAAAGCTGATTAAATATAACAGACAAAAGGCAACCAACAAACATAGAAAAAAAATAATGATGGAGCGACACTAGTAATTTACTAGTACCAACAGGTTAAATTATTCAAAGGAGTAGACTCGCGCAATTGATCGACAGACATGGCGTGTGTTCAATTAGTTTACGATACAGAACGCTTCTTTGGTTTATGGGTCTCTGGTACTATGAATACCGTTTAATGTCAATTACTGATTGATTTGAATGTAGAAAGTAGAGTATACCTTTATACTTTTAAGAGTTTCTCTAATGTGACTCAATGTTTATCATCATCATCATCGGCAGCCTCGTTCCACCCACTACTGAGTGCTCGTTCCTCCTCCTTGTTGTGCCATGCTTCCCTGGTCTGTGCGAGTCTCATCCAGGTCTTCCCCGCGATCTTCTGTAGGTCGCCCCCCCCCCCACCTCTAGCTATTGGTCTGCCAATAGTTACCAACCCAGTGTTACTGACACGAATTTCCGTCAAAAAGTTATGACAACAAATATTTTTTTTGAGTCTAAAATTGACGGTCCAACACGCAGTGATGCAGACTGCAGACATTGACAGCGCTGTTCCACCCACTGCTGAGTGAGTTCTTTCTTTTGGGCCATGCTTCTCTGGTATGTGCGAGTCTCGTCCACTTACCGCGATAGAGTCTTGGTGTCTCATTTTTAACCCCCGGCAAACACAGAGACGTGTTATAAGTTTTAATAAATAAATAATTTAGATCCTTTTGCTTTAGTTTTTTTGATTTCGTCCGTTACTGTGCTCTAGGGCAGACGTGTGTTCGGCTTACCACCAAACAAATGAATAGTATTTGCGCAATTTTGGTCCGTAAACTTAAAGTTAAAACGTGTAATTCTGCATCCAGTGTAATTAGTAACTTATTACCACAATCGCCGTGTTCGCCTCCCGTGCAAGCTGCGCGACCTCGCCCTCACCCCCGCGGAAAGAGTTCAACCCGAATAATTGCTTTCTCGCTCCGATCCGCCGGTCACCGTCATAGCTCGTCAAGGACGAGAGACGCACGCGCAGTCAACTCGCTACTCAAGACGTGCTACGGAAAGCTCGAATCACACTACCAAGCGTTACGATCTATATTACACCGACCAGCGCAACGATGCCCCGTACTCCGCGCTCACCACCTGCCAAAACAACTACAGTTAGTAACCTAATGCAAGTAAGTTCGGACTCGGATATCCCACAAACACTGTCTAGTGGTTTAAGTACTTCGGAGCATGTAAACATTGCATCCCGCTATAAACGTCCGCGCGAAGAATCACCGCCACACAGTGAATCGATTGTGATGGAGAATGAAGTTGCTTCTCTCAAACGAGAATTACTTGAAATGCTCACAAAATGGAAAAATGAGCAAGATGAAAAACAAACTTTGTTTGCGAACGAGCAGAGGTCAACCATAGCCAATTTAGTCAAAGAAATAGGTGAAATTAAACTCCAATACCTCGAAATCCAAAAATCTAATGCGGAAATTGAAAAGAATATCACCTTTATAAGTAAACAATATGATGATATGCTCAAAGAAATAGACATATTAAAAAAGGAGAAGCAAGCTTATAGAGAAAGTATAACCCACCTTGAAACAAAAATTCAAGATCTGGAGCAATTAACCCGTCCCTCCAGCATTGAGATCCGTAATGTACCACCCACAGACAACGAGACTACTTCGGACCTGCTTAAAATTGTTTCAAACCTGGGGACAGCAGTTGACCTGATTATTGGCGACTCCATTATACGAGATGTATATCGGCTCCCAGGGAAACCAGGCACAATTAGACCAATTGTCACGGAATTCAGCAATGTGCAAATAAAAAATGAATTAATAATGTCGGTGCGCAATTTCAATAAAAGGAAGCCTCAAGAAGAGCGCCTGAATAGCAATACCATTGGGATTCCGGGCGACCGTCGACCAGTCTTCATCGCAGAGTTTCTCCCCGCCAGTTCAAGGAAGCTGCTATACGCTGCAAGGGAATTCGCTAAGGCCAAGGAATATAAATTCTGCTGGACCTCCAACGGCAACATCTTTCTCCGGAAAATAGAAGGAGCCAAGAGTGTACTTATAAAGTCTAAGAAAACCCTCATGGATCTGCAAGTAAATCAATGACTGTATGTCGTAACATTAATATTATGCTTTAAAGTCGCACAATTATGCTGTACCAGAAACATAATTTTAATAATTATAGTTATAAAAACCTGTATAATTGCATGTAAACTACTCACATCTCCAGTAACTAGTCTACGGAATAATGCATGCATAAATATCGCTGCTATACCAAACCGAATTGTAATTAATTACCTTAAACCAAAATATATAATAACATATACGTTACACAATACTAACCTATATCATAACACAACACATAAACAAACCTCACACCCTAACTACAGTTTAACTCTTCCTGCGATGGTTGCCAGTATTTTCTTATCAAAATATTGCAATGATACGATACCGACTGCGACACTGGGTCGTTTTCCCGGGCTCTTCAAGTACTTTATCTCAACTCACTGTGCTTTTACTCTCCGTGCACCAGTTACAACTCATAATCAATGGCTATGACAAGTAATCTAAGTAATGACGTGGACAACATACATGTGTCTACGTCGTTTGTTTGCCCGCCTGAAGACTGCCCCAAGTATCTAACATCCCCCAAAGCTTTAAATATCATACATCTGAATATTAGAAGTATTAATAAAAATTTCAATGAATTCTTATGTTTGCTAGTCGCTATTCAGATAAAGTGCGATATTCTCATTCTAACAGAGTGTTGGCTCAAAAAAGCGACATCCATCCCTAACTTAGTGGGTTACACGTCGCATCAGACAAATACTGTATCAAATCAGAACGACGGGATAGTAATTTACATCAAGGAAAGTTTAAACTATAACATCACCGAACCAGCCTTTGTCGGTTCCAGCTGCCTTGTATGTACTGTAGACAACAAGTTTGTAATCGTTGCACTGTATAGACCACCAGCGCAAAAGAAAATTGTCAACTTTTTGGATAGTCTAAATAGCCTCCTCTCTAATTACAGTACATACAACAACGCTACTGTTATCGGTGACTTAAACATAAATATAAGTCCCGGCCAAAATGACCAACGCTCTCATGACTACTTAAATTTGACCGCATCCCACGGGTTTTTGCCTGCACATGTACTCCCTACCCGTTTAAACAATTGTTTAGACCATGTTCTCCTGAAATCAAACAATAATGCAATCACACTCGTTCTGGAAGCTACCATTACCGACCATTCGGCAGTCATACTTAGCATCGACACTAACAACCCCCTAAATGATACGCACAAAGTCAATAAATCTCGCCTCAATCTCCCGGCCGCTATTAAAGACATTGAAGCCTATGACTTCTCCAACATCATGGCGTTGACTGATTCTAATGATGCCACCAACAAATTACTGGAAGTGTTATCATCAATCATATATAGGAATACCGTTTGCTCATGCTTCCCATGTAAACTTAGAATTATCAAGCCGTGGATTACACCCGGACTATTAAGATGCATACGCAATAGAGATATTATGCATAAGAAAACAAATAAGGAACCCCATAACTCTATTCTGAAATTGACTTACCTGCGATACAGAAATTTCTGCAATAATTTATTAAAAAAACTAAAAATCGATCACGAGAGACAGCTATTTATAAAAGCTAAAAACAACCCGAAAAAAATGTGGGATGCTATCCGGACTGTCACTGACTTGCACCGCTCGTCGCCTGCACCCATTGAACTCCTGAAAATAGAACACTGCCCCTCAAAATCTATCAACTCTGTCAATACTTTCTTTGCAAACGTGGGTCAAACTCTGGCGAACAAAATACCACAAAATGTAAGGTCTTCCCAACCAACCACAAACAATAATCAATCCATGGTCAACTCGTTGGGTCTCCTCGCGACTGACGAGGAAGAGGTTGAAAATATTATAAAAGACCTCCGTGTGGATAGTGCGCCTGGTTGGGACAGTATACCCCCTAACTTAGTCAAATCTGCCAGTCATGCTTTGGTTAAACCCATTACGCATATTTGCAACTTAGCTCTGTCTACAGGATCCTTTCCTAAGGCGCTAAAAAAAGCCATCGTACACCCAATTCACAAGTCAGGGAACAGAGACAGTGTCACAAACTATCGCCCTATCTCTGTCCTACCAGTCATCTCTAAAATACTGGAAAAAATCCTCTACAAAAATCTCAGCAGCTTTCTCGACAAATACGAAATAATCTCCAAAAACCAATTTGGTTTCAGAAAAGGTTTGTCTACGGAGGATGCTGTGACCACGTTGCTGGATATTGTGGTGGATAAACTTGACAGTAAACAGAAGTGCCTAGGCATATTTCTAGACCTCTCCAAGGCATTTGACACCGTCTCTGTTCCCATCCTTCTTGCCAAACTGGAGTCGGTTGGGGTGCGTGGTGATGCCCATAAAATTTTTAAAGACTTCTTAATGAACCGCACGCAATGTGTGAAGATAGAACACACCATTAGTAGCGAAGAATCTTTAAATTACGGTGTACCACAAGGAAGCCTCCTTAGCCCTCTCCTCTTTCAGATATACGTGAACGACCTCTGCACCCTATCTCTGCCCTCCACCCACATCCTGGCATATGCAGACGACACGGTCATCTTGAGTCATGGCAATGATTGGGTCACGGCAAATAAGTCTGCGGAAAATGCACTGCGCGAGACAATGGTCTGGCTGGCTAATAACAGTCTTACATTAAATATTAGCAAAACTCATTTCATCACCTTTGACCTCAGATCTTCCCTCCTGCCACCAGTAAACTCAATGGTACTCAAAGCACATGTTTGCGCGTCCAGCGATCCCCAATGCGCATGCCCCTCTGTATCCCGAGCCCCGGTCATTAAATATCTAGGCCTACAGATCGACGCCTGTCTATCTTGGCACTACCAACTTGAGACTCTCTCCGCGCGGGTCAGAAAACTTATTTATGTTTTCAAAAAACTTAGATTGTCCGCCCATAGGGAAGTTCTGAATACGGCTTACTGTGCTCTTTGTGAATCTATATTAACGTATTGCATCACAGCCTGGGGAGGAGCAGCGAAAACTGCGATTATACAGGTGGAGCGAGCCCAAAGAGCAGTAATTAAAGTGCTACTCAGTAGGCCTTTTAGATTTCCCACCCATTTGCTTTATATGGAATACAAGGTTTTAACAGTTCGACAACTCTATATCTACCGCACACTAATCCGCAAACACTCAAACTTGCCATTGGTTATCAGTAATCCCTCCACATCAAGAAGAAGACCAGAACCTCCATGTCCTACAAAAAGAACGCACACGACTTTTGCTAAACGACACTACCCATTCCTAAGCACCCTCACTTATAACAAACTGAACCAGATTTTGAATATACATTCCCTTAACACATTTCATTGTAAAACTAAACTTAAAGAATATCTTTTAACTCTTGATTACAACAAAACAGAAGACCTATTAAAATCGCAATATACATGACCAACACACACACACACCCTCACAATTAATTACACACCCTCCCACACACCCTTACACACACACTCACCACACTTTTCTCACACTAGCTATAGGTAGGCATATAATTGCTCGACCAAATAATGCGTTGGTGCTACTTACTTACCTGTAATCTGTATAATGGACGGATGGATGACCCCTGTAACACAGGTTCCACCTAGCATGGGGGTTATTGATCAAATCTCTGTGCACATGTAAGTCCTACGCTGTAAATGCTGCGCATACCTACTCTGTACATTACTTTATGGAAATAAATAAATTATTATTATTATTATTATTAGTTAGCTAGTTGAGAGGATGAATGAAAGGCGACTAAAAAAAGGTAGGTATATTCAAGGCAGATGGAAACACCGGGCGGTAACGCACTAGAAGGACTTGCAGCAACCTTAATTGTGATGTTCTTCAAAAAGGTCAGGTGCGTAGTACTCGCAACCGGCATGCTTGTATGACCAGCCGATCTATCAAAGAGTATAGCGATCTATTCTGTAAAAAATTCAGCGTGAGACTTAGGTGAAGTGTGTCACTAGTGTCAATCTCTAGCATCATCAGGTGGAATGACAGCTCCCTTCACCTAAGTTTTCACGGTGAGATTTTACAGAATAGATCAGCAGATGTATGAACGTAAACGAAGCAAAAGGAGTATGTAAGGATCGTAACAGGTGGTGTTCTGTAGTTTCTGCCTACCCTCATGGGAACAAGGCGAGAGTTTATGTATGTATTTATGTACCCTACAGATTTAAAGTATTTGCAATATGACGAGCCAGTTTTCATTCACATTTAATCTTCCTCAATAACAGCAAAGTCGAGCCCCATTCACTTCAGTAAGTGGTCAGTGATAATTAACTGAATGTCGCGGTGACAGCCACTTGGCACTGTTCGGGCTTCGGCTGTTCGCTGTCGACTTACGACACGCATTAATTTGTTATTATTTGTGTGGAGTTATTAATTATTTCGTGTTCGGTGAAGATTTATGAGAGCAGTTTGAATAATTGAAGATCATTTTTCAGAATAAAAATATTCAAGAACTCTAAAATACATGTTTTTATTACAAGATGCTTCTGGGTCATCATTATGATTACATTTTGCTATGCAATCTCAATGTGTAACTACTAATTATTATTATTTGACATAATTATTATTTGACAAAAAACTAAAAAAAAAAAAATTTAAAAACTTTAAAAACTAATTATTATTTGACACTAGGTACTAAATTAAATGACTTTTAAACAAATAAATACAAAAACAAAAGGACACTTAGGCGTCGATTTACTCTTCCACATCGCTGTCATCCGAAAACGTGCCCAAAAGACGACAGCATTGCCACGCTGAATGGTAATGCTAATTCTTTGCCAAAGAATGAGCCAGCCCTCTGGTTACGTAAAATGTCGACCGTCGTCGGCGAGAAATTTCCTGTCTATACCATTCACAGCTAGAGAGCTGTGATCGAGCGGAGGTAATCCTGGCTCTAGCATCAGCTCATCTCTACCAAATTAATGTTACCTACATTAATATGGTAATGTCATCGGAACGAAACGAGGATACAAATTTTTAACTAGAAAGGCGATTAAAGGTAGTTGCCCATAATATGCTTGTAAAAACCAAGTGTAGCATAATCAGCCTATAATGTTCCCACTGCTGGGACAAAGGCCTCCTCTCTTTGAGAGAGTGGGCTGTAATCCACCACGCGGACACAGTGCGGGTTGTTAGATGTCACATGTTTTAGATTTTTTAGTTCTAGCACATGCCTGCCATGTTTTCCTTCACCGCTTAAGATGAGATAATTTGTGCCCACTTGGGTTCGAACCACGACCTACAACCCGTCACAAGACTATTCGCGACGGCGACAGTTTGAACACCACGATACCAGCAGGTCAATATTCTCGTAATTAAAAACGTTCAAAATCTAGTCGCAATCTCATCTCAGCGACAATCAATGTCAAAAACTTGTTAAAAATGTAGGGAAATTTCAGGTATTTTTGACAGATTGAGACTGAGATCAGAGTTTGAACGTTCTTAAAATTACGAGAATTGCTCTTCAGTTAGTACAATCAGCGCGAGCTGAATTTCGACCAGCATCTCATAATTTGCCTTAATGTGTCCAGAGCTCCAAGCTTTTAAAAAATATTTTTTAAACGAGACATCATTATATTATAAAATAATTGCCACTTCAAAAATGATTATCAATATATTTCATAGCATGCAAAACAATATGTAAGTACAGTCGCGTTGAATCCAATTATACATTTATGAAAGGTGAGCCCAGTGGTGCGTTGAGTTCAGAGCTGTACATGCGATGACAAAAGAGTTCTCGAATCGTATGTTTTAATTAAATTGGTGACAATGGTTTTTGACATGTTTTACTTTGTGTTACGTATGTCGCGGGAGACAAGTGAAACTACTGGCGGTTGTTAGCACACTGTTTATTGCACACAGGCGGCAGGCGGTCGGCGGGGCGCGCGCGCACACACACATAAACATGCGCGCACACATACATAACATTTCCTCCCCTTATTACACTTATATTCTAAACAATAAAAATAAGTTGAGATGTGTCTACACTAATTCTTAACTTAAAAATAAGACTTATAATCATTGCGAGGAATGTTTCTTAAAAGTCTGTTTGCACATCTTGATACCGGTTCAATGATTGCGTGGGGTGAAGACGGCGTGTTTGGCATAACACTTCCCTCTTCCACAGGCTCTTGAGCCCCTGTTATTGGTGTATTGTTACTGTACATGTCGTCAAGGTCATAGTTTTGTTGGTTTTGTAAATTACTCCCTTTACACATTGTTAATTGGTTTACATGTTTTTTTACTTCGGACGCTGTATTTGTGTCTTGAACGACGTACAATACTTTCCCTATTTTCTTTTTAACAATTCCCTTGCACCAATCAAATTTGTTGCTGCTTTTAAATTTCTTATACAATACTTGGTCACCCGGTTTGAACACTTGTTTGTTTCTTCCCCCATATGACTTAATCTGCGAGCACTGTTGACGAGTTACATTATCACTGGGGTTTGTGAACGAGGCCGACGCTGTTTGTGGGTCAAATAGATCTAACCGTGACCTAAGCTTTCGCCCATAAACTAGCTCAGCTGGTGAAAAACCTGTGACAGAATGAACCGAGTTCCTGTAATCAAAAAGGTACTTTAAAACTTTTAACTTTTGATTTGCCTTATGTTGTGGTGAGATAATGCTAGATTTAATGCCCTTTTTTACGATTTTGACAAAGCTCTCTGCCTGACCGTTACTTGCTGGGTTATAGGCCGGTGATGTCAAATGAGTGATGCCATTTAGCGAGCAAAAATTCCTAAACTCGAAAGACGTGAATGCAGTACCGTTGTCACTGACTATTGTGTGGGGTAGACCGTACTTTGACATAAAATCGTATAAATTTTCTACGACGCTTGCCGAAGTGGTCGACGTGCTGACGTCATACACTTCTACCCACTTGCTGTATGCGTCTACCACTATCAGGAATGTTTGATTATTAAACGGACCAAGGAAGTCGATGTGTATTCTATGAAAGGGTACTGGTGGGTACTGCCATGGAGCGAGAGGCGCTCGCCCTGGGGACGGCCGCAGTTGTTGACATACCCTACAGGAATGAATCATTGTTTCCAACGCCGCATCTACCCCCGGGAACCAAAACCGAGACCTGGCTTCAGCCTTAGTTTTCACGATACCCAAATGTGAGCTATGTAATTCCTGCAATACTTTTGTACGTAACGTTTCGGGAAGAACTACCTTATGACCCCTCATAACACAACCTTTTTCGTAAGACAATTGTGTTTTACATAAATAATAAGGTTTAATATGCAAGTCTGTTAATAATTTCCGTGGCCATCCATTCTGTACGTAATCAATCACCCTCTTTAGAGTAACATCTTTAGCGGTTTGTTCGCGTAACTCGTTCAAGGTCACCGGCATGTTACCTTCGATAGCAAAGTTGACGTACGACGCGCGGTCTATAGCAAGCGCGGCGGCGGCGGCGGCGTGCGTGTCGTCCTTTTCCTCCGCCTTGGACCTTTCAGTCTCACCGCGTATACTCGCCCGTGATAAATAATCTGCGCTATTGTCGGCGCTGCGAACATATTCAATGGAATAATTGTATGCACTTAAAAACATTGCATACCTTTGCAACCTGTTAGCCGTTACCTCCGGAATACCCTTATACGGACCAAATATTGATATTAGTGGTTTATGGTCGGTACGTAATATGAATGGTTCTGATCGCCCATACAAGTATTGGTGATAACGCTTTACCCCAAATATTATTGCAGTCGCCTCTTTCTGAATCTGCGAGTATCGTTTTTCAGCAGAATTCAGTGTGCGTGACGCGAACGATATTGGTCGTTCTAAGCCGTCACCATCTACTTGTGACAGAACTGCACCTAGACCGTATGGCGAAGCATCTACTGTCAATATTATTTTTGATTTACTATTGTAATGTGTTAGTACTTGTTCGGACGTTAAATATTTTTTTATTTTACTGAACGCATTTTCGTGGTCTGTGGTCCAATTCCACTTAACTCCTTTTCTTAATAAGTCGTACAATGGGCAAAGAATACTCGATGTTTGCGGTACAAAATTCCTGTAGTAGTTCACTAGTCCTAAAAATGACTGCAAGGTATTAACATTGGTCGGCACCGGGGCGTCAACAATTGCCTTTATTTTCATTGGATCTTTCTTTAAGCCGTTTCTATTGATAACGTACCCTAAATAATTTATTTCATCTTTGAAGAAATCACATTTATCTTTCTGCAGTGTCAACCCTGCATCCTGCAGCCGCTCTAATACTGTGTGTAGTTTTTTCATATGTGCATCAGCTGTCTCTGCAGTTATTAGTATATCGTCAAGCAGACACAATACCCCATCTAAACCGGACAGCAAAGTTTCCATGGCGCGCTGGAAAATAGATGGCGCACTCGATAACCCGAACACAAGACGCGTGTAATTAAACAGCCCGCGATGCGTGTTAATACATGTCATGTTTTGCGACTCTTCGTCGAGTTCAAATTGGTTGTAGGCCATTGATAAATCTAGCTTTGAAAACTGTTGACCGCCATGTAATTTGGAAAACAACTCATGAATAGTGGGCAAGGGATATTGTTCGATAACCAATAACTTATTAATTGTCACGGAATAGTCCGCGCATAGTCTAACTGATCCATTACGCTTAAGTACGGGCACAATTGGTGACGCATAGTCCGAGTGTTGAACTGGTTTTATTATACCTAAACTCAGTAGTCGTTCTATCTCCTCATCTACTTTCTCGCGTAGTGCAAATGCGACTGGGCGCGCTTTAAAAAAAACGGGTTTCGCTTCACTTTTTAACCTTAATTTAATTTGATAATTTTTAAAAGTGCCTAACTTATCCGAAAATACTTCTGGGAACCGAGACTGCAATTGTTCGCCTACACTTTGGCTACCGTTAAAGAAGTTGACCGACGTTAATTTCAACTTAAATTTTGATAAAAAATCTCTGCCGAGCAGCGGTGGGCCGCCGCTACGTATTACATAAACATCGAGTGTGTGCGTGCGCTGCATGTATGTTACGGGCAGTCGCACATACCCTACACACTCCATTAGGTTTCCTGTGTAACTATAAAATCTTTTCCGAGATGATAGCACGGGCATGTCGACAAATAAAGTTTTATAAGTACCTTCCGATATTACTGAAACAGCTGAACCACTATCAATTTGAAATTGAATACTTTTGTCATTAATTGTAACCGTTTCTGTCATAGGTTCCCCTTGAGCTGAATATATATTATAAAGCGATTTACCATCGTCGTCCTCGCTCACATCCCCTGTGGACACGTAATTTACTTTGTTATTATTATTACACATCCTACGCAGATGTCCTACAACGTTACACTTTTGGCACTTGTACTTCGCGAATCGACATTCTGACGACTTGTGATTGCGACGACCGCATACCGAACACTTATCACTCATGGCACTGATGGATTTAGCACTATTTTGTCCTTTCCCGATCTTGAACACCTGCACTTGTTCCGCTAGAGCAGCCGGCGTGGCGGCGGCGGCGGCGGCGCCTGCATGCGCGCACCGCACGCTCTCTGCGACCTCCACCGCCTTTGCCAAGGTCAAGCTCTCCAAGTCCCAGGCATACAACTTCTGTCGTTCTGGACCCGCTACCATTCCCATCACGAACCGATCTCGTAATGCTTCTTCTATATTGCTAAACTCACAATGTGCGGTGAGTCCTCGCAACCTTGCCGCCCATTGCGTGTGTGACTCGCCGGGCTGCTGCGAAGCCGAGTAGAACTTATGTCGCTCGCTGAACCCGCACCGTTTCGGGGTGAAGTGATCATCCAACAACTTGATGAGTTCTTCATACGGCACCACCTGTACGTCTTCCGGCAACGCCAAATCCGCTGCCAGTTTGTAGGTACCGTCATGGAGTGCGCTGAGTAGGATCGCTCGCCTTCTTGTACCTGTCGCGTCACTTTTGGCGTCGATATCATTTGCGACGAACCATTGCGTGATCCGACCTTTGTATGTTTTCCACTCGTGTACATTGTGATCGAAAGTGGACAATACACCAAACGACGCCATTTTGGGTAGACCTCGTCGCCACTGTTACGTATGTCGCGGGAGACAAGTGAAACTACTGGCGGTTGTTAGCACACTGTTTATTGCACACAGGCGGCAGGCGGTCGGCGGGGCGCGCGCGCACACACACATAAACATGCGCGCACACATACATAACACTTTGAATTGATGAATGTAATATTAAATTAAATATAATTTATTTCAGGCAATTATTAAACCCATCCCAAACAGACACGTAGGTACTCTTAAATACCATAGGCATTAACATAATAACACAGATATAATATTAAAATATACAAATACATCATCATCATCTGCCGAGCCTTTTCCCAACTATGTTGGGGTCGGCTTCCAAAATGCTTCTAAAATATACAATAACTAAAAATATATATTAAAATTCTTTTGTATATTTTATTAATAATAACTTATATTAATTATAAATTCACGAAAAATCCTTTAATCGAATTTATAAAAATACTGTTTATAAGCTTTCTAAAAACTACGTAACTTCTGTAAACGGACCTAAGCCTTGACCTCATCTATAGTCTCATAATACTTTTTGACAATATTTTGTTTTTCCTGGCCCCATAATAAGTAGTCCAGAGGCGTCAGGTCTGGAATATGAGTATTTCAAAATTGCAGTTCCGCACCGCAAACGTAGTTAAACGTTCTATTTTTAAACTTTTCGTCAGAACGCCTCGTCTAAGCAGGAAATGTGCAGAGAATTATTCTTACCAACTAGCGGACCCGACACCCGACAGACGTCGACCTGCCCGAAAAAGCAGCGCCATCTACCGGGTCCACCAATTGTGTATACAAACCTTGTCCTGACAATAACAAATACAAAAACTATTTCTTTTCTAACATTTTTAGTAGCATTTAAATAAGACCTAATAAGGTCTTATTTAAATACTACTAAAAATGTACACACGATAGTGTGTAGAGGGCAAATTTCAAGTTTACTAGTAGGTATAGTATTTTAAATGTAAACAGGGTTGAAGTGAACTTTTACTTGAAGTTTTAATATTATCAGGTACTTATAGTTGTACTCCATCGGCTGAAAATTTAATATTTTTAATTTTTAGTAGTGATAGTGTCTGAACTCTATGCCCTGATGTTAATGCCTTGTTACTAGTTTTCTTGTTAAAATAAAAAAGAATTATCCAATTTGGTGCAGTCCATCGGAAGATGCGCGTACATACATTTCGGTGATTAATTTTTATTTATATAGATAGATTTAACGATTTTCTTATCAGTCTTCAACAAGGTACTTTGAGATAAATTGGTAAGCTTGTACCTCATAGACAATATATCTTTGGATGTTAGATTTATAAGAAAATTACGTGTCTTACTTGTTGAAAGTAAACAGTTCTAGTCTAGTGAATGTTGATTAAACCCCTTCTGTACTAAATATTAGATTTCATGGATATCTTGTACGAAAGACGAGTGTAAGACCTAATGTTTCTTGGAGAAATGTTATCTATAACATTGACTGTATCGACTAGTGATGTAAAATAGCGATTGTTTATTTTTTGAATTTTTTGTTGGTTTCATTCCCGGTTTAGATAAGCTTATCGAGAAATCTGTGAATGCAGTTTTGTTTCTTTTTAAAGATAAAGAAATGTTTCCTTTTTTAATGAGGAAAAATAAATAATAAGAATAAGGAATAAGGATTTAAACCGGTTTCGCTTCAGGACCCATTGATTTTTTCCACCCTGTACAGTCCATAATGGTATTGGTATTGTTCGTCGAATCGTTAAGCTCCTTAAGTTCCGAGTTGAGCTGCATGATTACTGACAAATGCTTACACTGACTGGACAGATCCTCTCAATCTGTGAAGTTCTTTCCTCAAAAGACCATTTCAAAAACCAATTACATGGTCTTCACATGATCTGACCAAGATTATGTCTGGACCTTAAAAGAGACTGTGACCGCTGAGTTTGCTTCAGCGTTTCTTCTCAGAGTAGTCAGATAGAAAACGCTGACCTCATCTAGTTTTGAAAATAAGATTGACATGTAAAAGTGTTTGTACCAACATACTTAGGTACAGGAATAAAATCACTTATCAAATAATTATCATAATGATGGTAATTTACGAGATGACACGTTCGAGATAAGTGTCAAATACATCCTCACTAACACAGGATGAAATGATTGCCTTTATCCCGTGAAGGCGTAACTTCATCCTTACCTGAATGACAGGATCTACCTACTCACCTAATCTTGACATGGACCTAATCAAGATAAGTCGTTCTATTTCATTCCTTTGATCATAACAATAAATAATACCATAACGTGTTAGCGTTAAAGGACACCAAAGGAAAGGCCGTTTTAAGAATTTTGATAATTCGTTTATCATCCTTTTGTACAACGTACAGCTATAGTGGTGACATTAATTTAATACACGGGTAGAGCCAATAATCATAAAAAATATAACAACATAAAGTAATAAACAACGTCATTTGAAAATTACCGCCTGCGCCGCTCGCCGACGTAGGGCTCTCTCTCTTTCCTTAAATTCGCCTACTCTTTTGCACGTTATTCGTTTTAATTTCATTGATGCGATGTTATGATCCGTGACCCCGGCAAATACTACACACAGTGGTTACAGTTCTTTAATTACGATTGCTCCAAGGTGCTATTTTAGAATATTGTTAATAACCTTGCTGAAGAACATCACCAATAAGGTCACTATTATGACCTTCTAAGGCGTAGCCGTAGATTTCCACTTCCATATTCTGTATTGTCAATTCATTTTGTTAGTCGCCTTTCAGTCAGCCTCATCATCATTTTTCATTCCGGAAAAACAAGAATTCTTATTCGTTAGTAAAGCCGCGGTTCACAGCTATGCAATAGTTAATGAAACTCGCCACGCGCTAAGATCATTTGTAAGACTTTGGGCGCCTTCAAAAATAAAAGGTCAGAGATGAAAGGGTCGTAATTAATTCTACATTATTGTGTTTCTTTCAGTCACGGTTTCTTATCTTTTGTTTTTCTAAATGTTTTGATATGTGGTGTTAAAAAGCCCTTGGTTATTTTATAACTGATAGCAGCAACCGACTACCAACCTTATCGCAATGAAAATAAAGATCATAGTGATTTTGTGATATCTAATTAAGGTTCTATCACCACTGCTCTCAAAACGGTGAAGGAAAATATCGTGAGGAAACCGGCATGTCCTAAAACTAAAAAAATCGAAGACATGTGACATCCACTAACCCGCACTGCGCCCGCGCAACGGGAACGTTAAATGCTGATTATGCTCAAATAACTAATAACAATTCTGTATTGTTCTCTTCAAGAAAAACCTTTGGACAGCTATACAAAGAAAACCTCTTAACACATAATGGGGTTTATTCATAAACGATGATTAAAGTTAAGTAACATTTAAACGTCAAAAATGTATGGTTAAACAGTCGCTAATCACTGCTTAACTTTAAGCAACGTTTATGAATAAAGGGGAATATTGCTAAGTAGGTAAAAAGTATAAAGACCGATACACACTATTGCACTAATCGATCAGGGTGTACGTGAGACACCAGTGTCCACAGTAGAAAACTAGTGCATGATGGATTGAGGAGTGTACTGCGTCTTACTGACGAGTTTATTAGTTGGTGTAAAGTTTAACGATTAGAAAAACATCAGCTATATCATTTGGACCGAGAATTCTTACTTTATGGACAATGATATTATTAAAGCGAAAGTAACTTTCTGATATCTTTGCCCAAATTTGACACAGGTAGTTGTCCTCCACACGAGTGAAGCCGCGGGAAAAAGCTAGTATTGTAGGTATGTTATTTCTGGAGTAAACTAAAGTACAAATACTCAATTTGTAACTAAAAGAAATGCCATGCTCTAATAAAAAGACAATTTTTCCAAAAACTAATTGTAGTGTACAGTCACCAAAGGAGATAAGTAACCAGGGTCGTCGGATATGCTTGAAGTTTAGTGAGAAACCGATGGATGTTTTCGGATGAAATTTAATTTGATAAATGTACTGTATGTTTTCTATTAATTAAATTAAACTTTATTCGAAAACATCCATCGGATTCTTACTAAACTTCAAGTATATCCGACGACCCTGGTTACTTATCTCCTTTGGTGACTGTAGTTAAGTAAACACTATCTTGTGCACATCAGTAGTGAGGTAACTGTCACTAATGTCAACTGTCAGTCACCCCGAATGGCGTCAAACAACTGAAGGTGAGGTGGTGCCTTCAGTAGAGGCTTCAATACGGGATTAACAGGATTCTACACTAATTTTATATTTTTTTGCCACTTAAGAGTACCCGATCCAAAAGTTTTCGAGGAGCTGCGTTTTCTACTAAATATTCAACTGTATCTACGACATTTTTACGTAGCTCCAACAGACTGTTAAAAAATCTTGGAAACTTCAACAATCATAAATCGAAACTTTTCTAAGTCCACTTTTTCTCAATTCACAAATAAAATACATTACTCAGCCTTTACCAACAAAAAGTTACAACAAATTCTTTCTAAGCCCCAAACAGAGGCTGTAAGTAGCACAAACAGAAATAAACATTGTTCAGTGGTGGGCCACGCAACCATGGGCCACGATGGGCCACTCGTTACGTTTGATAAAACCATTAAAAGTTTATAATGAGGGTACCGGAGCCGCGGTAACTGATACTGTGGGTACAGGGGCGGCACGTGCTGGCAACGTGTCGGGGATAAAGTTGTATGGCTTTATTTATGTAAGGAGATTTTACGTGTGATTCTTGGCGGCTGTTTGAGCTAGTTTGATTTTTATATTTGCAACACAGCGGTGTTATTGCGCAACACATTTATAATCGCAATGCCTGTCAATTTGACAGTTGAACAACATTCATTGCGTTATTTACGTTGATGTGCAGACGCATTTTTTAAACATATGAAGCAATGGATTAGCAGTTTTATTCACAATCCAGTGTTACGCAATTAGGGTGTAACACCCTAATTGCGTAACACTGGATTGTGAATAAAACTGGATTGTGAAAAAATATTCCTCCGATAAAGTTATCTGGCGTTGGAAAAATCAGACTTAAATAAATAAACAAATCCTAGACCAACGGCAGAAAAAAAGGCTACTTTTATTTTCATCCACCACAAAACTAACAGAATATTTCCACTATAATGACGTGAAATAAAAACAAGTTGTGGAAAAACCCTTTCACAAACAAAAGTCCAGTCGTCCTAGAACAGCAAACAAATAGAATATCACCCCGTGTGGTGGGGAAATTAACAAAATCCAAAAAATATTCTGGAAAGTTTTTTTTTTTTAACCTTGAGTAAGTTTTAAGTAATTTGAAACTGATTTATATACTAAAAACATAAAGCGCGTATTTCACCACCTGCCGAGACGAATAATTATTCGACGGATTGACAAAAAAATCGAACAGAATTTTTACAAAGACAAAAAATAACTTATTCAGAAGTTTGTAATTTTAAATGCAATTTGCTTGTTGCGCCAAAAAAGAAATTTTACAATCACAACAACAGTTGTTGTGATTGTAAAATTTCTTTAAGGTTAAAAAAAAAAAACTTTCCAGAATATTTTTTGGATTTTGTTAATTTCCCCACCACACGGGGTGATATTCTATTTGTTTGCTGTTCTAGGACGACTGGACTTTTGTTTGTGAAAGGGTTTTTCCACAACTTGTTTTTATTTCACGTCATTATAGTGGAAATATTCTGTTAGTTTTGTGGTGGATGAAAATAAAAGTAGCCTTTTTTTCTGCCGTTGGTCTAGGATTTGTTTATTTATTTAAGTCTGATTTTTCCAACGCCAGATAACTTTATCGGAGGAATATTTTTGACAGTTCTTCTATACAAAAACTGTCAGACGTAAATTTTTGTCCACGAATAAAAATTATTCGTCGATTGAAAAATCAGCCCTTAATTGTGCTACATCTATCATATCTCTTAGATTCATTTCTTGCTCACCTTGGTAATTTATTTTACGAGCATTTTATTGTCTAACAAGACATGTTCCTAACTGTAAAAATCACAAACTTCCTACAAAATTTAAGAAATCCTTCCTTATTACTCACTTTCGTTATACAGGGTGGCTGGGACATCGACGCGCAAACTGTAACTGTCAGTTAGTAAATTTAAGATTTTTATTATGGAGATTGATTCTCTCGTTGTCCATCCGTCTGTCTGTCTGCGGGCTGTATTTCATAAACCGTAATAGGTAGACAGTTGAAATGTTTACAGAGTGTGTATTTCTAATTTCGCTATAAATATAAAATATAGGTAGTTAGAAACTAAAGGGGGTCTCCATACAAGAAACGTGTTTTTTTTCTGCGTTTTTTGCCTTGTGGTACGGCAACCTTCGCGTGCGAGTCCGACTCGCACTTGTCCGATTTTTTTTTTCAAATAGCGTAATATCCCAAGGGAAAGGCGATAGTTCGTCTTATATGAAAGATGGCAAAAGCAATACATACTTCATTTAAATTTGAAATAATATGAAAGATCTGTCTTCAAGTTCCTGGACTATTGCCAGTCGCAGATTGCTTTGATATCATCTGTAACGGTCGAGTCTGCGTTTACCAACAATGAGCCAAGTCTGTCTTGAAGATAGATGGATCAGAGATGAGTAATAGCTTTTTGAACATTGATTGAGACTTGTTCGTGTCTGCTGATGAGAAGACTTAGCTATTTAGAAGTTAGAACTCTGAGAGATGTTTAATCTTAGAGCTACATGAACATTCTTAAATATAAATATGTATAAGAGTCCCGCTCTATCCCCTGTGGCGACTAGACGTGCCGTTTGAGTTGTGGTGAACCTACTTACTGATAATTCGGTGGATTTACTCTAAGCCCCAAGCCCCTAATAAGTGATCACAGTGAATACCACATTTGTATATCTATACTAATAATAAAGCTAAAGAGCTTGTTTGTTTGAGCGTGCTAATCTCTGGAACTCCCAGTCGGATTTGAAAAAATATTTTTGTATTTGATATCCCAATTCTTGAGGAAGGATAAAGAGTATTCCACATCACGCTACGACCCTTAAAAGAGAGGAGTAAAAAGAAAATGGTATTTGTAGTAGAAAATTCGCAAGGGAAGTCGTATTATATATAGAAGTTGCTTTTCGTGTCTGTCTGTGACCGCGTTGTTCTTCAAAACTCCGGAATAAATTTTGATGCGTTGCCCTCAGAATGGATTTCGGAAGGTACCTATATGTTCAGAATACTATAGTAAATGTGTTACTATAGTAACACATCTCGATAAACCGTCGTAAAACCCATGAGAAGAAGAGGCGGGTCACTTGTATAGGTTTAATGTGACAATAGAAAACTCGATATATGTTTTGTCAAGTCATTAAACCGTGGCAGGCCGGGGTGGGTCGCTACTAAAACGTAAACAATATACAAGTTCATTTAAATTAGCTGGCGATACTTCCCAGATGTTATGTATTGATATCCATAATCAGCTGTAGTTTCTTGAAGTAGGTAGCTGTAACTTAAAGTAGTTAATAGTTACTGTTAGTCATACCGGTGCCTACACCAAGGAAATATATAGTGCCAAATTAAATTATCTAGCAAAACTCCGCAGACGTGATGGGTACCGATACCTTAAGAACGTTAACGGCTCATAATTTTCACTGATAAAACTTTTAATCAGCTTTACTAAACCTTCAGATGATAAAAAAAAACCTTAAAAATATCTACATTATAACGTTGTCACCTAACCGAAACACTTTTATAAAAATCTCGATAAAACACTCAAATCACTTTAGCCCTCGCGCGTACCATTTTACATGTTCGTAATACAATCTCGATGAGCGTCGGGACCGCACACTATTCACTTGTAACAACGTTTTGGCGCTCTGACAGCGATTGTACTTGCATTTTCATATATTGAATATATTCTATCTTGAAAATCTGATCTAAAAGGTCTTGAGATTTATTTAAAAACTAGCTGTTCCCCACGGCTTCGCTCGCGTTGAGTTCGGAAAACGACTTTCGAAACAGAAATCTTTCTGAAACAGATTCGATTATCAACTATTGTTTATTATGTTCAGAAAAACAATATTCAGACTGCCTCGATAGTCTAGTGGTCGCAAGCGCTACTGCTGAGAATGAGGTCCTGGGTCCGATTCCCTGTTCGGGCAAAATGTTGTTTGGTTTTTCCATCAGGAATTTCTCAGTAGCAGCCCGGAGTTAGGATCTGTGCCCGGTTGATGGCAATAGGCTCGCCCCCTATTACTTAAACATAATTGGCGAAGTGTGGGTGTACTATGCTATTCCTCCTCTCTCCTATACGCAGAGGAGGTTCCTTCGGAGATTACAGGCCCGATGATAAGTAAGTTTATGTTAAAAAAAAGAATTTAACCCGATATAATTATTTGTACTATTTCCTTTCCGACTCCACTTCTTTCTGATCAACAAAACTTTTAAAGCAACATTTCAATTCAAATGAATAGCTTTTTATCAGTCGATCGACAAACAGTGGACAGTCCACAATATCGCGGCTCCCGAAGTGGGTCAAACTGATCCGTTAGTTTGGACTGCCCCGGAGACTCGCAGACTTACCGACGCCGAAGCAATAGTTTACTTAAACGTGGTCGCTTGTATGATGAACGATCGTTTGGGCAAGGATGCAGGTGAATGTCACTAAACGTAGCCATATGAGGGATACTATGATAAAAGATCAAACAGCGTTGCGTTTAGGAACGGAGCATATAGAGGAGCAGTAGTGGCCCCGTGAAACGGCCGCGCCTTACGAGTTGTAGGTCGTGGGTTCGAACCCTGTCAGACCCTTTACTTTGTGTAAATTATTTCAAAGTCAAATCATTTATTTCAAATAGGCACATAAAAGGCACTTTTGAACGTCAAAAATTCATCGCCACTGCACTCTCAAAACGGTGAACGAAAACAGAGGCCTATGTCCGAGCAGTGGGGACATTATAGGCTGATCATGATGATGTGTGCACATAAATCCTAATAATATTATGAACGCGAAAGTTTGTATGGATGGATGGATGTTTGTTACTATTTCACGAAAAAACTACTGAACGGATTTGGATGAAATTTGGCACAGAGATTGTTTATAACCAGGATCAATACGTAGGATTTTTGACTTTGATGACTTTTTATGTGATGTTCCCACGGGATCGAAACTTACGCGTTTGAAACCACGGGACGCAGCTAGTAATAAAATAAATAAACACCCAGACGAAAACAGCACTGAGAAATAAAATAAAATGATTCAACCCTCTACATGAAAATCGTCAACGTATGTATATACTTACACGTCTATAACAATTTGACAATAAGTGCTATGTAAATCCAGCTCCAAATTCTGCAAAACACGAACAAATGCCAAAAACATTAGATACCCTCAGTAAAAAGGACGGATTACATTATACCCGTAGGATCCTAAGAACACACTTGGGAACTGGAAATTATGCGCAAATGTAATAAAAAAGTTTCACCGTGAACCCGACATAGGCATAGACCGGCTTAGCATAGGAAACTTGCTGTTTGCGGTATTTTTTGAGTTTCGTTTCTGTGGAGGCCGAAAGTCCCAAAATAAACCCCTTTCCAAAATAATCCCCTTCTTAATCAAAGGTTATTGTAGTCTGTTTTTACATGCATAATCAGCCTATAACGTTCCCACTGCTGGGACATAGGCCTCTGTGTGAGAGGGAGTGGGGCGCAATCCACCACGCGGGCCCAGTGCGCGTTGGTAGATGTCACATGTCTTCGAATTTTTGGTTTTAAGACATGCCGGTTTCCTCACGATGTTTTCCTTCACCGTTTTGAGAGCAGTGGTGATGAAGTAATTTACACAAAGTAAAGTACCTGTCTGGGTTCGTACCCACGATATACAACTCGTAAGTCGCGGCCGTTACCGCTGGACCACCACTGCTCAAGTGCTCACTGGCGCCCGAAAAGGGGCCATTTTTTACATGGCAGTTATTTATTGTTTAGCATTTTGATAATTGTTAAAAGTTATTAAGCAAAAATATACATTGTCATAGCTTAAACTTTATGTGGTCGAGGAGAATACTCAATTCAAAATTTAAATAAAAATTTTAATAAGCCCTGGCAAATGTCTCAACTGACGACGGCGACGTCCGGAAAAAATAAAACTATATAACTTTTCTTGATGAAACCAAAGGACATTGTCACAAACCGTCGCACTGCTTTACCTTAGATCACTTCCTCACACATTTCAGACAAACGGTGTAGCTAGTTTTCGAGGGGCTTGTGGCTAAGTAATAACAGCCGCATGGGTCGATCGATCAGGTTAAGCTACGCTTGCCGCGGTTGGTCCGTGGATGGGTGACCATTTTCACATATCAAGACCCCTCCGTGCCTCGGAAAGCACGTTAAGCCGTTGGTCCCGGCTGTCATTCGTGGATCTTTGACAGTCGTTACGGGTCGTCAGTAGCCTGAGAGTCTGACAACCAGTCTTACCAAGGGGTATCGTATTACCCATTAACTGGGTTGTGGAGGTCAGATAGGCAGTCGCTTCATGTAAAATATTGGTATTCAGCTGCATCCGGTTAGACTGGAAGCCGACCCTAACATAGTTGGGAAAAGGCTAGGCAGATGATGTTGTAGCTAGTTTTCCTTCAAACTCGAAGTAGGCACGAGTCCGTATTTCTCAAAGTGTGGAAGCCGGAAATATTTCCTTTGCATTTCGTTCACAGCTGCATTCGGAGCCCAGTCGATAAATATTTACAAGCAATGATTGAAATATTACCTCGACGATGCTTTGTTTGGGAGTTGGGCTCAATTGGGTGAACTATCATAAGATTGTAACTATAGTTTCTAAGGGAACATGTGTTACTGTGCTAGGTGCGATACGAATGCAACACTCTACTTAACCTTTCTTAACTCAACTGCTACAAAGATTTTTCTTATATCTTCAGAAAAATATGATGGATTACATAAGGTTCAGCCTCTAATTGGCCTACTGCAGAGCACAGGCGGTTTTACATCGCAAAAACCAGCGCTGGAGCTCTGTCTCGCATAGGGTCTTAGCATTATGCTGAGCGATGGCCGTTTTGCGTGGATGTGACGCATGTATTCCCCCAAATTGTCATTTTTTTTGTATTTTTTTCTGCGTTTGTTTTCGGTACCGCAATTAAAAGTTTTTCTATTCTTTCTTACATACGGAGAAAGAATGGCTATTGATGACGCTTGCTTATAACATTGGCAATTTTAGACCACAACGTCTTGTTTTCTGCACCGTCTGTTGCCGTCGTATCTAAGATGAAATAAGGAAATAGGCTCTCGTGATTTATAAAAGTTACATTGCCACCATATTCACACCGTTTTTTGGATCGATAAATCCTTTCGACGTGTTGACCATTCCCTACGACACTGCTGACTATTTCATATTCATCTTGCATCTTTTTCGATCTTGTCGGCAATATGGTGCTTTGTTGATTCATGATGGTGGACAGAAATACCTGCTGTATTTCTCTCCACCATCAGTATGACAGGAATTAACAAACAATTAGCATGCTCCCACAATTAGTTTTCCCGTGGGTAGTCTGATGTTTATGCTTCCGTGGGCATTGACCTACTCTCCCCAACACCGCTAGGATTTGTTCATTTTGTTGTTCTTTGATACACGTTTCAATGTGTATACAGAATGATAGAAATAAATGAAGCCACTAATTGATTTGGATATAAACACAGTGATTGAAATATCCAGTATTCTGATTTCGTTCGTGAAAAATAAGCAGCCAGCATAAGCAAAAGCAAAAATTGCGAAAAGTTTTCATTAATACAAAAGCAGACAGTACTTCGTCAATATAAAATATGAGAACAGTTTATTGAATCAATCTAAATAGACATTTTTATTTTTATTTCAATAGGGCAATCAAATATAAAAAAAAAATACCTTGAACCCAAGATACTTTTGTTAATGCTAGTAGTTAATGCTTCGCTTAATTTGGCCCAAAACTTACCATATGATTTAGCAAATTGGTCCTCTTAAATCTATCACTTATCTAAACTAGTATTATAATGAGAAAAGGGTTGATTTTTTGTATGCTTGTTTGTTACGCTATCACGCTAAAACGGCTGAACGGATTTGGATCAAATTTGAGACATGGGTAGACCATGACTTGGATTAACACATAGGATAGTTTTTATCCTGATATTTATACAGAATCGATTCTTATGCGGGTGAAACTGCGGGGCGCAGCTAGACTTCAATATTCTCCTAATTGACTCTTCACATAAAATATTTGCTTCAGTCGCAACATCTTGAGGACATCTTCAGCCATTTTACTACCCATTAAAGTTACCGCTCCTTGCTTTCTTCGCTTCAAAGCGCTTTATGTAACACTAAAACAGATAACGAGATGTAGATCTGGTTTTTTACAAAAGGAACCGTTACTTTTGGACTGAATGAACTGCCTTGGGCTTTTGGTAACTTAATGGAGTTTCAGCCTATTGAAAACGGTGGTTAAATTGGTCTCTTATTTGAGTCGACTGAACGAGAGGGCTGAATGTCAGCATGTTGTGAATATCTAGAGTTGTGTGATCAAATATCGTAGTAGCTAGATACTTAAGTGACCAGATCTAATCATATCAGTTGATCACTATTGAACAACAAATGAAATGAAAATGTTTTTAGAAACCGGAGAGCGGAAATAAGACCGAAGTAAAAATTTACTGAATATAAATATTATGCACGCATTTTCAAACCATAATATTATGAACACATAATAACACATGAACAAAGTGTTTATACTTGTATCATCATATCAGACTTTAAGAAAGTTGAACGGCGTTGTGTAAAGTACAATGAACGCTATTTTAAGTTTTAAAATAATTATGAAGTAAAAAATTAAGTTACATTTAATTTGCTTATTAGTCTTATAGGCTAGATTGTAATTCATTTTTATTAAGGTTCTTTTTAATAAAGGATAAAAAAAACATATTCAAACGTTCCCACTAACACAAAACTTAATTTCTTCACGTAGGTATTTTATATCTGATCGTTTTGCTATTATTACGAGGAGACTGCTGTGCTCCACATCTTCTCATCCTCAATACGTACAAATGAGGTTGTTTAAAATCTTCATCAATGTGTCTATGGCTGCCCCACGGCGTGAGAGCTTCATTAAAAAGCAATTATTTCAGCCGACCACCACCGGCCTGTGGCGTCACTGTGATTGCGGTGTTAACTATTTATTTAAATAATAGAGGCCGTTAACTTATGTAACAGATTACGAGTAGAAGGGTAAAGTCTTAACTTCTTGAAAACATTCCTAAAAATTGATTTCCATTGGGCAGAACCGCATAAGCTTAATCAGCTCCATATTCCCACTGCTGGGACACAGGCCTCTTTCAGTGAGAGGGAAGTGCGGGTTTTGGGGTGTCACATGTCTTCAATTTTTTGTGTTCTAGGTCCTAGAATGCAAAAATGGTGCAGGTAAACATCGTGTATCGTCCTAGATCCTAGGAGCATGCGCCAGGCACCAGCGGTATTACTTCGTTTTCGCGTAGCATTTTTTTTTTCGACTTTCTTCTTTTCGTTCAAACAAACAGACTCTTCAGCTCCAAAAGTATCGTGTCCTGCGAACTTCTAATACCATGATGAGAAAAAAGTCCTAGGAATTGTTCTAAATAGTACATTTCGCTTCTGAGAATCCATCGAAGTTTATTGCTACGTAGCCGTCCCACTTATTTCCTTTAACATTCTCAGAAATTCTAAGTAGTTGACATTTAGCTAGAGAGTAGGAAATAGCCTCTATACTAGCTGTAGCCGGTGGTAGTGTAGTACATATAGTATAGTGCATTCTGCGTTCACGATCTAGTTTCCGAACATGTAAACAAATATGTGTTTTTGGAAAAACAACTTTATTACCCACTCATATAATTTAGTTTGGTCAACAACTTCAGACATTTTTATGACTTTTTCAATAGTAACTAGTCATTCTGAAATCAACTTAATTTGGCTATGATGTCTAATAGGGTCGGGGGGCTTTTGGGACCGGGACTGCGGTCCCAGATTCCAGGGCACTTTTCTTGGCGGACAACTGTTTCGGAATCCTATGACCCTTTTTTATACGTGTAAAATTTTACGTATTATTATTTTAAGACTCTTCGTTTATTCATTATGTAAATATACGTAATGAAAAAAACAACCACCACCACCAGTCTGACAACCAGTCTTACCAAGGGGTATCGTGTTACTCGTACCTAACTGGGTTGTGGAGGTCATACGGGCAGTCGCTGCATGTAAAATACTGGTTTCAGCTGCATCCGGTTAGACTGGAAGCCAACCCCAACATAGTTGGGAAAAGGCTCGGCAGATGATATTTATGTAAATATACATATTACGCTGTAAATAAAATTTGTGTACTTAATTGACACTAGCATTAAGTTGATATTCGTGTGTAATTAACATCAATTGGAATCTACGATTTGAATACACTGTAGTTATAACGTGTTCGCCTTCCCGTGCATGTTGTATCGCGATCTTCGGCTGCACCATTCAAGTCAACTCTTGACCTAGAAGCTATGTTATAGTGAATGCGAAGCTTTATATGGGAAAGAAATGCTTTTAGAAATGTTCAATGATTCTAGACATTTGTTGAGGAGAAGAGTTAGTTGTTCTATAATTTCTTATAAAGCGTAAAGTTCACGTAAACAGGATTACTGAAAAAAAAACTTAAAACGCCAAAAAAAAAACACGTTTCTTGTATGGAGTTATTTTTAACTAAGAATTTATTTATAACTTTATTTTATTTTTATTATTTAATAAATATCTTCATTGTGAAATAAATAAGTCGAACAAGCAAATTAGAATCGTTAGAAAACACAAATATTCTTGCTATATATCGCATAATATTTTAGAAGTTTCTTAGGTGGGTATACTTAGGTACCTACCTAAGCACACCCTACTTCTAAAATATTATGCGATATAATATATAGCAAGAATATTTGGATTAGTCCATGTTCAACCCCCACAATTTTTACCCCCGACCATTTTGAACCCCTAAATGTTTGATTATATAGGTGTGTTGATGGATATCAGCTACACATCAAACTATATACATAAACAGTTTAAACTGACTTCTGATTATACGAAAAACCTATACAATATGAGGTTCGCTAAAACTGGAAATGGCTTGATGTGTGTACTTGACGTTAAAGTTTCAAAATAATAGCTACACGGTTTTTTTAAACATAACTCTCTCGTGGAATCAGGTAAAATCCTTTTAAAATGAAAAATTACAATGACGAACTTTTTGAACGAAGAATTTTGTAGAAGGGCTCGTAGCAGCCAAGCTACGGCGTAGGCCGACCGGTCATTGGCGTAGCAATTAAACTGGCTTCATATTACACTTGAAGCCAGTATAATAATTATGATAATTACCAATCATGCTTAAATCATAGTGGTCAGGTAATTAATCGATAATAGCATTACTAGTTACCGAATTCCGGCCACGGGGGTCAATCTCAACGGACGTTAGCCAGGACGCAGGGGATATTATAGTGCACAAGTGTGTGCGCAAACACAGGTGCACTCTCTGTTCCTTTACTCTCATAGTCCGATGGGACGGCAATCCGACACGACCGGGGAGAGATCAGGCGCAGGACCAACGTCTTGACGTGCTGATTTTCATCATCATAATCCACAGCCCGATTTCACATAGGCCTCTTCATGTGCGTTCCTTTTATTAGTTATAAATTAAGTGATATAAGATCATTGAAAGTCGGTACGGCTAATCAGAAGCCCGAAAGTCTCACAACGAGTCCAAGAGGATCCTGCTAACCAGTAACTGGGCTGTGGAGGTCAGATAGGCAGTCGCTCCATGTAACATACTGGTATTCAGCTGCAGCCGGTTGGACTGGAAGCCGACCCCAACATAGTTGGGAAACGGCTAGGTCTGGTGGGCTGTACACATCTATGTGTAGAGCCCACTCAAAAAGCATGCGTCTTTTGTCTTGAAAGTGTGAATAACAAATTACACTTTGGTTTGAAGGAAAGCAATTATTTTTTCTGCCTGTTGTATCTATCTTAATAATATGTTGACTTTTTGACGTTTGAATTTCTTATTTATCAATATCCATATCTCAGCGCCAATGGACAGATGGCCGATGGGGCTGAAAGGTTCTGGAGTGGCGATCGCGTACTGGAAGACGTAGCGTTAGAAGGCCTCCCACAAGGTGGACCGACGACCTTTTGAAGGCCGCAGGAACCCGTTGGATGCGAGAAGCATAGAACCGGTTGAAGTGAAGGTGCTTCGGCGAGACCTTTGTCGAGCAGTCGACGTCTTTCGGCTGAAATGATGATGATGAGGAAATCTCAGCGCTGCGCACCACTAATGCATCGTTTTGATATGCGTCCGTTACTAGGCATTAGTCTGTCTTTGACCGCATGGAGGCGACATGTGCCACGCCCCTAAACCATGTTCCTCGATATCCGTGATTGATATACATAGTTAATAATAATCTACTTTCTATCATTCTGTCTATTATGCTAAACTGACTCTTTTATAAAAATAATAAGGCTGGTTCTCACTGTGGATGTGCTCTGTGTGTCACTGCTTTATTAGTCAACAGTGACGCGGACTCCAGGTCAAGTGTGCACCTGTCCTAACTTTGTTCATAACATTGTAGAAATGTTGCAGAAGTACAACGTCAAATGTTCAAAAGGATTTTTTTCTTTTTCATAAAACATCTTTTCATTTATCTTTTTTAAAACGTTGCCTCACTCTAGGAATTTCTCCTGTATCCTGGGTGCGTTTACACTTTTTTTTTTAACTCACATACACAAACAGCCAGACCCAGAACAACTACTTGTGGGTCATACAAATATTTGTTCCGTACGAGAATCGAACCCGCGACACGCAGCGCAGCAGTCAATCGCTTAACCACTGCGCCAACCGTGCCGTCATTTAAACATCATTTTCATTAAACATCTTTTCAAAAACATCTTTATCAAAAAACTTATTTTCATTTAAAAACCGTCAACCAGAAGTTGGAAAAAAATAGTATTCTATTACATTTACGACATTAAGATTCAAAACTAAATTTTAAGAATTATTTTATTTTTATTATTAAGCAGGAATATGGTTCTCTGATCTCTTAGAACAAAAAATGGCGCGGCTTCGGTTCGCGCAGTGGTTAAGCGATTGACTGCTGCGCTGCGTGTCGCGGGTTCAATTCCCGCACGGAGCAAATATTTGTATGACCTACATGTATTTGTTCCGAGTCTGGGTGTTTTTCTATCTATAATATGTATGTATTTACAAAAAAAAAAAAAAATGTATATAAGTAGTTTATCAGCCATCTTGTTACCATAACACAAGCATTAGGTTGCTTAGCTTGGGACAAATGGTGCTGTGTGAAATGTCCAGGGATATTATTATTATTATTAAAAGGTCGAAAAAGCGACACTATCCTAGAAGAGCGGTGGCCGCTACATTCTCTCCGCTACCGGCAAATGATGTCAATGAAACGTCATTTATGAAAGTAAGTTGACGTGTTTTCCTAGACAGCGCTTTTGTCTCCGTAAAGTCAAACCCCGCTGCCACCATTTTCATGACCACCGTTACTGCGGCCGTTATGTGGCGGCCATCACTCTTCTAAGATACCTTCGTAGATTAACCGACAAACATTTTACAAAGTCTTTACGAACCTACCCTTCTGTCCTTCCCCTGTTGTGACTGCCCCATATCTTGGCCGCCACAATTTAATAGCGTTTGCACTGATAACAGCCCTTCACGCCCGCGCCTCTCACTTTGATATATTATAATGTCTTACAATGTATCGGATTTTAATTACTTCGTACGGCAGCTTTCTTCAGGAATCCGTGAGATTAAGGAAAGTGTTTTGACAGTTCACTATCTCCTTTATTCATAAAAGTTGCTTAAAGTAGTGATTAGCGACTATTTATGTCATATCACAAGTTTTTGATGTTTGAACGTCACTTAACTTTAATCATCTTCCTGCCCTTATCACCTGTGGTCGGCGCAACACGTTTTCTTCTTCCATTCTCCCCTGTCACGCTATCATTCACTCCCTTCTCTTTCATATCATTCCTCACACAACCCATCCATCTTTTCTTTGGCCTTCCTCTCCCTCTCCATCCATCAACATGTATATTCATCACTCTTTTAGTCACATGCGTGTCGTCCCTTCTCATCACATGCCCATACCAAGCCAAACGATTTCCTTTCAACTTTTATGTCACTGGCGCCACTTTCAAACTTCCTCTTAAATACTCATTTCTTACTTTATCCATTCTCCCAACATCTCCCAACATTCTCATCTCCGCAGCATGCAATCTTTTTTCATCCGTCTTCTTCACAGCCCAGCATTCAGACCCATAAAGTACGATAGGCCTTATCACGGACTTCTAAAGTGTCCCCTTTAACTTGAGGGGCATCCGTGGGTCGCAAGTTGTTCCTGTGATCTGTCGCCATTTCATCCATCGTGAGTTGATCCGGTGCGTTACGTCTCGGTCTACTTCGCCATCTCCTTGGACAAGCGACCCGAGGTACTTCCGAGGTAGGGTAGGTTTGTAAAAAGTTTGTAATCATCATTTATAAATAAACCACTACATTCCTAGCTTTCTGCAGTGTGGTTTGGAGCAGTGGTGGCCCGTGGTAACGGACGCGACTTACGAATTTTAGGTCGTAGTTTCGAACCCAGACAAGCACTTCACTTGGTGTAAATTTTATTTCATCACCGCTACTCTCAAAACGGCGAAGGAAAACATCGTGAGGAAACCAGCATACCCTAACCAGCAACCCGCACTGGGTCCGCGTGGTAGATTACAGCCCACTCCCTCGCACCGAGAGATCTGTGTCCCTGCAGCGGGAACATTAAAGGCTGATTGTGCTTACTGGCTTCGCCCGCGTGGATGTCGGAAAATATTCCACGGGAACGTATTACAGGGATTAAAAATACCCTATGTGTTAATCCAGGTTATAAACTTAGTTATTTTCAAAGTCAAAGTCTCTTTTAGAAGTAAGAAAATATCTAGAAAAGCACATTTTAATAATCGGAAAAAGTGTTATTGGGTTTCATCATTAAACATTTCTAAGTAGCAACCGGGATTCTGGATAATGTGCGGTCGAGGGCAACAGGCGCCATCTATGTATTTATTTTTAATTCTTTACTACTAATAATAAAGCTAAAATGTTTTTTGATTTGAACGCGCAAATCTCTAGAACTACTAGTCGGATTTAAAACATCTTTTTGCATTCGATAGCCCAATTCTCGAAGACGGCTATAGGCTATTTAACATCACGCTAGGACTCTTAAGAGCCGAGCAAAACGAAAAAAGTAAGAAAGTTCGATTCGAAGTTCGATTGCATCACTGCTTTCCATCAGGCGGGATCGCAGTCAAGCACTAGTTTATATCATTAAAAAAAAAGAACGCGAAACGAACTAATCGCGTGGGTAGGCGATGCGATGCGACGAGGCGGGTCGGGGGAGCAAGAAATTTCACGCGGACGAAGTCGCGGGCAGAAAGTAGTAGGTAGATGATAATTCAGGGTGTAAAAAGACACATCACATAGCCGTCAACTACGCTTTCTGTACATCAAACTCAGTAAACATTGAGCAAAAATAATTGTTGGCTACCGACTTTTATTTTTGGTGTGAAAATTAGCTGGTTGCGGTAGCGCGCATTGTAACGCACGCAAGACATTGTTCTTATCGGTGCATGTAACGGTACAGGGGCCGGGTATTTCAAATTGTATTATAACATTAAAAACTTGTTTTCGTAAAAAAACATCAGTAAAAGTTGGAATTTTGACCTTCAATATCTCCGTACCCAGGTATGGTCCAATACAAAAAAATGATTACAGTGACGCAAAGTGGCTCTCGGCTTCGATACCTGTCTTTTTACACCAGTTATAATTTGTGACCTTGAAAACAACATGCTTCCCATTAAGAAATTGATTATCCACTCTTCTATATCTCCACGATATAATATTCAGTAACATTTTCCTTTACCAATACCCTTTAACCTTAAAAAGAAATACACAAGAAGTCTCTCCATCCATTAGGTACGGGAACCCGCGCCCCCCTCACACAAATTGAGTTTATGCGTCGATAACGCCCCGATATCCGCGATATATCGCTTGAGGAGAGACGTTATGGAAATGTCACAGAGTAATGTTGTACAGAAGCTTCAGTTGGTTTAAAGGTGCCGCTAGCTGTTGGCTAGCAAACAAATTAACCGCATGGTTAAATCTATATCTAATCTATCTATACTAATAATAAGGCTGAAGAGTTTGTTTGTTTGAACGCGCTAATTTTCGGAACTGCGTGCAGGCGATGCGATACGACGGGGTGGGTCGGGGAAAGAAGAAATTTCACGCGGGCGAAGTCACGGGTAGAAGCTATGTTTTATCAAATGTCCATGCACGTCCTGCGTTGCAATAGACGGTGGGCGGTCGACTTTATGGACGTGAGTCAAAGTCCTCTGATGTCCCCTGAAAAGATGGTAATAGACAAAGACAACTAGAGACATCATTTTTAAACTGCTAGAGTTGCATAAGATTTTGAAGAAAAAAGCGGAACAGATATAAAAACTTTACCTTCTGCATTTACTCCCTCCATATCTTGGATAACACAGCTACAATGTTACTGCGAAGTGTCAGATTTACTGCCCGTCATCGCGAGGGCTGTGAATTATGTTCATACTGTACTCGTTAACTGCGCAACGATTATGGTGATGTGATGAGCGTGTGGCTTCAAGCGGTCTTCTTTTGTTTTCAAATTCAATTCTGTGGCATATAATTGTGGAAAGATCAGGGATGTGTAATAGGAATAGCCAGTATTTCTTTTTGAGTGTGTGGTCGGCTAGTTTTCCGACTCTTTCGGCGGCATCAGCCTACAATAAGTGACAAGACTAGCTTAGTGTGTGTTTGTTTTTCTGGAAAAGGCGAATTTATGTTGTGCAGTTTGGCAGAACAATAACTTTGGTTGCATTCGACCATCATCATCATCTGCCTCGCCTTTTCATAGCTTTTCTTAACTTCCAGTCTAACCGGATGCAGCTGAATACTAGTATTTTACATGGGGAAACTGCCTACCTGACCAAAACCCAGTTACTGGGTAATACGAAACCCCTTGGTAACACTGGTTGTCAGACTTTCGGGCTTCTGACGGCCCGTAACGACTGTTAAAGATCCACGACAGCCGGGACTAACGGCTTAACGTGCTTCCTGAGGTACGGGGGGTAATTGCATGTAAGGATGGTCACCCATCCATGGACCAACCGCGGCAAGCGTAGCTTAACCTGATCGATCGACCCGTGCGGCTGGTATTATTTAGCCACGGGCCCCTCGGTTGCATTCAACCATTGAAGCGAATTTAGAATTAACTTTCAAATTATTTTTATTAGCTATAATATGTTTCAAAGAAACAACAGTGATATAATAAACGCGTAGAAGTAACCACGTTTCCTTGGAATAAATATAATATTGTATTATTTAACGCCGCCGAAACAAAATGGTTTACAGTACCTATGTCCTGCGCTTGCCGCTTTCCTACCGCGGCTTTCAGCGTGCAATGAACACGACAGACTTCATTGCAATAAGCACTAATTAACATTACATTACGAATGCATTCCCTAAGGCAGGACTAATCAAATGTGTGTTGTTAATTACATCCACATTTCGCTAATTATTCAGTCCCAAGTAATAGTGACGTCATTGGCATTGACTCAATTCACTCAGCCTATCGCAGTCCACTGCTGGACATAGGCCTCTCCCAGGCTGCTCCACAACGCCCTGTCCTCTGCCTTCTGCATCTAGTCTGTCCCAGCCAACTTCTTTAGGTCGTCCGTCCATCTAGCTGGGGGTGGCTGGGGGTGGCTGGCATTAACTGGTCTCTTATTTTCACTTCGAACCACTACTTACCCCTTAAGTTTGATATACGTTATGTAGAATACGTGGTTTCAATTCATGTGATAACCTAATCGCCTCTCTGTATATCATCATCAGTCTCCAGCCCTTATTCCAATGTATTCGGGGTCGACGCAACATGTTTTTCTTCTTCTTCTTCTTCTTTTTCTTGCATACTTCTCATATCTATTTTCGTCCATACTTCTCATATCTTTTTTTTCACTAGCCATTTAATATGTCCCACTGCTGGGCAAGGCCTCCCTACTCTCCCCCCACCTCTCCCTGTCCGGGCCTCATATTTATACATAAAAATAAATAAAATTGAAGTGTCTGTTTTTTTTTGTAATGATGCAGCTTTTTTACAAAATGCATAATATGAAAGTATATGCGGTACTCCTCATAATAAAAAAAACTATTTATTAAATGTTGTCAGTCTCTTTGTTCCGGCTACTCTCTGAAACGGCTGGATCGATCTTGATAGGACTTTTTACTTACTAGATAGCTGATGTTATTGTCCGACATCCACGCGAACGAAGTCGCGGGCACAGCTAGCTGGAAACGTGAAACCGTATACGTGTGTTAAATTAATGTCGCCATTGTAGCGGCACGTTGTATAATCATAAGATAAGATAATTTTTATTTGTCCAAAACATGAGTAGGTATACATATTATCCTACTAATATTATAAACGCGAAAGTTTGTATGGATGGATGGATGGATGGATGTTTGTTGCTCTTTAACGCAAATACTACAAAACGGATTTTGATGAAACTTTACAGTAATATAGTTTATAGCCTTATACCTACATCAGATTAACACATAGGATACTCTTTATCCCGATATTACCACGGGATCGAAACTTATGCGGGTGACACCGCGGGGCACTGCTAGTAATATTATAAGAATGCTAAAATATTTAATTTACTCTTAATTCTTTAACTCGGCATAACATTGTGAATACTTTACTAAAGGAGGCCTCGTCAAAGACAAAACTTTTCCACTCAAAGGAGCACAGAGCTTAGACATTGACGTCCTTATCCTACCAATTTGTCCGTCAGTCAGTCGTGCTATAGACGACACTCGACTTGAACCGGAGTCGACTAACAACGTCAATGGCTCCCCGACAGTTAAGTGTTCCCACGATTTAACACGTCAGAGAGTTTTAAATTGTGAGTGGCATTTTTCTTTGGGAATAAGGATTTTTGGAGCTGAGACGCTTTTTTTTAAATTTAATGTTTTGTGTTTTGTTATGTTAATAACTTACTATTGTATAGAATCAAGTTCTTCTAACTGAACAGACAGCTGTACTGCTGGGGAGTTTGTTGCTCCACTTCTTCTTCCCAGTTAGAGCACTAGGAAGTGGTGAAGGGCGAGCGTTTTGGGGGACTGTCTTATGATATGGCGGGGGACTGTGTTATGATCATTTTGACGTTCAGAAAGTGCTGATTCTCAGCCTAGTTTGAATAAATGACTTTTGATTTTCTGGCGTATTTTTAATGATGGTGTTATAAGATGGTCATACATGAAACTGCTTAGAAAAAAACTAGATAAGTTTCTGTGAAATGTCATAAAATTAAATTTAAAAATCGTTTTTCAGGAACGAAATGCCTTACGTGATATTTGCACGCACATACGAAACTTGTATGGAGGGGTATAACGTGTTTTCGTCACGTGACGATTTTTACTAGTTTACCTACCGCATGCCGCGTTAAAGAACTTCAATCCAAAAAATAAATAATTCAGACTTATAGATTTTGTGATTAGAAGAAGTTAACAACTGTATGGTTCATTCATCAAGAAACCACTTCAGACCGGTTGGGGAAGCTACTGTTAGGCAAAGAACTTCTCTTTGCCTAACAGTAGCTTCCCGAAAATATCTAGGCCAGTACAGCTCCAATGCTCTATCATAATATTAACCAAATAACATCGAAAACTTTTCCTAAAACCCATGGAATGGGAATTAAAATCAATGGTTTTAAGGATCAGCCCTAACCTACAAGATTCCCCTTCCCAGTATCAATAGAGCGCAGTTGTAACCGAATTACACTGTTTTCCCAAAGCTTCCTCCAGTCGTAAATAGCCCCGGGCTCCGCGCCATCTAATACAATTTCTATCGATGTTCGGCATAGTTGGCTCTCTGTTGTATTATCGCCTGAGGTTTGTTTGTGAAACTTTGGTGTTGGCCCACACTTCTTCCTAAAAGTGTTTAGTCTACAGGAAAGCTTTGTACTACGATGCGACTGATCGGTTGAAATACCCTTTGATTTTATTGTTGCGATGCAGAATCATTTAAACGGATAGGTATTCGAATAGAATAGATAACTTTTATTTCAGACAGAACTCCATAGGGTTTAGTAACAATTTTGATTAACTTCTAGTAGAGCGACACGACCGATGATCGTTGGGGTAGACGTGTTCTTGAGTGGAGACCGCGAATCGGTAAACGTAAGGTGGGACGCCCTCAGGCTAGGTGGAGCGACGATCTTCGCAGGGTGGTGGTAGCAGCTGGATGAGAGTTGCCGAAAATCGAGTTGAATGGCGTGCAATAGGAGAGGCCTATGTCCAGCAGTAGACTGCTGTAGGCTGATGAAGATGAGAGTGACACGCGTCGACGACAGACGCAACCGCAACCGCCGACGCGTCACGCGACGCGACGCGCGACACGCGTTGTTTCGCGATTTCGTTTTGTGAACATAATTATGTTAATTTCATTAGACGTTATTATTTATGTATTTATTTATTTTCAAATTTCTAAAATAGCATCTTGGAGCAACTTGAACTTAAAGAACTGTAGCGCAGGGGTCATTTGCCGGGATCACGGATCATAACATCGCATCAATGAAATTAAAACGAATAACGTGCAAAGAGTAGTCGAATTGAAGGAAAGAGAGAGAGCCCTACATCGGCGAGCGGCGCAGGCGGTAATTTTCTAATTACGAATTATTTTTATGATTACTGGCCACTAGCCCTACCCGCGGGTTAAATTAATGTCGCTATTTGTAGCGTTACGTTGTATATCAACCCAATATTACAGTTTTCTAATAGCCTTTCTTCTTTCCAGATAAAATTCGCAAGAAGTACGCGGGTCTGGGCGACTCGGTGGTGTCTGTGCGGCTGGAGCGGTCGCCGCGCGGGAGCCTGGGCCTCAGCTTGGCCGGCCACAGAGACCGCAGTCGCATGGCCGTGTTCGTCTGCGGCCTGCACCCTGCTGGCGCTGCTGCTAAGGCCGTGCCTGCTGTTAAAGTTGGCGATGAGATTCTGGAGGTGAGTAAAGGGTTTATAATGAATATTATAATGTGATAATAAAAATTCATTCCGGAACAATAACAACAGTCTGTGCAAAGAACAGAAGGATGCTAGGCCATATAGTCAAAAAACATACACTTAAATGTTAAATCCCTACATCATATGCTTAAAAATGTACATTATAAAGAACAAGCACATTTTCTTCAATATACTTCTGTCACCTTAAACGATGACAGATAACCTGTAGCGAAGATAGCGACGCTCTTCTCTAGATACAAAAAGATAAGATGAAGAAAAGTTATCCTACTTCCTACTAACCGTACTTAATATTATAAACGTAAAAGTTTGTGAGAATATATGGATGGGTGTTTGTTACTCTTTCACGCAAAAACTACTGAACGGGTTTTGATGAAATTTAGCACCAAATGGTTTATAACCAGGATTAACATATAGGATACTTTTCATGTTGTATGTTTTTTTTTGTCTTTGTATGTTAATCCTGGTTATAAACTATGTGTGCGCCAAATTTCATCCAAATCTGTTCAGTAGTTTTGCGTGAAAGAGTAACAAACATCCATCCATCCATCCATATAAACTTTCACGTTTATAATGTTAGTAGGATATTTAGATGGGTAGATCTTATGTCTTAAGTATTCGAAACACGTTCCTAAGCTGAACCAGATCAATAGAACTTGTATAATTTGACACTCAGATTCACGGTACGCTTGTGGAATAACTGAGATCTCTGTGAAGAGGTCATAATGAACAATATTTGCCTTACATATTCAGCCTATAATGTCCCCACTGCTGGGACACAGGCCTCCTCTCTGTGAGAGGGAGTGGGCCGCAATCCACCACGCGAGCCCAGTTCAGGTTGGGTGGATGTCACATGTTTTCGAATTTTTGGTTCTAAAACGTTTTTCTCACGATGTTTTCCTTCACCTTTTGACAGCAGTGGTGATGAAATAATTTACACAAAGTAAAGCGCCTGTCTGGGTTCGAATCTACGACTTATAGCTCCGAAGTCAAGGCTATTCCACCACTGCTCTCATTTGCCTTAGGTGTTGACTGATTAAATAGAGAAAAGAAAGAAAAATGCGTTTATTGGCATTACAGCAAAATAAATACACCTTAAAACTATAAAAACAGAAAACAAAGATTATAGTGCCAAAAGGGTCTCAGCTCAGCATAATGTCAGATGGCACCACAAGGTGTACCACCTGATGCTGATTTTCAGCTGCAACCCACGAGTGCCATACGCTGGAATGACAAACACATAGTGTAGCGAAATAAAAGAGGGGTATCTTCGCTTGAACACGTTTTAATTTTTGTGAGCAAAATAAGATAGTAATAAAAACTTAGCAAAAGACACAAAACGAATATTATTAATAAGGATTACGTTATGACGTCGACGTGACGTCTTTGGTGTTCGAGCCCTATAATAAATTTTATGTATTCTTGTTACGCGTCGATTAAGATACGTTTGCAAACGTTCCTAAACTTACGTAACTAGATAAATACAAGGACGTCCTAAATGGGTAATTGGCACCAAGTCATTTTGTTATTAGGAAGCGAGATAATAATTTAAATTACCGTTTGATCAAAATTGTAACATTGACAATGTACGGCTAACTGGTAATAAGTATATCAAGTAATAGCCTCTACTGAAAACTAAACTACATGATATACGAAAATCCGGTCCTAGGCTCCACGTTGACAATTGGAAGGCTCCTCGCTGGGCGGAATCAGAATCCTCTTAAACGTGCAGGTCACGCGCGTATTATGTTGGGTTCGATTCCCAACAGGAAGCTTGTAGACGTCTGGTACTAGGGTGGCGGGTAGGGCGAATTCTAGATCGCCCTTCAGTCTTCAGACAAATACTACAGAAAATGGCACAATCTTTTATAACGAAAGAGCTGAAGAAAAGTTAAATTACATACCGAGTCTTCATGAAATGTGACTCAACTTGAGACCACTTTTTAGTTATGTACAATTCGTTTATTTTCGGGAATACTGCTTATTACAAAGAAAATAATGGAATAAAATTTAGGAAACGATAAGAACTTATATCAATAGGACAGCAAACATACCCTTGGATCCAGTGGATGACCGCACAGAACTCGGTCGTTCAATCCGTTATAGTTTACCGTTAATATTGTAGCGAATTATTCAAATTGTGAAAGCAGCAAAAAAAAAATATATTAGACTTCCGTCCTGTGTCCGAAAAATCCTTCGAATGAAAAATCCCGGTAAGAGAAAAGACATGACACTTTTAGATTCAAAATTCAAAACCAATATGAAGAAAAAAACCTTTCTGAACTCACTAAGACCCACACCACCAATCGTTGAGCTTCTCAAGTTCTGAGTTGAGCTGCACGATTTTTAACAAATGTTTGCACTGACTGGACATGTCCACTCAATCTGTGTGGTTATTTCCTCAAAAGACTATTTCAGACACCAATCTACGCGGTCTTCACATGATCTGACCAAGATTATGTCTGGATTTTAAAAGAGACTGTGACCTCTGAGTTTGTTTCGGCCTTTCTTCTCAGAGTAGTCAGATAGGAAACGCCGACCTCATCTAGTTTATTGACGTGTAGAAGTGTTTGTACAAACCTACTTACACAAATAAGTCATTTATCATTTACCAATTAGTTGTTACCTCGTTGGCTTTGCATATTGATGTCGTGGGAACCAGCTGTTGTTACATGTGACACGATATTAGTGAATGGCATTTAATACTCACTATGTATCTGTAAATGGTAGACAATCAATGATTGTTGAACCAACCCACATTCAACAAATCTGCCTAGTCTTTTCCCAAGTACGTTGGTATCGACTTCCAGTTTAACCGGATGCAGCTGAATACCAGTATTTTAAATGCTACGACTGCGTATTAGACCTCCGCAACCCAGTTACTGGGTAACACGATACTCTTGATAATTCTGGTTGTTAGACTTTTTGGGCTTCTGACTAACGACTGTCAAAGATCTATGAATGGCAGCCAAAGAGGGGTCCTGCCGGTTATTAAAAAATTCAGCAGCGTCAGTAAATAACACACACACGCACACACACAGTTCTGACTTCGCCACTGTCGCGGACGGTACCTACCGAGAATTCCCTGTGCTTTCATACACATTCATAGCTTGTTGGTACCACAAGTAAATTGCGTTTTACTTCGTCAGATAAAAATACTATAAAAATGATTTTGATGTTGTTCGCTTTAAGGATCAATCAAGTTTATTTAAATGTTTATTTTTTGACGGCATGGTTGGCGCAGTGGTTAAGCGATTGACTGCTGCGCTGCGTGTCGCGGGTTCGATTCCCGCACGGAAAAAATATTTGTATGACCTACAATTAGTTGTTCCGGGTCTGGCTGTTTGTGTATGTGAGTTTATATGTCTGTAAACTCACCCACAACACAGGAGAATTTCCTAGTGTGGGGCTACGTTTAAAAAAAAAAATGTCGTTGTCGAAAGTCTAGGTATAATTACTCATACTCTTCAAAAAGTGAAGAAAACAAATGAGCATGTCATAGTGTCATCCGCCATGTTTTACATATCGCGTTGGATCTCGTCCAAGTACTCGCCCAAACGATTTATTTTAACGATAATATATTATGTATTAACATAGAGGAAGACGTCAAAGTCTTTGATGATCGGTTATGTATCGGTTGAAGTGTTGTTTGATCGTGGATTTGTGAAGGATTAATCGGTTGATAGCCTGCACTTGTATAACTAATCATTATTTTTTGTTGCAATGAAATTATTTTATGTTTATTTCTGTAAGTAGATCTTATAAGACTAGATGGCGTTGGCATTTTCCAGTATTTCCTTTCCACAGCGTGTGTTATATCGCCGGTATAACAACAAAATATAAAAATAAAATAAACAAGTAAAAATCTTACAGGGTCTCAGTACTAGAAACGAGTTTTTTTTCGGCGTTTTTTGCCTTGTTGGCACCTTTCATGTGCCAGTTTGACTCGCACTTGGCCGGTTTGTATTATGTCTACCGAATATTCATAATCATGAGACTCGGAGGCAATTTTTTCAGTATCATGTCTTGAGTAATGAAAGATAAGCGAATGAATCCACTGTAGCGTAGGTATATAATGATTGTTAATTTTTAATCATTATCATCTGCCTGCCTTTTCCCAACTATGTTGGGGTCGGCTTCCCACCTATCCCAATGTAGCTGTATACCAATAATATTAGTCTTTGATAACAACGTTTTTTATAAATTTTTCAGCTGAATCTCCATCAGGATGGCTCACCGACTTTCCCTCGTAATATTTACACACCAATCCAAGACTATTGCCCCGCATTCCACCGCCTGTCCAGATGCGATGCTATCTGTTATAGTGCCCACAATAGACACAGTTATAGCCCCGAGCTATCGGCAGCCGATAGATATAGTAACGTGCATCTTTGTACGGTAATATAAGACAACGTAACATCATGCCTGTATTCCCCGAAGGGTTAGGCAGAAGTGTACCTATACCGGGTCAAGTTTAAAGTCCATACAATTACATTGCAATTACCAGAATGTATTAGGACCATGCAGGTCTGAGTTGGTCACTTGAGGAAAGCACCACGCAGGTTGGAGTCGTCCCGTCCAGACAGCGCGTGCATGAGTCAGTTATCGTTTAGCTCAACTCAAAAACTTAAGGAGCTCAACGATCCAAACAAAACCAAAGTAAGGACATTGGGAGACCAGGATGTCCCTTGTTATTCAATAGCTTGATTCCATAGAGATGAACTCGGAGTTAGAAGCAATTACGCCTGATACCTAGTCACTTCATAATAACAACTTATTACCGTACCACTGCAGTGCAAGGCCTCTTCTCATACAGAGAAGACACGAGCATTGATCACCACCACGTTTGCATAAGACGGGCTGGCGATTTTGGACTTATATTGACTAAGCATCGTCTTCACATAAATATTATTATGTAACTCATGCAGACGTTTGTGCAGTTTTTTGCCGACTGTACTTTGGCTGACGAATAGAATAAAACTGATGAATCGACGAAAACAGGCAAACACTGGAAACTGTCGAGTTAACGCAACTGTCTAATCGGCAAAACTGACGAATCAGTGAAACTGACTAATCAACGAAAATGGCGAATTAAATAAACTGACGACCGAGGGAAACTGCCCAGTGATACGCGGACTCAATTAATGAGTGTATACAAAATATTGTAAAACATTTTAAAAGAGAAGTGAAGTTTTTTGCCCATTCTTCTTCATTCGAAAACGACCTTTTGGACGGGGCGACTAGAATCAATTTATTTTATTGTCAATTTTGACGTTCAAAAGTGCCTATTTGAAATGTTTAAAAAAATATAAAAACCCAGGTGTTGTTACGTTGTTTTTCCTTCACCGATGTCAGTTATGATGTCCAAGATAAACACCAGACCAGGATGTCTCTTATTATTCAATAGCCTGATTCCATCTAGATGAACTAGGAGCTTGGAGGATACCTGATACCTATAGCAGTGTTCATAAATACTCAGATAATTTACATTCCATAGCCACTTAATCAGTTATCTACTTGAGTGCAATGTATTCTAAGTTGATTTTCGAGTGACCATATTTTGTAACAAAAAGGCCATAATAAGTTTTTGGTTGCAATGGAATTCGAACTTTGTGAAGCATGACATTCAATTTGTTGTTTCATAACTTGAAAATTATCTGAAATATAGTTACTTACCAGCCATTTTTGGTCCTAAGCCCTTATATTCTTTTGATGTGATAACAAGTAAAATTGCCTCCGTAATCTTCGCGAGGGATCATTATGGAACATCCAATTTTACGATTCGTAAGAAACACGATCCGATATCTAAAGAAATTAGGAACCATTCGTTGCCTTTTGTACGTATGAAAGAAGATTACTGTTCGGCCTATTTGAACAATTTATTTATTTGAAAGAAAACAGAAGCCTCCCAAAAGCAGCAGCAGCAGTGCCCCGCGGTTTCACCCGCATAAGTCTTGATCCCGTGGAAATATCGGGAGAAATATTATAATGAATCAAATCCGTTCAGCCGTTCTTGCGTGATTGAGTAATGTTCGTTCAAACAAACAAACTTTCACATTTATATATTAGTAGGATTGAAAGGGCTGGTGGGTAAGTAACAACAGCCCCACGGGTCGATCGATCCTTGTCGTGTTCGTTCCATGGATGGGTGACCATCTTTACATACCGAGACCCCTCCTTATCTCGGAATTGGTCCCGGCGGTCATTCGTGGATCTTTGACAGTCGTTATGCGTCGTCAAAAGCCCGAAAGTCTGACAACCAGTCTTACCAAGGGGTATCGTGGTACCCAATGACTGGGTTGTGGACGTCAGATAGACAGTCGCTCTACGTAAAATACAAAAATCAGCTGCATCCGGTTAGACTGGAAGTCGTCCCCAAAATAATTGGGAAAAGGCAGGCAGATGATGAGTAGGATTACAATAGGATCTCCAACAAAAGACATACACAATATATGTCATATAAATAATCATCAGGTATTAAAAAGATATACACAATATATGTCACATAAATAATCATCAGGTACATCGATCACTAATAAAGAACGCCAATGTAAAACAATCCCCTAAAAGCCAGTAAAGAATATTAGTGTATTCATCAAGCTGAGTAAACAATTAGGAGCAGAATCATGATGAAGTACACCGAGTACGCGGCTGTTGATATATTTACATAAATTAGCGGCTCGTGTATTGTTTCGTGTGGTACTGGCAGTGAGCCAGCTGGTGTGTGGGCTGAGAGAAGCGGACACGGTAGCGGGGCGGGTAATCCTTGGATGGTTTCTTAATTTTACTTTACCTAATCGTAAAGTAAACCGGAACCCGGGCCTAGCCGGAGTCGTGCACCTAGGTTTTGACGTTTCATAAGTGCCCAGCATGTTATGCCATGCCATGTCGCCATGAATTAGGTTTATGTGAAATAAAATATGTTGATATTGATTTTTGAAAAAAAACTGTTATATTGTGGCAGACCACAAGTTGAAGCATCAACAAAAACTGCATTCTCTAAATGCTGCTGTTTAGACGATGTTGCTTCAATTTTATTGTATGCCTCAGGCAAGAAACTTGCTTCGTGTAAATGGGCTTTTTGTTGTAAAGCATGGGTGAGTTAGTAAAATTAAAGGCGCCACATGGAATCCTCTACCGTACTCTAAGCTTACTTAGTATCGTCTAATCCAATGTAACCCTCCTTACATAATAGGGTCGCTAAAATTTTACAATTCCGCCCCCGCTCCGCTCATCACTGTGTCCTCTCCCCAACCAGCAACAAGATGGAAACTATTCCGGAGTAATGCCAGTTGCGATTGAAACATTACCTAAAGCGTAACACGCGAACTGAAAGTGATTCCGACTGAGTTTCAGTTGTTCTAGCTACTGCGATGTTCAATTGTTTCTTTGGAGTTTGTTCGAAAGGTCAAATGGGGTCAGTGTCAATGACATTGGCGTTTATATTTGAGATTATTTTAATTTATGGAACGACAAACTGAAAGTCGTTCAAAGTTCAAATCCGTTGTTACCAAAAACTTATTAGGGTCCTTTTTGTTACAAACGGTCACTCAAAAATCAACTTTGATTAGGTACATTTCACTAAAGTAAAGTAAATTGATTAAGTGGCATGTAAATTATCTGGGATTATTAACACTGATATTTTCCACCAGCTCAAAAACAAACACACTATACAGCAAGCAGTATATGTGTTTGTTTAGATATATCGATACCCATACTTTCTGTAGAGTTTCGCTAGCTAATTTAATTAAACCGTGTGTAATGGGCCAGATATTACATAAAGCTTAGTCTCACGATTTTTCAATATTATTTCCACATGCTAAATACGTTTTCTTTCACATACCTACATTCAATCTAGAACCAAAGAGCCTGGATCTTTTTAACGAGCACCATACTTGAAGGGTTCTGCTGCAAACATCGTTTGTTCAATCTCACGGTTCAAAAGAGCGAACACGCGGACAATACGTACTATTATCGTAAAGGGCTATCGGACATAACGTTATTAAATATTATATTCAATGGTAGCTTTGCAAATAAAATTGAAAATTATATTCATGCACATTTTGGTGAATGGCTAGGAGCAGCTATGGTACCTATTAGTCCGCCTCTGTACATTTGTGTTCTGAAAGTATTAAAAAAATAGCCTAAGCATAATCAGCATATTAATGTTCCCGCTGCTGGTACCCAGGCCTCCTCTCTTCGAGAGGGAGTGGGCTGTGATCTACCACGCGGGCCCAGTGCGGGTTGGTACTCGTAGATGGTTAATTGGTGAAAGATGGTACCCGTAGATTGGCCAGTAAAGGGGGTGAATATTGAGATGAGAGCTGTTAGAGATTTATGGAAGAAAATGTGCGAAAAACGGTGGTTGGAAACCTGGAATCAAGATCATCGTTAGAAAGACAATTGCTAGGAATCAATGTTGTAATAATCACTGACTGGCAAGCAATCTGAAGGGACTAAGCAGTCTAGAGTAAATCAACAGCTTTGAATGTTCAATTTGTGCATTATTATAAAATTTTAAATGAAGTCTAAAGCTTAACTAGGGAAGCGTAAGCAAATTAGCAAGTGGATGAACATTTATTAGATAATTCTGACAATACAGCGAAGCGCCTTACGGTTTTGTAATAGCAAATGTTACGTTTCAGATGTTATTGCTATGAAGGTTTGCATAGGCGCTATGTGTATTAGATCGTTTGCAAATATAGATGCAAACCCTGTTTACTCTAGTAACCATGCTTTGAAAACCAGACTATTACATAAAAAAAAAAAATATGCAAGATGTGATAAAACACATATTATTTCTCCATTGGTTTCCACCTACGAACATTAGATGCAATCATTTATTCATTCCTAATAATACTAAATCTAATTCTAAACTAAACCATCGATTTCTTAGATAACAATATAAGTTCTACGTTGTAAGAATCTACGTTCTCCATTAAATAGAAATGTCAATGTTGTGTATATATTTTAATAGATTTAATATGAAAACGTTGTGTGCTATGTAAACTTCCTGCCATGTAAAATGTATGAGTAGGTATGTAAATTCAATGTAATGTATGAGGATCACATTTATGCATCACGCGACCGTTTGACGGGTTGTCAGTGCCATTTGTTGATGCTCACGTGGGGTACCGTGATTGAAGGTGCAGGGGTAATGACTTTGTTGCCACGGGGACATGTGCCAAAGAATAATAATAATATAAGCACAGAAGGGCTAATATCCTCCGAAGACCCCGGTGTGCTTTGTTTGTGTTGAGAGGACGATTGCCGTGTAGTTACGACGAAGCTTAATAGGAACTGGGTGGATCTTTTAGACGGAGCAGTAAGAGACATAACCGTTATAGTCACAGGAAAAGTTAGGAGACCGACCTTGAGTCTTCTTCTTCGTGTCACCCAGCTGGCACGACAGTTATTCAAATTTTGTCTTCCACGGCGTCATCGGTGGCATTTTCTTGAGTACCTACCTAATTGCTAACAACATAAACAGATTTTTTTTAAATCTCTCAAAAATCCACTTAGAATACATTTCACTAAAGTAGATAACTGAGTAAGTGGCGATGAAATGAAAATTACCTGTTCTTATGAATACTGCTATAGGTGTATTCAAATTACAACTGTAATTTTTTGACAGTTGTAGGAAACGGCACACTGCCTCCGTTTGTTATTCAATTAAATTCCCTGACTATGTAGATATATATTATTTTGAGGTCCGACGTCATAATCATTTTAATCATCATACTAACGGCCATTTTGTTTCAGGTCAACGGCATCGTGTTACACGGGAGGTGTCATCTCAACGCGTCTGCCATCATCAAGGGGCTGGTCGGACCTATCTTCAAGATCATATTGCTGAGGTAAGGAACGTTTATACAGAATGTTAGAAACATTGACGCGCAAACTAATACCATGAATTCAGAAAATTAGAAGAACTAGAAGAATTATGTCGATTGTAAAAAAAAATCTGCTGTTTCATACAAAAGTGCAATATGTCATAATTATACACAATTAAAATGTATGAATCCTATCGCAGTCCACTGCTAGCTGGACATAGGCCCCTCCTAAGCTGCGCCACAACACCTATCCACCGCCTCATGCATCCAGACAGTCCCAGCCACTTTCTTAAGGTCGTCGGTCCATCGAGCTGGGGGCGTCCCACTCTACGCTTGCTGATACGCCATAGCGCGCTGAGCGACCTTCCATTTGTGGAACAGCCCGAATGTCAGTGTCCATGTTTCGGTATCGTATGTCATAACGGGCGGGATGTACTGTTTGAAGTTCCTAGTATTTCAATATTGCGGGTTAAGCGCCTATCTCGTAATGTTTTGGAAAAGATACGACCTTTTATGCTCCGTTTTTGCCGCATATTTTGACACTCGGAAGGGAATCAAAACCAAAACCTATAGGGTACTTCCCGTTGACCTAGAATCATGAAATTTGGCAAGAAGCAATGTCATGTAGCACAAGTAAAGGAAAAAATCCGAAAATCGTAAAGTTGTAGGTGCTTCACACAAAAAAAAAATACTTTTCCGATTACAAACTTATTTACAATTGATAAACTAACCGCGACCTATGTCGATATATTATTATGGGGACAACAGTTTTCCAACGGTAAAGTTAAGTTTGTCCTTCAATCCGTTTATCTTTTCGTTAGAGCAATGTTCGGTACTTTCATAGTTTATGAACTTACGTTTTTACGGAACCCTCGGTGCGCTAGTCCGACTTGCACTTGGCCAGTTTTTTTTAATAACCGTTAAAAAAAATCAACACTGCAGCTGGGTCTAGAATAATTTTCTGAATTAATGATATCAGTCCCACCGTGTAGTTATTCGTATTAAACAGATATTTTTAGTTTTCATTCATCGCATTGACAATACCTGGAAGCCATCACAGGTAACAGGCACCGATATAGATATCGTTAAACACGAATCAAAGGCAGCTATTTATAGCTTGCCATCATTGTGTAGTTTGTATGTAAAGATATTTTGGTCTGCGTGTCAATGCTTTCAAAATCGTTACTAACATTTGAAATTATCCTACGGTATGTCATCAGATGTATACACAGATGGATGATCCACAGCCCGACTTCACCCACTGCTGACCATATTCCACTCTTTTCAAGTGCCAATCCTAGCTATGTGCTATTCCCATCCAGGTTTTCCCCGCGATGGCAACACGGTATGTCTACCGTGATATGAGCAGTGGTGGCTCAGTGGTAACGTCCCCCTTACGAGCTGCAGGTCGTGGTATCGAACCCAGGCGGGCGCTTTACTTTGAGGAATTTATTTCATCACCACTACTCTCAAAAACGGTGAAGGAAAACATTGTGAGGAAACCGGCATGTTTTAGGACCAAAAAATCGATGTAATACCTAAGAGAAAAGATTTGATTTTGTGTATGTTTGTTTGTTACGCTTTCACGCTAAAACGGCTAACGGATTTGGCTAAAATTTTACACATGGGTAGAAAATGACCTGCATTAGTACATAGGATACTTTTTATCCCGATATTCCCACGTGATCGAGACTTATGCGGGTAAACCCGCGGGGCGGCGCTAGTTTGGTATATTTTTGGCTTCATTCATAGTCTTGACAATACCCAGAAGCCATATTATACAGGTACCAGGCACCGATATAGATATCGTTAAAAACGACTCAAAGAGAGCTATTTATAGATTTCAATTGTGTGTAGCATGTGAAGAAATATGGTCTACGTGTCAATGGTTTCAGAATCGATCCATTGAGTTATATTTTTACCACATAGCGTATAAAAAAGTAAGAAAGAAAAATTCTTCATTCTGCACAAACAAAACGCGCATTATAAAAGTATAAGCTATCAGCCTATAATAATGTTTACACTGTTGGGACACAAGCTTCGTCTCTGTAAGAGGAAGTGGGCCGTAATCCACCAAGTGGGCCCAGTGCGGGTTGGTAGATGTCACATGTCTTCAAATGGGTCTAGGACATGCCGGTTTCCTCACGATGTTTTCCTTCACCGTTTTGAGAGCAGTCTGATTAAATAATGTACCGCATGAGTAAAACGCCTGTACATTACAAAAAAGAGACATAAATTACAGTATCAAAATCAAAAGTCATATAATCAAACTAGGCTGACAATCAGCACTTTTCGAACGTACGTTACGAAAGACAGTCCCTCAAAACGCTCGCCCTTCACTTCCCAGTGCGTTCGCTGGGAAGAAGTGGCGCAACAAACTCCCCACTTCCCCAGCAGCACAGCTGTCTTTTCAGTTAAAAGAACTTGATTCTATACAATCTTAAATAATTAACATTACGAGACACAAAACTTTAAATTAAATTATTTGCCATATGTCAACAAAATATGCTCAAATTTCAATGCTTAATTACTAATTCTTTAATGTTTTTGTTGATATGTATATTGGCGTGTGCTAGCTGACATGTGGCAAATAATTTAATTTAATGTTTTGTCTATAGAGCGGAACAGTTTGTTTTATTATTTTGTTTGTTTGATCGCGTTAACCTCTGTATCTACCGTCTAGTCGGATTTAAAAAATATATTTTTGCATTTGTTATCCCAATTCTTGAGGAAGGCTAACATCACGCTAAGGCTCTTAGGATCCGAGCAAAAAGAAGATAGTAAGAAAGAACGCTAAGCGAAAACGAAGTAGGTAATATCGCGGGCAGGCGATGTGATACAAGGTGGGGTCTGGAGAACAAGAAATTTCACGCGGACGAAGTCACGGGCAGAAGCTAGTAAATAATAAAAACGTGAGCAGCGGGGTAGTTGAGTAACACACTAACAGACCGTTCAACAACATTCATTGCATTATTTACGTTGTTGAGCAGACAAATTTTCGAACATATAAAACAATGGATTAGCAGTACCTATCCTTCAAAATGATTCAGATTTTGATTGAAAGTGTGTTAGGCAATAAGGGTGGGTGCAGATGAAGCTGTGTAACCATTAGAAAAGAGTAAAGGCAACCCAAGATTCGCATAATTATATTAATACTTTTACCAGCAGCCGAATGTTTAACGCAGCACCATACAGCGATATCTGAAAAATAGCTGTCAGAATAGACAGTAAAGAATTGTTTGTTTCATAATGGAGGTGCCAAATAGTGGCACCTCAAGATATACTGACACTTAGCTGGAAGCTTTCACTGATTTATGTATACTTATAATAATATTATAAAGAAGTAACATTTGTGAGTTTCACACACACAGTCCGTCACACAGACCGGCGGAGAGGAGAGTACATTTTTTATCGCGTTTAAAAATGAAGAGTTTTGGGTCATTGAAAGAAGGTTCATTTTTTCGTGTCACACACGCGTTAGATCGGCTCTTAAGCATTCTCATTCAGAAAAAAAGTGACATGAAAAATCAACCTTATTTCAATGACCCTAAACTCTTTTTTAACACGATAAAAAATGTACTCTCCTCCCCGACCCCAAACCGTCTGTATGAACGGACACTAAAGTCTACATCAATAGCTAGGTTTAGATGTTTTTAATAAGACGTAAAGGAAATATTTTGCTTATGAATTCCGCACTAGGTCGTAGGGCGAGCCTGTCTCGTGGGAAATGAAAAGAAAAACACAAAAATATTTTATTTGGGACGTCGCACAGGAAATACAAACAGTAAAAAAGAAGCATTTAAAACTAACAAAATTACATTTTTTTAATCAAGAAATAAATAAAAGGCCGGTGCGAGGTCAAAAAGGCTCTTGTCTCAGCATAATGCTGCGATATTTAAAAATGAATACCGTAGTGCTGGTATTTTAATAGGGGGGGGGAGGGGGGGGGACGCTGTGATGCCACGGAGACACCAAAAAAAAGCTACATAAAATCTATGTACATGTTCTTGATTGCTACGTGGAATGATCTTTTGGTGATCAGTAGACCCATGGTGCTGTGTCCTACATAAAAGAAATAATATACTTTGGGAGTAAAGACAACATTAAACTGACAAAAGATGTACTAACCGCCCTTCACGCAGATATATACTCTGACTGGAAGTGACGGACAGAGTTGACACGCGTCCATGACAGAGGCAACTGCAACCGTCGACGCTTGTCAGCCACAGCTAATACCGACCGATCTTAACACGCTTGTGGGGGAGAGCCTTTAAATTTGAAAATACTCGTTTCGCACATAATATTTATTTTTAAGACTTAACGCAAGTAGATATGGGTTATATTTCCAACTTAAGCTCAAAGCATTTATATCAATCAAAACAATTTACAGGCACTTTTGAAAGTTAAAGCTATTTCAAAGTTAAAGCCTATTCCAAAACGCAGACCTCTATTGAGGAGAGCGGGAAAGATAAGGATACTCTTTTAAATCAAGATATTACAAAATCATGTTAATTGTGCTTGCCGCAAAAATTCCGACCAAAATGCTATAAGATACTTGTATTTTCGATTCAAAAATCGTTCGAATTTACGGTACGTTTATGTCGTGCATTCGTGCTGACGATGACGCCTCTGTATCTTGCACTTTTCTTCTGTCTCGATGTCACTTCTAGAACTATTATAGCACGTGTGTCCACAAAGCGATTCATATTTATTACCCTGCTGCCCCAATTCCAGCAATCTCGAGCCTTTAACTGTTGCCACTTGATGACTCTATTTATCTTCATCCCTCTTCTACATTAGAGGGACAGTAGACGTGTGGGGTTTTGTAACTGGTGGCGGTCAAATCAAAGTCTATTTGTGTTAAGCAGCGGGGTCGCTTCATATATGTAATGGGCTGGAAATAGGACTGACGGAAATGATTTCCAACCTGTTGGAAAGCGCCCACGAACGCCAGAAACACCAATGAGATTTTTCTTCCTTTTCTCTCTGACCTGAGTGAATGCGGAAAATTCTCATGTGCTTGCGATTCCAATAGCCCCTAAACATTACTATGAAATCAAATATCAAATCAAATCATTTATTTCTTTGCAAACATGGGTAAATAATTGGTACATAGATGTTGTCATAGAAGTTGGTTCTCCATGTTCTGCCGTCACATGAGCATGCAAATCATAATCAATTAAATATAATTTTATATAACAATTAGAATATTATCATAATTCTATTTTACAAATTAATGTCAAATCATTTGAGTCACAACAAATTAAAAAGAAATTAAATGAAATTGTTTATTCTGTAAATAGGATATATTAAAAAATAAGCTAGATGGAGTTGCCAATTCCTATCCGACTATCCCTGAGAAGAAATGGCGAAACAAACTCAGGGGTCAAAGTCTCTTTTAACGTCCAGACATAATCTTGGTCAGATCATGTGAGGACCATGTAGATTAGTGCCTGAAATGGTCTTTTGAGGAAAAAACCACTCAAAAAAGAGTGGACCTGTTCAGTTAGTGCAAGCATTTGTCAGTAATCGTGTGGCTCAACCCAGGACTTAAGGAGCTCAATGGTCGAATGTATGGAAGAGTTTGTTGCTAAGCTGTAGAGCACGAATGCTGCAGGACAGCCTAGAATGAGTCCTTTCACAACCAGATCTCATAGATACCTAGTATACCTACTATTTAAAGTTGATTTCTAAAGATTATAAATAACCAAATAATGCTTGTTCCACCGTGTGGTTCGACGAATTTTAAACATTCTTAGGAATTGTTTTGATTTGATTCTTCAGAATGAGGAAGTACTTATGCCCATTCTCCTTATTCTTGTCTATTACTACCATTGGTTTTACAACACCCACGGGAATCAATTCTTTGCTAGCAGGAACCATATGGCGGTTATTATAAATATAAATCACTAGCCTCCGCCCGCGACTTCGTCCGCGTGTAATTTCTTGTATTAACATGATATTCGGCAATACCGGTACACGGTACCACGGTACCAATACGGTACCTTCTAAGGAAAGGATTTTGCAATTGGATCAGTAAATTTTCACTTGATAATATTACTAGCTTCTACATGCGACTTTGTCCGGGTGAAATTGAAATATCTTGTTCATCCGATGATCCGACCCATCTCGATTTATTTTTTACTTTTTTTCGTTTTGCTCGGCTCCTAAGGGTCTTAGCGTGATTTTAAGTATAGCCTATAGCCTTCCTCAAGAATTGGGCTATCAAACTTAAAAGGACAATGATTCAAATCCGACCGGTTGTTCCGGAGATTAATGCGTTCAAACAAAAAAAAACTCTTCAGCTTTATTATTAGTACTTACCTATAGAAGTTATGTAGATTGGAAAGTAAAAATAACTATCGAATTTAAAAATAATTACATGCGTAGGCAAGATAACTTTTACACCGTGTGGGGACAGCGAATAACTCATAATATTGAGTGCAATCACCTTTGAGCAAAGATCATTGGCCTGGACCACGCAAAAAAACTTTGCAGCACATAATTAAAAAATAACGATAGTTTTTGGCTGGGTTCCTATACCTTAGCTTAAGCGACTCGTTGGGTGTTTCTAAATGAAACGTATCTTAGCAGAAGGAGATAGTTTAGCTGTGCTGATCATAAATAAGAGAGCAATAGTGGCCCAGTGGTAATGGCTGCGACTTACAAGTTGAAGGTCGCGCTTTATTTATTGCAAATTATTTCATCACCACTGCTCTCAAAACGGTGAAGGAAAACATCGTGAGGAAACCGGCATGTCCTAGAATCAAAAATTCGAAGACATGTGACATCTACCAACACGCACTGGGCCCGCGTGGTGGATTACGGCCCACTCCCTCTCACAGAGAGGAGGCCTGTGTCCCAGCAGTGGGAACGTTATAGGTTGATTACATAATGAATGAATTTTTACAATTCAAAAGTGCTCGTAAATTGTTTAATTAAATTAAATGCTTTGGGTTTGCGTTGAGTTTGAATTGTTGGTTCTAGGACATGCCGGTTTCCTCACGATCAGTTCCTTCAGCGTTTATTGAAAATATCTGAAGAGCTTATGTGTCCGTTTTAATTTCAGACGAAAGGCGGCGTTAGAAGACGTAGCAGTCAAACCACTAACACCTGCGCAGTTCCCTGTCGTCTTAGAAGAAGAGGTAAGTCTATCAGTAATATCTCAGTATACAAAATTAAAAGCGAATTTGCACTATGCAAGTGACTTATACAGCTAACTAGCAAACAGGCATCTTGCAAGCAAGTTCTTATAAGCTGGTAAGCATGCACGCAAGTATTTTATATGCAGTTAGACTTGCGTGTTGCAATTGAACGTAATCTATAGGCAAATTGCATGCAAGCAGAAACGATGTAAGCCTTGTATGAAGACAATCTACTCATTATATACTTTAGTTAATTATAACACACAACACCACGCCTGTTTTCCCCGAAGGGTTGGGCAGAGGTACACCCACATTTCACTGGTTATGTTTAAGTCCCATGTACTAGGGGGTGAGCCTACCACGCATAAATCCAAACTACGGACTACTACTGAGAAATTCTAGATTGAAAACCCCAATAACACTATGCCCGACCCGAGAATCGAACCCAGGACCTCATGCTCAGCAGTAGCGCTTGCGACCACTAGACCAACGAGAAAGTTAATATTAACGATTCGTTGATTAGAAAACTGTTAATTCGTTTTAGTTTCAATTAAAAAGTTATCAATTTTAACCAGCAGTAGTGATTACTTTATTATATTATAACCGATTTCAGCTAAATAAAACAAAGTTAGTTATTTAAACTACGCAATAGTGTTTGATGCGGTATTCACTATCATTTAGAGAATTTATTTAGGTACATAATATACACATATAATCAGCGTTTCATATAATCAGTTTTAACGTTCCCACTGCTGGGACACAAGCCTTCCCTCTGTGAGAGGGAGCGGGCCGTAATCCACCACGTGGGCCCAGTGCGGGTTTGTAGATGGCACATGGACATGCCGGTTCCCTCCCGATGTTTTCCTTCACCGTTTTGAGAGTATTGGTGATAAAATAATTTACACAAATTAAAACACCTGTCCGAGCAGTTATTTATAAACCTACTAATAATAATGGTAGCCAGTAAACATCAGATTGTGACATTGTTAGTAAAAACACCGATTTTCCTGTCTTTGTCAGCTGACCACTGAATGTATAACTAATTACATGCATTGCTCATACTATTTATTGTCGTGATTAATGGAATAATCATCATGCATGTATTCCCCGACAGGATAAGCAGAGAAGTGTACCTATAGTATGTACACTCACATTCTGCCAGTTATGTTTAAGTCCCACGTAATATGGGACGAGCCTATTGCCACCAACCAACACAAATCCAGAGTTCCGGTTACTGAAAATTTAACATAACATAACATCACGCCTGTATCCCCCATTGGGTTAGGCAGAGGTGTACCTATAGTACATCAATATTTCAATATGTGGATGTACTTAAACACAAATGCCACAGATGCGGCAATCAACGTGGCGACCTACTGGGCGCTCTTACAAGAAATATCGAAGAAGAGTATCATTGATACGAAAAGAAGATGTCCCATGTAATAGGATGCAAGCGGTGTACAAATCCAGACTCCGGCTTCCTACTGAAAAAATCCCTGATAGAAAAACTTATGAGCACTTTGCCCAACTTGGGAATCGAACCCAGGATCTCGGTTAACAATCGCGGTACCGACAACTAGACGAACGAGGCTTGCTTAAATAACAGAAATAATGTACTTTTACATCCTTACATTATATTATTCATTTTATGTCTCTACTTCTAAAACGGCAAAAACACATAAAATCCTTAAAGAGCGGTGACAAGATGGCGGCCACAGAACATGGTGTTATTTACCTTAGAGTTGTAGAGATAACAAGACAAGATAAGACTTACAGTTTTATTACTATTGTCTTTATATGAAAATATGGATAGAGCCTCGTGACTAAGTAATAACAGCCGCAAGGGTCGATCGATCAGGTTAAGCTACGCTTGCCACAATTGGTCCATGGATGGGTGACCATCTTTACTGTATACCAAGACCCCTCCGTGTCTCGAAAAGCACGTTAAGCCGTTGGTCCCGGGTGTCTTTCTTGAATATTCGACAGTCGTTACGGGTCGTCAGAAGCCTGAAAGTCTGACAGCCAGTCTTACCAAGGGATATCGTGTTACCCAGTAACTGGGTTGTGAAGGTCAGATAGGCAGTCGCTCCATTTAAAATACTGGTATTCAGCTGCATCCGGTTAGACTGGAAGCCGACCCCAACATAGTTGGGAAAAGGCTAGGCAGATTGATTGATCTTTATTTGTAAATATAATTATGATGCCCAGGGTGGCCGAAGCAAGGAAACCTGTTCAGGTGGAGATTCATAGACGACTCCGCCTTGTATAGTAAATGTGGTGCTGTTCCACAAGCGATGAGGCACTTAATATCAGGTCCTACGTGTCCTGTCAGCCGCACGTTACGTTATGGCAGGTGCAACCTTAGGGATAGATAACTCAAAAAAGATTAAATACAAATACATAGACACATACATATATACTACATATATTCTTCAGAATATTTAGACCAGGTTTCCTCAGGTTTCTAAGTAAAACAGTTCTAAGCATATGATGATTAGGACATGAAAACTACTTCCAAAGTTTTTAATCAGCGACAAATAATGCTACAAGCAGGTCGTCATTTTTTCCTTATGAATATTCAAGAGTGGCCAGTATATTTTTGGTAGGCAGGTGATGTAATCATGACCTTTGTCATAAATTTTTGTCCACATTTAAAATACTAAACTGAGTCACCATGAAAAATAAAATTATTTGAAAAATACATTGGTGTCTTTTTAGATTTAGACGATTAATTATAATAAAGTGCACAGTTAGACAGACTTACGTGTCGTGGGTTCGAACCCAAGCAGGCACTTTCCTTTACTTAAATTATTTCATCACCATTGCTCTCAAAACGGTAAAGGAAAACATCGTGAAAAACCGGAATATCCTAGAATAAAAAATTCGAAGACTTGTGACATCCGCCAACCCGCACTGGGCCCGCGTGGTGTAATAGCCCACTCCCTCTTACAGGCCTCTGTCCCGACAGTGGGAACGTTATAGACTGATTATGCACACTTAGAAACGGTCGAAGGAGCGCTGGCAGACCAATAGCCAGGTGGGGGTAGATGTATTACAGAAAACGCGGGAAAGACCTAAATGAACGAAACCGCGCGAAATGGACGCGATATTGGCGGGATTAGCTATGAAATTGACGTGGTTTCGAAGTAAGAAATCGTTAAGTGGTCATAGTGAATTAGGCCCAGTCTTACCAAGGGTTATCGTATTACCCAGTAATTCGGTTGTGGAGGTCAGATAGGCAGTCGCTCCATTTAAAATACTGGTATTCAGCTACATCCGGTTAGATTGGAAGCCGACCCCAACATAGTTGGGAAAAAGGCTAGGCAGACGATGGAATGAATTAGGGCCCAGGGAAGCATGACACAAAAGGGTGGAGCCCTATACTCAGCAGTGGGCGGAACAAGGCTGCCAATGATGATGATGAAATGCACAGTTGAACTTCTGCCTTCTTTGTTGACATGAATTTATCTAGAATGTACCTTTTATGACACCCGTTGTAAGATAGCTGATAGCCTATTATTCAAGAAATAACTCAGAATAGCAGATAAACAGCTGATTCAATAATATCCTATGTTTTGCTCCCTGAGCACTTACCCACGTGTAGCAAAAACGTGTCTCCGCAATACTATTCAATTCCACAGAATATACAACACTATACATAGGTATACTATACACTAGAGGTTATTTAAAAAATACCTCTTTCGTTCCGAACTAAAAACATTCGGAATCAAAAAATTCTCAATTATTTATGAAGAACATTAACATAATATATTATTATATAAAACCAGTTTAATATATTATGAGAAATAATTCTCAAACTTTATATTATTATGTGTTATGAAGCTGACCTTGTCGACGTATTCCGTCTCTTTCGCACTCACGGATTACATGCCCCCGGAGATTTTCGAAGCGTTTTCCTAAGTGCTTCCCGCGGACAAATTTAAACTCTAACATATTGCGTATAAAATTTATTATCGATTGCCTGTTACATTTTTCAGTGTTTATCTTTTGTACCGATTCAAGAATGACGCAAGTTGGACTCGGAAACAAAGGCAATGTAAACTTTATTGCATGAAAGATATGATTGATATTCAACTGAGTTGTTTGGTACAGTTACGGTATTTGTAGGTGGGTGTATACTAAATGTATTATCTGGCATTTTAGCAGTGTCATATTGAAAACACTGTTAGTATTTAGTACGATTTCGGAGACGAAGTACCGCGTTCCGGTTTTAGTAACTAAACTAAAAAATAAACTTTTACTAAATACTTACCTCTAAAGGTACCTCAAGTGTTGAATTTATTTGGTGACGGTCACGTGAAGTGGAATGTTAATTTAAATCAAGTGATATTAAGTGATACACAACAGGATTTATTTAAATAGTGTTGTTTAACAGGTAAACTATAGTGCAGACCAGAGGATTTTGTGTTCATATATATGTAATCAATATAAATAAATACATAGATAGGTTTATTTTTGTCAAGTTTCGACTTTGTCCTGCAAGAGTATTATTATTTTAGCGGCGTTTTTAAATGTCATTTTCAATATCAAAGTTTCGAATACTTTCATATGTCGTGAGAGAAGTTTTGAGTATGAATGTGGATGGATATAAGACTAGGGGAAGACCAAAGAAACGATGGATGGACTGTGTGAAAGATGGTGCGGCTAGAAAGGGGGTGACTACCGAGACGACGACAAATAGAGAAGTATGGAAGAAAAATACATGTTGCGTCGAACACGAATAAATTGGGATAAGGGCTGGGCAGGATAAGAATGATGACTTACTATAAGCTGAGAGTAACAACTGTTTTGATGACATTTAGCTTCTTAATAGCATCTACCTGTACGGAGGGGCTTGTGGCTAAATAATAACAGCTACACGGATCGATCGTTCAGGTTAAGCTACGCTTGCCGCAGTTGGTCCGTGTATGGGTGACCGTCTTTACATAACAAGACCCTTCCATGCCTCGGAAAGCACCTTAAGCCGTGTTCTGTCATTCGTGGATCTTTGATAGTCGTTACGGGTCGGTCGGTAGTCGCTCCATGTAAAATACTGGTACTCAGCTGCATCCGGTTAGACTGGGAGCCGACCCCAATATAGTTGGGAAAAGGCTAGGCAGATGATGAATAACATCTACCCATACGGTATTTTGCAGTTCACTTTATATATATGTAGATATTTACTTTGAACATAGTTACTCCGACGCCGGTTTTTTTTGTCATTCTAACAAACGTTACAAAGTATCCAGTGATATCATTTGATAAAAAAAATATCTCGATAAGATGTCTGTAAGAATGATTCCGATTGTAGCCAGTTAAAGCTAGACTTGCAAATCCAGTTTTACCTCAAAACAAGAACTTGAAATCATTGGATGATTTAAAAATGCTAATTAGTCTAAAGATTGTGAGAACCACGCTAAGGTTACATGTTCTTTAGGTACCTAATAACAATAATAACATAACATCACGCCTGTAATCCCCGAAAGGTTAGGCAGAGGTGTACCTATAGGTACTCGTAGTACGCCCATATACCTACCTCCATCGCCTGCTTATGACTTCGTTTTCGCTTAGCGTTCTTCCTGACTTTTTTTCTTTTTGCTCGGCTCCCAAGGGTCATAGCGTGGTGTTAAATAGTCTATAGTCTTCTTCAAGAATTTGGCTATCAAATGCAATATATTTTATTCTAATCCGACTGGTAGTTTCAAAGATTACCCTCTACATACAAACAAACAAATTTTACCTCTATACGAGTATAATATTAGTATAGAAGTATAGATAATAGGTATTATTAATAAGTATACCGGTTTATGACCCCACCATCTGTTATTTTGATTGTGATAGATTGTCAATAATTTCGTATACAAATATCAAACAAAAAAAACTTCTACGGCATACAGATGTTCATTCCGAAGTAGCATTCAATTGTTTTAAGTAGCATTGAAGTTGATAACAATGATTAGCCTAAGCCAAGAGTCAGCTGACTGTACATAAAGGTAGGCAGAAACTACAGAACCCCTTTGCTTTGTTTACGTTCATAAATCAGAAGGTCAATTCCCGTAATTAAAAACGTTTAAAATGTAGTCGCCATCTCATCTCAGCGATAATGTCAAAAATGTAGGGAAATTAGAGGAATTTTTAACAGATTGAGATTGCGACTAGATTTTGAACGTTTTTAATTACGGGAATTGCCCCTCTGTTCATAGACGCACGCCGGTTGCGAATAGGTACTACGCACCTGATCTTTCTGAAGGTCACCAAAAATATCCTCCTAGCGACACACTGGATAATGAAATAAAATTGTTTATTCTGTAAATAGGATATCGGAATCACTTTTACATGTCATATTATTAAAAAAATGAAAATAAGTTAGATGCGGTCGGCGTTTCCTATTCTGAGAAGAAAGGCCGAAACAAACTCAGAGCTCAGTCTCTTTTAAAATCCAGACATAATCTTGGTCAAATCATGTGAAGACCATGTAGATTGATCTCTGAAATGGTCTTTTGAGGAAAGTAACACACAGATCTGAGTGAACTAGTCCAATCAGTGCAAGCATTTGTCAGTAATCGTGTAGCTCAATTCAGAACTTGAGGAGCTCAACGATGAAAGCAGAGAACTGGGTGGTGTGGTGCAACTTAAAAGAGGCCTATGTCCAGCAGTGCCACCCATCCCTCGCTACGCTAGCCGACACCCGACCTCCAACAATGATAGATAGAGAGACGAGTAGATAGATAGAATACTCTTCACTATGTACACCATATCAATTACAGATATAATTGTAAAAAATCTACAAAGGGTGACACAAAGGGCGGTCTTATCGGTAAGAGCGATCATTTAATTAAGGACAACCTTTGGATGGATTGAAAAGGGGAAGGAGACACAATATTGTAGGTAGTGTGCGGTCTGTGTCCATTCATAAACGCCAGTTCTTCAACCTTTTTAAGAAAAGGAGGCTCTAAGGACCACACAAAGACCTGCAGTTTGTCAATGACCTCTAAACACCCCCATGACGAGATGAGGTCAAGCTATTCTCAGGCATGAGTCACTTCGCCACATGATTAGTAACTACGGTCAATTTCGTGCACATCTGTGTCAGTTTACTTAAGAACGTTAAACATAATTATTATATCAAATATATAACGGTTTTTTTTTAAATTAGCTCCATGATGGTACAGCTAGTTTCAAGATATTTGCATATATATTTTCTGAATAACTAAATAAATGTTTTCGAGAGTTCACTTTGATCTATAGTGAGGGGTTCGTGGTTAAATAATAGCCGCACGAGTCGATCGAATGTTAAGCTACGCTTGTCGCGGTCGGCTCGTGGATGGGTGACCATTCAATACTTATCAACCCCTTCGTGCCACAGAAAGCACGTTAAGCCGTTGGTCCCGGCTGTCATTCGTAAATCTGTGACAGTCGTTGAGGGTAGTCAGAAGCTCAAAAGTCTGACAAACAAGTCTTACCAAGGGATATCGTGTTACCCGGTAAGTATATGGGTTGTAGAGGTTAGATAGGCAGTTGCTCCATGTAAATAACTGGTAATAAAGCAGTGGTGATGAAATAATTAAAAATAATTACACAAAGTCCTGCTTGGGTTCGAACCCACGACCTACAACACGTAAGTCGAGTCGTTACCACTGGGCCACCATTGCTCACTGCTTTCGCATCTATAATGTTAATAAAGTATGGATTGGTTTTTCCAGCGAACGCTTATAATCTTGATTCGCTGATTATACAGAAACTGTTGTAAGTATAATATTCCTGTACAGGATAAATTCGGTAAAATATATCAATGTTATGAATCGAAATCGGTCCAATAATAAAACCATTTCCTCGAATTTATATATTATCTGACAGACTTAGGCAGTGTCAGGGCATATTGTTAGTAATTATATCAGTAGTATTGATTACTAGCCTGCGTATCATTTTACTTCGTGAGAGCAGAAACTATGTTGAACTAAGAAATTGTATTGCAAATAGTAAATATTTACATCATACATCGACACCTGTGGCGCCTGATTTATGAAACAATGGGTAGGAAACCGTTCAAGGGTTGTCGTTTGCTGGATTACCACCATACTGGTTTCTGCTTCCAAGGACCATTTGTTGGGTTTTAATCCTATTTCATCATCATCATCATTTCAGCCGAAAGACGTCCACTGCTGGACATAGGCCGCCCCCAAGCACCTCCACTTCGACCGGTTCTGTGTTTCTCGCATCCAACGGGTCCCTGCGGTTCCTAATCCTATTTGTGTCGTATGAATGTCCGTGAAATTACAGGCACAATACTTTTGAACGTCATTTCGTCTTTCTTTTGCGAGGATACCAACAAATAACCAGGGGGGGCCTTCTCTCTAGTTCCGTCAACGAAGATACCGGCACGCCCGAAAGTAGTTCGATACATCGGAATGAACACCACTAACTTATTTCTACTAGGAAATATACACCGGGAGCACGGACAACTGTGAAACAGTGTTGTCATTCATTCTAGTTCGGGCCCCGAGGTAATGTTAAGTCCGTAGGTGATACGGAGTAGGACACGCCCGTAACTTCAGCCACAACTACGGATTTCGTGCTAAGAGACTAGACAGCTAGTGCCCTAGCTCTTGCAAATGGTTCTAAACTCTTCGATGATAGAGGAAATCATTTTCTTTTCCTGGCTTATCTTTTCGATACAGTGCACAGTGGTTTGCTTTTTTAATGCCTTTTCTTATAAACTTTGTAGTTAAAGCTAATCTAGTCTCCGTAAGCTATGATAACATAATAAAATCACTCCTAGCAGAGGTGTACTGTAAGTAGCATAACTGGCGAAATGTGGGTTTCGCCAGTTATGGTTTTAAGCCCCACGTAATAGGGGGCGAGCCTATTGGTCATGAAGGGCGGGCGTGCCGGGGGACTGTCTTTTGTAATGTTGACGTTCGAAAAGTGCTGATTCTCAGCCTAAATTGAATGAGTGACTTTCGATTTTGATTTCATCTACCGGGCACAAGTCCAGAGTCCGCGCTGCTACTGAGAAATCCAAAATGGAAAACCAAATGACACTGCCCAAGCTGGGACACGTACCCAGGACCTCTCAGCAGTTTTAGCGCTTGCGTCCTCTAGCTAGACCAACGAGGCATGCAGTCAGTCAGGCTTTGCTCTCATTTCCGTAATAGTTTGGTTTTTGGCAGTTTCTCTCTTCATAATTGTTCATCTACCTACCATGGCTGGTTACTGCTCACCTCTCTTCAAACCTAAGATCAACATTATTAATAACTCCTAAACAATCCTTACAAAATCACAATGGCTACGTCAAGTTATAACAAAACAAAGTAATCTATGGTCACTTTAGCATTTACAGAGTCGTATAAAAAGCTCTTTTGTAGTTGTACTTTTATAACATACGAGGTATAAGATCTTCATGATACTCAGCTATAGCCAGAACCTGTCTAGTGGTTTTATAGCCACTAGCGACAGTTGTAGTCATTGTGTGACGTCATAGGAGACTAATGGGAATACGCAGGTCGTATCGAATATTTAAATCTTATTCTTCGTGTCGCTAGCACGACAGTAATTCAAATTTTGTTGGCCTAAAACTTTGCCACTTCCGCGGCGTCGTCGGTGCCAGCGCAGAGCTCACTTTGACTGCATCTGTTGGGGCACAGAAGGTTGGAGCATAGTTTGTGACACAGTTCCACATTTCCCACCCTCTCGTTCTTGGTTTGTTATTGGTGTTCAATAGTGTCTTAATTTTGTTCTGATTTTCGTGGGATATTCTGCATATTCAGTACATTGTTATATTCGGTCTGACAAGCACTCTTATCGTATAACCCAGTAACTGGGTTGTGGAGGTCCGATAGGCAGTAATGTAAAATAATGGTACTCAGCTGCATCCAGTTAGACTAGAAGCCATAGTTGGGAAAATGTTAGGCAAATTAAATCATTCCAATAGATACTCATCATGAGAAGTTTCAGTAACTTATGGAAACCCGGACTTTGTGTTATTTAGCATTCGCATTGACTACTAACCTGATAAACAGAGATTTGCGATTCTTCGAAATCTTTCCTACAAAACCGTTGAGTTTACCAATCTTACAGGCAAAGTTTCTTCTTCCTTTCGTTTCGACAGTACATCTGTTGCTTATACGGTTGAACCCAGCAGTAGGTGGCTACGTTTATCGCGGCATCAGAAGCGTAGTTAAGATCGTCAAGGGTTCAGATGAACGGACATTTGGGACACTTCAGCAGATGGGACATGGTCTGTGCACGAGCACCGCACTCGCACTGGATGTGAGAAAGCTGAAATACCTGATGTGCCTGTAATTTTGCGGACACCCATTTGTTTTAAACATGAACTTCTTGAGCTTGGCAACACTAATTTGAAAACATTGTAAAAGCCAATTATTCTTAAAAGAGTAACCGCGGAGTTTCTTGCCGGCTCTTCTCCATAGGAAACGACCAATTGGAACCGTGCACCTTGCTTCTGACGTTTCATAAGTGCCCATGTTGGTTTATGTGGAATAAAATATTTTGATTTTGTGTTTGAATAGTTCTGACGTTGTGTTGTATGGTTCCTCTCCCGCATGGGTAACCTTTCTCCTACAGTGAGAAAATTACATGTTGCTATTAATACCATAAAACAACAATGCATTCCACTCGTTAAAGTCCTTGAATTAAATCATGATCACTCCGGATTATGTGGGTTTTAGCCAGTATTTGTTCTTACTTATCGGAGTGGACCAGCCTTATCGAGCGATACACACGAGCCGGTGCGTGGGCGACGTAATCGCATCCTCTGTGGCTAGCCTTAGATAACAGTGTTTTATTCAGCGCTTGATAATCCAGGCTGTTTGGGAATTGGGTGGATTGATAAGAGCTGAGGTTTGTTTTTAAATATACCAACATAAGTACAGGAACTCCCGCCTTCATATCATGAGGGTAGGCAGAAAGAACGCCACACCCACCTGCTACGATCCTCACATACCCTTTAGCTTCGTCTACGTCCATACATCTGGTCATACACGCACGCTGGTTGCGAGGACTATGAACCTGACTTTTAGTTTCTATGGTTCAACATCATCATCATCACACAAGCCGATTTCACTTCCTCCAGGACAGGCCCTTCTTTTCTTGTGCCAATTATCACGATGTGTGCCAGTCTCGATGACATATCATAGGTATCTTGATTATATGTGATTTTTTATTATTTGGGTTTACATTACTAATTTCAATATATCTGTGGAAGTATTTAATTCTCTTTTTGTTAAAGAAAACCAAATAGAATCATAAATCATACATCCATATTGAGTTAAAAGCATAATATAATGACCAAAACTATTATTTTTTTAAGCTAACTCAATTATTAAGAAATCGTAAAAATTGAGTTAGCGAAATTGACCCTAGCATTAATTTAAACATTTAAAATTGAATCTTATTGCTTTAAAATATGATTTTCTTTTGCTCAGTCGGCAGTCAGTATCTATAGATACCTAAATACATAATTTAAACAAAAACCTTACTCAAATCAATTAAGAAGTCAATTATGAACAAACTACTTTCAGGACTTGTGTTTATTCTGTTAAACATTGTATAATAATAATTGAGAGTGCACAAAATACCCATGAATATTAATAACCCTAGAAAAATAAGCAAAAAAAATCGAATATAAAAAAAAAGTTCACTAACAGCGGTTGTATTTTAGTAATATCTTAACCGACCCCAAAAGATTAATGCAAGATATCTTAACAGCCAATCTTTTATCTGTTACCCGCTGTTTGGCCGTTATGCCATAAATCTTTCATCATAAATCTCTGAGAAACATTACGCGGAACAAACATCTGTTGGCACACTTTGTATAGATGCGGTAAAATGAAGAATACATTTAGGCATTACACTTAGAAAGAAAGAAAATTTGTTTATAATGCACTAACAAGACGCACATTACAAAAAAAATAGACAAAATACACACTAATACAAAGTAGCCAAAACCCTCGTATTCAAAAATCTTAGGAGCGTTAATCCCGCGCGGGCTGGCAACGTCGCCTTCCTAGTGGTTTTTCGTGAATATTTTATTATGTAAAAAGTAATTTAAACCCGAGTACTATTTTTTTTTTACAGCCAAGTACAAGATCATATACGTTGGTGTGCTATTTTTTTTACTGTTATTTTGGTATTTACTCATAAAATTTGACATTATTGTCAGTTATTTTCTATTTGAAGTACTTATTGCGTATATTTAATTCAAATTAATATGTTTATATAAGAGTAAATGTTAAAAATATTTTTAAATACCAACCATCTAGTGCTTAGCTGTAAAACATACTAATTTGAATTAAATTTAATAAAGTAATCACGAAAAACCACTAGAAATGCGACCGTGCCAGACCGAGTGGAATAAACGCGCTTAAAAACTTAAATGTTTGGCAATGTTGTCCATTGGTTGATGTCAGGGAAGGGATGACGAACTTTAGGTGTCGCCTAGGGTTGGGGAAAATGGGCATTAGGCTCGCTTTATAAGCATTAATATTTCATTGCGATCTTAACTTTTGAGTACTCCTTGAAGATTATCCTGATCGTCGTAACACGTATGAAGTTAAAATGACAAACAAAAAAAAACATTCTTTAAAATGTTATACCTACTTTGTACACGAATGGGTAGAATAACAAATGAGTACATAAGAGGAAGTCTAAAAGTGGCACCGGTAACTGAAAAATTGTGTGGAAATCGGTTATCATATCTATAAGGCATGTGATACGCAGGAATGAGGAAAACGTCGTGAGGAAAGTTTTGAGTAGGTACGAATGGCGATGGCTATAAGAGTAAGGGGAGACCAAAGAAACGAAGGAGGAACTGTGTGAATGATGATATGGTTAGAAAGGGGGTGACTAACGAGATGACGACTTATTTAGAAGTATGGAAGAAAAGACATGTTGTGCGGACCACGAATTAATTGGGTAGGAGAATGATGACATTTTAGAGCGCATTTTTTTTCTTTTGTCTCAGCAAAAAAATTATATGAATATGAAGAGCAATAAGTTTAAAATCTATTTTAAGCCGTGTCTCCTGCGCATGCTTTTTCGAAACATTAACACAATAATCCTTACATGCATATAAACATTTGTTTTCATACACTTGAAGCTGTCTCCAGCGTATTAAAATATTTTAAGATTAGTGTCAACTACTACAGGACAATATAACCTCAAAACCTGTGTCGGTTAGAATTAAGCTTTCAAAATGCTATGCTAGATGTGCGCGGTGCGCGTAGCGGTTGTAAATGAAATAAACTCTTCCCCTCTTCAGGCGCGCGGGGAATGTTTTCCATGCAGCTTGGAACAAAAACATGTTTTCATACACAAATGTGTATGGCCACACCTCTTTGTTTTGATGTTGTTGTGTAATGTTTCAAAAACACGTGCTGAAGACACGGCTTTATTAGAATGTTATTGCAAACATTTATGTTTAGATTGGGTATAAGTATGAATAAATAAGGAAAGTCCTCTTAAAAATAAACCTACCTATCTATGTATGTATTTATGCAGCCATATTATATAATCTAAAAATTCCAACTACGTATTTTAGCAATTTATTTTTAGGTATTAGGTAGTCAGTAGATTTCCACACAGATATTATATTAGATCATTGAATCAGGTTTTGCTGAATAAATCTAAAGCTAAATTAACAATATTTCCTAATTCCAAATATTAATTGTATAGTACCTACCTCTCAAAGCAACAGAATACAAAACATACAAGTGGTTCTGTAACAAAGTGGAGAAAAAAAGGACCAGTGAGTGTCAAAAAGTGGAACTTTAGCATATTTATTAAAAACAGTGCGACATTTCCGACTACCACAAAAAAGTGCGTCTTTACCGTCTGCCACAGAAAAGTGCGACTTTGCCGACTGCTGTAAAAAAGTGCAACTTTTCCGACTGTAAAAAAGTGCGACTACACAGTCTGCCACAGAGTGATGTTGTAACAAAGTGATGACTGTGATGACTGAGGTGCGCTCCCGGCGCCCCCTGTCGGAACAATACTGTATACCCTCCACGTTTATCAGGACAATATGGCGCCGGACACTGTCATTCAAGAAGAGGAAGGTGAGTTTAACCGGTGTTTTAATTAATAAAAATAATTATAATCCTTGGCTGCACTTGCATAGTGCACACAGAGACAATCGTCGGTTTTTGCCTCCTCATCATTTAAAATTGTCTAAGGTGCCTCTGCGAGTTGGCTTTGGCCTCGTACGCCTTCCAAAGGCCCGGGGGACCGAGGGTCCCAAGATGTGTCAAAGGCATTTAAATAATAATAATTCGCTGCGTCGGCGAATGCTATTGGCGTTGTTAAATTTTGGACCAGTCAAAGTTAAGAAAAAAACTATATTTTTGCCATCGACACGCTAAGAAGAAGAATTAATAAAATAACAGTGCCCTAGGATTATTTTGCTTATTTTTTCACATGTACGGTCACCAAAGGAGATAAGTAACCAGGGCCGTCGGATATAGTTGAAGTTTGGCAAGAAACCGATGGATTATTTCGAATGAAATTTAATTTCATTAATAGCAAACAAACAGTTTATTTATCAAATTAAATTTCATTCAAAAATATCCAACGGTTTCTTACTAAACTTCAACTATATCCCATGCCCTGGTTACTTATCTCTTTTGCCGACTGTACATATCATAATTTTAAATGTTAGCCTATACATATAATGTAAATATCTATACTAACAATGAAAATAATAATAAGTGGAAGTTAGGTTGTAGCAAAGTTAAAATAAGTCGTGTAAAACAGTTGGCAATGTGGTAAAAAATATGCCATAAATTACCTACGTCGTTTATTTCGCAACACAATTTACTTTTAACTGTGTTGAAATTTTATCAGAGATGATAAATAAAATAGGTAATAAAAATGAAGCACAAAAAACACAAAAGGTTAAACATTAAAATGTGTGTCTCTTAAAATCAACCCGAAAATTCTATTTTATGTAAAAATCCCAAACATATAGGCAAAATAGATCTAATAACTTATTGTACAGAACATATAATCGATATCGTTTACCACATTACAATTTCTTGAGTGACTAACAATATCTACCCACCACCACCACCGGACCAACCGTTTGCCCTCACCCAGTCGCAGCAAGCATACTCGGCGAAAAGTTACGCTAAATACCCTCAGTTTAGAATGATCATTTTTTTCATCGATGATAAATGTTTAAATCTAAGTTATATTATGTTACTGTAACGTTTTATTCTGTGCTCCAAATGGTCAGTGAGTGCGTTACCTTTAGTAGGTAAAAGTAGTGTATTTTATGGACTTATTATAGAATGTATAAACAATAGTAAACTCAGTGTAAAATGTCTGTAAAGGTAAGTTAGCCTAAGACCTTGTTAATGTATATGGTTGTACACAACTAGAATAAAATCTTATTGTATGCATTTTGTGTTATTATGTTAATAATAACGACTTTTAAAATAAAAATAAAAACATTAAAATATGTAATTTTTAACAAAACTTTATACCTAATATTGAATGCGGCTAGTTGGCAATATATTCACTGGATGTCTGGTTTTCTAGTTGCCAAAGCGATTTTTTCACAAAAAATAAAATAAGCACGAAAAAAAGTAAAAATGATTCGTCAATTTTGTATATTCTACAAACCTATCCTGGGCCTGAAAGGCGTTGCCTTATAACGGCGTAGAATTTAGCATATATTATAAAGGCTATCAGACCTGAAAAGCGTTGCCAAAGACTGCTAGACAGGTCCAATCACCGTTCTTTAGGTTGCAGAGTAGAAAGAAAGTAGACTTTGCCCTTTTGTCCAAAGGTACATCCAGGAATGTGTTCCCTGCTCAAAACCAGTTCGTCATCAAGCATAAGCCTATACCGTACCGACTGCTGGGAAACAGGCCTCCTCTTTGTGAGAGGGAGTGGGCCATATTCCACCACGCGGGCCCAGTGCGGGTTGGTGGATGGACAAGTCGGTTTCTTCGCGATGTTTTCCTTCGACTTTTTGAGAGCACTGAGGATGAAATAGCTTACTCAAAGTAGTACTTAGTAGTAGCCCGCCTTGGTTCGAACCCCCGACCTATGACACGTACGAGTAAGTTGGGGCCCTTATCACAGAGCCACTGCTCTCATCAAAACTTAAATAATTTAAAATAAAGCTAAAAAAAAGATATAAAAAGCTTGTAATGATGTTATTTCTATAAGTAGGTTTCTACAAGACACTTTTACACGTCAAAATTAAATATTTATCACGATCAGCGCATGTAATCCGCGTTCAATAGCTGTCAGTGTCATCATTGTTGACACTGACAGCTCTTAAACTCGGTTAAAATGAGCTGAAAGTGTTCAGTTTCAGTAGTGAAATTCACCCTTAGAATCGCTCACTGACTGTCTCGTGCAGATACAAAGCAACGATACTCCAACAAGAGCACAATTTTATTCTCCTCTATAAAGTATTGTCATTAAGTTTTTCTATATCCCTCTCAAACATGCACAAATATGGCGTGATAACAGCCTTCTATTACCACAGTATCACTAAGCAAAGCATTCCGCCCGTATTTACAATGGCAGTGACGTAGGTACTCATCTCTTGTACACATACGGTGCTGTGGGACACGCGTGCAAAGCGTGCAGTTTCTCCTTTTGTTAATAATAATATTATGAAACAAATAACCTTATAAATAGGTTTAGTTGCAGAGAGTATGACATTGTCAGGAAATGCAGTACCACCATACTAATGTTCATAATTTATGTAATATAGCTGCGCCCCGCGGTTTTATCCGCATAAGTCTCGATCCTGTGGGAATATCGGGCTAATAAGTATTCTATGTCTTAATCCAAGTCATGGTCTACTTATGTGTCAAATTTCATCCAAATCCGTCTAGCCGTTTTAGCGTGAACGCGTAACAAACAAACATACAAAAAGGAGTCTTGACAGACGGACGGACAGACAGACGGGCAACGAAGTGCTCCTGTAAGGGTTCAGTTTACGTAGGGAGAACGGAACCCTAAAAAATCAAATCTTTTCCCTCTATAATATAAGGAAAGTCGTGCGGGCGCAAAAATGACGACCTTTCATCCCCTATTTAGCCTCTTTAGGCAATAAATTATCAAAACTCCTTCTTTAGTGCTCACTTTCGTTATGAAAAGAACTTTTGGGCAACTTTTATACTTCTAGGCCCAAAGGTTAAGGGTGTGCGATAAAATAAAAACTGTCCCTCTCCTCCGCCTTCCGCATCCAGTCTGTCCCAGCGTCTTCGGTTCATCTAGCTGGAGGGATTCCCATACTAAGCTTGCCATATGAGGATATTATTTAAAATAGAACTATGAACGCTACAACCCTGCTGCTATGATCGCATCAAATTCAAAGATAAACCTAAATTATGCAAAATACGAAAACAATTTAGAGATTCTTTATTTACCGTCGTCATAATATAATAGAATAGGATATATTATCTAGTATATTTTGTTTAAGTTTTATCTATTTTTTTACCATCTGCGAAACTTAAAACGTGTTTGAGAGGATTATAGTGTGGCTTCAAATTTAAATAAATATTTATTTCTGACCAGTTTTATATTCATTTTGGAATTTAGCAATGACTTGATAATTTATGTTTCAATTAAATCTGCAACGCTTTTAGATATTATTATCTCCTTTATTTCATAAATATATCTACATCTAAATTACCTACATTTTTAAATATTCAAAATACAAAATAGTAGCCCACTGGTATCGGGAACAGGGTTCATGCTACTGGCGGTCAGGGTTCCAGAGAGAAGAACCTCCAAAAAGTGGGAGGCATGTCCAGAATCCAAGTGCACTCAGGGATAATCCTCGGTTGGTGCAGGACTATTGCAGGATATGGATACATAGATATTTCAATATACATTTGGGTGTCTAAAGTGTCCATTAATATAAGCCTTTGTTATCCAACTGCAGCACAAACTCTTCCCTTACTTTATTTAAATTGCATCATCATCTGCCTGCCTTTTCCCAACTATGTTGGAGCCGGTTTCTAACCGGATCCAGCTGCGAATACCAGTATTTCACATGGAGCGACTGCCTATCTGACCTCCACAACCCAGTTACTGGGTGATACCTGATCCTCTTGGTAAGACTGGTTGTCGTAGTCGTTACTGGCTTCTGCAGACCCGTAACGACTATCAAAGCTCCACGAATCACAGCCGGGACCTCTTGGTCCTGGCTTAACGCGCTTTCTGAGGCACGGAGGGGTCTTGGTATGTAAAGATGGTCACCCATCCACGGACCAACCGCTGCAAGTGTAGCTTAACCTGATCGATCGACCCGTGCGGCTGTTATAACTTAGCCACAAGCCCCTCATTTTATTTAACATTATATATAACTTACGTCTAACTTAATAACAGCACACATCAATTCTCGACGTTTAGTGCGCGTTCGATCCAAGCTTTTAGTTTTATAATACTTAGGTAGCTTGGATAATAGGTAGGCAAAATATTATTTTATATCTATTGGTGTGCCAACTTAAAATACCTATTCAAAAGAATGTATAATATAGTCAGAAGTATGTTTTTTGTGCTAAATACCTGTATAGTGCCGTCATCTCCGTGAATATAGCAATAATTTGAGAACATTGTAAAAGAGTGACCGCTGGAGTTTGTTTCCAGTCGGAACTTCTTCATAGGAAACGACAATGGGAACCGTGCACCCAGCTTCTGACGTTTCATAAGTGCTCATGTAGGATAAGCATAATGAGCCTATAAATGCACAGGCTCTCGGTTAGAGGCAGTGGGCCCTTATCCACCACGCGGGTCCTGTGCGGGGTGGTAGATGTCACATGTCTTCGAATTTTTGGTTCTAAGACATGCCGGTTTTCTCACGATCTTTTCCTTCACCGTTTTGACAGCAGTAGTGATGAAATAATTTACACAAAGTAAAGCGCCTGTCTGGGTTCGAACCTACGACCTATAACTCGTAAGTCGCGGCCGTTCCCACTGCATTTAAACCATGTACGAGTAGGTACCTATAGGTGAAATAAAACATTTTGATAACATACATTCAGTCCGATTTCCACAAATGACGAATATAAAAAAACGCTAATACCTAATATGAAAAGAAGCTTGTAATAAACTGAAATCGATTGTATTAAAGCTGTTATCAACATAACGTAACAGATGTTTCAGATTATACTAATATCATTATGATAGTGAGTTTTTCCGCACTTTGATAATGTATTTTATCTATTTACTCTTGTAGGCGTAAACGTTGTGTATGTACCTACATACACAACGTTTACTCCTGTAACCCCGACGGGCTAGGTAGAGGTGTACCTATAGTACTGTTACATCTCAGCGAGCGAATGGTACCTATTATGTCCACTAAGTAAACCATCTTTTGACAGATGGAAGTAGTGATTCCAGCAACACACAATACATTGATTGATACTCATACAGGATTATAATGTCTGTAAGAAGCCATAAATAAGATAATTCAATAAGATAAGGCAGTTTATATATTTATGTTATTACGCATTTTAAATTTAACTTTTACGTAATCTGGAAGATGTACGTTCTAAGACAGCTGTCAAAAAACGGTTAACCTAAATGGGCAGGGTACAGTAAATAAAATGAGTAATTATATGGAGTTGAATTTGCATGCTTATTTAGATAATTTTTTACATTTTATATCATGAAATCAAAATCAAAAGTCATTTATTCAAATTAGGCTGAGAATCAGCACTTTTCGAACGTCAAAATTACAAAAGACAGTCACCCAAAACTCCCGCCCTTCACCAGTTCCTAGTGCTTTCGCTGGGAAGAAGTGGCGCAAAAGACTCCCCAGCAGCACAGCTGTCATGAGGTTTGTTGTCTCATAATCTTATGACAGTATCTTATAATGGATTAGTCCATGTTCGACCCCCACAATCTTTACCCCCGTCCATGTTCGACCCCTAAATGTTACATATTACCTGCTCAAAAAGGTTGCAAGCTAAAAACCATGCAGCACCTAATTGAGTAACACACTATCAATCACAATCTGAATCATTTTGAAGGATATTGCTAATCCATTCCTTTCTTTCCTTTGCAACAACGTAAAAAACGTAATGAATGTTATTGAACTGTCAAAATGAAACCCATTGCTATTGTTAGTGTGTTAGGCAATACCGCCGCTGATTATTTATTTTTATTTTATTTGATTTATTACAAGTTCACAGCATACTAAACAATATAACTAAAACTAAGCCCCACAAAACCGTAGTAGTGGTTTGACTGTGGGGTCTGGCGATTGGCTGCAGTCAACCAATCACAGCACTCGACATGCGTTTGAAAATTTTTAGCAATTTTTTTTATTTATTGTCGTTCCAGTGTTAACAAAATATTAGATAAAACAGATTGATGTGTTAATGGATAGCACATGTTCTTATGTTTTCATTATAATTATCATCGAAACATCTTTTTATACCAAGGGGATACCTACATATATGTTAACTGTGAATGAAATCATGATACTAAAATACGTAGTCCAGACATCCATTAAAATAATGAAACTTGTCATAAATGTAGGGATATTAAACGTAGATATATATTTGACAGACTGAGACTGAGATCAGATTGTGAACGTTCTTAAAATTACGAGAATTGCCCCACAGATATGCTGTGGTTAAAATGAATCTGCTGTTAAAGATAAAACATGTGTCATTTATCTGACAATGATGTTGTAACTGTCTTAAAAAGATTACGTATCTTTCTCAATATCTTTGATATAACAATCTCAATACATAACCTTCAAATTCCGTGAAGTTACAATTCATATTTGTTTGATGCTGTCCTACACATGTACCACAAATAGCCGTTTCATACAAAAACAAAACATTACTGAGCCGGGAATACCACCCGGAACTACACGCACCACCACAATGTAAGATAGCGCAGAAGGCATACTGCTAACAATGTGTGGTCAGATGAGGAACTTGACTAGACTTGCATAGCATTTTAAGTCCGTAGGTGCGTCAGTGGCATCACAGCGAGCCCTATCAAAATACCAGCTCTGCGGTATTTGTTCTTTCAAATATCCCAGCATCATGCTGAAGAGCATGATGTCATTGTATTTGTAGTTTTAACCGACTTAAAAAAAAAGGAGGAGGTTCTCAATTAGTTGATTTCCATCCTTAGTGCTCACTTTCGTTATACAATGCGGTATGGTACAAAAATACGACAATAAATGAAAACAATGGCAAAACAATTTTGGAACTATCAAATAAATTAAAACAAGTGTTTTTTTTAAACAAACTAAATAATAGTGTTGGTTCGACCATTGGTTTTGCTGATCTTTGACTAGCTATAGTGACTAAACTATTGGATATATATTTGGTTGATTTTTTGTTTATAGACTAGGAACGTCATTTGATATACAAAGTCTAATTTACTGTCGTACATATGTGTCGTCTCCTTGTATAAGGGACTCTTGTGTGGAATTTCATGCTTTTAGAGCAGGGCCAAAAGGGATGAAATTCGTTTAGGCCGATTTTTTATTTTTATTAATAGATGACTATCACCACATTAATAACAACAACCACATTTTAATGTTATAAACCAATAGACAATAAATAAACTGTGACATTTTTATGTATGTATACTAACTAACTAGTAGGTGTTAATTTTTCTATCCGTCCGTCACCACATTTGATTTATTGGTTCCTGCTTCACACGGTATTCACGACTTGACAAAACATGGAAATTTCTTTATTATTTGTAAGTTTAATATTAATGTATTATATGGGGTCAAATTAAATTAGCTAGCGTAACTCTGCGTCGGGTATCAATATCTAAACATAATAAAATAAAATGTTCTTTTTGTTTTATATTTGATGAGCTTTTTTGGGGTCAACGACTGGCCCTGTAGGCATAAACCTTCCGATTAAATTCTCGTATACAATTATAGTGAAAACCACATACCAATTTGTTGCGTCGTTCAAAAGAACACCGCGGTCACACAAACAGACACGAAACGCGACTCATTTATAATAAAGTATGTATAGAAGATATATACAAACATTTAACTACGTCTCTGGATAAAGCTAATGACCTAGCAACCAAAGAAACCAGAGCCGTCCAAAAGCGCGTTGAGTTGACGATATCATCAAAGTCGCGGGAAACATCTGTATGAGGGACGCACGGAACCGGGAAGTGTGGCAGAAGAAAGGGAAGGCCTACATAATTATAACCAGCAGTGGGTGATTCCGGGCTGAAATGATGATGATAAAAGAATTGAACAAAACAGTCCCCAAAACCATACATTCAAGACTATCTCGTTGTTACACTGCATTATTTTTGCCTCATTCGCTGCCTGCACATCTGTGACTTCGTTATCAGTATCACGCATCGCATAAAGTGGGTCTTCTGACCTCTCACTGTGTAAATGACTCACAGCATACACTTACATAAACGAGTTAATAAAAACATTATTTATGCGTAATTTATAATGTATGCACGATATTCGTTCATTAGTTTGTGATATGTCTTACTGTTGAAAAACAGCTGTCTTTTTAAATTATATACAGTGTTTGTCTTCTGGGGCTCGTGGCTAAATAATAACAGCCGCACGGGTCGATCAAAGATTAAGGTACGCTTGCTGAGGTCAGTCCGTAGATTGGTGATCCATACATCGAAATCCCTCCGTGTCTCGGCAAGTACGGTTATACTGTTGGTCCCGGCTGTCATTTGTATTTTTATTTGACAGTCGATACGGGTAGTTAGAAGGCTGATAGGCGGTAGGTTAAAGTCTGACAAAGAGTCTTACTAAGGGGTATTGTATTACCCAGTAACTGGGTTGTGGAGGTCAGATAGGCAGATCAGTATTTTACATTGGTAAAATACTGGTATTCAGCTGTATCGGTTAGACTGGAAGCCGGCCCCAACTTAGTTGTGAAAAGGCTAGGCAGATGATGAGGCAGATTATGCATCTTATAGTTATAAAACCGGATATCTATAGTATGGTGTTGTTATTTCCTCAAACGAGCTCGTTTGTGGAGAGCTCAAACATAATGTTTAGGTTCTACCTACTCGAATATTCAACAGTGATATATAATCACGTTAACAGTTTGATAAATGATTTATTTAACATTCACGGGCCAATACTGTGAATAATATCAGTTTTGTTTTAGTAATTTAACCTACCAGTGTACATTGTATTAGTAGGTACTTATAATATTTATTTTTAATTTCACACGACGCAGGAAAACGTAGTAGGAAACACAACTGGTTAATAATAATATGCTTTTGCATACCTACAGCACAAGCTGATATAGCAGAATCAATTCTAAAGGACACGTGGATCTACTACTCAGACCCCAGGAAATTTAGACCAATTTTTATGTTTCCCACTTCTGAAAAATGTATGCTAGATCAATTATTGTAAAGACATTTTAATAAACCTAAATTATTAAACAGTAAACTATTCGGTGATTCACATGATGCTTTCGGTATTTTTTGCGACTTGTCTACGGTTTTCGATTGTGTATCTCAAGCTATACATTGGTCAATTGGTCAGGAAATTGCATCACTATGGTGTTAGAAACACTGTATAAGATCCTCACATTTCTTATTTGCATAATAGGATCCAAAGAGTGGACGTTAACAGCAAGCGATCCCCGGGTACTATTGTCACTATGGGAGTTCCGTAGGGTTCAATTATTGGACCTTTTTTATATGTCTAACCCTTCCCTCTAAAATTCCAATAAGATTAAAGTAGATGAGACTCTGTCTCATTGATATAGTGATTGCAAGCGCTACTGCTGAGCATGGGGTCCTGAGATTCATCGAAAGTTTTATAGGGTTTTTCGATTAGGACATTCTCAGTAACAGCCTGGACTGGAATTTCTCAATAGCAGCACTGATTTGTGCCCCGATGGCAACTGGGACTTAAACATAGCTGGTATTGTATAATAGTGCGTAGATTCCATATATCTCGAGTGGATAGGTCGACTTGTGAAAAACAAAGACAGAAGTTGATAAACAAAATTAGTGTGTAAACAAATGATTTAATTTATTCTTATGCCTGTGCGACAACAAAGACGGGTTACGCTGGTTACGTTTATCACGCGTATCTTTGTATGTGGGAGTCTATACAGGGTGGCAGGGACCAGGGACATCGACGCGCAAACTGATACCATGATTTCAGCACATGATTATAGACTCCCTAGCGTAGATATATTTCGTGGGTTAAAAAAATTAAAAACTTACTTATTTGCATTATAGTATGTGTACGGTTTTCGATTGTGTATCTCAAGAAACATATTTGATATTTTAGTTTTAGTCGTAACACATTCATATTTTTCTCTTCTTGTTCTCACACACTATTGTCTACATTTCTTTTTTACTTCTTTTAGTTCCTTTGTACTCATATTATAACTATGTCATATCCCTATGTATTTTACTGTTATTTATTTTTATATTATTATTATTTCCTTTATTAGCATGTAAACATATAAATTATATTTTTAAATATTAGAATATAAAAAGTATAAAAACATTTAAAAATATAAAAAATAGTAGCCCACCGGTATCGGGAACAGGATCCAAGCCACCGGCGGTCAGGGCTCCAGAGAGAGGAACCTCCTGACGATGCGAGCCGTGTCCAGAAGTACCGCTTTCTGAATCAAGCCCTTGATCCAGCTGCCCAACGAGAGCCTCCTCAGGTGTTGGTCGAGGCTCTTGGCTATTAAGCCATTGGCTGTCACGACTATCGGCACAATGATCGCTGAGTCCACATCCCACATGTCGACAACCTCGCGAGCCAAGTCAAGATACTTGATTTGTTTATCTTTCTCGGCCTTCACGAGGTTCTCATCATGCGGGACGGTTATGTCAACAATCATTGCGCGCCGCTCTGATCGATCCACCACCACTATATCAGGCTTATTGGCAACAATAGTCCTGTCAGTGATGATGGATCGATCCCAGTACAATGTGATATTTCCATTTTCGAGAACTGGGTCGGGCACATACCTGTAGTACGGCACCTCAGATTCCACAAGGCCGTATTTCAGAGCCAGTTGCTGATGGATTATCCTGGCTACAAGGTTGTGTCTATGCAAGTACTCTCCGTTAGCTAGACGAGAACACCCGGAGATAATGTGTCTGATTGATTCTCCAGGCCGGTGGCATGCCCGACAGATGTCAACCGTACCGTCTTTCACAATAAATCTCCGGTAATTGTTCGTCATCATAACTTCGTCCATAATTGCACACACAAAACCTTCGGTTTCTCCAAAGAGGTCACCGAAACGTAGCCAGGCTACGGACGCTAGTAGATCTACATCGGGTCCATTTAGGGCCCGGTAAAAGCGTCCGTGAAGCTCCTTACTCTGCCATACTTCCATGCGATCATTGGTGTCAAGCACTACTGGCTTGCGCCAGTTCTCTTTAGCTAAGGAGAGCGGGGTGAGGCCCTTATCCACTGCGACTACATCTCGATGCATCCCCACGTCGGTTTCTAGGAAATATTCCCTGAGACTGCATATCTCGCGATTGTGGAGGGTCTTAGCGTTTAAAAAGCCTCGACCTCCACACTTTCGCGGGATATACAGCCTCATTACCGACGACCGTGGGTGATGCATTCGATTTGCAGTCAGCAGCGTCCGGACCCTCCTATCCAAGGCGTCTAGTTCGGTTTGAGTCCATTTGAGTATGCCGAAAGAGTACATCAAAACCGGCATGACCCAACTGTTGAAGGCACGCACCTTGTTTCCACCTGATAGAAGACTGTTAAGTACTTTTTTCAGGCGGCCAAAGAAGCGCTCCTTCAACGATTGCTTCATGTCAGTAACATTGATGCCTAACGCTTCCGACATACCCAAATACTTATAGGTTTCGGATGCGGAGAGGGCTCTAAGGTTTGTGGAATCCGAGAGTTGGGTTCCCACGGATTCCACAATCTCCCCTCGCTTTACATGCATGACCGCACATTTGTCCACACCAAATTCCATCCTGATGGCGCTACTGAAAGTTTCAGTTACTTTCAGTAGCTCCATCAGTTGCAAATTGTTTGGAGCAAAGAGTTTCAGGTCATCCATGTAGAGGAGGTGCGATATAACCTGACCACCTCTCCTCAGCCGATAGCCTAGACCTGAATCCTTCAGCAGTGTGCTTAGAGGATTCAAGGCTAAGCAAAACCAAAGCGGACTCAAACTATCGCCCTGAAATATGCCTCGCTCGATCCTTATCGGTTCATCCTGGGTAGCGAAGGACCGTCCTCCATTGCCTCATACACGACATCAAGAAGGTACGCAGAGTTGCATCTACTTTATACAACTCCAGCACCCTCATGAGCCATGTATGTGGCACCGAGTCATAGGCCTTCTTATAATCTATCCAACATGTCGACAGATCCTTTCGGGAACGACGAACCTGTTGGCTAATGGCCATATCAATGAGGAGTAGCTCCTTAGTACCGCGGGACCCATTCTTACATCCGTTTTGAGAGGCAGACATAATGGAGTGGGTGTCTATATGTTTGTTAATTTTAGCTCTCAAAATGGATGTAAGAACTTTATAGACCGTCGGTAAACACGTGATCGGCCTATAATTTTTGGGTTCCGCGGTGCTACCTGATTTATGGAGCAGGTGGGTAACTCCTGTCGTTAGGAATTGGGGTAGCGAACCAGACTCCAAAGCAGTCTGGAACTGAGATGCCAAGCGAGCGTGCGACCTTGAAAACCATTTAATCCAAAAGTTGTGCAGCCCGTCCGGCCCTGGAGACTTCCAGTTAGGTAGCGGACGGACTGCACGAGCTACATCTTCGGGGCAGATGGTAATAGCCTCCATTTCTGGTATTGGATCACAGGCTCGCTCGACTTCCCGAGCCCAATCACCTTCGGTGTGACTGACAGGTGCCGACCAGATACTACGCCAAAAGGAACACATGGCATCATCATCCGGCAGGCACGTGTCAGCCACACCTTGGTCCAGTCGCTCCCAACCCCTATAAACCCACCTTTCATCGCTCTGGAAGGTGCGATTCTGAGTGTATCGCTCTACTCGCCGCTTATACCGACGAATACGGTTCGCCCATGCATACACTTTCTGCTTCAGGAAGTCGATGCGCTCTGTGACACAAGACATATAGTCTTGAGGACTGGTATCAGTCCCTGAGAACGCTCGTCTCACAAAGCGCATCACTCTAGGGCGAGTATTGCCCTCCCTGAAGCAGATTAGTTTGCCGATGAGCGCCCTGGCCCCATCAATACGGCGTTCAATCCTGCATTGCCAAGCTGGTACGGTTGGTTTTGGTCGTGTAGCTCTAGAGTCATTGGCAAATTTGACGTGAGCTACACGACATGCCGCTACAGCCGCACAATACAGGATTGAATGAGTATCGATGAGGTCTTCGCAGGTATCAAAATAGTTTGACAACTGCGAATCCAGGACCGCCACCAGCGCCCTATTTTTGTTATGCATGGGTAAACGTGGCCTAAGTTCAGGCGACATTAGCCGATATTCCTGAATCGCACCTTCCAAAGCACTCCTCAATTCCTCATTGCACTGGGTACTTACGTTTGTAGCCCTGTCATTACTCCCCTCGTCAGCATGACTCGTATTGGACTGCGGTAGCACTACAGCAGTCTGCGACTGGGGGGCGATGACATGGCTACTCAGCATTTCATTTCGCAGGCGATCAAGTACAGTGTCATCTAGCATGTGATTACGCTGGATGACCCGCACCTGATCCGATAGTCGTTGTGCCGTAACGTTGACAGCCGGCTCAAGCACCTGAAACAGAGAGAGCATCCGAACACGGTACGCGGTCAGATTGTTTCCCCCCTCTGTAGCCCCATAGTATGAGCGCATGACATTTTCATTGATGGATCGTGTCCATCTCATGCGCTGCACACTTCCGCCGGAAGCTGGGACCCTATCAGAGGCCGGTGGGCCTCGAGGTCCTAAGCCGTCCGGCGGCCGGCGTCCTCCCCGTCGACGAGCAGGTGGTGGCGTCGTGGGCGGAGAGAAATACTCGTCGCTCGAGCTCGACGCAACTGCCGCGGCCGGTGTCGTCACAGCACTCACAGTGGGGCTGGGTACCGGCGGCGGCGAGGCGGAGCTGAGCGACGAGTCCGGAGGTGGTAGGCGTGCACGTCGAGAAGCAGCTCTTGTCAACATTCGAGAAGCAGCTCTTGTCAACATTCGAGAAGCAGCTCTTGTCAACATTTATTATTATTATTATTATTATTACTGTGTGTAAATAAATAATAAAATAAAGAAATAAAAACAGCTGGTTCATCGAAAAGTGCAATCTACGGTTGCGCGTTGATAAGTGCTGGATGGATTTTAATAATTATCGTCAAGGTTGCATCAAAGAGAGAGATGAACTAAAATAACTGCCAAGAACTGCACCAGACTGCTTGAAAAGTGATCTTGTTTTGGACTATTTGGTCGCAGTCGGGTTTTGTCGATGTTTTCAATTTTTACTACCGGTCTACACGGCGATATAAATACTTAATATTTAATTATAGCGCTTTGTCTTTGCCAGTTGGTTCTAAATCAAAGAGGCTTTATAAATGTTGTTACTATGTCTATAAATGAAATATGTATCTAGGTATAAACAATTGTTCAAACATAACATTGGCACGCTCCGTTTACACTATACTTACATTGTTATTACCTAAAGTTAGCGTCCATGAATCCATCTTACAAACAAGTGAAGCTAAAAAATATAAATGGTCTATTGAAATTCATGTTTCCTATTGATGTTATTACTTCATTGTTGTGAGAATTAAGTTGAATTCAGAGTGACTAGTACTATTGAAAAGTTATAAACATGTTTGAAGTTGTAGCGTTAACTGAACTTTATTGTGTAGGTATTAAAGTTATTTTTCCAATAACTCATATTTGTTTACATGTTTGGAAACTAAATTGCGAACGCACATTACATACAAACATATACTCACGCCTTCTCCCAATGGCATGGGCAGGCAGAAACTACAGAACCTACGTCACCTACTACAATTGTAACATACTCCTTTTGCTTCGTTTATGTTCATACTTCGGGTCTTCATGTTGCGAGTACTACGCATTTAACTTTTCTGAAGAACATCACCATTAAGGTCAGTCTATGTCCTTCAAGGGTGTCCTCTCCCGCGGCGTTTCCACCCATATCTCCCTTGTAGATACCAAAAAAAAACCGGTCACCTAACTTAATAATATAAGTATTGTTATTAAATAAATGTAATTGTTTGTTTCAGTCGTCGGAGGACCGGTTCGCTGGCTACAAGGGAGTCAGGGATATCACCATCAAGAAGGTGAGAACACTCTTTATTAATTTTCCATACATACCTACTTTTTTTTTACTAGCCTATAACGCTGTCCACTCCTGGGCAAAGGCCTCCCTCCACTCCTTTCATCTTTTGCGAGCCCGCGCGTCTTCCTTCCAGTTTTGACATACTTATATACAAATAAATAAAATACAAGTGTCCTGTTTATATCCTGTGTATAAAGTATTTACGGTAATTAAAACATTTTTTTTAATAATAATAATATTTATTTATTTCTAAGTATATGGTACATTGAGATCTTAAATTAAACATTGATGTATCATATCATTTAATGTTGTCTGTCTGTCGGAAACACGACATACAAATAAATAAAATGCAAGTGTCCTGTTTATAATGTCTAAATAACAGCTACGGTACTTTAAACAAAAACATTTTTTTTAATGTTGTACCTATGTCTGTTTGTTCCGGCTGATCTCCGAAACAGCTGGACCGATTTCGACGGGACTTTCACTGGCAGATAGCTGATGTAGTAGAACATAGGCTACTTTTTCCCGCTAGCACGACGGTTCGGACGCTATGGAGAATCTTCTAATAGTTGGTCTAATATGCCCAATATGAAATATTTCAGGGTCCATCTGGTCTCGGCATCATGATCATCGAAGGTCGTCACACGGAGGCGGGCCGAGGTATCTTCGTGTCGGACCTGCAAGAAGGCAGTGCAGCAGAACAGGTCAGGCTCTCACTTTTGACTCCTGTGTCGTTTGATTTACACCCTAAAGACGAGGTGATAAGGTCAAATGGAGCGACACAGTCGTGTCTGACAAAGCTCTTATAGTGAACAAAAAAAAAATCTACAGTGCGTGCAGGGGTAATCGTCGATTGGTGCCTCATTTAATTCAAAACCTCTGCGAGTTAGCTTCGGGCCCTCGTACGCCTTCCAAAGTACCGGAAGCTCAGGGCCCCGAGAAATGTCAAAGTTAAAGTTTAATGTTTTTGTAAACAACTTTTATCATGGGATCAATACAATTTTGCAAACAAGCCCAAAACAGATGGTGCAGAGGAGCATGGAGCAGTGATGGCCAAGTGGCAACGGCCGCGACTTAGGAGTTCTAGGTCGTGGGTTCGAACCCAGACCGGCACTTTACTTTATGTAAATTATTTCATCACCACTGCCTGCAAACGGAGAAGGAAAACATCGTAAGAGAAAACTGGCATGTCCTAGAATAAAAAATTCGAAGACGTGACATCTACCAACCCGCACTGGGCCCGCGTGGTAGATTACGGCCCACTGCCTCTCATCGAGAGGACGCCAGTGTCCCAGCAATGAGAACGTTATAGGCTGACTATGCCAAACAATTCCAAAACACGAGCAGATAATTCTGCTATTTAATCATTATGTTTAGTTTAATTACAATGATTAAACAGCTGAATTATACGTCCGTGTTTACATTGCAAGGAATTCAGAATGCGGGAAGTATCCTGATGAATTTAGATACCTAATTGTTTCTACAGTGTGGAGACAACAATACGACAATAAATTAATATAGATACTGGCAATACTAGTGCATAGGAGTATTTTGAAACAAATGAATATTAGCATCGATTTTTTTTTTCGAACGAACTCAATGAAATGAAATGAATTTATTTATTCTGTAAATATCTGTAATTGAATCACTTTTACACGTCATATTATAAAAAAAAAGCTAGATGAGGTCGGCGTTTCCTCTTTGACTACTCTGCGAAGAAAGGTCGAGACCTGGCCGAGACAAACAAACAAACAAACTCAGAGGTCACAGTCTCTTTTAAAGTCCAGACATATCTTGGTCATGTGAAGACCATGTAGATTCCAACCAATCTACACACCCTAGTACATGTACTGAATCCATGGTAACATGTTGCGCGTAGATCTACGCGATGTCCCTGCCAGCTTGTATACGAAGTTTAAATGAATGTCGTATCATCTTCCTCACATTGTTTAAAGACCGTTGAAAACCTAAATAACTACCTTTCTGAAGGTTTTAATTATCATAATAAATGTTTAAAATTCACAAAAATAAATCTAACTAGATTTATTAAAATCCTCTTTTCCTAAACCACAATATAACAATGGTTGACAAAAAACCTACACCCTTTGAAATCATAAACATAACATAAATTAATATAATTTAAAGCCTACAGGTAAAGTATGGTTGAAATAAACTGTGACTAAGCAGACCTTGATATGCAGAATTAAAATGACATTGTTAAATTCATTTATTTGTAACTGATGAGGCAGTGGTTTTGTTGCTTTTCCGTGACAGTCAAAATCACTTTGAAGGGACTTTACCCCCTGCCGGACGGCGCGTTGTGTTCCACGCGCGCCTCAAAGAGCTGTCAGCATAGGACGGGGCCCCATAGGGCCGAAGCCTGCCGGGGCGGCGGGATTTTCCGAAAGGTTAACCGCTGCCCTGGAACAGAAAGGGCTAAGGAAGGAACACGGGTGGGTTTTAGTCAGTAAAAGTCTGACACTCCCTTCCGCTCCACCCAGAGCGGGAGGGGTCATTTGATGATTTCCCATCCACAAAAAAAAAAAGGGACTTTACCCCTTTACAAGGTGAGGAGGGGCTTGTCGCTAAATAATAACAGCCGCACGCGTCGATTGATCAAGTAACTGCTTGCTTCGCTTGCATGCTTGCCGCGGGGTTACCATCTGTACATAACAAGACCCCTCCGTGCCTCGGAAAACACGTAGTGTTGTGCCGGCTGTCATTCGTGGATCTTCGTTACGGGTTGTCAGAAGCCCGAAAGTCTGATAACCAGTCTCCAGTTACTGGGTTGTGGAGGTCAGATAGGCAGTCGCTCCATGTAAACTACTGGTACTCAGCTGCATCCGGTTAGACTGGAAGCAGACTCCAGCATAGTTGGGAAAAGGCTAGGCAAATAAGTATGGACGAGGAACTTGGCAAACCTCTCCATGCACATCATATTTTACGAAGCAGTGTGGACGGTCGATGTGAACAATTCGGAGAACATAATTGTTTATATCATTAAAATGGGGTTTTTTTCTGTTTTCAGGGAGGACTGCAGATTGGTGACATGCTGTTAGCAGTAAATAGAGACTCCTTATTAAACTGCAGTTATGATGCAGTAAGTATTAAAGGTTTTACTTTAAAACTTATTTCTGAACTAGAATTAAAAAGAGTTAATCACCAAACCACGAATGAAGCAAATTGTTGTCTGCTGACGAAATAGTGTTTAAAAACATTTTTCAGTCGTTCTGAAGATAGGTTAATTAGTTTTAAGGTCAAAGACAGAATTGACATAACCATAACGCTTGGCAAACAGATCACTTCTACCTGTAATAAGCTGACAAAAAAATACGGTCCGTCTTATTGACCCACAGTCAAAGTCACCTATGAGTAATGAAGGCTGAAAAAAAAACCTTCGTGGTGGCCCAGTTGTAACGGCCCCGACTTACGAGTTGTAAGGTCGTGGGTTCAAACTCAGACAGGCACTTTACTTTGTGTAATTTATTTCATCACCACTGCTATCAAAAATGGTGAAGGAAAACATCGTGAGGAAACCGGCATGTCCTAGGACCAAACATTTGAAAACATGTGAGATGTACCAACCCGTACTGGACCCGTGTGGTGGGTGACGACCCACTCTCTATCGAAGAGAGGAGGCCTGTGTCCCAGCAGTGGGAACGTTATAGGCTGAATATTCAATAGGCATGCAACTACTAGTGATCACTCTGTTTTTGTCAGTAACCACAGTATTCAATCAAAAAACATGATAATGTTTGAACTGGCAGGACTTTCTCTTACACCTATCATTCGAAATCCGTTTTAGTTGTTAGCTAATTGAATCACCTTATCTTTCCAGGCGGCAGCCAAGCTCAAGCAGACAGAAGGCGTGGTGGTCCTCACAGTGTGTACTCCGAACCTGAAGGAGCCGGGAGAAGAGTCCACCGCTACCACACCCGGGACTCCTGGAGCTGGTCAGCTAACTATTATAAGGCCGAGATTAATATTACAGTTTCAAAGAAAAAAGAAAGAATAATGTTTATTTGGACACAGTTCATGAAATGCAAAAACAATTTAAAGCCTACGCGGTCGAAGCCGCGGGCAGAAGCTAGTTTATAATATGAATGGTTGGTCAGCGTACGCTGCCTACCAGAACAAATTGACTACCGCTGGCGCCGTTATGGGCCTAATCTTATTGATAAAGATGAAAAATATATCACTTATACCTCGACGTTATATCATTAAAGGGCGCCCTTAAATAGGAAAACTGATCGTACCTACCGAGATCTCTAGAGGAGGGTTCTCACAGCAAGCTCTGCTACTAGGTATTTTCATAAGTATATTTTCTGTCACCCCCAGGCGGCTCGTCGGCCCCCGGCGCGTCCCGGCCGGCCAGCCGCGCCGCCAGCAGGCCGCAGACACCGCGACCGGCACCCTCACCTGTCAAAGGTATATACACTTTAGCACAATGGAGTAGGGTTTAATTCCCTCGTAGCCAGCAGACCGTAGACTCCACGACCTACACTCTCACCTGTCAAAAGAAGACTTTATCAAAATCGAGCAAGGTTTATTTTCCCTCGCCGCCTACAGGCGGTATACCAATTTCACGGTAGCAGTCTGTGCTGCTGGGGAGTTACGGTGCTGATTCTCAGCCTAGTGATGATGATTAAAGATTTTGTTTAGTCAAGTAATATAATATTCTTCACCTGTTTCCAGTGGAACCTCCTCCGGACCCTGCAACGGCACCAGTGGCTCCTAACGTGGACACCGTCATAGAGATCAACTCCGCCAACGAAGTGCTGGGAGTGCTACTGCTGGGAGGCAGCGACACGTTGATCAATGTGAGTACTGTTAAGGTTATCTGTAGAAGGGAACCTCACATCATGCAGGCTGGTAGAAAAATGAGACTATCATTCAGCATTCGATCACTCTTTCTCGGTGACGGCTGCGGTTTACAATCGCCCTTGCACGTATATATTGAAACCTTGAAACTTCATAAATATCTTTACTTTAGTCTGTCTCAGAAATCGGACGGAAAGAGTTTTCGTATAGCTACTATACAAAAAGATCAAAATAGAAACGACTCGAAACGATAATTTATTATTTCCGTTGCAGGGAGCGGCAGCAATAATCCTAGACGTCTATAATAACGGTGCGATCGCTAAAGACGGCCGTCTGAAACCCGGAGACCAGATCCTGGAGTGCAACGGCATCGCTATCACCAAGGAAATGGCGCACGAAAGAGTCTGTCTTACCATCAAGCAGAAAACTGCTAAGGTTCGTCTACTTGCTCTGTAACTATTTCACTGTAGGGCAAAAATCTCTTCTCGTATAAAGAAGGAACTGCAGCATTGATTGACGCTAGTTTACTGGGTTCTGGTGAGTGCAAAGTATTCAGCCCAGGTTTCTTCCTGGTATTTGAATGTTTGTATTGATGCACAGCTAATATCTAGTGGCATCCGTAAGACATGGCTTGCTAGCCTGGATTAAATGTTATCTTGCAGTTTCTGATGGCACGTTACGACTGTTTTATTATTTATTTTGCGGTAAATCCACACCGCTTCTAATGTTTATTTTTGAAGAAAAGTGTGGTTTTGATCGCTGCTGGAGACCACCATAATGAACTCGAAAAGAATTTTTTTCTGTGAATATAGGTACGACGAGTTCATGTTCAACACTTTGAGAGGTTTAAATCTGTTCCCATAAACTTGAATTATATCCTTTAGTTGTCTTTCCAGCTAAAACTGACAGTGCACCGACCAGAGCCGCTGAAGTACGAGGAGATAGAGATCGACCTCAGCCGCAAGGCGGGCAAGGCGCTCGGCCTCACGTGCGTCGCGCCCGTCGCCGCACCCGGCGTCTATATAGGGCAACTTGTGAGTAGCACGACTATTTGTTATGACCACGGTCTTCCCAAAGCGGATAAAGGGCCAGGGTCTCTTCTGGCAAAGAGATTAGCTCATAGTACAATGGTATTAGCTAGCAATTGTGCCATTGACACAAGGAGGTAGAAGAAGCTAAAAAAAATGGCTGTAAATTTTTTCAACGGTTCATTCCTTTACCTTTAATAATCCCCACTACTAACAAAGTCATGGCTTATCTAGATCAATGATCGTCTAGAGCACCCTGGGTAGTCAGCCCTGCTACTAACCTGCTAACGGGTTACTTTTATCACGGCAAAAGCTACTTGCAATTGTGTATCTATGTTCATGTAGATCTAGATAGAAGAAGAAAACATTTGTTGGTGACCACCTAGCCAATAATTGACCTCTTCATTTTTTTACTGCTTCAGTGCTTGCCGCGGCGACCCTTTTTCATTCCATCTTACCCTTGGAAAGCTTTGATTGATGGACTTTTTCGATTTATTCTTCACGCGGCGATTTTTTTACAGTGCACTGGATTTTCAACGCACTGCTTAGCGCTGAGAGTTGAAAATCAACAATGTATTTTTATGACGTGCTGGGTTGCACTATGATGGATTCTCAATGCTCTGTTCGACACCTCCGTGTTGAGCCTCAGCTCGGTGTGCGCATTTTCAACTGGAGAGTTGAAAATCCGTGCACGATAAAAAATCACCCGTGCCAATTAGGGCTAATGGTGCTTAACCTGAAAATTCTCTTACTCCAGCTCCCTGGCACCCCTGCGGACATGGACGGTCGCATCCAGAGAGGCGACTTCCTGATCGCAGTAGATGGCAAGGACGTGTCATCAGCAGACCTCCTGGGTTGTGCCACCGCCCTCAAACTATGCGCCAACAAAGCGACCATCAAGGTCAAGCGGTTCAAGACAGTTAGGTAAATGTAGCGTAGAAGAAGTTTTGGTGTCACCGTTTTTCGGATGGAAATACCAAAATTCTAAGGACAATAAATGTGATAGTTTACGGACTATGAAAGTGTTGTTTTCTTAATCGCTTAAGTAATTGAAGATAAAACGGAAGATAAGGAAGGAGTTGTAAATATGAATTTGAACAAAGGGAATATTTGAAGATCATGGTAGGAAAGCCATAAAACTAAGGATTAGAGCATCGAGGACGAGCTAGACCGAGCCAAGGAAACATCGAAAGATTTATAGAAAAGGAAGAAGATCAAATGCATTTTACATCATAATTAAAATATTTTTTACAAGACCAAGGACCAACGGCTCTTTGTCAAAACTTGTGTGTCACATGTTATTCATATTTTTAGAGACAGATCAATTATGTTTGTCGTTGATAGCGTTACTACTCAGGATAACGTCACTTCTGGTTTTATCAGCTGAAGAAAGAGATTACTCGAAATAATTATATAGGTACTTACTCGAATATAGCCTACATACTTGAACACTGACAGGTGTAATACTTTGACTTAGTAAACTGTGACACCAAAACTAGGATATCTAGTATAGGTTCGATAGTTTGCAGAGCAAAATACTATTATAAAATTATTTATTTCCTTCCAAAATTATTCATGATTTATTTGTCTAATATGCCATACAGGTCCAAATAAAGACTGGTAGTCTACTCCCTAAGCAAATTACGGGCTACTTGGGTGTTTTTGGCTTTGTTTCCAACTCCGTATAACTTAGGGACATAAGATTAGTTCGGGGCCCGAACTAAGAATTAAATATAACACGATAATATGACAGTTGTCTACTTTACCCTACTCGCACAGTGTTTTTGACCGTTCGAAAAATTTGTCACTTGGTTTGACAGTTCAACTACTATCGAATGGCCACGTATCTTTGTTGACGGGCTTAGTGTGCATAAACACGCGTCAACGGCAGAAGCAGCTGAAGCCGTCGCGGACGTGTCGCGGACGTGTCGCTCGTGTGTATGAGCACTTTGAGAGTAGACTCCCTGGTGGGGTCTGAATCACTGATACACTTTGCCTTAAGAGGAGTGATTTTGATCTGCAAATATATCGGTTAATAACTTAAAATAAAATCTAGGCCAAATATAATAATACTACCTAGTTATTCAGTAGTTATTAACATCGGGTGTTGACAAGTGATTAGACAATAAATTACACTCATTCAATACATTCGTTCAATTATACCGATTGCAAAATTAATTAAAGGCTCGTTTTAATAAATTATTTGGGAGTTTTTACTTGTCTTATAAAAGTGCAATACAAAATGTCACTTGAGAAGTTTAGATGATGTTAATATTTCGACAGCTTTACGACCACATTCACGATAAAAAAAATACATAAAGTAATTTCTAAGTCATTGCAATGTAACTCCTATGTCGCAGATATAAAGTATAAATTAGAATGGCGCCGTGGTGTGCTATAAAGTATAATAATGTTTGTCAAGAGTTGTATAAAATTCGAGGCATCATTGTAATTTATGATACACAATTTATAACAATGATATAAGAGTTACATTGCAAATGCCTACGTACTAAATACGTAAAAAAAATGTCGTGAATTTACTCTACAAGATTCTGCTCTTGACGCCATATTGGAAATGGTTTATTAATACCTACCGTTAATTTCTCGCTATGGCATTACACTAGGTACATTCGATTATTATAAGTGTAATTTATTGGGGCTATTACGATAGTGATGGAAGATGGGAATATTAACAGCGGAATTTTTATACAGCAACAGCGAAAGGGATGACGGGCGAGAAAATGGTGCCTAATCTTTGTGTTGCCAATATAAAACAATGGCGCTGCGTTTGGTACAAATTATCATGAAATGGAATATACCCATTATCGTCATTGCTCCAATGCACCTTACACCGAATAACTCTAAAACAATAAAAGCTTTTTAGAAGATGTTTTTTTGGAACAAATAAAAATTTCAATTAATTTAGATCAAAAATATTTACCATTCAATTTTAAAATTTAGTTTTGCTTAGTTAAGATGAGTTGAGATTTAGATTTATTTGCTAAGGCCGATAAAACCCTTGGTTTGTAGCTTAGAAAATGCCTCAGTATTTTAGATTTGCAGTTTTTAAGTACACCTTAATTCAGTACAAGAAAGTAGATTGTAGGAGTTTTAAATAGAGGGAAAAAGTAGCAGTCGTATTTTTTTTACAATTATTTTATTTTTTATGAGGAGTATTTTGTTGTTTTACATACTGTTGTTGTTGAAATAGTACATTCATAATGTTCAGTTACTTAAAAAAATAAAGATAGCGTATTTATTTATTACAAGAAAAACACCAATATATTGACCTTTTAATTTATTTTCATGAACACCAAAATACTATAAAGCCACGTATCGCAATAATTTCGGAACACACCTAACTATACACATTATTAATAAATAGTAATAACAATAAAAGTACACCATTGCCCGTTTTCTCTAACACTAGGCGACACCTGTGAATGCTTAGTGTTATTGAAAATGGGAATAAATCTAGTCGTATCTATTAGGTGTCGTCTAAGTTGCCTTTTAGCGTAGGCTTCTCCACTGTCATCGCTAGAAGCTAGTGTCCTACATAGTACTTTAAGTACCAAAATAGCACTATTAGGTGACGCACTTAGCACTAAGAAAATAAAGCTCTTGTCACATCAACTGCGAGCGCTAGGCGCTATAGAAATACAAAAGCGATTTTTTTGTTATAAAAATACAGCGTGTATCAGAAATGTGTAGTCGTATTTAAGGGCACACCCTTACTTATTTATTTATTTATTAGGAAACTCAACAGCTTATAATTAAATTACATTAGTTATGAATGTTCACCCCACTATCAATGAACAGCTCAATGCAGTTACGTCAAAATTGAAGTTACAGTTACAGCATCTTACAGTCTGCATACACTGCTCAGTGATAGCGAGATGATGGCAATTATCACTTAAGCCAATAATAGAGTTTCACGGCATTGATAAAGCTAGGTTAACTAGAAAGTAGCGAAAGAAAATAAAAGAAGAAACTGAAACTAGTATAGCTATCAATAATAGGTAAAATGCGATAGCTTACGTAGAGAATGTTGAAAAATTATCAGCTGTCCCATACATTTGAGTCGAGTAGCTATTGAAGTTTTGAACATAGGTCAAGGCCAGACAGGCGCTGATTTACTTTGTGTAAATTTATTTCACCACCTTTGCTCTCAAAACGGTGAAGGAAAACATCGTAAGTAATCCTGTCATGGCATGTCCTAGTACCAAAAATTCGAAGACATGTGACATCCACCAACCTGCCCTGGGCCCGCGTGGTGGATTACGGCCCACTTCCTCTTAAAGAGTGGAGGCCCAGCAGTGGGAGGGAACATTATAGGCTGATTACGCAAGGCCAGGGAGATAATGATGAGGTATTGAAGCTTTGTATGGGGCAGCTGATTACTTTTTTGAATACAATGTTAGTCACATAGAGAAAGTTGTTCAGTTTGATGGTCGGTACCACACCCTTAAATATGACCACACCTTTTTGATTCACGATGTATATTAGAAACGTTGGCAAAGCTGTTTGATTTGTATGGCAAGGGCTTAAATACACGTCATACAGAAGGCAGGACAATTTTCATCAATTAGTTGACCGAGTTCGAATGATAGAAGCCAATGTACTGTCAATTAAGTAGAAGGTATGTAAGATCAAAGAAGGCTCTAGAAAAGATCATTATGAAACAAGACAGGTTTGATTTCCTCGTTGGTCTAGCGCTGCCAAACCCAGGTCGGCCAAAGTGATATCTGGAATTTCTCAGTAGCAGCCAGGAGGCTGGATTTGTGCCAGGTTGATGGTAATAGGCTCGCCCCTATTACATGGGACTTAAACATAACTTGCAATGTGGGTGTACTATACAGGTTGGCAGGGACATCGACGCACAAACTGTAACCATGAATGCAGTACATGATTCTAGACCCCTGGTGTTGAAATATTTCGACGATTATAAAAAAAAACAGCCGTTTTATAGAAAGGTGCAATACCTACGCGGTCAAAATGTATGGAAGAGCATTTTTTTTTAAATTACCGACAAGAGATTTCAACGCAAGGGCGTCCAGAAACATGTACTGAATCCATGGTAACAGGCTGCGCGTCGATGTCCCTGCCACCCTGGAGATACTTCTCTGCCTAACACTGTGGGGACAACAGGCGTGATGTTATGTTATGTAGATTTGAGTTTGACTTGACGTGACCAGCCTCATGTATGACGTGAATTTTCTTAAAATAACTAACTTTAACGATTTTCTATGTTAACAACTCTTCATTGAAATGTAACTTTAAAAGGGATTTTTCCTTGGATTGTATAATTATTTAAAGTCCTAAAACTTAGTTCCATTTCGATGTGAGGGTTAAAGTAAGATTTTTGGAACACCGTCCGTGAACATCTAGGAAACAAAAACGGTTAAAAACCATATTAAACAATCAATTATTATTATTTTTACAGCGTGTATTAGAATTAATCAGTAGTCACATACACTTATGTCTAGTAGCTATTGAAGTTTTGTATGGGACAGCTGATTTTTTTTCGTGCTGCCGATGTTGGTCCCATAGAGAAAGTTGTTCATTTTGATGGTCTGTACCACACCCTTAAATATGACCACGCCTTTCTGATACATGCTGTATAGTAAAAAAATGGTGACGGTGTTCAAACTATAAGTATGTAAAAAATACTATTTCGTAACTATTCAAACTTTGCTGATAGCTAATTTATAAACAAAAATATTATGAACAAGCAAAACCTGCTACTTTTTATATAAATTAAAATTAAAAATAATGCATTTAAATAATGAATGGATTGCGTAGCATAATTCTAAAACATTGTAAAGTGTATAAAGTCTTTCCCCTTTTAAATAAATACATATTTAGAAGAAAAAAAAACTGTTAGCCTAAAAATAGTCCATTTTTCATCATGGTTCTAGTAAGCAAGGACCAAAAAATTAATAAAAATAATGTTGCCATAATAATGTAAAATTACTACCAAATGGTAGAAAATAAGAAAAAGCTAAGCATACGCGAAATATCGTAATTGAAACGAAATAGGCAAATTCGGGCTAGCTAAGATGCAGCATTTTACGGTACAATTTTAGAAGTACATTGATTGTTGAGAACTAATAAAATTATATCTTGTGTAAAAAAAAGGAATTGATGTCAAACTTGCTAATTTTGGTCATTTGGTACTAGAACCATTTAGATTTTTGTAGTACGGCCCCACTTGTAGCTAAATCTTGTATATGTAAATAGCATACTTATATTTTTTAAAGCTTTTCGAAAATAACACTAAACTGTGCCACGACAAAATTTTACATTTTATACGATAAAATATAATAAATAAACTTTAGTCAACTACTTGATTAATTGGTCATTTAAAATTATTCCAAGCGAATTGTTTCTGGTTAAAATTAAAATAATATAAAAATATTATACATGCGAATAAAAAAGAAATCTCCTTTTTGTGAAAATATTATAAGTTCAACTTAAGGTGCTTCGACGTCCCAATTTTAAACTTTTCACAAGGCATTTTTAAATCTAGCCTCCTTTTATATTTTTTTTGTGATAACTCCGAAAACGTATGTGAAGTAAGCTTGAATTGAGCAGTCATTGCATCTGATGCTAGGGATTAACACTACTGACTGACAGCTCACTTCACTTAAGTTTTCGCGGTGAGATTTTATCAGAATACTTCGGCAGGTGTGAAATTGGGATGTTTTAAGGCAATCCTACCGTGTTAATGCTATTTATATATTATACCAATCTAAATAGTATTCCCTTAGGTGTAAGTAGAAATTTGTGATCTTCATTATTATAAATAATAAAAACTCCTTACAATTACTGTAAATGATCTAACCTTAGAGTAATGTAACTCTTTTCAGTACTTATTTAGTTATATACCCTTTTTCCCTGTCGTCTAAGATTCGCCTTGATAAAGTAATTTTAAACTCTATTGTAATGAAGTTTAGGTGTATATTAGAATAGTTTCAGTTTTACTAGACGCGTTCTACTGTAGGGTCTTAAGATTTTAATAAAGTTTTATTGTTGGAGTTTACCTAATAATATAATATAAACGGAAATTGTATGAGATAGTGATACTGTAATAAAACGTGCGCTTTTTTATATAATTGTTTTATTTTCTTAAAACATTTCAAATTATTCTGTCATCCTCTGCCTAGCCTTCTCCCAACTATGTTCAGCACCTTAATTGCATAACTCACTTACAATCACACTCATTAAATCTGAATCATTATGAAGGATATTGCTAATTCATTACTTCATAATATTTGAAAAAAAATGTCTGCTCAACACCGTAAATAACGCAATGAATGTTGTTGAACTGTCAATATGAAAATCATCGCTACAGTTAGTGTGTTACACAACTACCCCGCAGACCGGATTCCAGTTTATCTGGATGCAGTTGAGTACCAGTATTTCACATGGAGAGACTGCCTATCTGCCCTCCATAACCCAGTTACCGGGTGCCCCTTCGCAAGATTGGTTGCCAGACTCTCGGGCTTCTAATTACCCGTAATGACTTACGAAGATCCAGGAATGTCCACCGGGAACAACGGATTAACGTGATTTCCGAGGCACGAAATCTCGGTATGTAAAGATCCCACCCACCCACAGAGCGACCGTGGCAAGCGAAGCTTAGCCTTATTGATCGCCCCGTGCGGCTGTTTAGCATATTTCTGACTAAAAATCAGCCTAGATCCAGGAAAGGAAAAAAGACGAGCAAATTAAAATAAACCTAGGTATCTTCATATTCACTTTATTTGGGAACTTCAAAACGTAATAGTAAGTATGTACAGGTTTAAGTTAAGTATTAAGTTATTATTAACAATGAATATTATGCAGATCTTAAATCGTTATTTTGTTCGAAAATCTACGTTTTAGGAGCGAAACACATCAAACTAAGTATAGCCCGATTTAAATTTTATGACGGCTCGGAACGTGAGGCGAGTCGCTGCGCAGTAACAAATTCACCTCTCAGCGGGGGGGAGGGGTGAGGTACTGCGCAGCGAGTATCGCGCGCGCTGGACCTACCGTAAAGTTTGAATCGGGCTGTACTTGGGTAATTTTCATACATTTTTCGGTGGTCCATTGAAAAACCTTATTCAGGTTTTAACACTGCTAATACTGAAAGACTGTCGGTCTATATTCAATCTAAAACATCTTTTCAAGCAAAGAAAATAAACATAGCCACGAATTTAGCACCGCCTAAACCAAACTTAAAAATACTTTACTAAACTATCGTTGGAGTATTTATGGAGTGTTTGTTACAAGTGGAAACAGAGTCTAGAGTTGTCAAACTAGTGAACTTGTTATTAAACGTTTAGTAAAGCTTAATTGAAAGTAAAGCTTAGGTTCTGCACTAAACCAATTTATTTCAAATCAAAGTGTTTCCCAATAGAAAGTGTTTCGCCATAATAATGTGATGCAATGACTAGACAATAAAATTAAGTACTAACAATTAAATAAGGTAGGACCATAAATATTAACTTAATTCTAACAATAATTAATTTAAATCACAAATTGTTCTGAGCAACAATTATTACTAAGTTATTTTGGTAATTTGCTTAGAATTGTAGTAAAAGAAAGTTTGGAACGCGTCATCGGTAAAACATAATGAGTTGAAGATATTGAAATGAAGAACAATGCAAGAAATGGTCTTCCAAATCGAGAATGGTTTTCGTTTAATTCAGAAAATAAACGGTCAACATCACAAAAGAGTGAAATAACAAGAATAAAGACTAACCCTGAGTCCTAACCAAAAGCAATCGTCGCGTTCATATTCATCATCATCTGCCTAGGTTTTTCCCGACTATATTGGGGTCGATTTCCAGTCAAGTTGGATGCAGCTGAATACCAGTATTTCACATGGAGCGACCGCCTATCTGACCTCTACAACCCAGTTAATGGGTAATACGATACCCCTTGGTTAGACTGGTTGCTAAGCTGTCGGGCTTCTGAGGATCCGTAAACCACTGTCAAAGATCCACGAATGACAGCCGGGACTAATGGCTTATGGTGCTTTCCGAGGCACGGAGGGGTTTTGGTGTGAATAATATGGTAATACGGTAAGTATTTACATAATTATTTATAATATGGTCTCGTTGCGTTTATATTATGTTACTTTTTGTTCGGCAAACTGGAAAGCATCCTGTGTCGGCGCTACCCTGCGTACGGTTCACCAAACAAAAAGTGGCATTTGAACGCGACGATTACTTATTCGCGAGATGATCGCTTTTGTTTAGCACGTGCACCTAGGATAAGTAATAACCTTGAGCAAAATACTACAACATACATCTTTTTTGTTCTTAGATTTAATTTAAAGTCACTGTACTGTGAACTTAAGAAGACAATACTTTACTTAAAATCCATTTTTTTTAATTGACCCACAATACTTAAGTTTCTTAATTTTTTTACACTTAAGTACACAACCTTTTCAAGAACCTGCTTCAAGGTCAAACATATCTTTATCCAAATCAATTCATCCGTTCCTGAATAAAATGGCAACAGTTATACACACAACCTTAGTTAATTCATCGTATTTTACATTAAAAATAGTAACAAGAACATCTTACAAAGGCACCGTTTTCATAGTACGTTACGATAGAACAGACTTCTTAAGTCACACACGGTATCTTATACTATCTTATACCACTATGTGACCTAAATCCGCACTTAAGCCACGCTTTTCTGTGTAAAGATGTACTACTTAAGTCACAGAAAAGCGTGACTTAAGTGCAGGTTTAGATCACACAGTGCTATAAAATTAATTTACAATCTCTCATTAGAATTCTTTTTTATAACTAAAGGCTTTAATCTACTGCGAAGCTTTACCAGGCGCTTGCTGACTTTCCCCGAAGAATTTGTCGTTGGGTTCCTCAAATCAGGCATCGACTTACTTTCGTGGACCGTCAACGGTTCGGTTGTCTTTGATCCAGTTCCATAGTACCTTGGCATACTGTAGTCTTCCTGATACATCATGGCTGACTGCTGTTTTATACTCTGTAAGCTCGTGTCTGCTTTGTATTCCGGCAACGATGGCACTTCAGCAAAGAATCTTGGTAGATTGTTACTCTTTATTATCGGAGTGTCAGGCAGTTGGCTCAGTTTCAACTCTTCCGTGGCTAACATAACCCCAACCATTGATTTGCTCTTGACTAACGGTGGTTTTTCTGGTGCGCAATGTTCAGAAATATTCAAGAACGATGCACTTCGGTGTGGTACTCTTGATAATACTCTGTTCAATTTGTTCGGATCTATGTTCTTCAAACTATCGACCCTGCTTAGCATTGGTCTCGATAATTTTCCGCTGCTGTCAACTCTATCCAAAGTCTTGGAGCTATTACTTCTTGGGAACTCATTATCTGCTCTCATCCTTAGAATTCCTTTAACACTCTCGACTCTTGGTAAAGAGAAAGCAGATGGTAAAGCCATAGAAGAAATTGGGTCATAATGGTAAATAGGACTGAGTGTTGTGATCTTAGTTTCGTCTTTAATAGTAATAGTACTGGGTTTAATAACATCTTGTTTCCTAAGTGATACGTTCATTGTCAGTCCTTCCTCGGTATCCTGGCTTTGTCGATCACTGTCCTCTTCTTCGTCAATATTAAACATGTCGTGGTTAGCTAGAAGTTCATCTTTGAACATTATTTCGAAGTCAGTGACTGGTGAATTGATCTCGTCTTCGAAGTAGACCTTGGTCCTGTTGGGCCTGTCTGATAGGTAATCGGGTTCCGACTTGGTCTCCAGCTCGTCCAGTGTGTTTGTGCTCGCCGTTTTAGCTTTCAGTTCGTGGTCGTCTCTAAATATTAGAGATTTAGAGAATACCTGAAAACCAAAAGAGAATATGTTAGTGTTACTAGAAATTCACTTTAGTTTTATAGCTAGTATATTATTATTTTGAAACTTCAACTTGGTTCATAGATGACGGAACATCACGTCGCAGTGTCGATACCGTACCGAGTATCAGTTGTCGGTGACACGAGTTTCAGCTGGTGTTGTGTCGTGAATGTCAGGTGTCGTGAGTGTTAGGTATCAGGTCTCGTGAGTGAAAGTCAAGTTTCGGTGTCAGGTGTCAGTATCTAGAGGGTGCCGGTGCCGCAAAAATCTGGTGTAGTCAGTGTAAGGTGTTGGTGTCGTCAGAATCAAGTGTCGGTGTCAGGTGTCGTTGTCGCGAGTTGACTCACCTGACGGTGACAGTGTAGTGAATGTTAGTGTTTGAGTGACATGCCACTTGAGTTGTCTGTAATCTTGCAGTAGTTTCTCACCTCATAAAGCTTGTCAGCATGCAGAGGCACCTCGTTGACCTCCCTGCCGGTAATGGCTCGCGAAGGCAGGTGGTTGTTGTTGACTGGCTGCTCGGTGACCACGCTCTCGAGGCTGGCTCCGTTGTTGATGTAGCCATTCGTGTGGGCTGCATCTTCTTCTAATCTGGAAAGAGATAAAAAAGAGATATTGATAAAGAGTTCTAGTAACTTTGGTGAAATCTTAAATAAGAGGTTCGAGATCGGTAAGCTTCCATCTATCAAAATTAAACGCCAAAATGCACTGATTTTGTCAGATTGAAGAGTAATTTTACGCTAAATTTCATTTCCATATCTTAGCCAATCATAACATACTCTTTGTGCCTCGAAAAGCGCAAAAAAACTGTCAATGACGTAGTAACTGGCAAAACAATAATTAAAGCAGTTGTTAGCTTGACGGAACTCAAACTCAAAGCATTTATTTCAAATAAACCAATTACAGGCGCTTTTAAATTGTCAAGGGAAAAAAGATAAAGAGAAGAAGAGTCAAAAAGATGCCCATTCCAAAGCGGAGTAGGTACCTATGGAGAAGAACGGCCAAGAAACTCTCAGCACCATTCAGCTCAACCATTTTGAAGGGAACCTAATGATCCAACACACACGCCACCACCAGCGAGACATTTGAGTGAGCATGACATACTCTCAGCCAACAGGGCACATTTAAGTCAAAGAAAGACGTACCCAGTAAATGGTAGCTTTATAGTTTAGGTACATAGTGCTCACACTTCGTGTTTGGACTTCGTGTTTCCCAGTAGCTTCAACCAGGAAGACATGTCAAAGGAGCTTCGGCAACCGTGTGCCGTCATCGACCGTATTATCAGTTAATCTACAGTTTCTTAGAAGAATCCCACATAACGGCTGCAGTCATGAAAATTATGGCAGCGGCGTTTGACTTTACGTATCAAAAAACGCTCTCTAGGAAATATACAACCTTACTTTCATAACACCATGGCTACAGTCGCGCTAACGAGACAATGTAGTGAAGTGAGAAGAGTGGAGAAGAGTGAGAAGTGAAGTGAGTGTAATGCACGAAGTGTGAAATACATTTCACACTTCGCTCGTCTCGTTGTGCAACAGAGAGCGCGCAAAGTAATTCGCGTTATCGCGATAATGTAGCCGTAGTATCAGAGAGGTTATTTGCTGGTAAATTGCGGACGCTATGTGGCCGATCGACGCTCATCTAGGAAACCACAGCTTTACAGTAAGGTCAGATATCAAAAAAGTAAATGTAAAGAAACATTTGAAGACGAACCTTTAGGAAAAACCTAAAAAGACAACTAGTTCCCCTTAATCTTATCTAACTAGCCTGCTGATCGATGTAAAAATCTCACCGTGAAAAGTTAGGTGCTATCAATTGTGTCAATCCCTAAAATTAGTTGGAATGCCAGCTTACTCCACGCTCACTTCACCTAAGTTTTCACGGTGAGATGGTTACAGAATTTCACTGCTGTATTGTCCCACTGCAGGGCAAAGGCCTCCCTCTCCCTATTCCACACAATTCTGTCTTTTGCGAGTGCCGACCTTATGGTACTAGTTCCCCTTAGTCCCAAAGAAATCACCTTTTTTCCAACAACTTCATAAGTGACAATACAGTTATTTTCTTTTTCTTTCATCTTCAGTAACTGAAGTAAATGTTAGCATAGCAACTGACTATCAAGATCAGTGTGTGTTTGTTCGTTTGCGCACGGATCGACGCGGCTTGTGATTACAGGGACAAACAGAAGAAATCTTGCAGGTTAGAAAATGTATGTAGGCGTGTTGTTTATTTGTATCTGGTTGAAGCGCAAATACTGGTCATCTTTTTTTATTTCTGACTGTTTGGTCTAGTGGTCGTAAGCGCTACTGCTGAAGCACGCCAGTTGAAAATACTAATTGCCGTTCCAAACAAAAGAATGCTACCGCGGCAAACCACGGAGACTTTTCACTTTGGGCTTTTTAGTGCTACTCTTTTTTGTTTTATTTAATTTTTATACGATTGTGGACAAACTGAACAACTTTCTCCATGGTACCAACATTGTAATCACGAAAAATATTTCAACTGTCCCATACAAAACTTCAACATCTACTTGACCCAAATTGGGATGGATTATTATTTTTTCTGGATTACGATATTGGTCCCATAGAGAAATTCGTTGAGTTTAATGGTCGGTACCACACCCTTTTTGAACACACCTTTCTGAAACAAGCTGTATAATGTAAAGTGTGTCCTTATGTGATTTTCTTAATTTCATTAAAAAAATATTACCGTTATTTTGTTTTAACGAGGCAGAGTTATTCCGTTTCGCTTGTTCGGAGGTATTCCTCGTAGCGCTCCCGTTTTGAAACGCTCCCATCTAAGCGCTCCCGTTTTGTTCCTCCAAGCGCTCCCAAAAAGAGCGCTTCGAGGAACGATTAAAAATATTAAAATTTATTTCCTCGAAGCGCTCCCATGATTAACTTTCGGATAGAGATGGGACTATACTAACTGAAATTATCGATAATAAGTAGAACACATTGTTATAATATACAACTAGTGGCCCGTCCCGGCTTCGCACGGGTTTGGTAATTATTTTTTTTTTTGTTTTATTGTAAATCCTTTAGTCCACCAAATAGATGAATATAATCTACCGACATATGTACCTATTCATATTTTTTTATTGTTTAGAAAGCTTATAATTTCTCTCCATTATGTTTCCCATTACTACCCCCTTCCCCGCACACCTCAATGTTTTTTTTCGGAAGTTTTTCGTAGAAATAAGGCAATGAGGTGTCTATCGCTTACGTCAATGGTAGAAATGACTTTCCTTGTCCTAGGCGGGGCGAGAGAGTGTCAGACTCTTACTGACTAAAACCACCTACTGACTAAAATCACCTGCTCTGAGCCGGGATCCAGTAACGTAATGCGCTCAACGGTGATGCTACCTATGCGATTGATAAAATGGTTAAAACAATTTTATAATTAATTTTTGCCAAAAATAGCGATACTAACTTCTTAACTAAGAGTTAAAGATGCGGCGCACGCGGCATGTGAGTCCTGCACACACACAGAGTCGCGTTTAACGAATTCACACGAACCCAGCCGAGCATTGCCCGAACTTTTGATTACGTAAAATTGCGTTTTGTTGTTATCGCAAGTTGCGCGAATGTGTCACGGAAGCAAGTTTGTTTACTAATAAAGTTTGTGAAAAAATTGTGCGAGCATGGAACCAATTGCTGGACCAAGTCCTCTTTGAATACCTACACAATAACATTGGTCCTTGTATACACATAAGAGTGCCGAAAGCAAAAAGATATTATTCTCTCAATTTCGTAATTTGGTTAAGCAACTTCGATGTCGATGATGCACACATGAGTTTTTAAAAATTATCGATATAATTCATTACTTCATGCTTTTCCCTATTTTTAAACGTGGGAGCGCTTCGAGGAAATAAATTTTAATATTTTTAATCGTTCCTCGAAGCGCTCCTTTTGGGAGCGCTTGGAGGAACAAAACGGGAGCGCTTAGATGGGAGCGTTTCAAAACGGGAGCGCTACGAGGAATACCTCTTGTTCGAATAGTCGACGTGAAAACTGTATTCATTTCATGAAAGTTCTACTGGAACTGAATGCTAGAAACACATTTTTTTGCTGTCGAGAATTTAGTGTGTACGGCTACACTTATTTTATCAGAAACATGATATTTAACTGTTCAAAACATTTTGACCGCGTATGTAGACGTATTGCACTTTTCTTGCAAAGAGCAGATTTTTATTTAGATAACCGACGAAAAATGTATATGCTACGGTTCGTCATGTACTGTCTTGTAATATCCGCATGTAAGCCCATGCTTATCACTAGTGTGACAGCTGAGTGAGTATTGACGTTGGTCTTACATGGTTCTCTGCAAACACAATGATTTATAACACAATGCCACTTTACAGTGCTATTTGCATAGTTTTTACTAAGGAACATGCATGTTTTACATGTCAATCAAACTTCACTCTTCACGTTTTCCGGGTAGGCAGAAAGCCAGGGGTAATTGCGTAATACACATGAAATGTGAATCGATCGTAATGCCTTTGATTTTGACAGTTCAAACAGGTTCATTGCGTTTTTACGTTTTGAGCAGACGATTTTTTCAAACCTTTTCTAAAATGCTCCTTTAAACCCCTCAAATTTTGATTGAAACACGCACACACAAGTGCGTGTGCTGTTATATACACAACTCTTCAACTTTTTTTTCTTTTTTGTAAAACATATTGTAAGTACAATTGTTTGATTTTCACAAATAAATAAAATAAAAAATTAAATAAACTAGCTTCTGCCCGCGGCTTTGTCCGCGTGAAATTTCTTATTCCTCCGACCCACCCCGTCGCATCGCATCGCCCGCCCGCGCTATTACTTCGTTTCCGCTTAGCGTGCTTTCTGATTTTTTTTCTTTTTCCTCGGCTCCTACGCTTCTTTGCGTGACTTTAAACATCTATAGCCTTCCTCAAGAATAAATTCAAAGTATTTTTGTTCAATACCGAACGGTAGTTCCAGAGATCAAATAAACAAACAAAAATCTCTTCAGGTTTATTATTAGTATAGATAAGGGTATACAGGGTGGCAGGGACATTGACGTGCAAACTGTAACTATGGCTTCAGCACATGAGTTTAGACCCCATAGCGTCGAAAATTTTCGTCGGTTATTAAAAAAAAAAATTGTTGTTCCATACGTTTTGACCGCGTAAGTATTGCACTTTTCTATGAAACAAAAGATTTTTTTTTTATAACTGATGAAAAATTTCTACGCTGGGGGGTCTAAGCTCATGTGTTGAATTCATGGTTACAGTTTGCGCGTCGATGTCCCTGCCACCCTGTACCTATAGTCTCGCCCCCTGTTACATGGGACTTAAACATAACTGGCGAAACATGAGTGTACTATTTATAGGTACACCTCTACCCAACCCTTCGGGGAACCAAGGCGTGATGATATGATAATAGCATCTGAGGTAAGTGATACATACACAAGGTGTTGTATCAATTATATTTTAATGGTTCCTACGTGACTGCGTTTTAGATGGAAGATGATACCTACATTTGACGTTACCTAACATGCACAATCAGTCTATATTGTTCCCACTGCTGGGACACACGCCTCCTCTCCGAGAGGGAGTGGGCTGTAATCCACCACGCGCGCACAGTGGTATGTCACATGTCTTCGAATTTTTGGCTCTAAGACATGCCGGTTTCTTCACGATGTTTTCCTTCACCGTTTTGAGAGCAGTGTTGTTGAAATTAAATACACAAATTAAAGTGTCTGTCCGGGTTCGAACTCCTGACCTATAAGTAACTAATAAATCGGGGTCAATACCACTGGGCCACCACTCCTGCTTATTAGTATTCAATAATATTTTTGGAAGTGTAAAATAGGAATTATCAGAGGTTGGATTAAATTCATAATGCGATTAAAGGGGGAAGCGCCGCGAATTTAAAATTTTCTTTAATTTTTTACAATTTGGAGATCCCAGCCCAGCCAATCCTATTGATTGATATTTCTTAAAATAGCCATTCAATAGGATTATTTGAACTTTAAACGGCTGTATAAATAATTTTAATGATTATAATTCTGTAAATACAAAACTTGTTACGCTCGCTAGAATATTGACATTCATACTCAAAACTCTCCTCGCGACATTTTCCTCATTTCTCCGTAACACAAATAGCTTAATAATAACAATAATAACTTCATATTACATTAAAATAGTTCTCATATGGCGATCTTTACTTCCAAATATATCGGGATCGTGACACTTTAGGGTATCATATTATTTGTAATTTTTTGTTTGTATAAAGTTCCCCTACCCATATACACTTACTTTTGTCGTTAACAAAAATAACAAAAAATGTTGACGAAAAATCAAAATAGCGGCGGGTGGATATGCCATGCCAGCTCTTCCATAGAAAAATGTTCGAGCCCCTTTAAATTTCGCTGTCTACCTTAGCGCATTCCCCTTAAACAACTCCATCGCCTTAGAGATGATTCGAATCTATGATTATTATTATTACACAAACCGATGAACAACCTAGGTTTTCAATTAACTAGGTAGGTACTCGATTTTAATGACTTAATTTATGCAAGTAATAATGACGCAGAAAACTATAATTATTATTCTTATCCTCAAATAATTATAAGAGACTAGCCTGCTGCGCCCCGTGGTTTTACCCGCACAAGTTTCGATCTCGTCAAAAAATCGGGATAAAAAGTATTTGTTAATCGTGGTTATAAACCATCTGTGTGCCAAATTTCATCCATATCCGTTCCGTAGTTTTTGCGTGAAAGATTAACAAAAATCCATCCATCCATCCATACAAACCTTCACGTTGTTATTATTAGTATTATTTAAGTACCACACACAGTTACACGTGAGTTCACAAGTAGGTATTATTAGTCAAGTAGGTTTTATTGTTATTTCTTATTAAATTTTAACATAACTCAAACTCAAAGCATTTATTTCAAATAAATCAATTACAGGCACTTTTGAATTGTCAAGGGGTCGGTCAGTCAGAAAGATGGAGCTAATTGCCCATTCCAAAGCGTAGTAGGTACCTATGGAGAAGAACGGGCAAGAAACTCCATGGACACTCTTTTAAGGGCAGATTTTTCCAACGCCAGATAATTTTATCCGAGGAATTATTTTGATGTTGTGACAGTTGGTCCATACAAAATCTGGCAGTCGTCAATTTTATTCCACGAATACAAATTACCTGTCGATTGAAAAATCAGCCCGAAATCAAAATAATAGGGTTACAAAATATTGGTTACATCATTCATGTTGAAATTATGCATGTGAGAACGATGAAGAACGTTAAAGGAGTCCCTAATGAAAAGATAAAAAGAAAACTATTCAAATATAAAATTAAATTAAAATAAGTCGTGGCAGCTACTGATGACCAGTCCCTACTGACGGGACCCGTTCACGAACATGTCCAAGTCCCATAGGGGCCGAGCTTATTGACATCAACCGGACACAAATTCAAACTCCGGGCTGCTACTGGGAAATTGATTGATGAGTTGAATGGGTTTTCCATCAGGAATTTCTCAGTATTAAATTACAATCTTTGAATGTCTAACGATTGTTCATTTGTGTTCATTGATTATTCATTTGTGTTCATTGATTGTTCATTTGTGTTTATTGATTGTTCATTTGTGTTCATTGCTTGTTCATTTGACTACAGGGTTCAAGCAATATAAACTTCTAAGCAAAGCTCACAGAAATTACAATGTTGTGCTGACTCAAACTAAAGCTTAGGCAAATGTGCTGTTGCAGATTAAACTAGGAGCACATACAACACACACGGCCACAACGGGCCGCAGCACAACGCATTTTCATTCAAGCAAACGGGTACGGCCCTCCGTGTGTTGGTTCACAGGAAAGGTATTAATCCTAAAGTCCTGGAGACCGTATTTCGGCCATGGCGGCCAATCTCAACGGAGACTAGACTTCTTCGGCGCGGGAGATATGATAGTGTAGGTGTGCGGGCACAGACACAGGTGTGCTTTCTCTTCCCTCACGGGATGGGACGGCAAATGATAATCAGAAAATGTATCAAAGTGATGAAGAAGGATTTTGGCAATGCGTCGCGTAGCGGCGCGGTCCGCCCATATTAAATCTGCTTTAGCCTTTATAAGGCAAAGAAAACCACTTCACACAGGTGAAAACATTACAGGGACTCAAGATATCAGTATACATAAACATTATTTTATCTTTTACAAATAAATAAACTAAGTAAACGACGTAAATTCCTCGCTGTTTAAATAGTTTGTTCTAGCTTCTGTGTAAGTCCGTCTGTTTGTTTTATTATCAGACAGGGAAAATGATTTATTGTTGTTGTACACCTCTGTCCAACCCCTAAACAAAGCGTCATGTTATGTTTTTTTCAGGGTCTTATTTCATGATAGATCTGCCACTTAAACCCACACTAATACTTGGTTACACCTAAATATAATGCCTTGTTATTTTCAAGTCTCGGCGCTGAACCAAGCTTTTGTTTATGCATTGCGGTAGACATTTGACATTTACCAACCTGTAGTTATGAAAATAGGGTGCGGAGGCGAGGGTATTGTGGCGCGGCCTGGGAGAGGCCTATGTCCAGCAGTGGACTGCGATACTTATGGCTGAGGTGATTGAATTATGTTTTTTTTTTTTTAACTTTGACCCACACTAGGAATTTCTCCTGTGTCGTGGGTGTGTTTACAGACATATAAACTCACATACACAAACAGCCAGACCCGGAACAACTAATAATAATTGTAGGTCATACAACTATTTGTTCCGTGTGGGAATCGAACCCGCGACACGTAGTGCAGCAGTCAATCGCTTAACCACTGCGCCAACCGTGCCGTCACAGTCAGTTATGAGTATGCTTATGTAGATGGTTTGGTCATATTGAGATGATGAGTGAAAGGCGACTAACAAAAGGTATTTACAAAGCAGATGTGAGTGGAGACGCCGGAGGGGACGCTAAGAGGACATAATGACCTTATTGGTGATGTTCTTCAGAAAGGTCAGGTGCGTGGAACCTTATCGAAATGTGTTGACGTAAACGAAACAAAAAGAGTGTGTAAGGGTTGTAGCAGGTAGCGTTCTGTAGTTTCTGCCTACCCCCACGGGAAGAAGGCGTCGGTTTATGTATATCGTACATATATAAAAACATAATGACTGTACTTCTTGTTGTGTAGTGTCAGTGAAAACGGGTATAATTCTATGCTAATACATCGTGATGTTCCACACCATCTGAAAGATACCAAGGTCACTGACAGTCAATGTCCATTCAGTTATCATCTGTGTTATCATTGATCGCTATCGCTCATCTTATCGCGACATCACGACAGATGACGTCACACAATTGTCAGTCTTATGTATATCAATATATATGTATAATATCTCGGACCATGAACATAGTTGGGAAATGGCTTCAGAGGTGATAAGCGTCATGTCTATGCCACCGGTGCTTTCATATTTTTAGAAAATTTTCTTAAAGATTTCTAAAACTTCTTGTATGGTGTGAGAGGTATCTAATTAGATCTACAACAAGACGTAAAGAGATCTAAAGGCCAATTCTCGTAATTTAAAACGTTCAAAATCTAGTCGCAGTCTCATCTCGGCGACAAACAAATGTCAAAAACTTGTCAAAATGTAGGGAAATTAGAGGAATTTCTGACAGATTGAGACTGAGATCAGACTGTGAACGTTCTTAAAATTACGAGAATTGTCCCTCTGACTAAAGGCTCCCGCTGCGCAACGGTGCGACACATTCTGGTAGAACAATTTTCATTATGTTGTACCGGTACAGTACCTATACATAATCAACCTATAATGTTCCCACTGATGGAAAACAGGCCTCCTTCCTGTGAGAGGGATTGGGCCGTAATCCATCACGCGGGCCCAGTGCGGGGTGGCGAATGCCACATGTCTTCAAATATTTGGTTCTAGGACATGCCGGTTTCCTCACGATGTTTTCCTTCACCGTTTTGAGAGCAGTGGTGATGAAATAATTTACACAAAGTAAAGTGCCGGCTTGGGTTCGAACCTACCTACAGTACCTATACTGATTAGGTATACCTACCAATAGTAGAGGTATTTTGTACAAGACCACCAAGACCAATGGTATCGGTTCCCAAAAATACCGGTACTTCTAGCCCTGATGGTTGCTTATATTGAAATGTAGATAAGTACTTGGAACTTACTTGTAGGTCGCGATCTTCTTGTCGAAGCAGAACCTCTCCTCGCAGCAGTTCCAGTACATTGTCTCCAGACAGCTGTGGACAAGAGGACACCATTACTTCTGAGTTTTAGATATTTCATAAAAAGCGTATTATGGAACTCAAATGGCAACTCCATTTGAGTTAGGCAGGACACTTGGCAAGGCGCAGTGATGGATGACAGGTGGAATAAGGCTGTCACAGAGAGGCGTCTAAGGACTGGAAGACGAGATGTTGGTCGTCTGGCGGCGAGATGGGCAGACGACATTGTTGCCATCATTGCGGGCAATACCTGGATGAGGCTGGCACAGGCGTGGTGATGGGCACAAGGAAAGAGAGGTCCCAGCAGTGGGTGAAGTCGGGCTGTGGATGATGATGATAAGATATGTAGGCTGCACAGGTGTATGTATCTGCCCTTAGAACGTTATATAAAAGCCCTAAGTTCTGTAAGGTTGGGGTAACTTCGGCATTGAGATACTCTGTGAATGTGTGCGTGAAGACGAGTAGCGTCGCACACAACACCCGCACACACACACTTATGACTTCGCCTTGTCTCGTACGATACCGAGAGCTCCTGCGCTTACAGACACATTCACAGCGTGTTTGTGCACTTGGTATCCTCCTTGTTTTATTTGTTACTTTTTCCCAGAAACTCCTATCACAATTACTCACTGTCATGAGCACAATTTGCTCTAAAGAGTATGTTATTACCGGAAATCTTTTCTCACTACAACACGTCATGAAACGACTTAGATAATTATCATCATTCTCCTGCGTCCTGCCCGTATCCCAATTTATTCGGGGTCGACGCAACATGTCTTTTTCTTCCATACTTTTCTATTAGTCGTCATCTCGGTAGTCACATCATATTTCACACAGTCCATCCATCGTTTCTCTGGTTTTCCCTTAGTCGTATAATAGCCATCCATATTCATACTAAAAACTTTCATCACACGCCCATACCATGACAACCAATTTGCACATATTGATAACGAACTATCTAATACATTGATATATCATTGTGATTCATAACCAAAACTTCATCGAATTTGACTCACCTGTTTACGACTTCAAGTTACACAAACTGACACACACAATTGATATTCAGGTACATTGCAGATAATATAAGAAGTGTCCAATAAATAGTAATTATTTTTAAAGATGCGACTTGTCCGTCTTGCCGTGACAAGAGAACTGATTCTCGAATAATAATAAAAATACATAAAGGTGAGTATACACTAGAGTATTTTCTCGAGCATTTCCAAGTAATGTAACGTTCTTACGAATGCTTCAATACAAGCAAGAGCTCAATTTAAAAAAGCATTCCCATGTGTTGTAACGTTCTAACGGCCCGTTGGTCTCATGGTTGAACGCGCTACTGCTGACCGAAGGGTCCTGGGATTTTATTAAGTTTGATTCCCGGATTGGACAAAGTTTTATTGTGTTTTCCATTAGGAATGTCTTAGTAACAGTCCGGAAATTGGTGGAAGTTGGCGGTTTAATACCCCCGTGTCTCGGATAGCACGTAAAGCCGTTGGCCCTGCACCTGATCTCTCCCCGGTCGTGTCGGATTGCCATCCCATCGGATTAAGAGAGTAAAGGAACAGAGAGTTCACTTGTGTTTACGCACACAATTGTGCACAATAATATCTCCTGTCTACCTGGCTAATCTCTGTTAAGATTGGCTACGTGACTGAAATCGGTCGGGAGGGTATTACTAACGATGAGCATTGTGCTCATTCCTCGGTTAGTTAAAAGGTGACACATTAGAGCGGCTCGATGTTATGTTACAAGTAAATGCTTTAGTCTATCCTCACCTTTACAGGCAAGTACACGTAGTTGACAGTTCTTGGAAGTTGGTTGTTTTAGAAGTCCAGTAATTATGTCTTTGTTAAGGAAATATTGTTGTTTTACACTTTAATCATTTTTACACATACATACAGAAACTCTCGCGTTTTTCCCATGCAGGCAGGCACAAACTATAGAACGCCACCTGCAACGGTCCTTATATACTTCTTTTGCTTCGTTTACGTTCACGCACGCTGGTTGCTAGTACGCGTCTGACCTTTCTGAAGAACATCACCAATAAGGTCACTGTACGTCCTTCTAGGGCGCTCAGGCGCGGGCGGCTCAGGGCGCTAGGGCACTCACATCCACCTTAAATACCTTTTGTTAGTCGCCTTTCATTCATCCTCTCAACTTGTCCAAAATATCTAAGCATACTATTTTCAATTTTGGTCTCTACATCTTCTTTACTCAACTTATATACTTTAGCATTATTGACCTGTAACGTTCCCACTGCTGGGACGCAGGCCTCCTCTCTAAGAGAGGGCATGGGTCGTAATCTCCCTAAGCGTTCCCAGCGTGGGTAGTTCTAGGACATGTCGGTTTCCTCACGATGTTTTCCTTTATCGTTTTCGAAATACACAGTGCTTGTTTGAGAGAAGTCTGTGGTGACACAGTGGTATCGTCTTCGACTTAGGTGTCGTAGTATCGAACCCAGGCAGGCACTATAACTACTTTGAGCCGCCGTTAATATATAATTGGGAGGCCTATGTTCTGTAGAATTAGACTAGCTAATTTTAACGACGTATTTCGCGACAGATCAGTCTTGAAGTGGAAACCGTCATGTGTGTCGCCCTCAACTAGATCGACTGACGACCTTAAAAAGGTGGCTGAGACAGACTGGATGCGGAAGGCGAAGGACAGGGTGTTGTGGCGCAGCCTGGGAGAGGCCTATGTCCAGCAGTGGACTACGGTAGGCTGAATTGATTGATTGATTAAAAGAAAGCTATTAATCGTAACGGAAAAAATGAAATGAATTAATATTCAAATGGCATACATTCCATCGGATTAAGCACATAATGTATCGTAATATTGTAAAGCATATGACTGATAGACACACAGTTATGACGATAGAAGGAAAACCACAAAATATATCCTTCTCTGATACACTCTCAGTTCAGTACAGGAATTGCTAAATAACTTTATGATGGATTGATGCCATGGATCGATGGACATACATCTACACTATTAATAAAGCTGAAGAATTTGTTTGTTGGTTTGTCTGAACGCGCTAATCTCTGGAACTATCAGTCAGATTTGATAAAATATTTTTGCGTATGATAGCCCAATTCTGTAAGACGGCTACAGGCTATTGAAAATATCCACGCTACCATCCTTAGGAGCCGAGTAAAAAGAAGAAGTAAGAAAGAGCGCTAAGGGCAGGCGATGAGATGTGACGAGATAGGTCGTAAGAACAAAAAAATTCATGCGGACGAAGTCGGAGACAGAAGCTAGTTATTTATAAAACAGACTTAAATTAAGTACCTGTGCTGTATCAGGGACGAGACAACGGATGACAAAAAATTGCATCCAGCGGAGATGACAATGTTAAGATGGATGCGTGGAGTGACTAGAATGGATAATGTAAGAAATCCTAGGTACTAATATTATAAACGCAGGAGTTTGTTAGGATGGATGGATGTTTGTTACTCTGTCACGCAAATACTACTGAACGGATTTTGATGAAGCTTAACAGTAATATTGATTAGATTAGAATAACACAAATAATACTTTTTATCATCCATCATTCCCATGGGATCGATACTTATGCGGGGGCGCTGCTAGTGAGTTGTATAAGGGGAAGTTTGAAATTGGCGCCAGTGACAAGAAAGTTAAAAGGAAATCATTAAACTTGGTATATGTTGAGGAGGAAACGCATGTGAGTAAAAGAATGAAGAATATAAATGTTGATGATGATGTTACATGATGCATCAATGATGATGATGAATAAATAAATATAAATATCCCTGGACATTTCACACAGCACCATTTTTTGTCCCAAGCTAAGCAACCTAATGCTTGTGTTATGGTAACAAGATGGCTGATAAACTACTTATATACATTTTTTTTTTGTAAATACATACATATTATAGATAGAAAAACACCCAGACTCGGAACAAATACATGTAGGTCATACAAATATTTGTTCCGTGCGAGAATCGAACCCGCGACACGCAGCGCAACAGTCAATCGCTTAACCACTGCGCCAACCGTGCCGTCAAAGACTAAGACTTGGACGACACTCGCACAGACCAGGGAAGCATGGCAGAAAGACCAATACTCAGTAGAGGGTAGAACAATGCTGTCAATGGTGATGATGATGCCTTACAAGTAGCTCAATGTAAAAATATATTTTGAATAATCTTGATTATTTTATAAACGGTACAATATGTGGTTTAGGATGGGAGAATGGCATCCAATTGCCAGAACCGATAACCCAATACAGAATCACTTGGCGCAGAGGAGTGAGAAGGCCAGACCCCAAATAAAGGGATCAGGAACGGAAGAAGAAGAAGAAGAAGTAGGGAGAATAGTATCCTGGTTTATTAAAAAATAAAATAAAAATGATTTAATTCAGACATTACAGTCCATAGATTGTTAGTAATAAGTTAGTAACAATTTGTGCTTATCTGCTATGTTAGTAATGTTAGTAAATAACTCTGATTTTATCGTATTAAACCTAATGCCACCTCCAGCAGGTGTCTCTGGATGAGACAGTCTGGTCTCGCAACAATCATTTTCAGGATACCATTGCGACTATTACGTAAACGTTGTAGTAAGGATGCTGATTCCTCACGCATCATGGCATGCAAGCCATCCGTATGTGCTTCCACAAACATGCCTGACGCACTACAACGCCACAGCAGCTGCGATAGCATCCTGAAGGCGTTGTTATATTGCACACGCAGGACGCTGTAGACTCGGTTCGTGTATGATACCCACAGACCGCTCGAGTAAAAAGACTGGCAGAACGCCTTAAACAAACTCACTTTAACGTCTACCGTGCGTTATTATACTCTTACTTTAAAGGTGGATTTGTTAAAAATAGCAAGGAAGACATGCACTGGTAGAGATTTTAACATTTTGACTTTGCATATAACGATGCTTAGGGAGCAAAGCTTCAGTAATCCCAAATAATAGTTAATTCTCACCTCTAATTTCTCAGCTGAATGTACTACCTCAGGTCTTGCATAACACTGATACACGTAATCCGGTGGCTATCCACACACTTGATAACACGTCTCTCATAGAACATCAAGATCTTAATCGGGATGTTTAGCTAAACAACAGTTTGGGTCTATGAGAGACACGAAATCACTTTAACGAGAATATGAATTATAGTTTCTACATTGACACGCCACTAGCATGTTGTTATTAAAGTAATTAATTCGCGGGGTCTTCCACAAGGAAGCGACTATATATCAGCGATTAAGTCACTCAAGAAAACTACAAAATATTGTGTGTCCCGTGTAAGTAAAAGAGATTTATATATATTAATAGTTGATCACTGACTGTTCACACCGCACCGTCGTCGGCTAGTACACGTTTGTCCGTCGCTCAGCGACACCTGCTTGCCGGGCAGTATACTCGCTGAGAGACTCACGCTTGATACATACGCATAACAGCGAGTAATCGCTCGTCACCGTCGTGCACTCACTGCTCTTTGCTCGCAAACTCGTTTATAGTTTGTAACCCTACTCGCTTCTCGTTAATCGTTTGGTTTGGTTGGACAGAATAAAAGTAACACTATATATATACCTATATATGGACTACCTACAGGTTTTACTTCAAATAAACCCGTCAAGAAGAATCCAAAATCCTCATTTTTTTAAGCGATTGCCAAAAATATGTTACACAGACATCTTAAACTGTTTGTTTCAGAAACAATTTCACAGACAAATCACTCGTTTACACAGATCCAGATTCTACAAGAAATGCTTTCCAAAACGCACGGTAGCAAAAAACACTATAATACGTTAAAACTTCAAGTACTTTCTACAGTACAAGTCCCTGGAATGTTATATCGTGCACTAAGAATATTCGCATCGGTCGAGGTATTATCTTGACACTGACTGACACTATCAGAGCGGAGGCGCTTCGTGTAGCGTGATCATCTGCGGTTTCAAACGTGTACTTATGTAGTGGTAATACCTAATTAATGATTTTAAAACTATAGTACTTCATTGTCCTAGTGGTTGCAAGCGCTTCTGCTGAGGTCCTGGGTTTGATTTCCAGGACGGGCAAATTGTTATTAGGTTTTTCCATCTGGAATTTCTCAGTAGTAGTCTGGATTTGTGTCTGGTTTATAGCGATAGGCTCACCCCCTATTACATGGGACTGAAACGTAGCTGGCGAAATGTGGGTGTACTATAGGTATACCTCTGCCTAACCCTTCGGGGATTACAGGCGTGGTGTTATGTTATGTATATCTAGTAAATAGTGTGAAGGCTTAAGTTGGCATAGAAATAGGCATGAATGGTAAGCAGCGGGTGTGCTGTAAGCACCCAGCCCAGCGGCCCAGCGGTTGCAGCTAGACTTACAAGTCGTAGGGCGCAGTTTTGAACCAAGGCAGGCACTTTACTTTGTGTAATTTAGGTATTAGTTTAATCAACGCTGCTCTCAAAAAGATGAAAAAAAATATCATGAGAAATACGACGTCGATGTTCCTCACGACGTTTTCCTTCAATTTCCAAAAACTCGAATACGTTTGTGACATCCTTCAACCCGCACTGGGTCCGTTTGGTGGATTAGGGCCCACTCCCACTCACAGAGAGGAGGCTTGTGTCCCAGCAGAGGTAATGTCATGAGCGGAATATGAAAAGGTTAAATGAAAAGAAAGAATGAGAGAGCTCTAATGGCAACATTTACGTAACCCAGAAATTGCATTGAAGCCTTGAAAATTACATCTGTGATTGGTTTCACCTATTTATAGACGATTGAAGTACCTAATGATAGATGATGGGCCAGTTATACTTGACTCCTTAATTGCAGTTATTACAGTTAATATTACGTTAGGCTTGCGGCATTGCGTGTATTTAAAAAATTACGAGGAAAGAAGGAAAGGCTACGCTCGAAGTTTCTTTTAAAGATAAAATTAGAAATGAAATTATTCGGAAAAGAACCGGAGTTATCGAAGGACCGGTGGGCGGTGGAGAAGACAAGTCCTGAAGTAGAGACCGCATATCGGCACGCGTAGTGTGGGACGGCCCCCAGCTAGATGGAACAACGACCTTAAAATGGTGTCTGGGACAGACTAAATTTGGAATCCGGAGGACAGGGTAATGGCGCAGCCTGGGATAAGCCTTTGTCCAGAAGTGGACTACGGTAGGCTGAGTTGAAGGAAAGGAAGGTTTCCTCACATTCAATTAAAAAAGGAGCGCGGGGATTGTCACCAGAAAAGAGAGGCCATGCCCAGCCGTGGATCAAATCGCGCTGTGGAATACAATGAAGCATCATTGATTATCTGCAGATAATCTATCTATATAATCTACCAAGGGACTGTGCTAGAACATGCCGCAACCTAAAAATAAGACATTGGAGGAACACCGTTGCGTTTTCTTCCAAAAGACCCAAGTAGATATAGGATCAAGAAGAATATCCTCACGAGAAGAACATCTAAGAAGAAAGTAAAGGCACTTACTACTGGCATGACTTGCACAGCTTGAGCAGCATCGTGAGTTGTTCACATAGTGTCCGCAGGTGCTGATGTCGACTACGGTCATGGAGGCACGAGCTATGATGTCCCTCTTAAAGAACACCGCATTCCTGGAACAAGCGAGGTATATGGTTACAGAAGAATGTATACGGCAATCTATGACGGGTGACAGCAATATTGCGAAAAATGTTGATATACAAAGATCTTTTGACGCGTGACTAAAATCGGAATTAATACCGCCATCTTGTTTTCTCGATACATTTTTACAATTTTTTTTTTTTTTTTTTTCTTGACAATGGGCTCACTCTTGACCTCAATCCAGCCCAGAGGCAGGGATGAGATCTACGGTGGAACGAGCTTGCCCAGAAGAAGCCTATTCACTCTCGCCCTGAAGAGATTAGGGTTGTATGAACTCGGGAATCAATATTGCACAATGTTTACTAACAGTGCCCCCCTGTCAACGTCTTCGGGCACCAAAAGATCCTTGTAGCACTCCATCCGTGTTGGTGTAAAGGAACGACAATAATTTAATTGTATAAATAATTTAATAATTTGCTCATCGCATGAAGATGATTTCAAACTATGAATGACCAGTCAGACAGTTCAGTATAAACATAACATCACGCCTGTATTCCCAGAAGGGTTAGGTAAAGGTGTACCTATAGTACACCCACATCTCACCAGTTATGTTTAAGTTCTATGTAATAATCTCGGGGCGAGAATATTGCCATCAACTGGCCACAAATACAGACTCCGGGCTGCTACTGAGATATTCCAGATGGAAAAACTCAATAACATTTTACCCGAGCAGGGAATCGATCGGACCTCTCGCTGAGCACTTCAGCAGTAACGCTTGCTATTTTAGTATATTGTAGAGAAAAAATAAACGCTTTGAAAAATAATACGACGCAGCGAATGTGTCCGAAGGGGTTGGCAGAAGTCAACGGTCTCGTTTTCGTCAAGTTTAGCTAATTTTTCCTAATGGAAAAACCCAAAAACAACTGAGGAGCGGACGTTTTCATGTCTAAGGAAAGGATTAAATATACGTAACCGTTCAAAATATTTGATGCGCAAATTACTTGTCCCACACCGGTTTAGTAAGTGACTTATAATAACACTAATTTGGTGATCTCAGTGACATTTTTTTATTTTATAAGCCTGCGTTGATATTTTTTTTTTCGTGGGTTATTTATAAAACACTCACACACACTCAACTCACTCACTTCTGTTTCATAGAAAAGTACAATACGTATGTGGTCAAAATGTATAAAACGGCAATATTTTTTTTACAGTTAAATTTTCTACGCTAGCCCGCTAGCCGTACCAATGGAAAAGAAAATGGCCCATGTAGATGGAAATTGTACACAGGGTTCTGGGGCAGATATCTCTTCCTATTAAAATAAAATACCTACACGCCATATTTCATCATCATCATCTGCCTGCCTTTTCCTAACTATGTTAGGGTCGGCTTCCAGTCTAACCGGATGCAGCTGAGTACCAGTATTTTACATCGGCAGTCGCTAACCCAGTATCCCTAATACGATACCCCTTGGTAAGACTGGTTGTCAGACTTTCAGGCTAGCAACGTTTTGCTTATTTATAATACCTACACGCCATAGCATTGCGTATATATGAGCAAAATGTCGGAAAGGAAAGCTTAGAGTATGGATGTGAATGGCTATAAAAGTAGGGGAAGACCAAAGATACAATGTATGGACTGTGTAAAAGATGATTTGGCTCGAAAGGGGGTGACTACCGAGATAACATAACCGAGGTATGATATGGCTGCAGCTATTTCCCTATATATCTGTATGTACCCATATTTGCAAAATAAAGTATCTTTATTTTTAAAAAAGACATGTTGCGCCGACCCCCATTACATTGGATAAGGGTTGGAGAACGATGAAGCCATCAGCATGTGCCATTAGGACAAAGTGGCATGGCTCCATGGCTTCATCACAATCCCATAAATAAATATTATTTTGTTAAATATTTAACCAATTACAATACCTTTATGTTTGTGACAATACTCTGTAAACACCACAAGAAAACAAAGCCTCGGCACCTATTCTAACATTCCCAGCATCGGCAGACAACTAGCGAAGAATGTTTAGAATAAATAAATAAGAAAGAACATCATTACAACAGGGAATAACTACGTAACAATATAACTCTCAGCATACTTGGGGTCGGCTTCCAGTCTAACCGGATGCATCTGAATATCAGTATTTCACATGGAGCGACTGCCTATCTGACCTCCGCAACCTAGATTTATTTATTTAACACTTCAAGCAGGCAGGCAGCGATGCAGAGACAAACAGTGGTAGGTGCAATCATGACAATTTAGGAATCAATATTTTAAATATAAAGATACGCATAAACCCATTAAAACTATAAATATAATAGGAATATACCTAGAACCTAATTACATATTAATCATCTCATCATCTCTCTGCCCTTATCCCATGTCACCTGTGGTCGGCGCAACACGTTTTCTTCTTCCATTCTCCCCTGTCAACCGTCACGCTATCATTCACTCCCTTCTCTTTCATATCATTCCTCACACAATCCATCCATCTTTTCTTCGGCCTTCCTCTCCCTCTCTATCCATCAACATGTATATTCATCACTCTTTTAGTCACATGCGTGTCGTCCCTTCTCATCACATGCCCATACCAAGCTAAACGATTTCGTTTAAACTTTTCTGTCACTAGCGATAAGCATAAATAAATATATATAAATACATACTACATACATTCATACTACATACATACTACATACATACTAGATACTGGGTAACACGATACCCTTCGGTAAGACTGGTGGACAAAATTTCAGGGCTTCTCACTACCTGTAACGACTGTCAAAGATCTCTACGACTGACAGCTGGAACCAACGGCTCTATGTGCTTCCTGAGACACGGAAAGGACAATATGTAATGGATGGTCACCAATCCACGAGCCGACCCCGACAAGCGCAGCTTAACCTTCGACCGACCCGTACGGCTGTTATTATTTAGCCACGAGTCCCCACGGTACTGTTACAACCTATTCCCTGAAGGTGTGCAACCTTGTTGATCACAGAAGTGTGTCAGTGAGGTCTCATTAGAATACAATAGCATCGTTATGGCGCGGTATTCAGCATGATCTGGTCGACGCCTCGTTAAAGAATATTATCTGTCTGTTGGAACTAAATACATAATGTCAATGTAATGTGTTCGTGTTGCAAATTAGGGCAGTGTTGTTGTGGGTGTCATCCATCTACTGTGGTTGACCCGGTTCGTAATATAAGAATACCTATGATTCGTTTTACTTATGAGGATTTACACTAATCGATTTTCGCCGTGCGCCGTGCCATTTACACAGATCTAAAAAAATCAAATAGTTCATTTTGCATCAAAATGTCGACCTTCATGCGGCGGGCGATCGTCTGCGACTAAGCATTTTCATGGTCAATTTAAGTCACCCGTTGCATGCAACCTGTCGGCAATAGTCGAAACCTACTCTACTTTGGGACTTTCGCGATTTTCACATTACAGTATAAGTTTTATTTTATTTTAATCGAATATTTTTTTTATATTGCAAAGATACGAACCTTTCGATTTAGAAACTGGTTCAAACTTATTAAGCTTCGTTACTAAAGAGACACAATTATTTAACTATTGTTACGTAGTCTTTCACCGCTGGATACATTGACATACAACCTAAACCGTCTATTTTCTATCACCTCAAACTCGCAAACATCGTGTATCTAATCACAACCTGTAGGCACTCGACATCAGAATGATCACAATGTAAGTACTAACTTCCGTTCATATAATAATACATGTACAGTCACCAAAGGAGATAAGTAACCAGGGTCATCGGATATCGTTTAAGTTTAGTAAGAAACCGATAGAAGTTTTCGAATAAAATTTAATTTAATTAAAATGAACGGTCATTCATCAAATTTATTAACTTATCTCCTTTGGTAACTGTACACAATAGGCTATACATACGTATAATTATAAACTAAATTTAGCTACATGTCCATTTTGGAGGTCATTAAGAGGCTCATGTGATGCGATAAACCTCCTCGTGCTCCTTATGGGACCATGTCCAAACGATTTAGGCACTAGATGGTTGAGCTCCCTCAAATGGATTTCAGCTACTGCATTATTGTCAGCCATTCTTGGACAGTCCCTGATTCAAGATGAAGAATAATCATTTTCCATTTGATTCGTATCGCCATCATAATATAGGTACATATATATCATATAAAATCTGTTTTGTTATTGCATTTTCATCTTCTATGTTTAGTGCATGCCGTGGCAGCCTTCAATTAAGGCTACACTATAAAATGTAAAAAAACATGGAATCTTTAGCATGTACTATGTGAATGTGACGCATGTTTATCCCCAACTTGTTATTTTTTTTTTGTGTGTTTGTTCTTTTTTATGCGACATGTTTGCCGCAAATAAATGTATTTTCTTTCTTTCTTTACTATGGTGTATGCTTTGTTGGTTGTCCTGAAATAAATAAATAATAATTTCGTGTTTTGATAACGGTTCATGCATGAAAAATTATGATTTTGGGGAGCTACTACAAGGGCTGGGGGCTAAATGATAACAGCCGCGCGGGGCGATCGAATGTTAGACTACGCTTGCCGCGGTCGGCTCGTCCACTACATGTCGAGACCCCTCCGTGCTTCGGAAAGCACGTTAAGCTGTTGGTCCCGGCTGTTTTTCGTATCTTTGACAGTCATAATCGTAGTCAGTACGGGTAGTCAGAACCCCAAAAGTCTGACAACCAGTTTCACTAAGGGGAATCGTGTTTCCCCGTAACTGGGTTGTGAAGGTCTGTAAACTGGTATTCAGCCGGTTAGACTGGAAGCTGACCCCAACATAGTTAGGAAAAAGCTAGGCAGATTGATTGGGGAGGTACTTTAATGGCTTTTTGCCTTAAAAAGTCTTTCCAAATATGACCTATCGTTTACTCATCCTCCATACAAAAGGGAGGATCCTCTGACCAGACGGGTGTCGTGTCTGGTGGGCAACAGCCCGATGATTTATGTCGGGATGTTGTATAGTATATGCTAGTTGCGCGGTTAACTTCGCTTGCGCATTGCAGGATTTTTCGTGACGTCAGTGTGATTCGTAGTTCGCATGTGGCGATGTAGATGCCGCCACAGACCTAAGTATCTTACAACCACAGTTACATGACGTCAGAGACTCGCAACAACAAAACAGTCGTGAGAAAACACTTATGGATAATGACTTCCAGTACAAGGAATCTACTTTTATCACAAAGTCGGAACACATTTTCTCAAGAACCCGTAACAATATCTGTTTTATCACACCTTCCATACACTAGAACAGATCATAATACTGCCATATTTATAGACATAATAACTTGTATTTTATCTCTTTACAATATGTATTGTGTGCCAACCTCAAGCCGTGACACACATTTGCAAGATAATCAGCTAGCAAACAGTCAGCAGTGATCTGGTGAAGAAAACAAGGCGCTAAGACGTTCTGCTTTGATAGGAATCTCCCCAAGTTCCAAACTGAGATTCTTTCTCAATCTGCCTAGCCTTTTCCAGATAAGTTGGGGTCGGCTTCCAGTCCAGGCGGATGCATGCTGAATACCAGTATTTTTTAAGGAACTCCTCCCTATCTGACCTCCACAACCTGCGTTGTGGCAACCTGTGTTGCAGCCGGGACCAACGGCTTAACGTGCTTTTCGAAGCATGGAGGTGTTTCGGTATGTAAAGATACCATAAGATACCCATCCACGGACTGACCGCGGCAAGCGTAGCTTAACCTACTCGATTGACCCGTACGGCTGTTATTACTTAGCCACGAACCCCTCTTCCCCTGTGTGTCTTTTAAACAGCGTGTGGTGGTTTATTCAGCTGCATCCGGTTAGACTGGAAGCCGACACCAAAATACTCGTAGTTGCTAAAAGGCAACAGATTGATTATTTAAAAGACACATCGATTACTATAAATCTATTTACTTATTAAGGTACACCAACATCTTCTATCTATAGCATATGTATCTTAGGCAACATAGCCTCAGACTTACACAGTCGCCAAATATATTATCTATCTATATTCAATTAAATCTAATAACAACAGCAACAGCTATTTCTTGCGTCTATACTATTTCCAAAAAAGAATATAAATGGAAACACTGCGCCATCGGTCTGTCAATTCAAAACTAAAAACGACATTTCAGCTTGATAAATAAGATTTACTACCGACAGATGCTATAGCAACTACAAATCCTGCTAACACCCATATTGACATAGCGCTAAGATATTCAGCCTTACATAAACTGTTTGATAGCTGGTACCTGACACTTAAGACTGATGTTAGTGATAAAGCGATAGCGAGCTAAAAATAGTAGCGCTATCTGAACGGCAGAGATTAAGGCACTTGTACCACCGCTGGCGAGGAAGCGACGAGCTATCGGCGCTTTTTCTCGCTCAAGAAGAAAGAAAGTACGAAAATACATTCATATACGGCAAACATGCCGCACAAAAAGAACACAAACACAAAAAAATAACAAGTTGGGGGAAAACATGCCTCACATCCACGCAAAACGGCCACCGGCTTGTCGAGCGTTTGAAAAGAGATACATTCAGGGTGTAAAAAGACACATCACATAAACGTCAACTACACATTCTGTACATCAAATTATATAACATTGCACAAGTCGAATTATTGCTGAGAAACATTGTGCTTATGGGTGGGTGCATGCAACAGTACAGGGGTCGTAACATTAAATACTTGTTGTAAACATTAAATACTTGTTTTCGTAAAATAACGCCAGAAAAAGGTAACATTTTTTGACCTCCAATCCTTTTGTCTAGTACAAAAAATGATTACAATGACGGAGAGTACAAGTGACTCTCTGCTACGTTAAGCGTCTTTTTACACCCGTGTATTAATACTTGATCGCTGACTGTTCACACCACCGGCGAGTATTTAATTTTAATTTCTGACTACGACATACAAAATAGTATAGTTAGCCTATAATGTTCCCACTGCTAGGACACAGGCCTCCTCTCTGTGAGAGGGAGTGGGCCGTAATCCACCACGCGTTCCCAGTGTCGGTTGGTAGGTAGTAGAGTCTCGTCTTCGAATTTTTGGTTATAGGACATGTCGGTTTCCTCACGATGTTTTTCATCACCGTTTCATCGCAATTGGTGATGAAACTAAATACACAAAGTAAAGTGCCTGCCTGGGTCCGAACCTACGACCTACAACTCGTAAGTCAGGGCCGTTACCGCTGGACCACCACCGCTCTCACGACACATACATACCAGCGAGTAAATCGCTCGTCGCCGTAGCGCACTCACTGCTCGTTAATCGCGGTCGGTGGGTGGGACAGGTGCCTTGTAAGTACGAGATAATAATGAATGATGTATGGACCAGGTGGAAAGATAGATTGTCTTTATTGTACACTCTTAAGGGAAACACATAAATAACACACAGATGACGGTCTTAAGGCTCGAGCAGACCGGATGCGTATGCGTAGACGTAAGCGTAGACGTGCACGTACCACTGAGTTGCAATGTATGGAATTGTATGAGACAGGACACACCGCTTGCGTAACGTACATCTACGACGCGCACGCCTACGTTACGCAAGCGGTGTGTCCTGTCTCATACAGTTCCATACATTGCAACTCAGTGGTACGTGCACGTCTACGCTTACGTCTACGCATACGCATCCGGTCTGCTCGAGCCTTTATCGCTAATCTTGCAGCGACCATGTGTGTAAGGAAGTAATAAGGGATTATAGACGACATATTATATCTCGTTATCTCGATGGATGATATTTTTAAAGGGAATTTATATAATCGAACCTATAATAATTCCCTTTTGAGCTCCTTCAAATAACGCTCTAATATAATGATTGCGTCTCTTTTTGTGAACTTCAAGCAATTCCTCTTTTTGGGTTCTAAAAATAATAAATAATCAAGTAACTGCGACCAATTTCGATATAGCGCGGTTGGTTACAATTCTAATGTAACCTTAACCATTTGGTCGGGGTACCTTGGTACTTCGAATTCGGTGGAGCAGACGAGTCCAGGGGGTCTACTCCGAAGTAGTATCGGCCGAATGTTCGGCCGTTTCCTGCTACGAAGTTACTATTTGGTTCGGTCAGTCCCGATCCTACACTCCTACACTCTTTCGAATATTTACTATGGTCCCGACCCAACTGAGCCGATCCGAACTTTTTTCGCATTTTTCAATAATATTCGGTTCGGCCATGTGTCGGTCCGATCCAAACATTCACACTTTGCACTGGGAGTAGATTCCCTGGAGTGGAGACTGCGTATCGGCAAGCGTAGTGTGGGACGCCCCCCAGCTAGAAGGACGACCTAAAGAAGGTGGCTGGGACAGACTGGATGCGGAAGGCGGAGGACAGGGTATTGTGGCGCAGCCTGGGAGAGGCCTATGTCCAGCAGTGGAATGCGATAGGCTGAGTTGACTGACCCTTACTTAGTTATTGCAAACAAATGTGAGAACAGGACAGAAAGTTAAAAAGAGGCTCAATTATTTAAAAAGTCATCATTAGAAATAAAACTGACCTTTATTCCTGCTACCTCCTTCACAAATGAAACTGTATTCTACTGCAATAACAATATAGAATCGACAATATTATGACTAAATTCATTACCATTACAACAGTAAGTAACCAGGTTACTTACTGTTGTGATTGTAATGATTTTATGACTAAACCCACGTGTTCACGTGGGCTTAAATCATTCATGCTATGCATGCATGCCATACATGCATGTGGCGCGATGCACTCTTATCTTAATTGTTTTGTAGATACTTTATTATACTTGCACTCCGTCCTCGAGATAAGTATCCTGAAATAAAGCATTATTGACACAATGTAGCTGTGTCAATAATTCTTTATTTCAGGATACTTATCTCTTCGGACGGAGCGCTACGTATAATTATGATAGAACTTCACTTGGTAAGTTCGTTTAATCATCAATCATTGAAGATATGGTGGAAATAATATACCTATAGTTTAATTGTTTGCGAGCCATATTATCATTAATAGATAATCTAATTACCTTGAGAGAGATTGTAGATACGATCTGATAAATGATAATGCACACAGTGAGTAAAGATGGCTTTTATGATGACTAAAAGTAAATAGCCAAACGGTTAGATGAATGAAGATAATACAATTATGGTTGATACAGTTAATTAAAGTTATAATAAAGCTTCCTTCCTAAAGGATTGGCCCACAAACGCAGAAGACCGTGAAAAGTGGAAAGAGGCCTTTGCCCAATAATAAATGAATATGTACTAATAATAAAGCTGAAGAGTTTGTTTGAACGTACTAATCTATGAAACTCCCCGTCGGATTTGTAAAATTATGTTTGCATTTGATAGCTCAATTCTCGAGAAAGATTAAAAGCTATTAAACATTGCGCTAGCTAGGGCCCTTAGGAGCTGAGCAAAAATGAAAAAAACCGAAAACGAAGCAATAGCGTGAGCGGGCGATGCGATGCGACGCGATGGGTCGGGGCCAAAATTTAGAAGCTTTTTAGAAGCTAGTTAAAGTTATGCAACTAAAAACCTACGAGATAGAAGATGATGATGTATTTTTATTGTTTTTTTTTTTAAGTTGACATACGAAGGTCAAACGAAATACCTAAAAAACTTAGAAGATTTTCCGGTTCATAATCTATCCAATAATAATAATATAAAAAAGTTTTTTTTTTGTAAATAAGTTTTTATTTGTCACTTTTTTTGTTGTGATATTTTTTTTGATTTATGTTGTTTTTTCAAAAACCGCTTGTCCGATTTCGATAAAATTTTCATGGGACCATTTGGGAAGTATACCCTTTCCAACAAAAAACTATTTTTCAAATCGGTTGGCAAGTTATGCGCGAACAAACATAAAAAAAAAATACAAACATCCGAATTGAGAACCTTCTCCTTTTTTAGAAGTCGGTTAAAAAGGCAAGATTATACTAATAATAAAATTGTGGTCAACGTCTTCTTCGCATCCTTTTTTAGTGAATAATAAAAATAACAAAACGAATATCGGAATATGTAAAGTTTTTTTTTATTCATTTCGATTTATAAACACAACACATTCGAATTAAAAAAAACTTTTTTTTATTAAAAACACAGGAAGCGATCACTTTAATATATTGAAAAGAAAGTAAAAAAATCGCGGACATACAAGCATACATACTACTGGTCGAATACAGAACTTCCTTTTTTGAAGTCGGTTAAAAAAAAGAAATGTAGTTTATTCCGCACTGGACCAATAAAACGCACATTACAAATATTTAACACAGTAATACTAAAGACAAAAGCCCAGTGTTCAAATGAAAAATTAATAAACAGATTTATAATTACATACAGTATACATGCCTTCTTCCCCTGGGAACTACCGCTCGAATTCTTTAGGAAGGCTATAGGCTATTTAACATCACGCTATGACTCTTAGGAGCCGAGCAAAAATTAAAGAAGTCGGTGAAAAAGTCAGAAACAACGCTAAGCGAAAACGAAGTGATAGCGCGGGTCGGTGATGCGATGCGACGCGCTGGTTCGAGGGAACAAGACATTTCACGCAAACGAAGTCGTGGGCAGAAGCTGGCTTACAAATAAAACAGGAATCCAGTCGCAGTGCAAAGGGACAGTCGCACAAAAACATACGATCGTCATGAGTCAGTGGTATTTTAAAGATCATGAGTAAGAGTCCTGAGTCCTTTGCGCTGCTGCCAAGAATGTTAAGTCTTATATATAATAGTGGTTATTAATTACTGAATCACATAGTTAAGACATATGAGTAAGTAAATAATAATTTTAAACACGCAGGCTCCTGAAGAGGAATGGCTACAACTTTTTAGATAAGCTTTTCACCTTGGCAAGAGCTATTTTTACCCGACTACGGCGAGTAAAAAAAGGGTTATGATTTTGACATGTTCATCTGTTCCCTCATAACTTCTAAACCACTATCATAATTTGTGAGAAATGAGGTATTGTTGGAGACGTCACATTAAATTGAATACAACAGATGAGAATATTTTCTTATTTCATACTTTTTAGAGCGCGATTTTCAGAACATGTGCCTTAGACAATGATTTCATTACCAATGGAACAACCAATGTACCACTTGCTCACAATATTTCGTGAATTATCAGTTTTGAATGATTCATGTTCGGCAGATAGCAATTTGTTGTTATTACTACCGCCTATTGTTTCACGCCCCTTTTTCCTTGTTTTCTCTCATAGACGGTTTGACTCCGTTTGACATAATAAAGTTCATTCAACATCGTCTTCTACATGATGAAGTCCATCGGTTTCAATAGAGAGTTCTATCTTGACATCATCATCTGCCTAGCTTTTCCCAACTATGTCTGGATCGGCTTCCATTCTAACCCGATGCAGCTGAATACCACCATCTTACATGGAACGACTGCCTATCTGACGTCCACAACCCAGTTCCTGGATACCCATCGGTAAGACTGGCTGTCAGACTATTTGGGCTTCTCCGTAACGACTTTCAAAGATGTATGAATGGCAGCCGGGACCAACGACTTAACGTGCTTTCCGAGGCACGGAGAAGTTTAAAACTATATTGTTTTCCCGTGGTACCCTCAGATCAATCATCGTCATTATATCTAAACTTACATAATGAAGCACATAGCTCTTGTAACAGCCTCGCCAGATAAGTGGGGAAAGCGACGGCTGCACAGAATAAATGTACCAGTTAGCTCACAGCTTAGTGTAGCCGCTACTTTCCCGACACACTGGATATAAATAGAAATACGTAGGGACATAAACAAGGCGCCCCGTACGTAGAGAATGTATTGTAATATTTTAAGTTTAACTATAAGAGAGCAGTGGTGGCCCAGGGAGAGCAGTGGTGATCAACTTTGCTTGGCTAGTTTTTGAGTCAACTTCAATAATATGTATTTTTTCCACTTGATGTATGATGATGTTGTTATAATAACTTCCTTTCACTGATATTTACATAGCAAGTAGTGGTATAAACGAATTTGTGTGGGGTACTACATCAAACAGTGAAAAATGAAAAAAAATAAACAATAAGCCACTGATTTCCAAATAATGCAAATTGAAAAATAACATTAATTTAGGAAGTCCGGTAAAAAACGAAAATACAAAACGAAAGACCGAAAAAGTGTGTTGGTCAGATCGCTCCATGTAAAATACTGGTACTCAGCAGCATCCGGTTAGCCTGGAAGCCGACCCAAACATAGTTGGAAAAAGGCTAGGCAGATTGACTGCTGGACAGTAAAATATAGGCTCCAGGTGCAAATTAGTAATCATGCACTTTAACTTCAATTTTATTGCCCTTAACAAAAGAAAAAAAATTGTCAAAATACCAGCAATAATTCGCCCAAATTGGTCCATTTCATCAATCAACGGTAATCAAATTAAAATTACATACATTTCTTCCACTTAATTTTTTGCCTGCTTCGAAGTAATTCTCGTAATAATCACTCTACAAAACCACTGGAGGTATCATTAACATTTGTGTGACTGTCGTGAAATACTGTGGTTATTTGTGTCGACGGCCTGTACGAGAATTCTGAGTTTTATTTATGACATTGCAAGAAATTGAAGGAATTATGTCATAAGGCAACGGTATGGCTTAAAGAGCAGTCGTGGACAAGTGGTAACGGCCGCGACTTACGAGTTTTAGGACGTGGTGGGTTCTACCAACACGCACTAGGCCTAGGCCTGGTGAGAGGATGAATGAGAGGCGACTAACAATGGTATTTACAAGGCAGATGTGAGTGGCAACGCCAGGAAGAGACACCCTAGAAGGATATACAGTGACCTTGGTGACGTTTTTCAGAAAGGTCAGGTGCGTAGTACTCGCAACTGGCGTGCGTGTATGACCTGAGTGGCAATTCTGGTAAATTTAAGAACGTTCACAGTCTGATCTCAGTCTCAATCTGTCAAAAATACGTCCGATTTCCCTACATTTTGTTGTAATACTAGCTTAATAGAATTTTATGTCATTGAATTACTGGCAAGTTTTTATGTCTATGGTCTTTGAAAAGATTATGTAGTTAGAAGCATTTTGAATTGATGGTAAAAGAATTGGCATAGATGGTGTCATTCAGTCATATGGAGTTATTTGGAAAGCATTGTTTAATTTTTAGTGAATTTAGTTTATAATAAAAGATGATATATTGTGTGGTATGAATTAAGAAATTAAATGTGGTGATGGGGTAATTAAATTGAAGTTTACTTGAAGGTTCCTATATTCTCACAACATGAATTGCAAGAAACTAAGGTTTCAACAGGTTATGGGCCCAGAGGCAAATTGAACTCATGTTGTGAGAAAGAAGAAGAGAAGAGCCTGGAAAATATCTTGGGGTAAAAGCTAAAATTATTCGAAAAGAAATTATTTAAATAAAATTCGCTGAAAATGACTGACGATCTGAAATTGTCAAAACTGACAAACGAGTCAGAATACATTCTTTGGAAACAAAAGTTAATGTTATTTTTGACAGCTAAGGAGCTGGATTCTGTTTTGGACAACGACGCAGAATCAAAGAAAGATTTTACTAAAAAGGATGCGAAAGCAAAACTGTTGATTATATGCGCTATTAGCGATAAGTATATGGTCTATGCAATAAATTGTAAAACAGCTAAGGAAATTTTGGAGAAATTTGATTTATTATTTCTCGGACATGAAGATACTCAAATTTCAAGATTATTAGAGGAATATTATAAATTTAAATTTGAAAACAGGGATTTAATGACGGACATAGCAGAACTTGAAAATAAAGCAATGAAGCTAAGAAGTTTAGGATACAAATTTGATGATAAACAAATAATAACGAAAATTCTTTCAAATTTACCGGAGAAATTAAATCATTTTAGAACAGCATGGGAATCTACATCATCAGCAGATAAAAATTTAATTAATTTGATATCAAGAATAAATCTGGAAATAAGGATGAGACAAGAATATAAAGATAGTTTTGAAGAACAAAAACCTACAACATCTGCTAAATATGACAATGTAGAACATACAGAAAATAGTTTTCATGTAAGGAGTTGCTTTAGATGCGGGAAGAAGGGACATATTGCGAGATTCTGCAGAACAATGAATGGTGACGGTAAAGCTAATAACAACATAGCTCAATGTTATAAATGCATGAAGAGTGGACACAGACATGCAGATTGCAACACAAAGTTTAACTGTGTGAACTGTAAGAATGACTCACATTTTACAAAGTTCTGCCTAAAGCAAAATGTAAGTAACTACTATGCAAATAATAGTGCAGAAGCAGAGGTTGAATTTATAATTGATTCAGGTACCAGTAGTCATATTGTGACATCTGATAGTTATCTTAAAGATACGAAGAAGATTAATTATCAAATTATGACTGCAGATGGTAATATTCACCATGTCAACACTATGGGCAACATTTATACTAAAAATATTACTTTCAAAGATGTTTTATGTGTTCCTCAACTCAAGAAGAACTTAATATCTGTATCTAGATTAGCTGATGATAATTATTTACTAAAATTTTTCAGAACGAGTTGTCATATCGAAAGTGAGGGCTCTGAATGCATAGAGGTTGCTGAACTGAAGCAAGACGGTCTGTATTATTTGAATGTAAATACAAAGCCAGTTGTATGTTCAAGGTCAGTAAACATCATTCAAATAAATGCTGATTTCTGGCATCGTGCATTAGGTCATGTACCTATTAACAGGACAAAGGATCTTGTCCGTGGTATAGATAGAGGCCTGGTAAAGGAGATTGACATCTGTGAAGTCTGCACACAATCAAAATTATGTAGAAAATCTTTTAAAACAAATAGACACAGAGCTAGTAAGCCTTTAGAAATTATTCATAGTGATATTTGTGGTCCTATTGAAACAGAAACATGGGATGGTTATACATTCTTGGATGATTATACTCATTTTATTAAAGTTTTTCTAATCAAAAATAAAAACGAGGCATTTTCTAAAATAATTAATTATATTAATTTGGCGGAAAATCATTTTAATACAACAGTTAAAACATTCAGATGTGATAATGGGGGTGAATATACTAGCAAACAATTTAAAATGTATTGTAGTAACAAAGGTATTAATATTGATTATACTATTCCCTATACTCCTCAGCTGAATGGTAAAGCTGAACGATTAAACAGGTCATTAATGGAACGAACAAGAGCGTTGCTTTTTGATATGCAGCTGCCACATATATTATGGGGCGAAGCCGTTTTAACTTCTGCTTATTTATTGAATAGGAGTGCAAATACAATAAATGTTAAAACACCAGCTGAAATGTGGTTTAATAGAATACCTAATTTAAAACATTTGAACATTTTTGGATCTTTAGCATATTATAAAAATAATTTTGATTTACATAAACTTGACTCCAGGAGTAGCAAAGGGCTCTTAGTAGGGTTTACTAACAATGGTTATAAGATATGGGATCCTTCAAGTTTTAGAATTGTTTATTCGAGAGATGTGGTGTTTAATAATAACAAGAGTGATGTTGCAGATTATTTGAAAATGTGTAATTGTAGAGTGAAACAGTGTGATTTAGAAAATTTATTTAAACAGGTTAGTGTCGATATTGGTGGTGAACGTGATGGTTTTCGTGGTGAAGGTAATGTTTTTCGTGGTGGAGGTGGTGATGATTTTTGTAATGATAGTGGTGATGGAGCTGTTGGTGATAAAGTAGTTTTTGAAAATAGAGCTGAAGTTAGTGATGAAGATGCTGAGGTTTTTGAAGGCAGTATTGAAGATGTTATAGTTGGAGTTAGTAGTGAAGACGTTGAAGTTAGAGGAGTTGGTGTTGAAGATAATGAGATTTTTGAAGATAGTGTTGAAGACATTGGAGTTGGTGTTGAAGAAAATAATAGTTTGAGAGGGGAAGTTAGAGATGATACAGTAGTTGAAATTAGTGATGAGTTTGAAGATGCAATTGAACCAGTTATTAATGATGGATTGCGGATTTTACCGAATAGGGAAAGGAAATTGCCATCTAGGCTGAAAGATTATGATTTAGAGACTTCGTTTTTGACTTATACAGATGTTTTTAATAGTTTTGATAAAGATTTATGGAAACAAGCAATGAATGAGGAAAAAGATTCCTTAGAGAGAAACAAGACTTGGGAAATCGTTAACAAGTGTGAAGCAAAAAATAGGAAAATAATTTCGAGTAAATGGATATTTACTATAAAGCCTGGTGGAAGATATAAGGCTAGATTAGTGGCGAGAGGTTTTCTACAAAAATACAATATTGATTATAAGGAGACATATAGTCCGGTGGTAAATACAACTAGTGTTAGGTTGTTGTTGGCGATTGCAGCTCAAAAAGGTTTTAAAATTAAGCAATTTGATGTAAAGACAGCATTTTTATATGGAGAATTAAATGAAGATATTTTTATGGAAATACCTTTAGGATATGATATAAAAGATAAAGAGAATAAAGTATGTAAATTAAAGAAGAGTTTGTATGGATTGAAACAAGCACCACTTATGTGGAACAAGAGATTAACGGAATTTTTGAAAAATTTGGGTTTTTTACAATTAAAATCAGATCCATGTGTGTTTATAAATAAAGACAAAGAAATATATTTGGCTATTTATGTAGATGATGGCATTTTGATTGGTGAAAATGAGATTGATTTAAATAAAATTATTAATAAATTAGAAACAGAATTTGAAATGCGGAAATTTGATAAGACTGAAAAGTTTATAGGGTTTGATGTTAAAGTAGAACGGAACTCTATTAAGATTTATCAGGAAAGTTATATAAATCAAATTTTGGAAAAGTTTAAATATGAAAGCTTAAAAGATAGTAGTCATCCAGATATTTTAGTCGATACACATCAAGAGGGGAAAGTGGGAGTTGATGATGTGCATCGGTATAGACAATTGATTGGTTCATTGTTGTATTTGGTTAATAAAACAAGACTGGATCTGGCTTTTCATGTTGGTTATTGTAGTAGACATCAAGAACATCCTAACTTGAATGATTTTACAAATATTAAGAACCTTTTTAGATATATTAAAAATACAGTCAGCAGTGGTATACAGTATGTTCGTGGTAACGATTTAACTTTAAAAGCGTATTGTGATGCAGACTTTGCAGGTGATCCTGATACTAGGAAAAGTACGACTGGTTTTATTATATTTTATGGTGGTGGTCCAATTCATTGGTGTTCACGTAAACAGTCAGTCACTGCTCTTTCCAGTACTGAGGCTGAATATATTTCTGCAGCCGAATGTATTAAAGACCTATTATACATTCAGAGTTTGATCTACGAGTTGACAAATAAATTACCAAAAACACAGTTGTTTGTTGATAATCAATCGGCTATAGTATTGATTAAAAATGGAATTCTGAATAGAAGGAGCAAACATATTGATGTTAAATATCATTTCATTAAGGAAAAAATAGATAAGAATTTGTTGGAAATTCATTATTGTTCGACTAAAAATAATTTGGCAGATATATTAACTAAACCACTGGACAGAACAAAGTTTTTGAGATTGAGACAGTGTATAGTGAGTGATACGTAAAGGACATTATGTAATGTGATGAGTTATGTAGGTTTATTAGAGTATAAGGTTGTTTGAGAATTAATTTGAAATGTTTAATGTTTAAGTTAGTTAAGTAAGGTGTTTAGATTAGTTAATTCAAAAGTTTGTTTGTTGTATTTAGTTAAGTTGGGTGGGTTAATTAAGATGGGTTTTTAAATGAGTTGATGGGAGTTATATAAGAGATGTTATTCTAATTGTAATAAACATAAAATTCAGAGGGGATGTTGTAATACTAGCTTAATAGAATTTTATGTCATTGAATTACTGGCAAGTTTTTATGTCTATGGTCTTTGAAAAGATTATGTAGTTAGAAGCATTTTGAATTGATGGTAAAAGAATTGGCATAGATGGTGTCATTCAGTCATATGGAGTTATTTGGAAAGCATTGTTTAATTTTTAGTGAATTTAGTTTATAATAAAAGATGATATATTGTGTGGTATGAATTAAGAAATTAAATGTGGTGATGGGGTAATTAAATTGAAGTTTACTTGAAGGTTCCTATATTCTCACAACATGAATTGCAAGAAACTAAGGTTTCAACACATTTTGACGAGTTTTTGACATTTGTTTGTCGCCGAGATGAGACTGCGACTAGATTTTGATCGTTTTAAATTACAGGAATTGGCCTGCAGATGTATGCGCGTAAGCGTACTTTCTGTCAACCCCCATGGGAAGAAGACGTGATTTTATGTGTGTATGTTCGCGATAAACTGTATGCGTCAGAGTAGAAAAGGTGAAAACATATTTAATTTCGTTCAGGACGGCTGTAAGCGATCGATTTGATTTTACCATTGTTTATTAAAGAAAAGCTTTACTGTGTATTTAGATGAGTTTTTAACCTTAAACTACATAACATAACAAATGATTGTTGCATGTTTCTGGGCCATTCTAGCAGAGGAAACCTGTACTTCCTGACATTTGACACGTCCCCAACACATTTTGTGGGCTATAAATAAAAGTCTAAAGCTTACAGCCAGCCTAACACGCCACTTCCTCTCGGCCAAATGTCACCGACCGGCCTTGCACACTGTTTACCTACAGTCCTTATAGATACAGTCGACCGCACGTACCTACAAAGTCCCAACTCCACTTTGAAAACGCCTTTGTTTCTTAGTAGTACGGCGGTTTTCGTAGTTGAAGTGTGGCCTTGACGGGCGGTCGACCGTACATACACACGTCATTCACCACAATGTAGGGGCTCCGAGGAAATCCTGACTCATTGTGAAGGTGACGGAATATCGATTATTCGGATCGGATTAATCGAGAGATAGTAGGTTGCAATTTTGTTGTATCTAGTGTTGGTTATTACACTGATATGGGTGTCAGGGGCTTGTGGCTAAGTAATAACAGCCGCACGGGTCGATCCATCAGGTTACGCTACGCTTGCCGCGGTTCATCCGTGGATGGGTGACCATTTTTATACACCAAGACACGTTACATTCGGAAAGCACGTTAAGCCGTTGGTCCCGGCTGTCATTCGTGAATCTTAGACAGTCGTACGATTTGTCAGAAGCCCGAAAGTCTGACAACCAGTCTTAACATGGAGTATCGCATTACCCAGTACCTGGGTTGTGGAGGTCAGATAGGCAGTCGCTACAAGTAAAATACTGGTATTCAACTGCATCCGGTTAGACTGAAACCCGACCCCAACATAGTTGGCAAATGCTGATATAAATAAAAATGTAATGAGTAGAGATTCTCGCTATCCATCAAGTAATTTGTAAATATTAGTCATCTAAGAAAACCCGTTACTAAAATTCACATAAACCACAAACCAAGGAATATCCCTTACAAAAAGATTTATTCCAACAGAGAACTATTAACCATTTTCATCACATCTCGAAATTCACGGAGATTCCAAAACGGCAATAATTCGCCCAACTGTAGGGAAAACCTGGCAGTGGGGATAACAAGTACTTGTTATGTATAATGAATGTATAAAATGGTATTATATAATTATATACTCGTATATATGTAGGTATTTTTGGTGACTCATGAATATTATTATTATAATAATTAATATTAATTTACTACGTAACATCACGCCACTTCTGCCTCGTTGGTCTAGTTGTCGCAAGTGCTACTGCTGAGCTTGAGGTCCTGGATTTGACTCCTAGGTCGGGCAAAGTGTTAATGGGGTTTCCATCGGAAATTCTGGTCTTATTTGCACGAATTTACTCACGTCACTTTTCGCCTATAGTGACGACTCGCACGAAATAAATTTATTTGTGGGCGAGTCGTTGACTACAGAAATATGTAGTAGGCAATTGACATATTTTGAATTTTATGCAATGAAGTTAAGAAAAAAAAGTACATGATTTATACATATTGAACTCGTATCTATCACTTCTGTGCGCTAGTGACCTTTTTCTATACTTCACTTCAATAGCATGTTGGTATTTATAGTATTTTGAAGTTATATTAATATTGTATTGTATGTGTTTATATGGGCCTTGATGCCTGAAATAAATGGATAAATAAATAAAATTTAAAATGTGCCAATTGCCTAATAAATATTTCTTGAGTTGTGAACTCGCCCACTGATAAATTTATTATTCTACTAATATTATAAACGTGAAAGTTTGTATGGATGGATGGATGGAAGGATGTTTGTTACTCTTTCACGCAAAATCTATGAACGGATTTGGATGGAATTTGGCACACAGACGGTTTATAACCAGGATTAACATAAATGAATTAACATAAGGAAATGCGGGTGAAACCGCGAGACGCAGCTAGTATTATTATAATTTAGAAAAAATAATATTATTTAAAAGTGACGATTCGCCCGTTTCAGGCGGGCCGTTGAGTGGCGATCTGCACTAAAGGCTTGTCATATGGAACGCATTGAGAAATGCCTTACTTCACATAGTACTGCTACTTAGACAGGTATTGCTCATTCATTCATGCATTTATTTATTCATAAACAATTTACATTGTGTTGAACATTACATATTAAATATTATATAAAATTATCGTATGCAGAAACAATACCAAATTAAATGTTAAATAAAATTATCACATGCAGAAACAATACATATAAAACGAACAATACATATAAAACCTTATTTAGAGTTGATGTGAAATGTTTAGTTCAAGAGTCAATTCGTATAAAATATGTCACCTAATAAATATAATGTCAAATTAAATTATTGTTTGTGAATACAGGAAAACCTGTAGAGTACCTAAATACTACGTCATCATCATCTTCCTGCCCTTGTCCCACGTTACTTACGGTCGGTGGAACACGCTTTCTTCTGCCATTCTCCCCTGTTGATTGTCACGCTATCATTCGCTCCCTTCTCTTTCATATCATTCCTCACACAATCCATCCATCTTTTGTTCAGCCCTACTCTCCTTCTCCATCCATAAACATTGATATTTATCACTCATTTGGTCACGTGCGCTCATACCTAAATACTACGTCGTGTGTTTTAATTGAATCATATAAATAGTCTTTTATAAAGTGGTATAACTGGTGGTCAAACCTAGAGTAATTAAAATTTAAATAATTGAGCTGAACGCGACTTTGGAGTAAAGTAAAGGTATCGCTCCACAGCGACCCACGGCGACCCACGGCTAAGCACGCACGACACACGGCTAAGCACGCACGCACTTAGCTTCGCTTTGTATAAAAAAGTAAACGAGCTTGTCCACCACAGCCACCCAGGTTTACGTTTGGCTAACAATTGAACCGCGCAGCTACATCATCTGCCTAGCCTTTTCACAAGTATGTTGGGGTCGGCTACCACTCTAACCAGATGCAGCTGAATACCAGTATTTTATATGGAGCGACTGGGTAATACGATACCCTTGGTAAGACTGGTACCGCGCAGCTAAAGAGGCAAAATTCTACATTTATTGACCGGTGTAAATGGGGTGGCGATTCGGCTTGTGATGCGATTTGGAAAGCGACCAGCCACACGGCAAAAATTTACCTAGTGTAAATCCCCCATTATGGCAGCTCTGAAGTGTGCTACTCGCTGCGCAGTACCTCACCCGTCCCCCCCGCTGACAGGTGAATTTGCTACTGCGCAGCGACTCGCCTCATGTTCTAAGTCGTCGCCGAAAAGTTTGAATCGGGCTGTAGCAGTGGACGGTCGAGTTAATAACATGCCGTATCACATACTCATCGAACTGGCATTCTGGTACAAAAACTTGGGTCATCATGAGCCAAAGATTGTCATGAGCTGTTTCGGTGGCCAGTTTTTATGCTTCTCATGTTTTCTTAAGTTAACTAACTAATACGTTTTTGGACTTTGAATGCAATGCAAGTAAATAGGCTTCTGAATTTGTATCAGAAAATGGTACATAGGTACTTTTGTGGTGAAAGAAGTTTTGTAAACCTACACGTGTAGTTAATAGATTCTTCTCGCGACCAATTCGTAGCTACCCAGTCAGCATATTTTTTTCCGACATCTTCAACAATCGTCGTCGTATTTCAGCCACTATACACAAAACTTTTATTGAATTGGACACTTAAACTTATCCATTGACGGTAGAAACCGATTTTCATACGGTTTTCTGGTGAAAACCGTCTTGTAGTTTTTGAGTTTATCGCGTTTAGACAGACGTGCAGCCCGACTTTTGTTTTATAATTATGTAGAAATATTATATTATTAATATAGTTAAATAAATAACATATTTTGATTGATAAGCCTCATTAGAGTCATTAGTCATTACCCTTCCAAGGAGATGATGTAAGAATGAAAACCAGCTGTGTCTACTAAACAAAAATGAATGGAACACGTGATTGATTTTAAGCAAGTTCAGTGTCATAGTACCTATCAAACAATCTGCCTAGGCTTTTTCCAACTATGTTGGGGTCGGCTTCCAGTCTAACTGGATGCAGCTGAATATGAGTGTTTTACATGGAGCGCCTGCCTATCTGACCTCCACAACCCAGTTGCTGGGTAACGCGATACCCTTTTGTAAGACTTTTTGTCAGACTTTTGGGCTTCTGTCTACCTATAACGACTGTCAAAGATCTACGAAAGACAGCCGGGACCTACGCTTAACGTGCTTTCCGAGACACGGAGGGGTAAGATATGTATGTAGTGGACGAGCCGACCGCGGCAAGCGTAGCTTAACATACGATCTGTTATCATTTAGCCACTATCGTACCTAAATGTGCTACAAGTAGGCAAGGAACTATCCGATAGATAAGAACTGAGCACTGACCATATAAGCCGGCATAGCTTGGGCTTAAGTGGTCAGTGCTCAGTTCAAAGTCAACAAAACAGTGAGAATTCATGAACTCATACGGTTTTGTAGACTTCAGTTCATTCAAGTCCAGGTTTTGAAAGATTCTTTAAACCAAATTAGTTACTAGTGAAGCGTTTCACTAGTAACTAATTGGGTTTAAAGAATCTTTATTTCTCATAAGAACAAGATACAGTTCACTTATATAAGATTTATATTTTAATATAAAAATAATGGTCGCCTAAAATGACGAAGCATGCAGATGTAGAACAAGTAAAACCATAACAACAATGTACGAGATCAGTAGGAAACAAAGTAAAAATTAGGTAGTTACATAATATTCTATAAAATCAGATAGTATATGTATATAGATAATTTTATAATTCACTAACAACCAATAAAATAAAATGTAATGGTCAATTTTAATCTACTTCTAATTGTCGTATAGAAATGAAACTTTATATGTACATATTATGTAGTTTGGATGACCAAACTATAATTTGGTGTCATGGAGCTGATCTGATGATGGAGCCAGGAGGTGGATAGTGGAACTCTTCAGTGGTAAACCCTTCGAGTTTGGGCTCATTGTTTTGACAAGTCCAATAGATTGGATAAGCGTTTTTTTTAGTTTTTTTAAACTACATATTTTACGTCAGTCTTTAAATGTGACTGCCTCGTTGTTCTAGCTGTTGCAAGTGCTACTGCTGAGCATGAACTGGGTTGGATTCCCGGCTCGGGCAAAGTGTTATTGGGTTATTTCAGTAGCCTAGTCCAGAGTCTAGATTTGTGCCCGGTTGAACTCCAACTCAAATCATTTATTTCAATTAAACCATTTACAGGTACTTTGAACTGTCAAAATGAAATAGTCGTTATGTATATAACAATCCGACAGTATTTCCGTATGGCCCCCGACCATGGGTGCGTGTTATGTGGTACTGTGGTCTACTCTGAATGTCATGGTAATTTCGTCATTATGCTAATTTCAGCCTATTATTGTGTCTCACTGAATGTTATCAAATGTAAGTACAGACCATATTAATATACCCCACGTGTTCTATGTAATATTATGTATGCAAAATTGAGCCTGTGTTTGTTTGGTACGTTTTTATGGTCAGGCGGGGTAACTGCGTAACACACTCGCAGTAGCAATGTATATCATTTTGACAGTTCAACAACATTCACTACGTTATTTGGTCTTGACGCAGAACATCACTTTCGCAAAATATCATCGTGAAAAATTTGGTCACTTTCACACAATGTCACTTTCGCAAAACGTCATTTTCGAACAACGTCATTTTCTCAAAACGTCATTTTCACACAATGTCACTTTCGCAAAACGTCATTTTCGCAAAATGTCATTCAAGCCATTTTTTTCTATACCCTATCCTAATGCTACACTGCAGAATCGGGTAAAGTTTGATTTCGTAAAACTCTATCAATATTATTTAATAACAATTATATTTCATAGTAAACGTTATTACGTTGTTGAGCAGACAATTTTTTTTCGAACGTGAAGCAATGGATTAGCATTATCCTTCCAAATGATGCAGATTGTGATTGAAAGTGTGTTACGCAATAGACTAACCCCCTGGCAGACATTATTTTGAATTTGAATTGAATTTGAGTCTACCTATCGCGGTTCTTAAGATGCAGCCTGGTGACAGACAGACGGACGGACGGACAGACAGCGAAGTTTTAGTAATAGGGTCCCGTTTTTACCCTTTGGGTACGGAACCCTAAAAAGCATCAACTTCAACCAACGTTTTTTGGATTTAACAGTGATCATTTCTAATGTATTTACTAAACACTTGAACAACTTAGGGCACATAAGCTCCTATGCTATTCATTACGGGCTGATTTTTCCATCGCCAGATAACTTTTATCAGAGGAATAAAATTGACGTTTGATAATTTTTGTATGGAAGAACTGTCAAAAATTCATAATTGTTTCTCCGATAACATTATCTGGCGATGGAAAAATCAGCCCGTAATGAATAGCATAGGAGCTTATGTGACAGGATATTTATTCAATCGTTTTGAAGCATTTAAACGGATGTAAAGTTTTTAGAAACGATCATCGATCAATCATTTAAGGATTATGCTTTAAATAATTTGATAATGATTAATCGATGGAAGCCATTTGACTTCTAAACCTATTAATAACAATATAAATCTTTGTATCATTATAAATGAAAATATCGTGTTTTTTGTTTTTTTTTTTTTTGTAAATATTCGGTTTTATTTTATTTTTAAATGTTACTATTGAGAGTTGTTGCATTTTTTCACTAAATGGAAGCTACCATATGCCGAGTGTCATAGGATATATTTTAGGTTAAAACAAGAAATTACACGCGGACAAAGCCGCGGGTAGCCAGGAAAGAATAATCCCATTGTTTCCTAATTGTACCGATTAAATCATATATTTTATGCTTCATGCGTTAATATTTCTTTGGAAACTAAAAAGAACTCAATGTCACGCCATTCATAATAAATTTAACAATAGGAGTGCAATAATAACTTCTTTAGTCACATTTAAGCGGTTTAGCGGTTTCTGAGAAAAGGATGGATCAAGCTATATAAGCTGACTTCGGATTGTACGAAAAACCTTTACAATGCGCGGTCAGCTAAAATTGGATATTTATAAGCTTGATGTGTCGCTGAGTGTACCAATATGAATACATTCGCACTCAAATTGAGGTGCAAAGACTTCCTTTGACATTGCACCACAGCGTATAATCACAGATTACTGAATAGTTACTATAATGTGGTGCAATGTCAAAGGGAAAAACACTGAGTCCAGCGAGGTCATTGCGTACACACTAGGGGGTCTAGCAATGGCTGTAGCAATGGGTATCATTTTGACAGTTCAACAACATTCATTGCGTTATTTATGTTGTTGAGCAGATACATTTTTCGAACATATGAAGCAATGGATTAGTAATATCCTTTAAAAATATTCAGATTCTGAATGATACTGTGTGTCTGTTACGCAATTAGGGTGCAGGTTTGAAGTAAACAATAAAATACTTCATTAAAAGCCCCTAGGTACACAGGATAAAATTTTAACCAGTAGGTACGCAAAACGTAACCCTAAGTTCAGCCCATGTGGTTCTAGACCTCCTAGCGTAGAAATTATTCGTCGAAGGAAATCGAAAGTTAACCTACGTTTGCCGCGGTTGGTTCGTGGATGGGTGATCATCCATTACATATCGAGACTCCTTCGTCGTGCTTCGCAAAACACGTAAAGCCGCTAGCCCCAGCAGATCTTTGACAGTAGTTACGAGTAGTCAGAAGCCCAAGTGTAAGTATCGTGTTACTTAGTAACTGGGTTGTGGAGGTCAGATAGGCAGTTCATTTAAAGTACTGGTAGGTATTCAGCTGCATCTGGTTAAACTGGAAGCCGACCCCAACATAAAATAGCTAGGCAGATTCATTGAGCTAAATTATGAATTTAAAATGGTTTTAAACCATTATAACATCTGAGTTCTGACGTAGATGCTGTATTCGTTGTCTAAGCGTGGTAATTATGTCAACATACGAAATATTCATTCATTGTTATATTACAGAAGGCTGATTGATGATTTGATTGTTGTAATTAAACGTTGTGTTTCGTAAATAATCATCATCATCATTGTCGGCCTTGTTCCACCATTGCTAAATATAGTCCTCCTCAAGTTAATGCCATGCTTCCCTGAAGGCCAATTCCCGTAATTAAAAATGTTCAAAATCTAGTCGCAATTTTATCTCAGCTTAGCGGAAATCAATGCCAAAAACTTGTCAAAAATGTATTGAAATTATAGGTATTTTTGACAGATTGACATACTGTGAACTTTCTTAAAATTACGAGTATTGCGAATTACGAAAATTACGAGAAAAGTTTATTGTTAATTTAATTTGTTCCGCGAAGTTCCCCCACATCCCACTATCCTTAATCATACTATCCTACTAATATTATAAATGTGAAAGTTTGTATGGATAGATGGATGTTTGTTACTCTCTCACGCAAAAACTACTTTTTTAACGGATTTTGATGAAACTTTACTAATATGGCTTACATCAGAATAATACATAGGATACTTTTTATCCCGATATTCCCACGGGATCGACTATTATGCGGCCGGGCGCCAGGGTAGCTTGCGAAATTGATGTTGATATTTCATGAAATAGTCATTCAATAGGATTATATGACCTTAGAGGATTTTATTGATGATTATAATTATGTAAATATGTACTATACTTGTTACGCTCGCGAATCATACATATTTAGTTCAACATACAACCTGACCAGCCCCTAATTGTGAACACACTATAAATCTCAATCTGAATCATTTTGAAGGATAATGCTAATCCATTGCTCCATAGGTTCGAAAAATGCCTGCTTAGCAACGCAAACGTATGTGTATATTATATGTATGTATTTACAACAAAAAAAAATGTATATAAGCAGTTTATCAGCCATCTTGTTACCATAACACAAGCATTAGGTTGCTTAGCTTGGGACAAATGGTGCTGTGTGAAATGTCCAGGGATATTATTATTAAACAACATTCATTGCTTATGAATGTTGTTGAACTGTCAAAATGAAACCCATTGCTACTGATTGTGTGTCATGCAATTACCCCTCTGCAAATTGCAAAAAACGTAAGAAAATTATAATTTCGCGGACTACCCACCGGATTCCCTTTAAGAAGAATCATCTCTATTACTATGATCTGTCTCAATATATACTTTAATAACTTAGTCACGAGAATTACAAAGTAATTCCTCACACTCTTGACTAATTATTGAGATATTGACACAACATGCTGCTAATAAATTATTTAGTCATGAAAACTGCACAACAGTTTGTAAACTAAAGAACAAACAAATTATATTATGTTGTAGTAAACAAGACTAAATAATAAGTTTAGTAAATATAGGCTGCTAGAGGGGCTTGTGGCTAAGTTATAACAGCCGCACGTGTCGGTCGATCAGGTTAAGCTACGTTTGCCGTGGTTGGTTCGTGGATTGGTGACCATCTTTACATATCAAGACCCCTCCGTGCCATGGAAAGCATCACGGTAAGCCGCTGGTCCCGGCTGTCATTCGTTACGGGTCATCAGAAGCCCCAAAGTCTGATAACCAGTCTTACCAAGGGGTATTGCATTACCCAGTTACTGGATTTTGGAGGTTAGATAGGCAGTGGCGCCATGTAACATACTGGTATTTAGTTGCATCCGGTTAGAATGGAAGCCGATCCCAACATAGTTGGGAATAGGACACCAGTGGGGTCGTTGTGTAACACACGATCAGTAGCAATGGGTTACATTTTGACAGTTCAACAACATTCATTACGTTATTAACGTTGTTGAGCAGACATTTTTTTTCGAATATTTATATGAAACAATGGATTAGCAATATACTCGTACTTCAAAATGATTCACGATGAGATTGATAGTGTGCTACGTAATTAGAGTGCTGATATCAATCACGCGAAAAACAAAGCAATGTTATTGAGACGTAAGTACAAAAAATAACAACTTGATTTTTGGTACCTACATCGAACTTTGTATTTCAAACATACGTACTAAGTTGTAACAAGTGCAAAACAATAAGTTAACACATAAGGAATTAATATTAATACCCAAGTTGTTTTTAATTCTTTTACCTTATATATGGTATAATAATTTTATTCTAGGTGCATCCACTTCACATATAATTATATAATTAATGTATTAAATATACAAAATATTGTAAAATATTTTTAAAAGAGTAACGGTGGAGTTTCTTGTCCATTCTTCTCCATACTAAAACTAACTTTTGGAAGGCGAATAGAATCAATTTCATTGCAAATTTTGACGTTCAAATTACGTGCCTATTAGAAATACGAGTAAATGCTTTGACTTTGACTTTTCAACAAAAAAAAAGAAAACACACCTACAAGTAACTACCGTACTAGTACTGCGGCCGTCTGCTGCGGCTACCGTGGCGTTGTAGTGCATCAGGGATGTTTGCGGATAATAATGTTAATGGTTTGCCGCCATTACTAGGAATAGATGTGCATCCCTGATGACGCGTGTTCGCGGCGGCATCAATAGTATTCTCAGTACCTATGTTCACAGATCGGTGGGATTCCCCGATGTTGCGGAGGTGGAGCTCCACGCTGAATTTTAATTGTATGATTGATATTATGTGTCTGTAATCTATTAACACTAGAAGTTAAGTAAATTGTTACTAACCGCCGTATGGACTCATTTCTGAAATAAACGTTTTCTATTCTATAGAAATACTGCAAAAACTTACCCCCAAACAAATCTCCTTAAACTTTCAACACACACTATAAACACAATCTTTCTTCCTTTCTTTCCACTGTCACTTTTAACACTTTTGTTCACTTTGGTCACAAATAAGTGCGTATATAATCGTTGAGTTTGGTCGCAGCGCGTATGGGAGTGTTTTGGTCGCGACGGGTACATTGGCCCGGCGCGGTAGTGAAACTGCGGCGGTGAGCGTACTACCGCCACGACGTGATTCATTGACAAACTTATGGGTGGTGCGGGGCATGAGCGGTAGCGGGTAGACTCGACTTGAAATATTACTATTCCATTCTATTTTTCTCTCATTTTGCAGCATTGGCAATTGCTACATTATAATTTTATCAAACGACCTTCTTTTATAACAAATCCCACCTTCAAAAAACTACAAAAAAATAAGTAAAAAACTACTAAATATACACAAATCTGGTCCAAGACTCCAGGCTGGCAGTCGGTAGGCTCCGCGCTGGCTGGTACTAGAAACCACCAGCGTTGGGTTCGAATCCCAACAGGAAGCTTGCTGTCGTCTGGTCCCAGGCTAGCGGTGGGGGCGAATTCAAGATCCGCCTACAGTCTTCGGACAAATCTACAGAAAATAACGAAAAATGATAATCCGAAACGCAGGCAGAATCTTTTATAACAAAAGGGCTGTAGAAAAGTTAAATTACATTCCAAATCTGAATGAAGAAATTGACTCGCCTCGAGACAAGCTTTTAATGCTGTACGTGATACGTTTATTTACAGGAACCTATTACAAAAAGAATAATGGAATAAAATTTAGGAAACGATAAGAACTTTTGAATAATCAATAGCAATGCAAACATACCCTTGGATAAAGTCGAACCATGAACGAACTCGGTCGTTCAAACCGGTATATCATATCGACAATATCGTGGTAAATTATATGATCAAAGCGGAAAAAAATTATAATGGACTTCCGTCCTGTGTCCAAAAAAAACTTCAAATAATAAAACATCGGCATCGGCAAGAGAAAAAACATGACACTTTTAGATTCAAAACCAATAACAAGAAAAAAACCTTTCAGATTAAAAATAAGGTTGGATTTGTTATAAAAGAAGGCCGTTCGTGATACAAGTATAATGTAGCATTTGCCAATGCTGCAGTTTGTAAACTGATTAATGTGGCCTTGATTATGAAGTGAAAACTTCTTGAACAGTGAATGAAACTGAACCATCACGCTCGGTTTAGTGATGCTGAATCGGATACACTCTGCTCCAGTCATAAGTTTTCACTTCTATCGTCAAAGTCAAAGTCATAGATCTTTATTGTGAGACAGTGGTTACAGAATTGATGTGGTTATAAGCACACGCCCTCTTTTTGATGGACCAGTAATAAGTCGATGGCCATTAAAATTAAATAGTGTAGTTATTTTTAAAAGTATCATGAGTAAAAGTAATAAAATAGAAATGTTTTATTTTACTCCAGTTATAAGATCGTGCTTTTTTTTTGACAAATCAGCAGTAGATATCCTAGATTTGTCATCAACGGTAAACTGACTGAAAATTATCATGATTTTACTAAGTTCAACGTAGGTGACGTTGAACTTAGTAAAATTGTAAAATCATAATACAGGAATACACTTCATACAGGAAGAATATCGTTGTACTGAATATCAATTAGAATCACAAATTAGATCTTCTGTATAATTTATAGCACAGTATCACAAAGTAGATAGGTGCAGTAGGCAAAAACAGGCGCACACAAACATAGACAGTACGAGAGCTGTGTGCGTGTGTTTTCGCTCGCTGCGTGAAGCTAACCTTCTTTATATATTTTGAGATATAAGAATGGCTGCGCACGTGCCAATGTGTTGACCTCAGAGACATTATTATGATTCAGTTCATATCGGCTGAGATGTCGCTCAAAGTATCCATAATTTATAGTTCACGTGATCGAGACATAAGATGGAGTGTGTCGCCAATGATGACGATACGATGGAGTGTTCTTATGTGAGCATTGTTCTGTTCGGGCCTCGTGGCTAAATGATATCAGCCACACGGGTTGATCCAAGGTTAAGTTACGCTTGCGGCAGTCAGTTCGTAGATGGATGATCATCCAATACAATATCGAGATCCCTTCGTGACTTGAAAAGCACGTTAACCCGTTGGTCCCGGCTGTCATACGTAGATCTTTGACAGTTGTTACGTGCAGTCAGAAGCACAAGTCTGACAGTCAGTCTAACCAGGGGGTATCGTGTTACCCAGTAATTGTAGCCGCGATTGGTATCCATATCTGAACACGATAAAAGAAAAATTCCACCCTACAAACCCAGTCCCAATGGAACCTTTGGCGCAGCTGTGAGGCACATACTATTATTGTTTGAAACATTATTTTTATTTTGTATTTTGTGTTTCACGAACTGTGTCCAAATAAACTTTATTCTTTCTTTCTTTTCTTTCTTTATGTCGATACTATCACGTCTGCAGAGTTTCGCTAGCTAATTTAATTTGATTTGATTTCTTTGTAGGTACGTAGCAACAGACTTCGAAAACATATATTTAAAATATATATTTTAGTATTCAAAATAATATGTAGTTCTACAGATCAGTCCAAAAACTTTTTTATTAACACCAAAGAAACGTTCTAGTCTTTAACAATAGATATTACGTTAAATTCAATGACAAGTCACCGTGTAACATTGAAGTACTTATTTCGTCACAGAACAATTACATTGAACTCGACCATACAAATGTCTTTCACACAAACGTGCTAACGTACTTCGCTAATAGGTCATTTACATGATTTTCTTATCGTGCAACAAGTAGCATAGCGAATGTCAAACTGTTTTTGGTGCTAATATTTTTTCAAGAGCGGACGGTTTTGATTTGGCCTACATTTGAATTGTAATTGTAACCGATTGGACACGGCATCAATAGCGAGGTATTGTTATAGTTTACCGTTTCCTGGTGATTGCTTTAGTACTATCAATGAGGGACAGTAAGTTAAAAAGCTGAAAGTTAAAAAAAAAACAGCGTGAGCGTTTTTTAGTATAGAAGTTCTTATCTTTATTGCTAAAAAGATTGCAGAGATTTTAAATTTAAATGGGCTCCAAACTAGGCAATCCTGTATCTTGGGCACCAATATGGAGGGTTTACCATTTAAACATTTATTTTAAAAATATGTTCGGTAATAAAAGTAAAAACATATTATATGAACAAATCAAAAAGTTTTCTTAATACGCGAATTATAAGTAGGTAAGTAACAAATCCACAATGCTGGATTTTTTTTCTGAATTAAAACAAAAATCTAAACAGTAGAGGGTTACCATGCACTCAAAAATTTACGAACAGTCGGATAATAATGTATAATTAATAATGTTGACATTCAATAATGACATTCAATAATAATATACTAACATAGTTATAAGTATGCTTTACTAACAATGTATGGAATATTTTTTGATTCTGAAATAAAATTAGTAATAATAATAATATGCGTTTATGAACCATTAGTCTATTTTTGGTCAACTAAGTACTTATTACTTTCTCCTTGACCTACGCTTAAATTGCCCAGCAGGTTGCCAGCCCGTACAGCTCGATTCCCGAAAGCTTTATGGCGGCTCGGGAAATGAGGCTAGAGGCTGCGCAGAAACAAATTTATTCTTCAGCGAGGGTGAGGGGTGACGTACTGCGCAGCGTATAGCGCACTTCAGAGCCGTCACAAAGTTTGAATCGGGCTGTACCATACGGGCTCATAAAATAACCATCATTTGCCTCCCGTCACCCGCTGTCGCTTATGCCTTGCATTCCCACCGCAGTTTTATTAATAGTGACGTAACGAGCGGCACTGGACACCGGTTTCTAATGACGTCGGTACCTGTTCACTATAATTTGTTTATAGGATAGCCGTCAGACGTCACGTAGGCTTACCCCAAAGTAATGGTCAAAAGATCTTCCTGGTTACGTCATCTTTTTTCTGCTTTCGTCACTAATGGTGAATGTTCCGTTGGTCTAGTGGTTGCAAGCCGTTCTGCGAAGCATGAGGTTCTGGGTTCGATTTCCAGGTCAGGTAAGTGTTACTGGTTTTTTTCATCTGGAATTGCTCAGTAGCAGCCCGGAGTCTGGTTGATGGCCATAGGCTCGCCCCACGGGATTTAAACACAATTGGCGAAATATGGGGGTGCTATAGGTACCTACACCTCCACCTAACCCTTCGTGGAAACAAGGCGTGATGTTATGTTATGTTTTAGGGTGAAAAGGTTGATGACCTCTCAGCATGGAAGGGAAAGTAGTTTACAGGTATACCTGTAACATACAAATGTATTTATGTTTATTTGCAGGTAGTATAATTACACATACAGGTAACATAAATAGAAATTGACCAGCATAGCTATTCACAACTATCCGATGACACATTTCGATAACCTGATTTGCCTTGCCTCCGACAGCTGTTTGCGGTGTGTGTCTGTGTGAAGAATATTTGATTTTAACTGACAATTTTTTCGTGATTTTATTCGACTTGTGAACAGCGTTTAGAGGACTCCTACGATAACATTGATTGATGTCCGATACGGTACGGAAGCGTATCAAGTGGTTGTGAATAGCTAGCTGATGTAGCTAACCTGAAAGAAGACGAGCAACCTGGATACGTTAATACGAATAGGTTAAATAAGTTATCGAATTTAATAGCATTTATAATCAGTCTATAATGTTCCCACTGCTGGGACCCAGATGTGCTCTCTGTGAGAGGGAGTGGGCCGTAAGCCACCACGCGGGCCCCGTGCGGGTTGGAAGATGTCACATGTCTTCGAATTTGCGGTTCTAGGGCATGTCGGTTTCCTCACGATGTTTCCCTTCACCGTTTTGAGATCAAAACTGGATATAAGAATCCTACTAATATTTTTAATGTGACAGATTGTTCTTTTGGATATTCGTGTTTCTAGATCCAGTGGTTCGTGCCGTGGGTTGTCTACCAATCAGTTCATTCAAGATTAGATAAATAGATTTATTTACTTTATGGTAATCTATTTATTCTTTTCACTATCTTTCTGTCTGTCAAACTAGCTTGCGTTTCAGAGAAAAGAGTGTTGAAGTCATTTAAATAATCTTAGATTTTAAGCAAATTCAGCTGAATTATGAATATTTATGCTAAATGACAGAATTATATTCTCGTCAAACACACGGAAATGTCATTGTGCGACACAGGCCTCCTCTCAGTGAGAGGGAGTGGACCGTTATCCACCACGCGGGCCCAGTGCGGGTTGGTAGATGTCTCATGTCTTCGAATTTTTGGTTCTAGGACATGCCGGTTTCCTCACGATGTTTTCTTTCACCGTTTTGAGAGAGTTTTGTGTAAATTCCTTTGACAATCAATAAGAAAAAATATAATCTAGTAGCGCCCCGCGGTCCCATATAAGTCTCGACCCCGTAAAAATATCGGAATTAATGTGTCTTATGTGTTAATCCAAGATAAAAACTGTCTGTGTGCCAAACACGTGGACGAAGTTGCAGGCAGAAGCTATGTAGTTAATTAAAAGCTTAATGAATTTCTAGCCACTCTCAGTCATCCTGTAAATCACATGTAGTGCTAGAGTAACGTAATCATTAAAAACAATACATCTTGATTACCAAGAATGAGAGTAAACTAATAGCAGTGTTCATAATCTCAGATAATATTCCATCGCCACAAAATCAGCTATCTACTTTATTGCAATGTTTTTTAAGTTGATTTTTGAGTGACCATTTTTGTAACAAAAAGGTCCTAATCAGATTTTGGTTGCAATGGAAATTGAACTTTGTGAAGTATGATATGCAGTGGGTTTTTCCATAAGTTGAAAATTATTTCAAACTAGCTGCGCCCCGCGGTTTCACCCGCATAAGTTTCGATCCCGTGGGAATATCGGGATAAAAAGTATCCTATGTGTTAATCCTGGTTATAAACCATCTGTGTTCCTAATTTCATCCAAATCCGTTTAGTAATTTTTGCGTGAAAGAGTAACAAACATCCATCCATCCATACAAACTTTCACGTTTATAATATTAGTAGGATTCCTGGCTCTAATAAAAGCAGTATCTAATTACCTGTAACAAACCGAAAGAATTCGTAAGATCAGTGTTTTCTTTACATTCTAGTGACCATGAGACGGTCTGATAACTATGCTATTCAGATTCACTAGTCATTCAACAGTCTACAAGGAAATTAAAACTTTAACTTTATAAAAATAAGGTCCAAAGTCTATTGACTGAAAACTAACAATGATACATTTTAATGTCATTATTTTGAACCTTAATTACATTCATATAAAGATCAAACTAAAGTTTGTTTCGTACCTTTAACATCTGCCGATCAATTTGAGCCGATATGACTGATTGCGGTTGATAATTGTATTGACATGCTTAAGGCTTGATATGGACGGACGACTTTGTCGCAAATTGACTCGAATTGCCGCAAAAAGTCGCTGGAATTGTAGAATTAACTTAAATTTTTGTCGGTTGTAATTATATTGAGAGAAATAAGGCTCTATAAGGACTGGATACTTCACTTCGTTGCAAATTATATCAATTTCGACGTTTACACGTGTACTTACGACATTATTTTGCTATACATTATAATTTATTATGTATAGATACTTATTATAGTAGTGACGAAGTTGGCTTGTTAATAATAAAGCACTATTTTACTAATATAATGGATCAATGTTGTCTGAATAAATTAATTAATAATAATGACAATGAATCGTCGACTTGACAGCAACAGTGTCCTAGATGGCCGTTTAGACCCCAAGGTTCACTTAATTTACGGTGTATAAGACATGGTTCAAAACGGAAAAATAGCAGATGAAGTGTCATGACACACATAAAAATATAGCAGATGAAGTGTCATGACACACATAAAAATATAGCAGATGAAGTGTCATGACACACATAAAAATATAGCAGATGAAGTGTCATGACACACATAAAAATGCTATTTCTCATTCTATTCAGCAGGGTAATTTCGTAATACACGATCAGTAGCAATAGGTTTCATTTTGACAGTTGAGCACTATTCATTGCTCATTATTTACCTACGTTGTTGAGCAGACAAATTTTTCGAACATATGCAATGGATTAGCAATATCCTTCAAAATGATTCAGATTGTTATTGATAGTGTGTTACGCAATTACCCTGCTGTTCCGCGAGATGACAATGCAGTGAGCGATAAAATCCCGACGTGATGTGTCTGCGTCCGTGCAGTGGGCTAGTTTCAGAAACCCGGTTTTTAGTAAAAGAGTCTATGATTACAAAGACCATACAAAAACAAATGACGAATTCAAACGGAAGAATACTCCATACAACTTTTTGTATACATATATTTTTTGCAGCAGCATTGTGCTATGAACAAGATCAAGGTAAGTAGGTACCGTAGAGCGAGTACTAGGTATATAAGTAGCTACTGTAGTTCGTGCGACCTTGTTAAAATCATCAAAAAGTTTAGTGTCAATAACTGGGCTATTATTAAATAAATTAGAAATTTCCTTCAAAGAAAGAAATAAAGATTGAAAGTTTGTAAGGCAATTAGGGTAGGGCTTGTTGGGCCTAGAGTTGAAAATCCTTCAGCAAGCATTGTATTTAGTTGTCGCCTAGTATTCGTTTAAAACGAGCATAGGACACATACCAATTTACGCAAGTAACGCAACAGGGCCCCGATTCTGTTATTCCCCGCGTAATCTATGCGTATGAAGTTTCATTAAAATCGGTTCATGCATTTCGAAAAACAAGGACTTGAAAGTTTGTATGAAATGCCGTACGTTGTAAACGCTCTTAAGTTGTCATAGCGAATTAGGGCCAAGAAGGACTATGAGAAGAGAAAGGATGACCACGACTCGCGCAGTCGCACACGATCTCATTGTGTTCCCTATGCTATGCGGAGGGATTGCCTCACGACGCTGGTATGCGCGGTATAAGCGTGGCGATAGCATGGTGCAATGTAAGCTGTCACTAGTAATGTATGGTGACTGTGGGGTAATTTATATCGTTCGTAAGTTTGAGTCACGGTTCGATCGATCAAGTTAAGTTGCGCTTGGTCCCTGGATGAATGACCACCTTTACATACCAAGACCCCTCCGTGCCTCAGAAAGCACGTTAAGCCGTTGGTCCCGGCTGTCGTTTCTGGATCTTTGATAGTCGTTTGGGGTCGTCAGAAGTCCAGACAATCAGTCTTACCAAGGGGTATCGTATTACCCAGTAACTGGGTTGTGGAGGTCAGATAGGCAGTCGCTCCATGTAAATAATGGTATTCAACTACATCCAGTTAGACTGGAAGCCAGCCCAAACATAGTTGGGAAAATGTTAGGTAGATGATGATGATTGATTGTCGCTGAGATAAGGTTGCGACTAGATTTTGAACGTTTTTAATTACGGGTTTGGGTGGCCTTCAGTTCATTCAGTCCAAACCTATCTTTCAGGTGTAATTATTTAACTACCCACAAAAAGGAAAAAGCTGTTCTATACCTTGACTATAGCTACGTTAGCGAATCCTATTGTACTATCGCCAAAATCTATATCTGACCAATGTAGGGACTATTCCTGCTTGCAGCGCATATTATTAGTCGATCAAAAAAGGATCCTCTTTTGTTTTACTTACGAACGCAGCTGTGATCAACATGTGCACGGGATTTTGTTCTCAAAATGGTTAGATAGACGTTTTGGTGATAGTACCTATTTTAAGTTCACTTTCATCAAACTCAGTTCAACATTTTTCGAGTTCACACCACACATACGTACAGGCATGGAGTTATCCTTACTCGCTTAAGACCCTGCCCCAATTGTGACAACCTAGAACATTATATTAAAGCCTGCTTCGATAATTAATACATATATTTATCCATATCCACCTTCTCGCCTTACGTCTCTCTAAGCATGATCTTATTGGATCTCGTTAAGATCTACCATCTTACACCCTGCACAAAGTAGGGACTTTAACTTGTGTAACATAAAGTTCAATGTTACTTTTTCTGGTGTCGAGTTAACTTGGTATCTGATTAAAGACTACCAAGTAAAGAATTGCGACCAATTTCATGTTCATGTGTTTGCAATACGATTGATATTCGCTTCGCTTGGTAGCGTATCTAAGTTTGTTCTTAACTTAATACCTTGCCGTCCGTTTCACATAATTGGTACAGATTGCGTGTAAGGCGAATATAATAAACTGTTAAATAGTAAAGTACATAGTTTTATGTACTAGTGAGATATATAACCGTCGTATTTAGATTAGAACGTCTAGACAAGTTAATAAAATTGTATTTCTCGAGTTAATGGGAGAACATGCTGTATTTATTATATCGTTAACTTGTGTGTTATTAATGTCTGATGAAGGAAACAGTGAATTAACGTAACACAAGATATAAAATCACACCTGTAATCCCCGAAGGGCTAGGCAGAGGTGTCTAGCACACCACCAGGGTAGAGGTGTCACCAGTTATATTTAAGTCCCATGTAATAGGGGCGAGCCTATTGTCATCAACTGGGTGAAAATCTAGACTCCAGGCTGTTACTGTGAAATTCCAGATCGAAAAACGCAATAAAACTTTGCCCGACCCGGGAGTCGAACCCGGGTACGCAATCGATTCAGGGCTATACTTACAATAATTGACATTGATATTACAGTTAAATTGCTTGGATCAATAATTGTAGCCAACTATATAGCTATTGTGGTAGTCTACAAATCATTGCGGCCAATATTGGCAAGTAACAGAATTCATTGAAAGATGACCAATTGAGAGCAGCCGCATAGAATTCATCAATTTGGCACATAAAAAACATGGCATACAAAAACCAATTCAATGAGAGTTTCCGGTCTCTATACGAATATCATTACTGAGGAACGAGACAAGCAGTAAGCCTGAAAACGGTGCACACAATGACACATCTAACCTAATTTCGCGATTGAATTGCCAAAAATGTAAACAAATATGAGTTTATAGAAAATTTACTTTAACCCCTACACAATACATTTCAATTTTACCTACAACTTCAAATATTTTTATAACTTTTTCAATAAATGTAAGTAATAAATGTAATTGTTGCCAATCCATATCCAATTGGAATAATTTTGTAAGTACTGTACTGATATCTATACACTTCCAGAATGGGTAAGGTGACCAGGCTCTCGGAAAAATTATCCGAAAAAGACCCGGAGTTACCGACGTAGTTTGCAGCGTAAGCGCGCAATCTCACAATGTAACATGCACGCTTTTCTTTAGTAGGTACCTATAAAATGGTAGTTTTCGTATCAGGTTTAAATTATTTTTAACTTTTTATTTAATTTCAAACAGGAAGTATCCTGTAGGTTTTGATTCCCTTGAGTGTCAAAATATGCGGCATAAACGAAACATAAACGTCCGTATCTTTTGATTGCGTTGACTTAGAAGTTTATTAATTTCAACTTGATAACTCCACGCGTTCCTGAGAAAAAGGGTCTTGACAGACGGACTTTCGAAAATAAATCAAAACCGTATAGGTCCCATTGACCTAGACTTATAAAATGATGATTATGATGTCTCATTAAATGACTGTGGTTAGTTCAGCTGCTGGAAGGCCCCTAGGCAAAATCCCTAACTACGCCAATGCCTCTGCCTCGGGGAAATAAGGCATGATGTTATAGAATAGATATTAACTTTTATTTGAGACAGGAGTCCCTATGGGCTACTGTCTGAAATAAAAGTCTCTATCTGTAACTAGTTAGTAGTTAGTAAAAAGTTTACTTAACTTCTAATATTAGTAGGTGTCTGTAAAACAGATATGTATACAATTAAAATTCAGCGTGGAGCTGCATCCACCTCCGCAACATCAGGAATCCCACCGATCTGCGAACACACTGAGAATACTGTTGGTGCCGCCGCGAACACGACACGCATCATCATCAATGCGCATCTATTCCTAATAATGGCTAGGTATGCTAATTTTGTTATGTGTATAATGGTTATGTTATGTAACCAATTCGTATGCGAATCGCCTATCAGTGTAATAAGCACGCATAATTAATTCTCGACACGTGCCTATTGCTTCAGATTGTGTCTCAGCCTCAGATGCATTACATTAGATTGTAATTTCAACTCTTTATTAGTGGTTGTAATGGCAATCATGTCATTTGGTTTTAATAAGTTTTTATATTTTATTTATCCTTTTCATAGATTCTTTTATATTTTGTCAATGTGAGGAGTAAAGCAAGGTTTAGGTATGTGAAATAAAATATTTTAATTTTGTAGTTATGTTGTTATATTGCGCGTGAGTGTTCCTCTTGTGTTTCGTAAATAATAATCATCGTCATCATCATTACCACTCGCACCACCCGCTGAGTATTCAGCTGCATTCGGTTAGACTGGAAGCCGACCCGAACATAGTTGGGGAGAGGTTACTCGTAGGTGCAAATTGATTGATTTAGAAGCACGCGTTTAGCAATTGATATTTTTAATGATGATGATTTTATGAAATATTAATTTCCAACGTCATTATTGTGGTTAAACTGGACAATAAAATAAAATAATGAACAATAATTTCATTTTATGATTTATTTAATAAATTATATTGTTAATTAACAACACCGTTTATATTACCTACATTACAACATTTTGTTTTGGCATGTACCTATATAATCAACCCTCTAATATTTGCCAAAAATATTATTGAACATTAATAAATAATGATTGCGCCTCTTTTTGTGAACCTCTAATATTTACCATTTTGGGGTCTTAAAAATACTAAAAAGCCAAATAATTGCGACCAACTTGGATGCAACACTCGCCGCCAAACAATTTTATCAAATTAGTGCAGGATACCAGTAGGTAGGTATTATAGAAATTACAGACTCGCCAGTAACATTTACAGAACACATTAATAAATGATCGTTCGTAATAACAGGAAAACCTGTTGCTTTGTATTTGTACTGATATCACAGAGTAGACAGACACAGTAGGTTGACTTTATCATTGTGTTTAACAAAAATATTAAGATACTAGCTGCGCCCGTCGGTTTCACCCGCATAAGTTTCGATCCCTTGGGAATATCGGGATAAAAAGTATTCTATATATGTTATCCGTAAATCCGTTCAGAAGTTTTTGCGTGAAAGAGTAACAAACATCCATCCATCCATCCATACAAGTCTGGACTTTAAAAGAGAGTGTGCCATCTCAGTTTGTTTCGGCCTTTCTTCTCAGACTAGTCAAATAGGAAACGCCGACCTCATCTAGTTTTAAAATATATGATTGACGTGTAAAAGTGTTTGTACAAACCTACTTACAAAACAAAATCATTTATTATTTATCATTTAGTAGGATTTTATACTTACTAAAATGCAGGGTGTTAGGGACATCGACGCGCAAACATATGAATTAAGTAGGTACATCATTCTAGATCCAACAGCCGTGAAAATTTTCGTTATATTATAAAAAAAACATCCTGTCTCACACGAAAATTCAATATCCACACGATCAAAATGACTACACGATGAACAGCTGATTTTCTCGAAGTAAGGTGGTTTGACAGCTTATATCGCCACGTTGACTTCTCGCTTTCCTAGACAGAAAAATATAGGTCTCCTCAAAATCACCGGTGTCCGGTACAGCAGCGGTGCTATTCTGTAAAAATCTCACCGTGAAAACTTAGGTGAAGTGAGCTGTCAATGGTGTCAATCGCTAGTATCAGGTGCTCACTTCACCTGAGTTTCAAATTCATTTATTAAATTTACTCAAAATGTAGTTTACAAACATACAAGTATTAGCAAGCAATTCTGACCAACAACAGACTTCGACTGATTTAACAGAGGGTCCCAAACTAGGCTCAGCTTGCATCTTGGTGACCCAAACACTACACAAAGTTAATAATTGTATGAATTCTGCTAGCGCAAGATTGTTTCCATGGTGACATTTTTACAGAATAGATCAGCAGGCCTTCTTTACTCTCTCACTTTGTGGCTGCAAGCATACAGACGGAAGGAAATAGCAAATTAATTTGAAACAGTATGATTAGGTGTTTATTTGATGGCGTTTCCGATTGTAAGCTGTCAAGGTTTCCTCGATACTTGAGCTGCAATAATCACTTGTTTATAGACATTTTAACGGCTTTGACACATATTTAAAACGATAATAGTTTAACGGTTGAGGTGTTAACTAGTCAAAGGTCGTTTAACAGACAGCTGTGCTGCTGGAGAGTTTATTGCTCCAGTTCTTCTTCCCCTGTCACATGTAAGGTTGACGTTTAAAAAGTGCTGATTCTAAGTCTAATTTAAATAAATTACTTTTGATTTTTAACCCTTCAATCTATACCAACCTCTTAGAGGCTTGTCACCACTAACCACGTTGTTATTATTAATTATTACGCTTGAGAAGGTTTAGCAGTGTAACGGAAATGCTAATTTAAAATGCTGGCAATAATGACCACACTGAAAAATGACCACACTGAATAATGACCACACTGAAAAATCTGCTAGGCCAAACCAGTCTGTGTTTTCATTATTTAACTTGATCGAAGTCAACTCAGAGGAATTGAGTAGTTAGTAAGTTAAATTAGTTTAATTCGTCAAAATAATATTTCTCGTGACTTTTTGCGCAATTGTCACCATTAAACTAGCTACATTAATAATAACTTTACCGGCAATCGTGGGAAATCCTTTTTCTAAAGCTGTCCCTCTTAAACAACGGTAAATCTGTAGCAACAATAAAATTATTGTGTACTAGCTGCGCCCCGAAGTTTCACCCGCATAAGTTTCGATCTCGTGGGAATATCGGGATAAAAAGTGTCCTATATATTATGTTAATCCTGGTTATAAACCACCTGTTTGCCAAATTTCATCTAAATCCGTTCAGTAATTTTTGCGTGAAAGAGTAACAAACATCCATCCATCCATCCATCCACCACGCGTCACTGGGGAGTCAGTCTTACCAAATGGTTTCTCATTGCTCAGTAACTGGGTTGTGGAGTTCAGATAAGCAGTTGCTCTATGTAAAATACTGGCACTCAGCTGCCTCCGGTTAGACTGGAAGTCGACCCCAACATAGTTGGGAAAAGGCAGGCAGATGATGATGTTCTTGTTATGTCTGATAAGGTTTGCAGGTTCAACGTAGCTGGAAATCGTACAAAACAGGCAGCTGTCGAAGGAAAAAGAGGAGACCATTGCCCAGCAGTGGGACACAATATAAAATATAATAAATGGCAGTTCGTTTCAATAAGTATTCAAAATATAATAAATGGCAGTTAGTGTCAATATGTATTCAAAATATAATAAATGGTAGTTAGTTTCATTAAGTATTCAAAATAAAGAAGTTTCTGAGAATCTTGGCCCCAAAAATGACTTCAGTCTCATACTACTCGCAGACATCACAATTGCTGCTGTAACCTAAATCCATTGAATTGGGTATAGAGCGAGTGGTCGATTCCGGCAACTGTGTGAGTATACGCACTATAAAGGTGAGTATAGACAGAACATCGAGCATTCGCCGCTTTTGTGCATGCACGATATTTTGTTACAACATGATTTTAAAAACTAACGAGCGTATTGGCGTAACATTTTATCGAGCAAAGACACGACCGGTAGTTACCTGTAAGTCCGATATTTCAACAATGAGCGCAAGGTAGAAAAAAATGTTACACGAAATGCTCACTCGCCGTGAGCATTGCGTCAAACAGAGCGTTGAGCATTCGCAGGAACGTTACATTACATGGAAATGCTTTTGGAAACTGAGCTTTTGTCTGTGTTGTACCATTTGTAAGAACATTACATGCTCGAGACAATGCTCTAGTGTATACTCACCTTACGAGTAAAGCAAGCTGGTGAAAGCAAACCGTTTAACAAAATGTTCCGCATTCATTTGTACACTTACTACTTGTAGTGGCCACTACAAACTGTCTATCTTCACGCTTCTTCTTTTTAAGAGGGGCAGCAGTACCGAGGGTTCAATTGATAAAAGATAAATTATTTTATTTCTGTAAATAGTTTCGAACACACTTTACACGTCAATAATGGTTGCCCACTGCTGGGCAAGGCCTCCACCAAATCCTTCCAATCATTAATAATGTTTTGAAAACAAAATAATGAGTCTCTTTTAAAGTCAAGACATAATCTCGGTCAGAACATGTAAGGACCAAGTAGATTAGTGTCTAAAATGGCCTTTTGAGGATAGAACCACACAGATTTGAGAGGACCTGTCAAGGCCGTATTCTCTATGACACAATGAACGAAAGCGCGCAAAATGGACGCGAGATTGGCGAGATTAGATAAGGAATTGACGTGGTTTCGAAGTAAGGAATCATTGAGTGGTCATAGTGAATTAGGGTGCATGTATTTGTCAGCAATCGTATAGCTCAACTCCGAACTTAAGGAGCTCAACTCATAAATATACATTTTTCAGTGTGACTTTGTTGACCATCATCATAATTATAATTGTTGTCAAGTCTAAATTATACTTTTAACTTTCCGATTAAAGAAAGGTCAGGAGATTTAGATCCAAACTTAAAAAGTATTTGTAAGATCACCGAAATGATAAGATTAATTTAATGAGGAATTTTATTCCATAATCATTCATTAAAATTCATTTACATCTTATCTTACCTTAATAAAAGACAACCTTGAAATCTGCCTTTGTTTTTTTATAAGAATGAGTTAAGTATTTCAAGTTAAGATATACGAAAAGGCTTATTTATTTTATGCGAATACTCTTTGACGGCACTCTATATTATTATCACTATTATTTAAACATACACCTCTATGTTAGAGATAGAACATAGACATGAACATACGCTCTCTTAAGTTATTTTTTTTTAGCCTACTCTATCCCATTGCTGAGCAAAGGCCTCCCCCAAATCCTTCCAGGTTTCCCTTTCTAGAGCTACCTCGATCCAACCCTGGAGATACGCGTCTAGGTCGTCTCGTCACCTCTTCCTGGGCCGGCCTACGGGGCGCCGTTACAATTTAATCCCACAAATTGGGTTTCCATCGATTTTAATACATTTTCCGTCCACTTGCCAAATCTAATAATTTATCAGGAAAAAAAACACAAAATATTCGAAACATTTACCAGTTTAAATTAATGACACCATGTTTAAAACTCTAATTTGAATACAAATAGTAAACACAGATGTCATTGGTATATCTAAAGTCAATATTTACCTCAATCAGGTGTACGTCCTTCCAAAAATTATATCACAATTTAACGATTTATCTCTGATTATCACGTCAAACTGATTGATTTATTATCACCACTTTTATTAACACTTAACACTGTCACAAAAATATTATCTAGATGATTAGAAAAAATAACTTCCGAACTCCCGGTCTCTATTCTAAATCACTGTTCCCGAAAAAATACTAGGTATAAAAAAGAACTGTTATTTCATAAAAGTAATTTTTACGAGCCGAATAAAAAAGTTTTATTTTCAAATAAAACCCCGATGTTTTTTTTTCGTGTCTCTTATTGGCCACAACTTCCACGTCCATTTGGCTCGCGTGTTTAACAATAACTGGCGGTAAGAGGCAAAGTTTTGTGGGAATTAGTGATTTAGTTATCATTTCGTTAACATTATTATATTGTATCACTCTTCCTAATAAGGTATAGGTACTATAAATAGCGTTAATAGGTAAAGTATCGGTTTAGTGTCCCTAGTGATGGAAATGACGTCGAGTAAAAGGAGTTTCTTCATTCAAATTGGTACATATATCTTGTATTGGGGAATCTTGTTACCCAGTTACTGAATTGCGGAGATTAGATAGGCAGTCGCTCAATGTAAAATATTGCTATTCAGCTGTATCCGGACAGACTGGAAGCCGACCAACATATGTAGTTGGGAAAAGGTCAATTTCGCGACTACTGTTTTAAGTCCCGTGTTATAGGAGGCGGGCCTAAAATCACCAACTGGGAACAGAGCCAAGCTCTGGGCTGCTGCTGAGTCATTACTAAACCAAAACACTGCGATCCAAAGAGAATAGTCATTGCTGCGATCCCAGGATCAAAGTGTTGTGGATTTGTAAGCAGCATGAGTTCCTGGGAACCACAGTATTGCACTCCCGACTAGTAGACCTACCAGGCTATCAATCAATTATTTATATATTGATTATAAGTTCACAGCATGCTAAATAATTTATAAACTAAGCCCCACAAAACCGTAGTAATGGTTTAGCTGTGGACTGTGTGTGTGTGGGTTGAATGTACTTGCTTAAATACCTACTATAAGAAAGTTTGATCGAATCAACCGTGAACTTTTAAAACAACAATAGCCCAACGGAACAAGTATCGACTGTCAATCCAAAGGGCAGGAGTTCAAACCGGTAAAGCACATTAATAACATTATTGAAAGAGAAATTAAAAGTTCGTGACAGTTACTTTTACAAAATAACAGTACTTTATGTTGAGTGTCAAGCTCCAGGTGTGCTGCTGGTGGTCTTGACTTCAGTAATAAAAAAACTACTATATTACATTGACTTTATTTGGATGCTGGTTACAAAAAATATGGAGACGACCGCTTGTGTGCGCACGCTCAAGGTGTCGGCGAATGAGTGGCCGGAGTGGGGAAGCTCGCGATAGCGGTGTGGTATGTGGCCCGATGTGACGTCAGGAACATATTCCCCGCGTTGAAGAGAAGTCTTCAAGATTATGTTGAAGAGACGGGAAGAGGGCATACGTTGTTGTAGGCACGTGTTATGATGCCCTTCTTCGTCAGGATGTCGGCGACTCGACAATGTCCGTCAGAGCCAGTCTTCACTGCAACCACTCTGCCCAGCAACCACAGAAGAGGAGGAAGATTAGTGTTTCTCACTAAGACCATGGTGCCTGTTTTCAGCTCTTGCCCAGCTGTCTGCCATTTGGTTTTCTGCTGCAGGAGAGACACATACTCATTAGAGAAGCGTTGCCAAAAATGTTGTCGGAGTTTTTCAATGCGATCGAAGCGCTGTAGCCGCTGGATATTGACGTCGGCGATCTGAGGACGAGGGACTGACGTGAGTGATCGTCCGATGAGGAAGTGTGAAGGAGAAAGATAAGAAAGATCTGATGGATCAGTGGATAGAGGTGTTAAAGGTCTGGAATTTAAAATAGCCTCTATCTGAATCAGACAGGTTGAGAGCTCTTCAAATGTTAAATGAGTTAGGCTCATGACTCTACGCAATAAATGTTTGGTGGACTTTACTGCACTTTCCCAGATCCCACCGAAATGTGGGCTGTAGGCAGGTATAAATTTGAAATCTATGTCTTTGGTTGCAAGATCTGACTCTATATTACTAGATGAAACCTTTAAGAAGCGTGAAAGCTCATTGAAAGCTCCCACAAATGTAGTGCCGTTGTCGGAGTACACGCGTTGAGGTTTGCCCCGACGACTAATAAATCGGCTGAAGGCCGCAAGGAAGGCTTCCTTGGTGAGGTCGGAGACCAGCTCCAGATGAACAGCTCTGACTGCAAAGCACACAAAAACACAAATGTATGATTTTAGTAGCTTACATCCTCTACCCTTACGGTCGGCAATCAGCACTGGCCCGGCGTAATCAAGCCCTGTATTCAAAAATGGGTACTCTAGATGAGTCCTATCGCTTGGCAGGTTGCCCATAATGACCTGAATAGGCTGAGCTTTGAAGCGAGTGCAGCGAACACAGTTACGCACTACGTGCTTAGCCAGGTTTCTGCCTGCTAAAGGCCAGTAGGTGAGTCTAACGTGTGCTAAAAGTAATTGTGGCCCTGCGTGAAAGAGTGTTTTATGCTCTCTTTCGAAGATAATTTTCGTCAAGTAATGTTTGCTACATAAAAGAATAGGATGCTTGACGTTATAACTATAGTTGGAGTTGTTAAGACGTCCACCTACGCGTATTAAGTTGTCTGAATCAATGAAGGGAGAAAGACTAATTAATCGATTCTTTTTATGTAATGCCTGATTAGTTTTAAGACATGAATATTCCTCAGGAAACATTTCCTGTTGAGAAACCTGTATTATAAGATTATGTGATGATCGTAATTCTGAAACTGATAAGTAAGATGATTTTTTATTATTCTTATTTTGACAATTATGGATAAATCTTTGTATAAAGGCTATGATTCTTATGAGTGATGTAAATGATGATTTTTTATGAATTAAATTTGAAAATATATTGTTATTGTTTTGTTTATGTGTGTCAGCAGTTGTATGTAAAGATGTTTCTGGTAAAGATTGGATTTGTGTATTAGGTGATGTAGGAAATTTGATTTCTCTATGATTAAGAAAATCAGGACCCGACCACCAAAGAGTGGACGAGCTGATGCAATCAGCCTTCACCCCCCGAGATGTGAGATCAGCGGGGTTGCTCTTAGAAGGAACATAGCTCCACGTCTGTCCGATCGTAGCTTCTTGGATTTCACTCACTCTATTGCGGACGAATTGATCAAGCCGACTTGGTATTGTAGACAGCCATCCAAGCACGATCATCGAGTCACACCAAAAGAAACAGTGATTAAACTCTAGAGTGAGTGATTTACGTACCTTCAGAAAAAGTCTTGTGCCCAGTAAAGCACCACACAACTCCAACCTTGGTATGGTAGTGGACTTTATAGGGGCGACCTTGTTTTTGGAAGCTAAAAGGCGAACGCAAACTGTTCCATCGACTGCTACCGTTCTGACATAAGTACACGCACCATAGGCGCGTTCGGAAGCGTCTGTGAAAGTGTGTAGCTCTATTAAAGAAGCATTGCTACAAGATACCCAACGAGGAATGTGAACAGAGTTAAGAGCTGGAAGTGACTGTACGAAATCAAGGAATTGTGATTTTATTTCTGTGGGTACTTCATCATCCCAGTTACATTTAAGTATCCACAGCTGCTGTAACATAAGTTTAGCCTGAACTATGCATGGCCCGACGAGGCCTATAGGATCAAATACCTGACTTACTAAAGATAAAATATTACGCTTTGTAATTTTTGAAGTTAGTTTTAAATCTATAGAAAAGAATAATCTGTCTGTTTTACAGTCCCAGTATAGCCCAAGCGTTTTGCTAGGAGTGTCATTTAGGTTTAATTTTTTATCTTGATTTTCAGTTTTTATATTAGTGACTGACTCTAATATCTTCGGACTATTTGATTGCCACTTTCTAAGCTTAAACTTGGCGGACTCGAGAGTATTCACTACCCCTTGACATAAATTTATGACTGACTCAATCGAATCGCCACCACTTAAATAGTCGTCTACGTAAAAATCACGTCTGATGGACTGACTAACCTTTGGGTCTAAACATTGATCTGCAAGTGAAACTAGGCATTTTGTGGCCAAGTACGGGGCTGAAGCTGTACCGTATGTCACTGTATTCAGTGCATACGTCTTTAAAGGGTCTGAGGAATTGAATCTGAAAACAATTTGTTGTAACGGGCGCTGAGATGGCTCAACTAAAATGGCTCTATACATTTTTTCAATGTCACCCGTTACAACAAACTTGTGTTGCCTGTATCTTAGGAGTATGGATAGCAGATCCTCCTGTACGGTTGGACCTACCATCTGAATGTCGTTGAAGGACTTGCCCGAGGTGCTGGAGGCCGAAGCGTCGTAAACTACGCGAAGTTTTGTGGTAGAACTTGACTCGCGCACAACACCATGATGAGGCATAAAATAATTAATATCTGAATGATTTGGTTTTGAATGTTCTGTCATGTGATGAAGGTCAATATATTCTTGCATGAATTGCAAATATCTATTTTTAAATGTGGAATCCCGCTCAAATCTACGCTCTAAGGAGAGGAAACGACGCTTTGCCATCGCGTAAGAGTCACCTAAGCACTCGAGCGAGTCCTTCAATGGTATGGTGACAACGAATTGACCATGCGTATCCCGACGTGTGGTCTCTTGAAAGTGTTTTTCACAAGCCTGTTCTTCTGTTGAGAAACAGTTTGCAGACGACACCGTATCAAGTTCCCAGAAGCGAGTCAGCTGATCTGACTCCTCATGTGAAAGAAAGTGACAAACAGAAGGTTGTGTACGAAGACGAGACCGACTAACGCGGCCCGAAATAAGCCAACCCAGTTTGGATGACTGTAATCTAGGTTGATTATTGCCTAAATTAATGGTATCGGAACCTAAGACGTCCCAAAATACCTCAGCACCTACTAAAATATCGATAGCAGTCGGCACATTGAATGATGGATCTGCTAATTGCACACCTGGCGGGATGGTAATACACCTTTTATCTACATAAGAGCCAGGCAGCAATTGTGTGATCTTTGGTAAAACAAAACAGCTTACTTTCGCCTGATAGCCACCATTGCAAGACCGCAAATGAAGACTGCAGCTTTCTGAGGTACTGGAAACTTGACCGTTTATACCTGAGACGGTGGAGCTAGTGCTGCGCTTTACCAGGCCGAGCTTCCCACAGAGCTCTTCGGTGATGAAGTTGGAGGTGCTGCCGTTGTCCAACAGGAGTCTGGCAGTATGAAGCTCTCCATTGACGTCTGTCACCTTTGCCAAGGCTGTGGATAGCAAAATGTGAACCTGATTAATTCCTGAACAGGGTAATACGACGTTTGTTGACAAAACAATGTTTTCCCCTGTCTGTTGTTCTGCTGATTCCCTATGTAAGAGGGTATTGTGTCTGATCTTGCAGTATTTGCAATGCGAGAGACTGCAACGCTTTTCGGTATGACCAGGTCGAAGGCAATTCATACAAACATTGCTTTCTGAAGCTTTTTTAATGCGTGCTTCTATGTCAAGATTTCTGAAAGGCTGACAACTGAATAAAAAGTGATTTTGAGAACACATAGGGCATTTGACATTGTCTGAATTTTTATTATTTTTAGATTTAGTTGTTGTAAGGAAGTTTTTAGTTTTGTTGTTTTCGTTTGTGTTTTTTGTTGTTGTTGTGTTTTTATTATAATTTAAGGATTCAAGTAAATCTGCTCTGTTTGTTAAAAATTTAATATAGTGTTTTAAATTTGGAAAGGCATCTATATTATTTTTATATTCTTCCCATTCCCTTCGTGTGACCTTGTCAAGTTTTTCTGACATCATGTGTATTATAAGGGTTTCCCCTAGACCTCCTTGCTCAGAAGGCTGCCCTAAAGTTGACAAAGCACGAAGGTTTTTATTTGTGACGTCAATCATGTTCCTTAACGATTTGCAAGATTCATGTTGAATTTGTTCAAGGTTAAATAAGGCCTGTACGTGATTATTAACAAGTAATCTTTCATTGTCATACCTTTCGGATAATAACTGCCAAGCTGTAGCATAGTTATCTGCTTTGAAATCTATGCTTTTTATCACTAATGACGCACTGCTGGTTAAGGCAGCGCGTAGGTAGTGAAATTTGTTAATGTCTTGTATGCTGTCATTGTGGTGAATAAGGGAAAGATACGTATCTCGGAATTCAAGCCAGTGCTGATAGTCCCCGTCGAAGTGAGGCAAGTCTATCTTAGGCAACCGAACGAAGTCGTGCCTGCAGCCAGAGCCGTGGCGCGCGACGTCATCGACGGTGGTGGCAGACGCGAGCGCGGGCGAGGAGGCGCGCGCGGGGGCGAGACTTGCCCTCGCGCGGGCCACCAGCGCGTGGTACTGCGTCTCGAACTGCTCCCTCTCGTCATACATTTCGTCTGCATCCTCCGACAACAGCTCCAACTCTGTCTGTAACACGTCGAATTCCTTATATAATGTTTCCATTAAACTAAGACGATGTTTTAATTCTGCTGCTTGGAAGCTGTCTAAATCATATTCCGTGCTTGGTATTAATCTTAAAAAGTTACTGAAATGCGTAAGCTTTGCTTTGTAGCCACCACGCCTCTTTACAAGTTCCCTTAATTTTGCATCAGACATAATGAGAAGGTAGGTAAAGAAAACAAAATGGCAAAGAAAAAAAATCTGAAGTGCAAGCGAAGACAAAGAAATCAATGTAATGTAAGTTATAAAATTATGCGTAAACAGCTGGCCAAGCCTACGGTAAAATCAGCTGATATTGCTAATGAGCCCGGTGAGCTAACCGGTGCAATAAGTACAATATCGAAAAAAACACTAATGAGGTTGTTTACGCGTTTGGCAAACACGTGCGCCAAGCGAACAAAGGAATGTTCAAAGAAATTATGAGATGTTATTATGCAAAATGAAGATGATTTGATAGTAGAAACTACCACTGACTAGGTAGGTAAGCAATATATGAAGAGATCAATGTATGCCTGATCCGTATAGCACTATTTTAACATTCCTGGATGCCAACGCAAAAAGACAGGAAAGTAGAAAAGGATAATGGAACGGACTCACTCAGTATATTGTCCCTCTGGGTAGACTGTCCTTTAAGTGTCCTCTACAGCGGGCGAGAGCGCGGTACGGACGGCCAGTCCAAAGTCCACAGGAGGCGCGTACGTAGCACAAAAACGGCGATTTTCTTTAACTCGAAGGACCATATGTTGAGTGTCAAGCTCCAGGTGTGCTGCTGGTGGTCTTGACTTCAGTAATAAAAAAACTACTATATTACATTGACTTTATTTGGATGCTGGTTACAAAAAATATGGAGACGACCGCTTGTGTGCGCACGCTCAAGGTGTCGGCGAATGAGTGGCCGGAGTGGGGAAGCTCGCGATAGCGGTGTGGTATGTGGCCCGATGTGACGTCAGGAACACTTTACAAGATTCGATTAAAGTTGAGTACTTTTTAGGCTTCCGTAGAAAATGGCAAAAAACGGAACCCTTATGGATTCGTCCGTCCGTATGTCACAGCCACTTTTTTCCGAAACTATAAGAACTATACTGTTGAAACTTGATAAGTAGATGACGTATTCTGTAAACCGCATTAAGATTTTCACACAAAGATAGAAAAAAAAACTCAAATTTTTTTTTTTAACAAACCCATACGTGTGAGGTATCTATGGATAGGTCGTCAAAAATGATATTCAGGTTTCTAATATATTTTTTTTTTAAACTGAATAGTTTGCGCGAGAGACACTTCCAAAGTGGTAAAATGTGTGTGTCCTGTAACTTCTAAAATAAGAGAATGATAAAACTAAAAAAAAAATACATTACCATGTAAACTTCCACCGAAAAATGGTTTGAACGAGATCTAGTAAGTAGTTTTTTTTAATACGTCATAAATCGTAAATTGTAATTGTACGGAACCCTCGGTGAGCGAGTCCGACTCGCACTTGGCCGGTTTTATTATCAAGAGTAATTGGTATAATATCGACTCGCAATCATTATTGTTATGGGTGCCGGTCAGTAATCCTTTTGACCTTTCGAAATTTTTGGAGCAGTACAGTACAGTTACTACAGTATTTTTATCTCGCGAAGTGACTCACGCTTTACTTGTGGTTACCTAGTGAACAAATACGCTGTGAATTTGCGTGTAAGTGCAGGAAGGAGCTCTCAGTGTGAAGTGTGTGTGTGCGTGTGTGTGTGCGTGTGTGTGTTATGAGCTGACGCACCCACGTTCACAGCGTGTTTGTACACTTGATTACCACAACTCAAGCACGCGTCACTTCGTCAGATAAAAATACTAAATCAAGAGTTGATTTTTGTGTGATAGACGGCCCAATAACTGATGAAAACTTCTAACCACCGTCTCTAAGAGTATGTGCATGCATACGAGAGCGTGTCCGGCAAAATTACTTAAAAAAATTGATAACATAATGACGCCGATTCCCTTGTTCAGTGCATCTTTTTCTTTCTATTTCATTAAGAAAAGGACATAAGATAAATATTAGTTTAGTCCTGTCAAATTAGTCAGCGCCTGACGTAAATTGACGTATTTTTAGTAGCCATGTTTTTAATCACGTCTAAGCGGTCTATGGATTATCTTAATTTGACAGGACTATTTATCTTCTGTCCTTTTCTTAATGAAATAGAAAGAAAAAGATGCACTGAACTTAAATTTTGTTTAGTTTGTGAACAAGGGAATCGGCGCCAATGATAATAGTAGTGGATCAGAATTTGACATACCTGCTTTATTATCAATAAGGTGTTCATACTCCTCCATTCTCTGCAGTCGCCTGCCATCTTTGAAGAAGGTTTCCACTACTTTTTGGCGACTTCTAAAAAAATACATAAATGATAAATGCAGATTTATTTTCTGTAAGCAGGTTTGTTCAAAAGCTTTTACTCGTCAATCATATATTTTTTTTAAACTAGATGAGTTCGGCGTTTCCTATCTGGCTACTCTGAGAAGAAATCCTAAACCATCGACGCACAAACTCACCTCTTGGGATCTAAAACCTCGAGGCCATCAATAAAATTACCAATGTCTGTGCAGATTAATTGCAACCTTGGAATTCTGCTCACTCCAGATGCGTGAATGGGCGTGAAGAATGGACAAGAATAGAGAGATAAATTAGTAATATTGGAAGTGATTCATCATTGCCAATAACGAATCGATCAGTTGTTTTGTGTTGAAAACTGAATTATGTACAGTAGAGTTACCGTGACGCAGTGACGCTCATTATAAAAAGTATCGAAATCTCGAACCTATTTAACTTTTGGTTTTACAATAGTAATGACAATACCTACACACGTATAGAGTGCTACTGTTAGTCGTGTGGTCGCCAGCTCTGCTGCTGAGCATGAGGTCCTGGGTTCGATTACCGGGCCGGGCAACTGGAATTTCTCAGCAGCCTGGAGTCTGGCGGTGTGCCCGCTGGTGGCAATAGGCTGGCCCCCTATTACATGGGATTTAAACATAACTAACGAAATGTTGGTGTACTATAATAGATGCACCTCTGCCTAACCCTTTGGGGAATACAGGCGTATAATGTTATGTTATGAAGACAGAGTACTGCCTTACCAAGGGTATCGTATATAACCCAGTAGCTGGGTTGTGGAGGTCGGATAGGCAGTCGCTCCATATAAAATACTGGTATTCAGCTGCATCCGGTTAGACTGGAAGGCGACCCCAACATAGTTGGGAAAAGGCTAGGCAGATGCAGATCATAATTATTTTAGGGACTTTTATTCTTTTTTAAAAGCTAAACGTCACCCAAAGGCCAATGGGGAGGGCTCAGCTTGGAGTTTCTCCACGTGATCGACTCAGAAATGAAATGATCCGCGGGAGAACAAATGTAACCGACACATAGCCCGAAGATTCACTAACCTTAAGTGGCAGTGAGCAGGGCATATTCCTCGCAGAACAGATAGAGCCGAAAGGTTCTGGAGTGGCGACTGTGTACCGGAAGATGTAGCGCTGGAAGGCCTCCCGTAAGGTGGACTGATGATCTTGTGAAGACCGCAGAAATCCTCTGGATACGAGAAGCCAAGAACAGGTCGAAGTAGCGGTGCTTGTGTCCCGGCCTATGTCCAGCAGTGGACGTCTTTCCACTGAAATGATGAAGATTCTTTTCTATAACAATATATTTTATTGCAGTCCCATCGTTTATACGCTCTCTAAACTACTTGCCTCTCTAGATTTTACTTACCTTATTATTATTAGTTTAAAAGTTATTAATAATAATAATAAGTTTATTTATTTTCTCTCAGGATGGTTTGTAGTACTTAACAGTTATGAAGAACATAAATTCACATTGTGAGAGCTGGTGCCTGAAGTAGGTTTTAGAAAAAAACCTGTATTACAGGTTACCAGGCCCCACTTAGTGGCATCATACAAATAAACAGGTAGGAAACATGTATTTCTACTAAACACTTAAAACAAAAAAATAATAAATAAGGAGAAAAAAATTAAAGAAAAGAATACTTAAAAAAAATAAAAACTAAATTATGACAACAAAAGCAGTCAAAGAGTGTGTAGCGGTATCTACAACGCCACATGCGAACAACGCGTCATACTGCCGTCACGCAAATCCTGCATCTCGCAAGCAGAGTTTACCGCGCAGTTAGCATAGATACAATTTCCCAATATCAATCGTTGGGCAATTGCCCGCCAGACATAACACCCGTCTGGTTGGAGGATCCTCCCTTTTAAATGGAGGATGAGTGAACTTTACACCCTGTTCCTCATGCCTCCAAACTGGTGACCCCGAACATGAACGTCAGCGCAGCCTTCGTGCAAGTACTTCAGCGTGACGTCATCATCATCACTCCCGCAAGCTTTAGCGGCGAGTCACCCAGCCAGCCAGCATCCACGGCTTCAACGGGTATCCTGACCACCAGCATGCAGCGACCGCGCATACCTGGTCATCACCCTCGGCAGAGCACACTGCACTTTCGGCCGGTCAACAAGCCGAGCACCCTCTCCTGGTCGACGCAGCAGCCAGCCTCAACCCGGCGCTGTACGACATCCGACGCACTGGAGTATAACGCAGTGCCATCCACCCCGACTCACTGGGGACATCTTCGCAGACAGTTCCGATTCACCGCGAACTATGCGCCACCCCGACTCACTGGGGCATCTTCGCAGACAGTTCCGGCTCACCGTGAACTATGCGGCAACCGGTTCCGACTCACTGGAACCTCAGCTGGCCTGGCAAGCATCGCAAGATACAAGACTCAGCCAACTATCGACCTCCGGTCTCCGGAGGGGAGTGATGTAGCGGTATCTACAACGCCACATGCGAACAACGCGTCGTACTGACGTCACGCAAATCCTGCATCTCGCAAGCAGAGTTTACCGCGCAGTTAGCATAGATACAATTTCCCAATATCAATCGTTGGGCAATTGCCCGCCAGACATAACACCCGTCTGGTTGGAGGATCCTCCCTTTTCAATGGAGGTTGAGTGAACTTTACACCCTGTTCCTCATACCTCTAAAAGTGTATGGTGAGTGTGTAGGTGAGTGGTGGTGAATGTGTAGGTTGAATGGAGATGAATGTGTAGGAGAATGGTGGCGGGTGTGTAGGTAATTATTTGAATACAAGTGTTATTTGATTTAGTAGAGCAATTTCTCTGTGTCCTCATAGGATAGAGTTTTCAAGAATTCAGTTACTTTGTGCTTACAACCGAGCTTGTGCAATGAATAAATATTTTGACCCTTGTTGATAACATTATACAGATAATCCCCTAAGTAACAGAAAAACTTGTGGGACTGACGTAAGCGGAAAAATTTTGAACTGCACACTGTACCCTTTCTTCGTTTATCTTTCAATAGATCCGGGTCGTAGGCTAGCTACGAGTGCTTTTTGAGGACAGTGTGCAGAATGAAGGATTGCCTTATAGACAGTACATCCCATTTTTTGTATAAGTCGACTGTAGGAAATCGGAAGGGAAGACCCGCAGCAACCTTAAGTTAAGTTAAGGTATTCCTTCATTTGAAGACATAATAAATTGTCACCCTACCCAATATAGTTTTTCTGCTATCTAGCTAGTTTGTCACGGAGTCACGCTCCATCCGCGCGTAGCGTGAAGGTTGCTAACAGTCTTTTGTTTTTTTCACACCATCATTGAGGATTATCACATCATTAATTATTAATGCACATTCTTACTCGTAATTAAGCTTAAACAGGTTTATTAGGTGTGTTGAATCATTAAGTTCCCTTCAAAATGGTTGAGCTGAATGGTGCTAATCCATACGCCATGTTCGTATCGGGCGCCGAATTTTAAGAAATCGGTGCCAAGCCCAACTTCACTGTACTATCCTGAGATTTTTTATTGTAAATTAGGGTGTTGCTATTGTAAATATAGGTACAATAAATTATTTATAAATACTTCCTCAGGAATTGGGCTGTCAAATGAGATTGTTTTTTTTAATCCGACTAGTAGTTCCAAAGAGTGGCGCGTTCAAATAATGAACTCTTCAACTTTATTATCAGTATAGATAAAAATCGCAGTTCGTGTCTGTCTGTGTGACCTGACCGCGTTTTTCTTCTAAATTACGGAAAGGATTTAGATGCGGTTTTCACTATCAGTTAGAGAATTTATTCCAGAAGGTTTAATTGTATGATACATTGATATTAAACTTACTTATAATAAATAAATCTACATGTCTTGTCAAGTCGTTAAAACCGTGCGAAGCAGGGGCGGGTCGCTAATGCCTATACCTGCTTATATAAACATAATATTAGAACCACCTTCGTGAACATTAATCCATATTGACAGTTGTCGCCTTCAGCGACACTCACATGACAAAAACGATCACCGTCACGCCACAGAGCAAGGTAGCAATGGAAAGATCATTAAAACAAAGTGGTTTAAGTGTGTAGTTAGCAGCGTTAACGAAATAAGTATCTACAGTCTTGAAAACGAGTCATCAAAGTTAGTCAACTTCATGTTTTTTCTCACTGAATTATTTATTGGTAGCTAGTTGGAATACGGGCGCGTTGCTGTCAAGAAAGAAATTGTACTATAACCTTTTCGCAAGTACAAACATTATGCTGACAAAGTTTTATCGCAATTGGATTAACGGTGTGGCATAAATACCAACAAACAAACATAGATTTTAGATATGAGATGTATAAACTGCCGTCAGCCGATCAGTGCGTTAGTAATATTGTATGACCCAAATAACGTTGGCTTGATTTTGTGACCGTTTACAAAGCAGAATGATAGATCTAAGCTGTGTCTGCCAATATGCTAGAATTGCACTTTTATTTATTTAATTTTCACGTTAGAAAACTAACCACCGGCGGTCGATCGGTTAACATAAAACGGCCAAGTCTAATTATCATAAAAGATAAAGTCAAATACCATACTTAATTCTAAAAGTGTACCACGCCGAGCCACGCCAAGTGTACTATCGCCAAAACCTACATTTGACCATTTTGAAAACAAAATCCCGTAAAAAAACAAAAGATGACCCTTTTTAGGTCGACTAATAATAATATGCGCTGCAAGCAGGAATAGTCCTTTCGGTGGTTATATATAATAATATGTAGATATTGACGATAGTACTTCGACTTGATATTCATACGCTAATCTCACAATACTACATAAATAGTGACAAGATCTTCGATTCAACCGCGAACACATCACAGTCAATCAGTATAACACGAAAACAATTATTGTTAGTCAAAATGGTAGAACCTAAGTTCACCCACACCTTATTAATCACTTCATTTATTTAATACTCTGTGTAACAATAACACTTCCAAGTTAGAAGGTCGCAGTTTATTAACACAACTGCTGATATATCTACCATTACATTACCATACCATTAAAATTTGGTCAAGTTGCATTAATATATCAAGAGTACTAGAGAGCTGGCTGAGGCATGGCATTCAATCCCCTGTTCACATCCGCATCCACTGTCCATATTAATTCTATGTTGACAACCTATTTGTTGAAATACATATTGATCATAATTATTGGTTGTCCATGTTTATTGCTAAATATTAATTTTTATTTTGATCCACTGACAATCTAATTTCAAATTAAATTCCAATAATCAAATTAAATTCCAATTATCAAATTAAATTCCAATAATCAAATTAAATTCCAATATTCGTATTAATTATTTAAGTTGTGTTGTTCTATTTTGTACCTTTCGCGACTCTTTAGTTCCATGTTTTTCATGCCTTCCGGTTTTTCTCCAAAGCTCTAAACAGTGTGTGCATGACGGGTCACCCTCCAGTATCCAAGATTTTGGCTTTTATCGGATCCATCTCGTCTTTCAAATTCACTCACAAACACTTAGAGCACTGACACATAACTTTTGCATAACATTAACACATTACATCATTGGCCATTTTGTAATTCCTTACATAACTTCTTCGGTGCATGTTGGGTGCGCGTACGTCAATCGAATAGGATAGGTAGGACGCTTCGAAATGTTGCCACTACATAAAACGTAAATCGTTTATTGAGGATGATATTCTCTTAGCATGTACGGACGCCAGCAGGTCAGGCTACCCGAAACTGTCAAATTTTCCCAATCAACCTTGAACCTTAATGCTTTAGCGATAAAGTTGAAAATCTATTAAAGAAATTTGACAGATTGTAGTAGCTTGATGTGCTGGCGTCTGTACAGACGCCAGCAGCTCAAGCTACCCGAAACTGTCAAATTTTCCCAATCAACCTTGAACCTTAATGCTTAAATGATAAAGTTGAAAATCTATTAAATAAATTTGACAGCTTGTAGTAGCTTGATGTGCTGGCGTCTGTACATACATTTCCTTTTTGTTCGCTGTTTGTTTTTTATTTTTGATTTTTTTATATTTTTTTTTATATTCCTGTTTGTTTCTATCAAAATTAAATTGTATTATTTTGCTTTAAGTACGCTGTACCTGTACAGCGTCAGAATTACTGTTTGCTTTAAAAATATGTATAATTGTTTTATTATTTGTTGATGAATAATAATTGTTTGCTGCACCGGACGACGTCATTACGTCGGCGCCGGCTGTCGCTGAAAACCAGCGCTGGGGCTCTGTCTTGCATAGGGTCGCAGCATAATGCTGAGCGATAGCCGTTTTGCGTGGATGTGACGCATGTCAACTATTTCTTAATGTTTTTTATTTTTATTTGTTCATAAGTTCTTTTGTGCGTCATGTTTACCGCAAATAAACGTATTTTCTTTCTTTCTTTCTTTCAGATTAAGTTTGTATTGAGGAGTGGGGCCGGAAATAGGCAATGCCAGATAGGTGTTTCTACACTCATCATCTGCCTAGCCTTTTCCTAACTCTGTTGGGGTCGGCTTCCAGTCTAACCAGATGCAACTTTGACGTTCAAAAGTGCCTTTATGTGCCTATTTGAAATAAATACTTTGACTTTGAACTGAGCCCCAGTATTTACATGGAGCGACTGCCCATCTGACCTCCACATCCCAATTACTGGATAATACCATACCCCTTGGTAAAACTGGCTGTTGGAATTTCGGGCTTCTGACGATCCGTAACGACTGTCAAAGATTAGAATAGAATAGAATACTCTTTATTGTACACCATACAAAATACAGAACACAAGAAGATTCAAGATTCACAAATGACAGCCGGGACCAACGGCTTAGCGTGCTTTCCAAGACTCGAAGGGGTCTTGCTATGTAGAGGCCACCCATCCACGGACAAACCGCGTCAAGAGTAGCTTAACCTGATCGTTCGACCTGTGCGGGTTTTATTACTAAGCCACAAGCCCCCCTTGGTCTACACTGTTATGTTACTACAAACTGTTTGTCCGGTTGGATTTCCCATCTGCAAAAATGATTTCACAGTTACAGTTCCAACCCACGCTCACCTACTTCGCCGGGTGCCCTAGCAGCTTAGTTACTGCGACCAACTGTAAGAAAAGACCAGAAAGTTAAAAAGAGGCTCAATTATTTGAAAACATGTCAACACATGTTAGAAACTTTCAATAGCGATTTTTGCGTGAAAAAATGAAATACGACACATTGCAAAAACCTATGGGTTCGAAAATACTATGTTCGTAGCAACATAAAATTTAATTCAAAAATAAAGCAGTAAATCGCTTTTGAATAAAGCCAAGTTTATATAAACTTGGCTTTATTCAAAAGCGATTTATGCTCGTGACTGTACATCATTAGAAGCGCAAAACTTTTTAATTTAAAAAAGTGTCCATCATTAGATGGTCAATATTTCCAGTTAACAGCCCTGGGAGTGTTGGACTGACCTACATACTAGTCATCACAGGTAAAAATTATTTGAATGCACCCAAAAAAGAGTTGAGGAGACACCCGGGTTTGAACCGGGGACCTCTCGATCTGCAGTCGAATGCTCTACCACTGAGCTATATCTCCTGTGTGCATATACACAAGAAACGGCGGTCACGAATAAGAGCTAATATTGTAAAAAATGCAAGAGACAAACTGATGAAGAGGCTTGCATAGGTACATAGTCTGACGTTTGTTTGATCTACATCAGAAAAATTATCAAGCTCTTCTAACTGAACAGACAGCTGTGCTGCTGGGGAGTTTGTTGCGCCACTTATTCTTCCCAGTTAAAGCATTAGGAAGTGGTGATCACTGTCTTACGTCATTTGGACGCTTAAAAAGAGCTGATTCTCAATTTAATTTGATTTAAAAAAAAATATGATTCGATTTCATAGCGAAGTTAATTCATGATCTTTACAAAGAGAGGATTTCACTAACATAACGGCCTTATTCCTCGGTGGGGCAGGCATACCTACGTGTAGATAAAGTACACACATTTTGGCAGTTATGTTTAAGTCCTATTTATAGCAATAAGGTTGAATTTTCATAAACTCACGCCCTCTTCTCATGAGCGTAAGCAGAAACTAAAGAACGTCACCTGCTACGATCCTTACGTAGGTACTAATTTTGCTTCGTTTACGTTCATACATCTGCCGACCTATTCTTTAAAAATCTCACTGTGAAAACCTATGTGAGGTGAGCTTGAAGGGAGCTGTCATTCCACCTCATGCTAGATCATGGACAGCTCACTTCAAGGTCACTTCAATTAAGTTTTCACAGTGAGATTCCTACAGAATAGACTTGCTGGTCATACACGTACGCCGGTTGCGGTCAAGTGCCATCAACCGGGCACACCGGGCAACCAGACAACGGGCTGCTACGGAGAAACTGTTTTTTCTCATCAAAATAATAAATAAATAAAAAAAATAATAATAAAATTCATTTATTTCAGATAACTAATTGATCCATAATTCCATTCAGTCCGACTTAAAATCGAATAAATAAATATAAGACTAAATTAAATTAAAAATTACAAATGAAAGATTAAAAATAAAAGAGATTAAAAATTAAACAAATTAAATTTAAAATTACAAAATTAAATAAAAAAAAAATTAAAATACATTTAAATTACTCGCTTAATAAAGGATCTCCACATCGGCGAAGAGATCCTATCAGCTACAGTCTTCAGAATTCCGTTGCAGCTGCCACGCATTCTGCAGATCAGGGATCCGGTTTTCTTGCGGATGACTGCATGAAAGCCATCCGTGCGATACAGCGCAAACATCCCCGATGCACTACAGAAAATGCAGATAATGCCGTGCGGGATTTGAGATAAAAACCAGGGTTTCGATGGAAATTCGTAAAAAGTCAATTGCCGACGGATTGGTGACCGCAGTTTCTTGTCTAGAGCACACAGGAGATATAGCTCAGTGGTAGAGCATTCGACTGCAGATCGAGAGGTCCCCGGTTCAAACCCGGGTGTCTCCTCAACTCTTTTATGCTCATTTTCACGGCTATTATTGTATGGAAACACCCCGACGTAAGCTAATATAATAAATATAGCACTTTGCCTTCGAACTTCATACTTTCCCGAACGAACTTCTAAACTTCCCCCTCAAAGTCATAATACGGTCTTTATTATTTACCTAATTCTGTACCTGTGGCAAGTTTCAAGTTAACAGATTTTTCACATAAACGAATTCCCTCCTATTCACCCCTTTTAAGAGTTGTTTTTCAGAATATGCTTCCTTAATACACCCCTTCGTTTTAAAGTATAAATATTAGCGGTTTGGGCTATGCAAGCGCTTTTATTGTTGTGTAGACCGCATTTTTCATGAAGGATCGAAGCAAATGTGTACTAATTTGTGGTGATGCTATCCTTGCAGTTTTCACGTATCCATGTCTCTGTCTGATATTATTTTAATTGGTAGCCTTTGTCTTCTAAAAACCCTCGAATACTATACACATTACATAGCTCAATCCATCTGCCTGCCTTTTCCCAACTATGCTCGGGGTTGTCTATCAGTCTAACCGAATGTAGCTATATACCAGTATTTTACATGGAGCGACACCCTTTGATAAATGATAAATGTTTTTATTTTGTAAGTAGGTTTGTACAAACACTTTTACACGTCAATCATAATAAATTTAAAAACTAGATGAGGTCGGCGTTTCCTATCTGACTAGTCTGAGAAGAAAAAATGTCTCCTTAGATGATAGTGGTGATAATGGCGTTTGTTAACGCTCGTTATAGTCGTAGTGATAAACTTATCACAAATACACCTTTTTAGAACACGATTGTTTTTTTATAACTGTTATAGTCCCTCTATTACACAATAGTACTATAACGGAGATCCTTTCTCTTTTAAAACATAATTACTGTATATAAAGGTAGGCTGTCAATGCTTTTAAATGATAATTCAGTTTTGTAATGGCATTTGTATCGCTCTTCTACAGCAATATTGACATTTTGATTCAGCGTAATTAATGCGACATCTAATATTTTTATAAATTACGAAAAACGGATTTAAAAGCTTGGAAGAGATTCAAACGCAGTGGGACTTATGGACGAGAAGTGAAAAAAGACAATATGGGGAAACAACGTCGCACAGGACAAGCTCAAAAGGAACCCTAATTCCATGTAATGGTGGTTGTGATCTGTCATAACGAGTGCTATAGTAGAGTTCAGGAAGCTGGAAGTATGTTTATGACTTAAAATTCGTAATTGTTTTAGTCAAAGCTCAATAATTCGAGGGGGGCATTCAAATATTGTCGTAAACCCGTACATAGTTTAACAGTAAAATTAAAGTCGCACGTCATTTTCCCCGTAAGGGACGAATAATTTAATTACATAATAATAAGTCTAATCTAAGTCACAACGATATATCCTCGTATTCCCTTTTTATTATCTTTTTCACCGAGACACTGCAGCGGCGTGAACGAATGTAAAATGAATGAATGGAAAAGAAAGGTACTTTAGTAGCGTAGCGGTGGCTTGTATGTCATCACACATGTCATGTCATACTTTAAAACTGAACGGAGATATAATTGCGCCACTTTCTTTGTAGGTGCACCTTATTTGGCCTTTTATTTGACCACCGCACCGATTAGTTTTTACAAATCGTTCTATGGTCTTTTATACAACTAACTTTTGCTGGTTGGGCAGGGTTTTTCCATACAATAATAGTCATGATAATGAGCATAAAAGAGTTGAGGAGACACCCGGGTTTGAACCGGGGACCTCTCGATCTGCAGTCGAATGCTCTACCACTGAGCTATATCTCCTGTGTGCTCTAGACAAGAAACTGCGGTCACCAATCCGCCGGCAATTGACTTTTTACGAATTTCCATTGAAACCCTGGGTTTTATCTCAAATCCCGCACGGCATTATTTTGATGAGAAAAAACAGTTTCTCCGTAGCAGCCCGTTGTCTGGTTGCCCGGTGTGCCCGGTTGATGGCACTTGACCGCAACCGGCGTACGTGTATGACCAGCCGGTCTATTCTGTAGGAATCTCACTGTGAAAACTTAAGTGAAGTGACCTTGACGTGAGCTGTCATTCCGCCTGATGCTAGGGATTGACAGCTCACTTCACATAAGTTTTTACAGTGAGATTGTTAAACTATAGGTCGGTAGTAGTATGTTAGGATCGGTAGGGGCCTGTGGAGTTTCTTGCCCGTTCTCCTCCATAGGTACCTACTACGTTTTGGAATGGGCAACTAGCTTCATCTTTTTGACTGACCGACCCTTAAGACAGTTCAAAAGTGCCTGTAATTGGTTAGTTGAAATAAATAGTTTGAGTTTCTGTAGTTTCTGATTACGCTATGAAAGGGCTTAAACTTAGAATAGTATTATAAGCATTTATTGGCATGTATTTTAATCTTTGGTTACTAACATAATTTTGAATTATACTAACATGAGTATGGATCACTGTGTCAGAATTAAATAAATAAACAAAATGTGTGTACTTTATCTACACGTCTGCCTGCCCCACCGAGGAATAAGGCCGTGATGTTAGTGAAATTCTCTCCTTTTAAAGATAATAATAATATAATATAATATAATATCCCTGGTATCCATATGCTATGGTAGAATGTATAGAACTAAAACTAAAATTTAACACCATACGATGTAAAACTACATTCTTACAAATAAATAAATTTTATTCTATTCTGGACATCAAAGATCATGTATTAACTTAAAGATCGATGCTTAATCACATCGTAATTTTATCTTCGCTATCAAATCGAATAATCTTCTCTCTTTTTGAATGTCAAAATGACATAAGGCAGGATTACCACTTCCTAATGCTTTAACTGGGAAAAGGAAGTAGCGCAACGCAAAACTCCCCAGCAGCTCAGCTGGTCTGACAGTTAGAAAAACTTGATATTTTTTCTGATGTAGGTCAAACAAATACATATTTATATCTGTTTCCTTTTCTAAAGACTTCCTTTTTTCTTGGCTCCAATCACTGGGCCCGTAAAAGGCTAACGCATCATTAGTGACTTGGCTTGCATTCCTTGAGTGCCGACACATTGCAATGAGGTTTTTATTGAAACTTATTATAGAAGCTTATGGTATTAATAATATGTGGTGCTGTGATTAAAATATACTATATGATAGGGTATCTTTTATTAGCCAACATTATTTAACATCCACCGTAAAGACAGGGTTGTGAGTTCCTTGGTATCTTTGCATAATTATTTGCATCTTTACGTCTTTGCATCTTTTAATATGGAGTTATTTTAGAGTCTAACCGAATTTCGTTTTTGGTTTTCGGCCGAAAAAAAGTATTCTTTTCAGCCGTGGCCGAAAATAACAGAGAGAACATGAGTGAATACTTTCAATTCATTTATTCGGAGATCGATAGTTACAGCGAAAAATGCGAAAAGGCGGAAAAAAAACTTAGTTTTTAGCATAATTATACATGTATGTAACTGAATTATGAAAGTAGGTTAACCAGAATCGTTTACTGGATCGATGTCTGCAATTTTTAATATAAGTAGGTAATTTTTTATCCCAAAAATAATTAGAACTCCGTAAATTACGGTCACACTTCCGCAGTGCTATTGCCACAATATCTGACTATTTTGAAAACAAAATCCCGTGCACATCATCATGTGCACGGGATTTTGTGCGACGCAGCTGTAGTCATCACTGTAGCTGCGTCCGTAAGTAAAACAAAAGATGATCCTTTTTAGTTCGACTAATAATTATTATACGCTGCAAGCAGGATAGTACGAAGATTTATAATGTGACCACGATTTTCTCCCACGATCAGTATAAGTAGATAATTTAATAAATAAACAATATTTTATACATAATAGCAGTGTACGTATTATGAATATGATTATAATATAATATTCTAATTTGGGGTGTTTGGTGGTGTGTGTTTACTCCGGCACATGTTGTATAATGTTTGTTTATGAGAAAAATACAAAGTTTCGTGAGGTTTAAGTGTAAACGGTTAAATATAATGATTTAAAGATTAATGCCCTCGATGTATCATAGAATATAATAGAATACTCTTTATTATGTACACCATATAAGTTACAGACATAAATATAGAAATGTTACAAAGGGTGACACAATGGGCGGTCATAACGGCTAGATGGATTTTCATTTTTAGTACATGAGGTGTTCATCGAGTCCTATAGGTCGTGCATAAGTAGTACCGCGCGACCTGTACGAGTCGATATAAACGATAACTTGTTCAGTTTTGATTTTTTTATAATTAATATGGCAGATGTTAGACGACTTTAAGTAAACTTACGAACATTTTTAGTACCATGACCATGTGAGGTATCAAAATAAAGGGCTTGAGGAGACGATTCAATATATCACATACTATAAAGTTGTCAGGGCTCTAGAGTGAGGAATCCAGAAGTACTGAAGTACTGATTTCTGAATCAATCCTTCGACCCAGCCGCGCAATGAGAGCTTCCTGAGGTGTTGGTTGAGGCTCTCCGCTAATAGACCATTTACTGTAACTGTTGGTAGGTAGTTACCAACCGTTTATGAACTTGTTGCCAGCGCCTGTTACTTTTGTTACAGTAAATAAACATTACAGCGTTTTGTTCATAAAATAAGAGTGCGTTATATATTTATCCTGAAGACCATGTGAATGCGAGTTTCAGCATCGCTGTTGACTGGTAATGTACCCAAGGGATGGCGGCTTTTCCACTTAATATGGCAATGCTAGCCTCTGGCCAAGGCAAAAGCCAGCCCTTCGGTCACGAGAAGTGTCAACCAGCCGTTTCGAGATATCCTTAAAAAGACCATGAGCACTCGGTCCCCACAGCCCGAGGGTTTCGACCCCAAACGGTTCGACAATATAATTACCGATACATACGCATACATACGCATACACATACATACTGGCTGGCTGGCTGGCTTCATACTTACGCATGAGCAGTGCTGCTCTCAAAACGGTGAAGGAAAACATCATGAGGAAATCGGTGGACATGTGACATTTACCAACCCTTACTGGGGCCGCGTGGTAGATTTCGGCCCACACCCTCTCACCGAGAGGAGGCCTGTGTCCCAGCAGTGGGAACATTATAGGCCCATGCTTATGCTATATCCTAACACTTGCTACTACTTAACTGTCGATTTATTAAAATCGGATCATTACTTCTAAAGATTACCCCCCACGGCCTACATTCAAACTCAAACATTTTACTTCTTTATAATTTATTAGTATAGAAAGATGATTATGCAATCACTAATCCAGCTCGAGGAGTCCTTTTAGAATAAATGTTTCTTTTTGTATTGCTGCTACGCTAAAATGGAATTGTGCTGGACACATCTGTCGCATGTCAGACGACCCTCTTAATGGCATGCGACATCGCGGCAGGTCCAGATGGAGGTGGCGAGATGAGCTGGACTCTTCAACCAGAACTGGTCGTTAGCAGCTTTGAACAGATAGAAGTGGAAAGAGAGCAGGGAGGCCTTTGCCCTGCAGTGAGACATCACAGGCTTTTAATAATTTAATAATAGGTGTATTAATGAAATAAGACAAGACCATATTGGTATAAATAAAATGCAAACGTTCCTTACTCTAAATTAAATGTATATTTAACGTTTATAGGTACATCAAAAATATATACATATTAAATTAAATTGGCTGTTGATCAAACGTCTTTGTCCAATCACAAAACGACAAATGTTTGATCAAACAGTCAATACTTTGATCAATCAAATATTGTTTCAATAACTCCATCGTTATTTGAAACAATCAATAACATCAATTTTCGTGATCTTTTTACCAATCACACTCAGTCTTGCGTCCTCTATAAAGACGGAATATATTTGGTAAAAATTTATAAAATCCAATAACTTACATCGTTGTAAAAGTAAACATTTTGGCCCTTGGTCTCATCTTTTTAGAACTAGTAATAAAACGTTAACACAAATCCTCACATATTAGGGCCGTACCCGGGACGTGACGGGCTCTTGTACAAGGCAGGCACTGGAGCTCCCTCGCCGGTTCAGACACATGTGTGTGGACAAGCATACAATTTACACACCGATATTTATTTGAGCCTCTTACGGAACACGGTCCGTCCACGTCCGCCATAGACCTTTAAAGACCAAAAACGACTTTCGTTATAAAAATAACGGTACAAGCTATTTACAGTTACCCACCGTTATTTTAGAGTAACGATCGATTTTTGCAACGAGCTATTTTTACATAAGTTACTTCGTTACAAAAGGTCTGTATTTCAAGACACATTTAAATCCTTCTTCTATAAAACATTTTACAACATCCCTTTCATCACATCACGAAAACTTTCAGACTAGTAAACTGTAAATGCATAGTCTTGACCTGCCAGTTGAACTGGAAGACTTGATACATTGATTAACGATAATAATATAATCTTCACGAGCTGGCCGCGACAGCTCTCGGCACATTCACGATGGTTTCATCAGCTGTTCTGGTGACAGCTGTACCGGTATCGTTACTTCTGGTCTCAGTACTGTCGGAAGAGGCCTGCGCAAGCGCTGTGGTTATCGGTGCAGTGATTGGCTGGACTTGGTAGTTGGGGTAGTGGACACCCACGACCTCATCGTAGCTGGGCGGAGCCATGCATTCTGAAATTGGAGGTAAAAAAGGCGTTAGTGATGTGAAAATACAAAGTACAGCACTGCAATTGAATAACACACATTTAATCACAAACCGTGGGCTTGTAAGGAAATTCCTAATCCATTGCTTCATAGGTTTGAACAAATCGTCTGCTCAGCAACGTAAATAACGTAATGAATGTGACTGAACTGTCAATATGAAAGGCATTACTACCGATTGCCTTTGTTTGTGTTTTACGTAATTGCTCCGCAGATAGTATTGTAGGGAGGTTGCGTTATTATTTCAAACTAATTTTAAAGATATTTTGGCTACTTATAAATCATGTTTTGGTTATTTCGGTCTCTCAAAATCATGAAGCTAACCCTTCGGAGAATACGGACGGGAAGTGATGTTAGTGTTGGAAAAAAGATCTGCTAGCTGTAACATATCATAAACAAGTTTCTACCCGCGACTTCGTCCGCGTAAAATTTCTTGTTTTAACATAACATTATTCTGTGATACTCGGCTATACTGTAGCTTCCTATTAGTGAAAGAATTTTCGGAATCGGATCAGTAGTTCCGAAGATTACCCCCTACATACAAACTCATACTGTGAAGTTTACACAAAAAAAAATCTATTTTTTAAACTGATATTGCAACTGAATACACTAAATGCGACTTATGACCCCACAAAAAAAATTCAAATTAATTTCCTTTTTATTTTATCATGTTTCGCTAGCCAATTTAATTTGACCCTGTAATATTGGTATAGATAACTTGAGTACTTCAACACACGTTGTATCCTCACGTGATACAAGTACTCTACTTGTTCATGATCTGAGTATGGATATTTTTTTTTAATAATAATGTATTTATTATTTTAAAAAAATGAGTGAGAGAGAATGATCTGAGTATGGATATTGTTCATATCCTGTCGATTTAACACCTGCGCGGTAAACGCGTAACTCACTAACAGTAGCAAAGGCTTTTATTTGACAGTTCCTCAACATTCATTGCGTTATTTACGTTGTTGAGCAGAGAATTTTTTCGAACATATGAAGCAATGAATTAGCAACACCCTTCAAAATGATTCAGATTGTGATTGCAATGTGTTACGCAATTAGGGCGCTAGTCTCTTGATGATACATTGTTTTATAAGGATATTAATGCTGCATTTTACTTTACTGTCTTGAATATCATCAGGGAAAACCTAATTATTCAGTAATACATTACTTTAATTGTATGTACACTAGCTTCGGCTTCGCCATTCACAATTCAGAAGTGGATATAATACTCGTAGATGGTTTGAGTTTGATTTTGAGTAAAGTAAAGATGTGGGTACTCACCATATTTTGGCGGGGGTGGCAAATTGGAAGGGCTGACGTATATAGACGGCTCCTGCTGCACCAGTGACGGACGAGCTCGAGACCCCACATACATTCGTCTCTGCTGCGGACTGCGCGTTTTTTGCCCTGGAATGGACGAAATAAAGAAATAAGTCACAATGATACTGGACAGGTCAGAATTTCAGTCACGATGACCAATCTCAACGGAGATTAGCCAAGTACACAGCACATATTATAGTGCACAAGTGTTTGCGTAAACACAAGGGCAGTCTCCGCACTCTCATAGTTCGATGGGACGGCAATCCGACACGACCGGAGATCATGCGCAAGACCAACGGCTCTAGGCCGCCAACTTCCAAACTCCGGGCTGCTGAGAATTTCTTAATGGTATAACCCAATATTACTGCCCGATCTGGCTATCGAACCTACGAACCCATGCTTAGCAGTCATGCTTGCGACCACGAAACCCAACGGGGCGGTCAGGTTATATTATCTATGGCACGAGGGAGGAGCAATAGGCAAAAACCACCGCACAGTAGGCAAAGTGGCAGGAGCAACTATTCGACAGGCTCAAAAGAGATGGCGGGATAGTGTGGTTTCCTTTTTAAATGATCTTAATATTAATTCATTCACGGTAACGTATTGAATTTTTTTGGGATCCTGCTTTGGAGTGAAGTAAGGAGAGATGTATATTTTTACACCACCTGCTCGATAATGTCAGATCATAAGTCATCAAAACCTAATTATAGCCCTGGCCTAGACGGGTAATAATATTGTACTGAATTTCATTATAGCCTGCTGGTCAATAATGTGATTTGAAATACTCTTTTCGTTCCATAATAAATAATAGGTTCAACAAGCTGCGCCCCGCGGTTTCACCCGCATAAGTTACGATCTCGTGAGAATATCGGGATACAAAGTATTCTATGTGTTAATCCTGGTTATAAACTATCTGTGTGCCAAATTTCATCCAAATCCATTCAGAAGTTTTGGCGTGAAAGAGTAACAAACATCCATCCATCCATCCATACAAACTTACGCGGTTATAACATTAGTAGGATATAGCGCTCGTGACAAAAGACAATGATTTATTCCCCCGGTGAGTATTCTACTATTCCGTAGATATCTACGTAGTAAGACTTGTAATGATGTATATTGTTAGTGTCATAGTAAGTACCTAATGGAAAATCCGAGCACAATATATACATTGTCGTATTTGAAGAATAATTAGTTAATTATTCACATTTAATTATAGGGCATTTCCCATAAGGGACATAGCCTATAATTAAATACAAAATTCTGTTTGAGGAAAAATCGCATTACCTTTATAGGTAATGCGATTTTTCCTCAAACAGTATTTTTTTCCTCTAGCTCGAGTAACTATATTACTACTATTTCTGATAGATATTCTAATTATTGAAGAATTTTTAAACGATAAATATGACATTACCAGCTCTTTAACATAATTTACCATTGACATGCATATAAAAATAAATTATAATTGTATTAATTATAATTTATTTTTATATGCATGTCAATGGTAAGGTAGTAGTAATAGTACATTTAATTGATATTATTTACTCGAACGTGACTTTGTATTGTATAGATCAGGTATAATGCTGAAAATCTAATATATTTGGACACCTATTTCATTGGTAGGACATAGAGCTCGACTAATTTGTATGCTATAGACCTTATTGTAATACCTGTGTTCACAAATAAAGAATGATTGATTAAATTATGTCCAAAACAATACAGCTGCAGCAAATATTTAGTAAGACCAATAAGAGTGGGTAGCTTCGGACTGCCTCGTTGGTCCAGTGGTCGTAAGCGCTACTGTTGTGTATAAGGTCCTGGTTTCGATTGCCAGGTTGGGAAAAGTATTATTGAGTTTTTCCATAAGGAATTTCTCAGTAGCAGCCCAGAGTCTGGTTTTAAACCCGGTTGATGGCAACAGGCTCGCCACCATGGGATTTAAACATAACAGGAAAAATATGGGTGTACTATAATGTACAATCACCAAAAGAGATAAGTAACCAGGGTCGTCGGATATAGTTGACGTTTAGTAAGAAACCGATGGATGTTTTCGAATGTTTATTTTGATAAATGAACTGGTTGTTGTCTATTAATTAAATTAAATTTCATTCGAAAACATCCATCGGTTTCTTACTAAACTTCAACTATATCCGACGCCCCTGGTTACTTATCTCCTTTGATGACCGTACACCTCTGCCTAACCTTTCGGGAAAAACAGGCGTGATGTCTTAACTGTTAGAGTAGCTAGAATACATAGAATTCGTGCCTTATTTTTGTTCATTACAAAACATCGCCTGATATGTTCGATCCCTGATAGTAAAAGTGATATGATAACGAATGAAAGAGATTACCCACTGATTAGTGCTGGTACATAGAAATACGAGTACATCAGTTGGAGCTTAAACACAGCATTTACTCCGAAATGTATTTTTCTATGATAAGAACTCATTTTACGAATCAAAAAATGTTACGTTAACGAGGCTCGCTTTTATTTCCTTATGTGACCATGCGTAGGCGCAAGTGCTTATGCACTAACGGAATTCACTATAAATTGACATTACGTATTACATTTCAATTGTAATATAAGGTAGGTATTAGAACTGTGTGGATAAACTTAATAAATAACTGTGTTGTGGTAGAGTTTTTTTTTTAGAAGAAAGAGATTTTTAATCTAGGTACATCGTCTTTGCACATAATTATATAATAAGTGTATACAAAACCTTATAAACCATTTTAAAAGAGTGCGGTGGTAAACGGTGGAGTTTTTAACCATTCTTCTCCATACGAAAACTACCTTTTGGAAGGGGTGACTAGAATCAATTCTATTTTTTGTAAAAGTTCAAAAGTGCCTTTTATGTACTTATTTGAAATAAAAAGAAAGTGAATTTGTAAACTTCAGTTTAAAAAAGTCAGTCAGTCATGATTTCGAATAATACCAAATAATATTTTAATAGACCTAATTCTATGTTAGCTAAGAAACGATTTGGACTGGTTCCTGACCAATTGGCCGGAGAAGGCACAAGATAAGGTAAATTGGAAAAGTATGGGGGAGATCTTTGCCTAGCAGTGGGACAACATATGTAGATTCCCAAAAACAACCATTTTATATTTGAAAAAAAAAAAACTGTAAATATACTCCAACAAAAAAAGATAGTTACAATGATGAGGTGTAAAATCGCCTTGAAACCAATAAATGAATATGATGCCATTACAACCATGATCTCACACAGAATCAATAAGGAAAATCATAAATACAATGCGTACCCATAATAAGGACCCTGATACACGTGACCATGAAGATTATGATCAAGAATATCGTCATAGTACTCAGAGCAGACCACACGATATCAGTAAAAGAACTGTTATAATTCTGAGCTGGTAACAAGTCTTCAGTGTTCCCGTCCCCAATAGATTCGGCCGAAGTAAAATTGAGAGATTCCATTTTCGAGAAGAAAAAATAACAGTTACAAATCACAGTTCACTAAATACTTGACGTAGTACTACACTATCACCACCTGTCGGTGACAGTTGTAAGCTATTTTAAATTAACTCTTAGCGAATTCAATCAATTTAATCCAATTTGAGAATACATTCACAACTTTAGATGCATCCGCAGTCACAATTTGTTCAAAAACACTTTTAATATAACAATATTATTCACTTTTAACTGTCCATTATCACTCGCGACGGGTACATAAATTCGAATGACAGCGAAATTAACATAATCGATACGATATAAAACTTTATCAAAATCGATTTAATCTCGGATTAACAGTGAAATATTTATGGTTATATTATTATATAACTCCCATGTTTTTTTATCAGGGACTTAGTGTTAGATGTTATTTCTGAGGCGGTCTTGAAGTAACTAACGCGCAAGTGATATCTTATTGATTACTGATTCAATTTTAATTGCCGATGCAATTTACTCGATACTGGCCGCATTGTATCATTGTTTACGTTACTAAGTAGGTAGGTAGTAAGGAGGTAAAACTGTGGAAGGTGTGTGATACGGGGGATCATCAACGAGAACCTGGATGAGGCTGAGACAAGAGTGTGGATTGGCACATGAAAAGAGAGGCCTATGCTCAGCAGTGGGTGAGGTCGGGCTGTGGATGATGACAATGATGATTATCAAAGAGATGGGCGGACGACAATGTTGCTGTCGCGAGCAAGACCTGGATGAAACTGGCAAAGGAGCGAGTGTGGGGATTGGCACAAGAAAAGAGAAACCTACGCCCAGTAGTGAGCGAATTCGGGTTCTGGATGATAATGATGATTCTTTATATTGATAGTATTTTTTTATAATAATTAGGATCGAAGGCTTGACTGATGATAAAAATGAGCCTAATGAAGACAATATCTGCCTACGTACAAATCACAGGCACAGATGAATACACACTAGGTCGCTAATCAAATTAGGTACAATTAATTCTCATTGTCGATGATAATAACAATGAACCTTAAAACTACGACCAAATCGAACAATACAAATTTGTTCATCGAGACACACACGATGAAACCGACGAAACTATGAAAACAACATAATCCATTATCAAATTGATAAAAATTGCAATAAACCGATCAAAACATACCGACCACTGATAAAGAACGGACGAATGACCTCAGCAAGGAAAACTCAACTAAATGACTGTTGTTTAAAACACGATAAACTCACAAATCTTGATAGATTAATGATACACTCGATAGATAAGAAGAAAAGGTATCATTAGTTAACTTTTAAAGTAAACCCCAGAGTAACCGGTACACTTGTTACTAAGAATATAACAGTTGATAACAATGCTAATTAGGGAGGGTGTCCACGAGCAACTTAGTTGCCCAGTAACTTTTTGGTCTCTGTCGCTATCTCCTCGCCGAGATTCGGACGATGCACACACGGGAGCGACAGCAACGCTACTTTTCCGTAAAAATTTGCCGCATTCATCAACATTATTATTAATATATATATATTATATATTATTCATCAACATTATTATATATATAAATAAATAAATTATTATGTCGCCGTGCGCTTGCATCGCAACCAATAGACGTGCGACAGTTGCGTCGCCGGACTGCCTCCAAACCCGCGGACTGTAATGTTCAAGATAAACTTAGAAAGTATACAGGGTTATTTGTAAAACACCAGCAACCTCTTAAGAGGTCATTGTACTCATCATTATGAACAACTTTTACTATGGGACCAAACCTGAAATCGCGAAAAAAAAATCAGCTGCTCCCTACATTTTGCCGAGTTATGCGAACATAAATTTAGGAAACAGCTGATTTTTTTTTCGCGATTTCAGTTTTGGTCCCAGAGTAAAAGTTGTTCATAATGATGAGTACAATGACCTCTTAAGAGGTTGTTGGTGTTTTACAAATAACCCTATATATAATACTACTTTCTGAGTTTATCTTGAAAAAGTTACATACCGTCGCTGCGCTTTCCATAATCGCTATGTGTTTTTTACACACTTTACAAGAGACGCAAAAGAATGATTTTCTCAAAAAATACCCAGAGTATTCAAATAATTTGCTTTTACTGTAATACATTTATAACAAATTGATGTAGTTTTAGATTACTTTTGAATAGATAACATTATTAATAATGCGAAAATTAAACATGATAGGCAAATTTGACACATAGAGATAATTATTTATTTGATTCGTAAATACAAGCCATGTGCAAAGACGAGTATAACACATAACTACTTTATATTTCTATGGAATCTTATTGAAACTGGCTGTACGATGTCACATAGCTATTCTTTTAGAAATAAATAATTATATTATATTTGAAAAACCAAACTTGACCAAAAAACTCGATATGTGCAGTGAAGCACATATCGGGCGCAATTTTTGCTTTCACTTATTAGTCAACTTATTTTGGCTACTTATGTGAAATATAACACTTAGCGTGTTTTTAGGGAACTTTCGATGTATGAATGTCACATAGCTACTTCCGTAACTCTTTAAATATTGCATTTACCACATAGCTGTTTTTACAGTATGTGTGTATTGAAATAACGATTCAAACTGCATAAAAATCCGAAAATAACGAAATGACACATAGCGACTTTTGCACGCGCAACGACGATACTCTATATTGAAAAAGTTACATTGGTACTTGCCCGGATTTGAACCCACAACCTCCTATATGACAGGTGAGGTGTTAACTGGGCCATAACGAAAATATTCCTATTGCATGAAAGAAATTCAGAAAATGCCATCACCATTGATGAACTTAAAAAAAAATGTCAAGAGTTCTCAGACTAGTTGGTGATAAAGTTGAAGCACTATTGTCACAGATTACTAAATAGTTACTACGTAACAGATACTTCACTTATAATTATATTAGAAAATTTCCAATACCTACTGCTATAATAGCCTAATCCGTCGCGTCAGCAACCGCTGCATGCTAAAATGTGCCTAAATGCTCAAATGAACAGTTGTGATTGCTTCGCACCGCGCGATTCCCGTATTATTATTATACTCTTTGGCGCGATCCCACAGCACTGAATTTGGTCCGCAAACGGCCCGAGACCGCTCGCTCGGCCGGGCGGTAGGTAATTATAGCGCGCAAGTACATGGAGTGACGCCTGCTATCGTTGCCGTATCTTCATAACAAAGCGATAATTAAGCTAAATACTCCCTTTGACGTTGAAACATATTTAAAATTTACAAGCCATTAAGCCAATAGTGATAATGTTTATTTATATAACTATGTTAGTGACGTAAATGATTGATTCATAATTGACGTTTAATGTCCTTAGTGACAGAATTTTGAGTGTGTAAATTTTCGCTGATTGGCGCACATTGACGTATCTATTGTCACTTAGAGAGGTACTTAAATAAAATCTGGCATAGATATTCCTATAATGGCTGATTTTTAATCATCTGATGACTTTATTCGAGGAATAATTTTGAAATTTTGACAGTTGTTTCATACAAAAACTGTCAAACGTCAATTTTATTCCTCGAATAAAGTTATCGATGATTGAAAAAGATTGTTGAAGCAAAAGATGTTGGTTTAAATATTGTAATAGACAAAGAAACGACTGTTGATTAGTTATAACCACAAGATAATGTGACTAAGAAAGTGTTTAGGTGGTTATTAATTTTGAATTCATCATTATGTGAACTAAACGTTTTTGACATTCCTATATTTTAAAATTGTTTGTTCGAAACTACGCACAAACAAATATAACTACGACAATAAGATAAAATGGGATTAGGTTGGCAATGTCCACAATCAGCAAGAAACAATCTAATCTTCTATAGGTACACGCCCTTTTATATGTACAGCTTAGTGAAGAAAGGACAATTCAATACGACTTAGTATTAAAGTAAAGAAATTACTTATAGCGATAATCCTCAGACAGAAAAACATGAAGAGCCAGGTCAGCAACATTCCAACCAGGATGATCATATACCAGAAGGCCATCTGGCTCAAATTCTCTGGGTCATGTGCTTCCTTCGGTTCATTGCTATATTCTTCAGACGAATCGCCTACTTCGAAGAAATTTACGTTCGGGTAATATGGGGCCATGTTTGATCAAAGGTTCTTAGTCGGTTAGAACGACTATTATCGCAAATGTTGGATCAACAGTTTTTTTCAGTTCTTTTGGCACTACGGTGCAGACTTTGCGAACTTATAAATGGCGTATTAAGTAAGTTTACTTGGTCAATTTTCATGGATTTCAGTCTATGATATACATGTTTGACCAAAAATGTCTTTTGACCACAATTTTACTCTGATACTAGCGGTTAGTCGCTCCAAAATTCGAGAATCTTCTAAATTGCTTGCTAAACAAACGATTAGAGTTCCCGAAGATCACTTATACACTCACAACTAATTTGAATCAACAAATTATTGGAATGGTTTAACACCGAACACTATTATTCTCACAGATTCACAATTATAAGTATTTTTCGACACATTTTAAAACGGTATTCATGGCTTTTCGTGAGCTGAACATCGTACTAGTGTGACAACTGTATCCAGTACTGTATCTATTGATAACAGGTATCATCTCTGATATGTCAGCACTATCGCAAAGGTTAAGCAATGTTTTCAAGAGTCCGTTTTAGATTAAATTCTGTATTAATGCTGTCAGTATATCTAGGCTAAATAACTGGAAGATGACGAATTCAGAAGCCAACATTCTAAGAGTTATTAATTGTCAAAATCTAGAATATAGTAAGAATAGAGTAATTTTGAGCTTTTAACAGGATGATGTTGAAGTAATATACGATTCCATAAATAAATGGAATACTTTGCTTATCTTATAAGTAGATTATATAGTATAACTGTGTCTAGCCCATACCTATACAGAGATGAAAAACAAAGATATGGCAGAAAAACAAATTGTTGCGCCAAAAATAAATCGGAATGAAGGAAGAGAATGCTGATGATCTTCATTAGAAGCAAAAGCTAGAGAAAGTTATAAGGTTTTTTAGTGAACTCAATATAGGGTTTATGATTTTTTTTTTAATGTAAACTTCATGCAAAAAATCTTTCTGTATGAAGGATTTTTTTGAGTATTTAGACAAATATAATCAAATAAAAGCAATTACCAAATTGACCCATCTTCACGCACATTATGACGAAGCCCATGATCATTATAGTGAACAGCACCGATATGTACACGATATGGTATATCGACACACTGCTTGTACTTGCATGCATTTCGTCTTCCACACTCGGCGCCATTTTTCTTTTTTATTATTGTTTCCGTTTCTATATTGAAATCTTCTTTGTTTATTGTTATTTAATTTTTTACATTTATTTTGATATTGATAGTTTCTTTTTCTTTTCTATCTTTATATTGTTTTTCTTTGATAGTGTTATTATCTTTAGTGGTTAATTTACTTTTAACTCTAGGATTAATAGTAATTATCACTATTTATGGGCTCCAGGAATTAGATGAATTTCTATTTTAACAGAAATTCAGTAATCCTTTCTTTATAATTTGTGACACTATCAACAGCTTTTCGATGTTTACTTGCTATCTTGTTAATAAAAACAAAACTAATTATTATAGATGCTATTTCACAATCACACAATTATTTTATTATAATTATTGTTTTCGCCATTTTTTTTAAATGTTTCAGATTTATCTATCTGTATTATTTCGCGAATCGCACTACTATTCTTTGAGTCACTGAAAGAAACTGTATTCCATACATTTTCTCCTTCAGACACGTCATTTCATATGACTGATGATCAGCTTTTGATATCTACCCGTATCATTGTTTTTATTACCTGCCAGGAATTTGAACCTTACTGCACTGCATTAGAGACCATGAAAATGTTTTTGTAAAGGCGATTTGGTTTTTCCTCCTTATCTTTAGAGTTATCATCGATTTAAAAATACGTGTCGATGTTTTTAGATTTATGAGCCCTGATAATGTCCAAAGTCTGTAGGTTATTATATTATTATTATTATATATAAGTAGGGGTTTTAATATTTACAATGGGGTTAATCAGCAAAACAATAATTGTACTCAATAGAATAGCCTAGTAGTGGTCACGTAGAATTTAAATACGACAATTACTCAATTACTCATGGCGTAGTTATGGCGTCACTAGGAAAGATTCTACCTATAAAAAGAATAAATGTTAGAATAATAAAATAAAAAAGAAGAATGTAGTTAAAGGTCTTAAAGTAAAACAAAGGCATTCGACGTGGATAATCGCCCATTGGTGGTGATAAACGATATCAAGCAAGGAAAGAACATAAAATCAACTCGAAACAGAAGACAAAAGAGTGTCTGAGGTATATAAATAATATAACAGAGCAAGTGAGATAAAAGAAAACAATGGACGATCACGTTCCCGATGGCCAGAGCGAAAGGACTTGGTCTGTATGAGGGCTACATATACTTCTAGATTAAAAAAAAAGTCGAATGACTTACCGAACAATCTCACATATTTTAAAATCACTATTAGAATTGCGATTCCAAGTATGACATAAAAAAAATTATAATTTATAGCCATTTTATTTCACAAAGCAGTGTACAGTACCCTATATATTTCTACGCATTACTGATTAATTATATTTATTAACGATGAAAAGAGTGACAATAAAATCGCTAATCTTATCAGTAAAGATATCCTTGACTTTTCTATACCTTCATTAATTTTTGTTTCAGATCTATAACCTAGAGCAACGTAGACCCTAAAATTCAAGGCCAAGAACGGCGGGGTAGTTGTGTAACACACCGACAGTATGAATGGCTTTCATTTTGATAGTTCGACAACATTCATTGCGTTAATTACGTTACAAATTTTTCGAACATATGAATTAATGGATTAACAATATCCTTCACAATGTCATGGATTGTGTGTTACGCAATTAGGGTGCAGGTACTAAATATTAAGAATACTATCTATTTGAAATGTTTTAGGATTTGGGATTAAATGCATGTGACTATAGACTGATGAATAAAAATGTTGATAGAAGAAGGAAGAGAGAAAAATATTGCGTTTGACTTAAATAAATACCTATTCTCATGAAAAATATTTATTTGAGTTAAGCATTAAAGCCAAAAAAAAGACGAAGGTTAGTAATACTACATAAAAGCTTTATATCTATGTAACAAAAAACTTAAATTAATTCCCTGATAGATAACGCTCAGCCTAAACGGCTGGGTCTAGAGGCATGAAACTGTTCTTTATAACGCAAAAATTGCACCAAGGAAGCATTTTTGAAAATTTACCCCTAAAAGTGCTCCCCAATAGATTTGAAATGGTTTTTAATGCATCTAACCTTCGAACAAATATAAAACCTTCGAAAAAAAATAAACTACTAAAGCCAATCATATAATAATAATATGATAGTCGTAGCAACTGATAGCCCACTAGCCTAGTAGCGACTGATAAATAGATAGATATACAAATCTTAGGCAAAACAATATACTCACTCTTTAATCTGATCACAATCACAACAATAACTAGAACGTAAAAGACAAGCATCCAAAAGAAGGCCCAGAAATATTCATTATTAAAGATATCCATTTTCTATCTATTAAAATTATTGTCACAACTCTTACACAAATTGAGGAACTTTAAATAAATCAACAGGATAGTCAGCAATTATATACTAAAGATAAATAATAATTGGATGATGACATTGATACTGAATTTCTATTAAAGTATGACTACATTGATTTAGTTGGATTCCTGGAATTTTCTCGTGCAAAATATATGACTGTAAATATCGTTTCCTGACGTTACAGAAGTCTTATCATATACTACTGGAATACTAATTGCACTCACAAAATAAGTAGAGAAGTAAAGCAGTCGTGTGTATAAAAATACACAGTACCCTATAATTATTACGTACTAACTATACTACACTTAAACCGTTCTCTTGAATCACTCCGTATATTGGTTGAAACCGTACGAAAATCCGTTCGCTATTTTTTTGTGTTTAGCGCGTTCAAACAGACAGACGCGGCGAGAGACTTTGTTGAGTAATAGTTATGTAGTGATAACGGAAGGAAGGCCAGTAGGTACAATATAAAATGAACATTACCATCATGTCAGAACACAGATCAATATTATCAATTGTTTTTCCTGCAGATACTTGCACGGACTAAAGACAGCGACGAATTTTTACTTAATTTAACAAAAATAACGTAAGTGACAATAATTGATATGAAGTTAAAACCGCCAAAGTTAAAAACACTGCTTGTTTAATTTCTCACTTAGAACAAGATATTATGATCACAGTGATAACAGTTAGAATGATAAAGAACTTACGTAAACAGCACAAACCGAAGTATAATAATAAAGTTATGGTGAAAACTATCCAAAAAAAGGTCCAAACGTAGCTCAACATTTTATAAAGGAAGAAAATAAGTTAATTTGCCACAGACTAACTATATAACAATACATGACATGCAACACCAACTTGTAAAGCTGACGAATCACTAAAGATAGTGGGAACTGGAAATATTCCGAGACTTTCTATAATAGTATTAATTATCTTATCGATACATGACGATCAATTATGAACAACTACCTCTCAAAGTGATGGGTGACGGAATGAAGGGACCTGATGTCATTACTCAAGAAGGAAAACGAATTGGGGATGAAAACAATGCTCAGGAGAACATCGGGTGTTCAGTAAGTTTCAATGTAGTTAAAACCGTAAAAGTGTACTAACATAAGCACAATCTGTTATTAACCACTAACAACCTATGGACTGTTATATATCTGAAATAAAGATACCTATTTCTTTTTATCAATACTTTTTGTATTGTGTTTCTGCTAAAATCCCTTTGCAGCAGTCTACCATGCTGTACAATGCTGTGAGATTTGAGATGAATCCCCTTCTTTGCTATGTATCATAATCGGCCTAGTTCTAGGTTTCCTTATGATTTTAACTAACGTTTTGAATTAAGCTACTTCGAGAAAAAAAAATAATATCATCATCTGCCTAACCTTTTCTCAGCTATGTTGGGGTCGGCTTCCAGTCTAACCGGATGCAGCTGAATACCAGTATTTTACAAGGAGTGACTGCTTAAGAAAAGAAGAAAAAAAAAACGGGTAATACTAATAATACTCTACTCCGGGAGTGCCGGCAGAAGTGAAAACTTGATTATTAACGTTGTGCATTTTTGATATTTAGGAATGCGGTCTACTCTCCCTCCGTCTTACGAATTTTCGATTAGGTCACGTGTCACGCGAGTTTAACATTTTTTACCCATCACAACAAAAGTGTACAACGCCGCTAAAGAAGTTTTCACTTCAAAAACACTAAATAATAACATTAACACAACACAAGCACATCTCTAAAACAGTTCCCATCTAGAGGTAAACATTTACACAAAAAACAACGAACCACTGATGATACTGAGAACTACAAACATGTCACGCCTTCTTATAGAATAGCGTATTATGTTGTTATAATAATACTAGCTACTGCCCGCGACTTAGTCCGCGTGAAGATTCTTGTTCCTCCGACCCACTCCGTTGTTGTAACACTTCGTTTTCGCTTAGCTTTCTTTCTGACTTTTTCCTTTTTTTCTCGGCTCCTTCGGGTCATAGCGTGATGTTAAGTAGCTTAAAGCCTTTCTCGAGAATTGGGCTATCAAATGCAAACATGATTTTTCAAATCCAGCGGAATCGGAATTTCCGGAGATTAGCGCGTTTAAACAAACAACTTTAGTTTTATTGGTGGTATATGTATACATTAATCCAATTCTATATTTATATGAATTCTATTGCTTGAAAATTTTGCATGCCGTAAGGTAAAATGCATTTGGACTATATTATATTATAAGCAAACAAATTATTTATACTTCATCAATAGATATAAACTAACTCTCAAGACGATGGAAGACTGATCATCAATCAGTCTTCCATCGTCTGATGTGATGACCATTATCAAACTAAGAATACAAATTGGGCAAGAAAGCAGTGCGGAGATCAATGGACGGCATGACCTAATAACATTGAGGAGTAGGAGAAAACAAGTTACGGTACTTCCCCGATAGAGCTCATACTAACAGATTTACTACTACAAAGCGCCTTACCTATCCTCTACAGATTTTATATTATGTATATTATTATACTATATGTATATACGAGTACTATACGTATAATAAAGCTGAGGAGTTGGTTTGTTTGAACGAGCTAATCTGTGGAAATACCAGTCGGATTTGAAATATTCTATTGCATGTGATAGTCCAATTCTTGAGGAAGGCTATAGGCGTCTTAACAACACGCTAAGACCCTTAGGAACCGAGCAAAAACCAAAAAAAGTTAAAAATAACGCTAAGCGAAAACAAAGTTATAGCGAAGGCAGGCGATGCGATGCGACGAGGTGGGTCGGGGATCAAGAAATAGTAAATAAAGTTCTTGTGACTAAAATAAATCAAGAAGAGTAAATGATGATAACAGTGGCAATGCCAATGAGTAACAATGAGTAACTTACGTAATTTGAACCACATGAAGAACAGAAGAAAGAATGTGATGTAAAGCATTATCAAAAATAGGATCCAGCCGTCGCTCATTTTTGTATCAAAAGCGAATCACTGACCATGATATTATATATTTTAAATATTCACAACTTGAGCCACTTATGAGATTATTTATACAACTATATGACTGATTGCTGTATGGACTGATCACATTGCCAAACTAGGAAAGCAATATGGGGAAAAAGGCAATGCAGGATATGACGAATATTCAGTAGGTAGTATTACATAACATAACATCACGCCTGTAATCCCCGAAGGGTTAGGCAGAGGTGTAACTATATAGAACACCCACATTTCGCCAGTTAAAAGTTTAAACCCCATGTAATAGGGGGCGACCTGAGCGCTTGCGACCACGAGACCAATGAGGCAGTTAGGTTAAGGTTTAAAGATATTTATTCTCAAAAAAGACACAAAGTTACATACTTATGAACAATGCTTAAATTAAATTATATAAAATTTGTCACAGACGTCACAGTAGGAATGATACACATATCCAATGCATTCAGCTTTTAGGAAGGGTGTTATTTGTGATTAAATATGCAGCTAATTGTTTTGAATGCATTGAATGAGTGATTTTTTTTATACATGGCGATATTTTGTTAATACACGTAATTGTGCTCCTTCAAAATTTAACATATTTTTGCCAAACTTAGTTCGCATCTTCGGTAAAATCAGAAAACTAGCTCGGCGATTGCCACGTTGGGATACTTGTTTTACTGTAGTAAATTATAAAATAGTCTGTAACGACGCAGTTACGAGTATTTTATAATAGGTATAAGGAAACCGTTAAAGTACCCAACATATTTCCTTCCTATAATAAATTGACGACTAAGTCACAAGCTATTCAAGAAAATAAAGATCAATGTTCTCAAAATTACTCTCATAATGGCGTGAATATCCCACAGACGTAGCTGATGAAGGATCTCATGTTCCTGTACTTACACCTGCAACTAACTACAAACTAGGATGTAGACAGAACAGAACTAAGTATGGTAAAGAAAGAAAATACGTTTATTTGCGAAAAAATGACGCAAAGAAAGAACACAAAAAAAAAGAACAAGTTGGGGGAAAATTTGCGTTACATCCACGTAAAACGGCCATCGCTCAGCACAATATTTGCCGACGAATGGACGTTGATTTTGTCGGCATATCAGAAGTACTGTGAGAGGGATTTATGAAAGCGCTGTCAACTTTTTACCTGAACTTGATGAATTTATATTTTCTCTTATAAGTGTATACTAGCTTCTGCCCCCGGCTTCGCCCGTGTGGATGTCGGAAATTATCCCACGGGATCGAGCTACCAGGATAAAATGTATGTCCATCCCCTGGATTCCATCTATCTCTTTGCCAAATCAGAAGTTCAGTGGTTTAGGCGTGAAAATATAACATACAGTTTCAAATTCAAATCCTCCCCTTGAAAATCGATTTACCCCTTTTTGCCTCGTCATTTTCGACCACTTTACTTACTTATTATTAATTATTTTCTGTCAAAAGTATTAATACTGAGTTTCGAGTTAATTGGACTGCGAATTTAATTATGTACTTCCACACAAACTTCAACACCCCTATATCCCCCTTTGAGGGGTAGTTTTGAAAAACTTTTAATAATAAACTTTATTTACTTAGGCGAGTATTCTTGCCAAGTTTCAAGTATATTAACTAAATGAATAAGATTTTTCATATAAACTGTACTCCCGCTTTTCATCCCTACAAGGGTGGAATTTTGAAAAATCGTTTGGGATGTATAAATAATATTTGAATCAAGTTATGAATAACTTCATAGCTTGATTCAAATATTATTTATACCAATTTTCAAGTTAATCAAGCCACGCATTATAATCCTCCCCTGTAAAATTAACTACCCCTTTTCAACCCGTTAGGGGTAGATTTTCGAAAAACCCTGATACACGTTATTCTTTATTTTTGGTCTTAAGTATAAACACTGAGATTCGAGTTAATCGGACCGCTCGCTAAAATTCTTCCATACAAACTTTGAAACCCCCAATCCCCTTTTAGGGGGTAGCTTAGAAAAATATAAAATGGCAAACTTCATAATTTACTTATATTAGTTTCAAGTTTATTAACGCAAGGAATAAGATTTTCACCCTCTTAGGGGTGGAATTTCTAAAAACCCTTTCTTAGTGGATACCTACTCTTCAGTAAGAACACGCCCTCCAAATTTCATGTCTCTAGAACCAGCGGCTTAGGCTGTGCGTTGATGTATCAGTCAGTCAGTCAGTCAGGACTTTGAAATTTTACATATATATATAGATAATAGATAGAAGAAGATAGGTACAAACTGTGTCTTTAATTTTTGTAATTGGTTTTAAACTGTTTTGATTAAATAAATAAATAAATAATCATACTCTCCAGTCTTACCAAGGGGTATCGTATTACCCAGTAACTGGGTTGTGGAGGTCAGATAGGCAGTCGCTATGGAAAATACTGGTATTCAGCTGCACCTGTTAGACTTATGGAGGTATGAGGAACAGGGTGTAAAGTTCACTCATCCTCCATTGAAAAGGGAGGATCCTCCGACCAGACGGGTGTTGTGTCTGGCGGGCAATTGCCCAACGATTGATATTGGGAAATTGTATCTATGTTAATTGCACGGTAAACTCTGCTTGCGAGATGCAGGATTTGCGTGACGTCAGTATGACGCGTTGTTCGCATGTGGCGTTTGTAGATACCGCTACAGACTAGAAGCCGACCCCAACATAGTTGGGAAAAAAGGCTAAGCAGATGATGATGACTCTCTCTGACGCGCTACTTCATAAAGAGCTCTACTGCAAAGCACCTTATTGTGGATAAGGTATATAGTAGCAATGCGGGATAAAACTGGATGATTATAACAGAACCAATGATTAACCAAAAAATCGAAGACATGTGACATCTACTAACCTACACGGGGCCCGAGTGGTAGATTTCAGACCACTCCCTATCTAAGAGAGGATACCTGCTCCCTAATTGCGTAACACACTATCAATCTCAATCTGAATAATTTTGAAGGATATTGCTAATCCATTTTTTCATATTATGTTCGAAAAAATCTGCTCAACAACGTAAATAACGCAATGAATGTTGTCGAACTGTCAGAATGAAAGGCATTGCTAGACAGAGTGTTACGCAATTACCCCACGGGGTCCCAGCAGACAGCAGTCGAAACATTATGAAATGATTAACTTACGTGAACAATATCTACACATCCATATACTGAATATTATTATCTTAAAGATAATGACGGCGATCAACCACGTTGTTCTTTCGGTAGTCATTTTTACAACAAACACAAATACTAATGGGGGGATAACTAACTACCGGAGCCACAGCCGAAGGTTTTTAAAAATAAATTAAAGAATCCAATCGCAAGGATGTTTTAATACGGACTAACCAACTGTTTACCAACTTATAAATCTATTACAATGTTAGTAATAAGGGTTGCCAATGCCAACATATCAAATTCCCCAATAATCTAAGTCAAATTCCCGAAATCTGGGAGAAAAATATGCTGATTTCCCACAAATTGCCCAAATCCAACTATTTTAAGAAATGAAACAAGTTCCAAATATTTATATAATATTATTTTTTTATCTCTCATATCGGATACTGGGATGGGATAAAGATACTAACGCCCATTTTTTTTATCCCTTCTCTTGTTGCCATCATAAAGATACTGTATGATGGCTTTAGTCAATTGTGGTTTATTGTTGTAAAAATTTAATTTAAAATTAAAAAAAACCCTCGACACAAAATAATAATAAAAATAGTATGAATGTAAAAAGCCTAAAACAATTAAAAAAAAACTAAAATAGAACAAAACAAAAACGTGAAACTCTATAAAAAGGAAAAAATAACCTTGAAATTATGACCCTACGTAAGTACGTATGACATTTCTTTCTCTCTCCTCTGTCTCTCAGCCTAACGTTCTGTTAAAGTTTAAAATAGCAGCGGTCCCCAGACGGGACAACATTTAATCAAAAAATTTCAATCGCCCGATGTGTTCGAAAACGGCAGCATCAGCATAATTTTTATGTTTGGGTTTTCATATAATTTAATCACTAATTAGCCACGAAACTATCGAAGTATAAACTATTCCCACTGCTGGGACACAGGTCTCCTCTCATTGAGAGGGAGTGTGCCGTAATCTATCACGCGGGCTCAGTACGGGTTGGTAGATGTCACATGTCTTCGATTTTTTAGTTCTTGGACATGCCGGTTTCCTCACGATGTTGTTCATCATCGTATTGAGAGCAGCGGTGAAGAAATAATTCAAGTCAAGACCCCTGCATAATGCCAATCCCCAATCAACTGCGATTCCCCGCAGTTTGGGAAATTCTCCACAAATTGGCAGCACTGCTAGGTCCTTATCTCTATAGATGCGTCACCGGGTGCTAGCCATAATATCCCGTCGCTACCGAGCATGCTACATATTATGAGTAATATTACAACATTCAAATTCAACATTCAATTAATGCAAATAAGAAAAAGTTACAAGCAGTAATACTATACCATGTACCATTATCATAGTACCTAGTAACAACATGAGGGGGCTTATGAGCCCTAGGTATTGTTGATTATCAAGGTTTATGATGAACTAGCTGTACCTGCGAATTCGTTCGCTTGGATATTGAAAATCAATTGTGTCTCTTTATTATGTAATTTTTTTCTAAAATAGAAGTAACATCAGCTATCTGCTAGTGAAAGTGCCGTCAAAATCGTCCAGCTGTTTTGGAGATTAGCCGGAAAATACAGACAGACAAACATTTTATTATAAGAACCGTATATACTTTCATATGCATTTAGTAAAAAGCTGTTCTCAGCATCTTAAAACCGTAATTATCAATGATCAACCACCACTGTAAAAAAGATGATAAAATTCTCGCCCGTATACGACGAAAAACGTCATGACTTTTGAATAAAAAGATTAAGTAATCTTATTAAAAAACACAAAACTTAAGGCAAATAGTAACAGTCGAATGAATCAGAAAATAATTAAATTGATAGTAATTTGATAATAAATATCCGCATGTTATCGAATTATCTTAATCTAATCATAACATATTTTTGCGTTGTTCAGAGATGAGTCAACATAGGTTTCACGTATATTTCGAACAGCGCCATCTAGCTTTAATTGCTGTGACTTATGCATAATGGCTCTCGATGGCATTTTCAAGTATACAAGTGGATCCAACCGGGTTTTTGATATGCATCAGATTTTTGTGACTGCACTACCGAATAAACGAGACAGAATACAAAGAAAAAACAGTTAAATGGCTGTTTGGACGTGGAGGGAGTACTGCAGTGCAAAAAACGCATAAATATATTTATGATTATTTTTCTAACAACGCAATAGATTTTATTTTATAAGGTAAACGAAAATGTAACTTACTTGCTTTCATTACTAAAAGCCCAACCACAACCGTACCCAAAACAAGAACGGCCCCAAATCCAGTGCCAGCGCCATAGTACATGTTTTATTTCAAACGCGCCAACTGTCACTCTTGAAAGTCAATAAAAAACTATACACCAAGTAGGATTATTTTGTATCAATCTAGTTTTTAATTGATAAACAATGAGCTTATCAGTGTACTATCTTATCCACCCGAAGATTGCAAGTGACGTCACTGAGAGATGGGCTACTATTCATTATCAAAATCATAATCAATCAAATCATAATAATCATCTTTTTTGTGAATTTGAAAATTTGCACGTCAAAATTACAAAAGACGGTCCCCCAAAAACGCCCGCCCTTCACCACTTCCTAGTGCTATCGCTGGAGAGCCGATAGCACTAGGAAGTGGTGCTGCCGAGAAGTGGCGCAACAAACTCCCCAGCAGCACAGCTGTCTGTTCAATAAAAAAAAAAAACTTGATTGTATACAATACTAGGTACCTATGTTCGGTAATTAACATTACAAGACCAGAACATAAAATTAAATTATTTGCTATAATATGTCAGCTAGCCACGCCAATATACCAACAAATATAATAAAAACTTTAAACGCCCTAAAAGGCAAGTCTAGAAAAGAAGAGGGTATCTTGTTATAAAAGGTTATACCAAGCCCAACAAATGAGTTATGAACCTTATGAAGCCGGTGAAAGGGGGCACGTAGTTTGTCCTTATTTCTAGTTTTAACACCGCGAATGTCACTGTTTTTAGTGTACAAGTGTAAATTTTGCCTAATATATAAGATGTTGGCAAGGATGAATTGTGATGCAACCATGAGAATACCAATATCTTTAAAAAAATCTCTTAGGGAAACTCTGGCACCTAACTGGTAAATTGCTCGAGCAGCTCATTTTTGAAGGACAAATATATTTTGTATATCAGCGGCTTTGCCCCACAGCAGAATACCGTAGGACATAACGCTGAAAATAACTAAAATAGAATAAACGAGCTGCATCAACGTCAGTGTATTGTCTTATTTTTCTGAGCTAGGCAGCCGAACTGAGCCTTCCTGCTAGACTTGATATATGAGGTCGCCGCACTGAAGTTTGGCATCTACTGTTAGTCCTAGAAAAATTGCCGAGCCTACAGTTTCAAGCACCTCTTTATCTAAGACGATGCTGGGTCCTACATTTCTAACATTCGGTGAACTTTACACATTTGGATTTATTGGCATTGAGAACTAGGTTATTTGACGTAAACCAATCTGTTAAATTGAGAGTGCACTGTTTACGTCGTCAAAATCTTGTCTATTCCTGTCTACTTTAAAAATAAGAGAGGTATCATCTGCAAACAGTACAACGTCACAGATGCCATTCAAATGGAATGGTAAATCATTGATATATACTAAGAACAAGAATGGACCCAGTTTTGAGCCTTGCAAAATCAAAATCAAGGTATATTAAACTTCCCCAAAGCCTCAATACGTTCTACATAGGTGTTTTTATAATTAATTTCTACGCGTACATATAACTTTTGCCTGAAATTTGCTTGCCGCGTTCATGAGCGAAAACACGGTCTGAAAAAATTAAATAGTAGTTGATGTGCATGTTCAATTTAAATTATTGCGCAATAATATTTCTAGAATACTGGCAACGTCACTTTTATTGATAGGATATTAACATTAAATGCACACACAATAATTGTTTTTCAAATATTGCCATTTTTTGATTTCTTAGTTGCTATCACAGTAATTTTTATATGTACTCAAAAATTTAACTTACCGCTTGATATAATTATATAAAGCGTAACCAAAAGAAAACCCAAAATAAGAATGACTACAACTACAATGCTAGTGCCAGACATGTTTTATTTCAAACGCACAAACTGTCACTCTTGTCAGTAAATATAAAAAACTACACAGAAAGTAGGATTCTTTTTTATAAATATAGCTTTTAATCGATACACGATGAGCTTATCAGTGTACTATCTTATCCACCCGAGGCTTGCAAATGATGTCACTGAGAGATGGCCTACTATTCATATCCAAGTGCTATCAGGTCTGAAGGGAAATCAAGCTGGAACTGTGCCCCGCCCCCTTACTGTCCTAAAAATATTATTATTTATAATTTTTTTCATTTATTTCTACACGTTCTTCCAGCTTTGCCTGCAAGTTGAATGCTATACTGCGTTCATAAGCCAAAAAAAAAAATACTATCCAGCTTTCTTTAAAAAACTCATGTTAATCCTAAAAACTCCTAAGTATCAACTCAACAAGTCTGAAATCCTTTTAGATAATTCAGAATGTTATCCCTTCGCGATCGCAGACGGCTGCTAGTATGCTTCCTCCATAAATTAATTAATGGAAAAATACAATGCAGTTGCCTTTTGCAAAGTGTTTCTCTGGCAGTTTCAAGAATTTACCCAAGGGCTAAAAAAAATAAAAAGGTAGGTATTTGATACACCTTTTGTAAAAACTAATCTCGGTTTACAATCCCCAGTTATACGAAAGAGCAACGAATACAATGATACTGTATTAAACACGTCTGACCTTGATATATTCAGCGACAAGTTACCGGTATTCAGAAAGAAAATCACGCTATCCTTGCCAAGTTACTTTTCATTTCAATTTTTATATTATTATTATTATTATTTTTAATTATTGTTTTTATTTTTAACTTTTTGTTCATGTTTATTACCGATTTTATTTACTTTAGTCTGTTTTAGTTTATATGTATTAGTTTTAGTTTAGCTTAAAATTTTAAGGCAGCAAGATATATAATCAATGCTATGTACGCTGTAATTGTCATGTAAGTACACATTAGTCCTTTAGTTATGAAGATTATTCTTTGTACATGATGTGGCTGTGCTTTTCTTAAATAAATAAATAGATAAATATTTAGTTTTAATTGATTAACAATTTTTTTATCAGCTGAGATTGATTTTATCATGATTGAAAAGGTTCGTGATTAGTTTTCCTTGATCGAAGCTACATGGAGTTGTTATAAAATTGCTTCTAGTTTCAAACAGCGCCATCTGCTGGTGGATGTAGAAATGAATAGGTATTCATAAAGTTATGACAATTTAGTTTTAGACGGATAGATAAAAACAGGGTGGAAAGTTATAACAAATAGGAAAAATGTCCCAAAAAAACATTTTTTACATAAATTGTGTTATCACAATATGCAAATCATAAAACACACTATCATCGTTATATACAGGATTATAGCTCAGCTGAAAAGTATGTAAAAATGTTTTAATCAAAATTATTTTTCTACGCGCATGCAGCGATTAAATACTCGTAGATTAGATTAAATTAGTTTTTCGGTAATAAGATTTTAAATAATTGTTTTTATTTGATCTTAAATAAAATATAATGAAATGAACTTAATCAACAATCTACTTTTTCCACTAAGGTAAACATATATTTTTAAAGGCATTATTGCCTTTTGCCCTAAATAATATGTTTAGACACATCGTTTCGTTTTGTTTTGTTTTGCAATGTTCTAGCTAGATTAAGATCTACTAGCCACACTTTTTATTGTTCTCCTTTGTCTCTAATATTTTTAAGTTAAATGTCATGCATACCTATATTTGCAAGGTTACTGAAATGCCAATTTTAGATGATATTTAATTTGACTTGTATAAATAAATGCGTTGTTAGGAAACCAACAAAAAAGCAAACAGAACCTATGGTAAATAAAAAACAGAACTTACGTCGCAATCGATAATAGACAACCATTGTCAAAGCAACTAAAAAAAGAAACCAAAAGACGGTCTGAAATATAATAATATAATAATCACTGTGCATGTTTTATTTAAAATATTGCGCCAAAATATTTCTAGAACACTGGTAACGTCACTGTTATTATACTCAATATTGAATGCATATTCGATAAGACCAGAAAATAAGACCTTATCAGTGTATTATCTTATCGCAGAGAAATAATTAACTCTCAATAATTCAAAGCTAGGCTTAAAAAGCTCTTCACGCGCCATCGAGCGCCATCTAGTGTTGGTAGCCAGAACAAAATCATGCTTAGCATTACGTGTCGAACCTCATGTAGACTTGTGGCAATGCATTGACAGGTTTGAAAAAGGCATAAACACGTTAAAAGCGTCCACACATGTAGAAATACGTAGATAGTTAGACGAAGACTGTAAAGCTTGAAAACTGCGTATATCATATTAACACAGATAAAGTATAATATTGACTTACTCAACTTACTGATTGATTTCCAAACAGCAACAAATAGAAAGAGAAGTATTGAAATAACCAGGAGCACTAACCGAAATATATCAAAAGCATGCATTTTGCAAAGGAAGACAATTCACTACGTAAATATTATGAACCACGTATGCACTGAGGAAACAACGATCCGAGAACTAAACGATAATGTAAGTAATTAAGCTGATAATGTCCAAATCTTATCATTTACCTTGTTTTACTATCTATATAAATTAAAAGAATCGATAGGTAATTCAGAATTTCAGACAATCTGTGCTAGAGAATTATGAGAAAGATTGCCATACAACGTGGTAATGCCCCCAGTCTCTTGGGTACACTACCAGTCGACAGAGATGCGGATGAATTTTTCGACGCTTTATTTTAGTTTGTGTATAAGTAGTTTCAGATAAGTTAGGATTTAATTTTATTATTTTTATTCAATTAACTATTAGTTGTTATTTGCTTACTTATTATTTTAATTTACAGAAATAAATAAACTTCATAGGATTATAGTGCAAAAAAAGACCAAGATTTGATAAAAACTTACGCCAATTTCCGTAGGATGAGACGAATCCAAAGATTAGAATTGCGGCAAACCATGATGCTATTATAAGCAGTTCGAAATACATTTTTATATTCAATAGTATCGAAATTAGCAATAAAAGCAAAATAAGGTACTGAATCTAGAATCAAGGCAGTATCAAATGAAGATAAACATATAATTTGTGATATTATATTGCGAAACCTTATCATTGACATTTTAAGCGATTAAACAAATGAATTCAAAGATTCCGCTGTTTTTACCAGGTTGGAAATGAATGCATATGATACGTCCTATTTAATCTTAATACTTAATCAGCCGGTATTTTTCCTACTTATGGTTAGCTAAGTTCTCTCTTCGTACAAAGAAAGAACGAGTATTGATTACTTCAAGCTCGCTTACCGAGTAGGTATAGATAGGCCTAAACGAATCTAGAAAATACGCCATTCATTAAATTGGCTTTTGTTATCAAATATTAAAAATAACAAGCACAAAAGCTGGCGAAGTGGCGATGCTCGGGGGAGGCCTTGCCCAGAAGTGGACGACTTTCGTTTGAAATGATGATGATTAATAAGATTAAAAATAAAATAATGACTTACTCCATTTTCTATATGCGGTTATTCCAATTATGAGGACGATGAATAACACCCAAAACAGTAAAACAAATAGTTGAAACCATATCGTAGAATTAGTGGAATACATTTTTAAATAAAATCCACAGCCACAGTGAATGGCATCGTGATTACAATACGACTAGTAACATAATCATATTAGAATGAAGATAAAATAAATCATAAGTTCAATTATCAATGAAGCGTAATCTTATCCGTTAAAACTTTAGGTGATTAGAAACAAAAGATGAGTTTCCCATTGGCAATGATTTTCTTCAGGATAATTAATATTTATGTACCTACATAATAATATAAATTAATATATTGAGCACTTATAAGTTAAAATCCCACAATACACACTCATTTGAATTAAATCGACATAACTTTCGTTACATAACTTAGATCTTAGAGAAAATCTTATTACTGACGGAGATTGGATTAATCTGCCCTGAAGTCTAATAGCGTTAAGATACCGATGGATTCATCTCATCAAGGAGAAAATTTCTTATTATGAATGAAAGAAAGAAATCATTTTTTATGGCAACTTTTCTCGATTAATTAGTACGTGAGGAGCTACAGAGAACTAAATGTGAGTAATGAAGTATTTAAACTCTAGTATTTCGTCAATTAATTAACTTTTAACGTTAATTAATTCTGTGCTTTGCAAACATCATGTTTTAAGCCTACAAAACTTCCATTTTAAGACATTGGCTTCTTAAATGCTGCTTAAGAATAATGTTTTTAAGCGTCTGTCGGCCGGACAGAACGATAAGCTTGCAGGACCCCCAATTAGTGTTCTTGCATTGGTGTTAAATTTTAAAGTTCTTTCCATTCCATCTTATGGCTTGAGCTTCAGAGCAGAAACTCCTTAGTTCGGTGGCCATTCTCCTTTAAACATCAATAACTAAAACTCAAAAACAAAAGAACGATGAAAACCCCATACCCACAGCGTTTATTTGAAATTCGAGCCATACCGGGGTGGCGCCCTACAGTTTAATGATAGTAAGTTTCACGACGGACGATATGATTGGTTGTTTATCATTTTGGTCAACCAATTGCTATAAATAATAAAAATGCATCAACGTATAAAATCTTATCATTTCAAACTACACTCGAGAGCAATGAATCCGGGTCACTTGAAGAATCCTAAAAATCTCGGAAACTAAAAATGCTAGGTTAATGCAATAAATTGTATTTAATAGACAATGTAATACTCCTTAAATGAAGTTATTAAAACTTCTTAGTTATTGTAAAGTTATATCATAAAAAAATCAAATTTGAAAAAGGGCCACTTTCGAAGATGGAACTACGAAATTACAGCATTTGGTTTTGCTTTTGTTTGTAATCTGTCATTTATGTGGGTACATAAACCATGTTGATAGTGCTCTATATTCATTATTCAAGCTAAAATTATGTCGCTTACGCCTGAAGAATGCACCAGAATACTTACAATGCTGGAAACCGGCCGGAGTCAGCGCGATACAGCCAGGACTGTCGGTGTGTCGCTGTCAACAGTACAAAGAGTTCTCCGACGTTACGAAGAAACTGGTTCTAACCTACGCAGACCAGGAACGGGCAGAACCAGGTGTACCACAGCACGAGAAGACCGATACTTGGTGAACACCATGCTTCGAAATCGCTTTCTCACAGGAACTGAACTCACAAATCAGTTTCGACGCCTCGGAGGAAGTAACCCAAGTGCATGGACAGTAAGACGTCGGCTTGCTGAATCTAACTTAAAACCCCTTAGACCTGCAAACGGCCCTAAACTGGAGCGTGGGCATCGTATTTCAAGACTAAGATATGCCCAGAGCCACGTAAATTGGAGTATTGAAGATTGGTCAAAAGTTATGTTCTCCGACGAATCAAAATTTATGCTCTACAAGCACGATGGAAGACACAGAGTGTATCGAAGACCAGGGGAAAGATTCAAGCAAGCATGCATCGAAGAAAAAGTAGCCTACGGTGGTGGGTCTGTACTTGTGTGGGCCGGAATTTCTTCTGAAAGTCGCACAGAGCTGGTGATCATAGAAAACGGCTCTTTAACTAGCGTAAGATATGTGGAAGAAATCCTCAATGATCACGTTGGTCCATTTATGGTCAATTTAGGTGAGGATGCTATATTTATGCATGACAATGCCCGACCTCATACAGGTAGGATTGTGAATGACTACCTTCAAGAGATGAACATTACTCGTATGGAGTGGCCAGCGCGCAGCCCGGATATCAACCCGATCGAGCATGCTTGGGACGAGCTAGGCAGATGCGTAAAACAACGAAACCCTCCCCCAATCACGCTTCATGAGCTCAAAATTGCTCTCACAGAGGAATGGGAGAATATTCCCCAAAATCGTATAAGGAACTTGGTGTACAGCATGCCAAACCGCGTAAACGCAGTAATGGAAGCACGAGGAGGCAATACGAAGTATTAAAATTCAAGAAAATCGTAATAAAGTTCAAAAATTTCATGTTTCCTATTTTTGTTTTAAGGAGAGATCAGCAGTTTTTTTCTTTATGTAATTTTGTGTTAATAAAATGTATGGTGACTCATATTTTTTTTACTTTCATTTAAGGAGTATTACATTGTCTATTAAATACAATTTATTGCATTAACCTATCATTTTTAGTTTCCGAGATTTTTAACATTCTTTAAGTGACCCGGATTCATTGCTCTCGAGTGTATAAGTGATTTGAAATATCAACTCTCCACCGACTCAAGGTACTTACACTTGCTCACAAACCCACAAAGTGTTATCTGCAGAACGTACACGATCACAAGTAAGAAAAAATACCAGAGAATAAGCATTTTAAAAGTAAAAGCAGCCGGGGATTCGACCGTAGGATCAGACATAGTGTCAGATATACTGTGGTCAGGATAAGGGGAAACAAGAGAAATGCACTCCTAAGTGGAACTTCAACACTATTAATTGTTACAAGGATATACAAGAGTTTAAAATAGTATTACTGCAGGAAATACCGAGCAGTTCCTAGGCCAGTATGTGCCGCAACCACGTCTTAACAATTACTGTCGCTCCATGCTCTCCATGGTTCATATTATCAACCCCTAGACTCCGCACAACGTGAAACAAAGGAGCCTGTGTGTCATTGTTAAGTGCAGACTCATCATAACAGATCCAACGAGTCTATAATCATATCTGTGTATATATACAGGACTATAAATAGGTAATTATATTTTCTTTTTCTCATTACATTAGTACTAGCTAAGATGGTTTGTTTTGTAGTTGTCTTCTTCTGCGTGTCGCTGGCACGACTGTATTTTAAATCTTGTTTTCCCAAAACTTTGCCATTGTCACTTTTTTGTAGTGATGTAACGTGAGGCAAAGTAGTTCCACTCGTTTTAATATGCACAACCAGTTCAACTTAAGAGTTACAATGAATGAGTGGAAATGGTGCAATCGAAAATTTAAAAATTCAGAGCAAAACACGATAAGTAATGTGGAAAAAATGACAGAAAACTCAAACTTACGTATAGACTTGTAAACACCTAATGCAATACAAAGGATAATAAACACAACCCAAACTATAAACATAGTATGCCTGTAATGCATATTGAATGAGAAAACAATTGAATTCGACTGACACTAGCAAACAACGTGATTCTTTAAATATCTATGATCCATTATGTAGCTATAATTTGTGATAAGGTACTACATATCGCATATTTTTATCTATACGTACTTAATTTAGGCGATGACATGTAAAATTTAAGGCTCGATCATAGTTATATCTTCGATGTCGTATCGCATGGACGGTAAGCACTTAATAAGTACTTAAAGTCTAGCTAGTTACCAAATAAAATAAATAACGCTTTTTCAGTCAATGTATGAGCTAAAGCACTTTTGAATGAAATAAACAAAGATGAATTTGAAATAAAATACAAAAAACTTACGCCATTTTCTATACGAAGATGAAATTAGAATAATGAGCAAAAAGGTCAACCAAAACAATATCACAATCATGGTCCTAAAGGTAATTGTCTAGACGCAGAATCGACAATCACTATCACAGAGCAACAAATACTGATCGTTGGTATACATCAGCTCAAGCACAGAAATGTAAAGATAAAATTATGATAACGGTATTGAGTATGTACATAGAATCTTATCTATACATTAATTTGCGCCCGATTATTATATTCAACACCACACATAGTCCTGTTTTGTTAACGATATTTAGGAAGTTATTATTGACGCAAAGTCTTATTCCTAAGGATGATGCTCAAAATAAACAATCCAACAATCATGGAATAGATAACGAAGGATTTAAGAATCACTTTCGTTTGACAAATAAACTATTATCACAAAATATTATCTAGGGTATACAGAACGGAGATGAGGACAAAAGCCTATGCTATATAAGGTAGGTACTAACAACTTACACAAATAATTTCTGTACACGGAAAGCAGCATCAAAAGTATGATGAACGTTACCAGTATAAAAAACAAAAGCATTTTAAAATATTGGAATAAAAACAAATGAATTCAAAAATAAAATAAACAATCTTCGCCTGCACTAATATGAACACTGACGCATGGCGGACGGACGGTTGGATTTTAATAATTACATTTGTGATTATAGGCGAAATCTTATCAGCTTATTAGGTATCTATGCGATTCATGTTTGTAGTGGCCAATCCAGTTCATGGGAAACTCTAAAGGCATTATAGCCTGGCGGCTTCGTTGCTCTGGTGTGCGGGTTCAAGTTAGGTCAGGTCGCCCTTTTTCCGATTTTTCATTAGGAAAGTTTTCTCTTGGTAGCAGCCTGGAGTTTGGAGATTTGCCGGTTATTGGCAATAGGCTCACTTCCTATTATTACACTTACATTATTTATTATTATTTTGTACTGATTATAACAATGTACGTAATTTTAATTGTAAAAATAGTGTTGTTTCAATTATTTTCGGTATTGGAAAAAATTAAAAAATTACTTTTGCATTAGACACACAATAGTTATGGGTCCGAAATAAAAGATTTTGATTTGATTAATCAATCACGAATTTTGTCATTTTTGTCTTCGAACTCCATTACAAAATACCAAAAATGAACGTTTCATAACTATTAAATTAACACATAACATTTGAACTAAAAAAGCGCCATCTTACGGTGCAAGTTGAAACTTGTACAAAAGGACTGAAGATCCGTGGCATACCTATTGTCGCACCATTTTGATTTTTTTAACAAAATGGTGCGACTATGGTATCACAAGTTATATAAACAAAGTGTTCCATATAGAAAGCTTTAATTTGAAGGGAAAACTCTTTCTATCAGGATTAAAAAAAAACAGTTTTATAAAGATGGTATTAAAAACTTAGGTACTTAAATAATATAATAATAATAATATCCCTGGACATTTCACACAGCACCATTTGTCCCAAGCTAAGCAACCTAATGCTTGTGACAACAAGTAACAAGATGGTAGGTAACAAGATGGCTGATAAACTACTTATTACAATTTTTTTTGTTGTAAATACATACATATTATAGATAGAAAAACACCCAGACTCGGAACAAATACATGTAGGTCATACAAATATTTGTTCCGTGCGGGAATCGAACCCGCGACACGCAGCGCAGCAGTCAATCGCTTAACCACTGCGCCAACCGTGCCGTCAAAATGATGTCTCGACACAGAAACTACCATCATTATCAAGATCAACATTATCATTATTAGAAATAAATACGCCATTTTTTATATTGATTGTAGCACAAACAGATTACAAATTAAATGAACAGCCTCTTTCTACTCACTGACCACTTGATCGAATAACAGTACGGATTAAATTTGTTTAAATACTTGATAATATGCGAAATATTATCCATAGATTCATCACAGTGGCCGATGATTACACTGCCTTATTTTATTTTTATCTCCACTTGAACTAAAAAGAGGTCGATGTGCAATCACTTTGTGGGGACTCAAATTCTCGGGAGCTTGACAAAGCATATAAACGCATACAGACCAACGGAAGGCCAATTCTCGTACTTAAGAAACGTTCAAATTCAAGTCGCAATCTCATCTCAGCGACAATCAATGTCAAAAACTTGACAAAGGTGTAGGGAAATTAGACGTTGGTACTTTTGATAGAATGAAACTGAGGTCAGACTGTGAACGTTCTTAAAATTATGGGACCCCGGGTTTGCATGCGTTTTTGGAACTCAAAATAAAAATATTTTATTTCACATAAATCTACATGGGCACTTATGAAACGTTAGAAGCGAGGTGGACGGTTCCAATTGGTCGTTTCTCATGGAGAAGAGTCGGCAAGAAACTCTACTGCGTTTGCGTTCAATTCTCAGGACGGGTAAGCGTGATTGTGATTTTTCATTTGGAATTTCTCGGTAGCAGTAGTTGGGATCGTGTTGATATTATTTCGACACAATAGGTACTGTTTGAATACCTACGTATTATAATAAAGAAAACATTATGTTTTGTAATAAATAGATTAATGAAAAGACGAATGTTATCAATTATCGTCACACACAAATAACATGCTAAAAATGTGACGTTTTATAAAAATAAGCAAATTATTCAAATCCTTAGTACTAGATTTAATAGATAATTTAAGTCGCAAAAACCAACCATAGATGGCGTTGATTTGAATTTAGATTTTTTTTATCGCCATCTAGTTGAAACTGGTTGAAACTTGAAAGAATGAATAATGGATTTCCTGGTTAGCACAATATTTTGTAGTCTTGCTTTCGGTAAACACTAGAAAGTTTTCTTCTTAATGTATATAATAAATGTAGTTTACAACACCAACACTAAATTGACTTCCGGTTTTCCATGAAAAAAATGCACAGGCGGCGACATTTATATTCTGCGCAGAAGAATAAACAGTTAATGACTTACCACAAAATCTCACCAAAACCGCGTAAATAATCCAAAACAACGCTATATTAATAACCATAAAGACCAAAGCTGAAGTTAAATCCACCGACATTTTGCCAAATTTGATACGAACCAACTTTTATAGTAATATTGTACTAAATGATACGCCTGCTCCACCGCCAGTACATTGAGGGCCCAACATGATAGGAATACGATAAACTATCTGTCGATAACGCTGTTAATTACCGGTACGTGTTTTGCCTTTTTTATATAAGATTATAAATATATGGAAAATTTACATATTACTATGCCATACATACCTACATGGTGAACTCATGCCAGCACCCTAATTGCGGAACACACTCAATCAGAATGTGAATCATTTTGAAGGATATTGCTAATTCATTGCTTCATAATGCAAAATTGGTCTGCTCAGCCACGTAAATAACGCAATGAATGTTTTTGAACTGTCAAAATGAAAGCTGGTATTCCTACTTTACACTACTTAGTGCGTTACGCAAGTACTTGAAGTACGCTGAGCCCTTATTGCATCACACACTTTTAATCAAAATCAAAGGGGTTTGAAGGAAATTCATATCCGTTGCTTCATAGGTTTGAAAAAATCGTGTACACAAACAAGCAATGAACGCGGCAGAACTGTCAAAATTAAAGACATTGCGATCGCTTGCCATTTTATGTATGTTACGCAATTACCCCACTCTGAAAAAAAAACTGTCCTCTGCTGTTTCGTATAGGAACCAATGTGAAACAACAGTGGACGGACTTTTTCAGTTTTCCAATTCATGTTGCAGTCACTGAAGCAAATATCTCCATTTTACCCTTGTAAGTAGGTAAACGTCGTAAAGATAGCAAGGAGCTACACAAACCTGACCTAACTTAACTGTATTGATATTAATCTCGTTGAGCACCTTAAGTTTTGAGTTGAGCTACACGATTTCTGACAAATGCGTGCTCTGACTGGACAGGTCCTCTCAATCTGTGTGGTTCTTTCCTCAAAAGACTATCTCAGACATCGATCTACATGGTCTTCATTTGACCCGACCAAGATTATGACTTCATCCTCAGCAGTAGCACTTGCGACCACTGGACCAACAAGGCAGCTATTTAATTTAGTGTCTTCAATCTTTGTTCCATCATTAAAATTTGTAACTATTTGCTGATTTGTGACAATAAACAAATTTTTTGTTTTTTATTGTTTATTTAACACAGTGGGTACAATCTTACCAAGAGGTACCGTGTTACCCAGTAACTGGGTTGTGGAGATCAGATAGACGATAGTCGCTCCATGTAAAACACTGGTATTCAGCTGCATCTGGTTAGGCTGGAAGCTGACCCCAACATAGTGGTAGTAGTACAAGGCTAGGCAGATTGACTTATTAGGTTTAGGATAGGAGTTTACCAACATTGTTTCAAGATTGACAATGCTAATCTGAACACTCTGTCTAATGACAAAGGTATTGACGGCTCCATTAGTATGTAGGCTGTAGGTACCTATTCCGGAGTACCCATGATATTGATAGTGTTATCATAACTTTTAGCAGTCTTATGATACCGACAAGATTATCTAAGTATAAATTAATAAGTAAATGATATGCAAATCGAGCCACATTAATAATTTTTAAATTGTCCGCCACCTTGACTTATCTTACCATATTGAAACTTATGGACACGTAAAAATTTCATATTCATTTTATAGAAGGGCTTTCCTTTATCTTGATCAATACAATGTCCGTTTGATACGAAAAACCTTTTGTTGACCAGTTATTGGGTTTTTCAATCAAGAGTTTCTCAGTAGCAGCCCGGAGTTTGTGCTCGGTCGATGGCAATAGGCTCGTCCCTATTACATGGGACTTTAACGTAACTGGCTAAATGTGGCTAAACACTCTATGATAGGTACCTTCACCTCTGCCTAACCCTTCGGGGATTACAGGCGTGATGTGGTGTGATGTACTCTGGGCTAGTTAAGTTAGCCTCAAAAAGATGTCATTTTATAAGATTACGATAGAACACTCCAAAAATATTTCTGAAATCGAGCACGTCAACGTACTCGTAGGTCATCGAGGCGACGTGACATCCAGCCCAGAGCCACAGCGTATGGAATCTCCATGGATATCTATGGGAGCCTCTGAATGGAGAATGTCATGAATACATTTACAATAGTTAGTTGTTAGAGAACGCCTACATGATGGTGGTATTGTCTCCCATTGTCTGAGATGAATGAGTAGGTAATCATCGGTGTATGTGTGAACATCATCTTTATCACCATTTAACATTGATTTGCATTATCAGTCAGTGCCGTCAGTCTTATGTTGACCTCTCTTGTCAGATTCATTATGTTATTGATTGTATAGCAGACTAACCTTTGCCTGCGGTCTTTGTGAACACTTAACATAACACCATGCCTTGTTTTCCAGAAGGGTTCGGCAAAGGTTAACCTTAGTACACCCACTTTTTGCCAGTTATTTTTTTAAGTCCCATGTAAGAGCCTATTGCCATCGACTGAGCACGAATCCAGGCTTCGAGCGGCTACGTCACACACTAACAGTAGCAATGGTTTTCATATTAACAGTTCAACAACATTCATTGCGTTATTTACGTTGTTGAGCAGACAAATTTTTCTAACATACGAAGCAATGGATTAGCAATATTCTTCAAAATGATTGAAATTGTGTTTGATAGTGTGTTACGCAATTAAGGGGCCTATCAGTAAATGTACGGTTTCCTACAAGAGCGGTGGCCGCCATACAACGGTCGCAGTGATAGCTGTCATGAAAATGATGTCAACGGGATGTCAGGGAAAAATCACTTTCTAGGAAAACACAAACTTACTGTTATAATTATGTATATAACGTTTCAGTGACGTCATTCGTAAATTGCGGACGCTACGTGTTTTCACCACCTGTACCGAAAAATTGGGAAAAAAAAACTTATATCTTTATGCAAGTATCCATCGGATCATTTTCAAATGTAATTATTAGATTTTTCCTACTTAAAACGTGTGACAAAGACTACCTACTTGGAGGAACTTGGGATAGACCTTTGCCCAGCAGTGGGACATCATTTACTTTATCATAACCCTAAAAAAAAAGTCCTATCACATAAATATAATACATACCTAGTATAGAAACCGCTTGTCATGACACGGGCGTGTGATGCGAATGAATGAGGAAAATGTCGTGAGGAGAGTTTTGGGTATGAATATCGATGGCTATAATAGTAGGGGAAGACCAAAGAAACGATGGATGGACTGTGTGAAAGACGATATCCTAGCTAGAAAGCGGGTGACTACCGAGAGGACGACTGATAGAGGAGTGTGGAAGGAAAAGACATGTTGCGTCGACCACGAATAAATTGGGATAAGGGCAGGAGAATGATGATAAGGATTATGAGGTAGAAGGTGTGATGTTACGGCTAATAGCCGAAATACGGCTACACCTAGTTTTAGCCGGCTACAACTACGTGCAGCCGGCCACATGCGGTTAAACTTAGATGTATCCTACTTAACTTCGGTTAGAACTAGGTTTAGCCTTCATCATAGCGGCTAAAACTAGGTGCAGCCGCACACCGGTGGTTAAACTTAGGTGTATCCTATTTAACATTGGTCAGAACTAGGTTTTTAGTTCTGTTAAGAATTTTGATTTTGTTTTGAGATTCTTATCTTGCGTTTCCCGATTGATTCGATTATATTGGAAAAGTAAAAGACAGGGATGTTGAAGTGACATTTATAATTATATAATATAAGTAATTAATAAAACTCAAAATATCATAAATCTCCTCTTCAGAAGTAAAAGAACTAGAACTACATCTTATGCGCAAAGATAAATAATTTAAACATAACCAAAACGGGTTGCACTCCGAGAGTGCCGGCAGAAGTGAAAACTTGATTATTAACGTTATGCATTTTTGATATTTTGCAATGCGGTCTACTCTCCCTCCGTCTTACGAATTTTGGATCAGGTCACGTGTCCTGACGCGGGTTTAATATGTTTTACCCATCACAACAAAAGTGCCGCCGCTAAAGCTTTCACTTCAAAAAAAATGTTTACTTCTTAACAATGAAAAAATCAACCAATTTTATTCTTTGTGCTCTTCTCTCATATTTTTATGTTAAAACAAATAAGATTGAATGACTTCTTGACTCAGATTTAGAACTTATTTTTCAATCATCTGACAACTTTATTCGACAATTAATTTTGAAATTTTGACGGTTATATCATACAAAAACTGTCAAACGTCCATTTTATTTCTCGAATAAAAGTTATAGTGTGATGTTGCAAGATTATCTATCACTTATTTGAACTAGATTAACTTGAATGACATAGAGTTACACAAAATACCGGCGTAAAATAATTCAACACAATTATAAATCTTGTTTCGGACTGACATGGCTTGTCTGGAGTAAGATGTCTAGTCTACGGGGGTAATACGAAATCGAATCAATACTTTTTATTTTTCACTTTTATGTTGTAATTTTTACCCCTTTTTGTTGTTGAATGCCACTATTTAACCCAGTTACTGGGTAATACCATACTTGGAATATCAATAGGTGAAGCTGATAAAAGATTATCTAGCATTTTTAACTTAACGTGCAAAAAATACGCTACAAATTATTGATGAGGATGGTAAATTCAAACGTCGTCCGATAATAAAGAATTTTCTGCTCAGTCATACGTTTAGAATGGCAATATTAGTGTTATAATTTCTGAAGAAAAACTTCTTAAAATGATCTCTCCCTTACTAAATTGCACAGAAGTCCTGGGAGGTCTTGAATGACACGGGTTGACTGAGATTATAAAAACGGACTCTCAAAACGCAATTCCTCGAGAATCAATCTTAACCTATGTAGATAAATTGTCGATTACAAACTCTGTATGATAAATATCGATATATCTCGAATATCGGATTTTAAAGCTACCATTCTTTTCACATCACTACACAAAGTATTTTTCTAGCTGTCAAATCCAACTTCTTAGATTATCTCGAGTAGAGGAGTATTCCGGTATCTTATCCGTTCACAAACCAAATAGGAATGAGTACCTACAATATAGCAGAGCAGTGGTGGCCCAGTGGTAACGGCCCCGGCTTACGAGTTGAAGGTGGTGGGTTCGAACCCAGGCAGACGCTTTACTTTGTGTATTTTACAAATTTCATCGCCACTACTCTCAAAACGTTGAAGGAAAATATCGTGAGGAAACCGACATGTCCGAGAACTCAAAATTCGAAGACATGTGACATCTACCAACCCGCGCTGGACCCGCATGGTAGATAACAGCCCACTCTCTGACGAAGATAGGAGACTTTTGTCTCAACAGTGGTGACATTACAGGCTGATTATGCTAAATATTGTCAAAGGAAACACACGATTAAATAAATTAGTAACAATTATTAACAAAGTAAAAGAAAATATTAAAAAAAAAAACTTACGTCTCTTAACACAATTCCCAAAACAGAACCACAGCCAAAACAAATAGATGAACATAACAAGCAGTACACCAATAAAAATACTTCCTAACAAATCCATCGTGTTTACTCTGTGTACCGATCAACACTGTTCGAAAAACAACGACTCTAATCTTATCACATCGCGAAAGTAGGGACTTCACATCAGTTTATTACAATATGTTTAAAAAGTAGTTGATACTGAAATAATGTCTTGTATTTTTTTTTGTGAACGGTTGCGCGTGACGGAAGGCGGGAATAAACTGACAAGTCGTAATAGGGACTGACTACCTATGCGGTTTTCCACTGTGACTGTGTCGGAAAATACAAATTATGTGCTTAAAAATGTTGTGTAAGGAAAACGATCAATTTGCAATTCCTAATATTATTCCGTTATTGTTCTTGAGAAAGTGGAATAGTGTTAACGTTTAGTGTTGCAAGCAATAATAAAAAAATATATAATCGGATTGTAACAAGATACAGAAATTCTTAAAAGACAATGGCGATGACAGATTAAACTTGAATGACATACATTGACAGTTTACACATAGCTCATCTCCTGCCCTTATCCCAATTTATTTGGGGTCGGCACAACTTAACTTCTTCTTCCATATTTCTCTATTAGTCGTCATCTCGGTAATGACTCCCTTTCTAGCCATATCATCTTTGACACGGTCCATTCCATCCAAAGTTTCTTTGGTCTTACACATGGCTATAATAATATTTTTATAAGCCTATGTTCTATTCCAGTATGCTAAATTACATCCAAATCCGTGCACGATAAGGTGCTTGTTAAAGAAAAATAGGACCGGTCGTGTGCCGACGCTTGGGGGAGACCTACATGTCCTTCTTTTTGCTGAAGTCTTTCTGCTGAATTGATGATGATGAACAAAAATCCAGACTTTTACATGTTTGATATTGATTAGAAGTTCAGATAAAATACTCACAGAGCCATGCGATGAAATTTAAACAACGCATTAACATTATAACTAATATTAATGCAAATAACGGCACACCCGCTATTGTGAGGATAACGAAAGCAATTTCTAGCATTGCTTGAAAAAATTACCAATCTTGCTTAAAGGATACTTTGTCACTGTTAACGATTGGAGTCGCGTTTTAAAATGATGAAATAATCATTAAAAATATTATCAGCATTTCACATGAGTAATTATCTGTAAAAATGACAAGTAAGGTGTGGCAAGAAATAAAAAAAACACAAACAATTACCGACATTTACCGGCAAGATACTGCAACTAAAGAGAGAGAGAGATAAAATTTAACGACATACATTGACAGGTAACTGTCAATGTTTAGATTTATTTGTAAACAAAACAAGCAATGGACATTAGACAGTGACTTCAAATTAATTCTTATCAACAAAAGTGAAAAGATACTCACGGAGCCAGACGACGAAAGTAATACAATACATTAACAGTACAAAAAGTAGCAACAATGCTACAGCCGGCAATGTCATTATAACCATTATTAGAGCAATTTCTTCCATGCCTCAAACAATTAACTAGGTACAAAGCTACTTTACCACTATCGACGATTGGTCTCGGCTTTTGTAATGATAAAATGCTCCTTGAAAATATTTCAATACTTATCAGTAATTATGATATCAATAGGTACTAATAGGTAAGTACTACCATTTGTTCGATTTATTTATCATTTATCTAAGTATATATATATCTACATGTATATTTTTATCTTGCTAGCTAGACGATCAACGAACTCAAAAGCACGCTAAGCCGTTGGTCCCGGCTGTCATTAGCAGATCTTTGGCAGTAGTTACTGGTATGTACAACCATTCTAACCCCAGGAGTACTATGTTATTCAATAACTGACCCAAACATAGTTGGGGAAAGGCTAGGCATATTGATTTAAGAAGATTAACGAACTCTGTCATAAAGTGCTACCAATAAGTACTGTTTTGGGTTTTGCTTCCTTAGTTAGTGTTTATACAAGTACTACTCTATTTAAATGACTTTGTATTTTTACAAGCAATTCAACTATATTATTTAATTTTAAAATTACACATAATATGAGGGACATTGAGGCACTTCCTAGAAGACGAATATTAGACTAATAACCTTAGTTCGATCTATGACCAACTGATAACGTGGTACGACATCAGCGAATATTATTGTTGGGAAATCCTCAATTATAATGTGACCTATTCAAACAAACAAACAATATAGTTTTAAAATTTAGTTTTAAAATAAATTTTATAACTAAATTAGTTTGTAAAGTTTGTTTGTTTTACAATTTCAACTTCTCTCGATATAAAATCAAAGAAATCTAAAACGGGAAAGACCCGATCGATAATGACAACATCGTAATTATGAACATTGATACTAAAAAGATAAATGTTGTTTGCCTTACGTCCATTCGTCAATGTACTTTCGTCTCGACCAATGATTCCGTGTCGACAATCGACACGTTGCTACGCATTGGAACACTACACTCCTAGAATTTGACTCCCTGCGATAAGAACTACGGTTGCACTTTAATGTTGTGATAGAAATATAAAACTTATAGACACCACGACTTGCACGGAGGAAAACAATTTGTTTATGACAGTAAGTTTTATATTATCAATCACTATTACTGCTACTCAAAACTCAAACTCAAATCATTTATTTCAATTAAACCATTTACAGGCACTTTTGAATTGTCAAAATTAAATAGTCGGTCAGTTAGTCAGAAAGTTGAAGCTAGTCGCCCATTCCAAAAACGTAGATCTCTATGGAGAAGAATGGGCAAGAAACTCCACGGACACTTTTAAATCAAGATATATTATTATTACAAAATCCTGGGTGCATTATTTTTATTGCTTCTATATGTGAGGACAATGTAAAAAAGAAACAATTTAAAATATAACATTAAAAATAAGCCCTGTTGCAAACTTGCAACGCATGCATTCTCGGTTTCTCGGCAGTTGGTGATACATTCGAGCCCACCGACTAAAGGAACAGAGAGTGCACAGACCTGTGTGTGCGCACACTTGTGCACTATAATATCTCCTGCGCACCTGGCTAATCTCCGTTGAGACTAGACACCGTGAGTCCCTGACCAAAGTCTGTCGAGAGATATCTATACTAAAAATAAAGCTGAAAAGTAAAAATATTTAGCGTTTGGTAGCCCAATTCTTGAGGAAGGCAATAGGCTGCTTAACATCACGCTAGGACCGCGTGATGTTAAAGTCAGGAGCCGAGCAAACACGAAAATAGTCAAAAAGAACGCTGAGCGAAACCGAAGCAAAAAAAAGTACCTATTAAAATTAATGACAACCACGCAATTTATAAGAATGTTTATAATATATTAATGATACAGTAATAAATAATGAATAATATAATAAAAAGAATCAATAAATAATATAATAAAGAATGATTGTTATTCAAAGAATGACAATTTATATAAATGAATAAACCGTATTTTTTCTTTTGTCAATTATATAAAAAATGATGAAGATATCGCCCGTTAAAGTTCCGCGGGACGTAACGCCATGCTAAAAAGTTTAGCAAGGCGTGACGTCCCGCAGAACTTCACGTCACGCCTTGCTACACTTTTTAGCACGGAGTGACGTCACGACCTCCCACTCCCAAATTTAGACGCGCTTTATCTTTGTCATTTTTTGTTTGATTGACAAAAGAAAAAATACGTGTCCATTATTTTTCGATAATCTAACTGATGGACTAAATATAATTATTATTTTTTTACCCAGGCATCTACCCTATTAAAGTACAGGTATATAAAAATAATCTAAAATATTTAAGTACATTTAGCAGGTAAAACAATACATAAAAATTATAGATACTCGAAATATTAGTATCTTATTCGCAATCTCCTGACTTTGATTATAATATGTGAGCTAAAACTTGTTCCCACAAAAGCAACTTAATGGTCTTCTAAAACAGGGCTTCCTCTCTTCTACCCTTTTGCTGTGCCCTACAGGGTCCATAATGATCCAAATTATATAGTTACCACCTAAGTACACATTATGGTAAAGCAATAAAGACATTGAGTATTGAAGTACCTAATAGAGCGGGCAGGCGATGCGATGCGACGGGGTGGGACGGGAGAGCAAGAAATTTCACGCAGACAAAGTCACGGGTAGAAGCTAGTATACATTATAGGTATGTTTGTTTGTTACAATAGGTTTGTTCAGGTGCAATTAGATTCAGGTCAGGCGCATAGACAGGGGACTGGAGACCAGTCTAATCCAATGCGTCTGATCAATATTAAACGGAACACCTGCCACTTGACCTTCACAGCCCAAATATAACGGCACGGCGGTTTGACGGCACGGTTGGCGCAGTGGTTAAGCGATTGACTGCTGCGCTGCGTGTCGCGGGTTCGATTCCCGCACGGAACAAATATTTGTATGACCTACATGTATTTGTTCCGAGTCTGGGTGTTTTTCTATCTATAATATGTATGTATTTACAAAAAAAAAATGTATGTAAGTAGTTTATCAGCCATCTTGTTACCATAACACAAGCATTAGGTTGCTTAGCTTGGGACAAATGGTGCTGTGTGAAATGTCCAGGGATATTATATTATATTATATTATTATGTTATAAGACATGACTCATTCGTATGGCAGCATGACAGATGGCTTAGAGTGGTTTCTGAGGTAACAACAACAATTTTATTGATGGCTAAAGAGTCACATCATCATTTCATCTTCGTTACTATGAGGAACCTTCAGAGGATAAGTAGTGGGATTGTTTTTGTTCGAATCAAGGAATGTATAATGTCGTGTGCTAGCTGACCTCATCATCATCTGCCTGCCTTTTCCCGACTATGTTGGGGTCGGCTTCTAACCGGATGCAGCTGAATTTCACATGGACCGACTGCCTATCTGACCTCCACAGCCCAATTACTGAGTAACACGGTATCCCTTGGAAAGACTGGTTGTCAGACTTTCGGGCTTCTGACTACCCGTAACGAGATGGCCACCTATCCGCAGACCGAGCTCGGCCAGCGTAGCTTAACCTGATCGATCGACACGTGCGGCTATTATTACTTAGCCACAAGCCCCTCTACATGCATGAGATACTTTCAAGTACCTATTTATATATGATACTAAGGATGTAGACCTACGAATCTACCCACTATAATAAAGCTACTCAGTATCGAGCTAACAAAGAAGGCAGGAAAGAAATTATCCAATTGACCTGCATGTCAACCAAGCCACCGAACGATGTATCACTGTACCGAACACCCAGTTTAAATTGACCTGTCATAATGGCGCCACTTGCTTCGGCAAACCATCAAAGATTTGTTAAATGCAATACATTTGAATTTAGTTCCATTTTTCGCCGCAGTTCTGGCCATAGATTATACAGGTTCTGGCTGTACTGGTCATTTAGTGCCCTGCGTATGGCTTCGTACAGTTATTATGTCAGGAGCGATGAATGACTTGGTTGCAAATGTAATTGATTGTGTGTCTCGTTCATTATAGATCTGACGTTTACTTGATAAAATAAGTATGTATGTGTACAGACACGAATTTTAGTAAGAAATCGATGGATGTTTTCGAATAAAAATTTATTGAATTAATAGAAAATCGATCTATTATGTATCCAAATGGCCTATTACCATCAAAACCAAATAACACTTTACCCGAGCTAGAAATTGAACCCAGGACCACAAGGTCAGCAGTAAGCGCTTGCGACTAAACCAACGAGGCAGTCAGTATCTTCCCAAGTACTACTGAAATAACCACTAACGACTTAAACAAACGCAATAAAATAAGTTATTGTGTATAATAAAGCTGAAGAGTTTGTTTGCTTTTTTGTTTGTTTGTTTGAACGTGCTAATCTCTGGAACTACCAGTCGGATTTGAAAATTATTTTTTGTTGATAGCCCAATGCTTGAGGGAGGCGACAGGTTATTTACCATCACGCTAGGACCTTTAGGAGCCGAGCAAAAAGAAAAAATTCAGAAACCACGCTAAGCGAAAACGAAGTAATATAATAATGCGGACAGGGGATGCGATGCGACGCGACGCGGGGAATCGAGGGAACAAGACACTTCACGCGGACGAAGTGCGGGCAGAAGCTACACAAGCTGGATAAGAAAGAAGAGACCATTGTTCAACGAATAAATGACGTATTTGGTTATTTAGTAGAGTACCTACTTAAGTAGGTAACCTAATATTATAAGTACCTATAAAAGTAAATGAACGTCATCCTGACAGGACAAACATGCTCGAGTGTGGTTACGTGTCGACTTACGTGTGGGATGCCCCCAGACAGACTGATATCTCATATTATGTAACTGCAGGGTCAAACTAAATTAGCTAGCGAAACTCGGCAGACGTGATGAGTATCCATATCTAAACATGATAAAACAAAAAAGAGATCAATTTGCGTAACACTCTCAACAGCACTCGTAGGATGTGTTTGGCTAGCAATGTTTCAAAAAGATTCAAATTGTGGTTGATAATGTGTTACGCAATTAGGGTGCAGTTGGTAACAGGGAAGCAAAACCTTGATACATCGAGTTATAATCTCCACCACGTTATAGGGTATCCGTATTAACACCCTAGAATGGAACTATTCCTCATCATCCCTACAGTATGATTAAACACAAAAAACCGGCCAAGTGCGAGTCGGACCCGCGCACCGAGGGTTCCGTACAATTTAAAATTATTAAAAATATTTTTATTATATGATGTAACTAAAAATTCACGGTTTTCGCAATTTTTACTTTATCTGTGCTATAAGACGTTGCTTCGTACCAAATTTCAAGATTCTGAGTTCACGGGAAGTACCCTGTAGGTTTTGATTCCCTTGCGAGTGTCGAAAATTTGCGGAGCGGCATAAACGGCTGTATCTTTTGATTGCGTTGGCTTGGAAGTTTGGTTTTTTCACAGCTCCAAGGGTCAGTGTAGACTTGAGTATTTGATATAAATTCCAGCTTGATACCTTCACGCGTTCCTGAGAAAAAGGGTCTTGACAGACAGAGGAACGGATAACAAAGTGATCCTACAAGGGTTCCGTTTTTTTCTTTTGAGGTACGGAACCCTAAAAATGAGTATAACTCATTTTTAGGGCCCTTTGTACACGGCACGATATCTTTACGGTAGGGTGTATAAAACGCACCGTAGAAAAAACGTGTCTGTCAACAAGCTTCCATAGTGATCCATACAACACTGACGACCGCGCCAACACATGGCAAATAAACCGGCAACGGTAACGTTTACCGGTAAGAAAACTGTGTGTACAGATGCCAGCACATCAAGCTACTACAATCTGTCGAATTTCATTAATTGATTTTCGACTTTATCTCTAAAGCATTAGGTTGATTGGGAAAATTTGACAGTTTCGCTTTCGGGTAGATTGATCTGCTGGTGTCTGTGCAAAGAGCCTGATGGCAACTCGAGCGATTGCTTGACGGAATTAACAACTGCAGCCAAACAAAATCACTACTTAAAATCGAATCGCTTTTATTTTAAAGGTATCTGATAATGATGTAAAAGTAATGTAATTATAATAGAATGCCACTTAACATAATTACTGCATGTACCTGACAGGATTTTCACGTCAATTCTAATCTGAAGGATCAATTAAACATGTCTATTATTCGCATAAAAGTAGGTTATACTCACCGCAGTACATCTTCCAATATCTTAGGCACACGAATGAAAGCACTAGAAAAGCGAATATACTTGGGAAAGCTATCACTAAATAATAAAATAATATTGACGAATTCATTTTTTTAGGATTTTGCTAACACGTTACATTACACTATCACAAGTCTTATAAAAGTTTCAAAAATATTTTTTAAATTTGATCAACAAGCCAGTAGAAGTTTTCATGTTTTTTAAATCGTATTTAAAATTATTTTAAAATATGGCAATATTTTTTTAACTTTCGAGAAACTTTTGGATTAATTTTAAAATGTCTTAGCAACAAATACGACTCAGTATTAATTGTGAGTAGGTTGGTAACAATCACAGTTAGTCGTCTATAATATTGTAGTTTATCGGTAAAAGGGGGGCAAATATTAAAACCTTTTGTATACAAAGAGATAGTGATAATCTTATCGCGGTCTATCGGGATATGGGAGAGGTGTGAAGTGGCTTTGTGACGTCAGTCAGGTGATAGGGCTGGTACAAGGACGGGAATCGGTCCACGAGTGAATGAAGGATTTTCAGATGGCACTGGCCTCAAATCACCAAATCGTATAAGAGTAGGTAAATTCCCTTGACTCTGGTTCCCGTATTAATAATTAATCTAAATCAGGATAATAATTGGAAACTGTATGTGGTCAACTGACATTGTCTAGGTTGGGACGGTTTCAGTAGGTAATTGTACAATACGTTACTTCATTGCAGGAATAAAGGATTACTTAGTTATTGAGACGACCCTAATATTAGTGACAAATCTGTCAATAGGACGTATGTATCGTATATGTCTATTTTTTTTATTCGATAGTCGGTGAGAGACAATAAATCTTATTTACGATACCCAACGCCACCTACGCAAAACAGCCTGAACCATTTAGTGCGACGGTTATCAATCGACAACGCAGATAAAACAGTCTGAATCATTCGAAATATTGCTACTCGCCGCTAGATGGCGATAACATTCACAATACTCCGAATGAACACTTCTGTTGAAAAATGTGTATGAAGAATGACTTCCAAAACCCAGGGAAGTCGTTCCCAAAATTATCGTCAGTTTGGGGATTTTTATCAGATTGTATGTAATGCAAACCATTTTTTTTTTGCTGTGCTCATATTTATAGCAACCCAATTAGGACCCAAACATTAAATTTGACTGTCTGCTCAAGTGTCTCATTAGTCTAGTGGTCGCAACACAACTAGTAAGCGTACAACTAATAATTTTAAATTCGAATAGGTGATCTTTACTTTGACAGACGCCACTCCAACTGTTAATTTAGACAGATTAACAGTTAACGAAACTATAAAATTTACACTTGTACACTAAAAATAGTGATATTCACAGTGTTAACACTAGAAATAAGGACAAACTACGTGCCCCCTTTCACCGGCTTCATAAGGTTCATAACTCATTTGTTGGGCTTGGTATAACCTTTTTATTTCAAGAGAGATTTCATCCTATGATATTATATATATGAGATTTCATCCATTAATGCGTTTAATGCGTTTAAAGCTCAACTAAAATCCAATCTTTGTTCAAGGGCATACTATTCCATCAACGACTACTTAGACGATAAGAATAGTTGGTCACCCTAGTTTAACGCAAGACAATGTTTATGTTCCTTCTCCAGAATTAGCTTACTGCAGAACCCAGCAATGCATAAATGTGTAAGCTGTCACGCCCTTTATGCCTGGAGGCTTTTATTTGGGTAGTAAGTTTTTTTATTTACATTTTAATTAATTATGTTTTAGCTTGAGTACGTATAGCTTTTATTATATTTGTTGGTATATTGGCGTGGCTAGCTGACATATTATGGCAAATAATTAAATTTTATGTTCTGGTTTTGTAATGTTAATTACCGAACATAAGTACCTAGTATTGTATAAATTCAAGTATTTTTTTTAAATTGAACAGACAGCTGTGCTGCTGGGGAGTTTGTTGCGCCACTTCTTCTTCCCAGCAATAGCACTAGGAAGTGGTGAAGGGCGGGCGTTTTTGGGGGACTGTCTTTTGTAATTTTGACGTTCAAAAAGTGCTGATTCTCAGCCTAATTTGAATAAATGACTTTTGATTTTGATTTTGATAACCTACTGTGGTAAAAATAAAGTATATTTTAATACTCACGTAAATAACATTCAAACATATAGGCGACAACACCAATCACTACTAAACTCAAAATAATTAAAAGAATGTCGAACATTATTTTTTAAATAAATGATTAATTTTAAAATTATAGTAAAATAAATAATTTTAAAATAATAATAAAATTATTCATTTTAAAATAATAGAAATTGTTATTATTTTTTAAACACTGTTTATACGATACAATCACAGTGGTCGTCAAGTGTAGACTAGATAATAATACTAATTAGATATATTAACCATCGATCGATTAGATTAGTTTTGAAACCTAGTTTACAATTATTATCTATGGATAATCTCATAAAAAATATGTTTTTTTTTACAATCTTTGCACGTGGTCCGCTGCGCTGTACGACACAGATAAAAAAAGTTTGAATTAATCATGTCATTAGGTAATTAACTGAGTTTGCATCAGTTAATTATTACTTGGTTGTTGTACTTTTTTTGTTTGTTTTAATTAACTATAAATAAATAAATTTAAAAAAAAAATCACTCACGTACACGATAAAAACGGGAGTAAGTAATTCCTTGATTTTCAAAGGGGTGACCATTTATCATTAAATTTTTTATATGTATAAGTATCTAAATTATCGAAATCGATTATTAAACGATATCGTTTGATCTTCCTGACTATCTCTCAAATACTTACGTTAGGGTGGGCTTCCAGTCTAACGGGATGCAGCTGACTTCCACAACCCAGTTATTAGGTGACACGATTCGACTCGTTGTCAGACTTTCGGGCCGTAACGACTGTCAAAGATCTACAAAAAATTACAGCCGGAACCAATAGATATTCGAGGCATGGCGTGGTCTCAGTAGGTATGTAATAGATGGTCGCCCATCCAGGAACCGACCTTGAGAAACGTTACTTAATCTTGAAGATCCACCCATGCGATATTCTTATGCTAGCGAGCCTATATGTACATATATTTATCTACTAAACAAGCTTTGACTACGGCTCCAACTCTTAGCACAATAATCAGTCTATAATGTTTCCACTGCTGGGACACAGGCCTACTTCCTGCGAGAGGACCTCTACCTCTTAGTTGCCCAAAAAGAAAACTTAATTTTATTCCTAAGAAAGCAAGCTATCGCCCTGCAATCTGCAATCCATTCTATGTCTGTCTGTTACCTCTTTTCACGCCTAAACCACAAAACCAATTGTAATGAAATTCGACAGCTAGGTAGCCTGAGACCTGCACCCTAATTGTGTAACACACTATCGATCAGAATCTGAATCATTTTGGAGGATATTGCTAATCCATTGCTTCCTAATAAAAATTATGTTCGAAAAATTTGCCTGCTCAATAACGTAAGTAACGCAAAGAATGTTATTGAACTGTCAAAATGAAAGCCATTTCTACAGTTAGTAGGTTTGTTAGGCACTTACCCCGCTAGAGACAGACATTGGCACCGATTCCCTTGTTCACGAACTAAACTTAATTTAAGTTCAGTGCATCTTTTTCATTCTATTTTATTAAGAAAAGGACACAAGATAAATATTAGTTTAATGCTGTCAAATGCCGCTCACGTAAATTGACGTATTTTTAGTAGCCACGTTTTTATTCACGTCTAAACTTGTCTATGGAGTCCCTTAATTTGACAGGAATAAACTAATGTTTATCTTCTGTTCTGTCCTTTTCTTAATGAAATAGAAAGAAAAAGATGCACTGACTTAAATTTAGTTCAGTTTGTGAACAAGGGAATCGGCGCCATAGGCTACTTTCATAATGGGTTGCCGACGAAGTAACGGGCAACGGCTGGTTCATCATCATAGTCATCAAGACGTAGCAAACATACAGAAAACACAATAATTTCGCACATATCAAAACCAAACAAGTGTGTGAACACAACCTTGTAAAACGACACCGAATCAAAATAATGAAGAATGAATGTTACGAAACTTAATTAGTTGCGTTTCCGTTCTGTTGTAATCGGCAGTTAAATGTTACCTAATGGTTTGATTTGATTGCTGGCATTTGATACAGCAAGGTAACTGGTCACGTACGCACTGACAGGCTTCATCATGTATCTAGAGTCTGTTAATGCGGGCTTTACGCAGGTGACTAGGCCGCACCGCAGCCGTCTAGATGGCAATCTGGCTAGGCCGCAGGTGACTAAAATCCCAAGTACCAAAGTCGCATGCAGCGTGTGACTTAAATCGACCGTGAAAATGCTCAGTCGCAGGACTCGCAGGATATCGCCAGCCGCATGAAGGTCGACATTTTGATGCAAAATGCAAAAAAAAAGTCATCTGCGATTTTCCTCGACCTATGTAAAAGGCGTGGCGATTAAGCTTGTGAGGCGATTTAGTAAGCGACCAGCCGCACGGCAAAAATCGACCTAGTGTAAATCCCCCATAATAAACAAGGTCTTCTGGCTAAATGATAACAGCCGCACGGTGCGATCGAAGGTCAAGCTACACTTGCCGCGGTCGGTTCATAGATGGGTGATCCTCGAGACCCCACAGCTGCCAGCTGCCGCTGAAAACCAGCTCTGTGGCGATGGCAATGGCCACTGTACATGTGACGCATATTTTCCCCAACTTGTTTTTCTTTTACTCTTGTTTTACCGTACATAAACGTAAATGTTCTTTCTTTTTCTATGTATAGCTAAACGTATTTTTAAATTATGAGGAACATAAGTACGAAGAAAAGAACGTAGCACCTGGCGTTCTGTACAACACACATGTTAATGTTGTGGACATATTTGTAACACAATGGAGGGAGTTAGTACTAATATGGATGGAAAGTGTTGACTAAGTATTGTGTGCGTGTAAACAAGTCGTAAGAAACAAAATGGTGATCCAAATGATTATGGACTGTCAACGTGTTTACGAAAAAGGGGTTCGAACATTTTTCTATGGAAGCTGGCATATCTACACGCTCCCATTTTGTTTCTTTTTTCAAAATTTCCGCGAATGTTGAAAGTAGTATTATACACGTATATGGGTAGGGACACCTAAACAAACAAAAAATTACAATGGACGCGGTACCGTAAAGTGTCACATTTCCGATAATATGTATTTTGAGGTAAACATCGCCATTATGAGAATCATGAAAATCATTCGACACCAAAGTAGTTGGGTAAAGGCTAGGTAGAAGATGACGGCGCAACACGACCCTTTTACAATGGAAGTGAGTGGTTGGTTTTTTGGTTTTACGCCAGTCAAAATGTCCGTGATTTTGCTAACATCTTATTACAATGAGATAAGATTTACATTGCAGTAATGGGTGATACTATTGGAATAAAACGGTGAGTTGTCTATATTGATTTTGCGTGACACCAAAGTTGTACTTCATGATGCTCACGTTAATTTTTTGTGGCTTTGCGTATATCAAAGTTGGTTTTAAAGTTACCGTGTATTATTAAACTTTAGGCTTATACCTTAACAACAGTTATTCTATTTTGAACTTTATTCCGACTGGCATAAAATACTTAAAATTGTCAACTTAGACACGGTTCTTAAGTGACTTGTTTTTTTCGAAGGTGGGCTGTGAGTTGTGACTGCAGTGAGATGACAAGGGCCTGAAAATTGACAGCACTCAGTGAGCAAGCGTAGGGAGCTTGCCCCTTCTTTGTATGAGACGAGGCCTTTAGCCCAGGTAGCACGGGCGCGATTTTCCCACCGTGTTTTTTTGACACTATCAACTGTCAAAAGTCAAGTTTCAACGCACTGCTTAGCGCCGACAGTTGAAAATCTAACAGTGTGTTTTTTTGACGCACTGGGATGCGGTCTGTTGGATTCTCAATGCTCGCCTCATCAACACCAAGAATTGAAAATCCAGTTCGCGATAAAATCCCGCCGCGATAATTTTACGTCCGTGAGAGGGTATGCTCTCAATGTTCAGGCCCTTGCCACCTCACTGCAGTCACAACTCACAGCTCACAGCCCACCTTCGAAAATAACCGTACGACATTGCATTCAGTTATTAAAAGTTATGAATTAATTATGTGTCAACATTTAATCTCAAGAGCTAGGTAAGATAATTAATTCATTTATTACTGGTAAACATTTAACTACAGTTTATGATAAAGTGCTCTTTACTCTAGATTCACCATTATTTGCCGCGTATTCTAGTTGACAAAACAAACAAAGCTTTAGGGTTTTCCCTGAACTTGTAGTTATTTGAAAGACATTTTAGATCAAATCAAAAAGTTTATTTGCATAAAATGTAGGTACAAAAGATGATAATTATATAAAATTGTAGTGCAAAGACACATTCCGCGATGTACATATTTATAGCAGATTATTCTTGAGTTTCACGATTTTAAGAAAGGCTTTATATGTACTTTCGGACCTCCTTTCTGCAGTAAGATGGACTGACAGTATTAAAAAATAAACTGCCCCTATTAAAACACCTGAATATCATGGCCATAGGATCCAAAATTGTTTGCCTAGCAGATTTTGAAAGCTGAAGGCGTTGGTTTTTGGAAACTCATCTAAGTACATTATACTTAACCGTACAACTCATAAAATGTTTATAATTATTTATGAAAACTTCACTCATTTGAAAGAACAGCCAATAAATATTCGAACTCATCTCATGAGCGGATGAATTTGCAAAGAAAAGGTTGTTGAAAATTACACACATACGATTATTTTCTAATGTAAATGAACTGTAACATAAAACTCACCCATTCGGTACTTCGTCATATAATAAAGTAGTAACAGCGTCAATAAGTACGCTAAGTAGCAGAAAATAGGCGCCATCACCACACAGATCAGACCTACCATGTCGTGTAGCATGTCAACTAATTAGAAACCACAAAACAGACGTTATACCAATCACAAGGAAAGTTAAATATCACTGGCTGGCACACTATTAGGATTTACGCTGTCACCTTCATTTGAAAAAAGAAGGAAGAAAATTCAAAATGGCGGAGATATTTTGGTGACAGTTTGCCATACAAAACGACTTTAACAACTTTTTTCTTTTCTTAAAAGAGGAAAAAAGTCGCAATTGGTTACGATTTCTAATATTTTACCGCGACCTAAGTAACATTGTCATATTTTTTTTTTTTTTTATATAATTTTTATGGTTTGAAACTAATTTCGCAACCTCGGGATACGCGAATGTTTAAAAGACTGAAGATATGCGTATCTTTGTTTGTTTTAGCAAAAGTACATAAAATATTAAAATGTTATGTTACACAAGATAGTCGCTGAAGGTTAATATCTTGTCTTTATCATTTCCACGTTCATCAAGTTTAAGGTTATTTTTCATAACTCATCATTAACGTATTCGTTTTGAAGAGATTCTGATGCTTCCTGAAAGAATGGAAAACTTTTCAGGAAGCAGCTGATAAGGCCAGATGTTCTTAGTAGAGATTGCCGTCGTTGAAGATCACTCGAAATTCAACCAATTGCCGCATTGGTACCTACCTATTAATCTTTTATCTAACTTTAATAACATGGAATGAAATAATATTAGTAGTAATCTCACACTTTATACTATTATAATAATAATTACTGCAGTGAAAATATGCAACTGATCGTAGGGATTTTATTAAGGAATAACTAGATTGTTGACCCTACTCATCATAACGGGTTATTAAATTCTCAAAAACACGTGAATAAACACTTTTTTCATGCATTAAATGTCTTTGTTTAATTATTATTAGTCCTTCGAGCCTAAAAGTGTTTTCACCTCAAAAACGAAAACTTTTCCTTTTTACCTTTATAGGTTATCAAAATTCAAAGTGACGACACTGTGGAGGAAGTTATATAAAAGTATGTAATTATATAGACGTGGTGGAGACTGTATGTTAACATGAGTTTTATAACAATGTATGAACTAACAGTATCTTCCTTAATGATGTCTAGTAGGAAGTCATAGATTTCAGCAGATATCTGAGGTGAATCAAAATTTATAGTTGCTATTTCCGGATAACATAAAAAATAAATTAATAGCTTATTTTACTATAATATTTTAATTTCTACTGCAATATCTGAAATGAACATTTTTGTCAATCAGATTCATGGAGTCGCCCGTTACTAGTTTAATAGTGTCGAATCAGAACAACTTTTGAAACCTCGAAACATTTCTCGTAACAGACATCATGAAAGCTACACACTATTTGTAATTCTAATTGCATCGTTCATCTCAGGACTGTTGAGCTGTGTTGAGACTGTGTTCGGAATAGCTCAGTAGCAGCCCGGAGTTTGGAAATTGGTGGTGTGAAGCTCTCGTACGGGAAGACACACGACCGACAAATGATAAATGATTTTATTTTGTAAGTAGGTTTGTACAAAGAATTTTACACGTCAATCATATTTTAAAACTATAAGATGAGGCCGGCGGCGTTTCCTATCTGACTAGTCTGAGAAGAAAGGCCGAAACAAACTCAGAGGTCACAGTCTCTTTTAAAATCCAGACATAATCTTGGTCAGATCATAAATGACGACCATGTAGATCTATGTCTGAGGTGGTTTTTTGAGGAAAGAACCACACATATTGAGAGGACCTGCCGATCGATTCTGTAAAAATCTCACCGTGAAAAGTTAGGTGAAGTGAGCTGTCAATAGTGTTAATCCCTAGCATTAGTTGGAATGACAACTCACTTCACGCTCAATTCACCTAAGTTTTCACGGTGAGATCGTTACAGAATCGCACTGCTGTTCAGTCAGTGCACGCATTTGTCAGAAATCGCGCAGCTCAACTCAAAACTAAAGGAGCTCGACGATTCGACGAACAATACCAAAGAAAGGACATTTGGGTAGGCCACATTAATTACTCAAACTAACAGAACAGCGACAAAAATAATATAAATAAAATGACCCACATACTCTTCACATTCACAATAGTTAAAATAATAGAATACGACACGACCAGGACACACACACGACACACCACGACACGACCGGGGAAAGAGCAGATGCAGTATTTAGTTAGTACTGCGCCTGATCTCTCCCCGGTCTTGTCGGATTGTCGTCCCATCGGCTATGAGAGTAAAGGAACAGAGAGTGCATCTGAGTTCACACACTTGTGCACTATAATATCTCCTGCATACCTGGCTAATCTCTGTCAAAATTCGCCGCAATGGCCGATATTCGGTTGGGAGGTCTTGTCTATTAATCTGATAGTTCAATGTCCAAGAGTTAAGAGTTCACACACAACGTGCTGGACTTGTCCCTGCGTCTAATTTTAGTTTACCTTCACATTTCAGTTGCCATGCCATCATATACCATAAAAATATGAATAGGTACGATGCTAATGACTAGATCATAAAAAACCTATGAATGCTACTCCGGAGCTCATAAAAAACGTAACGGATGCTCTGATTGGACGTAGGACCACTAATCTAGGCAACTAATGGATTGAGATAATAGGTGGTCGGGCTACCGCTATTGTTGTATTTGTGTCTTTAAGACCTTGCTTATTTGCAAGGTCTAGGCTGCGTCAGAATAAATTATTTTTAGCTTTTCGTCGAAGGCTCGTTAGCGTTTATGATACCTACTAGGCTATTTTAATCCCACTGCAGGGTGAAGACCTCTTCTCATACAGAGAAGGCACGAGCATTGATCACCAAGCTTGCTCAAGACGGGCTGGCGATTTCAGACTCATTTATTAACTACTGTCTTTTAATAATTAACTCCTTATAACATCAGCTATCTGCAAGTGAAAGTGAAAGTGCCAATCCAGCCGTTTCGTAGATTAGCCGGAACAAATACACAGACAAACAGATAACAATTTTAAAAAAAGTTATACTTTCTTATGCAATTAGTAAAAAGCTGTTAAATTGACATAATAAACAGACACTTCAGTTTAAATTATTTGTATGTATTTATTGCAGCAAGATAGCTTTCTAACTTCCAGGAACAACAATTATTTTGGTGTAATGAAAACTGTAAGAGAAAACTAGGATCAGAATTACATAGTAAGCGAACTAAGCGATCAGAGTCAGCCTGGACAATGCTTGTTTTTCCACTGTATAAGAAGAGAATGTAACAGGATAGGTCCACTTAATCCGTATGGTACCTACTTTCCCTAAAACGCCATTTCAGACACCAATCTACATGGTCTCTCATGATCTAACCAAGATTATGTCTGGACTTTAAAAGAGACTATGACTTCTGATTTTGTTTCTCGGCCTTTCTTCTCAGAGTAGTCAGATAGGAAACGTTGACATTATCTAGCTTTAAAAATATGATTGACGTGAAACAGGTGGTCATATTAGAAAGACTAATATTGCACAATCGGGTGGCAAACGGATCAATAATGATAGATAAGTAAAACAAACACAGGCCACTTTCCCATAGAGATAGCAAAGGATGTGGATAGAAATAAAAGCTTTTCATCATCTCGTACTACGAATACCATAAACCATAATCCCATATTTTCGTTTAACGTTATCCAGTTTTCTGGTCCTTGGCTCCGAATCTCGTGTAGAGAAAATGTTAAGATTTTCGGAGTAGTAGAGTATAACATTCTGGAGTGATTTAAAATATACTACATATACATTTATTTTACACCATTTGATTAGACTCCATAACTTTAAAACCGGAGATGTTCCCGTTGTTTCTGCCCCGACCCTTGCTCGAGCCAGGCCGCGCCGCTAAGCCTGTAGCTTTAAATTACTCCCTAAATAATTATGATCCGATCCAGCCTGTGCTGCCATCCCCCAGCGACGCCCTAAGCCGAGGTCTGTACCTCACAGCTGTGCCCTTAGCGAGTAGTCAGTTAGGTAGTTTATAAGTGTTATGCCCTGGCTGGAGGTCTTAGTTTATTAAGGCATGCACATGTAAGTCCAGTTAAGCAGGTACCTCCTAGGTTGACCTGCGAGATGCAATTAAAAAAAAACTCCATGTGATTCCTGTCAATAACAGTTAAATTCAAACAGGCCAGAAAATTAATTTCTCAACTCTTGGCTCAACTACCGTATGTAGTAATGCCATTTGCATATAGCGACGAAGATATCCCGTATCAATTCAGGACAGCAGACTATCAAACGCTATTGTGTGAAAACAAACAAGCAGTGAAGTAAACAAGGCAGTAAATAGTTTATTTATGATGAGCCTAAATAATAATATCTTATATAATATATATAAGAATAATATATTTTTATAAGAGTTAAAAGGGTTTTTTTTAGGCTCGCCCCCTGTTAACTGGCGAAATGTCGGTTATACGCTAATGTAGTTAGGAAGAAGCTTAGCAGATGATGAATAATGTACAATTAATGCATATTGGAATGAATATTCATAAAGCGTAAAAAATAAACCAAAATACTTACATTTCCAAGTTATTTTTGTAGCAGGTATACACCAAGCAGATCAGGATAATAAACGATATCGTCAACGGTAACGCGACTAGTTTGAACCAAATACTCCTAACCACGTTCGTCTGCGCTAGAGTATCGACATCAGTCGAATTCGTTTCCATTTTTTTTTAAACAAAATATATATCAAAAACACTTAAGTAAACTCAAAAATTAAAAAATAAGGCCTTAGCCCTGCAGTGGGACAATACAGCCTGATAATTATTATTATTAAATTAGATAATTTTAAATAAACTTATCTCGGTTATTTAGTGTTTAAAATATATTTAGTTTATTTTCGGTTACGTTAGTGCTAAGCAAGCAAGGTTAGGTTATTACGGCTGCCATTACTTTGCATAACAAACGGCTGTTATCTAGTCATTATCGGCGATTATCTGCGAGAGTTTGATTTGAACTAGCCATCGTTTACGGGTTCACTCGCTTTCTAGTGACATTGCAATTTGTAATACCTAATGTAGATATGTGTGGTGTATGTGTGAATGTCTGGATGACCGTGTAGTTATTAAACCTTTCCATAATATTTATCTATCACAACATTTGTTGTGATAGATAATTACCCAGTACCTGGGTTGTAGAAGTCAGATAGGCGTACCTAAATATATTTTACATAGGACGTGTAAAATATTTTTATTTAACTGAATCCGGTTAGACCGGAAGCCGATCCCAAATATATTTGGGAATATGCTAGGCAGATAGATTGAAATATGGAAGAAAAATACATGTAGTTCCGACCCCAACTAAACTGGGATGTGGGCAGGAGAATGGTGATTGATTGAGGTGCCAATTTAGTTTATTCGAATAGTTTTTCATTGATTAATAGTTTTTATGCAACCCAGGGTTGGTACTAAAATTGAGATAAAATGAAAATTAAGCAAAAGAGTTAAGGTTAAATTATTTAAAGTGAAGAGTTCCTAATCTTATAGACAAATTAGGATATTACATTTATTTTATCAGCAAGCATAGTGAGGGATGCCCCCCAGCTAGATGGACCGACGACCTTAAGACAGACTGGATGTGGAAGGCGGAGGACAGGCTGTTGTGGCGCAGCCTGGGAGAGGCCTATGTCCAGCAGTAGATTGCGATAGGCTGAGTTGATTGATTGATTAATTTTAGCATTCATAAAGTCATAATAATTGTGAAAAGTTTTCCTACCTACCGTAGAGCAATAAGCAAAAATTTAATAAAGATTTTTAAATAATCCATTTACTATATGAAGTTCCTTATTCCAAATTAATCTGTGGACTGAAGGACCAGTGGAATAATTCGTAAGAAGAAATTTAGTATCTAAAGGAAATACAAACACCACAGTGTTTTAATACGAGTATGTTTATGAGTCAATAGCTAATATGAAAACCATGTTACTAGTCGTTGTGATAATGTAGGCAAATAGTTGTTATCTCCGTGAACGGGTTTTTGTTAAGTAATTAGGGGGTTGGCCCTTTTGATCATGAACGCTTTCTTTTCGCTTAACGATTTCTTCTTAACGCTTTCTATCTTTTTAATCCTCCCAACAAATGTCTTACTAGATATTTTATGGCAGTGGTAGCCATAGGTACGAGGCGCTTTACTTTGTGTAAATTCTTCCATCTCCATGATCTCAAAACGGCGAAGGAAACTGGCATGTCTTAGAACCAAAAAATTTGAAGACATGTGGCATGTGCCAATCGGCGGTGGGCCGCGTGGTGGATTATGGCCCACTCCCTCTCACAGAGAGGAGGCCTGTGTCCAAGTAGTGGAAACTATATAGGCTGATTATGGGATATTATAACTTGCAAAGTTTTGGGTCTTGTTTTGTTCATTCTTTATTTATTTTGTTCATCTCCTATCCTTTGTTATATATATCCTTTGTTCATCTTTGATACACATCTTTAGTAGATACATTATTTATAAAACATAACATCACGCCAGTTAGGCAGAGTTAGCGCTTGAGTGAAGGGCGGGCGTTTTTGGGGGACTGTCGTGCTGATTCTCAGCCTAATTTGAATAAATGACTTTTGATTTTGATTAGTAGGTACTAGTGGGCGAGCCTATTGCCATCAACACAATAATACACACATATATCCAGAACATATATCCAGACATATATCCAGATTCCTGGCTGCTACTGATAAACTCTCTAAAACCCAATACAATTTTGCCCGAGCCGGGATTCGAACCCAGGACCACATGCACAGCAGAAGCACTTGCGATTACTAGACTAACGAGGCAATGAATTAATCAATCCGCCTAGCCTGTTCTCAACTCGTGACTGCATGCAGCTGAATACCAGTATTTTACATGAAGCGATTACCTATCTGACCTTCATAAAGTCAAACTCAAAGCATTTATTTCATAGGCACATAAAAGGCACTTTTGAACGTTAACACCCAGTTACTGGACAACACGGTACCCCCTGGCAAGACTGGCTGTCAGACTTTTAGGCTTCTGACTACCCGTAACGACTGTCAAGGATGTACAAATGCCAGCCGGTACCATCTGATTAACGTTTATTATGGATGGTCACGCATCCACGGACCAACCTCGGCAAGTGTTACTTAACCTTGAAGATTGACCCGCGTCACTGTGTAGCCACGAGCCACTTTAGCCCCACGAGCAGTTATTTTTTTTTTTAATAGGTACAAATTTAAAGTTAAATACATGATTAGAATCAAACACAGGAACAGTAAACACTGAAATACGAACACTTTCGTTCTCTTTGGAGATATAAATAAACCCGGTCATTGATGAAAAACAAAAACAAGGTATACATAGATTTAAATAAATCCACTCAAGAAGCATTACGCTCAGATACTACTTGTATCAAACGGGCCGGCCGGTTTCGAGAGGGGCTTACGGAAATTACTGATAAATAACCAGCGTGACTCTGTCACATGATTCTACTTGACTTTTATCTAAAGAGATCATTATCTTCTTCTATATATAGCGAAAAAAGTCTGTTGGTCCTTCCGTACGCGTTATCTTTATAACTTAAAAATAGACATAAATAGAAGAAGAAAATATGGAAATAAATAAAGAACATATTATGGTCCTTACCATATGTCCTTTATTTCCATTTTATATTAAAAGAATTAAGTATTTCCATTTTTTAATGAATGCCATAAATGTTGTTGTTGTAATAGCGTAACACTCGTAAAATAACAAACAATCTCAATGCCTTTCATTTTGACATCCATTCCGTTATAGGTTTGAAAAACAACGTCTGCTAACAAGGTAAATAACGCAATGAACGTGGCTGAACTGTCAAAATGCGATCGATTGCCAATTTATGAGTCCGCTATGCACAGAGCACAAAACGAAATATGCGACGCCGAATAATGCAGCGCCGAAAGTTTGGAATAACGAATAATCTAATGACGAAAGCACGAAGCAACGAATATTGTTACAACGAAAATATTTGACGACGAATCACGGAACTACGAATGCACGTTACAACGAAAAACGTCACACCTAACTACGCGGCCTCGAATGAAACAACAACCGCATCAACGACAGCAAAACGTCAAACAAAACCAAAAAATTGGTACTTACTACAAATTAATACATTTTGACGACACGGTTGACGCAGTGGCTGAGTGATCGACTGTTGCGCTGTGCGTCGCGGGTCAATCTAATATTATATAAAATTCAAAGTCCTGACTGACTGACTGACTGACTGACTGAGACATCAACGCACAGCCTAAACCGCTGGTCCTAGAGACATGAAATTTGGAGGGTGTATTCTTCGTGAAGAGTAGGTATCCACTAAGAAGGGGTTTTTCGAAATTCCACCCCTAAGAGGGTTAAATGGGGGGATTTTGTTTCCATGAAAAATCTTATTCCTTGAGTTAATAAACTTGAAACTTGGCACGAATACTTATCTAAGTAAATTATGAAGTTGGGCATTTTTTGTTTTTATAAACTACCCCCTAAAAGGGGATTGGGGGTTTCAAAGTTTGTATGGAAGAATTTTAGCGCGCGGTCCGATTTAATCGAAACTCAGTATTTATACCTAAAATTGAAAGGAAAGAATAATGTGTATCAGGGTTTTTCGAAAATCTACCCCTGACGGCCTGAAAAGGGGTAGTCAATTTTACAGGGGAAGATTTTGCAGCGTGGCTTGATTAACTCGAAAATTGGTATAAATAATCTATGAGTCAAGTTATGAACACATCCCAAATGACTTTTCAAAATTCCACCCCTGTGGGGGTGAAAAGCGGGGATAAAGTTTATATGAAAAATCTTATTGTTAGGTTAATAATCTTGAAAATTTGCATGAATACTCGCCTAAGTAAGCAATCAAGTTTATCATTATTAGTTTTTCAAAACTACCCCTAAAAGGGGATATATGGGTGTTAAAGTTTGTGTGGAAGAATTTGAACGCGCGGTTCGATTAACTCGAAACTCAGTATTGATACTTTCGACAGAAAATAATTAATAATAAGTATGTAAAGTGGTCGAAAATTGACCCCTGACGGGGCAAAAAGGGGTAATTCGGTTTTTAGGGGAGGATTTGAACTTGAAACTGTATGTTACATTTTCACGCCTAAACCACTGAACTTCTGATTTGGCAAAGAGATAGATGGCATCCTGGGTTAGCACATACTTTTTATCCTGGTAGCACGTTCTCGTGGGATAACTTCCGACATCCACGCGGGCGAAGCCGCGGGCAGAAGCTAGTGATTTATAAACTAAATACGTCATTGTCGCGGGTTCGATTCCCGCACGGAACAATAGTTGTTCCGGGTCCGTCTGTTTGTGTATGTGAGTTTAAATGTTAATTTGTCAACGCACCCACGATACATGGGTAAAAATAGTGTGGGGCAAAAAAAATTTTTAGTCATTTCGAGTAGTTACTTAAATTTTGCTAAAATAAGATAAGCTACCGTAATATTGTTCTTAGTGATCTACTTCTATTAAATAGTCCTAATGAGTAAGTCAATGAATATTTAAATATGTATTATAAATGAAAGTCGCTTTTCATGTCTTTTCTCTGTGTGACCGCATTGTTCTTCTAAGCTACGCAACGGATTTTGATGCGGTTTTCACCATCATTCAGATAATTAATTGCGGAATGTTTATTTCTATCATATTAAACTTAAATGTCATAAGGAAAATTTCGATTCTTTGTTAAGTCGTAAAAACCGTGCTCAACGATCAACTTTGAACGTCAACATCTCGGAAACGTGACACTTTACTGGGTTTGGTCTTGTTATGTTTTCTGTTTGCATTGATGTCAGCTATCGATTTATATAGGTCGACATTTTCGATATGGCGCAACAATATGTATGCCAGGCTGCATATAAATGATGTGGTTTGCTAGTGCTGATGCCTGCCAGGGTCGCGGGTTGTTCGAAAGAGTTACCGTGGCCCCTGGCACACTGAAGGAACACGGGTGGATTTGAGTCAGTAAAAGTCTGACACCCTCCCGCTCCGTCCAGAGCGGGAAAGTTATTTGATGATTTCCCACCCAAAATAATAAAGGCTCCATAAAAAAATCTTCAAACCTCTTTAAGTAACTACCCGAAATTACTAAAATTGATTTGTAGTTAAGTACCAATTTCTTGTTTTGTTTGACATTTTGCTGTCGTTGATGCGTTCGTTGTTTCATTATTTCGAGTCCGCGTAGTTAGGTGTATTTGGAAGTCCCGCAACGGACTCCCCATTTATGTGTGTTGCCCAATTGTTGTTCAACCAAGACAGCATCACCTAAGTCAGACATGAATTAGTAAACAAACGAATTGAAAAATTCCAAGCAAATCCTAGGAACTATGAGTTACAATGCGCTTGCGCCTTTCTCCTTCCTTACTTATGTCAACGTTATCTTGCAATCTGAAAATCTCGAGGTTTTCTAAAATAACATAATGTAGGTATCCTGCGTTCACGATTTAGTTTCCAAAAATGCAAACAATGTATACGTTTTAGGAAAAACCACTTTAAAACCCACACTTAAAGTTTAGTTTGCGCTACAACTTCAAAAAACTTTAATACCAAAAGGCATTAAACATTAGTTATTACTTATTAGTCATTTAGAAATCAACTTTATTTACACTTTCATAAACTTGATATTCGTATAAGGGCTGAATTTAAGAAAGTCAGATATCTTTTATTCGTGGAATAAAATTGACGTCTGACAGTTCTAGTAGGTATGGAAAAACGGTCAGTAATTCAAAATTTATTGTCAGGATAAGACTTATTCTAGGTAAGTATTAAAGTTTGGTGGAATGCGCCCTAAGGTTCAAAGTTGATTGAGAAAATTTAATAGTTTCGGGTAGCTTGACCTGCTGGCGTCTGTACACTACCAGTCGACAGCGATGCGGATGAATATTTCGACGCTATAGTTTAGTTTGTGTATAGTTTCAGATAAGTTTTGATTTTGTTTTGTTATTTTTATTCAATTAAGTATTAGTTGTTATTTGCTTAGGTACTTATTACCTATTTCAATTTACGCTTAAATAATAAAAAAGTTGAAACCAAGAACTTGAATAGACTTTAGTGTACGTATTCCATTTCCGTTTATCTTGACTTTCAATCGGCCTGCCGACCGCTTTCTGACGGCACAGTAGAAGGCCGCCTATTTATCAATGATCATGAAATGTAACGTCAGATACCTCGATAATTGGAGCATGATTTTGAAGGATTGCATGTCCAATTGTACTGGAAAGTGATTTTTATTTCTGCTACAATTTGTAACCCTGAGCTACATTTACTACTGCGACTGCTTCGTTGGTTTAGTGGTCGTAAGCGCTACTGCTGCGCATGAGGTCCTGAATCGATTCCCAGATCGGGCAAAGTGTTATTGAGTTGTTTCAAATGGAAGTTCTCCTTCTGGATTTGTACCTAGTTGATGGCAGTACCAACCCGCACCGGGCCCGCGTGGTGAATAACGGTTGAGTCCCTCTCACCGAGAGGAGGCCTGTATTTTTCAATATAAACTAAAGGCTCCCGCAGAGAGTCGCGACGCGACACTAGTAAAACAATTTCTATGAAAACTTGGTGGACTTTGTTCTATTAGGGTCGCGTCGTGCCTGTCTGCAGTAGCCTTTAGTTTATATTGAAAAAGAGAGTGTATGCTTATAACCACACGATAGCAGTAAAATCTTACAGTTAACGTGGTTGATGGCAACTGCTAAGAACTGGAGCCGAGTATATCCGATTCATCTCCGAGTATACGCGGTTCAGCGTCATCAACCGACTGGGGCGGAATAATCCCGATGCAGCGTCACCGATACCAAGGGGGACGGTTCAGTTTCGTTCACTGTTCAGAAAGAGCGCAAAGTCGCCGAGTCTAAAAAAGTTTTCACTTCAAAACTTAGGACCATTTTTATGCGACCAAACCCATGTTTGATGCTAGTATGACAAAATCGCGGTATCTTTTGAAATTGTAGTCTCGAACCGCGGAACTAACAAACGATCTTAACATTATATGCTAGGTATGTATAGCCAGAACATCTACACTACACGATGATATGTCATGTGTCTAGATAATGGTATAACTACAAATTGGATACACAAATGGGATGCTGATAAAGATCTTACATCTAATGTCGTGATGACCCAGTGGTTAAGGCTTCGCTCCTCGTGCACGACGAGGTTGTGGATTTAAATCCGGGCAAGTACCAATGTGACTCTTTCAAATCATCGATTGCGTCCCCAAGTAGGGCGCTGCACACACAACTTGTCGAAATGGGGGATTACTGACCCATCCAAAACTCAGTGCGAGTGCGGTGCCTATAATCAAACCATGCCCCACTTGCTGGAGTGTCCTAAGTGTCCGTTCACCTGCACCACAATCTATAGGACTGTGCCTGCACCTTGGATGACTTAATGAATGCCTCTGATACCACTATCAACGTGGCCACGTACTCAAACAATATAAAATATCGAAGAAGAGTCACATCACGAAAATAAGAATAATTCATAATTATGTACTATCCGAGTGGATCTGGCTGTGCTGCTGGACAGTTTGTTGCGCCACTTCTTCTTTTCAGCTAAAGCACTATGAAGTGGTGAAGCCCGGGCGTTTTGGGGGGACTGTCTTATGTAATTTTGCCGTTCGAAAGTGCTGATTCTCAGCCTAATTTGAATAAATGACTTGATTTATCTTGAAAATTACTGACATCGGTGAAGGAAAAATATTGTGAAGAAACTTGGACTTGTAGTTATTGTTAGTCTGAAATCGCCAGCCCGTCTTGAGCAAGCGTGGTGATCAATGTTCGTGTCTTCTCCGTGTGAGAAGAGACCGTGCACTGTGCCCTGCGGTGGCACAGTAATAGGCCGGTGTTATTATCTAATGAGGTCGGTACTGTACTAAGAGCCGTTTGTTTTGTAAAGTGTTGTGTGAACAAGGACAAAAGTGAACGTAGGCTCGTTAGTACTATATTATTTATTCTATGGTAGGTTCTAACTAAAATTAAATTCTAATATCAATAGTACTGCAGAGTAAAAGTAACCAACCAAACTTTGATTTTGACAGTCAGCTTAAATGGCTGACAGTCTTTAATTTCGGAAGTCAGTGTCTTTGGTTCAAGTACTACGCACCTGGCCTTTCTGAAGACGCACGCACATGACCAATCCTACTAATATTATAAACGCGAAAGTTTTTATGGATGTTTGTCTCTAACTCTTTCACGCCAAACCTACTAAACGGATTTGGATGAAATTTGGCACACAGATAGTTTATAACCAGGATTAACACATAGAATACGGGTGTTCCCACGGGATCGGAACTTATGCGGGTGAAACCGCGAGTCGCAGCTAGTACGGTCTTAAATGTACTTCTATTGCGTCCACTCCCACTCACATCTGCCTTGTTAGTCGCCTTTCATTCATCCTCTCAACATGACCAAACCATCTAAGCATACTCTTTTAAATTTTCACAAAAAGTAATTCTCAATGACTTCTTAAACGAACAATGATTATTTCTCATCATCTATCACTACAGCCACTCATAAACACAAAAAGAATGGTTCGATAAAAAATCGAGCATTTTATCTTTATCGATCTCATTGATGTAGATATAACTAGTGCAGTATGTACAACTGCGTGTCTAAAGTCACGGGACACAATACATGATCAATAGTTATCATGTAAATTATCACGTAGTTATCATCTGAAATCTGTCAACTGGATAACACTAACTTCAAGAGGCTTGCCACTATTTGCGGAAACTAAAAATATCTCGAGTGTTTTTGAAAATAGTAAATACACGATGAAATTGAATAGGTGCGACAAATTAAAATAATTATCTAATTCAACGTGTTATAAAGTAAAAGAGCATGTCATTACGGAAAGGTATGCACATACGTGCGAGTACCTACGATCGATCACGCTTGCCGCGGTTGTTCTGTGGATGGGCTGGGATCCATCTTTATACACCGAGACCCTTCCGTGCCCCGGAGAGCACGTTAAGCCGTTGATCACGGCTGTCATTCGTGGATCTTTAACAGTCGTCAGAAGGCCGAAAGTGTGACAACCAGTCTTAGCGAGGGGTTTCTTATTACCCAGTAGATATAAATATGATAGTTTAATATCACCCTATAATCTATCGTCCGTTCAGACGCTACGATCATAACATTGATGTAAATTGTTATTGTTTATTAGGTACTTATAACCTTAAATTATCAATGCTAGACCTATAATGTTGTATATGTGAAGGTAACTATACATTGTCGACATCCTTAATGAAACACTATCAAGCATAATCATCTTGGAGGCTGTCCGAGGTGATCGTATGATCATCGAGGTGATCATGAACATATGAAGCAATGGATTAACACTATCCTTCAAAATTCAGATTCAGATTGTGATTGATAGTGGGTTACGAAATGAACTAAAATTATATCGTTTCCAAATATCGATACCCATCACGTCTGTAAAGTTTACACACAAAATACAGATGTTTAAGCTGATACCTATTTCAAGTGAAAACAATAACCGCGGTTCATGACCGCAAGTGCATGTTCCTGTTTTTCCAAGTTCAAGTTCATGTTCCGCAAACGATGGTACACTTAATACTTATCGTGTCCTGCGTATCCTGTCATATGCACGTTACAGGAACTGATGGACGCTGGTGATGGCGCCAAACAAGTGGCCGAATTTTGGGTAGAGTCCATTTCAGAGTCCGACACGCTAAGAGGTAGATGACCGCAAGAAAAAAATCCTCAAAATAATTTTAAATGCTGATAGCTATCATGTCTGAGTTTCGCTCGCTAATGTAATTTGAACCTGTGTATTTTGTTTATATAATCATAATCAGCCTATAATGTTCCCACTGCTGGGACACAGGCCTCCTCTCGGTAAGAGGGAGGGGGCCGTAATCCACCACGCGGGCCCAGTGAGGGTAATAGTAGATGCGGTGGCTCAGTGGTGACGGCCGCGATTGATGTGTTGTGGGTCGTGGGATCGGACCCAGGCAGGCGCTTTGCTTTACGTAAATAATTTCATCACCACTGCTCTCAAAAGGTGAAGGAAACATCGTGAGGAAACGGCATGTCCTAGAATAAAAAATTCGGAGACATGTGATATCTATCAACCCGCACTGGGCTCGCGTGGTAGATAACAACCCATTCTATCTATAATATGTATGTATTTACAAAAAAAAAATTGTATATAAGTAGTTTATCAGCCATCTTGTTACCATAACACAAGCATTAGGTTGCTTAGCTTGGGACAAATGGTGCTGTGTGAAATGTCCAGGGATATTATTATTATTATTTTGTTTTTTTTTTTTAATTTATTTTCTCAGATTCCTAGAACCTGGTATTTATTAAAATCTCACGGGTATAAACCAAGGTGAGATTTTAAGTTTGATCAGATTATGTGTTTTGTACTGCATTGAGATTATTGTCTAAATCTAATTGTAGGAATTTCCGAACTATGCGACATGTGTTTAATATAGCTGCTTTCTGTAGTGTAAGGTACGTATATTTGGAAAGATTGATTGCATTTAAACTGACAAATAGTTGTTTCGGGATGATTCCAGTCGTTGATACCACTATTGGGACTATTGTTACTCTATTCATTTTCCAAACTCTAGTAATTTCTTCTTGTAGTTCTGTATATTTCCTGATTTTTTCGGTGATAGTTTTTTGTATATTATTGGTGTTTGGGACTGCTATATCTATTATGTATGTGTGTTTGTTTTGTTTATCAATAAGTGTTATATCGGGCCTGTTGTTATATATTGTATGATCTGTAATTATAGTGCGGTCGTAATACAATTTATAAGATTGGTTTTCTAATACAGCCCTAGGTGAGTATTTATAGTATGGTGTGTATGGATCCTTCATGAGATTGTGTTTTGTTGCGAGTTTTTGGTGTATAATATTAACAAGTTGATTGTGTCTGTGAGTGTAATCGTTTTGGGTGAGTGTGCTACAAGCTCCTGTGATGTGCTGTATAGTTTCGGGTTTGCTGTGGCACTTTCTGCATAAATCGCTTCTTACTGTGTTATCTTTAATTATATATTTTCTATAGTTCTTGGTATTTATTATTTGGTCTTGAATGGCCAGCATGAATCCTTCTGTTTCTGGAAATAGTCCACTTAATTCCAGCCATTTGTTTGAAGCTTCTTTATCAATGTGTGTTTGGTGTAAATCATTTAGATGTCTTCCGTGTAGTTCTTTCTGCCTCCATTTTTTATGTATCTCTTCTATATGTCTTGCTTTGTCTATTGTTTCAATATTGTCTTCACTAAGGTTCAGTGGTGTATATTTTTTATCTATCTCTACTATGTAATTGTTGTTTTGTGTAATTGGCTGGTATTCTTTTTCCTATTGAAAAATTGTTTTAAGTTTATTATTTGTCTTTTGTGTAGGTGTGATATTTCAATAAGCCCTCTGCCTCCCTCTTTTCTGGACATAATTACCCTTTCTATTGCTGATTTAGGGTGGTGATATCTATGTTGTGTAAGAACTGTTCTAGTTTTAATTTCGAGTGCATGTAATTCTGTGTTGGACCATTTTATCACGCCGAAAGAATATGTTAGTATAGGTATAGCATAAGTATTTATGGATTTGAATAAATTTTTACTGGATAGATACATTTTACATAGTAAATGAAGTCTTTTATAATATTCTTGTTTGAGTTTATCTTTAATAGTTTTGTGTTCTAAAAGTCGTGCTTGGTTGTATCCTAAATATTTATAAAGTTCGTCATTTTTCATTGCTTCTATTACTTCTTCCGAATCTGTTAAGTAATTTCCTCCAACAATCTTACCCTTTTCTATATTAAGTTTTCGGCATTTGTCTAGTCCAAAATCCATTCTAATGTCTTTCGAAAATGATGTTGTAATGTCTAATAAACTATGTAAATCTGTATTTTTATTGGCATATAATTTTAAATCATCCATATAAAGTAAATGTGTTATTTGGTGTAATATCGATCTATTGTTCTTGATATCAAAGCCTAGTTTAGATTCAGTTAATGCGCGAGAGAGTGGATTTAGGGCTAGGCAAAACCAAAGAGGGCTGAGTGAGTCCCCTTGAAATATACCCTTTTTAATTGCTATTTCATCTATGGATAAGTTTGCGCTTTTCGTTTGTAGTTTAAGTGTAGTTTTCCAGGACGCCATGGTATTCTTAAGAAAATTTATTAGTAATGGATTGATTTTATATATATTCATTACTTGAACCAACCATGAGTGTGGCACGCTGTCAAATGCTTTTTTGTAGTCTATGTAGGCTATGTATAAGTTTTTTCTTGCTTTTTGAACGTGTTTTAAAAGAGTGGAATCAATAATTAATTGTTCCTTGCAACCCATATGTCCTCGTCTACAGCCTTTCTGTTCTTCAGTTAAAATGTTATACTGTTCGGTATGTTTAATAATTTTATTAGTAATACATGATGTGATGATTTTGTACATAGTTGGGAGGCAAGTAATTGGTCTATACTGCGAGGGATCCTGGGTTCTACTCGATTTTGGGATCATATATGTGATTCCTTTAGTCAAAAACTCTGGGAGATTTTGGTTCCCTTTTAAAATATCAGTAATTTGTTCAGATAATATTCTATGTAGTGCATGTAATCTTTTTATCCAAAAATTATGTAAGCCATCTATTCCCGCTGCTTTCCAATTGTGCGTTTTATTTATAATTGTATTTATTTCAAGAGCATCTATATCCTCAAACGGCATTTCTTCTATTGTTTCTGATCTAACTATTTCTTCCTGTATCCATTTAGCTTCTTTATTATGTTCAGTGCTGTCTGACCAAATCCCTTGCCAGAACTCTTTTAGGGCCTCTTGAGATGGGGGGCTTAGGATTGTGGTATCGTCACCTTTAAGCTTTCTATAAAATTGTTTCTCACTTGTTGTAAATAATCTATTGTTATCCTTTCTTTCTTTGGCTTTTTTGTATCTTTTTAGTCTATGACTCTTAACTAACAGTTTTTGTTTTAATGTGTCTAGGTGATCTTCAATTCTCTTATTAAAATTTTCACGTGAGCTGTGTTGTTTGGTTTTTTCAATGATTTGTTTTACTTTCTTTTTAAGTTTTCTAGATGTGTTGCCGCTTTTATATTGTTATTATTATTATTATTATCATTCCCTCTCCAAGAGAGGAGCCCTGTGTCCTAGCAGTGGGAACCTCATACGCTCATTCTTTATCAAAGAAGTCACAGAATTCTTGTAGACAAGCCTATGAACCAAAAAATCTCAATTTTCGTCAATGCTGGTATCTTCATATCGGTCAACTTGGCCGTCGACGGCCATCTTATGTCCATCGGCGTACGGTATCAAGATAAGCACAAATGCTTCACATTATTATTGAATATGTTCTAGACTTGCTAATCTCCTACTATTGTTCTGTTATCAGACATTGACCTACATCTGGGGTACGATAATATAATTTATGCGTTTGTTATTTTTGGCTCTACTTATGAGTCTACTTAAATATGGAGTATTTATTCTAACATAAAATTATTAACGCGGTCACACGTTGTTCCATACAAACGTATTCCTCTGTTTTCTCCCTGGGTATACTAGACACTACAGCAAAACTTTTGTTACTTAACAATCTATACAGGGTGGCAAGTGGCAATAGACACATAACGCAATATATAAATTGTGAGTAGGTATATATTAATTTTAATCTATCGCATTAGCTATCGCATTAGGTATAACTTGTAATGATACGCTTAAGTCCGGGCGGGTTAAATATGTCCCATACCTAAACCCCTGTAAAGTCCGGCTGGGACATTTTTGTCCCAGTGGCTTATGTACTGACTGACTTTAATTTTTTCAATATTGGTATCTCTGACGTTCGTATTTTGTAGTTCATTCTATTTCCGATGTTACGAGAATGTCTTCCGCATCTTTTGATGTATGACAACCCTAGAAGCGATTGAGTCTATGATTTCAAAAAAAATAGTTTGTTGTGACATTTTCGCGAGTGACGTTGGTGAAGTGATTCTGTGTGTTATCGGATAAAAAGAAAGTGTTTAGAAGTGTATAGTGTCTTAAAAACTATTAGTGTGTGTTAATAATGTTATAAGCAATAGGAAATAACACAGCATTCAAGTCGGTGAGTGAAATAATACGTAATATTTGTATTTTACGTACGTAGGTAGGCCGCCATTAGCGTGGGTTGAAAATGTTTTGTGTATTTTCTGGTGTAAATACGTTGATTTCTTCCATGTTTCCTTTTTATCATCGAACCATTATTATCAAAATGAATATTCTGTCCATTAAATACGAAAAAAAACAAAAAAAAATAAAAATTTTGAGAAATTCGTCATGCGCCCGGATAAAAAAATTTGAATTTTTTAACCGTTATTTTTACATCTAATTTTCATTTGTTTACTTATTTTTCCAATTATGTAGTGTTTATAAGTATAAATACGTCTTTGGAAAGGGTATTTTACTCACTAATTAATATAATTTTTTTTTTTATATTTTGTTTTTTTTATCTAAAGTTAGAACTCTTTTTGTAACCTAGTGCCGTTAGTGTTCTTTCTTCAGACTTGAAACCTAATTTTAGTACAGTGTTTGATTCCACTGCCACAATTTTTACAAATTTAAAGAAGTATGAAATAAGCTAACTACAGGTACTAATTTTTTTTATGTACGTCTAAGATTCACGTAGAAAAAAAATGTTTTATCGGAGCGCAAAATTTCCTGTCTGTCAAATAATTTTTCTCAACTTCGGATGCTTGTAAATAATAAATAGTGGTAGTAATAACGTGGGTACTTTATTAATTACGTTAAGAATAAACACACCATTCATTTAAAACCAACCAACGTATAGGTCACCGCGGTTGTTTTTTAATTACAGCCATTCTCTTGAAATCTAAGATAAAAATAATCATTGTTCATGTTTACCACCACTATTATGAATGAAAACCATCATAAATTCAAACAAAAAAAACACTACTTGAAAGCCCTATTGTTTACGATAACAAAAAACACTCGAAAGTAAGCACCACTCGACACCCGAGTCAACCCGACGCCGCTAACCGCTTTGTTTATAAACATCTGGCGGCCGGCGGCCACTTGAAAACGGGGCCCGGACAGCACTCGGGCGCTTACGCCGCGCGTCCGGGCTTGAGCGGTTATGGAGATTTTAATAAATAAATAAATATGCACAGTCAAACTGCAGCGTAACGAAATGCGGACTGAAGGACCAGGTACTTTCTCAACTAAAAGATTTAATCTAACATGAGTCTAAGCGGGTAGATCTTGCTCAAGACGGGTTGGCGGTTAAAGATTTGTATTGTATTAGTCCAGCACCTTAACTTAATCACACACAATCTGAACCATTTTGAAGGATATTGCTAATCCATTGCTTCATATGTTCGACAAATTTGTCTTCTCGACAAAGTAAATAATGCAATGAATGTTTTTGAACTGTCAAAATCAAAGCCATTCCTACTGTTGGTGTGGTACGCAACTACCCCGCTGGTTTCCTCACGATGATTTTCCTTAAATTCCTTCTATCATAGCACATAAAAACGTTAGTTCCCTCAATTTTAACCTAAACGAACGGGTGTATGTGATCTCTGAGGTGTATCGAAATAGAATTGAAGATTCTCGTATAACTCGCATAACCAGTTCGAATATCAACAAGATAATATTTAGGCTTTTTATATATTAAGACTGGACGACTAAAGGACTTAGTCGCTGACATTGAAACTGGAATCTAAGAAAAACACGTATGAACAGTTTTGAAAAAAAAAATAGATAGGTAATTTAATATTTATTATGTAATGCAATTTACCCACACTTATTTTATAATATTACATAATGATAATGAGGTCAGTTTGTGGTTTTCAATATAACGTGTTAACTGGTCGTTGGTGGTAGTCACTAGGTTCAAGTTTTACTTATCAGAAGCCTGAAAACATTGTTTGAAACTTTATTACTCACTGAAAAGATTAATTCAAATTCAAACTTTTTATTTCAGACCAGTCAGTGGATCCAGTGTTAGTATGAACTTGTCCTATATTAGTAAATAACAAATAACAATACCTAAAAATAGACTAATTGGCTACTTGAACATGTGCACGCACATGTCTGCCAGCCCAGAGTCTAATAAAAGGTCCTTCAACCTTGTCCGCCAGAGTGTAGCTAAAATACTGTTAGGGCTACCGCGAAATCGCAGCAAAATCGATGCACACCGTTTGCGTATGATGGCATGAAAGCCATTCGCGCCTCCGCGAACAGATTTATATGCATGGTTTTCGACGGTAAGAGATTAAAATTCCTGCCGCGGCCGTAGAATACAGGGTGTACAATGACCCATCACATCGTTGCTATCTACGCATTCTATACATAGCAAAGCATCAAACTACTTGACACTGGGCTAAAATAATTGCTGGGAAATTACATGCGTGATGTTATGTGTGAAACATTATTCTTCTGGAAACGAAAGAAAATCGGCTGGTACAGAAACAAAATAATAATGTTTAAAAAAGTAAAACTGTAATTTCTAACTTATAAAAAATAGCTTTTAAGAACGTCTCGGACTCTAAACAAGTTAGCCAGACAGATTGATGATAAGGATGATGCTAGTACAGGTACCGCCGATTGAAAAGAGAAAGGCTAAGATAGATGTTATGATTATAATACTGCAATGCATAAATTACATGAATTGACAGCAACTAGCGCAGGACTTTCTCAAGACGAAACAAGGCTTGATATAGTCTTCGTACGGTTTTGATTTAAGATGACGATCATACACTACGTATGATTCTCGGAATATGAGAGTGAGTGCACCTGTGTCTATGCACACATTTGTGCATTATAATATCTCCGCGCCGAAGGCTATTAGTCTCCGTTGAGGCCGCCATGGCCGAGATACGGTCTGGACGACTTTAATTATTAATCTCAAAACTCTCGATGCCATTTTGTAAAGTTCACACATCTGTTTGACATTTATTGATCACTTTTGAGACCCGCAATATTTATGACACATTGGCCACTTTTTAAACACATAGTAAAGATAAAAACGACATTAAGGTGAGCAAATACAAAACGCAGTCTTATCTCTTAGACTTAGACAGATTGCACCGGAAAACGTTTCAACAGATGAGATCTACAGATCAGATTATAATAAAAAATATTATTAAGTTGGAGCAGTCTCCAACATAATACTTAATATTTTTATCATAATCTACAAAAAAAACATACAATACATGCAATCAAAAATGTACATACATCAGTATGTATGTACATTGTACATACATCAGTATGTATGTACATTTTTCAAATACCTCAATTATGCAATAAAAGTTCTTCCACAATTGTTGATACATAAAGCATGTAAGGAAAAGGCAAACTTAAGGTAGGACGCTCCTAGGCTAAGTGGAATGATAATCTTCGCAGCTGGATGAGAGCCGTCGAGAAACGATATGAATAGCGTGCGATTAGAGAACCCTATGTCCAGGAGTGGACTGCTGTAGCCTGATTATTATTATTATTATTATATAGGGTAGTCATTTCTGAGAAACACAGATATAATAGTAAATAAAAGATTAGTGTTGGAACCTTCCTGTGTCCTCAATGCCGAATGTTTGGCGGGTCTTTCAGTTTTTAGCGTTGTGTAATTAGCTGAGTTTTGAGTCAATATTAACGTTCTCTTAATTCTAATCTTCGCGGTTAGGATGACGTTATTTTTATGAGGTTTTATAGTAAGTTGTTATGTAAATAGTAATTCGTTTTGGTGTTTTTTTCCGCATTTGGATCAGTAATAAAGTAGTAGGTACTTTCGTAATCATCATCTGCCTAGCCTTTTCCCAACTACGTTGGGGTCTGCTTCCAGTCTAACTGGATACAGCTGAATACCAGTATTTTTCATGAAGCGACTCCCATCTGACGATCGATCGATCGATTGATTTCTGGCTTCTGCCTATCTGTAAGGACTGTCAAAGATCCACGAATGTCAGCCCTTTTCAAGACACGGAGGGGTCTGCTAGTGATGTGCCTGGTGGCAATATTGCCACTGCCGGCAATATTCCCAATGTTGCCACTGCCGGTAAAATACCAATATTGCCAGCAGCATTGGCAATATTGCCAATGTGTGTGTTGTGTGTGTGTGTGTTGCCGATGTGTGTGTGTGTGTGTTGTTGTGTATTGTGTATGTGTAATGTGTTGTGTTGTTGCCAATGTGTGTTTTATTATTACTGCAGGTAATCATCGTTTAGTTTGTATTTGTGTAGTATATCGATCATAAAATATTTGAAATACGCACACGCGTGTCGTGCAAAAAGATAGGACACAATTATATGAATAAATGTTGTCAATGTATGTTCCATCTCTTTCGCGCTGCACATGCACGGCACGGGATTGGGAGGGAGAAAAGTATCTGGGCATCTCTTGGAGAATGCGCACGTCACTTTAACGCCTGTTCCGAACCGACAAAATGAGACCACGGAGCAAGATTATGTCACACTTTATTACCAGTACCGAAAATAATTAAGATTTATAAGTACTTGTAAATATTGCGATTTTTATTTGTATACAGTGTATACAAATAGAAATGCAACAAAATTTGCACGTCATATAACTAAGTGCAATAAAGCACCGGTCGAAATAAAAAAATACTTCGATAAAAAAACAGTGGACAATGTACCTTGTACCTCCAGTGCTTCTTCCAGTGCAATTGTGAATTCAATTCAATTCACACAATTCTTCTTCCTTCCTAAGTTGTTACTCTAAACGGTGATTTACTGATTATGTAAGGATTACCGAAACAAGTGCATTGAAATATTAAAATAATGTTATTTTTATGGATTATTTGTAGTTTTGTTAGAGATTTGTAAAGATTTACACTTTATTTCTATTTTATATACCTAAACTCGTTGTTTTTGTTATGTGATTTTACATGAAAAACAAGTACAACATTAAAATAAATGATTCGAATTCATGCCTTTTATTCAACACACAACGATCGTCAATTCTTATCTTAATATTTATGTGTTATTTCTTATATTCACTATCGTGTGCGGCAACATGGGCAATATTACCGGTAAAATACCGGGATTATAATAAAGTACCTACGTCATTGTTACATTTGCTTGACGCTAAAGTTTACTTTCTAGACGTCGTTGTCACGGACTTCTCTTCCTGTGTCAGTGTGACCTATACAAGAATAGCTCTTGCGATGGTAATAGCATTAGCCATACAGTGAAAGTGATTGATTTGATTACATAAGCGCCTACTTTAGCCCTAGCGTTGTTACCCTTGGACCATTGACTAGAATAGATTGTTACATTGTCCAGAAACGTGGACTTGACTATAGAGATGGCAACTAATAGAGAAGTAGGGAAGAAAAAGACATGTTGCATCGACCCCAAATACATTGGGAAGAGTAGAATGATGATGATGGTGATGAGACATTACATTGACAACAGCGTAGCTTTTAAATCGAAGCAAAGAAGGGATTAAAGTCACTGTGTACCTCAGGTTGTATAAGGTTATCTAGACGTAGACGTAAGCCAAACCAAACATACTAGACATCATGTAACTCATAACATCACGCTTGTAATCCTCGAAGGGAAAGGCAGAGGTGTACTATCGCCAAAACCAATATCTGACCATTTTGAAAACAAAATCCGTGCACATGATGACCACAGCTGCGTCCGTAAGTAAAACAAAAGAGGATCCTTTTTAGGTCGAATAATAATATACGCTGTAAGCAGGAATAGTCGCTACGGTGGTCACATTAGTGAAAGTACCAATAAGTACACCTACATTTCGCCAGATATGATTTAGTCCCATATAATAGGGGCTGAGGCCGGGGGGCACAAATCCAGACTCCGGGCTGAGAAAGCTTTTTCAAGCTACAAATCACAAACTGCTAAAGATCTCTCTTAATTTTAACAAAATGCACGGGTGCGCAGTCATTGCCACACGCTGAGCTCACTTATCTTACAATTTGCGCAAGCCTTGCACGATCTGCGGCAAATATTGTTCGAGTGGACTCAACTATGTTTTGCTAGAATATGAAATACGTACTTGTGCATTAGAACGAAAAGTATTTGTGACGACACGTCTCTTTGCTTGAATTAGTAGGGATGTGCTATAGTGCGGATCGAACGACTACTTTTTTGTCGGAGTGTTTTTATTTATTTTATTTTACTTATTTTATTTATTCGGGAAAATAAATAAAACACATTAAAATCATACATTACATTTACACATTAAAATCTCAGTTATACATTAAAATCTTACACTAAGTTATAATTGTACAAGTTTTATAAATGTATAAACTACGACATTTTCCACAACATACTAAAAGTTATATTAACAGTGCTGTTTTGAGTGTCTCAGGACCAAAAAACAATAGAAGACTACACAAATTATTTAAAGTTAATGCCATAGATTTCATGTCTTTTTATTGTAATGATGATGTCAACGACAGCAGTCTGTAACGAGCTAAATAAATGTTCGGAGAACAGTTAGGAATTATTCAATTATTCATTACTAGATGTAACTACAAGTACCTACCTACTACTATGAATGAACTAGGAATATTGATGAGGTTTTGTAGTGCAGTACTATTTACAAAATCACTTATTTAAGCCAAGCCTTTTCCCAACTATGTTGGGATCGGCTTCCAGTCTAACCGGATGCAGCTGAATACCCGTATTTTACATGGAGTGACTGCCTATCTGATCTCCACAACCCAGTTACTGGGTAACACTCTGGATACTCCTTGGTAAGACTGGTTGTCAGACTTCTGAAGACCCACGGCTTAACATGGTTTCCGAGGCACGGAGGGGTCTTGGTATGCAGAGATGGTCACCCATTCACGGACAAACCGTCGCAAGCGTAGCTTAACCTGATCGATCGACCCGTGCGGCTGTTTTCACTTAGCCACAAGCCCCTAATTATTTAACTGTCATAGAACTGTGATTAGACAGGAGAGTAAAAAAACCTGTCGACGTTTGATTACACTTACGTAATAGTCTTAAAGTGCATGCTTCCTTATTGATATAACAAGGTCTTTTATAAAACTAAACATATAACAAATACATCACGCCTGTTATGACCCGAAGGCCTAGGCAGAGTTGTAGGTGTACCTAATATAGTACACCCACATTTCGTCAGTAATGTTTAAGTCCCATGTAATAAGGGGCGAGCCTAGAGCCATCAACCGGGCACAAAGCCAAGCTTAGGGCTGATACTGAGAAAATCCATATTATGGAAAAATCTAATAGCACTTTGTCAGCAATAACCCTACGAGGCGGTCCTAAACCTAAACACTTCAGCAAAACTATCGCATTGTTTCTACAACAATTAAATCTTTTGAGTTTTGACTTTAAACAAAATCTTAACTTAAAAAAAAGTATTTTTTATATTATGTATTTTTGCGGTGTACAAAGTACCTACATATAAATAAATACTCCTTTTGCTTCGTTTACGTTCATACTTCTGGTGGTTTACTCTCTAAGTCTGTCATCGAAGATACGGACCCGTCCTGAAGTAGTTGGTCCGACAAAACAAGTGACAAATCAAAATGTTCGGACTGCGTGTTTGGGCAGTCCGAAAATTTTAAATAGTCCTGTCAAATTGTACTGTCATTCATGCATAGTTCGGGCTCAGAACTAATCTTATGTCCGTGAATGGGAGTGAACCCCCACGTACATACACGCACTCCAGTTGCAAGTTCTACGCACCCGAGCTTTCTGAAGAACATCGCCAGTAAGGTCATTATGTCTTTCTAAGGCGTCCCCTTCGGGAAATTCCACTTTAATCTGCCTAGCAATAATACCTGACCTTACCTTTACCTTTTGTTAGTCACCTCTCAACATGACCATAAAGCATATTCTTTTAAATTGTTGTCACTACAATCATCTTTTAAGCCGCAACGTTACCTTATATCTTTATCATTCCTTGTTTAGTATACATTTATTCACAATAATTAATAGGGCTCATTTTCATGCCTAGCCCTCTTTTTCCATAGAATTCAATGTCGCCTTCGTCTAACTATATGTACTTAGTACACTTACACTTTAGTACTTTAACCTACATTATGTCATGATTGTAAGTAATTGTAGGGTAAAACAATATCTAGGTGACGGTTGCACGACCTGTGAACACAGAACCGTAAACTAAGCCGCTTGTAGGTAAGAATATTTGAACTAAGTGGAAAATAAAATTGCTGTTGAAAATGTAAAAATAACTAACTATTACCAGTATTGTACTCATAGAAAAGGGAACAAATTAAACAGAAAGAAAAAAAGGACAAATTTAGACAAATGAGTGGCCAGGAATAATGAAATTTGATTTCATTATTCCTGGCCACTTGTGTAACTATATAGAATCCTCGGATAAGTTAGGCACATCGAGCAAAAGATCTTGACCAAATTCTTGGATATATTTTGATTTCCTACCTTCTGTATTCATGTCGGGGTGCAGAAAAGACCTAATCAGTCAGTCTTCCTCAGCCTTAAAGAACATTTATACACATAATGTAGGCTTAAATGCCACGTATCACGTGAATATGATTTTTATCTCATAATTTTCTATAATAAAAATAGATTAAAATTCGAACAAAACCAGAAAAATGCGAATGAAACGTGACTATTATTACGATTGTAATAAAATTTACATAACGGTCAAATGAACGGGTATTGTCGGGACAGGATTTCATTTATTTAAATAATTAAAATAAAATAAAAAACTCAAAAACATAAGTTCTAGATGCCGAATAAAAATATCATAAGAAGCATGACGTTACTGTTTTTAATAGGAATTAAATATTGGAATGGCAGCCGTATTCATTTTGAACCTAACCTAAAGTTTAGATTTGAAAAAGCTTTGAGTTTTCTAATTTTTTTGTGAGCATTTTTCCAATATCAATAGATAGTTTTTATGGGAGGAAACGCATGTGGCTAAAATAGTGATGAATATAAATGTTAACAGATGGAGAGGCCAAAGAAAAGATGGATGGATTGTATGAGGAATGACATGAAAGAATGGAGATCATGAGAGTGAATGGTACCGTGATGGTTGATAGGGGAGAATGAAAGAAGAAATGTTTTGTGCCGACACCAAGTAATAAGGAACACATGGGACAAGGGCAGGAAGATGACGAATAGAGTTTTTATAATTGACCATAACTGAGAGGCAATTCTCGTAATTTTAAGAACGTTCACAGTCTGATCTCAGTCTCAATCTGTCAAAAATTTCTCTAATTTCCCTACATTTTGACAAGGTTTTGGCATGTGTTTGTCGCCGAGATGTTTTAAATTACAAGAATTGGCCTTCTGATCCTTTACAAACATTTACAATAGACTCTTCACAAAACAAGGACCAAAAAAATTTGTATCTATAGCTCTTTCACAAAATAAACCATGTAATATGCATTTTGCTACGCCAATAATTTCCTTTGCATGCATTATACTAATACTATAGGTATAACATTGACTTCTATTGACTTCGATAATATTTAACATGATCCCTATTCTTCAGCACTATTTAATATTCAGAGTGAACCTAAAATGTGGAGCAGTGACCTCACGCCAACTCACGCTTGCTTGAACCCATACAAATGTGCTAAGTACTGCGAGTACTTAGTATGAAGGCCTCGACTGACAGCTTACGAGGGTACGGTAGACGGCAGGCCAGTAGGAAGCGTTTTTGTTTTTGTGGAATGCCATTTCGCAGGTCAACCTGAACCAAGAGAATGTCGGCTGCTTTTATAACCGGAGTTTCCTATGAATGTCTTAATAAATTAAGGCCTCCAGCCAGACCATCATCAACATCATCATTTTAGTCGAAAGACGTCTCCTGCTGGACTTAGGCCTCCCACAAGTACCGTCACTTCGACCGATGCCGTGCTTCTCGCATCCAGTGGATACCTGCGGCCACCACCATGGCATGAAACTTATAAAATAAACGACTACACGGGCTCCCCCTGTGGGATACGGACCTCGGCTTAGGGCGTCACTGGGGCAGGGCAGCAAGGCACGGGCTGGTTCGGGTCAAGGTTACAAAAGCATTATAAACTGGCCACTTATTCTACTGGAACTCCATTCTAAGCTAGGCGCAAGGTCAACGTGTTACACTGCCTTGCGGCCTACTGTACCACCACAATAGAAATGAGACTGGAATATTAAGTGACACTCTCGATTTCTTTAAGGCTTCTGCAGGCTTAGTACGAACGCGCCAAGTAAAAGTAATGTAAATTCCAACGATTTTTGATTAGGAAATACACGGGTTGCACATAATATTGATTTAGTATAAAGACTTTATTCACTTCTAGGACAGTCGTTACGGGTCGTCAGTAGCCCCAAAGTCTGACAACCAGTCCTACCAAGGGGAATCGTATTACCCAGTAACTGGGTTGTGGAGGTCCGATAGGCAGTCGCTCCATGTAAAATGCTGGTATTCAACTGCATCCGTTTAGACTGGAAGCCGACCCCAACATAGTTGGGAAAAGGCTAGGCAGATGATGATGATGATGGGTGATACTTAATGTGCTGCAGGTTCTGGAGTAACACACTGGTGAAACACTATTCTTAGTTTTAAAATAATTATCACGTAGTAAATTAAGTTAGATTAAAATTGCTTATTAGTCTTATAGGCTAGATTGTAATTAATTATTAAAAACCTCTTTTTAATAAAGGTTAAAAAAAAGGTTCTGGAGTGGCGACCAAGTACCGAAAGACGTAGCGTTTGAAGGCTTCTCACAAGGTGCACCGATGACCTTGTGAAGGCCGCAGGAATCCGCCGGATTCGAGAAGCACAGAACCGGTCGAAGTGACGGTGCTCGGGGGAGGAATATGTCCAGCAGTGGACGTCTTTCGGCTGTTGATGATGAATTGTGCTTGTTGCAACAACATGCTGTACGATAGCCGTGTTCTCGATTGAAAAATCATTCGAATTTTCGATCCGTTAACATCGCACGTTTGTGCTAGGCCCTCTGTTTACGTTGCCTTGATCACGTATCACTGTCAATCTCAGCTGTCATTAATACGCAAATTGTTGGTGGATTGCTTACAACAATCCGTTCACAGTTATTTTACCTCTGACAGCAGCAACCTAACAGCAACCTTATTGTAACGAGAATAAAGATCACATTGGATTTGACAGACTTAACAGTGGCAGTAACCCAACAGCAACTTTACACGAATGAGAATAAAGATCACTGTGATTTGGACAGTGATGCAAAATTAGAGGTAAAATAAGTGTCACCGCACTGAACGCTTTCATTACAGAGCTGTCCATGTCTTTTATAAATGACGTTTTGTTGTTTCTCGTATTGGATAATAGAAAAAAATAATTCTCTTTTGCCTTAATTTTTTTTTCCTTTTTCTGACCGTTTTGAGATATTATATGTTGTATGTGTCTGGGTACTTTAATTTTATAGAGATTTTATCAGGTACTATTCTATCTTTAACATCTGCGTCGTTGGTCTAGTGGTCGCAAGCGCTACTGCTGAGCATGAGGTCCTGGGTTCGATTTAGGAATCCAGGCTAGGCAAAGTGTAAATAGGTTTTTCATCAAAACATTCTCAGTAGCAGCCCGTTTGGAATTGTGCCTGGTTGGTGGCATCAAGCTCACCCCATAACACATGCGATTTGAACATAACTGGTGAAATGTAGGTGTTTCTATACATCCTATAGGTGCACCTCTGCCTAACGCTTCGAGGATTGCAGGCGTGATGGAATGGTAAATAGTAACTTTTGAATCGTGTTCTGACAAACATTGCATCTACAAGTAACTACATTCCTTTCGCAGTTATTTTACCTCTGATTTTGCATCACTGTCCAAACCACAGTGATCTTTATTTTCATTTCTGTAAGGTTGTTTTTGGGTTGCAGCCACTGACAGCTCTGTCAAAGACATTGCGATCCTTATTTTCGTTGCAATAAGGCTGCTGTTAAGTTGCTGCTGTCACAGGTAAAATAACTGAATGGACTGTATGCAAATGCTTGTTTCAATGACTAGTAAAAAATTTGAATAGAAACTTTTTGTGCGTCTGAACTCATCAAACATCGACTAGTATGGCAGGAATACAAAAAAAACACGGTTTTGAATGTCACGAACTACAAGACAGCGTCCTCTAAACTATTGAAGGTCAATTATTATTTGATTTCACCAAAACTATAATTTAAAATGCGTTCTTTAACTATGCGCTACGTGAAATAAACATTTAACATGAAATATTAACACTATATTTATGTTCTAGGTAGATATACTTAGAAACTTTTCATTAAACCAAAGAGGGTAATTAACAGCGCCTGAAAAAGGATACCTTACAGCACTCAATCTGTTTTGACTTTTCCCAACTATTTTGGGGTCAGCTTCCAGTCTATCCAGATAGACTGGAAGCCAATAACTGGGCTGTGGAAGTCAGATAGGCAGTCACCTATCTGAGTTCCACAGCCCAGTTATTGGTTAACATGATACCTCTTGTTAAACTTGTTGCCAGACTTTTGGGCTTCTGACCCGTAACGACTGTCAAAGATCTACGAATGACTGCCGCGACAACCCTACAGCATTACAGGGTTAAATTAAATTACCTAGCGAAACTTCATACTTCACAGACGTGATGGGTAGGTATATATCAGTATATAACTTTGTACACATTCACAATAATTATAAGCTAACAAATATGTTATGAGAATGTCGTCATCCTTGGGAACACCTACCTTACAGGTACGGTGCTCTGCCCACGAGAGACCTTCGCCAATGTACAGTATACTCGGAGCTGCCACTCCTAGTACAAGTGTATTTAACCTAATTGGAAGAGTTGAACAGACATCAATATTAGTTAGGCACTAAACTAATTAGTATTTCTTTTTGTCTTATAGTTTGTAGGTTTCAGCTCGAAAACCAATTTGGTCGAAACTAATCCTTATTAACAACACTTCCATTTGGCTGTCATTGTAAAAAATATTTAATTTAACTGTAAATGTACACATGACAAATTAATGTGACTAATGTCTTTGTAGTCACACCTTGGTGAAAGAAACAACAAGATTTCAGTGAGCACAATGACGCGCAAAGTGTAGCCATGAATTCAGTAGGTACATGATTCCAGCGTAGAAATTCGTCGGTAAACAAAAAAAAGATGTTTCTTAAAGGAGGACTTTATTTATATTCCAATATATTAAATAAAACATACACTACTAACACAGTACATACCTTATTCTGAAAATTTTCGCCTAATTTCATTTCACCGGTAAACTAATGAGCTCTACTACGCCGTAGCGCGATATTTATGACGTTATCCATGGGCTATTGTTGTATGTTTAGTTTACTCGTATATCTGGAGAATAAACCATTTTTTTTTCTTTTCAAACTAAAACACTACGTAACCGTTAGCCAAGAAAATACGCAATTAACCTTTAACTAAATACAAGTTTATACGTTAAATGCTGACACCTGTAGAAAGTTCAGTGTCAAAAGAAAGGGCAATATTTAGCAGATCCTCTAAAAACTTTTTGTGCTTGTAATGCTGGACACTTGTAATGCTGGACACTTTTTAAAATTAAAGAATCCTCTTTTTAATCTTCTGGCCTTTTCTCACAGTTGCCGTCGGAACTACCGAACTAACCAAAGTAGGAACTATTCGAGGTTCACAAAAAGAGGTGCAATCATTACATTAGAGCGTTCAATAATATTCTAAGGAGCGCAAAATAGGAATGATTTGAGGTTAGATTAAATACATGCCATTATCCTTTAGCTGAATAAGTTTATTACCTAATAGTTGATAGGTCTATCTAAAAACAAACACCAAAAACTGGAACCATTTTGTGTGAGAGAATTCGAATCTATTTCCGTCACCGGTGGAACTGGTGGGACCAGTTCAGACGTTTGTTGAATCCTTACACATAGGTACGTAGCATAGCACACTCTTTTACTATTTCTTTGAAGTTAGTTACACCAGCGGGGTAAATGCATAACACACTAACAATGGCAATGCCATTCATTTTGACAATTCGATAACATTCATTGCGTTATTTTCGTTCTCGAGACAACGAATTTTTCAAACAAATGAAGCAATGGATAAGGAATTTTAATTTCAAAGTGTGTTACGTAATTTGGGTGCTGGTTCCTGAAAGATTTAATTCTATTGTTGAGAGAACTTCTCAAACTCTGCTTTAGTAGTCCATAAAGTATTTCTTCAAAATAGCCCCTGAAAATCAAAATTACTTACGTTTTCGCGAGGAAATTTAGAATTTCTCAGACTTTCACTTTTAGTAGTAGGATGACATAATAGTGAGTGACCTTACTAGTGGTGTCTTTCTATTTCAAAAAGGTCAGGGCGTAGTACTCACAAGAATCGTAGCAAGTGGCGCCCTGTCCGGCCTGCCTACCCCCATGGGAGGAAGGCGTGAGTTGAAACGTTTTCACGGGCAGAGACGCGGTTACAGCTAATATATGTTTTTGTATTACATTCTACAAGTTCACCTTGTTAAATCATAAATATTTGTTTGTCTTGTCATCTGTGAAGACTTCCAATAGACATGGCAATGGGGTCAGGGCCTGACGAACCTTACAATAATAATATATTGGGATTTTAAACTGTGAAGAATATCGGTGAAGGTAACTTCAATATATTTGAATATTTGAAACAATCATTATGAATATGGAAGATATTAACTCCTTATTGTCAGTCAGTCTATCCTGAAGTTAGTCCTTCTTCTAGACAGGTAGGTAAAGTAAACAGTTTATCATCTGCCTAGCCTTTTCCCAAATATGTCGGTATTTGAAAAGGCAATGTAACTGGGTTGTGGAGGTCAGGTAGGCAGTATTCCCAGTTACTGAGTAACAAGATACCCCTTGGTAACTAGTGGTCAGACTTTTGATCTTCTACCCATGAGGACTGTCACAGATCTTCGAATGACAGCCGGGACCAAAAGCTAAACGACTGGCACAAGATTTTACTGACTCCTAAAAGGCAAGTTATGCACGATTGCCTAATCTATCATCTGGTCATAACAACCTCACGAACTTGATCATTAAACAAGACTGCACGTAATTATATAAGTCCATATTTTGTAACAGATAGATTAATATCTACGAATTAATGAATAAGATAAATATACTTATTAAAATATACAAGGTGATACTAAACTGTCTAATCAGTGAATGTTCAATCACCCCAAACCACAAGATTTCGTCCAGAAGGTCATCGGCACAGGTGGACTGACAGCCAGGCGTAACAATGTAGTGAATCATGTGGAAATTGTTATTGTCCAGTACATAAAGATAGAGTTTGACAACTTGACACTTATGTTTGATTTACGAAGAAAAATATGTATTAGTCAGACGAAAAATAGTAGATGAGTCCGTCGTCTACTATTTTTCGTCTGAATGCGGATGAAAGGACCAATTTTTTGTATTCGCAAAGACACAAATTTTGATTTTACACATAAGCAAATTATCATTCTCAGACCCATAATTGTATTGGACCATGATCTTGATCCATTTGGGCTTCTTAAACAATCACACAAAGAAAGAAAATAAATTGATTTGGCCCAGGTAAAGGCACACGATATTCACCCAAAAACAAAGAACAAAAAACTTAAAATCTTGGAATTTACGTACTATTTACCCACCAGCTTCCATGGCTGTTTCCATGGCTGAAAATATACTGCTTCGACCTCAAAATCAAATAAGTATATACTCACTTCACCATAATTCCGCTCCTTCATTCAACGATCGCTGGAGGAACTTATACAGGAAAAAAAAAATAAACAGTGCCCAAACTGCAACCATGAATTCAGCGTATTAATTTCAGCGTATAAATCTTATGATTCTAAACAACCTAGCGTAGTTCATCAAAAAAAATGTGCTGGTTGATAGAAAAATGAAATACCTTAAAATGCAGTTAAAATGTATAAAATAAATGTTTATTTAGACTAGACCCCCTGTCTACAATCATGTGCTGAATTCATGGTTACAGTTTGCGCACTGGCTTAAAATGTTTCCTATATAAGAATTCATCTGCCTTTTCCCCACATTTTTTTTGGTGTCGCCTTCCAGTCTAACCGGATGCAGCTTGGTATTCAGCTGCATCCGGTATTCTACGAGTACGTGGAGCGACTGCCTATCTGACCTCCACAGCCCAGTTACTGGATAACACGATACCCCTTGGTTGTCCTGTATTTGAATCTAATGTTCTATTCTACATCGTGCTAGACGACAGACCGCCTCATAAACATCGCCGAGGTGAAATGGAGCATCGCTGTGATAAAACAATTAATGCTATAAGCTCTCTCTATTATGTATCTAGTACTAGTTCACTATCTGTACAATAACCTACTAGTGTTTAGAACTACTTCACTATTATAATGTTATCATTTCATATCATATTTCATGTCATAAATATATTATTTGTTTGCTACTACACTTAAGTATGTATAAAGTATTATTTATTTATTTAATAATAACTTATTAACTACTACTACTTATTATTACTTTTTTTTTTCAGAAGTCATTTATTTTTTTCTTAATGTTGTTAATTTCTCTTATTTGCTTAGGAAGCTTATTATAGATTCGTGAAGACATTCCGAAGAAACTTTTAGAGAGTAGGGCTGTTTTTGAGGGCATATTATTTGCTATTTTGTCGGCATGCCGACGGGAGTGCAGGTTACCAAACTTTTCCCTATTGCCTTTTACGAATATAGCGACCTCATAGATGTAGAAGGCAGGAAAGGTTACCATCTTAAGCTTTTCATAATATGGCACACAGCTATCTAGGGCACGTATGCCACAAACAGCTCTAAGACATTTCTTTTGAGCCCTAAAAGCGAGTTCCCTATCTGTAGCATTCCCCCAATAAATTAGTCCATATCTAAGCGTAGACGTTACATAGGCATGATAGGCGGTTAGTACTGCTGCTTGATTTACAATCTGAGATAGTCTGTATAAAGCGTAGGAAATTTTATTTAGTTTTTTACACACCGTATCAATTTGAGTTTTCCATGACATATTTTTAATAATAATAATAATAATGTTTATTTTTCTTCCACAAATAATACCTACTTATAAACTAACACATGCAAATTGATTGAAAATGATCACTATGTTTATTTGTGGGAGACTGGTGCCTAAACTAAGCCTAAACTTGTATTTCAGGACTCCTTTGTCAATCCATAGCCCTAAGAATTTGATGGTATCTGTTTCCTCTATTTTTTTCATTTCATAATTTACATTTAATGTCAAAGGGGTTTTTCTTTGGGAATAACTGACAATTTTAGTTTTATCTAAATGGATTACGAGATTATTACATGTCAACCAATTTATAATATCATATATATTATCGTTAATGTCATTTTCAAATGTGTTGATGTCAGTCGGAGAAAATACAGCAGTATAGCACTGCTGTATTTTCATCATCCGCAAAAAGGACTAACGGAATTTTTACGGCTCTTATTGATGGACTCTATTCCGTTAATACCAAGGACGGCAGTTATACCATTAAATTATGAAGCTTTATACTTTAATTAATTAGGTTTGAGGGCTTGTCTTAATTAATTGAGAAGAAGAAAAAATGCTGGATTCTTTTTTATGGCATAATTTAGTCACAAAGGTCGAGGGCGGGTGTGGTCACGAGCGGCAAATTGTAGCATTAATATTTTAAAGAGGTTTGTATGTAGGGAGTAATCTCCAAATCCGAAACATATTTTTGTATCAAATAGCCCAATTCTTGTGGAAGGGGTTTAGGCTATACTACATCACGCTAAAAAAGTCAGGAAGAACACTAAGCGGAAACGAAGTACTAGCGCGGGCTGGCGATGCGACGCGACACGACGCGACGGGGGATGGGGGACAACACATATCATGCGAAGCTGTAGGCAGAAGTTAGTAGAACAGAATACTCGGGATTATGTACAGTAGACGCCAGCACATCAAGCTACTACAATCTGTCAATTCTTATCGCTAAAGCATTCAAATTCAAGGTTGATTGGGAAAATTTGACAGTTTCGGGTAGCTGAACCTGCTGGCGTCTGTACACCATATAAATTACCGTTATACCTAAATGTAGTTTACACAGGGCGACACAATGGATGGTCTCTTCGCTAAAAGCGATCTTTTAAAGACAACCATTATTATGGCACTCTATGGTAACTACCTACCTTAATAATGGGAAAAGGCGTAAGTAGGTATATTTATTTCTGTATACCTTATGGGTAACTACAGTTTCGAGCGGTTTGGGTCATGGGGCCCGAGTGCGCGTCTCCTTTTTAAGGAAATTTCTCGCTGGCTGGTCGACACTTCACGTGACTAAAGGGCTGGCTCGTTCTTTGGCAAAAAAAAAATAGCATTTCCATTCAACGTGGCCAGCTGCCAGTCTTCTGAACACGTTTTCGGATGACAGCGATGTGGACGAGTCCTTTTATTTTTGTATTTATTTGTGTAGTTACTACCCGGTCACACCTAATGCAATAGATTTGGCCGGTAGAGTTAAAGGTATAGGAGGGCTTTGGTCTCTCTTTACGTATTTGGCGTTTTTCGGTTAGTGCATCGATGTGCTACTGGTCGGGCGAGTCATAAATATGGCACGTGCTTGGAAAAGATAATTACAAAGTGTCGCCGTGGCCGACCCCGACATCGTTGGGAAAAGGGTAGGCAGATGATGATGATGGTCGCTGTTAGCGTAATATATAAGAACTACACTAACGGTCATAATACAAGGATACAGGGATTATCTTTGGACCCAGGTTTAAACCATTGCACCATTTTTCAATTTCGAACTTTAATCCGACAAAGTTAAAGTTCTTATTACAAAAACTGAAGTTAAACCCGAGTCTAAATTGTCAATTTTGTATTAAGAACTTTACGTTCGTCGGAATAAAGTTCAAAATACAGTAACTGGTTCGAAGGTTTAGACAGGGTCTAGAGTTAGAACTCGTTTTGTAATAAAACGGTAAAGGTCATTTAACTTAGTACCTAGAGTAAATATTTTGTTGTATTAAACGTTATATGTCGCTAAAACAGTTAATATAAAATTGTGTATTTTATTATTATAACAATATTAACTTGCTATAAAGACTGGTTATCGAGGGGTCAAGAGGTTGAACACAATAATTATAATAGTGTAGACTAGTAGTGTCTACAAACGGGTTTTTCGAAAGAGCTGGTTGTATTGAATGCAGTCGATACATACCTGTAGCACTCAGGAATGTGGATCAAACAAAAAGAGAGAGAGGCCTGGCGGCGGGTAGATGCAGGCTAAGTACAGTCGCCAGCAGGTCCAGCTACCCGAAACTGTCAAATTTTCCCAATCACCTTGAACCTTAATGCTGTAGCGATAAAGTTAAAAATCTATTACAGAAATTTTACAGATTGTAGTAGTAGTCAAGTTAAATTAGCTAGCGAAACTCCGGAGCCGTGATGGGTATCGATATCTAAACACAATAAAACAAAAAAAAAAATAACTAGGTAATACATCAACTAAAAAAACCGTCAGCGGTTGTTCCCCCCAAAAAATATCATCAATCTGTTATTTTTTATTTTATCAGTTTAAGATATCGATAACCATCACGTCTGCGGAGTTTCGCTAGCTAATTTAATTAGACTTTAAGTTGTCCAAATGTCAGCCAGTAAGTAATTTATCTTACAGCGGAACTAAAGTCTCTTCTCATGCAGAGAAGGCATTAGTTAGACCAAAAGGACGAGAATATCTTACAAACTTTCCTCCTAAATAGTTGACGTACTTAAATCTTCGAAAATGGCGCATTTGCATGTAAATGATTAAACCCGGAACCTAGTGTAATAAAGACGTCGTCCGTCCGTCAACCAAGTCTTTATTAAAAACTAACTTGTGCCCGCGAATTCGTCCGTCTGAAATTTCGGCCCATCGCATCGCATTGCATCGCTCACCTGTTCGTTTTCGCTTAGTGCTCTTTCTGACTTTTTCATTTTGCTCGGCTCCTAAGGGTCATAGCGTGATGTTAGACATCCTATAACTTTCCATAAGAATTGGGCTATCAAATGCAATAAGATTTTTTTTAAATCTGACTGGTACTTCCGGGGATTACCCCCCACATACATACAAACAAACAAACAAATGTTACCTCGTATAGATATTGGCAATTTCAGTCTTCCATTTTTGTTAAGCGTAAACGAATGACAATGAAAATTACCTATTATTGGTAGGTACAGCTAATCGCACATTACTGGTAACAATTTGACAGTGACAGCTCCTTGATATCTTAGCAGTTAGGGTGATTTTCGTAGTTCAAGTGTTGCCTACTACGCTGCCATTTGGAAGGTTTCGCTTATAATTTTTTACTTTTAAAATCCTAAATCCGTTGATGACATGGAAATGTAAAAACTTCTTTCATAGATGTATCTATGGTTGATAACATTAGTTTTAGTATTGAGGTTAGTTAACCGGAGCGTGATTATCTTAGAATTGTATTGGATGTTAAGTAATAATTTAAAGTTTATTGATCTATAATAGAGGTGAATCTTACGATAACTTTTTTGTGAAATAGCAAAGACTAGATTGCGCAATCTAAAACTTTTATCCTGTTTTCAAATACCAGTTAACTTTAAACTATTGAAAGTTAATAAATTATTCAAACATTCTTTTAACATAAACTCGTAAATAAATATAGAAACACGTGGTCGGAATTAGTTTATTGTCCATTTTGTAAATAAAAAACACTACGAATTGAAAAATAAATTAAACTTTGGAAGTCAGTGTCTTCGTTTATGTATTTTCGTTTTTTGACAATTTACTAATAAAGATATTATTTTTATTTTTTATTTATTCCGGTAACTTATTGTATATTTTAATGGACATAACTAATGTACTAGAAGAGTGCATTTTTAATCGTGAATCGGGTATGTCTAATCCTCTTTCGTATTTAAGTGCAATTTTTGTTTGAATATCTCGTCTTTTGGTATATTCACTTCGTAGTGTTTTTTTGGAAGTCATTTGTTTTTATTTTTTTAATAAAGTTTTTATTTTCACTTTTTAGTTGTGGTACAGACGCCAGCACATCAAGCTACCACAATCTGTCAAATTTCTTTAATAAATTTTCAACTTAATCGCTAAAGCATTAAGGTTTCAGGTTAATTGCAAAAATTTGACAGTTTCGGGTAGCTTGACCTGCTGGCGTCCTGTACCTACCCCACACAAATTCGTATACCTTTAACTTGCTAAGTAAATAACAGTGACAGGAAGTTATTACAACATCATCAACATACACTAAGTCAAAAAAATACGTATTATTGAAGCTAACTCAAAAACCACTGGAACTGGACCCCTTAAAAAAAAAATCAAATCGGTTTATAAATGATGGGGCTCGGAGGTACCTAACAAATATAAAAAAAAACTTTCTGCTTTTATTGAAGTCGGTTAAAAATTTAAACTCACCGAAACTTTTGTAAAGGGTCCATGATATCCTTAAGACAATGATTAGCACTAGTATGAACATAGGCAGGAGACCTATCAGTCTCTTGTCAGCCACGTACGAGGGAAACTCCTCCCCTTTAGGTTCCGCTTGCTGGTTCTCCATTTTAAATAAAAAGTCTTCTTCACTTAAATTATATCACAATTTTTTTTTAAACTAACACACTTATTTTCCAAAAAAGTTTGGCTAAGTTTATTTTATTTGTTCAATTTAAAAATCGAACACATTTTCCACGAAAACTTCAATTAAAAAAAAAATCCGCTCACTGAATTCACTTTTTAAGAAAAAATTCAACATTCAACTGAACGTTTTTCAAAAAAGTGTTATTTTTCTTTTAGTTATTTTAATATAAAATACAGCGTATTGTAGAATGTTATGCTAGCGCGCACGTTTGCTTCGCGTCGTTCCTACAGTAAACAGTACCAGAAAGGCCGCCGAGTGCCGCATGCCGGCGTCTACTACACACATACACACTATCTAAGTACGTCCATTGATAAAACAGCTGTGACTTTGCCGCAAGAAACCGCCTATTATAATTAAATAATAACGGACCTAATTTAAGAACCGATTATTTTTGTATTATTTGCAATTATTATTATCTCTCTGATCTAATAATTGGCATCATTATCGATTGGTGCAAGAAGAAAGATAATGTTTGTACCTTCTAATACTGTATTATTAAATGCTATTATTTTTATCTAGTGTTGTTAATAACTGAATGATCTGTTAGCCGATTATGTCAGTTGGGACCTATTATATGGCACTGTTGGCACTACATTAGATAGAGTTTATGAAATTAGGTCAATGACTCTCATCGTATATAAAAAATAATATATTATTATGTAAATTGCGAGTTTCCGTAATAAATCAGCATTTACATGTTTTTATGTTTTTAGGAATATACAGTCACATCCAAGATATGTTCGTTACCTGAAGGGCAATTTTTGCCGGCTCCGTTCTTGTCGGATTTCTGTGGTGCTGCTTGCACGATAGAATTTGCTTTACCGAACAATTTTTGTTTTACCTTTTTGGCAACAGCCGATGTCGACTATTCTGTCAGACTCAGCATTATACAAATGCATAGCAATTTCGCACTGTCAATACCGCAGAATGACATTCAGCCATTTCAAAATGTGACACTGAAAGACTGACAATTTTTTTTTAAGATTCGAGGAGTAAAGTGATTTTTTATTTTAGTGGATTTTGATCTTTGTTATTAAGTAGTTAAATAATATAGTAGCTTCAAAAGGAATTATGTGTCCTTTTTAAAGGAAAGATTTTCAAAACCGACCAAATATAAAAAAAAACATGCCTGTACCTAAGCTTAGGTTCCGTCCAAGAACAAACGCTCAAAAGAATTATTTTTTTCATTTCAACTGCCACAAAAATTAAATTACAAATATCCATCTCATTAACTATCAACATCTGGAGCGGTTACAATTACTTTCTTTTATACAATAGAATCGCTGCGAGCGATAAGATAAGAAACATGGAAACGGAATTTCGTGATTGGAAACGTATCATTATCAGCATTCGCAAGTGACATCACATAATGACAAGGGCAATTAGCCATGGTGCGTCTTTTCTCGTCTTTCTCCATGCGTCGAGCGACGGCGACTGATGCTCCCCAGTCGTGTCAGATTGCTGTTCCATCGGACTACGCGTGTGAGGGAAGCGGGAGTGCAGCTGTGTTTGCGCGCAAACTTGTGCACTATAATAATTATCTCCTCCATACTTGGCTAATCTCCGCTATGACTGACAGTCGTGACCGAAATTCTGTCGGGAAGATATTATTATATTACCATCCTTTCTGCATGAATATAATCTCTTCACCATCATCATCATTTAGGTGGACATAAGTCTCCCCTTAAACAGCGCCACAATGACCAATCCTAGGCTTCCCACTGCCATCAGATTCCTAGGACCTGTCTGTCTATTCTGTAAAAATTTTACCATGAAAACATAGGTGAAGTGACCTTGAAATGAGCTGTCATTTCTCCTGATGCTAGGGATTAACACTATCGAAAGAGCTCCCTTCAGTTGAGTTCACGGTGAGATTTTTAAAGAATAGATCGGCTGGTCCGCTGCACTTCAGTCACGCGGTACTCGCTCACCACGGAAAGAGTTATGTTCATACAGCTTGTTTGTAGCGTTTCTCAAGATGCTGATGACGAGCGGACTCTATAATTTTTATATATATTTCTATCCATTATTCATACCGACAATCTCGATGTGTCGACCTTCGTTCAAAACTACGTAAAGACGACTGTAATCATGTTTTCCGTGTATATGAGAGTAATTCAAATTGCTGGCGCATAGTACAAAAAAGGTACATTACAAGAATGGTGAGAAAATAAACCTGTTGTCTCCACAACATTTTCTGGTCTTTCTATCCAGATTAGGTGTAAAGAATATTTTCTGAAAATTATTTACTTTCTTGGTATATTCAGCCCATAATGTTCCCACTGCTGGGACCGGTTTCCGCACGATGTTATTCTTCACCGTTGCGAGAACAGTGGCACTGAAAAAATCAATGCAATGAAGTAATCCCTTTTCAAACAAAACTATTCCACTCTTACCATGCATTATTCTTTTTCATTCATTTAAAAACAGTACGGACCGAGCGAGCGGTTCTATTGGAGTGATGGGGTCATGCGTTCAATAAATTAAAAAAAATGTTTCTCTGGGAAAGTTGTTTATTGTATGAGTACAATGTTGTGTTTAAGTATCGGTCACTAATTACCAGTCACCCTATATAGATCGAGTGATCTATGTCCACCCTTTGTCACTCTCGTCCACATAAATAACAATGGGAACATTTGTATGGACCCCGTCCCCAGCAATGTAGCTCTATCGGCGATGTATGAAAAATTTGATGTTATTCTGAATAACAAATTACTGAAAGAAAATATGAAAGAATGAATGTATGAATGTGGCAAAAACAGTTTTTTTCTTAATTATTTTTATATCTACGTCCGGTCGGCTGCTGGCAATACCGACGAGTTCAGTTTGGCTGTAGGCTTGCATCAGGGATCGGCTTTAGCCCTTACCTCTTCCTGTTGATTATGGACGCTCTTACGTCGGACATCCACGAAGAGGCACCCTGGTGCATGTTCTTTGCCGATGACATGGTTTTTTGTCGGTAAGATGGACCTAAATCTAGAGCAGATTGGAGAAATGGCAACAGAAGCTGGAGAATGTTGGCTTGAAAATCAGCAGAACATCAGCAGAACCAAAACGGAATATATGTTCTTCAATTTCAGCGGTCGCTCCAGTTCTGGAGCCATAGCGCTTGATGGTGCTTTTTTCCCAGTCTGCTCCGACTTTCGGTATCTCGGTTCACTCGAACAAAGCGATAGCGAAGTAGATCGGATGGTTAAGCACAGAATTAACCGTGGATGTGTGTGGAACAGTGAATGAATACAGAATGTTGGGCCACAAAAGGAATGAATGAAAGGAAATTGCATGCAGCTGAGATGAGAATGCTAAGAGGAATGTGTGGTGTTACACGAATGGATAGAATAAGAAATGAGGAAGTCACACATAAGAGGAAGTCTGAAAGTGGCACCGGTCACTGAAGAGTTGTGTGGAAATCGGTAGTCATTTATATGGGCATGTGTTACGGAGAAATGAGGAAAATGTCGTGAGGAGAGTTTTGAGTATGAATGTCGATGGCTATAAGAGTGGGGGAAGACCAAAGAAACGAAGGAGGAACTGTGTGAATGGTGATATGGTTAGAAAGGGGGTGAATACCGAGATGACGAATAGAGAAGTATGGAAGGAAAAGACATGTTGCGGCGACTGCAAATAAATTGGGATAAGGGTAGGAGAATGATGAATTATTTTTATATAATATAAGACAACTCTTTATGATTACTATTTTATGATTATTATCGTGTTCTTAGATTTTAAAAACAACAAAGTAATCATAAGATATTACAAATGAATCTGTATACGTAGGGTTCAGTAGAGTAATAATCAGTTTGGTTGTAGAAATGAATGCTTCTAAAAATGTTATTCATTATTTATATTATTAGATACTATTTTACATACGAAATAATCTAGAGGTTATGAATAAACAAATGTAAACATCAAGGTCGAAGAAATGCACGCTCACAGTTCTCACCTTATTCTGTCTCCTTCACACTTATACTCCGTGTTTTCTTCACTTTAGTGTCTCTTCACACGGACCGGCTCGGAGAGGATATTACATTTTTATCGCGTTTAAAAAAGAGTTTTGGTCAATTTTTTTTTTTCTTTCTTTTTTTTAATCTCTTTTATTTTTAATCTTTCATTTGTAATTTTTAATTTAATCTTATATTTATTTATTCTATTTTAAGTCGGACTGAATGGAATTATGGATCAATTAGTTATCTGAAATAAATGAATTTTATTTTATTTATTTATTTATATTTTCTCTCTCCACTTCCCCTAGTTATGCTAATTTTACTATATTTCTGGACCATCCTTATCATTAACAATGTTGTTGTTGTCAAAACATACTGACACAACAAAGACACTATCATTTATCTGGTGTCACATCAAGTAAATGAGGCAAGAAGGTTAGTTGGGTGGTGACGTCACGATAGACAATGATAGCAGAATCGGTGATTATTATGTCATTTGCTCAAGGTTTGCGGTTCGATTCATAGGTCAGGTTTAGCTCTGTGTGGGTAATATTTTTATCAGATTTTTGTAGGCATGACCAGGGCTTACCCGTTATTACATGGGACGTAAACATAACTGGCGCAATGTGGGTGGGTATACACTGTACTATACAGGGTGGCAGGGACATCGAAGCACATGAGTTTAGACCCCATAGCGTAGAAATTTTTCGTCGGTTATAAAAAAAAAATCTTCTGTTTCATAGAAAAGTAACCTACGCGGTCAAAGCGTATGGAACAGCAATATATTTTTTTTATAACCGACGAAAAATTTCGACGCTATGGGGTCTAAACTCATGTGCTGAATTCATGGTTACAGTTTACGCGTCGATGTCCCTGCCACCCTGTATAGATGCACTCCTCTGCCTAACCCTTCGGGGGTTACAGGCGTGATTTTATGTTATGTAACCAGAGCCATCACAGTTGCGTTGCAATCCGTAACTAAACCAGCATTCATAGTCTTCAAACAGGAACACAGGGACACTGCTTGATGAGATGCTATTCGACTCAAATAAGAACATAATTTATTTTTATTTGTGAGTATAATTTGCAAAACTTGTCGTGAGGAAAGTTTTGAGCATGAATGGGGATGGCTATAAGAGTAGGGAAAGACCAAAGACACGATGGATGAACTGTGTAAAAGATGACATGACTAGAAAGGGGGTGACAACCAAGATGACGGCACGGCACGGTTGGCGCAGTGGTTAAGTGATTGACTGCTGCGCTGCGTGTCGCGGGTTCGATTCCCGCACGGAACAAATATTTGTATAACCTACATGTATTTGTTCCGAGTCTGGGTGTTTTTCTATCTATAATATGTATGTATTTACAAAAAAAAATGTATATAAGTAGTTTATCAGCCATCTTGTTACCATAACACAAGCATTAGGTTGCTTAGCTTGGGACAAATGGTGCTGTGTGAAATGTCCAGGGATTTATTATTATTAAGATGACAACAGATAGAGAAGGATGGAAGAAAAAGACATGTTGCGCCGACCACGAATACATTGGAATATTGACAAGGAAATGATGATGATTTACAAAAGTTTTCATAATTATCATTTAGAATTATTATGTACTTATCTTAGGCAGGGTCAGGTGGCATGGCGTCAGTTCATAAATTCGTTTCGTATTGACCGTGTTCCGTCTGTCAGCTGCTGCTGACATAAATCAAGATGACAATTTTTGGAAATTGTTACTGACTGCGTCCGATAAATGAAGATATATATATATAAGTTTGGTTTGGCAAACAGTCCGACGACCACCTGATGGGGTCACAAAATATTGACACAAGTGAGTACGTAAAGTAAGAGTAAGAGTACAAGTGATGTCAAGCTGTTCAAGTCCAATGTCCATTGTCCGATGTTATAAGTCCAGTTTAAAGGGAATCGTTAGGCGCAAAGCTTGATTCCAGGTGGCTACCGAGATATCCTTACTCCCAAATCTCAAGGACTCTTTGGGTTACTCAACAGTAACGCTAGTGACAACTACACCAACAAAAGAATTAGTGATATTCTAATAGACATAGGTAAATAAAAAAATACCGGTCAAGTGCGAGTCGGACTCGCGCACCGAGGGTTCCGTACAAATTAGTAGGTATGTAACTATTACGGTTTTCAGATTTTTTCCTTTACTTGTGCTACATGAAATTGCTTTATGTCAAATTTTATGATTCTAGATCAACGGGAAGTACCCTATAGGTTTTGATTCCCTTGCGAGTGTCAAAATATGCGGCATAAACGGAACATAAACGCCCGTATCTTTTGATTTCGTTTACAACAACTTTGATTTTTTCACTGCTTCAAAGGATTGCAGCCCTGAGTATTTGGTATTAATTTCAACTTTATAACTCTACGCGTTTGTTAGATATTTCATTTTGATATAATTAAAATATTAGAATATTGTTTATTGGATAGTGACATCCGTCACATTTCAGAAGTACCTACCTAATTTGACTAGATATTGTGTTTACCAAAACAACAGTCTTAACTTAAATGTTATTACTATAAATGATTAATTAATATTTGATTATACTTGTGGTATATCTTAGATTTTATATTGCTATTTTAATATAATAGGTTGTTTCAAATGATTGGCACAATACTGTCAGTTTATGTTGATGTACTTTTTGATGTCTAAGAATTAAGAATCAACTCTTATTAAATTGATTAATTACCTTATAATGTTTTAAAACGGTTTCACTATATAAGATTTGTTTATTACTAATTGTGTGAGAAGATATTAAGCCAAAATATATGATGATCTGTGATTGTGTCAAAATGGCGGTAGATGTTTGACGTAAAAGACGTTGGTAGTGTATAAAAAGGATTGTAACAACGTTTTCGAGTCAGTTGCTTGGTAGATGTTCAGGTGGTTGGTTCTAGTGCCGTTATTATGTGGAATAGATCGACCAGAGATGTCACGTAAGTTAAGTAATTTGATATTATACTTAATTATTGCTTATTATGACTATGTTGTTCTGTAAATCATATAATGGCTAATATTCCTAGCTATTGTTATTATGTTACTATTATTTGATTCCTAGCTATTGTTATTATGTTACTATTAATGAATTGTTTTTAAAAATAACGATAATTTATGACAACGTAAGAAATGTATTGATAGAATACTTTAATACTGTTTCCATGGAGTTTCTTGTCCTTCTTCTCCATGATGACCTAGTTTTACGAACGGACGACTAGTTTTCTGATTAATTACTGACAAGCCTAAATTCAAATAAATGCTTAGCCTTGTCTATCTGTGCTTTACTTCATAAAACCCTTTCCCTACAAACTATATTCAATAATAACCTTTATACACAGTAAATAACTAACTAGTAACCATTCTGATATTCAAAGCTTGTTATTTGGGTAGTATATAGATACATATACTTCTAGTAATTATACTGAATAATCTAACACGTTCCTGAGAAAAAGAGTTTTGAGAGACAGACTGACAGACGGACAACGAAGTGATCTTATAAGGGTTCCGTTTTTCCTTCTGAGGTACGGAACCCTAAAAAAAATGTTTATTTGCACCTTTAAGTAAAAAATATGGTTTACAATAAAAATAGGCACAAAATTACGAGGATTGGCCTTCTGATTACAGACAGACACACTGAGTTCTAGAATTTCTAGCGAGATTGGAGAGTTGCGATAGTGAGATTGTAAAGTAAGTAGGTATGATAGTCATCGTGAATCTGAGATTTAAGATAACAGTGGTTGTCGGCTTTCTAAGACACGTATGTACCTACATACTGTGATGTATCGAGATATAGTTTATACTTCTATAAATAATTATACTTATTAAAGAAGTAATAATAATGAGTTTGTAATGGGCAAACTTAGGAAGTACTGATCCGATTCTGAAAATTCTTTTACTAATGGTAAGCTACAGTAGGTACTGCTGCGTGTTATAGAATATAAACAAGAAAACCCAGGTGAACGAAGTCGCTTTTTAGTATGCCGCTTAATTCTTCGAAACTACACACACTAAGGATTTATTAGATGCAGGGAGTCCGGTGGATGCCAGAAGCACAGAACCGGTCGAAGTGCCGGTGTTGGGGGCCTATGGTCAGTATAGTCAGCCTATAATTGTCCCACTGCTGCAGCTGGGACAAAGGCCTCCTCTCCTTTAGAGGGAGTGGGCCATTATCCACTACGTGGGCCCAGTGCGGGTTGGTAGATTGATTTAGTTTTAATTCGATATGCTTAGGCCGACCGGCCTGTAATGATAGTTGTAAGGTTGACAAATAAATAAATAATTAATGATGATGAAGATGATGATCACAGAAATATCGTTGATTTGACATTATAGCCACAGTTTAGTACATTGCACTCGTGCGCATTAGGGGCGGGTCGCTAGACTGTTAAAAAAGTTAGATCTACGAAGTAAAAATGCCTGTCATAGCTCTCTTTTTCGGTATGGAGGGGTCAGTAAAATGTTATGTATAGATCTACTTTCTTTTTCAAGTCATTATGTATTTTCTGAGTTTATCTTGGATATTACTGACATCGGTGAAGGAAAAACATCGTGAGGAAACCTGGACTTAATTTACATTTAACTATAAATCCAGGTTTCCTCACGATAATTTTCTACGATGGTACGCTCGCTGGAGATGGGTTGGTGATTTCAGACTCGTTTTAATATATCTGAAATCACAACCCGTCTTGAGCAAACTCAAACTCTTTATTGCATTCATGTGTACATTATACAACAAGCGTGGTGGCGTGGTGCTTTCTCTGTAAGAGAAGAGGTTGTGCTCTCCAGTGGGACCGTAAAAGGCTGGTATTATTTCTTGTATCGAAGGAGTGAAGCAAAACGCGACTCAGTCCCCCGAGATACAGGCCATGTCTAGTTTGGGGACCACTGTTCAAATATCTATGTTAATTTTTCTAGTTACATAGATAATATTTGGAACATGAGTAGACCATGGCATAGCGAAGGTCATAGGCTACTTTTCATCCTGGATCGCAGAAGAAGGCGCGGGAAATAGCTAGTTTATTATAATTATTTTTATAATTTATTTTGTAACAATGGACCAGTAAATTATTCTTATTTAACAAAGCTCCTCAATGTATTGCCTGAAGCGCTCATACTTATTCTAAAGTGCAAAATACATAGTATTTCTACAGGACGATGACTCGTCAAAGTCGTCAAGGATCATTAAATAAATCCAGCGTGCATTAGCTCACGTCTGCAGTGACCTAGAGGTGCCTAGAGGTAGGATCGAATTGATGACTTACGAAACAGAGTGCGTAGTGTTGGGTAATGCTTGTATTTACCGTCGTGTTCGAGACAAGACGAGCTGCGTATTCCTTCGACACAGTTTGAAGACACAGAGTAGATAATACAACTCAGTGTAAGACCAACATTTATACAGGGTCAAATTAAATTAGCTAGCGAAACTCCACGGACGTGATGTGTATCGATATCTAACCACGATAAAACAAAAGCATCATTAATTTGAGGATTTTTTGTTTGTGTGCTCACCCACCGCACTTACTTTAGTGTAGTGGCTTGCAACATCAGCTTAAAAATCAGTTTTTTATTTCTGTAAGCTTCACAGGCATGACAGGTATCGATTTCTCTACAAGACAAAACTAAAGAAACCAGATTATCTTAACTCAAACTTCTAGTAGGTACCTAACAAAACATCCAGAGGTCGTTGAACATAAAAAAACAATAAATCTTTTTTCTAATTCAAATTCAAATTCATTTATTGTTTGTTAAAGGTGGAAAAGCAGTTCTTACCATGATAATATTCTTATTATATTATTAATTACTACTAGATATATCTAGTACTAATTTAATATCCATTTTATCATTAATATCACTATTTATCTCAAAATTTATCAATTAATATGATCATTTTTTTATTATTATTATTTTATATTTGGTTTTTATTTAATGGTATGGATACCCATCACGTATAATTTAATTTGAGCATGTAGATCACTTTGGTTTGCTAAGTAAAGTGAAGGTCGCGGTGAGAATTTGAACATTAGGTATACGTCGTCGTATTGTGTAAATATTCGTATGCTTAAATCAAATAAAAATAAATAAAGTTCATAAGCGTATGAAACGCTTGCTCCGCTTAGCAAAGTAAAGCAAGATGCAATCTATGAACCTTGCTCCTAGACTTAAGCGCGTTGTGGTAAGCCCCGTGAAGCCTATAGTATCCTAGTAAAGCGGTTCAACGGCGGTGAAAATTCATGTCATTGTCACCATTATACCGTGACCGTTCACCACTTTCCTAGAAAACCAACGCTTAAACCGCGCCTAACTAAAGCCGCATGTCCACTTAATGATCTGAATGAACATGATTGTTATTATTATGGTCATAATATAACATACATAATTAGATTATAATGTTCCCACTGCTGGGACATAGGCCTCCACTCTTCGAGAGGAAGTGGGCTGCTGTAATCTACCACGCCGGCCCAGTGCGGGTTGGTAGATGTCACATGTCTTCGAACATGCCGGTTTCCTCACGATGTTTTCCTTCACCGTTATGAGAGCAGTGGTGATGAAATTATTTACACCAAGTAGAGCGCGTGTTTGGATTCGAACCCACGATCTACAACTCGTTAGTCGGGGCTGTTACCATTGCTCTATTATGTGTCATAAACGGCTCAAAGTGACTTAAAAGTTCGGTCTCTGGAAATTATGTATTTACACATTCATGGGCCTTACTTTGCGTAACTCTGAATATGTCACTAGTAGGTATATCTTACATGGTCTAGTAATGTTGCTTGGTTGGTACTGGCGAAATAGTTCCCATTCCCTGACCAAGCTGACATAGGCATGAAAGCAATGCTACTAATTATGTACAAGTAGTTATAAGTCTAGAGCTGTAAGTGGTTTGGAATTCCAAAGTTTTTGTTTGCATTTTTTCAGTTTTGGTTGGCGGATAGTTACCTGATCTGATAGACTTCGGAACACGATTTAGTTCGATCTCTTGTAATGTTGACAAGAACCTGACGGTATTCCTCCAACCAATTTAATAAGGATTAAAATGTTACGGCATTTGCAAGCTGCTTCAGAAAAAAGTACCATCGTAGTACCTACGTTTTTTTTTCCCTGGTTTGAAAATCCTCATGAATGTCCGCCACCCTGGGTAGGGCGGCGGGGTCTGTCAGACTCTTACTGACTAAAAACCTCCCCGGTGTTCCATCTCACACCTACGCCGGGGGTCGTGGGAACGAAACCCCCGACTGGCCCGCCACTGCGGGCCTCCTCGGGCAAGGGGGGGAGTATGTTTGACTCCCCCCGCGACGTCCAAGAGGGGCGCGCGTGGAACACTACGCGCTGCCGTCTCGGGTCCTGATGTGTGGGGGGCAACAGACGTCCCCAAGTCCGTCCCTGGACCTTTTTGGGAGGGCTGGAAGCGGGCGTTGTCCACCCTTCGCCGACACCCGGAATAGTCACCAATCCACGGGCCGATCTTGGCAAGCGTTGCTTGACTTTGAAGATTGACCCGTGTGGCTGTTATTATTTAGCCACGAGCCCCTCTGCAGTCAACGTCAAACAAATTGAAAGAACTCCTAGAACCTGTAGTTACGTGATGAAGATGTGTTGTGTGATGCTATACTTGTCAAGTATCGACAAGCGCGTGTAGCGTGTCACCGGACCAGCTGGTGACGTGACCAGCATTGACGCGTCTTGTTACCCATTGCGTGACGCGCAAAGTGAATTAGATTGAACCCAATTGTAGTAATCAAGTTCATTACGTCGGCACTTTCGTTACAAATACCCGGAATATTTTAATACGTTGGTACTTAGTAAAATTATGGTGGTTCGGCGGTTATTGACCTGCTTTTTGTGATGGTTTAAAACTTAGTAGAATTCCTTGAACGTCAATAATTCGTATTGTACTATAACTTTCAAGTATGCAGGGTCGTGGGATATAGTTTAGTAAGAAGCCGATGGATGTTTTCGAATGAAATTTAGTTTGATAAATGAACTGTTTGTTTTCTATTAATTAAGTAAAATTTTATCCGAAAACAACAATCCGTTTCTTACTAAACTTCAACTATATCCGACGAGCCTGCATACTTATCTCTTTTGTTGACAAACTGCTAAATTAAAATAAATGAATTTTGCCACACACAGTGATTGATTCTTAAAGAAAGAGAAAGTAGGTTTATTGTCACAGAAACACGCGCATACACAAAGATCGACTAAGTAATCAAAAAAATAACTAACTCGAGTAAGTACCTAATCAAAAAAATAAAACAAAATAGTTCTACGTAATAATTAGGTACAAAACAGAAATACTTAGTTGGCAGCTGCACCTCATGACTGTGCCAAGAATGCTTCCACTCAGCTGCTCAGCATGATGCTGTGTTATGTTGATTTTCAGTGGTCATCCGAAAAAGATAGTATGTAGTACCTATCTAACAACTTACACACTTGACGAAATAGGTATCTAATACATTCAATAGGATTTTTAAATACCTACAGGAAATCGCCGGAAAAAAGCACCACCAGAAAAAGACAAATGGTTTCCGTAGGTTCCCAGGTCGTTGTGGGTTTGTTGTTAGGCAGGCTAATTATAGTTATTTATGCGAATAAGAATTTGAACATAAAATTACCTTGTAGACAGATATTGCAACTTTGCAAGTAAATATATTCGTTTCTGAAGGTTCTCCTAGCTAAAAGAACAATGATTTTGAACAAAACGCTGAATAAAGATCAGAACAAAATCATTTTTTATCATAATGTAAACAAAACTTTTTGACGGTGACACGAATTTGACTTAGAGCGTCATCTAGCAGAAATTGTGAACGTTATTAAGATTCTGCTACTAAACACTAGATGGCAGTAAAAGCAGTCAGTTATAAGTATGCTACTCGCCAGTAGATGGCGCTGTCATAAAGTTTGATTTTAATGCTGTATGATTTTTAAAATTAAATAGAATTAAATCATTATTATTTCAAAAACATTTCTCCGCGTTCTAGTGACTGTCTAAAGTCTAAAGGGATATCAAGGTAAAACGCTAAATTCAAACCACAGGTTTTTTTTTTCAAACAGCAACGCAGTAAAACCTTGTTCCAGTGTCGATTAAAATTCATAACGCGACAAATGTAAAGCAGCAACATCTCGAAATTATGTTTCAGGGAAATCGTCATTATTATATTTTCGCGAAATAGTCTTATTTTTCTCAAACACTTAGATATAATTTCGAGAGCTATCCCCATAAGTTCCAACCTTTTGTACCTATGTAATATTATGTTGTTTACTGAAACAAAAACCAAAGTTGTTGCTCAGTAAAGAGACATTTATTTGTTATTTATTTTTTAACTAGCTGCGCCCCGCGGTTTCACCCGCATAAGTTTCGATCCCGTGGGAATGTCGGGATAAAAAGTATCCTATATGTTAATCCTGGTTATAAACTATCTGTGTGCTAAATTTCGTCAAAATCTGTTCAGTAGTTTTTGCGTGAAAGAGTAACAAACATCCATACATCCATACAAACTTTCGCATTTATAATATTATAAGTAGGATTTAAGTGTGGCACTCCAAGACTTATTCCCTAATACCTACTTACATATTTTCGGGTACGTACTGTAACAATTGAACTTAAAATCTAGAGTGAATTTGTCACTTACAAGTGTGCACAGCACTTACATATTTCAAGTTTTATAATTTTACACAGAGTAGGTACATACTCGTATAGGTTGAAAAACTAAACAAATCTACATGAAAACAAAATTGAAAACTAAAAAAAATGGGTGCGTGTAAGTACTTATTTTTGTATGCGCGTCAGAAGTTATACTTTTAAAAACTATTTTTAATTGCATGCAAATAATTAATTACAAAAAAGGTTACAATAAAGTTCGTTGTTTAGGTTGAATAATGTTGGTAACAAGTCACGGGCCTTTTAAAGAAATTAAAAGCATAATAAAAAACCAGAATTGTATGGCATCCAATTTTTATAGTGAAATGTCCGTTCCCTTTTTTAGGGTTCCGTAGTCAACAAGGAACCCTTATAGTTTCGCCATGTCCGTCTGTCTGTCTGTCTGTCCGCGGTTTAGCTCAAAAACTAGTGTGACCTACTAGAATGTTGTAATTTGGCATAAGTATACACGTAAATGACGCCGAAAAAGTGGTAAAATAAAATTTTGAAAAAAACTATTATTTAGGGTACCTCCCCTACATGTAAAGTGTGGATGATAATTTTTTTTTCGTCCTTCCCATAGTGTGGGATATCGTTGGATAGGTCTTTCAAAAATATTAGGGATTTGGGAAGACCGTTTTTTGATTTAGTAAACCGTTCGTGACCTATCAAGCTTTAAAGTACCAATTTTCGTTAGAGTCAAGTCCCCCCCCCCCCCCCCCCTCTACCAACTAAACGGTTTTAGTTAGAAATTCAAATATCACGGCAGTAGTGCCTATGTATAACGAAGTTTAAAGGAAAACTATCACACTTAAGTGGGCTTTACAAGCTTATTGAGGAGGATACTCCTCAATGAATTATTTCATGTGCAGTCACCAAAAGAGAGTAACCAGTGTCGTCGGATAGTTTATTCGAAAATATCGATCGGTTTCTTACTAAACTTCAACCATATCCGACGCCCCTGGTTACTTATCTCCTTTGGTGACCGTTCCTATTGACGAAAAAGTTTCCAATGTGTTAATCCATGATGTAATATTAATATTATGTAGTGATATCTGTGTGCTCGAATGCAAATCGGCTTTAGCCGTTACAGGATTAATATGGATTAACAATTTATTAGTCGTATCTCTATTGATTTTCAGCATGTCACGTCCAATCAAAATTGTCATCATACTCGTCAAATTGAAATCGATATCATTCCGTACAAATTATTTACATTTCATTGTCGTTCCATACAAATTACAATTCATAGTCATTGTGGCATGACAATCGTCTAATCAGTCCGGTTCTTTATCAGAGGGGTTCGACTATATGAATACCTAACACAGTTTACTAGTATTTTAGTAGGTCAAAAGGTAAACATTACTATATGTATACCTAATACGAGCAATTCTTCGAAATAAAACTGGATTTTCATCCACTTACAATTGAATAACTTCTAATATGAACAAGTTTGAAGAGGTGACAACAATTATATTTTGATGACGAAGATGGCTTCGTTTATTACAACTATTATATTGGTTTATCGATATGAATCTTCATGCTCCGAATAGGAAGATCAGAAATCAACTAAATAAGTACTCAGTAGGTAAATAAATTTAAGTGTAATCTCTGCCTTGAACATATGCTAAGAAGCTGCTCGACCGGCCATCGGGCCTTCGACAAACACGGGCAGCCCATTACTACTTCAGCTTGCTTACTCTGCAAGCTATGTCGGTAACTCCGGTTAAACTCATGAGTTACTTGCAATGATTGACGGAGTATGATAGCTATTAGGTTGACAGGGGAGAATGGAAGAATAAAACGTACAATAACATGGAGCGAGGGCAGGAACATGATGATGAGTGGCAAAGCATTGAGGTTATCGAATGAGGGGTGTGGCAACTATTATATACACAAGGTGGTAGAGACATCGACGCGCAAACTGTAACCATGAATTCAGCACATGATTCTAGACCCCCTAGCGTTGAAATATTTCGTACTAGCTGCGCCCCGCGGTTTCACCCGCATAAGTTTCGATCCCGTGGGAATATCGGGATAAAAAATATCCTATATGTTAATCCTGGTTATAAACCATATGTGTGCCAAATTTCATCCAAATCCGTTCAGTAGTTTTTGCGTGAAAGAGTAACAAACATCCATACATCCATACAAACTTTCACGTTTATAATATTAGTAGGACTACGCGTACCTACGCAGTCAAAATGTATGGAAGAGCAATTTTTTTTTTAAATTACTGACGAGAAATTTCAACGCAAGGGCGTCCAGAATCATGTGCTGAATCCATGGTGACTGGGCTGCATGGGCTGCACGTCGATGTCCCTGCCACCCTGTATATTATACCACACACGATTTGCTGATAGTGATATTTTTACAAACATTAGACAATCTTATCACTATTATCATTGGGCTAAACCAGAATAATTATGATGACCGACTGAGATTAACTTACTAACGTAAACACTCTTTACAGCACCGGTTGTAAATGGCACTTGCGGTTTTGCTGCTAATCGAGATAAGTTTATCACACCTCTAAAAATCTAAATCAAATGTCATTTATTCAAATTAGGCTGAGAATCAGCACTTTTTGAAAGTCAAAATTACAAAAGACAGTCCCCCAAAAACGCCCGCCCTCACCACCTCCTAGTGCTATCGCTGGGAAGAAGAAGTGGCGCAACAAACTCCCCAGCAGCACAGCTGTCTGTTCAATTTAAAAAAATACTTGATTGTATAGAATACTAGGTACCTATGTTCTGTAATTAACATTACAAAACCAGAACATAAAATTAAATTATTTGCCATAATATGTCAGCTAGCCACGCCAATAAACCAACAAATATAATAAAAACTATACGTACTCAAGCTAAAAAATAATTAATTAAAATGTAAATAAAAAAACTTACTACCCAAATAAAAGCCTCCAGGCATAAAGGGCGTGACAGCTTACATATTTATGCATTGCTGGGTTCTGTTCACATAGCTGTCACTTGAAGTCACAAAAAGATAAACTAAGACCATCGAAGTAAAATAAGTTAATAACAATAACCTGTCAGTAAGCTAATTCTGGAGAAAGAACATAAACATTGTCTTGCGTTAAACTAGGGTGACCAACTATTCTTATCCTCTGCTTAACCCGTCGGAGAATACAACCGTGATAATTATTATGTTAGCCTATCTCAGTGGTACCTATTATTTTATTATCTAAAGGACTACTGGCGGACAGACAGCTATAGGAGTCCTTATTTCTTCTACCACTGCACTGCAGGGTAGGTATTTTTCCTCTTGAATATAATGTTTTAATATTGAAGTCCTTATCCACACAATAAATTTGATTCGTACGGTGGCTACCGTCGAAAACATGCCGCTCATTTGTATTTTTTTTATTTGAGGACCGTAGTCAAAATATACGCGAGCGACACGCTGTTGACAACTGCCGCCGACGCGTCGACGGTTGCAGTTGCCTTTGTCGTAGATGCGTGTCGCTCGTGTGCACATTAAAAGTGAACATTCGGTAGGGGAAAATCAATGAGCCCCTATTTTTCTACCGTTAAGAAAGGTTTTTTCATTCTATTTTAAAATTATTTTATTGGAGTAAATTCTCTCCTATTCAATAAAAATAGAATCGTCAAAATTATTCAGCTACTCTGTAATAAGTTGTGCGTGGTCATAATTACATAAAAAAATAAAATATATTAACCTTCGACTTGAGAACGTCCTTTATTTGTCGCTTAAAAATCACGACTAACATTCATGACACAAAATCCATTGCTTGCTCCGTATACTACACAAAAATCACTCACCACATATCCGATAGCAATGTAGACCCACACAAGTCAAAGAGTAGAAAATGATTAGCACAAGGAAAGGTAGGAACAGCACGGTGTACTCCATGTCTTCAACAACGGGTCACGTCGCGTCAACTAAGTGTGTGGAGGTATTATCAACGGCTGATAATATATCAGTTCAAATTGATAGCTGCATGTAATTAGTCAGATATCGTATGCGGCGATGGGGAAAGGATTTGGGAAAGTCCTACTCATGATGTCATGCATGACAGCCTCAATGCGTATTCAGGTGTGTGATTGAAATAACCAACTGCCTCGTTGCTAAGCAGTTGTGGCGCAGTGGTAACGGCCGCGACCTACGAGTTGTAGGTCGTGGGTTCGGACCCAGACAGGCATTTTACTTTATTTAATTATTTTATCACCACTGCTCTCAAAACGGCAAAGGAAAACATCGTGAGGAAACCGGCATGTTCTAGATATTTTTCAGTTGTAGGGCATGCCGGTTCCAACCCGCGTCCCATCTACCAAACCGCACTGGTTCCGCGTGGTGGATTACGGCCCACTCCCTCTCACCGAGAAGAGCCCTGTATCCCAGCAGTGAGAACATTATAGGCTGATTATGCTCGTTGGTCTAGTGGTCGCAACGAAACAACCGTGTCCAGTGAGGACCTGCGTCAGGCGGAAGGTGATAGCGCCGTGGCGCCTCTCTAGCCACTCCTCAAAGAGGGGACTTATCGCCGCTATTGTGGCGTGCCCAGCACTGGGTTGCGTCGCACTCTCCATGCCGATATGAGATCCCGCCGGAGCTCTGTCCGCTGTACCGTGATTTCTCGCGGCAGCAGAGTTACGCCCCGGCGTTTTGCCTCCTCTCGCCACTCCCATATGTGGGCGAGGACTTTGGCCTCCAGATCCCATTGGGGGCAATCCGGCAACTAGGCTCGCCGCCTCAGTGGAGACCGTGCAGTATCCTCGGATCCCCCCCCCCCCCCCCCCGACCGACCTATATCTTTTGAGATAAAGAGATAGTCATAACACTGAATAAGACATACATAACCTATAAATTCGCAGTATTCAAATATTAGTTCCGGTGCAGCACCCCTTGGGTGTCATTCATGCTATGGACATTGAGCAAAATTACTCTAAGGACTTACTGAAGACCCTGAAGACATATCGCCCAATCACCACATCACAGATCTGCAGGTATATGAACACTAACAAAAGTACAGTTACCAGGAAACTCACAAACACTATCTCTTTTACAGTCAAAAACATTTTAGATCGAAGGACACTTTCTGTCACAAATTATTTTAGATCGAAGAGCACTTTTGTCACTAACTATTTTCAAATTTAGAATCTAATTCGATCGTGTGTTGTTTCGCGTTCGTTCGTTGTTAACTGACGCAGATCTTGTATCTTTAGGTGAGTGATTGCGACACAGTGTCATTGATCGATGACACTGTGTTGGTTGTGTATGGTTTTTGTATGTTAAGTACGGTAGCTGTATGTTTGCTGGAAAATGGGAAAAATGGATTGTTTTGTTATTTGTTTCGGGATCATATACTGTCACTTTAAAAAGGTACTAGCAGCGCCCCGCGGTTTCACCTGCATAAGTGTCGATCCCGTGGGGATTAAAAGTATCATATTTTGTGTTATTCTAATGTATAAGCTATATTACTGCAAAGTTTCATCAATATCCGTTCAGAAGTTTTTGTGTGAAAGAGTTACAAACATCCATCCATCCTAACAAACTTTCGCGTTTATAATCTTAGTATGAAATAGGAAGTAAGATATTAGCAAGATAGGATATGTGGCCGGTTCTGATATGATTGCAAGCGATGGAATCACTGCGTTCTATTCATTTAATTGACTTATGTACTGTGTGCTTGCAGAACATGTTACGGTGACACATTTATTATGCGCTTTCGTCTGAAATTATTAGGTACTGCTATTATTAAGACCATTATTGTACAATGTTTAATGCAAATAAATAAATATTCTATTGTATTCTATTCTGCGTAAATAGTCAGCTACGAAAACTATGGAATGAAGAATATTATTATAGTTATTTTAAAAACCATTTAACGGTAACATAGACAACAAAGAGGACACATTGCTCAGAATACTCAGTTGAAAGTTGTCCTTAAAAATGTAATAGAAAAAAAAATGTCTTCAGTGTCATAACATATTCCTGTTGAAAAACAATTTACACAGATGACTGACTATCCGTAATCTTCCTCTGGCAACTTCACTTGAAACTAAATCTTGTGTCCTACATGATAAAATAAATTTCCCTTTGTCATATCTTAACAATGTAGAATAGATAATCTGATAAGCCTATCTTGTTGTCCCAACACAACACTGATTCTATCAGCAAGACCTTTCATACCTCCTTGTGTGCTTGAATTTGTAGAACAAAAGAACGAACAGTAGAACGAAGTCCATGAGAGACTGGATATTTTTTCGTGCTCTTTGAGTGAATTCGCAAGAGTTTTATTAAATATAAAGTCAGTGTCCATTCTCTCTTTGGGTGATTAGGACGTGTATAGTAATAATTTGTACTCAGTTGTTTACTACAAAGAAACCGGTTATCGACGGCGCGCTCGCGCGCTGTCTATATCATTAGCGCGCCGGGAGCAGCTATCCAATATGAGTGCCAATTCAGTGCAAGACGTGGACTTGGAGTCAGATAGTATGGAAGAAGAAGACCGAACAGGAGAAAGTTTACAACAAGGTTACAATGATGAGAACTTACACAATACAGAAGAACGTGGGTTGAGTGAGAATGAAGGCTGGGCACTAGTAAGCAGAGATAAAAGAAGGAAAATAGAAAAAATAGATGTTAGTATAACTAGTACGGAAAAGTTACCAAGACACTTCGCTCTAGCCAAATTATTTGATTCACAAAGCATATCAGGAATTAATCGGGTAAAATTCGTCAACGCTTTTAAAGTGATTGTTAGCTTTGAGGATGAAAATAAAGCGGATAAGTTATTAAAATGTCAGCACCTTATAGAAAAAGAGTGGAGAATACAGAAAACATGGGAAGTTAATTCAACATATGGCATCATTAGGAATATAGACCTTGAATTATCCGAAGCGGACCTCTTAGGATGCATTAAAACATACAATGAAACTAACATCTTATCTACGAAAAGACTAAGTCGCCGAAATACTGAGTCAGGATGGGTACAAAGCGAAAGTGTGCGTATATGCTTTGAAGGAGGGTCCCTCCCTCAATATATTAAGATATTTAACTTAAGAGTTACTGTGGAGCCATATGTTTTTCCGGTAACACAATGCTCACGATGTTGGCGCTTTGGTCACGGAATAAAAATATGTCCGTCACATAAAGTTATTTGTCCGAAATGTGGCAAACACCACCCTAACTGCGAGACTACAATATTTAAGTGTGTAAATTGCGGAGGTAACCACATGGCTTTAGTGAAAACATGTCCAGTATATCTAAAAGAAAAAAAAATCAGAGAATTGATGGCCGAATTTAACTGTACCTACCGCCGAGCGTTGACCATGTACGTTCCGCCTTTTTCACCACGACCCGTCGATCAATTCCCTACTAGTAAGGTCAACATAAGCCCACAACAAACATTTGGACAAAATAAAACTTCATACCCCATATCATACTCAGCAGTAGTGGCAAATACAACTATACAAGCAATAGCATTCAAGATAAGTCAAACGAACATAAAAATAAACCTTCTAAACGTAAGAAACGTAGTTCATCGGGACAATCTACATGTGATGAATCATCATCGGAGTTATCGGCGGAGGCGCACACAGCGGATACGGAGATGTTTACGGTCGCCGAGGTGCACGCAGCTACTGAGGATTTACACCGCAATGGAGATAGCAACAGTAACGATACAAACAATAACATACATATAAATGAGTGCGCTAAGCAACCACACACTGAGCCGCGTACTGGAAGTAAGCCATCTGAATCGTTAATTAACAAAATCAAAGTAATTATATTTTCGAAGAGATTAACATTTACCGAAAAAGTTAAAAACAGCACTAAAGTAATTATAGAATGCTGTGTTTCTGCTATTATAGAATGTGTAGAACATTTCGCTGACATGTCCTTATTTAAAAAGTTATTCGATTCAATTTTTAGTTCAAAAAATGGCTAATATTAATGCTGGTACTGAGATTGTTAAGATTAATGTATTGCAGTGGAATGCGCAAAGCTTGACTCCAAAACGCTTATTGTTTGAGCAATTATTAAATCAAAATAAAATTCATATAGCTACAGTAAGTGAAACCTGGTTGTGTCCCGAAAGCCGACTGGTAATTAAAAATTATAATATATTTAGGAATGATCGAGAGGATAATTACGGTGGAGTTTGTATTTTTACACATAAATCTATTAGAGCTCAGTTATGTAGTATAGTTCACCCTAACGAGAATATTCAGATATTACACGTTAAAGTTTTTAATTGCAGGAGTATTGATAATGTTGTTGTTGTTTACTGCCCTCAATGGGTACACACTCGTAGAACGGACTGGGACAGTTTATTTTCTAATTATCATAGCAAAACTTTAATTTTAGGCGATTTTAATGCGCATCACCCTACATGGTCATATAAAACGGACGTGAGAGGGTCTCAAATATATGACTCCATATCGGAGAGCAATATTGTATGCCTTAACAATGGTACGTATACTCGAGTCAAATTAGTTGCGGGCAATTTACAGCAGAGTTCCCCCGATATTTCCTTCTCCACTTCCGATATAGCATGCTTTTTCAACTGGCAGGTGACAAACGAGTCTTTGGGAAGCGACCACCTAGTGATTAATGTGTCCTCTCCTATTCTATGTACACCTAATTATACAAAGAAACGCAACTTCAAATACGCGGACTGGAGCGCTTTTCAAACTGATCTAGAACAAAGATTTTTTAACTTCGATGTAAGTGGAGACCCACAACTGAGCTATGATAATTTTGTCAGTCATATCAATGAAGCTGCAGACGCACACATCCCATATATTAAAATTAATCATAACCCAGCTAGCAAATTCGTTCCAAAGCCGTATTGGACCCCTAGTCTATCTCATTTAGTCGCAAAAAGAAGATTAGCCCTCTCAACCTTCCGAAAAAATCCTTCTCCTTCGAATTTAAAAACACTCAAAGAGTGTATAAGTGAGTCCCAAAAGCATATACGTAAGGCATCGACAGATAATTGGCACAAATTTTGCGACTCCTTGGATGAGGTTACAACAACTACAGAAATGTGGAGGAAAATGAAATGGCTTAAAGAAAATAAAACTTATAATAATACCTTTTTAGATAAAACTAAATGTGAATCGCTATTGAATAATTTATGCCCCGCGTATGTTAGCCCTTGTAAACCTACGTTCAACTCCAGAAATGTTAAATTAGAATCCCTTATAACATCACATGAATTAGAGACATGTATCAAGGCCAGTGATACCGCACCAGGATGTGATAACATATCATTTTCAATGATGAAACAATTACCCAAAAATGGAAAAAGTATTTTACTCGAATTATTTAACAATTTTCTAACTTCTGGTTTCATCCCTAGTCAGTGGCGAGATATTTGTGTGGTACCTATCCTTAAACCTGGCCGTGACCCCATGCTAGCGTCATCTCTTCGTCCTATTAGCCTAATGTCCTGCGTTTGTAAAATATTTCATTCAGTTATTAATAGAAGGTTGGAGTGGTATTTTGAGAATAATGGATTCTTCTCACCCGATATGGTAGGCTTCAGAAAACATAAATCTTGTTTGGACAGTTTGGTTAGACTGATAACAAGAATCCAGTCAGGTTTCTCTAAAGATTTAATTACTTTGGCGTGCTTCCTTGATATCGATAATGCATACAACAATATTAATATTTGTTCTTTACTTGAAATTTTGGATAAAAGTGGTGTTGGCTTTAAAATATGCAATTACTTATGGAATTTTCTAACTTTAAGAATTTTAAAAATAAGACAGGATAATAATTTTATAATACGTCATACTGGACAAGGACTAGCACAGGGCGACCCTCTGTCACCCTTATTATTTAATGTCGCAACATATAATATTTGTAAGGTCATGCAAAATGTCTTTATTTCCCAATATGCCGATGATTTTGTCATATATGTTTCGGGGAAAAATGTTGACAATGCCCGCGGCTTTCTTCAAGGTTCATTAGACATTTTAGTAAATATTTTGGAAAATTTAGGCTTAAGTGTATCTCCTACAAAAAGTAAAATGTGTATATTTCAAAAGGGCAATAACAAAAATAATAGTCACATTTATATAAATAATGCGCCATTACAAGAAGTAGCAAATGTGAAATATTTAGGTATGTGGCTGGATCGTTCGTTGAGGTGGAATAAACATATTAATGAGTTGTATGAAAAAACACAGAAATTTTTAAACATTTTTAAAGTATTGGCAGGTCCTGGGTGGGGAGTACACCCTAAACATTTGAGGAAACTATATATAACAACTATCAGAAGTCGATTTGATTTTGGTAGTTTTCTTTATGGTAACAGCTCTCATTCAAACTTAAATAAATTAGATAAACTGCAGAACCAAGCTATGCGGATAATTGGTGGTTTTGTTAAAAGTACCCCCATTCACACGATGGAGAGTGAACTTTGTTTACAACCATTACGAATTCGTCGAATATTCCTTGCCGGGAAATTTTGGTTTAGATCAGTATCAACAACTAACAACGGTACAATAAATATTATTCAGGAACTAATCTCGCTTACCTCTCGTAGGTATTGGAGACGTAAACAGATGCCATTGATAATTCAAATTTACTCAAAATTTAAAGATATTGGTATTTACTCAGCGGAGCAACTAGATTTATACAATTTAGAGTATTGGTTGAATCGGTATGACTTGACGAATGTAATTAATTATCAAATTGAAGGTATGAACCAGGCTAAACGAGACTACGAGATAACGGACCTTAAAAATCTATGTTCCTTATATTTAGAACAATATTCAACACATTATAAAATATTTACCGACGGGTCTAAAGTTACAGTAGACAACAGTCATCACGGTTATATGGGAGCTGCATTCTTTGACCCACAAACAGATACATTTTCAAAACTCCAAATTTCCACTAATGTGTCCATCATGTATCTGGAACTAATAGCTATATCTGAAGCTCTGTCTTACATAAAATCAATTAATTTTAATAAATTTGTTATTTTCACCGATTCTAAAAGCTCCCTACAACATGTGGCTCGGTGTACCTCTTGTTTAAGAGGCACCCCGATCGCCTACAGTATTATAAAAACAATATTTGAGCTCAGGGCAAACTCGAAAGAAATCATCCTCCAATGGATCCCTTCACATATTGGTTTGGCCGGGAATGAGAGAGTAGATGTACTTGCAAAAGAGGCATCTTGTGATGGCGTAACTGTTAATGTCCTTCCTCATTTTACTGACTATATTCCCTTAGTTAAGGAACATTGTTATGAACTGTGGAAAGAACATTTTGACGAGAGATCGGTAATGAAAGGAATTTGGTACAGGACACTACAAAATGAACCTTGGAAGTCTCCGTGGTTTGGGCTTTCCACTGCAAACAGAAATACGTTGATCACAGCATTCAGACTGCGTTCTGGGCACATTCCACTTAATAAATTTGCTTTTCTAATGAAAAAGGTCCCATCGCCACTGTGCTCGGAATGTGGAATAATAGAAGATGTCCTACATATTATGATGGAGTGTGACCGGAACGCGGACGTTAGATTCGAAATGTTATTTAAAGGTTTATGTCTAAAAGATATTGGAAGTTGTAATAGTGTACTAGCATACCCTCTGTCCGAAAAAGCAATGTTACTGTATAAAGTTGTTGAAGTGGGATTGCGACGACGTTCTCAGTGATAGCAATATTATAAGATGCACATTGTATAGATGTTTAATGTACAAACATTATGTGAAATAATATGTAGACATAAGGTCCAATAGAGCGACATAGTCATGTCTGACAAAGCTCTTTAAATAAAGAAAAAAAAAAAAAAAAAATATAAAGTCAAAGTCAAAGTTTTTTTATTTGTAAAACATAGGTGGTGTAAAAACAGGTGTTGTTATTAAAATATATAGGTACATTCCCCTTTATTCATAAACGTTGCTTAAAGTTAAGCAGTGATTAGCGACTGTTTAACCATACATTTTTGACGTTTAAACGTTACTTAACTTTAGTCATCGTTTATGAATAAACCCCACTATGTTTTGCCGATAACGGCGTACAAATATGAATAAGTTATAATCAATTTAATATTAATTCAGCAAAAATAATAATTTAAAAATGTCAACAGTAAAAAATTATTAAATAATCGAAAAATGTATGTTAAAAATGAAATTATTGTAGAGATTTATGTCATATGATATGTAATCATTTGAATTGCAAATCTAACTTAATCAATAATGTCAGGTAATCAGTTATTAATGTCATATTCTTGAAAATCAAATTCACCGGATAAATAATGGTCATGGTTTGGTTGATACAAAATAAGAATATAGCAAATTAATAAATTGAAATAATATTGAGCATTGTCATAGGGTGCTATCATTTAAAAACACGCTGACAGCGTAATAGCATTTTTCAACTAGTAATTTCGTTAATTTCTTTTTGAAAAAATGAGTTGTATCATTTTTAATGTCGTAAGGTATTTTATTGTACTGGTCCCATATGCATAATATTTTTTCTTAATAATGCTGTTTTGAAACATCCTGTATGTAGTAGCACTTTGTAATGGGATCTCTGTAATGCCGGTCTTGAAGAATGATTTATCATTGTTTCGAAAAGATTTGGGTTCTTTTTAACAAATAATGCTACCTCCAGAATATAAGGTAAGGTAAGGTAATATTAGAAAGTTATATTATTTGTTGATAGGTATGTAAGGTTAAATAAGTTAATTTTAAGTTGATACCTACACTATCGCATTAGGTTAAGGCCTTTTGGATGGGAAATCATCAAATGACCTCTCCCGCTCTGGGCGGAGCGGAAGGGCGTGTCAGACTTATACTGACTAAAACCCACCCGTGTTCCTTCAGTTGCCTGTGGTGCCAGGGGCCACGGTATCTCTTTCGAACAACCCGCGGCTAGGTTAAGGCCTGTAATGATAATAATAATTGTAAGGTTGATAAATAAATAAATAAAATGCCATCACTCTCCTGACTGTGGAGTTTCTTGCCGGCTCTTCTCTATAGGAAACCACCAATTGGAACCGTGCACCTAGCTTCTGACGTTTCATAAGTGCCCGTGTTGGTTTATGTGAAATATAATATTTTGATTTTTTTGATTCTCTCTCTGCATTTTATTCTACAAATTAATAATCCCCATTAGTTAGCAGTCGGCGCAACATGTACTTTTCTTCCACACTTCTCTATCAGTCGTCACCTCGGTAGTCACCCCCTTTCTAGCCACTTCATCTTTCACACAGTTCAATCATCGTTTCTTTAGTCTTCCCTTAATGGTGTGAAGATTATTTTTTTAATATTGAATGGCTAACAAGTTTATTTCGTTCATCTGTTGTTAGAAACCAGTAAGGTTTATTTTTAGACTGTTTGTGCATCACAATGACTCATAGTATTTGCCTCATTGATCTAGTGGTCGCAACCGCTACTGCTGAGTCCTGGGTTCGATTCTAGAGTCGAGCAAACTGTTATTTGATTTTTCTATCTGGAATTTCTCAGTAGCAGCCCGAGGTCTGGATTTATGCCTGGTTGATTGCAATACATAGGCTCGCCCACTATTCAATACATAGGCTCGCCCATTATTCAATACATAGGCTCACCCACTATTCAATTTATTTCAATTTAATATATGTATGTATGTTTTTTTTATGGCAACCAGGCCCAATTGTTAGTAACATTGTTCCTAAAAACTATTGTTAGTAAACAAACACAGTGACAAAAACAAAAAGATAATTGTAAGGTTAGCTGTGGGGTCTTCTGACCAGCACCTCCACAGCGTGCGACTATCTAGGTTTCCATCAACATACTTAGGATGCTGTTAGAACTAGACCGCGCTCTTGACAGAATGAATGGAAAGAAGATGGAATTAGTTTTTTTGCGCATTTTGGCGTAAAAATCATCGGTATGCGCAAATGCGAACATACCGGACGCACTACAATAGCGCGGCTGTCCCAACATCATCCTGATCCAGTTATTATATTGAATACGCAGGGCGTAATCTTTACCCCAATAGTACAACGAGCGAACCTATTACATGGGACTTAAACATAACGGCGTAATGTAGGTGTACTATAGGTACACCTCTGCCTAACCTCCAATTATAAGCACACTAACGGACTGACAGTAACTGACAGACATACAGACTACGTTTTAAAATGAGAGAATATAAGGATGTGTCAGAGTGTCGATTATTTTGTTCCATAAAAACTGCTTGAAATTGGTTCCTGTATCCCATGCTTTGACACTGCACAGATTATGAAATAAATGGAGTGTTAACTTGAAAGACAAGGTCGCATACTTCCAACAGACATTAGTAAAGACGCCACTTTGTCTTCTAGAATAATTTTATAATACGGGGAAGAGCCTCAGACTACGTTTAGAACTGCGTTTGCAACAAGATTCGAAAATGTGTAAATAAACTATTTATAGCCAATGTATTTTTCTTAAAATGTGCATGGCCAAGAAGGTAAATGAGCTCTGGGTGACATTCGTTTCCGGAAAAAGTAAGTAATCTAGTGAATCTACATACTAAGTGTCTTAATAAATTTATTAATTTATTCACTGACAGATAATGCACAACCTAAACCGCTGGTTCAAAAGCATGAAATACACATGATTTCCTTCTGTTACGATGCGCTGAGATTTCATCCCCTGTTTAACCCCCATGTAGGGAATGACAGTTTATATGAAAGTTCGTAATTTTTATCGAAGGGGAAACCCCTCGGGCACATGGCTTATGGCTCTCTAATTTGCAGTTCAAGTCCACGTTACTCCGATTATGACTCTCCATTTACTTATTAATCCATATTCCCAAGATGTCTGCTTCACACGCCAACTCAATTCCAGCAAACTAATTATGTTTCGGGAAGTTTTTCTGATAATCAACACGGCCCTCAGGCATGCTGGAGCGTGTGAAATGTTTCACTCATTTTTTGTTCAAATAACTTGATTTTCAGATGCCAGGAAGACTTTTGCAGAATTTGTCTTATAATACGCAGTGTTAGCTTGTAATTTAAATCCAAAAGGAAATAATACAAATGCTTCTAATTTTATTAGTTTAATAAATAGGTTGCATATTATCTAAACATTTGAGGCCTCCAGAAGATCGTGGGAAAGACCTGGATGAGACTCGAACAGACCAGGGAAGTATGGATGGCACAAACGGGAGGCCTGTACTGAGCAGTGGGTGGAACAAGGCCGCCAATAATGATGATGATGAAGTAATTTAGAAAAGCGTTCCTGAAAGGACTTGAAGGAGGCCTTTTCCCAGCTGAGACAAAGAAACTTAACAAAAAAAACTGAAGATATTGATAAAATTAAATACAGATTGATTTTTAAATATAGATTGATAAAAATGGGAAATATTGTTTAAAGATAAAATATTTCCCATTTTTATCAACTTCATCTCTTCATTATAAATTCAGCGTACTGCTGACCAAATTATCTCTTCAAAGTTTCCACTCTAGCTTGAAAACAATCGAAAATCATGAACGGTTGTATAAAACAAAAACCGCGCAAAAATTGCAAATGATAATAATTTTCAGATGGCTGTTTATAAATAGCGCTATCCCAAACAGATATATTATCTCCAAGGCAACATATTCCCTTATAAAGCACTATAAAACTAATACTATGCATGTGTTTTCTTATAGTCTCATCACGGCATCCAATCTGCAGTTATTGAATGATCAGCATAACGCGTCGACAGCGCCTGAGGCATTACCGTACACCGTACATTGCTGGCTCGCACCTGTCCTTGTCTTTAATATAATTAACACCTGCAATGAATGCGAAACAAACAAAAAGTCACGAACGATGTTGTGTCGATAGCGGTTTGCATATTAAATGGGTGTAGTCTTGTTAGTGACTTTGAGTTGGATACTTTTTTGAGTTTTGAGTTCGACTATTTTTTGGTTTCACAATGTTCATGTCTTTGTAAACTTACCACATAAGTTCACAATGTGGAATGTGATAAATACTAATAAGAAGTATGTTGCAGAGAGGGGAAGCCAGACACCCAAAAGTCTGGCAATATTTAAACCATATTATCGATATCTCCATTAATTGGGCTGTCGAGCTGCCAACTGGCAGTTTATTTCTATCTAAAAAATGTTACATAGAACGAAACGGCTAACTTACTGAGCTCCACATTCCATATTCATTATTAATGTCTGAATCTGGATCTGGTGACAGGTGAAGCTATTCCATTAATCATGTCTCTGGACATAGACCTCTCCCAACATGAGCAGAACACTCTTGCCTTCCGCATCCAGTCTGTACTCGCCACTCTTTCAAGGTCGTTGATCCTTCTAGCTAGGACGCGCCACACACTAGGTACGTTAGACAAGCTTATTAAAATCGAATGTATATCTATGTTGCCAAAATCTTGTTAGTATCGAATGCTCCAACATCAAAGTGAGTGGCATTTCGTCGCACCACTTGCCCGGGGCGCCAATTCCTCGTTGCGAGTACATCTCTCTCACATCCCGTGCTACTGTGGCAGGACATAGAAACACTTACATAATAATAATGTACCTTTAAGCCTGAGTTCACAAATTAAAATATTTGATTTGATAACATTCAGTGATTACTGCTGCTTATACCTGTAACACCAGAGGCATTACAGATATGAATGCCTCTGGTGTTACAGGTATAAGCAGCAGTAATCACTGAATGTTATCAAATGGAAAAGATAAAATGTCTCCTTTGCCCTTAAAATTGTATCGCAGCAACGCTACTCACCGGAAATATCCATGGTAGGAGAGTTTCTTCGAAAGAGGTGCTAATCAAAGAGTTCGATTATTGCATGGTTTTAAATAAGGGGCCGAAACTGAACCGAACCAGGGTGTTGCGCAGCAGCGATCGTTGGTTCAATTCAATTCAATTCAATTCGTCTTTATTGTGGATCATAGGATAGTGTACATAGTACAGCTGGTGTTAAATTAGTGTTTTGCGAACAGCTATGTCCAGCCCTTAGGGCGTACAATAAAATGTAGGTACATAAAGTGAGTTTACATGCATGTCAACAATAATATTAGTATAACAAATTACAAATTTTACAATAGAAATTTCAAATTACATTACAAATTTTAGACCATTAAAATGTTTTACCATAAGTAGTAAATGAAAGGACTCTCTTCTTCGTCATGCTTTTCAGAGTTCTTCATCATGTAAAATTAAGACGTATTATCTATCTGTATACAAAAACGCATCATGTCCTAGGCAGATTGTATTCTAACAGTGATTTGTCGGCATAGAGGTCTTTCACTGAGTAATAACATTTGTTCACTAACAGTTCATGGAGATTCTTTTTGAATGATTTTATTTCAGTAATTGCTCTTATCGGCCTTGGAATGTTATTAAAAATACGCGGTGCCGAGCAGAAAACACCTTTGTGCAGGAAATCCGTCTTACTAGACACTATGTCTAGCTTGTCTTGATGCCGTATACGCGTTCGATATTTAAATATATCAGTATTATTTTTAACAAAAACTGCGCCCTCAAAAAGTTGGTGAAGGAAGGCTATGTTCTGCAGTGGACGCCTTTCGGCTGAATGATGATATTGAGTTATCACTTTAACACTCCATTCAACTCTCTCCTCACACCATGTATTTCATTATAAAACAGATGACTGACCTACCTTATAATGAGCGACACCCTTCGGTCCCATGATCGCTGTCAGCTGAAAGTGTTCGCTATACATGAGGGCCTTGGGCGTCTTGCAGGCGTCCGGGTGTTCGAATGAGTTGTTGACTGAAAACATCACGCTCGTTAATTTCTCAGAGAAGGCAGAGGTATGCTCCATATTAAACCCACATTTACTTAGTTATATTTAATTTCTAGCATGTAGGGACGCGAGTCTACTGCCATCAACCGGGCACAAATACAAACTCCAGATGGGACTGAGAAATTCCAAATAATAATATGGAACAACCCAACTTTCGAACTGGGAATTGACATTGACTGATGAAAAGGTGAAAAACTGAAGAGAACTGAAAAAATGTCGCACTATTTGATCCAAAGCCCGAGCATTCATTTTGGAACGTCATTTGGCACAAATGTCGTCAATCTCAAATCTGCACAAACCTTTACTTTTTTGTCTGTTTTTAATTTCCTTGAATACTCTTTGTCAAAAAAGAGGGCCGCGAAAATTTTTACTCAAAGACGTCACTTGTATGTGTCATACTAAACATTACAAAAGACTAGTTCATTTACATAAAAAAAGTTACATACCTTGTATTAGTCCGGGAGCTGTTCGCTATTTAGAATACAAAAAACTATAACAGTATAATGAAGAACACATCTTAAATATATTGTGATAGTAAGTTGCAGATAAAGTAGGTAAAGAAAGAGTCAGGCACATACAGGTAAAATATATGTTTAATACGCTGCCAATGTTCAAAGATGGATAAATTGTCTGAGAAATGAAATGAAAGAAAAGGCAGTTAATGATAGCGTGACGGTTGACAGCGAAGAATGAAAGAAGAAAACGTATTGCGCCGACCCCAAGTAACCCAATGCCTAAGGTCTGGGCTGGCGAGTCACGGGGGTAACTCACCGCCAACTTGCCAACTCGGGCTGTTACTGAGAAATTCCTAATGGAAAAACCCAATAACACTTTGCCCAACATGGCAATCGAACCCAGGACCCCACGCTCAGCAATCGCGTTTGCGACCACGAGACCAACGGGGCAGTTAGGTATTTACTAGGCTAGATATTGAACACTCGGCGCATGTCATGTTCGGTACTTCCGTGTTGTGTCGCTGACCAGTACCGAAAATACAGGTTGTAAAAAGACCCATCACATAACCGTCACCTACGCATTTTGTACATCAAACTAAGTAACATTGAACAAAAGTTGGGAAACGACTTTTATTTTTAGTGAGCGTACAATGTAACGCACGTAAAACATAATGTTTATGGCTGCATGCAACTGTGCTGGAGGACAATCACTAAAACAAGTTCAAAATTTAAAAAACCCCCAATTTGAAGTTTGAAACTTCGCCTCTACTTCATCTCCGTAACCGAAGGTTCCCAGGTATGGTCCAGAACAAAAACATGAAAATGACGGGCAATACATACTGACTCCCAGCTTCGCCAAGCGTATTTCTACATCTGTTATTCTTTTTTATTAGTACTTACGGGCAAAAATAAGTATAGCTTTATCATTGTCAGTGGGCCTGACATGAAAGTGTTTCAGTGTTTTCTCGTCGAACGGATACTGCTCGAACTCATGTTTATACACCGTAGACGCCACCGGCGCCTTCGCACGACGACGGGAACCGTTCACTCTGAAACAATGAACAAGAATGACGGTGAAGCACGGTATACGAGTGTCCCAATACGCTCCCCTGAGGTATATCGCCCACACTGTTTCTGGAACACATGTTAAATAAGTGATAAATACGTGGGATGGGGACAAGTGAAACCTCTGCTTGCTGTTAGCGTACTGACGTGTATTCCTAAAATAACATGGCGGGTGTGTGCCACACGCACACATATATAACATTCCTCCCCTTAGTTTAGATACACGTCAATTGAGAACACAATAATAATTGTCTTAACCTAAAAGTATTGTCTGTAATTAACCACAGGGCGAGTGCGTTTAGACCGAGAGGCGGTTGTCAGGGTACTACTGCTGGACCCTGGTGTGGGCTCAGCTGACTGTACGGTAGGTTCTAGGTCAGGCAAAGCCTCCTGGAATTCGTCATCATCCGACCGGTCTGAACCTGGTATTATCATAGATGACTCATGCGAATCACCACCCAGCACAGCCTGGTCATGGCTCTCATGAAGCTCAATAACAGGGTCATCTCTCCTTTCCTCCTCCACGATGGGTTGCGTGTGCTCCGTCGGTGCTCGACCGACATCGGGTGATGAGTCATCGCACTGGATCTCCATGTCTACATCCGCGTAGTCATAATGTGCGCTATCATAGCCCTTGTACGCCACTATTTGATTTTTATGCTTTTTAAAAGTCATTGAAGTGATATTGTCTCTTATTATATACACGATTTTGCCAACTTTCTTTACAATTGTACCCCGACACCATGTAAATTTACCGTTTGTTGTATATTTCTTAAACATTACGTGGTCTCCCTGAGAGAAACACTGTTTATTTTGGCCTCCTGATGCCTTATTCTGTGAACACTGTTTTTTACGTACAACATTAGCAAGCGACGGAGATGAGGGCGACGGCACATGAGGGTTTATCAAGTCCAAGCGTGACCTGAGTTTGTGGCCGTATACTAGCTCGGCAGGCGAAACTCCAGTTGTCGTATGTACTGAATTCCTATAATCAAACATGTATTTCAAAAGATTTTTATAGGAATTCAGTACTCCTTTGACGCTAAGCAAACTAGCTTTAATGCCCTTCTTAATTATTTTTACGTAGGATTCCGCCTGTCCGTTGCTAGCTGGATTATATGGCGGTGACGTCACATGCGAAATACCGTTCAGTGCGCAAAAAGTCTCAAACTCGCGCGAAGTAAATGCCGTGCCATTGTCACTAACCAATGTATGTGGAATTCCGAACCTAGACATAAAATCGCACAATTTTTCGATTGTTGCCGCAGACGTCGACGCGTTTTTCATATTATACACTTCCGCCCACTTCGTATATGCGTCTACAATAACTAAAAATGTGTTACCGTTAATTGGGCCGAGGAAATCGCAATGTACTCTATGGAACGGGTGCGGCGGGTACGGCCACTGCGCGAGAGGCGCGCGCGCCGGCGTCGGGCGCAGCTGTAAGCACACATCACACGAATTTATCATGCTTTCCAGTGCCGCGTCAACCCCGGGGAACCAGAACCTAGACCGGACCTCCGCCTTTGTTTTTACTATACCTAGATGTGACCGGTGAAGTTCTGATAGCACCATATTTTGAAGGGTGCCAGGGATAACTACCTTGTGGCCCCTCATAACACAGCCATCTTCATAAGAAAGTTGTAACCTACATAAGTGAAAGGGTTTTAAGGTTACATCTACCATTTTCGTAGGCCAACCGTTTAAGATGTGATGAATCACTTTTTGCAAAGTTGCATCCTTATGAGTTTGTTCGCGCAACTGATTTAGTGTTACCGGTAAATTACCTTCTATGACGAAATTAATGTACGAGGCGCGATCGGGTATGTCTTGTGCGGCGGCGCCGTCGAGCGCGCCCCCCTCCGGCGCGCGCGCCCCCGCCCGCTCGGGCAGGCTGGCTCGCGATAAGAAATCTGCACTATTGTCAGCGCTCCGAACGTATTCAATGTTAAAATTGTAACCACTTAAAAACATAGCGTATCGTTGCAGCCTGTTCGCGGACACTTCCGGTATGCCACGATACGGGCCAAAAATCGATAAAAGGGGTTTGTGGTCCGTCCGGAGGGTGAATGGTACGGCACGGCCGTACAAATACTGGTGGTACCTGCGTACCCCAAAAATGATCGCGGTCGCTTCCTTCTGGATTTGCGAATATCGTTTCTCTGCCGCGTTTAAAGTTCGCGACGCGAAAGATATCGGACGTTCGCCGTCGGCGTCGATCTGCGACAATATCGCCCCTAATCCAGCTGGTCCTGCATCTACAGTGAGCACCAGTTGCGCAGCCGGGTTAAAATGGGCTAATACCTGTTCTGAAGCCAGACATTCCTTAATGGTGACAAACGCTTTATTATGTTCTTCTGACCAAACCCATTTAACTTCCTTTTTCAATAAATCATATAGCGGTTTTAATATGCTAGACGCGTTGGGGACAAAATTCCTATAATAATTTACCAACCCCAAGAAAGATTGCAGCTGATTTACGTTCGTGGGTACCGGCGCTTCTACCATAGCCTTGACTTTGAGCGGAGATTTGTTTAGGCCGTCTTTATTAATTACGTAACCCAGATAATCGACTTCATCTTTGAAAAACTCACACTTCTCCCTTTGCAGTGTGAGGCCTGCGTCTTGTAATCTTTTCAGCACCTCATTGAGCCTAAGCAAGTGCTGTTCCGTGTTTTCGCCCGTGACGAGCACGTCGTCCAGCAGACACAGAGTGCCCGGCACGCCCGCTAACATGCTCTCCATGGCCCGCTGAAATAAACTCGGTGCTGAACAAAGACCAAAAACCATTCTTGTATATTTGAAAATTCCACGATGCGTATTGATACAAGTTAACTCCTGCGATTTCTCATCTAATTCAAACTGATTGTATGCATTTGACAGGTCTAATTTTGTAAATTGTTTACCGCCGTGCAATTTCGCAAACAACTCGGTTATAGTAGGCAAAGGATACTGATCGACAACCAGCTGTTTGTTTATGCCTGTCGAATAATCTGCGCAAATCCTTATCGACCCCGATTTCTTTAATACCGGTACGATCGGTGAAGCATACTGCGCTTGACTCGCCGGCACTAACACGCCTAATGACAACAAACGATCTATTTCCTTGTCTACTTTTTCTCGCAAAGCGAATGCTATCGGCCGCGCGCGAATGAACACCGGTTTCGAGTTGTCTTTTAATTGTAGACTAACTTTATATTTATTAAATCGACCTAATTTATCGGAAAAGACCGATGGGTATTGTTTTTCTAGCCTGCACACTATTTCACTACTTTCGTTGGTTTGTTTACAATAACGAACCGGTAAGAGTTCTAACTTGAACAGAGAAATAAAATCGCGACCTAATATCTCCGCAGCGGCATTCCGTACGACATACACACTAAGCGAATGTGTTTGCTGCGCGTAAGTAACTGGTAAGAGTACTACCCCCAAGCACGGAATATTATCGCCGGTGTAAGAAAATAACCGTTTTTTTGTTAATGACAATGGCACATTCGTAAAATATTTTTTGTACGTGCTCTCGGAGATCGCTGTAACGGCTGAACCGCTGTCTACTTCAAATTTAAGTTGAACTCCCGAAATTGAAATCGTTTCGACCATAGGCTCACCTTTCACAGAACGAATATTAAAACACTCACCGTCATCGCCCTCATCCACGTCACTCGCTTCCATGAACTTTACATTTTTACACATTTTGCGTAAATGACCGACCGATTTGCACTTTTTACATTTAGATTTCTTAAAACGACACTGAGATGTTTTGTGGTTGTAATAACCACACACTTGACACTGCACTTTATCACCTGCGGAGCTGCGTTCAGCGGTGTCCGCTCGCTGCCGTGCTTGTGTAATTTTGTGCAGCTGTTCGTGATGTACCTGTGATGGCTGCGCGGTCGCCGCGCCCGCGCGCGCGCAGTGTATACTCTCCGCCAACTCCACGGCCTTAGCCAGGGTCAGATCCTTAAGGTCCTGTGCGAAGAGCTTATCCCTCTCCGGCCCAGAACTCATTCCCATGACGAATCTGTCTCGGAGAGCTTCGCCCACGTTAGTGAAACCACAGTGCGCCGTCAACCCGCGCAGGCGCGCTGCCCACTGACTAAACGTTTCTCCCGTCTGCTGCGTAGCCGCGTAAAACTTGAACCGCTCGCTAAACCCACAGCGCTTCGGAGTGAAGTGTTCGTCCAGCAATCCGACGATATCTTCGTATGGCACGTCCTGCAGCTGCTTTGGCAGAGCGAGGTCAGCTGCCAGTTTGTACGTGCCATCGCTGAGCGCGCTAAGTAGAATCGCTCGTCGCTTTGTTCCCGCCGTATCTGTAGTCGGATTTATGTCATTCGCGATGAACCACTGCGAAACCCGAGCCTTGTACGTTTCCCAAGACTGGGTATTATGGTCAAACATTGACAAAATCCCGAATATTGCACCGGACATTTTCCGTTACTGCTTTTTTTTTTAAAACGTAGGTAGTCGTCGCCACTGATAAATACGTGGGATGGGGACAAGTGAAACCTCTGCTTGCTGTTAGCGTACTGACGTGTATTCCTAAAATAACATGGCGGGTGTGTGCCACACGCACACATATATAACAATAAGAAAACTCTACAATTACGAACAAAAAATACCGATACACTAAGAATGGACTTTATCTTTTTGGCTTATTGGTTGATGTCCACGTTTCGGCTCCATAAGTCATAACTGGCAGGACGCACTGATTTAATATATTCCATTAATTTTTTTGTCCCCTAAAATATAATATTGTGCAATTGCCTAATACGCATTTCTGGAGATGTCGATTCGCCTACAAATAAACTTCGTGAGAATTCCCTACAGCAAAAATAATATTATTTAAAAGTGTTGATTCGCACTTTTTGGCGGAGGTAATTCTTGCGAATTAACGAAAAAGCCATCTTTTTTTGCCCTGCACTTTGCCATATTCTACAGTACTTCTTAAGTACCTGCTGACGTAAAGCAACAAGAGTAAGACTTACGTGAAAAGACCATGTATTGGAATGAACTCGTCATCCCTTTGCTGTTCCTTGCGCCTGTAGTCACCGTCGTAGACCTCGTCCGGACTGGTGATGGACTTGATCCAGGAGAAGTACGGGAACAAGTCGATAAATCGAGCGGGGGCCGCGCAGCCGGGGCCGTGGATACCAAAGCCAATCTGATGAAGAGATGCAGTTAAAGAAGAAATCGCTTAGGTCCCAGCTCACGCACTCTACAACACCTTTGTTGAGTAAACTATACGCTATACACACCAGATAGAAATATCCAGTCACGTTGGACACAAGCGCCATCCCGTTGTCCCAGACACACTGTGTCACGTTGCTCGGCGTATAACCACACAAATATACAGACGGGGTTCGTTTCTGAGATGACAACTGGAAACAGAAGTAGTGCAAATGAGAGAAAATACAAGATTGGTATGGAAGAAGACACGCTGCACCGACCACAACTGAATTGACAAAAAGGCAGGAGGATGATGATGATAGTGGAAATAAGAGGAAAAAGATTCGATAAGTTTATTACTACAAATGTAGAAGGGGATATAAAGACAACATTTAATAGAGGAAGGCAGAAAAGGAAGTACCTACATTGATAGAGCAAGTGAACAAAAAGGCATAAATAAAAATAAAGAGTATTCGGCTCTGGTCCACTTTTATCTACCTATTTGGAATACAGGTTTCTCCAGCTAAATAATCACTCCGGCAGGGTAATTACGTAACACACTAACAGTAGCAATGGCTGTCATTTGACAGTTCAACAACGTTCATTGTGTTATTTACGTTGTTGAGCACACAACATTTTCGAACATATGAAGCAATGGATTAGCAATATCCTTCAAAATGATTCAGATTGTGATTGTAAGTGTGTTACACAATTACGGTGCGGATCTCCTTTCTAAGAAACACAGCTGAAATTCACTCATCTGCGTCGGTGGTAACAATACACCTTTATAGCGCACTTCGTCAGTTTATTTTAATTTTAAAAGCTGCTTACCCCTGCTCTGTTATAAAATTCTTTGCATACTTGTTTTTCCAAAAATTTTATGTTGTAAATTACTTTCTCCATTTTTTTATTTTCTGCAAATAATAATGACAATCACTTGCGCTATCCGAAAGAAAAAAATATATTTATGTATTATATTCAAGTCTATATTGTCGGTACCATTTGCACGATCATTGATTGTGATCACGGATCGCGATCCAGATTGACGATATAATCGGTGTCCGAGTTTAATGGAGAATAATACAATTAATGACTTACCGTCCGTAAAGCCAGTTAGGTAGAGATACCTGGAGGTGTTGAATGTTTCGCTAGTTGGGATGCAAATCGGATTCAACGGAACTGTAATGTACAATATAATCAACATGTTTGTTTGAGAAGACTTTGACACTGTCAACTCGTTAAGTTTGTCAATTAATGTTGCCCGTTAGGAACCAGGACCATTTACTGCAGCGGGATGATTGTAAAAAGCTCACCAACAAAGATAACAGACACAAGTCACTCACAGTCGTCAGTATCGTCAAGGTTCAGCTCGACGACGGCGATGGTGTTGAGAGTGGAGTACTCGTACTCAGGGTGAGTGACGTAGGACTTCGGCTTGGCGTGCCACGGAGTATCCCGAGCTGATAGGAACGTGGCCTTGCTGTCGGACCTGTTGCAGACGACGAAGATATAATACTGAAGGATTGACGGAGATGAATGCTTGGGATCTATTTTTGTATTATTAAATTCGACTATGAATACGATTTCCCAAAATAGGGAGCGATTATAAATCCTGCATACACCGTGCACCATGAGATGCCACCTAGTTATGTATGTCTACAATTTGGGTAACATTTGGCATACCACTTATCAGTGCCAGTAATCGAGGGGAGGTTTACGATGGCGAGGCCACCTGAAGAAGAGAGGAAAATTGATGTAAAGGAAGAACTATCGAATCAAAAAGAAGAAGAATATTATTAATTGTTTAATTTGTATGAATGTGAAATGATTTTGGTCCATGTGGTACTAATAGATGAGGTTTGCTTTACAGTATTTGGGGAGTATACTGTTATCAGTTACCCTCATTTATTGTCAGGCTAACAATATTAACATTAATGGTTAAGGATCACTTAAGGATCAAAGTGGCAAGAGGTCTGGGATTTCGTCAAAAGAGTGATACTCACTTGAAGCTGTTTGGTGGTATCCTGACCACGTCGTCTGCGCTAGCGAGCGCGTATTTGATCTTGACGAGAATGATACCAGTCATAGCGACACGAATCTTGCCCTCATCATCTGTGAATGTATTGAAATTTTTAATTTATCTTCAGTATAAAAATATTTTTGTAGGTTAGGCCACATGGAGTTCCTCCTTCTTCCAGACGAGTTTGTGTCTAGTGAGCTACGTCCTACCTACCATATGAAAGGTTACTGCAGTGTGTGTGTGTGTGTATATTGCAGAAAGTGTTTTTTTGAAAATGTTATCTTATATCCTGTTTCAAATGAAAAACTAAATAAAAGCTTGTAAAATCAATCATGTTGTGTAAAACCTGCACGCGTGTTTTGTTAGAACCTTGGTGAATAGAGATTAGTCTACAGCAAGATGCGGGTAGTATACTAACGTAGATGCACGTGGAGTACTCCGAGCCAGTTGAAGTCGCCACTCTGTCCGAGGTTGCCGGCCCGCACCTGCGCAGTGGTTGCCCGGTCGCACTGCTCCGCTGACGAACGCCCTGAAACACAACCTTAATACCCCTTAATACCCCTTGCTACAGCGACTGCAGAGAAAGCAAATGAAAGAAGTTGTTTAGAGCGTGCCACGAGTCACCGCGACGGGACGCGCGGTTGGCCCCGGCTATCCGCTAACATACTTTACAGGTATATAGAAACCTAAATCTCTGACAACGTCTGTGGTATCGTATTACCCAGAAATTGGGTTGTGGAGATCAGATAGGTAGTCCCCGCCGTCAGCTGAATACCAGTTTTACACCCATGTAAAACTGGTATTCAACTGACGGCGTTTTAGGCACTTAATTAGACGGCTAGGCAGAAAGATTGATTTTTGGAATCTCCTCAAGCCCTTCATTTTGATACCCAACATGGTCATAGTACAAAAAAAAACGAACCACACGACGTTACTGACTTCTAAAATCTGTCATTTTGATTTTATAAAAACAAAACTGATAGACATCTCACGTTTTACAATCCATCCAGCCGTTAGGATGCTTCGAGGGTACAAAGAATTCCACAATATACGAAGATACGCGTGTAAAACAAAGACCTGCTGCCGCGCAGTCGGGCTCCAATACAGAACAACCAACTCACCAATGAACAAGATCACCAAATTGACGACGAGAAGTCTGAGTTCCTCCATCGTTTCAGAAATAATCGTTTCAAAATATTAAGTTACACGTTCAGACATAAAACGGCGGCTAATCACAGGTGTATGCCGACCGTGTAATTGCTACAAGCCACTCATTACTAATTACGGACACATTCACTGCAAAATTGTCGGTAATTGTTACAAACAATTAAAATTGTTAACAAACACAGAGTAGTTTGATTATAGTTTGTAGATGCGTTCTTGAGTTACGGGATAGCTCCAATAGCGATTTAATTTTTTTAATATTCAAACAAGATAATATTTACATAATATATAAGCTAACAGACTTAAAATAATATTAATAATATGTTACATGTATAGAAAAAAAAACTGGTCAAGTGCGACCGGAACCGTACAAAGTAGGTATGTAAATAGTTTTAAAATAATGTTTTTTTTTGTAATATATCTAAAAATTTACGGTTTTCGGATTTTTTCTTTTACTGTGCTACATGACATTGCTTCTTGCCAAATTTCATGATTCTAAGTCAACGGGAAGTACCCTATAGCACAGATTACTGAATAGTTACTACGTACCTATAGGTTTTGATTTTGGAACATAAACGCCCGTATCTTTTATTTGCGTTGACTTAGAAGTTTGATTTTTTCACTGCTTGAAGGAATTGCAGCCTTGAGTATTCCATATTAATTTCAACTTGATAACTCCACGCGTTCCTGAGAAAAAGGGTCTTGCCCGACGGACAACGAAGTGATCTTATAAGGGTTCCGTTTTTCTTTTGAGGTATGGAACCCTAAAAAACAAGGAAAAGAATCATAGGTTATCAAAAAATTCGTTTTTATTGCTGCTTACAGGAAAAGTGCATGTAAGATTAAATGAGTAACCGTCTTTTAATAGTAATCTACGCATTTCTATTTGTTTTGTTTTTATTGCAGTTCTTTTAACCAGTGCAAATATTATATAATTATGCTGAAAAAGCTGATACAAACAATTTTTTTTTTTTGTATCTGCCTAATATTCGTCCTACAAAGGGCCTAATTAAAATATTAGTTCCCAATTTTAGGAATTTCATAGTTCGTATTATAAAATAATTCTAAAATTAAAAAAAAAATGGTGTGAATCGGTTAAAGGACACTGAACGAGACAAAACAGAAGTTTTATTGTCATAACGTTTGGGGGCGTTTAGTGTCCCGCAAAGTGTCAATCGCCATCATCATCACGAAGGTGAGCTCGCAAAAAAATCACTCCATGTGCTACTTACTCTTTATCAAAAGTATAACCAAAAATAATTGTTTTTTGGTAGTCAATAGGTAACATCATAGAAATGTGAAAACCTATCTATCCTACATCTATGGGTAACATCCTCCGGCCTTTAATCCGTTGACACGTTAGCAATGTTGGCGTATATATTGACTGTGTTGGGTGAAATGATAATGATCTTTAGGGACAAGATTTTTGCAAAAGGAGATTTTTACTGTCTCATTGATCTAAGCCAGTCGCGCGACTACTAAGTGTAGTCCTACACCCTAATTGCGTAACCTCGATTGCTTTAATATGTTGAAAAAATTTGTCTACTCAACAACGCAAATAACGCAATGAATGTTGTTGAACTGTCAAAATGAAAACCATTGCTACTGATAGTGTGTTACGCAATTACCCCGCTGGGTTCAAGACGCAGGTTGAACAAAGTATTATTAGGTTTTTCCAAATAGAACTACTTAACTCGCGAAATGTGATGTCCAATACACTTCTGCCTAACCTTTCAGAGAAAACAGGCGTGAAGTTTGAACCCTAAACACTATGCCAACCAAGAAGCTCCAGTTACCCGAACTGGTAATCGAATCTCCACTATTTAGACCTTGTTCAATGTTCAGTACCAATACTAAGTCGGTGGGAACTGCGCGTTCACCGGTATAACTTGAGCTCTGTTAGTTCCATAGCCAGTGTACTGATAGATCAAGTTAGTTTGGTGAAGTGGGATCCTAAGTAATGTAACAGATGCACGACAAACTACAGACTTGCAAAGTACGGAAAGGTTAACTTACTATATTTACATGAAGATGCAAATGGTGCGTGCCTTTTGGGCTTCGAAATAGTAAGTTGTCTGCATTCGAGACAAAATTATTTAAAGTCGTCCCTCGGCCGTGGAAGTGACAAAACATTACCTAATTTTTAGGTGTGTATTTTTAGGTGTGTAATTTTGCCAAGTTTCAAGCTTATTAACTAAATGAATAAGATTTTTCATATAAACTGTATCCCCGCTTTTCACCCCTAGAAGGGTGGAATTTTGAAAAATCGTTTGGGATGTATTCATAACTTGATTCAAAGATTATTTATACCAATTTCCGAGTTAATCAAGCCACACATTATAATCCTCCCCTATCAAATTAACTACCCCTTTAACTTTATAAAACTACCCCCAAGACGGATGTTGTGTCTGGCGGGCAACTGGCCAACGATTGATGTTGGGAAGTTTGTATATGTATATGCTTATTGCGCGGTAAACTCTGCTTGCGTGATGCAGGATTAGCGTGACGTCAGTATGACGCGTTATTCGCATGTGGCGTTGTAGTGATACCGCTACAATTTATTTAAACTTTTCGCACAAAAAGGTCCAAAGGCGGACTTAATTTAAACCCAAATCATTTAATTCAACTAAACCAATTACAGGCACTTTTGAATTGTCAAAGGGTCGGTCAGTCAGAAAGATGAAGCTAGTTGCCCATTCCAAAGCGTGGAGAAGAACGGGCAAGAAACTCCATGGACACTCTTTTAAATCTATATTTGATTACATCATTCGTGTTGAAATTAACCATGTGAGAACGATGTAGAAAGACGTGCACGTTTGAAGCGTCCGTTATAGAAAACATAAAAACAATTCAGAAATTAAAAATTAAAATAAGCCGTGGCAGCTAAGAGATGACCAGTCCCTACTGACGGCGCCCGTTCACGAACATGACGTATGGATCAGCACCATTCAGCTCAACCATTTTGAAGGGAACTTAATGATCCAACACACACGCCACCACCAGCGAGACATTAGAGTGAGCATGACATACTCTCAGCCGCCAGGGCACACTTAAGTCAATGAAAGACGTACCCAGTAAATGGTAGCTTTATAGAAAGTACATAGTGCTCACACGTGTGCTATGCAATTATACAATACTAAACAATTGAGTTTATACAATGCAAATATAGTTTTCTTCCAATGTTCAGCAGCTCCAACTATGTTTCCGAATGCTAATTAGTTTATGCGCCCCTGTGGAGCTGGACCAGCATTGAGCCAAGCATTTTTGTCAGCGATGTAATCCCCTATCTTATAATATGCTTGGCTACATAGTGTGCGTTTAATACAAGATTTAAATTTCGTTTCATTCAGTTGGAGTATGTGGGGAGGAATTTTATTGTAACATTTTAAACAGTGGGTACTGTTTAAAATGTTACAATAAAATTCCATGAAGGTTGAGTCTACTTTAGCTAGTCTGAAACCTGTTTGAACTAATTGGTACCTATTTCTAGTCCTATAGTTGTGTCTTTCACCTCTTTTGTTAATGCCTTAGGCATTCTCTACCAGTCAACCAAGGGTGGCGAAGAGATTAGATGGCAAGTGCTTTGGTTGAGAGGAACAATGATAAAAAAACCTCTTAAATCTAGTTACACAAATAAATAAGTAGGTTATATACACATACATACTATTACTATAATATATACATACATACACTTAATAATATATAATAAAAATACAAAATCGCTTTTAGCTATTTGTTTCGAAAATAACTCTGCAATTATTAATTTTGTCTGTACGGAAACCGATTAGTAAAATAAAAAGCCTTTAAAACGTTACCAGCCAACAAAAATTCGTTTGTATTGCTAATTTTAATGTAACTTTGGGTATACAATAACTGACAATAAGTAATACAAGAAGTGTAAAACCTTCAAAACAAAGTCGGTACCGATAAAGCTCAATTATCGAACAGTTATTTATATGTAATTGAAAGAAAGAAAGAAAGAAAAATATTTTATTATTAATTGATTTATGCAGTGGATTTTTCATAAAACTCGATTGTCCAAAGGACTTTTCGTATTTTTGTAGACTAGCGTCTTACTGCTCATCATTGATACTATCTCTGTCAGACACGATGCCAGGTGAGACAGCGTGCTTTTTGGCTATGCCCACCGTGAACCGTGTATTCGAGCTCGCGACTAGTTCAACCTTAATGCCTGAGGCATTTTCTATCAGTGAACCTTAGGGTGTTATAGAGAGAATATGTGTATTACTGTGCAAGTTAGTCCCAAGTGGAACAAGCCAGGCGCGGGTGATCTACGCACTTGTTGATAGTCGGTTCGACACTGCAGCCTGTAGCCATGTACTTGATACCTGAGAACTACACAGATTATAATTATGCTCCACTATACCATGTTACGGGGCTCTTGCAGGTGATGTGCAGACAGGCCAAGATGCACTGCACTTTATGAATGTATGGTAATATCTCAAAAAAATAAAAACGCGCTTCCTCTTTCCCCATCATCTGCCTAGGCTTTTCCCAACTATATTGGGGTCGGCTTCCAGTCTAACCGGATGCAGCTCGATACCATATTTTACATGAAGCGACTGTCTATCGGACCTCCACCACCCAGTTACTGGGTAATACGATAACCCTTGGTAAGACTGGTTGTCAGACTTTCGGGATTCTGACGACCCGTAACGGCCGTAACGACTGTCAAAGATCTACGAATGACAGCCGGACCAGCGCAGCGGCTTAACAGTCGTACAGCTGGCCTTGACCTTGACCAGAGTGATGCGGCAACGATATTAATACCTGATATTGTGTGATATTGTCAACCATAGTAAGTAGCCGCAAAATATGTAACATTGAGTTTTAGAAAGACGGGCTCGTGGCTAATATGATAACAGCCACACAGGTCGATCGAAGGTTAAGCCACACATGCTGAGGTCGGTTCGTGGATGGGTGACCACCCATTACATATCGAGACCCCTCCTGCCCTGGAAAGCATGTTAAACCATTGATCCCTCCATCACTGTCATTCGTAAATCATTGACAGTCTTTACAGGTAGTGAGAAGCCCAAAAGTGAAAACCAGTCTTACCAAGTTACCCAGTAAGTAGGTTATGGAGGTCAGGTAGCCAGTCACACCATGGAAAATATTGTTATTAAGATGCATCTGGTTAGACTGGAAGCTGGCCCCAAACTAGTTGACAAAGGCAGGCAGATTGATTCAGGTTTAGAAAAAGTTCGGCTTTGAAGAGCTGCTTCTTTTCCACTGTTTACCTAGATGAGTATCATAGTACCGGCCGGGACGTGTGTGCGGTGTGTGGTCTGTAGGTGGGAAGGGAACTCCTTGAAACAAAACATTGCAAAAAATGTGGGAGTCTCCTCTTAACCTCGTGCAAAATCTCTAAAAATACATGTTCTTAACACTCATAGAAATACGTTAAATATTTATTACAGGAGCGAGTGTGAGTAATTAGCGTGGCCGCGCCGCCATGTTTGGCGCTCGTAATTACCGCGACACAGCACCGGAGACAATCGCCAGTAAATCAACTGCGCTCATTTACATCGCCTCTTTCTCTGCCTTTTTATTGTGTACTGTGTATTTGTGTGAAAATTGCATAAAATTGCTTGGTTTCTTGAGTGTTTGAGACAATACTTGATGCAATGTGTAGGCTTTAGTGATCATTACGAGTCTACTTGCCTTTCAGCATAATGATGTAAGTATTCCACAACTCATTTTTGAAACTAATTAGCTTATATTTGGCGGTGGCTAAATGGTAACAGCCGGACAGGTCGATCGAAGGTTAAGCTACGCTTGCCGTGGTTGGTTCGTGGATAGGTCACCTTCTATTACATATGGAGACCCGTGCCTCGGAAAACATATTAAGCTGTTGATCCCGGCTGTCATTTGTAGATCTTTAACAATCATTACGGGTAGTCAGAAGCCCAAATGTCTGACAACATGTCTGTCTGACAGTCTTACCAGGGGTATCGTGTCACCCAGCAAATGAGTTGTGGAGGTCAGATAGGCAGTAGCTCTAGAAATAATTATAATGGAATGTAAAATGTACACTGACTACCTGATCTTTATTTATTTATTTACATACCACAGCTAACATAAATAACACCTCAATAACAATAATAACAAACCGATAATGTTATTGTTAACAATAAATAACAATGTGCGCGGATTTACGACATAATTATGATAGTGTCATAAAGTCAGTCGATGTGTCGTCGTTGTGGTGTGTCGTCCTGTACTCAATAATTTGTGGGAAATGCGTTTCATGTGGATCATGGTCATATCACTGGGTAAGTTCATTTACATAAAAATCCAGCTCAAATGATTGTTATTCAAACAGTACCTACATGTCTAGTTGTATCCTGAACGCGGTAAAACGTCTATAATCTGTGTAACACAAAGAATATAACAGCCACTCTATCGTATCAAGTTAAGTTAATGTAAGATAGTAAGAGAATGAAATAGAAAGATAAAAATTAAATAAAGTAAAAAGAGATAAAAAATACCTAGGTTAAAAATGAAATCACCTTGTGCCGCCATCTACGTCGTCATATGCGAACTACTAATCATATTGACGTCAGGCAAAATCCTGCATCGCGCAAGCAGAGTTTATCACATGACTCGCATACATACAACGCCCTGACATCAATCGTCGGGCAGTAGTCCTCCCTTTTATATTGATGATGAGTGAACTTTACACCCTGCCACACAGTCAGATCCATAATAGAACAGTGTACTATCACAGTATAAAAATCATTAGACTGTGGTACTATTATGGGTCAGTTTCTCGAACGAAAACTATTGTAACAAATCGTCACGCGCACGTTAACGGCTGCGATTGGCTGTTGAGATAATCATTCGGCCAATCACAGCACCAGTGCTTGACAATTTTTCACAATCATTACTTATGCGATAATGTTCGTTTGAGAAGCTGGCCCTAAGACTTTCAGATTGCACCCTGCGTTCTGAAAGTGGGCAACGTCGCAATAGCTTTCATGTTTTGCTTAATGTATCAACTACATTATATTAAATATATTGATTGTGAATATCAATAATTAGATTTAGGTGGAAAAAAACCATTTGCCAAATACTCCTTTTACACTGAAAACCGATACAACATCAGTTCTATTGTTTTAATTCATCTGTTACGAATATTATAAAGAGGCAAAAGTTTGTTTGTAAGTTTGCATATAGGGGGTAATCTCCGGAACTACCAGTCAGATTTTTTTTTATTGTACCTATTTGATAGCCCAATACTTGAGAAAAGCTATAGGCTATATAACATCGCGCTGGGGCCCTAAGGGCCCGAGCAAAAAGAAAAAAAAATCAGAAAGAATGCCAAGCAAAATCGAAGTACTAGCACGGGCAGGCGATGCGATGCAATGTGACGGAACAACTAATTTCACGCATACAAAGTTGACTGCAACTGAAGCTATTAATACATTTTTAGTGCATTACATAGCGATAGTTCATAATTTAATTTAGTAATGTAGAAAGTAATCAGCTCAGCGAAATATTTGACAAATACTTGCGACGACATTAAGTACTGTGTGCCTGCCATCATAACCCGCAGCGCTGGACTATGTTCACAGGGTTGCTGATGTACTGGCCCAAGAAGCACGAGCAGATGAGCCACCAGCTCGGCAATGTTTACTCTGTTGGATATATAGACGGTGAGTAGCAATTTGTCTTTAACATCAGCTACCTAAAAAAAAAATCTTATAATATTTTCTCGGAATCTATCTTATAAGCCCAAGAACAACAAGCCAAGCCTATAACAGTATAGCTAGCGGAGCTCCACAGATGTGATGGATATCGATACTTAAACGTGTTAAAACAAAACAATTGCAGACTTTTTTTTTATGGGACAATATCCGCAATTAGTGTAGTTTACTTGAAGTATGAGCTAAGAAAATATTTTTTTTGTTTGATATTTTTTTATGGTAAAACTGTCAGGTCGATATCACCCTCAGAAATATAAAATAGGTATACATCTGACTTTGAGTGGGAGGCAGTCACCTCCTTCTGCAAAGCAGTCATGCTAGCGAAGGAGGTGGCGGGAAGGCTGAGGGAAAGAACCTCACGCCTCAGCCGCCACGGGAGACGCTCCGGGCGTCGGGAGCCGCGTGACGACTCCCGGCCACCGAAGGCGCGGGCCTGCGGGCGGTGAGTAATGGGTAGCTCACCGTCCGATCAGGACCAGGCCCGTGCCGGACGGCGCGTTGTGTTCCACGCGCGCCTCAAAGAGATGTCAGCAAATGGAGGGGCCCGATAGGGCCGAAGCCTGCCAGGGCGGCGGGATCGTCCGAAAGTGTTACCGCTGCCCTGGAACAGAAAGGGCTAAGGAAGGAACACGGGTGGGTTTTAGTCAGTAAGAGTCTGACACTCCCTTCCGCTCCCCCCAGAGCGGGAGGGGTCATTTGATGAGTTCCCATACAAAAAAAAAAAAAAAAAAGGATGGCCAGGGACATCGACGCGCAAACTGTAACCATGAATATTCAGCACATGAGTTTAGACCCCAAAGCGTCAAAAGTTTCGTCGGTTATTAAAAAAAAATATTGCTGTTCCATACGTTTTGACAGCGGCGTAGGTATTGCCTCTTTTCTATGAAACAGGAATTTTTTTTTTTTTGTAAACCGACAAGAAAATATCTACGCTATGGGGTCTAAACTCATGTGCTGAATTCATGGTTTACAGTTTGCGCGTCGATGTCCCTGCCACCCTGTATATTCAAACTACTCTTGGCCGCGGTTTCGCCCACGTGTGTGTCGGAAATAATCACACGGGAACGTGCTACCGAGACAAAAAGTTTAGCCTATGTCCTTCCCTAATATGCGATCTACCTCCTTGCCAAATTTTAGCGAAATCTGTTCAGTGGTTTAGGCGTGAAAAGGTAACATACAGACAGAGTAACTTTCGAATTATAATATTACTATTGCTCCGTGGTTTCACCCGCAATTTCATCCAAATCCGTTCAGTAGTTTTTGCGTGAAAGAGTAACAAACATCCATCTATCCATCCATCCATACAAACTTTCGCATTTATAATATTAGTAGGATTAATGTATGGATGTCTGAATTATGTACATAATGTCATATGCTTTGTTCTTGTAGACCATGCAGCATTAAAACAAGTGATGCAATCAATGGAGTTCGTCGATCTGCACGAGTGCAATGAGTTCTACAAGCAGGAAGACGTAAGCGACACTCTCCTTGGCTTTTTTAATTTTTTTTGTTGGTATACTCGTATATGGTCGTGTGCTAGTTAAATGGCAAATCATCTGCCTAGCTTTTTCCCAACTATGTTGGGGTTGGCTTCCAGTCTAACCGGATGCAGCTGAGTACCCGTATTTTACATGGAGCGACTGCCTATCTGACCTTCACAACCCAGTTACTAATACGAAACCCCTTGGTAAGACTGGTTGTCAGACTTTCGGGCTTCTGACGACCCTTAACGACTGTGAAAGATCCACGAATGACAGTCGGGACTAACAGCTAGCTAAATGGCGAATATTTTAATCAAATTGTTAGTGTTTCGTAATTTTAATAACTTTGCATACTATTGTATAAAATCAATAATTTCTTGTAACTGAACAGACAGCTGTGCTACTGGACAGTTTGTTGCGCCACTTCTTCTTCCCAGGTAAAGCTCTAGAAAGTTGTGAAGGGCGGGTGTTTTGGGAGACTGTGTGATGTAAATTTGACATTCAAAAACTGCTGATTCTCAGCCTAGAACGAATAAATGACTTCCAACTTTGATTTTATTTAAAATTATATTGCAGTGCTGTCTACGTTCAGAGCCTAAGATAGATACATATAGATAGAAGCCTTACCTGCGATCGGTAAATCTAAACCGCGTTTAAGAGCTGTCAGTGTCATTATTGTATAGCTTTTGAACAATAGAACATTTCCTATCAGTCTATACATATGAAAGTTTGTTAGCAGCTCGACAGCCAATGGATGTCCCCCACGGAGTTCCAATGTTTCCGGAAGAAGTTCAGCAAGGAGAATTGCGTGTTCGAGTCCGGGATGACGCTCGCTGTTCACCATCTGAGGAGATGGAAATTAGTTTGTATTAACTGCGTAAACAGTCTACCGTAAGATAGAATTTATCATCAATGTACTAGCCAAACTTTAAACCGACGAGTTAAAGTCTCGTCGGTTTAAAGTTTGATCTCCTGGGTTCGCTTCCCAGGTCGGGCAAAGTGTCATTGGGTTTTTCCGTCAGGAATTTCTCAATAAATATTAGCCCGGAGTAAACATAACCAGACAAATGTGGGTGTACTATAGGGACACCTCTGCCTGTTAAGTGAGGCTATGTAATATATAGTATAACAAGTAGATTGGTATACAGGCAGCTAACTTGCTAGTAGTTACTTTTACACAATGTGTGACTGTCCCAAGCGGTCAATTCTCTTACATCACTATCTTAAGTATGCCATAAGCTACAATAAAAGCAAAAAAGCTAAAATACACAATTTAAATAAATATTGGTAGTGTGAAAAAGTGAATATTATTTCCTGTGTACCAAATAACTTGTTCGATTGTACTTCTCTAGTCTTTTGTTTTGTCTTTACTTCAACATTGTCACTATGTCTGTTTCCAGCTAGGCAGAAGCGTGCTTGGGCCAGGCTGCGCGCTGCCAGCTCGCTTCATCGACTTCGTGCGCTACGTGCCGTGGGTGCAGCTGCAGACTGCCGACCAGCACCGAGACCCACACGTGTCCAAGTTCCTGCGGCAGGGCATGCAACACATACGAAGCGGGACTCGTGACAGGATCACGCCGTGACTCATCATCTGCCTAGCCTTTTCCCAACTATGTATTACAGATTCACAGCGTGTTTGTACACTTAGTTAACACAAGTAAAGCGCGTGTCGCTTCGTGAGATAAAAATACTGTAACTGCGTTGAGGTCGGCTTCCAGTCTAGTCTGATGTAGCTGAACACCAGTATTTTACATGACAAGTTATGACTATGTGTGGCAACATCTTTATCTATCGCAAAGCTCAAGAAACAAAGGAGAGAAACAAAACAAAGCATTTTTAATTTAAGTAACAGCTTTACAGTTCCTCTTCATTCGTTTGATAAAGGTTGAAAAGGCTCTGTCGCAAGATGACCACTTCTCAAAATGACTACTGGTAGCTAAATGTCCCTTTCGCAATCCACCGGTTCTTTTTTAAACTGTTTTTTTTTTGCACACTGTTTTCTTTGACATTGTCACTGTATGACTTAGTTTTAGTTTAATAGTTTATGTAAGATTATACTCGTATGACTTATTTTACAGACAAGTTCATAAGAATATTTCAATTGCAATATTATTAATAATAATAGATTTTGTATGTTTAATGTGTACCGATACTGATTTGATTGAAAATCAATACATTGGATTTGAAGAAATGCAGTATAATTTTTTTAATTTATAAAATCGCTAATAGTTTTCGAACCCCGAACCCGTGCGGAACCCTAAACCTTCAGGCCATCACTACACGACACATAGGTACCTCTATCATAATCTATGCTACATCCTAGAATCCTGCGCATCCGTTTCCACTTACCGATACGCATCACGGCTGCGGGCTCGGTCGTATCGGCGCGGTCTAGATCGCTAACTAAATTGCTCATTGTTGCTCGGTCACTTAGAGTTAAGAGCAATACTAATGTACTTGCAGCTTACAATGCGAAAGAAAATTTTCTATTATGGATTAGCGCATCGTCAGCGTCATTACAGATGCTAATCCTCTTACTGTTTTTTATTTTATTTTATACTAGCTGACCCGGCAAACGTTGTTTTGCCATATAAATTATTTCTAGCTGCCCGGGGCGCTACTTCGTTCGCGTGGTGTCCTACCCCCTACCCTATCCTACCCTACTCCTACACTACTCCTACCCTACTCCTACACTACTCCTAGCCTACTCCTACCCTACTCCTACACTACTCCTACCCTATTACTACCCTACTCCTACACTACTCCTACCCTACTCCTACCCTAGCCCTACCCTACTCCTACACTACTCCTACCCTACTCCTACTATCCCCTACCCTACTCCTACACTACTCCTACCCTACTCCTACACTACTCCTACCCTACACCTACCCTACCCCCTACCCTACTACTACCCTACTCCTACCCTACTCCTACCCTACTCCTACACTACTCCTACCCTACCCCCTACCCAACTCCTATACCCTACTCCTACCATACTCCTACACTACTCCTACCCTACTACTACTCTACTCCTACCCTACTCCTACACTACTCCTACCCTATTCCTACCCTACCCCCTACCCTACTCCTACCCTATTTTTTAAATTTTTCTCTGCGTAAGAACCATCCTCGTACTTCAAGGAATATTCTAAAAAAAGAATCAGCCAAATCGGTCAAGCCGTTTTCATGTTATGTCGTGACAACGGAAAACGGGTTTCATTTTTATATATATAGATTTGCCAATAATGTCCCACCACCGTTACCACCGTTATTGAAGGAGTTCAGCGCGTCCCGCCAACTCTATCTGGGCCTGCCGCGTTGTCTTTTGCCATTAAGCGGGACCCACTGATGGGTCGTAAGTTTGGCCCATTGATCGTCTGACATGCGGCAGATGTGTCCAGCCCAATTCCATTTCGCGTGGTAGTTTTCCGAATGACATCAGTTATTTTAGTGATGGAGCGGATTGTTGAATTCTTAACCCGGTCCACAAGTTTAATACCCAGAATACTACAATCCATAGCTCTCTGGAGAACCTCGAGCGTGGACCTCTGCTGAATTGCACTCTTTTTGTTGCAGCGCCATTTTGAATTTAACAATTAATATGATAAATCAGCTATTAATGGTGAACACCACAAACTGCCGCGTTGGTCTAGAAGTCCCAAGAGCTACTGCTGAGCACGAGGTCCTTTCCCAGAGTTCGATTCCTAGGTCGGGCAAATAAACTTCTCAGTAGCAGCCCGGAGTCTGGATTTGTGTCCGGTTAATGGCAATAGACTCACCCCCCAAGGAAATGTACGTTAATAATTCTTGGCGACTTTATCGCACATATTGGTCGCCATGATACACAAAATTACCAACGCAAAAGACTGATTCAACAAAATCTAAATCGTCGTCTCATGAATTATCCAACTGCAACGGGGAACTGTTAATGGATATAGCCAACAGGGAAAAACTGCAAATAGAAACGACAAAAGCGAGATCATCATGCAGGCTAACATGGTCAAAGGGCACTCAAAAGTCCCAATTGGATCACATTATAACGCCACACGCTACAGAAAAACTGAACAGAAAAACTCTTCGAATTTATTAAAGGTGAATGGGCCGCTAGGAGCATATCCGACCATAAAATAATCTGGGGTTTGCTAAGGACAAACCGAATGTCAAACAAAAAAGAAAACACAAAACACAATAATACGCGTTTTGTCTACGCCCGTCCTGCAGATGCACCTTGCAGGTCGCATCTTAAAAACCTTCTCAAGGCCCCTCCACATTCCACCGATTTCTACTCCTACTCCTTCACAGTGCACGCGGTGCGATTGTGGAATTCACTACCGCCTGACATAAGGGACTGTCAAACGGTTGCAGCCTTTAAAAGAAGAGTGAAAGAACACTATCTGTCCACATCATCATAGTTGTGTATATATTTATTATTTTGAGTATGATTTAATTATTATCATTCTGGTAATATTTATTTTAGAAGTATATATTTATGTATGTTTATTTGTATGTATGTTAGTTCAGTCTCGTAATTTTTGTTTAGTTTTTAAGTGAATTGCTTTTTTAATTCTTTGTATCATTTTGTTGTGTCCTTTGCTCTATCACACGCTGTCTACATCTCTGTATCCATTGTCCTATCTAAGGTATGCTGGAAGAGATTTCTTATGAAATAAGCATCACCTCTGTACCTATTTTTTCTGTTCAGTTTTTCATTGTCTATTTATATGTGTGTACATAAATGGTAAAATAAAATAAATAAATAAATAATACACAAAGGCAACAAATACCCGCGAAGGAGGCAATAGTTGTCATGGATTTCAACTATAAACAATGCCATTATGCCGCCCTCAATAGAAAGTTCACCAAAACAAAATACCAAGATTGCATAACAAAAAAAGCTAAAAAATATAGGAATCAAGTCAACGGACGAAAACATCGAAATACCCTGGAATACCATAACGGAGGTATTAAAAGCGGCTGCCCAGGAAACTCTAACTCTTCAGCCAGTTCTCTCCAAAGATCATCGACTAGCTCTTGCTAACCTACAAAAGGCTAAATTCTTACGGCAACCAGATAATCCAAATAAGCATAACCGCGTAAAAGAATGTCAGTCAACACTTCAAAAGGTTAAATCGACAAGGGAATCGATTTTTGGATGGATACGGCTGAAGACAAAAACAAGATCAAGATTGCTGCTAGTGAAATATACAAAAAACCGGAAACGGATAGTAGCGAGATCTCCGACGACGACATGTAACACAACATAACACAGCAGAGCAAGGACATGCAAAAGAACCGAGAAAGCAGTAGCACCTCGCCAAAAGATTCACGGGTGAAGCTCGACCTGAAGCACCTGGCCGCGTAGTCTGTAAAAGATGCCCATCCATAGACAACTATCACCCATCCCTCCCCCTCCACTAATCCAATGCTAAATCTAGGATGCATATCCGGTAGGCTCTTAAATCCTACCCTTTCGTACGGGCACGTCTTCCTTACAAAAACCTCGCCCCCCGGTCTACTTCTTGATATGCAATGGTCGCTGTAGCACCATGAACATGAGGCTACAGGAGCTAGTGCGAATCTTGGGGTTCATTCGATTAATCGAGTCTGGTCAAACCACGCTGGGATCGGTGCAATTCATTCATTCATTCGGTTAATGGCAATAGGTTCACCCCCAATTACATGGGGAAAAATACTTTGGAGAAAACAGGCGTGAAGTTACGTTATGTTATTTTCTATTATGAATCAAAATTCGGTCCGTCTGTCGGTTTCAACCACAGACGGACAGACAGACGGACCGAATTTTAGACATACTGACATGCTCGTCTTCCATTCTCAAACTCAAACTCTCAAGACTCAAACTCAAATAATTTATTTCAATTAAACCATTTACAGGTTTGCAAACACATATCGTTTAGCTTCCAAAAGAGCGCCGAAAGAGTGATAGCATAATATTGACATACCTTTAAAAGTTATTACGCGCACAATAAAAATAAACAATGCCAGAGTAGATTTCTCCCACTATACCAAACAGCATGTTCGACTTTACACGTACTTACAAGTATCACTGACCATTACACCGGTGACCGAGCACGTTCTTCCCATGGTTTGGCGTCATTATCTGACATTACGCTGTCAGTGCAGCTAACCTCCGCTGTTTATGTGGGAATGGCGCCCACCTTCGACTAGAACTTACTTTACAATACATTTATACAATGTGGAGACTACAATACAATAGTAAATGAAAAAACTGGCTATATGAATGCATTAGAGTATTTTGGAAATATAAAATAAAACCTAACATCGAAATTAAAAAAGGGTTTTTAAACAAATAAATAGTAGTGACTAAACTATAGGATATACTAGCTGCGCCCCGCGGTTTCACTCGCATAAGTTTCGATCCCGTGAGAATATCAGGATAAAAAGTAGATATCCTATATGTTAATCTTGGTTATAAACCATCTGTGTGCCTAATTTCATCCAAATCCGTTCAGTAGTTTTTGCGTAAAAGAGTAAAAACATCCATAAAAACTTTCACGTTTATAATATTAGTAGTAGGATTTTTTGGTTGAATTTTCGTATGCAGAGGGAACGTTATTAGATCTAACCATTTTATTTACGTTTTGTCGTCTGTACACCATGGATGATGATAAACGCAGCGATTGCTAAAAGCGATCTTTTCAGGAGAACCTTTTGAAGAGAGAAGAAGAGATAATACTGCATGTAATCTGTGGTGTACCATCTATCTATATACAGCGTGGCGCTTTAATGAAGAGAGAAGAAGAGATAATACTGCATGTAATCTGTGGTGTACCATCTATCTATATACAGCGTGGCGCTTTAATGAAGAGAGAAGAAGAGATAATACTGCATGTAATCTGTGGTGTACCATCTATCTATATACAGCGTGGCGCTTTAATGAAGAGAGAAGAAGAGATAATACTGCATGTAATCTGTGGTGTACCATCTATCTATATACAGCGTGGCGCTTTAATGAAGAGAGAAGAAGAGATAATACTGCATGTAATCTGTGGTGTACCATCTATCTATATACAGCGTGGCGCTTTAATGACGCCACAATTGTTATTGGCTCCACACGCAAATAATAATTTTATGAATATATTTTAATTTAATTAAACATTAATATATAATTATTTACTAACAATTTTCTAAAATAGCATCTTAGAGCAACCTGACATATAGAACTGAAGCGCAGGGGTCATTTGCCGGGGTCACGGATCATAACATCACATCAATGTAATTAAAACAAATAACGTGCAAAGAGAAGGCGAATTGAAGGAAAAAGAGAAAGCCCTATGTCTGCGAGCGGCGCAGGTGGAAGTTTTCAGTTACGATTTTTTTTATGTTGTTATAATTTTTATGATTACTGGCCACTAGCCCTACCCGTGTGTTAAATTAATGTCGCCATTGTAGCGCCACGTTGTATATAAAATTCAAAGTCCTGACTGACTGACTGATACATCAACGCACAGCCTAAACCGCTGGTCCTAGAGACATGAAATTTGAAGGGTGTATTCTTCGTAAAGAGTAGGTATCCATTAAAAAAGGGTTTTTGGAAATTCCACCCCAAAGAGGGTGAAATGGGGGGATTTTGTTTGTATGAAATATCTTATTCCTTGAGTTAATAAACTTGAAACTTGCCACGAATACTTACCTAAGTAAATTATGAAATTGTCCATTTTTGTTTTTATAAACTACCCCCTAAAAGGCGATTGGAGGGTTTCAAAGTTTGTATGGAAGAATTTTAGCGCGCGGTCCTATTTACTCGAACCTCAGTATATATACCTATAATTGAAAGTAAAGAATAATGTGTATCAGTGTTTTTCTAAAATGTACCCCTGACAGGCTGAAAAGGAGTAGTCAATTTTACAGGGGAGGGTTTTACAGCGTGGCTTAACTCTAAAATTGGTATAATCTATAATGTTTGAGTCAAGTTATGAACACATCGCAAATGATTTTTCAAAATTCCAGCCCTGAAAAGGTGAAAAGCGGGGATGTTCGTGGAAAACGAATAAGATTTTTCATATAAACTTCATATGAAAAATCTTATTCGTTAGGTTAATAATCTTGAAAATTGGCATAAATACCAATCCACTTTCAAGACCAAAACTATTAACATTAATGGATCCTCTGTTGGCTTTAACCAATGGGCTACTCCCGGTATTTATAAAAGTAGAGCGAGACTATACGAGTTATATGGTTTGAAAAAATACAGGTTTGATACTCCCTTCCTAGAGTATGTCAAAACTTATTCAAAATTATTCAAAAAGATTAGTGCTTTTGCTAAATCAAAATTTTTAGGCGATACAATAAAAAATTCTACTAATAAAGTAAAAACCACTTGGGAAATTATTAATAATGAAACGGGAAAATCGGTTAAACAAGAAAAACTACTTGAGATTATGGTCGACAACAAATTAGTTAATAAAGCAGCTGACGTAGCTGAGGCATTTAATGAGTTTTTTGCCAACATACCGATAACTACGACTCGCTCCTTAAATTCGTCCTCGTCTAAAGCTGAAAACCTTTTGCACAGTAGTGTACCTAAATGTAGTCCCTTATTTAGTTTCGAACATGTAACCCCGCGTGATGTGGTTAATGTTTTTAATACACTTAAGTCTAAAAACACCGGTGATTATTGGGGCATCTCCACTAAACTTATAAGTAATATAATAGACATCGTAGCCCCCTATCTAGCTGTTACTTTTAATAAATGTGTTGATTTAGGAACTTTTCCTGACCTCATGAAGAGTAGTAAAGTCATACCATTATTTAAATCAGGTAATAAGAATGACGTTGGCAATTTCAGGCCTATTTCTATCTTACCTGCATTTAGCAAAATATTTGAAAAGTTAATACTCAAGCAGCTGCTAAGACATTTTAATTTAAATAGCCTCCTCCATAATGAGCAATATGGCTTTACAAAAGGTCGTTCAACTACAGATGCGGGTGTTGCTCTGTTGAGACACATATTTGACGCATGGGAGAAATCACAGAATGCTATTGGAGTTTTCTGTGATCTCTCCAAAGCCTTTGATTGCGTGCACCATGACACGCTTTTGCGTAAATTACGTCATTACGGTGTCCAAAACGAAGCTCTCAACGTAATTATTTCGTATTTACATAATAGGGTCCAATGTGTAGATGTTAATGGTGTGAAATCATCCGGGCTACCAGTTCAGTTAGGTGTTCCGCAAGGCTCAATACTGGGTCCATTCTTGTTCTTAGTTTACATTAATGATTTACCATTCCATTTGACGGGTATCTGTGATGTTGTACTGTTTGCAGATGATACCTCTCTTATTTTTAAAGTAGACAGGAATAGACAAGATTTTGACGACGTAAACAGTGCACTCTCAATAGTTACAGATTGGTTTACGTCAAATAACTTAGTTCTCAATGCCAAGAAAACCAAATGTGTAAAGTTCGCCTTACCGAATGTTAGAAACCTAGGACCCAACATCGTCTTAGATAAAGAGGTGCTTGAAACTGTAGGCTCGGCAATTTTTCTAGGTCTAACAGTAGATGCCAAACTTCAGTGGGGACCTCATATATCAAGTCTAGCAGGAAGGCTCAGTTCGGCTGCCTACGCCGTCAGGAAAGTAAGACAATACACTGACGTTGATACAGCTCGTTTAGTCTATTTTAGTTATTTTCACAGCTTTATGTCCTACGGTATTCTGCTGTGGGGCAAAGCCGCTGATATACAAAATATATTTGTCCTTCAAAAGCGAGCTGTTCGAGCAATTTACCAGTTAGGTGCCAGAGTTTCTCTAAGAGATTTCTTTAAAGATATTGGTATTCTCACGGTTGCATCACAATTCATCCTTGCCAACATTTTATATATTAGGCAAAATTTACACTTGTACACTAAAAATAGTGATATTCACAGTGTTAACACTAGAAATAAGGACAAACTACGTGCCCCCTTTCACCGGCTTCATAAGGTTCATAACTCATTTGTTGGGCTTGGTATAACCTTTTATAACAAGATACCCTCTTCTTTTCTAGACTTGCCTTTTAATGCGTTTAAAGCTCAACTAAAATCCAACCTTTGTTCAAAGGCATACTATTCCATCAACGACTACTTAGACGATAAGAATAGTTGGTCACCCTAGTTTAACGCAAGACAATGTTTATGTTCCTTCTCCAGAATTGGCTTACTGCCAGGTCTTAGAACCCAGCAATGCATAAATGTGTAGCTGTCACGCCCTTTATGCCTGGAGGCTTTTATTTGGCTAGTAAGTTTTTTTATTTACATTTTAATTAATTATTTTTTAGCTTGAGTACGTATAGTTTTTATTATATTTGTTGGTATATTGGCGTGGCTAGCTGACATATTATGGCAAATAATTAAATTTTATGTTCTGGCTTTGTAATGTTAATTACCGAACATAAGCACCTAGTATTGTATAGAAGCAAGTATTTTTTTTAAATTGAACAGACAGCTGTGCTGCTGGGGAGTTTGTTGCGCCACTTCTTCTTCCCAGCGATAGCACTAGGAAGTGGTGAAGGGCGGGCGTTTTTGGGGGACTGTCTTTTGTAATTTTGACGTTCAAAAAGTGCTGATTCTCAGCCTAATTTGAATAAATGACTTTTGATTTTTTTTTTGATTTTTTTTAATAATTAAGCAATAAAGTTTATAAATCACTAGCTGCGCCCCGCGGTTTCACCCGCATAAGTTTCGATCCCGTGGGAATATCGGGATAAAAAGTATCCTATGTGTTATTCCTGGTTATAAACTACCTGTGTGCCAAATTTCATCCAAATCCGTTCAGTAGTTTTTGCGTGAAAGAGTAACAAACATCCATACATCCATACAAACTTTCGCATTTATAATATTAGTAGGATTATCAGTTTAGTTATTTCCACGAAGTTTTCATAGAAATTGTTCTACTAGTGTCGCGACGCGCCTATTTGCGGTTGGTTGCTTTTAGAGTTTCTAATCGAAGTCATATTTCACTTCATAAAAACTTTATCGAAAAATACATTCTTTTGTCAAATAAAAATACCAATACGTAATTAATTCAACTTATTACCTTCATAAATTGAGTCGAAAAAAAGTGAACCCTCGACAAATAATAGAAAACTCATTACCAATCCGAAAGCGATAGAATCTATTGTAGCCGTTAATTACGATGTCATACATTACGATGTCATACATCTATACCTACATCAACCCTAAAACGCCGGCTATTAAATAATCGTTATAAAATGCGGTCAAGTGCGAGTCGGAATCTTACACGTAGAGTTCCGTGCTACTGTACAATATTTAACACTAGCTGCGCCCCGCGGTTTCACCCGCATAAGTTTCGATCCCGTGGGAATATTGGGATAAAAAGTATCCTAAATGTTAATCCTGGTTATAAACCTGTGTGCCTTTCATCCAAATTCGTTCAGTAGTTTTTGCGTGAAAGAGTAACAAACATCCATCCATCCATACAATCTTTCACATTTATAATATTTTTTTTCATAATAATTAAATAATTTTTCATAAACAAATATTAGTAGGAAGTAGGATATAGTAGGATTACAATTTTTTTTTTTTTTGACAAAAATATCGAAAAACCATTTCCGAAAAACAAGACTTTTCTGGTATAAAATAAAATAAAGTTATGAATTAAACTCCCTTTAATTTCCAACTTTATTTTATTTTTATTATGTGTTGTTATATCGGCCATAATGCACACTCTGTGAAAATTTCAAGTATCTACCTATTACAGTTCAAAACATACACCCCTGTGACAGACAGACGTACGAACAGCAAATCCTTAGAAATAGGGTCCCGTTGGCACCCTTTGTGTGCGGAACCCTTATGAAAGGCGGGTCCGCTGGACCCCGCGGGAGAAGGAGATGATAACTCAAAGAAATGGGTCGTTATTGTCACATTATTCTAAGCCGTCCGGAGGAAGTATTAAGTGTCGCGCGGAGAGCGCGATAGTTGGGAGCGCGAGACATTTCCATTGATACACGAGATTAGTGAAATTTTATATTGTTCAGCGGTTATAAAAGTGTTACTTTGTAGACAGGTTTTTTTTAATTTCTTAATAGGTACTTCTGTTTTTAATTATCGACAATTACGCTTTATTATAAGTACTTACCTATTTTAAATATTCTAAAATGTAATAAAATCTAAATTTAATTAAAACCAACAAATACAGAAAAAGTTTAATAATTAGCAGCATATCATTATAATAACTCGACTTGTTCCTTTTGTGATAAATACGTCCTTTCTCTGTCACATTAATCACATCAAAGATCGGTGTAGGAATCGATTTTCGTGAAAACAGCTAAGATGACATAAATATCTTATTACTTGTGGGCCTTAAATCAAGGGTAATTAAAGACAGGTTGGTTTTAAGTACACTTGATTTGCGATCTCTCACTTAGTTTTTAAGATCCAGAGATAGCCAACCTCACTTTTGTGTTATCTAACCGAAGTATTTGTAAGATATCACCAATTTCTGTCAACCGTATCACTTAATTAGGGCAATTATTTATAACAACACCAATTTATTTATAACAACACCTTCATCAAGTACCTACTGATAAAGGTGTTGTTATAAATAAATTGGGTTTGCATCTTTAAATTAAATTTATTTTAGGCGATGTGAAGGGCCAGTTTCTCGAACAAATGTTGATGAGACAAATTGTCATGCGGTCGTGATCTGCTGAAACTGGCTGTTGATAATGCGCAGCGGTTTTCACTCACATCTGCCTTGTATTAGTACTAATTGTGTGTGAGTGTACTTATACTACCCCCCCCCCCCCCCCTCTTACATTATATTAGTCGTCTTTCATTAGTCCTCTCAACATTTCTAAACTATCTAAGCATACTCAATAATCCTACTAATATTATATAATATAATGTATTGTTTTAAGGTAAAACTGTCAGGTCGGATTCACCCTCAGAAATATATGTATAGGTATAGGTATCTGACTTTGGTAAAATGAGCCCTATACCTAACCATTTAGTTAAAATGAAATAAAATCAAGATCATAAATATATTTAAACTACTTTTGGCCGCGGCTTCGCCCGCGTGTGTGTCGGAAATAATCCCACGGGAACGTGCTACCGAGACAAAAAGTTTTGCCTATGTCCTTCCCTAATATGCTATCTACCTCCTTGCAGCGAAATCTGTTTAGTAGTTTAGGCGTGAAAAGGTAACATACAGACAGAGTACTTTCAAATTATAATATTACTAGTGCCCCGCGGTTTCACCCGCATAAATTTCGATCCCGTGGAAATATCGAAATAAAAAGTATTATTTGTGTTAATCTTGGTTATAAACTATCTGTGTGCCAAGTTTCATCCAAATCCGTTCAGTAGTTTTTGCATGAAAAAGTAACAAACATCCATCTATCCATCTGTCCATTCATTATTAGTAGGACTAATATTATAAATGCGAAAGTTTTGTATGGAAGGATGGATAGATGGATGTTTGTTACTCTTTCACGCAAAAACTACTAATCGGATTTGGATGAAATTTGGCACACATGTGGTTTATAACCAGGATTAACATATAGGATACTTTTATCCCGATATTCCAACGAGATCGAAACTTATGCGGATAAAACCGCGGGGCGCAGCTAGTACTACAATAAAAACATCAACAACATCCGCATTCCGCATCAGCATCAACATCCACCGTGACCTACAACACATCGTGTGACGTCCGTGAACGCGAACAGCCCCAGTATAACAATGGTCCATACAACCTCCTTGTAGACCACACGGCTCCTCCGCTCCTTATAATTATAACTCGCTTATTCAAATAAAGTATTATTTGATCATAATGAATGGAGCCTCGATAATATTATTGAGCTTTCTATATTTAAAGGGTTTTTAATAGGTTTTATTTCATAGGATCATTCATTGACTTGGATGGAGGCGGGACTGGGTGTCTGGTGGTTTTGGGTTCACGGAAATGGTTTTTTGTAGTTAAATCTATTCACATCAACGATTATTATTGACTTAAATTATTCTCAATTTTTTAATGTATGTGGACTCACGTGATACACGGCGTCGCGCCAATACGACACTAAATTAAACTGCTACATCTCATGACATTCCCAGTCTGCATATAAAAATTCAATAAAAAATACAAACAAAATAGTATTAGTAGTCACTGCTAGTCAAATATTGGCAAAACCCAGTCATGACTATTGGTTTATTGATTACTAACTGAACAGACAGCTGTGCTGCTGGGGAATTTGTTGCGCCACTTCTTCTTCCCAGCGAAAGCACTAGGAAGTGGTGAAGGGCGGGCGTTTTGGGTGACTGTCTTTTGTAATTTTGACGTTCAAAAAATTGCTGATTCTCAGCCTAATTTGAATAAATGACTTTTGATTTTGATTCAGAATCTGTATTAATATTAACTAACTTACAGAACGTCTGTCAAACTACATAACAGTTTTTCGGCATACTACACTTGAGAGCAATGAATCCGGGTCACTTAAAGAATGTTAAAAATCTCGGAAACTAAAAATGATAGGTTAATGCAATAAATTGTATTTAATAGACAATGTAATACTCCTTAAATGAAAGTAAAAAAAATATGAGTCACCATACATTTTATTAACACAAAATTACATAAAGAAAAAAACTGCTGATCTCTCCTTAAAACAAAAATAGGAAACATGTAATTTTTGAACTTTATTACGATTTTCTTGAATTTTAATGCTTCGTATTGCCTCCTCGTGCTTCCATTACTGCGTTTACGCGGTTTGGCATGCTGTACACCAAGTTCCTTATACGATTTTGGGGAATATTCTCCCATTCCTCTGTGAGAGCAATTTTGAGCTCACGAAGCGTGATTGGGGGAGGGTTTCGTTGTTTTACGCATCTGCCTAGCTCGTCCCAAGCATGCTCGATCGGGTTGATATCCGGGCTGCGCGCTGGCCACTCCATACGAGTAATGTTCATCTCTTGAAGGTAGTCATTCACAATCCTGCCTGTATGAGGTCGGGCATTGTCATGCATAAATATAGCATCCTCACCTAAATTGACCATAAATGGACCAACGTGATCATTGAGGATTTCTTCCACATATCTTACGCTAGTTAAAGAGCCGTTTTCTATGATCACCAGCTCTGTGCGACTTTCAGAAGAAATTCCGGCCCACACAAGTACAGACCCACCACCGTAGGCTACTTTTTCTTCGATGCATGCTTGCTTGAATCTTTCCCCTGGTCTTCGATACACTCTGTGTCTTCCATCGTGCTTGTAGGGCATAAATTTTGATTCGTCGGAGAACATAACTTTTGACCAATCTTCAATACTCCAATTTACGTGGCTCTGGGCATATCTTAGTCTTGAAATACGATGCCCACGCTCCAGTTTAGGGCCGTTTGCAGGTCTAAGGGGTTTTAAGTTAGATTCAGCAAGCCAACGTCTTACTGTCCATGCACTTGGGTTACTTCCTCCGAGGCGTCGAAACTGATTTGTGAGTTCAGTTCCTGTGAGAAAGCGATTTCGAAGCATGGTGTTCACCAAGTATCGGTCTTCTCGTGCTGTGGTACACCTGGTTCTGCCCGTTCCTGGTCTGCGTAGGTTAGAACCAGTTTCTTCGTAACGTCGGAGAACTCTTTGTACTGTTGACAGCGACACACCGACAGTCCTGGCTGTATCGCGCTGACTCCGGCCGGTTTCCAGCATTGTAAGTATTCTGGTGCATTCTTCAGGCGTAAGCGACATAATTTCAGCTTGAATAATGAATATAGAGCACTATCAACATGGTTTATGTACCCACATAAATGACAGATTACAAACAAAAGCAAAACCAAATGCTGTGATTTCGTAGTTCCATCTTCGAAAGTGGCCCTTTTTCAAATTTGATTTTTTTATGATATAACTTTACAATAACTAAGAAGTTTTAATAACTTCATTTAAGGAGTATTACATTGTCTATTAAATACAATTTATTGCATTAACCTAGCATTTTTAGTTTCCGAGATTTTTAGGATTCTTCAAGTGACCCGGATTCATTGCTCTCGAGTGTATTTAGTTAGAAAAAAAACAAGAATAAAAATACACATAAGCATTAGTATTGCCAAAGATTTAATTTGACGCTGTATTGGGTATAAGCAGGTACCTACGGGCCGAACAGTTTATGATAAAGTCGAAACGTCAAAAATTACAAATTTATTCTAGTCGCCCCTTTCAAAAGGTAGTTTTCGTATGCAGAAGAATGGGCAAGAAACTCCACCGTTACTCTGTTAAAATGTTTTACAATATTTTGTACACATTATATGTGAAGACCACAATAACTAGAAAAGATATATTGAGGAAAAAGAGATATAAAAGGTTATATTATAAAAGGTATTTCACTTATTGAATAACATCTAAAATATTGAACACGCTTTATGTCAGGATCACAAGGCGCCATCATATTTCAGCGCAGAATGCGATGCGAGGCAATGACAATAAAAACAATAGCATATGAGGACAATGTTTCAACGGCATATATCGACATAAAAGTTTGCGTAGGAGATGTTCATATTAAATTGAAAATATTGAAGTTAATATCAGCTGTTGTGTCTACAGTGTGCACAACACAAAGTAACATAATTATGACAGTTTTAATAAGGCTAGGACAAACAGGTTGTTAAGAGATGCACAACGAAGTCGTCATCTACGCATCATCATCTACAACTTTTATTTTTGGTGTGAAAATTCACTATTTACGGTAGTGCGCAATGTAACGCACGCAAAACATTGTGCTTATGGATGCAAGGAATGGTACAGTGGTCGTGGTATAACATTTAAAACTTGTTTTATTGTAAAAAAAAAACGTTAGACCTTCAATATCTCCGTAGCCAGAAGGTAAAGTCCAGTACAAAACATTTTTAGAGGTAGATGGAACAGGGTGTAAGGTTCACTCATCCTCCATTGAAAAGGGAGGATCCTCCAACCAGACGGGTGATATGTCTGGCGGGCAATTGCCCGACGATTGATATTGGGAAATTGTATCTATGCTAACTGCGCGGTAAACTCTGCTTGCGAGATGCAGGATTTGCGTGACGTCAGTATGACGCGTTGTTCGCATGTGGCGTTGTAGATACCGCTACATCACTCCCCTCCGGAGACCGGAGGTCGATAGTTGGCTGAGTCTTGTATCTTGCGATGCTTGCCAGGCCAGCTAGGGTTCCAGTGAGTCGGAACCGGTTGCCGCATAGTTCACGGTGAGTCGGAACTGTCTGCGGAGATGCCCCAGTGAGTCGGGGTGGCGCATAGTTCGCGGTGAGTCGGAACTGTCTGCGAAGATGTCCCCAGTGAGTCGGGGTGGATGGCGCTGCGTTATACTCCAGTGCGTCGGATGTCGTACAGCGCCGGGTTGAGGCTGGCTGCTGCGTCGACCAGGAGAGGGCGCTCTGCTTGTTGACCGGCCGAAAGTGCAGTGTGCTGTGCCGAGGTTGCTGATGAGGCTGAGGGTGATGACCAGGTATGCGTGGTTGCTGCATGCTGGTGGTCAGGATACCCGTTGAAGCCGTGGGTGCTGGCTGGCTGGGTGACTCGCCGCTAAAGCTTGCGGGAGTGATGATGATGATGACGTCACGCTGAAGTAGGTGCACGAAGGCTGCGCTGACGTTCATGCTCGGGGTCACCAGTTTAGAGGTAGATGGAACAGGGTGTAAGGTTCACTCATCCTCCATTGAAAAGGGAGGATCCTCCAACCAGACGGGTGTTATGTCTGGCGGGCAATTGCCCGACGATTGATATTGGGAAATTGTATCTATGCTAACTGCGCGGTAAACTCTGCTTGCGAGATGCAGGATTTGCGTGACGTCAGTATGACGCGTTGTTCGCATGTGGCGTTGTAGATACCGCTACACATTCATTTAGATTATTCAAGATTAAGCCTTCCTCAAGAATAGAGCCATGAAATGCAAAAAAAAATCAAATCCGACTGGCAGTTCCGGAAATTATCACCTTCAAACAAACAAACTCTTCAGCTTTATTATTACTACAAGATTTTCAGGAATTACCTTACATTTGAGAGTCCACAGGCGGTCGGTGATAATTCGACTGGCACCCCAAAATTAACGTTCATGCTCCTTAAATGGAGAGCAATAAAAATTAGTGTCCAAGCGCCGCTGTGATGTCCTCAAATACTCGTAAATAAGGTTAGTTATCAACGTAAATGACAATTTGTCGGTTATAAAATGTAAATCGTGCCGATCTTGATTTTTACGAGTAATTCGACGATGTTGTTGATACATTAAACTGGTGTTATGATGAGGGGCTTGTGGCCAACTTATACCAGCGGCACGGCTCAATAGATCAGGTTAAGCTACGCTTGCCGCCGTTGGTCCGTGGATGGGTAACCATCTTTACATACCAACACCCCTCCGTGCCTCGGAAAACACGTTAAGCCGGTGGTCCCGGCTGTCATTCGTAGATCATTGTCAGTCGTTACAGGTCGTCAGAAACCCGAAAGTCTAACAACCGGTATTACCAAGGGGTCGTATTACCCAGTAACTGGGTTGTGGAGGTCAGATAGGCAGTCCCTCAATTTAAAATACTGGTATACAGCTGCGGTTTGACTGGAAGCCGACCCCAACATAGTTAGAAAAAGGCTCGGCAGATGATGATTAATGGTATTATGTTTTACTTTTAGTTTCAATACTATAAAACGTGTAGCAAATTAATAGGCTTCCGAATATACAAAGTGGGTAGGTATGTTTATGGATTTACATATATTATGTGCCTCCACTCAGCCGGTCACAGTCCACTGCTGGAAGTAGGCCTTTCCCAGGCTGCGCCACAACACCCTGTTCCGGCCGGTGGGTGGGCATCCCACCCACCTTTTTGAGGTTGTCGGTCCATCTAGCTGGGGGGTTTGCCAACACTATGCTTGCCGATACAAGGTCTCTACTCCAGGACCCGTCTGCTCCACCGGCCATCGGTCCTTCGACCAACTTGAACAGCCCACTGCCACTTCAGCTTGCTTGATTAACTCTGATTTAATCCTTCAAAGCATCTCCGCGCATAGCCTAATTCTTATACAGCAGCTTACCATTCATAGTATTTAACCAAAATACAATATTAAGATAGGAATTAACATTCACCAGGATCTTTTTGTTACAATTCCGAAATGATTCCGTTACCGACACCTTTTCTAAGTAAACGTAACCTTTTTTTATGAAATACAAAGTGAGTCCATTATAAGGGTCTCGCGGGCTCGTAAACATGTCATCGGGCGATTGTGCCGCGGCCCGGGTCCCGCGGAGCAGGGCGGGCGCGGCGCGGGTGGAGGGGGGGGGGTGTATATATCGGGATCGGGACTATTTGTGTTGATTTACGGTTCCATGTTGTTAGTTAAGTATGCGGTTAATGTTGGTTTACGTAGATTTGTTGAATATTTGTGTTTTAGGGTAATTTGTAATAGATGGTAGTTTTAGGGGCATTTAATGGGCTAGTGGCGAGTGACGGAATAAGCGGCACTGTTTGGGGTGGTATATCGCCAAATTGATCGTCTTATATTCAAATCAAAATAGGCATGTTGCCTGAACCTCTATTCTGTAGAAATCTCACCGTGAGAACTTTGGTGAAGTGAGCTTGAAGTGAGCTGGTATTCCACCTGATGCTAGGGATTGACAGCCTCACTTCAAGTTCACTGCAGCTAAGTGTTCACGATGAGATTTTTACAGAATTGATTAAAGTTCCAAACTCAGAACGTTAAAATTTTTATTTTTATGCTTATACCTTTGTTTAAGTATTTTAGCCCTTGTTTATAAATCACACTCTAAAGAACTTTTATTATTTATTTTATTTCCTTTGTAAATAATCAATATAAGTTTAATATTACAATATTTTCTCATTCAGAGGAAGCTTACATTTCGATAGCTCTTTTAAAGTGAGTCACATGTCACTACTTTGAAACTGCTTTCTTGTGGAATAATTTCGTCCGATTGAAACCAGGCTCCTTCTCTACAGCTGTACCACTGACCAGTGCTCATCGTCCAAACGTGTAATAAGTGAAACTATTACTAACTATTAGTAACAGACGTCGAAGGCTTTCGCGCATCCATCATAATACTGGTCCACGCACTGCTTGATGGATACTAGTAACTTTGAGTGGGAAGCTTCGCACTTAACTTAGACATAGGATAGGAATTACTTGTCATTCATTTAAGTTTGATTTTCCAATACCAAATCAAATAACTTTTATCAAAATCTGCCTAGTTTCTTCCCAACTATGCTGGGGTCGGCTTCCAGTCTAAGCGGATGCAGCTGAGTACCAGTATTTTACATGGAGCGCCTGTCTATCTGCCCTCCACAACCCAGTTACTGATGGGTACTACGATACCTCTTGGTAACACTTGTTGTCAGACATTTGGGCTTCTGACTTTTATCTGAGTAATAAATATTGCTGTTTGACAGCTTTTTGGTAGAAAATATGTCAGTCTTCATTCGTCAGATTTTTATTTTTAACTGTGTTTAGTTTAGTTTATGATCCTGTACGAGTCGCCATAAATACTTTTTCTTTCTTTCAGATAAAAGTTATCTGACTTTTGTAAAATTAGGCTTTATTATTTGAAACAGTAGATAATGACTGATTACACTTTACTCCCTAAATAAAGCGAGGATAACCGGACACTACAAAATAATTTTCACATGCTCAAATGCTACATGTAACAGTGCAGCTTATGTTATATGTACCTATGTTACATCATTATGGTTCGTAACAAGTGCAAGATTTACGACCCCAGCCGAAGATACCCGAAGATTTCCGACGAGTTCGGATCGTGACGGATTGTTACATGATCGTAAGTGGCCACAATTTGTCATCATCAAGTTGTACTGAGCCTTGTACACGTTGTTTGATAAATGCTTACATACTTACCATGTACATTATACGTCCAGTAATCTCGTAGGTAACCATTAGATCATCCTATTAAAAGTTAAAATAATGTTATATGGTGCAAAGGAAAGAATGTTAATACACTATTTATCCATTTTCAAGATGGCTTTGAACTTTGTCCAGTCGACTCAACTACCGTGTTTTTTTCATTTTTTGTTAGCCTATACTGTCAAAGCCAAATCCTTCCAATAACTCTATTCACGCGCTACGCGCCACCACGAACCAGCCCTCACTCACGGTACGCGTCCAGCTCATCCTGCAATCTCTTTCTGTGCCGGCCTCGTAAGCAATAAACACCATTAAAACATTAAATTTCCTAAAATTATTTAGATTTGACTATCATCCAATGATTATCGTTTAGACTTTAATTAACAACAATGGTTTCCAAAAGCCACCCTGTGTGGATAGCGATTCTACACAAAAATGCGCCAATAAAAACTGCTAACACCAGAGGTGCGGCACCACACTACACGCAAATTTCACACCACCCACCTGTAATTGATTCTGGCCCACCGGTTATTATTCAGGCGGTGATAACTCTTGATAAATGACGACTGTAATTGTGTATAATGCTTGAGCGAGTATCGTGTTCAATAGCTTTACTCAAATATTTATGGTTTCAGAACGATTTCGCGATCGTTTTCCCCTATATTTGCATTGAAGAGAGATATATCGTAGTTGTCGCGTTATTGTGACTATTTCTCGGCTTTGTAACATAATGTTCGATTTATGGCAGCCTGCGCGCAAATAACTCAGGTTATTATGTTGGTCAGTTTGTCTGCGCGAAGTTAAGTTATAGTAAAGTTAAGTGTGTCTTGTTTATTGGATCACATTTGGTTTGTTTATCGCGTCGTAACGTAACAGTGGCCCGTGGAAACTCGTTGTATAACATTGGTTTAAAGCATTTATGAAATTAAACCATTCACAGACAATTGTGAATTTGTCAAGGGATCGATCAGTTAATTATAAAGTTTAAGTCCCGAAGCGTAGATTCCTATTTACAGGAATGGAAGGTACTCCATAATTATCTACTCTTTTAAATAAAGTAGCTATTTCACACGTTACTGACATCATTGGTGTTGAAACTATAGATAAATGGCATAAAACTCTGTTGTCCTGTAGAACTCATCCATGGCTTCCCATCAAGAGAGATCGACTCGAAAATTAGATATTTTGTAGAGCGGCTGTGAAGATATTAGCACAATAGTTAACTTTGTTTTTTTTTTTGCACAAAAACTATCATTCAAAGCAGCAAATGTGTCAGAACCATAACAAAACTCCTCATTAAGTTAACTGCACGTAAACATAAAGACAAACCATGGACTCACAAATGATAGAATTTGAAACAGATCAGCAATCGTCGAAACAGGTGTCGACTAAGTGGTGCCGAGTGTGGAGGCGACTTCCGCCCGCGTGGGCGTCATCTGGACCAGTGCCTGACAAACTGTGTGGAAAGCAATGAGCTGCATTCGATATTATATCGTCACTTAACGTTATTAAGTAATTCTGTATTATTTATCATGCTAATAAGCGTCGCCTTGCACCATAATGTCTGGTCTCCCGCTGTTTGGAACTAGTCTAGTTTAGAGAAGCCTTTTGTGTGGTTTAGGACGAGTGGTGATGAGGTTTACTATTTGAGATTACAGAGCAAAATTATAAGATAAGCAGTAGAATCGTGCCTATTTAGCGAGGGCGATTAGCTAAACAACAACGTCAGTCAGCAACTTGGGCGGACTGCCCAAGGTTGGCCAGATACCAGAGTTTGGCAACACTCATCTAAAGAAACTAAGACAGTCCATTTTGACGGCCTCATGTATTGTAACTAGCAACCCGCCGCGCGCCGGTTTGTACGACTTGCCAAACATCGATATTTCTTTATTCTATGTAGTTCAATATCAATCTATAGCTTTATCTAAAGCTGAAGAGTTTGTTTTTTTTTATGTTTCCCGGTTTCCTCACGATATCTTCCTTAACTGTTTTGAACATTATATTCATATTAATATTCATTTGTTAATTTTGTGAAAAAAAATTTAAACAATATATGGTTTTTCCATACGTTTTGACCTCGTAGGTATTGCACTTTTCTATGAAACAGAAGATTTTTTTTTTGATAACCTGCCACCCTGTATATCATCACACTAGAACACTTAAGAGTCGATCAAAAAAAAAGAAAAGTCAGAAAGACATAGCGCGAGCAGGCGATGCGATGCTACGGGGTGGGTCGGGGTACAATAAATTTCATGCGAGTATATAGTTTGTATAGATAATATGTTTGTATAGGTAGTATAAAACTTTCACGGCGAGCTCACCGCAACTTGATTGTTCAGAGATGTCCATGGTGGTCATTGGCTTTAAGTTTTGTGTTCAACAAGATTCCACAAGGTGTGTCAAGACTTATCGCGTGGCCAGAGGAACAATCACCTCAAGATATCTTAACAAGACAGATCAAATCATAATGAGACTAAACTTATAATCTGATTACCGTACACTAGTACTGGCGGCAGGTAGCAGGGCTAGCAGGTAATGAAGGCAGAGAAAGTAAAGAGTAGACACTCACTTTTAATTTGAAGCGTGTTAAAGGTATTTTATTTTAAGTATGGTAAAATATTCAATCTGTTATACCCATTATGACTCAAGTTTACGCCTCTCATGCACGAGGTTGTGGGTTCAAAGCCCAGCAAGTGGCAAATGTGACTTTTTTGATGTCCTTTCTAAGCGAGGCTCGTGGCTTAGTAATATTAAACGCAAGGGTCCATCGATCAGGTGAAGCTAGTTTATCTTGGACATTACTGACATACTCGTAAGTGAACGAAAACATCATGAGGAAACCTGGAAGTCTAAAATCGCCAACCCCCTTGAGCAAGCGTGGTTATCAATGCCCGCCTTCACTGTGTGAGAAGAGGTCTTTGCCCTGCAGTGGGACAGTAATAGGCTGGTATTATTATTTTATAATAATAATATGTAACCAGTATGTGGTGTTTCACTAAAATAACTGTGTGGTATAAATGTACTACTGTGTTCATAATCGCCTCCTCAGCATCATCTTCTTGCCCTTATCGCAATTTATTAGTTATTCGTGCAGTATCGTACAAATCTTCTCAGCACAAGAATGTGTACACCAAATATAATAAGACGATTCCTATTCTAACTTTTGTGCCCACCCTACTGACTCGGAGAGGCACTCGGGAGATCTTCGCCACTGATATCGCAAAGCGTCACAATATTATGAAACTCGTCACACGGCGTGTCATCTACAATTCAATAGACTTGGATATGATATTATTTATCTACTGATTATGGTCATATTAAAGACATATGAAAGGATACGCTCGCTGCGGGTTCCCACTTGATTTCGAAAGTTGATGATTCGATTTTTATTATATGCGTCGTGGGGCGTCTCCTGCGACAACTACATTTTACGAAAATAGACGTGAAGATATGTATGGTATTTAATGTATTTCCTAAACGTCTATATTGCAAAATAAGATTATTAATTAAATGTCACGGACAACACAACAGTAGGCGTTTCGAACCGACATACTATCGAACTAATAAATTATCGAACTAATGAGCAATCGCTGTAGGGTTTTTCGCAACAGGATTTTTCGCACAAACGTTACATCGCACTAATAAAGCATCGATGGAATAAAACATCGTACAACTGAATTATGTACACACCATGTTCGATATAATAAAAATCGAATCATCAACTTTCGAAATCAATTAGGGAACCCTTCGCTGCAGGGGAAGGCGAAATGTGGACACTACACTGACTACCCGAATATGGAACAATGATGTTATGTTAAAAACAAGGTGTGTGCTTATGACACACGATTGAAGTGAACACTGACTACTGGAACCGAGTATAGACGATTCAGCGTCACCGGACGACTGGAACCGAGTAGATATACCCTATTCAGCGTCACCGACCCGATCGTATTACTTAGTGTATTTAATTTCATCACCACTAATCTCAAAACGGTGAAGGAAAAAATCGCGAGGAAACCGGCTTGTCCTAGAACCAAAAAATTCGAAGACATGTGACATCTACCTACCCGCAATGCCCGTGTGGTGGATGGCTCACTCTCTCTCACTAAGAGGAGGCCTATGTCCCAGCAGTGGGAACATTAGTCTGATTATGACATGACGGTTCAGTTTCTTACAATATTCCGAGAGAGTGCAAAGTGCGACTAAAGATAACTTTTAACTTCAAAAACAAGAGAGAGCGCGCTACTACTCTTTCCCTATAAAAACATGTTGCAATTGAAATCCATTATATCTCATACAAAACTAAAGTCTTATCTCTTGCCACGATCATGAACGACCGCTAAACATTCCTAAAACATTGATTATGAGTAACAAAGAAATAAAGCTCTTATTGAATTATGTAGAGCTTTGATTAAGTAATCTGTTCATGCAGGATCGGGATTAACTCGGCTGTAGTCGGGTCCTACTCACAGACAACAATGTGTTGAAAACGAAAGTGTACTATTGTGAGTGCAGCGAGTCAGTGAGGCGAGCCAGTTTCACTACGATGCTATAAATTATATTTACTATCACTAGCACTGCTTCACTGTGCGAATGCTGGGAGTCAGGTGTATGTATACACGGCGAAATTGTTTGCTTTGCAAGTATTGATTGGGTCTTCGCTGTTGTTGTTGTGACAGTTTAATAGCCCAAAAGCGCGCTTGAAGGTTCGATTCTAGTGAAAATCGTTTCGTATTTTAATGTGAGGAATATGAATATAAAAGGGCCAAAATAATATGAAAGGGGCTCGTGGCTCAATGATAACAGCCGCACGGATCGATCGAAGGTTAAAATACGCTTGCCCCGGTTTGTTCGTGGATGGGTGACCATCCATTACATAGCGTGACCCCTCCGTGACTCGGAGAGTCCGTTAAGCCGGTGGTCGCGATAGTCACTTGTACTTCTTTAACAGTTAATTACTGTTAAAGAAGTACAAGTGACTATCGCGACCACCGGCTACCCAACCCGGGTACCCATAAACCCAAAACTCTAATAACCAGTCTTACCAAGGGGTATTGTATTATCCAGTAACTGCTGGGCAGATAGGCAGTGCCCATGTAAAATACTGGTATCCAGCTGTATCTGGTTTTTTTTAGATTGTGGGGGTCGAACATGGACTAAACCCTTTTTCTCTCCTCTGCCATTATTTTCAGTGTTTGACTACCTCGTTGGTCTAGAGGTCGCAAGCGCTACTGCTGAGCATGAGGTCCTGGGTTAGATTCCCGGATCGCGTACAGTGTTATTGGGTTTTTCCATCAGGAATTTCTCAGTAGCAGCCCCGAGTCCGGATTTATGCCCGATTAACGGCAATAGGCTCGCTCCTTTTACGTGAGACTTAAACATAACTGGCGAATTGTGGGTGCTCTCTCACTCTCGTACTCTGCCTAACCCTTCGGGGAATACAAGCGTGATGTTATGTTATGTTGTAACTAATACTTAAGTTTCAATTTTGAGTTTAAAGGGATCATGCTGACCAAGGCAACGCTCAAACATCCACACAGTCTGTAGTTATTAACATAACCGAACTATGTAAGGCTGATATAACTTGATTCTGTCGAGTCGATCATAAACTAAACACATTTACATTATAATAACGTCGCCAGCGCAACAAATATAATAACTTTGATTGTCGCCCTCAGCTAATTAAATAAGGCTAGTATTTATTGCCTCTATTGTAATAACGTCGCCAGGCTGTAGTACGGAGTACTGAGCGTGGCGGTGGACTGTTCCGGCTAGACAAATGTATCATTGGACTTAGCGTAGTTTTGATTCTGATCAAGTCATTTTGGATCGTTTGTTGGTTCACTCGATGTGTACGATGTCACCGCCGAGCTTTACAGATGCATAGTCTCCGGTACTGCCAGTGCCGTGCATTGGTTTTCAGAACAGGTAGGCACTTTAAGGAAAAAGTAATTGAGTTACTGGGTATAAAAAAACGTGTGTGGTCACGGAGCCTCCGGCAGGAACGAAGTTCAAAATGGAACTCCAAGATGGCGACTGTAAAACCTTGAAACCACCAAACCGACACCGCCATCTTGGATTTTCATTTTTACCTCACTATCAGCGACCTCATTATCTATCCCTTTCTTCCTTCACACGGCCAAATTACGAATTTTTTATTTTAACATTCATACTCAGTTGATTACTTGAGTGCATACCTAAGGGTGATAAATTACTAAGATCGAACTTCATAGTATTGCTCGTGAGACGTACGTATTTTAAATTTCGTGAAGTTATTAAACATGAACGAGGAAATAACAATGACAATGTGCGAACAGTACGGGAGCCGAGTAAGCCGTCTGGCGACTGCCGCGCGTGTTTGTATGATAATTTAGTGTGTTTCTTAATTGTGGGTCACACACACTAAGGTTTAATTGACAGGCTTATGGTAATTTATCAAGGTAGGCACTGCTTATATGCAATGCACGCCACCAACTCAAATACCTTTCCCATGCTGCGCCACAACACCCTGTCCTCTGCCTTCGGCATCCAGTCTGTCCCAGCCACCTTTTCAAGTTCTTCGGCCCATGTAGCTGAGGGACGTACCACACTACGCTTGCCGATACGCGGTCTCCACTCCAGAATTCGTCTGCTCCACCAGCCATCGGTCCTTCGACTAACATTGCCAGCCCTCTGCCACTTCAGTTTGCTTAATCTACAAGCTATGTCCGTAATTCCAGTTCTTCTCTGGATAGTTTCATTTCTGGTCATATCCTTCAAAGTACAGATGACCACAGACATTTTTGCTTTGTGTCTAAGCTAAAATGTTTCATGTGCCTGTACCTAATGATATCGGCACCTACCTTCGAACCAGAACACAGACATGCTGCTTGGTACATACAAAGATGTACATATATTGGTACCCCGGGTGAGTTCTTTCCAAAGATTTATTTTTTGTTATCCTATATTGTGTCCCACTGCGAGGCAAAGGCCTCCCCTTTTTCCTTCCAAACCTATCATTTGCGATCTCTGGCCATGTTGGCCCTGCACACATTGTCAGATCATCACACCACCTTCACCGTGGTCCACCCCGACCCTCTCAAAGGTACTGCAACTAAAACCTGCTCGCTTTTACCTATATTTTCCATAGGGTGTAGGACAGGATGTGTGTAGTGCATCCACGTATCGCCAGTTAGAAGTTCCATGAAATATTATCTTTAAACTTGTTTTATATCGACACCCTCGAAGCACATAATAGTTACGTGATTGGTGATGTTCTTGAGAAGTTTCAGGTGAGTAGAACTCGCAACCGGTATGCGTGTATGAAGTGATGCGTGTGTGTTATTTATCATAATGTATGCGTGTGTGTTATATATCATTATGTATGCGTGTGTGTTATATATCATTATGTATGCGTGTGTGTTATATATCATTATGTATGCGTGTGTGTTATACATATATAATTATGTATGCGCGTGTGTTATATATCATTATATATGCGCGTGTGTTATATATCATTATGTATGCGTGTGTGTTATATATCATTATGTATGCGCGTGTGTTATATATCATTATGTATGCGTGTGTGTTATATATCATTATGTATGCGTGTGTGATATACCAAATAAGCATTACAATAAAATGTTACGTTACTAACATACCTTAGAATTTAAAAAGTCGATCTTGATATGCCATTTTCTCATGACTATTAGACAATTTTAGTATCACAATGTTCATGTTAATATTTAAAGCAATAAATATTAAAGAAACTAGCTAATTATTCACTAATCATGCCGATGTAATCTGCTAGTGTGAAGTCGTGAATAAACATTTCACACAATTATTATAATTATACTAATAAACCTTATTATTATTTAAACGGTTCCTATTTACTTATACAGCCAGACATTTGTTTTAATAATGGTTATTTATATTACTATTAAGTATAAGACAGTAGGAAATTAATAATAATAATGCTCAGCAGTGTGTCCGGTTTGTTTGTTGCAGTACAATATTTAGGTTTATTTGTTAAGAAAGCTTCCAGGGCAAGGACACAGGAAAGCTGCTACGGTTATAACCTTGACATGCTGCTAATTTCATAATATTTTATTAACTACAAGCCCTTCAGGGTGTCCATCCTATCACTTAGGGCTTGACGACTTCAAGGTCGTAGCTAACGAGAAAACTCTTACACAAACACATCTCATTTGGGTTATTTTATTTAGGTTATTATTACATTGTTTAGGTATTCTGGGTGGATTTTTGAGAAGAGGCAGTAAGGGTACCTTATCCGTGGGCACGCCACAATTGCGGCGATAAGTCCCCACTTTGAGGAGTGGCTAGAGAGGTGCCACGGCACCCTCACCTTCCGCCTGACGCAGGTCCTCACCGGACACGGTTGTTTCGGGAGGTTCCTGTTCAGGATAAAGCGGGAGGAAACGTCAGGGTATCACCACTGTGTGGATCACACGGAAGACAAGGTGGAGCATACGGTGGAGGTCTGCCCAGCTTGGGCGGAGCACCGCCGCGTCCTCGTGTTGGTGATCGGCGGCGGCGATCTCTCGCGTCCGGCCCTGGTCCAGGCCATGGTACGGAGCGAGAGTGCATGGGAGGCAGTCACCTCCTTCTGCGAAGCAGCAATGTTCGCGAAGGAGGAGGCGGAGCGCGTGAGGGAGAGGCAATCACTGCGTCCTCACGCCCCTAGTCGCCGCAGGAGACGCCCTGGACGGGAGTCAACAGCCGACACCCGGCCACCGTAGGCGCGGGCTTGCGGGCGGCGAGCAATGGGCAGCTCGCCACCCGGTAAAGACCAGTCCCGGGTCGACGGCGCGTTTTGTTCCACGCGTGCCTCAAAGAGATGTCAGCACGAACTCATGGGGTCCGCTAGGGCCGATGCCTGCCAGGGCCGCGGATTGTTCGAAAGAGATACCGAGGCCCCTGGCACGACAGGCAACTGAAGGAACACGGGTGGGTTTTAGTCAGTAAAAGTCTGAAACGCCCTTCCACTCAGCCCAGAGCGGGAGAGGTAATTTGATGATTTCCCACCCAAAAAAAGGGTACCTTATCCGTAGTAGCTGCAGGAAAACGTTCTTTGGAGACTGTCCTTAACTTTTGGAGTAGTTTGCATTCACAGATTCTGGATAAAAAAATACAGTCAGTTAGAAAAGCTGCATGCACTTAATGCCCCATCCAAAAAAAAATCACCCCGTATAATCATATATTCCAATTATGGTGTGGTTAGCAAAAGCTCCATACCAACGAGCCCCGCGAAATTACTCATTAAAACCGAGTAAAACCACGGAATCTGCTAGCGCTATAATATACGTCAATGAGATCTGTAGGTAGCTCTGTGGTGACAGGTAAGTAATGACAGGCTGGCGCTGAGGCAGTCGCATAAGCACACGTTGAGGTAAGGTAGCGATGTGGACGGGAGTGGCGCAGGCAGCGGGATGCGGGCGAGCTTTCATTAGTTAGATACAATACCTCGCCTGTGCGTCGCAGTCATGCTTTAGGTCCCATGCAATATTCTAAATCTGTTTTTTTAAGTTTTGGATTGGAAAAGTAGGTTTCTAGATCGAGGTCAAAAGCAGGCTCATTTTGTAATAAAAAAAGCAGTGACACAAAACATAGGCTTTTAAAAATGAAAAAATCTTTGTTTTATTATTTCTTCTATATTTTTTAACAAACTGCTACTCACTCAAGTAACTTACGCATCCTTAGAAGCAGTCTACTATGGAAGAGTTTACATTTTTTGTTGTTTTTACTTTATCACCAAATCGCTAATCGTTTATTCTGTCGACCATACCTATACAATTCGTGTTAGATTAACGATTCAGTCACTTGTAGCAATCAATCAAAGTCTAACAGGTCATCGACCTTTCAACTGACATTACTTTCAAGGCTAAACACCTTTTAAAACTAAAACGTAATGTAAACCCAAACGTAACGTTAACTTTTAACCTCAACGCAGATGGTAATGCGATTAACCTTTTTAGTAGGAGGGTGACAAACGTGCGACTTGTCGTGTTTAGTTATAAATTGCCAGCCTTTAAAGTCGATGGATTAACTTGACTATGTCTTTATTTTATGTCTGCGACTTTTAATAGCACTAAGGAGACAGTTTAGATTTGTGTATAAAGGTGTGTTCTATTTCGTGGGTCAATATTAATTTAAGCGAAGCACACAAACACAAGCACACAAGGAAAATGGCAATAAAACTAATAATAATGCTACTCCATAGAACACGTTGGTTCTAGGTTTTCTCTTCTGCATAGCTATTCACAATCGCTCGATACGTCACCGGGCCGAATCGAACATCAATAAATGTTATCCAAAGATTCCTCTAAGGGCTGTTCACAAACCCAAAACCCGAAAATTTTGTCAGTTTAATTGAACTCTAATAGACGACCGTCATTTTTCCGACAGCAGAAAGACTACGCAAATTAGTTTATGACCATTCCATCCAACGATCGCCGATGTCCTTAATAATTAAGGGTATTGAGAATAGGTGTGAAATTAAGCATCTCAAAAATTCGCAATTTCCATCAAAACTGCTGCCTCTCATACAGCGTGTCCTCTCCCTAACCTCAACAAAAAACTCCACATTCTAGTAATAAAAAAATGTTCACCTTTTAACGGCGAATTAGCCGAGTGTCGCGTCGAAAGCTATAAACACGTCTGAATTCATATCTGAGACAGTAAAGTGGCTGACAGATCGCTACCGGAGCGAGTGCGGCGCTCCTGATACAGGCAGGGGTGGCAAACACTGGGGATGTGGGCTTTTGTGACTAAAACTGCTTACTGTAAAATTATTCATACATTTATCCTTCTTCCGTCTATCATTATCATTCATCGTTATCATTAATTAACAGTTAAGCTAATTCCTTATCATGACATTATAATTATTCAGCCTTGAAATTGAAGTTTGTATAACAATTGCTTTTTTAAATAATATTAACAATTATTAGTGTTGAAGATAGTACCACAGAAATACATATCTACACTAATCAGCTTCTCCCATGCTGTGAAAGACGCATGCTCACTCATCATTTGAAATATCTTCGTCTTGATACCTACACGTGCGAAATGTGCACGCCATGCATTTACGTATGTTGTTATTTAAAGAATTTTAATATATTATTTTAATTTTTTAACATCCAAAATAAAATATATTTTAAAATCCAAAAAAAAAAAAGTAAAATAAAACGATTTTTGACAATCCTAAGTTTAGAGTAAAGCGATCGGTGACAATAGTATCAAACCATATTAGGGCTGTACCAACCACCTGGCTACAAATGTGACAAAATTATTAGTGCCTACAATGTCAGATTGAGTTATTTGTTAGTTAGCCTTACAGGAAAGATTGTGTTCAGTGTGGTAGCTTGCGTTGAGTTTGACATTTATTTCGTAATTTACTTCGACCAATATTATTTGGTATAATTTCTAAGACACAAGCATGGATACTTTGTGGGACAGTTGAGGTTAATGGGAATGGGAAATCTTAGGGCTTCCCGTAATTATAAACGTTCAACTAAGTTCAATCTAGTCGCAATCTCATCTCAGCGACAATCAATGCCGAAAACTTTTCAAATATGTAGGGAAATTTGGAGGTATTTTTGGCAGATTGAGACTGGGGTTAAACTGTGATGTTTTTAAAATTGCGAGAATTACCTCTCTGATTTATTTTAAAACCCCTTTAGTTTTGTAAATGAAATGCACCGTAAAGGCTTTTATTAAAAGAGCCTCTGTGACCAACTACTTACCACAAAATCCAACTTGCTAATGTTTACACTACAGCAAACTATTCTCGCTACTATTAGCTAGTCTTATGCTATTCTATTCTCAATAAATCAATAGCTTTTCGTGAGAAAAAAAATATAAAAATTTAACAAACTTTAACTATCACATTTTATAATGTAATCTGATAAAATGGTAATAAGAACATTGACGATAGAGATATTTATAGTACTTACCTAATTTGAGTGAGTCATACACAGGCATAGGTATCTATCTCGCACAGATTCATAATTATTACCATTTTATATTTTGTTTATTACTACATTTATTACTTTTTATATTAAATACGTTTTTAAATATTTTTACACAAAAACATTTATAAATATAAAAAATAGTGGTCCGCTGGGGGTGTCTATAACTCCAGCTTCCTCATATGTGATAGAATAATTCTACCTATGCCCATATTTAAGGCATAAGAGCTGCAATCAAAGTTCCCAGTCTTAATTTAGCTGCCACAAAAACTTCGTTAATATGAGTCGTTTAGTGTGTGTTAGCCGGAGTGACTTAACCCCAGCTTCCTCATTCGATACAGGCAAACCAGTGAGGTTAGGGTTTTGGACTATACTCAGAAAAATAATGCATAATAGCTGCACAAGGAAGGAAAAAACTGAACGATAATACTTAAAAAGTGTTAAAACTACGATCAAAAACGTGTGTGTAAATTGGAGTGACGGCACCCCAGTTGCTCATGTCATATATCTTCCGAACGAAAGAAGATATGATTATATATTATAGCTCAAAAATTTAGGCATAATAGCAAAAGCAAAATTTTCAATCTCTAGGCCTCGTAGTTTCCACGTAATAAACAAAAAACAGTTTTCTTTCGTTTCAGCTAACACACACTAAACGACTTATATTAACGAAGATTTTGTGGCAGCTAAAATAAGACTGGGAACTTTGATCGCAGCTATTATGCCTTAAATATTGGCATAGGTAGAATTATTCTATCACATATGAGGAAGCTGGAGTTATACACACCCGCTGGGGCCCGACACCAGTCTCGGGAGCAGAGACCAAGCTACCGCTCCTGAGACAGGGACCTCCTACAATACGCGCCGTGTCACCACTTTCTGGATGGAGCTGCCCATCGGGAGCCTCTTCAGATGTTGGTCGAGGCTCTTGGCTATTAAGCCACTGGCGGTCACGATGGGATTTCTTTCGGATGGGATTCACTTTAGGATGGGCCTATATCTTCGTAGATGGACTAAGAGAGTAGGTCCCCTGGGCCCTAATTCACTATGACCACTTAATGATTCCTTACTTCGAAACCACGTCAATTCCTTAGCTATTCATGACATCTGCTAATAACGTATTCAATATGACACAATGACCGAAACCGCGCGAAAAAGCGCAAAGTTAGCGCGGTTTGAACTGTGACCATACCACACTTGACAACCGTACGTGGTTTGCAAGTGGTAAGATTACGCGGGGAATAATAATTACTACACAGGATTGGGGCCCTGGTTACCTTATTACCATACTTAATCTTAATACTTATCTGTCTCAGCCACCACAAGGTTCTCGTCATGCGGGACCGCTATACCAACAATCGCCATTACAAAATTATTGTTACCAACTCCGGATACAGTTCAGTGGCACTTTTACAAAAACACACTTACTACTGGCACAACATGTTTCCAAAACGAGCCGACAAGTCCTGCCATGCGCAGATGCATTAAACTTGCTAATTGTACGGCAATATAATGTTAGTTGTAAAACCTCCTTGATTTACCACCGAGCCATAACAATCGCTTATTTTTTTTCCTCTAATATTTTATTTGTAACGATTAAATCAGAAGTTTTCGTCTCCTTATAAATATTTAGTAGTTTGACATTTAAAACTTTTATTATCTTTAATTAATTTGTAGTTTAGTATTTGATGGCTGTAATCCATCAAAATAAAGTCGTAAAAGGATAAATAAATAGTTATACAAGATGTTTATTGTAATAAGTTGGTCTTGACTACCGGAATCAAGACACAATACCAGCACAGAGGTCAAAGCAATGCATCAAAGCCCTCTCTATTGTTACTATGAGCCCGTTGTGTGGCACTGGAGGGTTTTCTATGTTTCTCTCTCTTTTGCAATTACATTCTAACTCATCACGCCTCCTTCTGAACCTACCGCGTCGCCGGTTCCTGTTGTAAGGAACACAATCTGTGGCTACTTTCACCCAATGGAACCAAGTATACTTCGGAGAATTCCAATGGAACTAAGTATACTCACTCAACATGATTGTTAAATATTATTCAGAAAAGGTCTGATTTAAGTAAAAACCAGACTCGCACTTCCTAAGCTCTTTCACACATAAAAAATCACTTCACACAACCAGTAACCATATCTCGTTAATAACACCCAAAAAAATATACTGGACTATGGTTACCTCAGTTCGGCACAGCCCTATCTTCAGTTGCATCGATGACATCTGTCACTTACTCATCCCTTTGTTGGGACAGCACTATTAGTTAACTAACTAATTGGTCCTAACGTTTACTTGTCTCGATAACTGGCGTGAAACGAAAGGGACAGTTTTTTGTGCAGCCGACAAATTCTTTAAAGTTGTCCTTTTTAAAACAAATAAATAGTTTGCGTGGAGTTAAAAGGGCGTAAAAGTCATTAACAATGATGTGACTTACGGCCTTTTGACCCTATATGGAAATGTTCTTAACACGTTTTGGATAAAACTTTAAGATAACAAACTGAGGGATACAGATGCAATGTTCGATTAATAGGTCTTTATAAAACGTTATCTTTTTTTTCACACCCTATTAATCTCTTGGCCTGATATGGTAGTTTTATCGTGGCAAACCTTTTTTGCCTGGTTGTGTATTTGTAGTGCATAAGTAACCGTAAGTTCTTAAATAACTTTAATAATAAATTAACAATGGAACACAAAAAATTAAAATATGAATTCACTGAAAAACAATAACGGACCTCCCACAGAGGACAGCTGTGTGTTCAGCTGAAAAATTACACATTCACCAAGAATTTATTTCTTATTGTCCTGGTGTCCCTGGAATAGAGTTGTCAGTTTTTAATATGCCAACTACAGAAAATGTGCAGCCGGTAAATTGCATTATTTATAAAATTGTCAAACTCGTACATTTTCGGCGTTACAGCCTTTTCATAGAACGGTTAAAAAATGACAGTTGTGTTTTCAATACGGTCAAGTTAAGTTTACAGTCAATTTGCTTTACAATCTGTTTCCGAGACTGTACAAAACGGAACAACAAACATTACGAATGTAGCCAGTTCTTCACAAACATAATATATGATTATCCCACATTATAACATGCTTCCCATGGCGTGCACAGTCAGGCAGACGGACGCAATGACACAGTAATGACGCGGTAATGAGCGAGCGACGCCGCGGGGCATAACTATGCTTTTTAGGGTTCCGTATCCAATTGATGATACACAAAAATGTGACATTTATGTGTTCCCCTTACTCGGAATGAGGAAAATGTCGTGAGGAAAGTTTTGAGTATGAATGTAAAGAGTAGAGGGGTAGGGGAAGACCAAATAAACGATGAATATTATGGTTAGAAAGGGGGTGACTACTGAGATGATGACTAATAATAATAATAATATTTATTTATTTGCAATAGAGAAGTAGAGAAGAAAAATACATGTTGCGCCGACCACAAATAAATTGCGATAAGGGCAGGAGAATGATGGCCCTTACTAAGCCTACATGTGCACACTCCGTCTGTCTACCTGTCACCCTGTCTGGCTCTTATGTATTTTTCACCTAAACAAAGGATAATACTGGAGAAAAAATATTGGTAGCACATAAACATACTTACATCAAAAGGATGCTGAAGAAGATAATGTTGTGCCGGTTTTAAGAAATAGTACCGCAGAAATCACTTTAGTTGTCACAGTTTCGAAGTTTTGAGAAGTATCTAGTATAAAATACAATCAATACAATAGTATACGATACAATCAACAATGTGCTTAAATAAACACCGGTGTTGGTGTTTTACGTTCTTGAAATACGGAATATGCCCTCAATTTCCGTATTTTTAAGAACGTTCGCATTTTACATCTCAGTCTGAATCTGTCAAAAGTACAATCAATATTCATGCGTTTTTAATGAGTTTTGTCATTGATTGTTGCCGAGTTGAGATTGCGACTTGAATTTGAACGTTTCGTACACACCTTTTTAGGGTTCCGTAGCCAAATGGCAAAAAACGGAACCCTTATGGATTCGTCATGTCTGTCTGTCTGTCCGTCCGTATGTCACAGTCACTTTTTTCCGAAACTATAAGAGCTATACTGTTGAAACTTGGTAAGTAGATGTATTCTGTGTAAGATTTTCACACAAAAATAGAAAAAAACAATAAATGGGGGTTCCCCATACTTAGATAGAACTGAAATTCAAAAATTTTTTTTCATCAAACCCATGCGTGTCCATAGATAGGTCTTCAAAAATGATATTGAGGTTTCTAATATCATTTTTTTCTAAACTAAACCAGTTTGCGCAACAGACACTTCCAAAGTGGTAAAATGTGCCCCCCCCCCCCATGTAACTTCTAAAATAAGAGAATAATAAAACTAAAAAAAATATATGATGTAAGAGTACATTACTATGTAAAGTTCCACCGAAAATTGGTTTGAACGAGATCTAGTAAGTAGTTTTTTTTAATACGTCATAAATCGTAAACAACAATTTACCTTTCACTCAATCAACTAATGGTAGGGAACCCTTCGTGCGCGAGTGCGACTCGCACTTGGCCGGTTTTTTAAACAGCAAATAACAAATAGAAGGTCAGCGATAGTCATTTTAGTGATACGGGACCCTTTTTCTGCAAGTCCAACTCACTCTTGCCAGGTTTTTGTAAAACCATGTCAATTAGATCTCACTATAGCTACACTTGATTTAAAATAAATGTATGCGTGGGCGCAGTTTATTTACGTTGTAAATTATTTTAATGTATAGGAAATAGTTTATTAGACTGCGCCTGAGGCGATGGCTGTCAGCAGGTCTTAAATTAAGGGTAGCTTATTAAACTGGCGTTAGTCCAGTTGTAGAGGCGTTTAGGTCCAAAGTTCGAATACAAGCTTTTATAGAACTTATTCACACGAGCTCTGTAAGAAAACAATAGCCAGTCAAGAAGTTCAGTAGCGAGGCTGACTGCATATAGCTAACTTACTCTAGTAGGCATCCGAAATGATCACTATACGAGTACATCACTATTGAACTGTATACCTACAATTTAAGTGAACTGCTGAGACATTACCACAGCCGATCTATTCTGTAAATAACTCAACGTGAACACTTAGGTGACGTGAGCGGTCAATAGTGGCAGTCCCTAACATCAGGTGGAATGACAGCTCACTTCACCTAAGTTTTCACGGTGAGATTTTTACAGAATAGCAATGCAGAAATAAACTCTTAGTTCGTTTTCCATTTTAATCGTTTACTCACACCATCAACACTATATTATAAAATGTCTCATGTTTTTTCTTACTAATCATTAAAATCACGAGCTCGTTTTTCCTTTATTCTTACAAGTGACAGACGACAGTTGTCAATCTCTTGACATTATACTAAATTCATTACTTTCTTAATGTTGCAAATCATTTTATTTTGGTCATAATGCTTCCAAACTCAAACTCTACTCAACTCAAATCATTTAATTCAACTAAACCAATTACAGGCACTTTTGAATTGTCAAAGGGTCGGTCAGTCAGAAAGATGAAGCTAGTTGCCCATTCCAAAGCGTAGGTACCCAAGGAGAAGAACGGGCAAGAAACTCCAAGGACACTCTTTTAAGTCATAAAATTGTTACAAAATATTTGATACATCATTCGTGTTGAAATTAACCATGTGAGAACGATGTAGAAAGACGTGCACGTTTGAAGCGTCCGTTATAGAAAACATAAAAACAATTCAGAAATTAAAAATTACAATAAGCCGTGGCAGCTAAGAGATGACCAGTCCCTACTGACGGCGCCCGTTCACGAACATGACGTATGGATCAGCACCATTCAGCTCAACCATTTTGAAGGGAACTTAATGATCCAACACACACGCCACCACCAGCGAGACACTAGAGTGAGCATGACATACTCTCAGCCGCCAGGGCACATTCAAGTCAATGAAAGACCAGTCGGTCTATTCCGTAAAAATCTCAACGTGAAAACTTAGGTGAAGTGAGTTTGAAGTGAACTGTCATTTCACCTGATGCTTGGGAATTAGGGTTTGGCACTAGTAATAGCTCACGTTAAATTCACTTCACCTAAGTTTTCACGGCGAGATTTTTACAGAATAGATGGGTTGCACGTACTTAACTCAGTGCAAACATCTATCATGCGTTGTCTTTGCTTCACCCTAGGTAGACTACGTCTTGCTGCATCAGTAAATAAATAAACATACAGCTTTGGTGACCTTACTCTCGCGGGACATGATCATAGTTAGTCGATATACATAAGTAATTAAACAAAGTAAATACAATAATTATTCAAGCTTTCTCGATGATAATAAAACACCATGGGGGCCGGACGTGGAGTTAATTATAATAACGATTAAATAGGTCTATTAAATACGCGAACATGACCTCTACGGTTAATACTAATATCTGCTACAGTGTAAGGTAATTATGGGACATTTAAAGCAAATCCCGATCTATGATCTGTGTAAGGTAGGATTTATTTATTTTAGTAGCAGTAAGGCACTTTGTATACGGCATGGTTTCTTCGCGGTACGGCGTATAAACAGCTTCCATAGTGATCCATACAACACTTACGAACCGTACATATACACGGCTAATACCTAAACCGCGCCGTAGAAAAAACATATTCGTGTACAAGCTCCCACAGTGATCCATACAACACTGACGACCGTGCCTACACACGTCGAACAAACCGTAGTTTTTCACGGCAAGAAAAACGTATGTCACAAAGGGCCTAAACCTCTCTGTGCAAATCTCGCCGAGGAAGTACTACCACCTTACCTATGCCACCGATAATCACTACTATGTGACTCTTGGAGAAATGATCACGATCGACGGCCTCATCATTTTGCAATCGGCATTTTACAAACCGAGAGTTTGCAAACAGACGCCACCGTTTGTATAGTGACGAATCGTACAATCTACTGACAGCATAAATACAGGCACATGAGATATTTCTGCTTTGTCCTTATTATTGCAGATGTCCACAGGGCAGCGGTGACCATCTTCCACCGGGTAAGTCTGCTTGTGAGCCCTCCAACAACATTCTGCATTTCTTACTTGTTTCCCAAACTACCAATACTCAGTTGTGCTGTAACATTCTAAACGGAAACCGATTTTATTGGCATCGGTACATATAGCAGTATATTTAATGGCAGACCATTTCATTGGTGCCGGGACACTGCAGTACATTCACAATTAAACCGATCGTCGTTAACCCACTCAGTGCTCGTCGATGTAACGATAAAGACTTGCTGGAACCGTGCGATTGATCACTCTTTGTGTAGGTCACAGTTTCGCAGACGGCTAGACGGAGTGAGTCCTCAGACTATGCTTCTATACAGGGTTATTTTATATTGGCTAGCTCAACTCCGCAGAAGCGATGGGTATCGATATCTAAAACGATAAGATAAAGAGTAAAATGATTTGATGCTTTTTTTTTTGGAAATTGTACGACCGCTGTTAGTGTTGTTACTATTAATTGAGAAAAACTGTTTAATTATAATTTATCGTGTTTAGATATTGATACTCATCATGCCTGTGAAGTTTACACAAAAACATTAAGTTTTTTTTTAACTGATAACTTAATAACTACAATAACTGCGGTCGACGACCCCACAAAACAAAACCAAAAAAAAATATTCATTTTTTGTTTTATCATATTTATATATTTACCCATTGCGTTTGTGGAGTTTCGCTAGCCAATTTAAAATAACCCTGTACGTGGTAGGGTGTAGTTTAGATTTTTAATTTTCAATAACCAATTTCACAATATTGTAGCTGATTCCAGTACGACAACATAACTGGCGACATTTTACAATACATCTCTGCCCAACTCTTTACAATACATCTCTGCCCAACTCTTTACAATACATCTCTGCCCAACTCTTTACAATACATCTCTGCCCAACTCTTTACAATACATCTCTGCCCAACTCTTTACAATACATCTCTGCCCAACTCTTTACAATACATCTCTGCCCAACTCTTTACAATACATCTCTGCCCAACTCTTTACAATACATCTCTGCCCAAGTCTTTACAATACATCTCTGCCCAACTCTTTACAATACATCTCTGCCCAACTCTTTACAATACATCTCTGCCCAACTCTTTACAATACATCTCTGCCCAACTCTTTACAATACATCTCTGCCCAACTCTTTACAATACATCTCTGCCCAACTCTTTACAATACATCTCTGCCCAACTCTTTACAATACATCTCTGCCCAACTCTTTACAATACATCTCTGCCCAACTCTTTACAATACATCTCTGCTTAACTCTTTACAATACATCTCTGCCCAACTCTTTACAATACATCTCTGCCCAACTCTTTACAATACATCTCTGCCCAACTCTTTACAATACATCTCTGCCCAACTCTTTACAATACATCTCTGCCCAACTCTTTACAATACATCTCTGCCCAACTCTTTACAATACATCTCTGCCCAACTCTTTACAATACATCTCTGCCCAACTCTTTACAATACATCTCTGCCCAACTCTTCGTATAATACAGGCGTAATAATACCATTTTATGTTTTCAAGAACAATACTTAATCATGAATCTCGATTTAGCACTAGATCTGTACCATATCTGTCGGATACGAATCGAGATTCATGCATCGATCAATATGAAAGTCAGCTTGTTAGTCGGTAGTACCGGCGCTCTACAACAATACGCCATCGAGTGAGTTTCCTCTCGTCCATCATGTGCCGGTGCTCACGGACGCTCTATTTGTCACAATTTGTCAGATCATTGTACAGGAGATTTCATTTAACAGGAGCTGGTACACGGTAGGGCTGACTCACGACAACAGTTAGTTGATTCGATTTGATATTGATTAACTTTCCCTCAATACTCAATATAAAAGCGAAAGTCTATCTGTCTGTTACCATCGGATTTCGATGAGATTTGGCTCCCAGGTAGACCATGACCCACGTTAGGACATTATACATATAATAACGGTATTCCCATAGTGCCGTCCCGTGGGATAATTTCATCAAGCTAGCGAAGCTCAGAGGTAAAAGTTAGTATTTAAATAAATATATATGAATGGGAAGCCGTCATAAAGGATGAATCGAAAAAGTTAGTAACTCGTAAATAAGCACAGCGCCTGTATTATGTCAATTGTTAGGTAATTACAAAACATACGTGAGTAAACCATGTAATTAATATTTTTTAATTAAATTGCGCTTATTATTTAACTCGGTGCCAGATTCGAAGTTGTTGTTATAAATAACTTATCTACAAAAGGATCTCATTATCTGCTAATCTGATACAAATGATACTGATAATAATAAATCCTCTCTACAAGTTCAGCACCATGTAAACCTGATCCCTCCTGAACCTACTCGTAGCACAAGTAGGAATGTTCTCTTAATGAAGCATTAATAGTCTTAATGATACTTTATGTGGAACTTGTAGGCAATCATTATGATATGCTCCAAAAGCATCTGAGGAAAATGTAAATAAATGGATCAGAATACGTACCTGTGGATGCCAATTTATAGTGTCAATTAGAAATTGAGATTTGAATAATTGAATCCTTAAGTTAAATTGTGTTTATAATTTTTGAGGTTAATTTTATAACCTCAATTTATTGTTGGTGATAATTTTTCAACTACTATTTTATTTTGTTATTCAAAAGTTGTGAATTGTGTTAATTGTTGAAAAGTGCTGAGACATAAACTTCTTTTTTATATACATAAATGTAGTAATTCCGTTTAGTGAGTGAGTCATTGCGTAAGAACTTAACCTGAACAGGGTTTGTTTACACTTTCATCATATACTTTTGGAACAGACTATACTACTTAGCATCCTTACTCCTAGGCTCAGGACGAGAGAGGGTAGTGAAGCGCGGCGCGAGGCGGGGGCCGTGCTCAGTTACATTGTGTATAATTTCACATATTGTGATTAGGTACCGTCGGAGTATAAAGTAGGTGACAATTTTATTGTTGACTTTTATTTCACCACTTAAACAAGGGTCTATGGAATTAAGGGCAGTTTTTCATGGTAAGTACTGACATGATAGTTTTTTATGACCTGCGGGGTGATTGCGTAACAAACTATCAGTAGCAATGGTTTTCATTTTGACATTTCAACAACATTCATTGCGTTATTTACGTTGTTGAGCAAACAATTTTTTCGAACATATGAAGCAATGGATTAGCAATATGATTCAGATTATGATTGATAGTGTGATACGCAATTAGGGTGCTGACATTTCATAACACAACGCCAGTATTTAGGCAGATAAGGTGTATAGTAAATAATAATATAATTAAGACATTGGACTTTATTTTCGCTACTATAAAGATTAGACAAATAGACATTCCCATTACGTCCTCCATCTAGGCTATACATATTTGGCTTCACTCTCAAGAAAGCTATAACCAATATTATGCTATTACCTATGTTCCGCATATCGAGCAAAACAGTATTGACATCTTAAGTACCTAAAGTAATATTTCTTCAAGTTCAAATAAAGTAATATCCAATACGATTTACAGCGTTTTATTTACATAAGGACAAGGTAATGAAAGTCTAACAATCGCTGCATTATAAAGTGGTTGTTTTGCTGTCGCTGCACGATATTAGGGAAAGCTGTGGTCTGCGGCTGAAACGGAATCCGTGTGTTGATGCTAACGGTACTCTAGGCATAGGGGTGTGGATCATCATAATTAAAAAATATCTAGGTTTTTTTTGTTCAGATATTAATCTTAGGGCGAAGAGCTGTCAAACAACAACTCTTAAACGCGGTTTAGATGTGCTGGTCGCGTTCAGTTTCATTGGTGAAATTCGCCCTTAGTAAGACATTTTGCATGATCTATGTAAGTTACAGGGTAAGTTTGTGTACAAGGATCGCTATGGCAGCAGCTTAAAAATTCAACCGTGACTGATTCGGATTTGAATTCGACTTTTGCAAGCGTATCAAAACTACTTACATTAAAGTCTACATAGGTAGGTATGCTGGAAGAGATTTCTCATGAAATAAGCATCACCTCTGTACCTATTTTTTCTGTTCTGTTTTTCATTGTCTATTTATATGTGTGTACATAAATGGTAAAATAAATAAATAAGTCTTACTGGATTATTGTTTTTCAAACCACTATAAAAATATATCTTCGAATAGCTTAACAAGCATTAACCAGTCAGTAAGACTAATATAAAATCTTATGCGGGGCAAGGATTGTGCCATCGACGACGAAATTTGACAATACAGTGATAACCCTAACCCCTCACCGAACGGTCGACATGCTCTGTGACATCCTTACTACAAGTCGCTGGTTGTAGCAGTCCTGGCTATAGGATAGCAGACGACAGTGCACATACATTCATTGGCTAGACACTCCCGATACATTCCCGATACCTTTCCTATACATTACCGATAGCTGCGTGCGCGCAATAATATTAGTGCAATTTTGATAGTTTTCACGAATCCTGCGCGGTATGTAGCACAGATTATACATTTATATTCCAGAAGAATTGACAAACTTAACTGGAAATGGACGGAGCACATTGCTCGCAGAACGGGTGGCTGATGAGGCTCAAATGTTCTGAAAATAGCGCGATGATAGTAAAAGTGTTATGTGGTAATAGACCGGCGCGGAAAAAACAACATTTATCTGAACTGCTTCCTAGTCAAATTGGAGCAACACAAATTGTTGGTGGAATTTTCCCCACTCAACTCCACATTTCCTCGCACCACTCAGGTGAAAAGCCAGCCTAAGATATCCGTGTGTATGTATTGTATAAATTATCTGACGGTAGCTCCCGTTACCTTTATATATTGTAATTACGCTGCGTGTAGCACAGATTAGATACACACGAGTTAGCACCCCAGCTGAGTGGCGGTCAGGTGAGGTACTGCCTAGGACCAAGTTCAGTGGGGTTAAGGTTACTCCCTACATTACTACATTAGTCTCGTTTACATTGGCTTGGTATTCTTGTATGTAAAGTGGATGTACCGTGAGGCTTACGTGTTACATCAATACAGAAATTGGAAAATAGTTTATGAAATATAGACAGCTTCGTTGGTTTAGTGGACGCAAGCGCAACTGTTGAGTATAGAGTACCACGTTCGATTCCTTTGAACGAATTTTTTCGAAAAAAAAAACGATTCTAACAAAATGTTGTTGGGTTTCTTTCCAGGAGTCTAGAATCTGGATTTTGATTGCTTCGCATTCACTATTAAAAATCCAGAATTTATGTTCAAGAATGTATCCGTAGCAGCCATAGTGTGGGATGGTGCATAGTGTGGGCTGGTGCATAGTGTGGGCTGGTGCATAGTGTGGGCTGGTGCATAGTGTGGGCTGGTGCATAGTGTGGGCTGGTGCACGGTGATGGCGATAGGCTCGCCCCTTTAACATGGCACTTAAAACAACTGCAAAAATGTAGGTGTACTACACACCCCTGCCTTCAACCTTGGGGAATATAAGCGTGATGTTATGTTTGTTTTAAATTAACATTACAGCTATCACTACAGCGTATTCTACTGCTGGACAGGGGGATTATTTGCCTTTGATTATAAATACTTATATTATTTCTAAAAATAACACCTTTTAATATAAACATAAGGAAATCTGCTTTACATGCAAATGATGACTTAACGTCAATACGAAAGACATCTTCATAATTACAATTACTTATTGGATGGGTCCTAAGTGCATCGTTAATTAAACTAGATAATAAGGATAAATAACTTATAGTCTTGAACTATCATAAATTAATTTAGTTTATTTACCAGCACAGTATTTTAGCAAGGATGTCTACTACTAACTCCTATGATATTTTAACTTAATATGAAAACACAAATCTCTTTCCTTCATTACTTCCAAGACCCAGTCTAGGAGGAAAAATAAAGTAGCTGAAGATTGTCCAGTGAATACTACATTTGCTACAAGACAATTTATTAAACAATCTTCCCGTATATATAACGCTCTCAATGAACAATGTGCCATCTACTCTATGACATACCACAACTGCAAAAAAACACTAACTGAATGGCACAAGAGTAAAAGTTACGAAGAAACCGAAGATCTCCTACACAAGATCACATAACTAAGAAACACATGTAATTTGTACACATATACACACCACACCCACACACCCTCGCAATACACCACATACTCCACACACATACATCCCAACAACTAAACTAACACACCATTACACACAAATCCAAACACATGCACACACACACTCACAAACATATTCTACACCCAGTACACTCTCATACTAATAATTATTATTATATATATTTATATAATTAAATCTCAGATGTATTACCCAAAGTGGAAGGCAGAAGTATGCAGGGCCAGGGTGTGACCATGAAATCAGCACATGATGTATCACAGACAAGTACCTTTGCGGTCAAAATGTACTGAACAGCAATTTATTTTTTTCAAATAACTGACTAATAATCAACGCATGGGCTTCAGAATCATGTACTGAATCCAAGGTAATATAGCTGTTATATGTGCCGATGTGCCACCCTGTATTTTTCATAGATTTGTTTGTGTGACCACACAAACACGCACAGAGATACACATAGCGGCGAACCATAATTAAATGCCATAAACCGACAAATCTGGAACCCGGCCTGCTACCACTGAGGAATTCTTAAAACCAATAACTCTTTGCCCGAATTGGGATCAAATCCAGGAGTTCATGCTCAGCAGTCAACTGACCATTACAAATATTGTACTTTATATTACGTACCCTTACATAAACGCTTAGCATATATTATATTAAATAAGAGTTGCTCTTTGAACCACATTTTATAACTTAATGCACATAAAACAATAAAAGCTAAGTAAGTTCTGTGCTCATTAAGTTTCGGTTAAGTTTCCAAGTGCAAGGCGAAGCGCGCATACAAAAGACTTCAACGAGAGACGTCCCTTCGATTGTTTGAATGTAAAGGAATTAAAATGTTCTCTGATTTTTCATATATTATTATTTTAGCAGTTTTAAGGTGGAGAGTTATGTTTATAGTAATTATTTTATGTATCTCGCTTAATTTTTTTTTTTTTGTTTGTAAATTCCTTTATTTTGTAGTAGGATATATTATTAAATTCTGTCGACGCCCATAAATATACTTTTTGCTAGCTATTATTAATTTATTGTTTACAAACAAAAATTGTAAATGATAATAGCTAGCTTCAACTTTCTGACTAACTGACCGACTATTTAATTTTGACAATTCAAAAGTGCCTGTAAATGGTTTAATTGAAATAAATGATTTGAGTTTGAGTTTAATGTTGTTACAACAAAAAATCAGTAACAAATAGACCCAAGAACCATGGTTTGAGAGTAGATCTTACAAACACCAAACCAATGGGGCAATTTTCCTTAAGTTATTAGTCTAAGCTAGCATAGTATACATACTAACTTAGATATTCGTTAAATCATGTCATAATAAGTGATAATAATCTGCGGCCACCCACATCCCCAGTAGTGCCGACACTTTACTATTTAACTCTACCAATAAACTTAACTAAAAATACTCTTTAATCCCTTTTATCTAAGTCGCACGCTAACCGCCAAAAGATTGGAATCCCTCGTCAAAGTTATGGGATCGTTAGGATCAGGTTATGTTAGGAATTTGTAACAGTCTGCGCTGGCTAGACCAGACGCGGCTAACGAAGCAAAAAGTGTGGGACCACCGCGGGGACGTGTGCTGTTGTAGATATAACTGAGCCCCTTCTTTGTGAACCTAAGAGATGATAAAGGTCCACAAGGGTTTATTAGAAGTACGAGTACAATACCAGCCTGTTACTGCCCCACTGCAGGGCAAAGGCCTTTTCTCATACAGATAAGGCATGAACATTGATCACCACACTTGCTCAAGACGGTTTGGCGATTTTAAACTTATATAAACTACAAAGTTTGTGTTTACTCACTATGTTTACCTTAACCGATGTCAGTGATGTTCTAGATAAACTTAGAAAGTTCATATGAATTCATAATCAGCCTATATTGCTCCCACTGCTTCGTCTGCTGTCTTCGAATTTTTGGTTCTAGGACATGCTTGTTACCTTACGATGTTTTCTTTCACCGTTTTGAGAGCAGTGGTGACATATGAATTGAAAAAGTTAAATTGGTACTTCCTCGGATGGGGACGCACAACCTCGTGCATGAGAGGCCCGACCTTCACCACAGGGCCATCACGACCAATACAAAATTACATGAATTAGAAGTTAAGACGATGGTCAACAAAAAGGCTAGAAAGATAGCCACCACTATTGAAATGACGGCTAATGAAGATTACAAAACATCGCGCCTGTAGTCCCCGAAGGGTTAGGCAGAGGTGTACCTATAGTACACTCACATCTCACCAGTTATGTTTAGTTCCCATGAGTAGGGAGTGAGCCCATTGCGATCAACTGGGCACAAATCCAGACCCCGTGCAGCAGCAGGGAGTTTGGATTTGTTATTGGGTGGAAATGTTATTAGGATAATAAAACCCAATAACAATTTGCCCGACCCGGGAATCAAACCCAGGACCTCATGGTTAGCAGAAGCACTTGCGACCACTAGATCTACGAGGCGGTCAGCTAATAGAAATATATGGAAGATGAAGAGACAATGCGCCTACTCTAAATAAATTGGCATAATGACAGTAGGATACTGATGAAGGTCAAGAAGTAAGATGTTTTAAAGGAGACGAGGACCATCAGTAACAGCCTCGTCTGACGAGGTTCGAGTTCAGGCAGACAGATAAAAACGTTAATTGTGCAATTTATTTAATCACCACTACTTACTCTAAAACGGCGAAGGAAAATTTCGTCAGAAAACCAGGATCACCTTGAACCAAAAAGAAGAAATGTTACATCATGTGAACATTCGGTCCTAGATTCGATTCCTGCTTCGGGCAAAGTGTTATTGTGTTTATCCATTCGGAATTTCTCAGTCGCAACCCGGAGTTTGGATTTATAACCGGTTGATGTCAATAGATTCGCCTCCTATTACATGGGACTTAAACATAACTGGCGAAATGTGGGTGAACTATCGGTACAAATCAAATCAATCAAATCAAAAGTCATTTATTCAAATTAGGCTGAGAATCAGCACTTTTTTAACGTCAAAATTACAAAAGGCAGTCGCCCAAAAACGCCCGCCCTTCACCACTTCCTAGTGCTATCGCTGGGAAGAAGAAGTGGCGCAACAAACTCCCCAGCACAGCTGTCAGTTCAGTAAAAAAATACTTGATTGTATACAATACTAGGCACCCGTGCTCAGCAACTATCATTACAAGACCAGAACATAACATTAAATTGTTTGCCATATTTCAGCTAGCCACGCCAATATACCAACAAATATAATAAAACTATACGTACTCAAGCTAAAAAATAATGAATTAAAATGTAAATTAAAAAACTTACTACCCAAATAAAAGCCTCCAGGCATAAAGGGCGTGACAGCGTACATATCTATGCATTGCTGGGTTCTGCCCAGCAATGCATAGATATGTACGCTGTCACATAGCTGTCACTTGAAGTCACAAATAATAAACTAAGACCATCGAAGTAAAATAATACCTCTGCCTTACCCTTCTGGGAATACAGGCGTGACATCCCCGCACTGGTCCCTCTCACAGACAGGACGTCTGTGTCCCAGCAGGGGGAACATCATAGGCTAATAGAGTTAACACAATCGTCTCAAAACACTAATACTAAATCACCTGTTAACCGTGTTAATAAACTAGTGTATTTACGAACCCTGACTCACAGATTATCATGAACAATAGTTGCACTCATAGTTATCCTCCACAAACAACACAACTTAATAGTTACCTACGATCGTAATGTTCGCAGACGTAATAGTTTTATAGCTGTAACAATATTAGCGACGTGCTCACTTCCCCGTCTTTTGTTTTAAGGTCGTACCTAGCTAACTTGATTGGTCAATATAGGATGTTCAGATTTCGTTTGCACTTTAAATAAAAGTTTAACATTATAAAGACTGCTGTAATTAAGTTGCTATATTGTATGTATAGATAACTAACTATTTACACTAGGTGATAAATTAAATCCTAACTAACTAGCTATACAAATAAATTCAAAAACAGAATGACACTTAAACGTCGAAGTACTCGGTCGCATCGCTGTCATCCGGAAACGTGCCAGAAGACCGGCAGCATTGCCACGTTGAATGGCAATGTTAATTCTTTGGCCAAAGAACGAGCCAGTCCTCTGGTCACGTGAAGTGTCGATCAATTGGCAAAATCCTTTAAAAGAAGACTCATGTCTTTGTCTTTCTCATTGAAACTATCAATAAATGAGGAGAGAATATGATCTCTCTTTACAGGTCTTTCCACGCATATCAGGGCCGTGGCCGGGGTGTCACAGGGTGTTGGCATACAGGGCAGACACTGAAGCTCCGTCGCCAGCCCGGACACCGGTGTGGGATTGAGTTCATTTATGATGTACACACCGATATTACTTTGAGTCCCTGACGGAGCACGGTCCGTCCGTCTACGTCCCGGGCATGGCTCTATGTGTGGATTTGTCCATAATACACCCACATTTCGTAAATTATGTTTACGTCTTATGTAGGGGGGTGGGCACAAATCCAGGCACCGGGCGCCTAATGAAGCATTCGTTACGAAAAAATACACTAAGTAACACTTTGCCCGAACCGGGGATTGAGCCCTCGAGCCTACATTTCAGCTGTCACGCTTGCAACCACTGTACCACTTAGTCGTTGATATTTTAAGACAATCCCGGTGGTCTTCATCGGTGAAGGAAAACATCGTGAGAAAACCTGGATTGTATAGTTTATTATATATGTTTGTAATCACCGACCCGTCTTGAGCAAGCGTGGTGATCAATGCTCATTCCTTCTCTGTATGAGAAGAGGCCTTTGAGGGCAAATAAACGTTCAAAAACCATTAATCTAGTAGTACAAATCTGAAGAGGAAAATATCAACATCCTTATCAAAATTCCATTTACATGTGATAACAAGACGTGCGCCCAATAAGAGTACCCATCGGACAATGACAAACTTCCATCCTCTTTAGGGGATGAATATGCAAAAATCCTTCCTTAGCTCTTGGGGAACTCTTGTAAAAAATATCATGCTTCTAGACCAAACGGTTTCTACTGTGCGTTGTGACAGACAAAGCTCAACATAAGCCGAATGAATGAATTCATTCATTAAAGATTTTTATTAGGGAAATTAACAAAACAAAACATCTCCTTACCTTCAATAACATTCTAAAAATACGCTTCTATTGCACCACGCTCCAGCATGTATCCTATAATTAGCACATTATGACACATTGCTCCTAACTGCGGCACTAACATTCAGACTCCTTCGTTAAAATGTTTCACATTCTGACACATACAGCCTCCATTCAGCCTCGTTTGCAAAAAAGTTAACTCGCCCAGCTTTCGTAGAAAAGGCTTTAATAAAACCTTTGCCATACACGATAATGATAACTACTTTAATAAAACCTTTGCCATACACGATAATGATAACTACTTTAATAAAACCTTTGCCATACACGATAATGATAACTACATTACATCAATAAAACAAAAAAGTTTTCAAAAATCTTTCCTTCCACAATGTTCATTGCTGTATACACTAAGAACAGAAGTTTTGAACCAGTTATGTATGTTCTTTTCTAGATGGGATAGTTTCCTGCCAGCACTATGCAGGCGAAATGCCGGTCCATTCGGCGATGACCGTCAGTGGATGCTGTGGCCGCGTCGCGAACGGACGTCGATCGCGTACCGACTATCTCCGAATATTCTATACGTCGCGAGTTTGAAACCCGTGTGTGAAGTGAACTGTGATTTAAGAACTAACAGTTTTTATACAATTATTTGTTGTAAAAGTAAATAATTTTCTTAGTAACAGTTTCAATATTTTGTTAAAAAAATGTAAGTTTGAAATTTTCGCTGAAAACCTGAAAACGTCGCTGAAAATTTGCACCAAAACGTAAGTGTTTTTCTTATTTTGTGAAGTCATAAGAATTTGATTGAATGTTATACCTGAATGGCTACATAGTGGAAGTGTTACCTTATCACTAGGAATAAGAATGAGTGACCTTTAAACTCGATGGAAACCTGTATCGTCGCACAGTTACTTTAACTTTTGTAGATTGAGCAAAAATAATGAACAACTTTTTCCTCGTGAGATATTGTTTTAGAGTTCGGTACCCAAAGGATAAAAACGGAAGCCTAAGACTCCACTGTTCGTCTGTCTGTCACCAGGCTGTATCTCATGAACGGTGATAGCTAGACAGTTGAAATTTTTACAGATGATGTATTTCCGTTGCCGCTATAACAACAAATAATAAAAATAAAATAAAAACAGAATAAAATAAGTATATGTAACATGGGGCGGGGCTCCCATACAACAAACGTGATTTTTTTGCCGTTTTTTGCTCGATATTAATAACGGCAACAGGTAAACGCTTGAAATATTCACAGAATATTTAGTTGTATATTCACTTTAAAAATAAATAATTAAAATAAAATAAATATTTAAGTGGGGCTCCCATACAACAGACGTGATTTTTATAGATAATGGTACCGAATCCTTCGTGCGCGAGTCCGACTCGCACTTGGCTGTTTTTTTTTATAATAATTAAGGTTTGTAATGTTTGCCATACCCACTCACATAGTTTTTTGAGAGCTTCAAATATCACTCTTAAAAGTTATAAAACATAATTGAAGGTATAAAAAAAGTACTTTTGCGCGAAATTATATTGGACGTTTGAATTTTCCGGCAATGGTGAAGAAAATTCTGGGGTAACTAAATGAACTTGAATGGCACCTTTCCCAATTAAGTTTCAAACGGCTTAACTTGTTTATAGTCTAGGTACGAGTTTTCCCATTGACAGCGATGCGGACGAATTTTGTGATGTCCAATGAGCTCTTCCGTTTTTTAAGATTTTATTTTATTTGATAGGAATAACAAACAGCAGTATATATATATAAGGTTGCCTACCCAAAGAGTGCCAGCGGAACCTTATTACTAAGGCTCCGCTGTTCGTCCGTCTGTCTGTCAGCAGGCTGTATCTCATGAACCGCAATAGGTAGACAGTTGATTTTTTTACAGAGTGTGTGTCTATTGCCACTATAACAACAAAAAATAAAAATAAAATAAAGTTAAAAATTAAATATTAATACAAGAAACAGTTTTTTTTTTTTTATATGTAGTGTGAGCACTTGGCCGGTTTTATTAAACTTGTAGATATTATGTATAGTTTGGTATTAGCTTGTATATTGTATTTAAAATGGCTAGCTTACCTAAATAGGGATCGTATTGATCTTACCCAACATTGAATGGTTAGTTGTGTAAATCCGAAAAAGGACCGAATAATCGAAATCTCAATATTTATCAACGCGATCTATTAGGAATATGATTGTCTTTAAGTAGATACTAAATAAGACACAGTCAACATTACTCAAGTTAGATAAATCATTAGGAACACAGAACATGGGCCACAACTAGATATTATATGTTAATTCCGTCACATTACGCCTCTGCGCCTGCGCTCTCTATTGCAAACACTCGGGTCGTATCGATTAGAAATTATTCGATTATATCGTAACCGAGATCCGAATGATTGGCGGGAATAAAGCACCATTTACACGAACAGAATATCTTGCCTGTAGAGGGGCGAAAATATCGTTACGATGTTACGAGTTTAGTAGGCGAGACTCGCAAAGCATTTATTGCTTGTATTGTGTTAACACTGAGCTAGAAACAAGATCTAGCCTATATATACATTGCCTTCATCCCAATGTATTTAAAGTCGGCGCAACATATCGTTTACTTCTATACTTTTTCTCTATGAGCCTCGGTCATATCGGTCGTCACTCCCTTTCTAGTGTCATCATGCACACAGTCCATCCATCGATCGCTCCTAAGGTTTTCCCCTACTCTTATAGCCATCCACATTCATACTCAAAACTACAAGGACTATTTTGTACTGTGACGTATTAAACAGTAACGCAAGCCGTGATGAGCGCTAAACTAACATTTTGACAAGTGTGTCAAGTTTTTCCTTTGATCATAAAATAGTAGACTTTTTCACAAGTAAAATAAAAGTTTTTGGTCTCCTTTTGAAACGAAGGTACCGAAACGCGAGACAGTCTCCCCGTTTAAACGAGGTATTAGAGGAGGTAAGCATTCGTGGGAAGTGAATATAAGTTATTTTAAGTGATCTAGATTTAATTTATTTGTAAGAGTTATTGCAGTTGTCAGCCGTGACAACTTACTAAGTGGTTCTAATACTTTACGTGTCTGGCTTGATGTGCGATAACACAGCCGACGCAATAATACCTGATTTCGTAATTATATTAAAAAATATTTAAGTGCAGAAACAATATCAGAAATCCAATTCAGTGCAATTTAAAACGTTCAAAATGTAGTCGCAATCTCATCTCAACGGCAATCAATGTCAAAAACTTGTCAAAAATGTAAGGAAAGATTGAGACTGAGATCAGACTGTGAACGTTCTCAAAATTGCGAGAATTGCTTCTCAGTTACTTGTGAAAAAAAAGTTCAAAGCTTTTCTTTTGCTTTTCAAGAAAAAAAAAGCTGAAATACAACTCTCATACTAGAATCACTTTTCCCTTGAGTTTGAGCGAACTACTAAATATTATTTCAACAGAATAAACCAGCTCCTCAGGTGCCGTCGTCGTAAGTTCGTCGTTCTTTCTGCCTCTAAAATCTGTAAAACAAAAAGTTTGGGCAAATCCCTATTCCATAATATCCACCAAATCTATTACCTCCAGTAAAACCACTTTGATTACCATACAATGTTATGTACTAGCTGTTGCCCGCGAGTTCGTCTGCAATCCATAAATTAAAAGTAGCCTATGTCCTGCTCCAGGTCCCAGGCTACGATCATTTCACTCGATTAGGCGTCAAAAGGTAACAGACAGACAGAGTTACTTTTCCTTTTATAATATTAATGTACGTTGAATATGTACGCCGAATGAGTTGTTCATAAACCCATCACTATCTAGCACGCATCTCCGTAACTTGCTAGCTCACGTGTCATCACCCATCTTGAATGTATACACACTCCACTCAATCGCCGACAGCAACAGATATTAGTTGCGATCCAAAGTATTGCAACCTGCGTGTGTCGAAATACTAATGATGAACAAACAGCGCGGGCGCCGGCCATCGCACACTCTTACTGGATACGCTCTTAACTTTGAGCATACAGAGTGATTGATAATCTATATCTAAGTATCTTCTACTTTATAAAAAACTTAAATTCAATCATTCACTGACGGAGAACGCACATCCTAAACAACTGGGAAACATGAAATTTTGCACAAAACTTCGTTATATAGAGAAAGTAAGCACTAACGATTATTTTTTTTGTAATTTCAAAGTTTGTATGGAAGTTTTTGACCAAACACATAGCATAAAAAGACCACGTTGCTGTTCTAAACTACACAATGGATTTTGGTGTGGTCACCACCATTTAGAGAATTTATTCCGGAAGGTTTATGTTGCTCAAGCACGAATGAATCCTCCGAAAACACAATATACTCAGCACCCTGTATAGCGCACCTATCCACGATGCTCAATAGATCGCGTTAGGTTCGCATCTATCGCTCAGAAGTACAACAGATCGACGTGATCATTTTGTAGGCGATGCGCTTTGCGCTTTGGATACTACATATATTATGTATTTATAGTTTTATACAGGTGTAAGATACACTATTCAGGCGATATAATATAGCTCATCGGTTAGGTGGTTTCTGTGATATAGCCTTCATCTTAATGGCGGTGGCTTTTAACTACCATGGAAGAAGCATGCACATAGGAAGGTCTCTTCTTTTAACTACCATGGAAGAAGCATGCACATAGGAAGGTGTCTTCTTTTAACTACCATGGAAGAAGCATGCACATAGGAAGGTCTCTTCTTTTAACTACCATGGAAGAAGCATGCACATAGGAAGGTCTCTTCTTTTAACTACCATGGAAGAAGCATGCACATAGGAAGGTCTCTCCTTTTAACTACCATGGAAGAAGCATGCACATAGGAAGGTCTCTTCTTTTAACTACCATGGAAGAAGCATGCACATAGGAAGGTCTCTTCTTTTAACTACCATGGAAGAAGCATGCACATAGGAAGGTCTCTTCTTTTAACTACCATGGAAGAAGCATGCACATAGGAAGGTCTCTTCTTTTAACTACCATGGAAGAAGCATGCACATAGGAAGGTCTCTTCTTTTAACTACCATGGAAGAAGCATGCACATAGGAAGGTCTCTTCTTTTAACTACCATGGAAGAAGCATGCACATAGGAAGGTCTCTTCTTTTAACTACCATGGAAGAAGCATGCACATAGGAAGGTCTCTTCTTTTAACTACCATGGAAGAAGCATGCACATAGGAAGGTCTCTTCTTTTAACTACCATGGAAGAAGCATGCACATAGGAAGGTCTCTTCTTTTAACTACCATGGAAGAAGCATGCACATAGGAAGGTCTCTCCTTTTAACTACCATGGAAGAAGCATGCACATAGGAAGGTCTCTTCTTTTAACTACCATGGAAGAAGCATGCACATAGGAAGGTCTCTTCTTTTAACTACCATGGAAGAAGCATGCACATAGGAAGGTCTCTTCTTTTAACTACCATGGAAGAAGCATGCACATAGGAAGGTCTCTTCTTTTAACTACCATGGAAGAAGCATGCACATAGGAAGGTCTCTCCTTTTAACTACCATGGAAGAAGCATGCACATAGGAAGGTCTCTTCTTTTAACTACCATGGAAGAAGCATGCACATAGGAAGGTCTCTTCTTTTAACTACCATGGAAGAAGCATGCACATAGGAAGGTCTCTTCTTTTAACTACCATGGAAGAAGCATGCACATAGGAAGGTCTCTCCTTTTAACTACCATGGAAGAAGCATGCACATAGGAAGGTCTCTTCTTTTAACTACCATGGAAGAAGCATGCACATAGGAAGGTCTCTTCTTTTAACTACCATGGAAGAAGCATGCACATAGGAAGGTCTCTTCTTTTAACTACCATGGAAGAAGCATGCACATAGGAAGGTCTCTTCTTTTAACTACCATGGAAGAAGCATGCACATAGGAAGGTCTCTTCTTTTAACTACCATGGAAGAAGCATGCACATAGGAAGGTCTCTTCTTTTAACTACCATGGAAGAAGCATGCACATAGGAAGGTCTCTTCTTTTAACTACCATGGAAGAAGCATGCACATAGGAAGGTCTCTTCTTTTAACTACCATGGAAGAAGCATGCACATAGGAAGGTCTCTTCTTTTAACTACCATGGAAGAAGCATGCACATAGGAAGGTCTCTTCTTTTAACTACCATGGAAGAAGCATGCACATAGGAAGGTCTCTTCTTTTAACTACCATGGAAGAAGCATGCACATAGGAAGGTCTCTTCTTTTAACTACCATGGAAGAAGCATGCACATAGGAAGGTCTCTTCTTTTAACTACCATGGAAGAAGCATGCACATAGGAAGGTCTCTTCTTTTAACTACCATGGAAGAAGCATGCACATAGGAAGGTCTCTTCTTTTAACTACCATGGAAGAAGCATGCACATAGGAAGGTCTCTTCTTTTAACTACCATGGAAGAAGCATGCACATAGGAAGGTCTCTTCTTTTAACTACCATGGAAGAAGCATGCACATAGGAAGGTCTCTTCTTTTAACTACCATGGAAGAAGCATGCACATAGGAAGGTCTCTTCTTTTAACTACCATGGAAGAAGCATGCACATAGGAAGGTCTCTTCTTTTAACTACCATGGAAGAAGCATGCACATAGGAAGGTCTCTTCTTTTAACTACCATGGAAGAAGCATGCACATAGGAAGGTCTCTTCTTTTAACTACCATGGAAGAAGCATGCACATAGGAAGGTCTCTTCTTTTAACTACCATGGAAGAAGCATGCACATAGGAAGGTCTCTTCTTTTAACTACCATGGAAGAAGCATGCACATAGGAAGGTCTCTTCTTTTAACTACCATGGAAGAAGCATGCACATAGGAAGGTCTCTTCTTTCAACTACCATGGAAGAAGCATGCACATAGGAAGGTCTCTTCTTTTAACTACCATGGAAGAAGCATGCACATAGGAAGGTCTCTTCTTTTAACTACCATGGAAGAAGCATGCACATAGGAAGGTCTCTTCTTTTAACTACCATGGAAGAAGCATGCACATAGGAAGGTCTCTTCTTTTAACTACCATGGAAGAAGCATGCACATAGGAAGGTCTCTTCTTTTAACTACCATGGAAGAAGCATGCACATAGGAAGGTCTCTTCTTTTAACTACCATGGAAGAAGCATGCACATAGGAAGGTCTCTTCTTTTAACTACCATGGAAGAAGCATGCACATAGGAAGGTCTCTTCTTTTAACTACCATGGAAGAAGCATGCACATAGGAAGGTCTCTTCTTTTAACTACCATGGAAGAAGCATGCACATAGGAAGGTCTCTTCTTTTAACTACCATGGAAGAAGCATGCACATAGGAAGGTCTCTTCTTTTAACTACCATGGAAGAAGCATGCACATAGGAAGGTCTCTTCTTTTAACTACCATGGAAGAAGCATGCACATAGGAAGGTCTCTTCTTTTAACTACCATGGAAGAAGCATGCACATAGGAAGGTCTCTTCTTTTAACTACCATGGAAGAAGCATGCACATAGGAAGGTCTCTTCTTTTAACTACCATGGAAGAAGCATGCACATAGGAAGGTCTCTTCTTTTAACTACCATGGAAGAAGCATGCACATAGGAAGGTCTCTTCTTTTAACTACCATGGAAGAAGCATGCACATAGGAAGGTCTCTTCTTTTAACTACCATGGAAGAAGCATGCACATAGGAAGGTCTCTTCTTTTAACTACCATGGAAGAAGCATGCACATAGGAAGGTCTCTTCTTTTAACTACCATGGAAGAAGCATGCACATAGGAAGGTCTCTTCTTTTAACTACCATGGAAGAAGCATGCACATAGGAAGGTCTCTTCTTTTAACTACCATGGAAGAAGCATGCACATAGGAAGGTCTCTTCTTTCAACTACCATGGAAGAAGCATGCACATAGGAAGGTCTCTTCTTTTAACTACCATGGAAGAAGCATGCACATAGGAAGGTCTCTTCTTTTAACTACCATGGAAGAAGCATGCACATAGGAAGGTCTCTTCTTTTAACTACCATGGAAGAAGCATGCACATAGGAAGGTCTCTTCTTTCAACTACCATGGAAGAAGCATGCACATAGGAAGGTCTCTTCTTTTAACTACCATGGAAGAAGCATGCACATAGGAAGGTCTCTTCTTTTAACTACCATGGAAGAAGCATGCACATAGGAAGGTCTCTTCTTTTAACTACCATGGAAGAAGCATGCACATAGGAAGGTCTCTTCTTTTAACTACCATGGAAGAAGCATGCACATAGGAAGGTCTCTTCTTTTAACTACCATGGAAGAAGCATGCACATAGGAAGGTCTCTTCTTTTAACTACCATGGAAGAAGCATGCACATAGGAAGGTCTCTTCTTTTAACTACCATGGAAGAAGCATGCACATAGGAAGGTCTCTTCTTTTAACTACCATGGAAGAAGCATGCACATAGGAAGGTCTCTTCTTTTAACTACCATGGAAGAAGCATGCACATAGGAAGGTCTCTTCTTTTAACTACCATGGAAGAAGCATGCACATAGGAAGGTCTCTTCTTTTAACTACCATGGAAGAAGCATGCACATAGGAAGGTCTCTTCTTTTAACTACCATGGAAGAAGCATGCACATAGGAAGGTCTCTTCTTTTAACTACCATGGAAGAAGCATGCACATAGGAAGGTCTCTTCTTTTAACTACCATGGAAGAAGCATGCACATAGGAAGGTCTCTTCTTTTAACTACCATGGAAGAAGCATGCACATAGGAAGGTCTCTTCTTTTAACTACCATGGAAGAAGCATGCACATAGGAAGGTCTCTTCTTTTAACTACCATGGAAGAAGCATGCACATAGGAAGGTCTCTTCTTTTAACTACCATGGAAGAAGCATGCACATAGGAAGGTCTCTTCTTTCAACTACCATGGAAGAAGCATGCACATAGGAAGGTCTCTTCTTTTAACTACCATGGAAGAAGCATGCACATAGGAAGGTCTCTTCTTTTAACTACCATGGAAGAAGCATGCACATAGGAAGGTCTCTTCTTTTAACTACCATGGAAGAAGCATGCACATAGGAAGGTCTCTTCTTTTAACTACCATGGAAGAAGCATGCACATAGGAAGGTCTCTTCTTTTAACTACCATGGAAGAAGCATGCACATAGGAAGGTCTCTTCTTTTAACTACCATGGAAGAAGCATGCACATAGGAAGGTCTCTTCTTTTAACTACCATGGAAGAAGCATGCACATAGGAAGGTCTCTTCTTTTAACTACCATGCAAGAAGCATGCACATAGGAAGGTCTCTTCTTTTAACTACCATGGAAGAAGCATGCACATAGGAAGGTCTCTTCTTTTAACTACCATGGAAGAAGCATGCACATAGGAAGGTCTCTTCTTTTAACTACCATGGAAGAAGCATGCACATAGGAAGGTCTCTTCTTTTAACTACCATGGAAGAAGCATGCACATAGGAAGGTCTCTTCTTTTAACTACCATGGAAGAAGCATGCACATAGGAAGGTCTCTTCTTTTAACTACCATGCAAGAAGCATGCACATAGGAAGGTCTCTTCTTTTAACTACCATGGAAGAAGCATGCACATAGGAAGGTCTCTTCTTTTAACTACCATGGAAGAAGCATGCACATAGGAAGGTCTCTTCTTTTAACTACCATGGAAGAAGCATGCACATAGGAAGGTCTCTTCTTTTAACTACCATGGAAGAAGCATGCACATAGGAAGGTCTCTTCTTTTAACTACCATGGAAGAAGCATGCACATAGGAAGGTCTCTTCTTTTAACTACCATGGAAGAAGCATGCACATAGGAAGGTCTCTTCTTTTAACTACCATGGAAGAAGCATGCACATAGGAAGGTCTCTTCTTTTAACTACCATGGAAGAAGCATGCACATAGGAAGGTCTCTTCTTTTAACTACCATGGAAGAAGCATGCACATAGGAAGGTCTCTTCTTTTAACTACCATGGAAGAAGCATGCACATAGGAAGGTCTCTTCTTTTAACTACCATGGAAGAAGCATGCACATAGGAAGGTCTCTTCTTTTAACTACCATGGAAGAAGCATGCACATAGGAAGGTCTCTTCTTTTAACTACCATGGAAGAAGCATGCACATAGGAAGGTCTCTTCTTTTAACTACCATGGAAGAAGCATGCACATAGGAAGGTCTCTTCTTTTAACTACCATGGAAGAAGCATGCACATAGGAAGGTCTCTTCTTTTAACTACCATGGAAGAAGCATGCACATAGGAAGGTCTCTTCTTTTAACTACCATGGAAGAAGCATGCACATAGGAAGGTCTCTTCTTTTAACTACCATGCAAGAAGCATGCACATAGGAAGGTCTCTTCTTTTAACTACCATGGAAGAAGCATGCACATAGGAAGGTCTCTTCTTTTAACTACCATGGAAGAAGCATGCACATAGGAAGGTCTCTTCTTTTAACTACCATGGAAGAAGCATGCACATAGGAAGGTCTCTTCTTTTAACTACCATGGAAGAAGCATGCACATAGGAAGGTCTCTTCTTTTAACTACCATGGAAGAAGCATGCACATAGGAAGGTCTCTTCTTTTAACTACCATGGAAGAAGCATGCACATAGGAAGGTCTCTTCTTTTAACTACCATGGAAGAAGCATGCACATAGGAAGGTCTCTTCTTTTAACTACCATGCAAGAAGCATGCACATAGGAAGGTCTCTTCTTTTAACTACCATGGAAGAAGCATGCACATAGGAAGGTCTCTTCTTTTAACTACCATGCAAGAAGCATGCACATAGGAAGGTCTCTTCTTTTAACTACCATGGAAGAAGCATGCACATAGGAAGGTCTCTTCTTCGTCGTGTCGATGGCACGATGGTGATTAATTTTGTTGGCCCAAAACTTCGCTACTTTCACGGCAGCGTCAGTAACAGCGCAGAAGTCGCTATGGCTGCATTTTTTGGGGCACAGAGGGCAGGATAGGAGGTGGGACATAGTTTGCGCCACAACTCCACATCCGCACCCTCTTGCCGTACCATCGAGGTAGCCCCACTTTGCAAGGTTGTAGTTGTATCTTCCAGCTTGAACTTCAAAATCTAAGACGCGAAGTTGTTCCATATCATAATCAGCCTATAATTTGCCCACTGCTGAGACACAGGCCTCTTCTCTGTGAGGAGGAAGTGGGCCATAATCCACCACGCGGGGCCAGTGCGGGTTGATAGATGCCTCATGTCTTTGATTTTTTTGGTTCTAGGACATGCCGGTTTCCTCACAATGTTTTCCTTCACCTTTTTGAGGGTTTGGTGAAAAAATTGTATACACAAAGTGAAGGTCCCTCCCTGGGTTCAAACTCACGACCTACAACTCATAAGTCGGGGCTGCTCGATATAACGTGAGAAAATGATTATTAAGGCGCCATTTTAATTTGTAACGCATTAAAATAAAGAAATGCGAGTAAACGTAGATAGTATCGAATACGGAAAGTGTTGGAGATGCCTTATCTATGCAAATCCGAGCAGAGACACTATTAACATCCACTCGCATTCCTACGTAATTAAATCAGTCGCATTATAGAAAACTGTTTGAATATCAGATCCACTCAAGACTCTCTCTATGCTTGAGTAATAGTCGCTAGTGCGATTGCTGAGCATGGGAATCATATTTTGGGGAAACTGTAGTGAGAGGGAGGAGATTTTTAGGGCCCAGAAACGGTGTATTAGATCTATGTCAAACCTTAAAAGCGCAGATTGCTGTGAACCTGCGTTTCGGCCTCTGAGGATACTGAGTTTTCCATGTTTGTACAGTCTACAGCAAAAGTAGATGATCAAAATCAGAAATCAATACTAATTAACGGAGTTCGCGTCAGAACTGTGTGGCGTCGAAGTGATTCAAAAGTATGACACTGAGACTGTACATATTGGAGGTGGCAATTTTTGTAAAAACCAATCTACGCTTATTTCCGTCACTAACCAATATAAGAACACGCAATGGCCCCTTGAGATCCCAATACAAGAACTTGTTACATTCGGGTTATTACAAAACAGCACTTTTAAGGAAAAGTATTATGACAATGGGACCTGGCATTTATAATAAAATACCTCATGGTTTTAAGGATTATTCCATAAACATTTTCAAATCTAAGGTAACTGCACTACTTTTAGACAAATGTTATTACTCAGTAAAAGACTTTCAGAATGATATAAATTTATCCTGATTATGATTGTTATAATTAATTGCTTTGACCATGTAAGACTTATGTATGTACCTGACTATAATATTATTAATTGACTTCACTGTAATTTCTGTTTTGTTTTGTTGACATTATTTTTGTTTCTACTAATATTTTAATTTATGTAATAATTTGCACGCCGCAAGGTAGCTTCTAGCCGATCTCATTAATTTATGTACTTATAACATCTTATACCTGTCACATGACATGACTATATATATTAGTATACCTTCGAAGCAAATAAAGATCTGATTCTGGGTTCCTGGGTTTGATTCCGTACGGAAAAAATGTCATTGGGTTTTGGTTTTGGAGTTGGTCAGCAGAACCCCGGAGTCGGAATTTGTGCCCGGTTTATGGCAATAGGCTCATGCCCTATTACATAAACCTCTCGCGAAAACCTGAGCAGATCCAAGGTCGCCAATATACAGCGACCGATGCCGATTTCTTCTTTTTTTGAAAGAACCCTCTGCCCTGCAGTGGGACAACGATAGGCTGCTATTATTATTATTAGTGAACCAGCAGACTATTTCTCATTGTAATACTTTACTATGGAATATGATAATCTAAGTTTTCCCGAGTCCGCTCGCGATTCCCTGTCGCGATAAACTATGGAAGTAAAGTCGTGACCGACTCACTAATTCTATTTATGCCTCAGCCGGCTCCGAACCTGCGACGTTTCGTATCGCGTTTCTCTCGGAATCCGTATCTTTGTTGTGTAGTGGTTTACAAGCTCGGTTTACGATTGAGGCTATTTATGGGAACCAGTCCACCACCTGAGAATCGAACCCAGACCGGGTTCGATTCTCAGGCTCAGTTGAAGAGTGCTCGTTTTGTTTTGAGCTAGATTTAAGCCACCTACATAACAAAATTCTTAAATGCACAGACAGCGCGTAACCTGGACCGCTGCGCTGGCTCTAGAAACATGAAGCTTAGCATATGAGTTCCTTATATAATGAAAGTGAGCGCACTAAGGAAGGATATTTTTATGGAATATTGTTATTTTTTAATTTTGACGATAGGGAAATCCATTGAGCGGGCGCACGATTTGTTATTTTGTAAGTTGTAATGGTGCTATTGAATATTTCTATAAACAATTACCTACGTATTAATTTTCTTCACACATCATAATCAGCCTATAATGTTCCCACTGCTGGGGCACAGGCCTCCTCTCTTCGAGCGGAAGTAGGCCATAATCCACCACGCGGGCCCAGTGCGGGTTGGTAGATGTCACATGTCTTCAAATGTTTGGTTCTAGGACCTGCCGGTTTCCTCACGACGTTTTCCTTCACCGTTTTGAGAGCAGTGTCACAATTTGACAGAGTCACAATTCATGCACTTATATTTTGAGATTCCCTGATCGTCAGTGACACCAATATTTTTGCACCAAATTACCAATTAGGCTTCGGAAAGGCAATCTAAGCGCTAACATATTTAATTTTAAAATGAATTTACTGTAATATTATTTACCTTTCTCACTGAACATGTATGTCATTCATCATCATCATTCTCCTGCCTTCAACCCAATTTATTTGCGGTCGGCGCAACTGTCTGTTTACTCCATACGTGTCTACTGCGCGTCATCTCGGTACGTACTCGTTTCTATCTACATCATCTTTCACACAGTCAGTCCATCAATTCTTTAGTCTTCCCCTATTCTTATAACCATCGACATTCCTACTTAAAACTTTCCTCACGACATTTCACCTACCTTATCTATGTTTTCTTCCAAAATCGTGAGGAAACACGTATGTTCCGTGTATGTTTACATTTTCCGTGTATGTTTACATTTTGGCTGTGTTAAATTATTAGCGACTACCCTACACTCTTAGAATTATTATGTTGTATCTATTTTGTATTCTTTTTTTTGCTAAAACTGTACGTAAATTCAATATTGTTTTTAAACTAGTTTATATTTCTCATGTAAGTGAAATTTCTTATGGGAAATAAAGATATCTCAAACCCGAAACACAAGTTCATCCATATAAATTAAGTACTAATTAATTAAAACTGTATCTAAATCCCAAAGCTAATCAAATACGTGTAACACAGATACAGTTACATAATTAATGTTATCCTTATCTATGCTAATTGTCTGTGGTCGCTAAACGGATCTAAATATTGCTAATTAATATTTTATAGATCACTTAAATGCTGCAGATACCTGACGTTATTTATGTGATTTAATTATTTTACATTTGCATACGATTTATTGATAATAAATTATTGTAAGATAGATTATTATCATCACCTTCCTAACTTAAAATAATCCTTTGTATAAAATCACGCCAACAAGAGTTTCCGGATTGCAATCAAAGCAATATTATGAATAAAAAAACGAACACTTTTACATCTAATATATAAAATTCTCGTGTCATTGCGACACGAGAATTTTGACGGGGGCTTGTTACCAAACTCCTCCGAAACGGCTGGACCGATTTATATGAAATTTTGGGTGCATATCGGGTAGGTCTGAGAATCGGCCAATATCTATTAATCATACAAAAATGCTGACTAGCTGACTTAGTTTAACATAATATTATTTCATGTCGCAATAATATGTATGCATGGAATTAGTATATACTATTTGTATGGCATAAGTATTAATCTGACAGCTGTCAAAAGACACTAAGATTGAAGAACTGTAATTTTTAACAGTTCTGCAATATTTTAGGTAAACACTGTATACTACCACCCTAATTGCGTAACACACTACAATGGATTAGCAATATCCCTCAAAATGATATTGCTAATCAATTGCATCCTATTTTCTAAAAAAAAAAAAGTCTGCTCAACAACGTAAATAGCGCAATGCATGTTGTTCAACTATTAAAATGAAAACTATTCCTACTGCTATGCTAGTGTATTACCCTGCTATATACTATACAGGCTGATAGTGATAATTAATGCATCGCCTAATCACCGTGAAAACCACACTAAATTAACTAAACACTTTAACCGCTATAAATAATTATACAAATAAAATAAAGTTGATAAGGAAGACGCGTTAATAAATAACCGGAGTGTAAAGTGTAACAGTTATCAACATTAATATTTATAAACTTGAGAGAATATTCTGAATATCGGAAGGCGTCCAATTTGTCGTGAGAATGTTAGTGCCGTGTTGGAGATACAGAATGTTACCTACTATCAGCAAATTGGTATATCATCAGCTTTCAGCAATTCACTGCTGAATATAGGCCTCTCCCAGTGCACGTCATTCGGCTCGATTCTCGGCAACTCTCATCCATCTGCAACCAGCCACCCTGTGAACATCGTCGCTCCACCTAGTTTGAGGCCGTCTTACCTTACGTTTGCCGACTCGAGATCTCCACTCACTCCTACCCCAACGGTGATCGGTTTTCCCCAGCTTACGAGTATATAGGTGTTGCCCAGCCTATGTCCTACATATCTGTCAAACATAACGACCAGTTTAGTGTTATAGGCGTGAAAAGGTAACACACAGACAGACAGGACAGGATTACTTTTGCGTTTAAAACTTAACGATGGACCTACCTACTAATCATCGGAATTCTGAAGATCTCGTATCGAATCCCAACCCTACAAGCAGGGTCGTACATCACTGGCTGAGCTGTCAGTTGAAGGTGACAGGTGGATGACTTCCCGCGCTTTCGCATTCCCGGGCGATTTGGATATCACTATCGGAGTATAATTAGTAAAGTTATTAAAGGAAGCGGTTATTAACACACTTATAAGTATTGCATGTAATTTTAAAAACATTGTAGTTTTTAGAACGTTCACAGTCTGATCTCAGTCGTAGTCTGTCAAAAATAACACTAATTTCCTTACATTTTTGACATTGATTGTCGCTAAACAGAGATTTTGAACGTTTTTAACTACGGGAATTGACTTTCAGTCTTCGCAAGTAAAGCCAGAATGTAAAGCTAGTCCCCACTAATGATATTCCGCGGTCAGTGTAGTTACCTGTGCTAATTAATTCCATGTCATAGTTTGTGCCAGTTGGCTTGTAATAAATCGACATGTTACCATTATGTGCGCAGATCGTAGATTATTATTATTCAATTAATACATCTCCGTTGGACAGCACTGTAATTAAATCTGTGATAATTTAATTATTATTTATGGAAATCAAGTCGAAACTAAGGTAAATGATAAATGATTTTATTTTGTATTTTTTTTGTGGACGGTCACCCATCCACGGACCGACCTCGACAAGTGTTGCTTAACCTTGAAGATCGACCCGTGCGACCATGTTATTATTTAGCCCGGCCCCTCTCCTCCCACAAGCTCTTTATTATACTCACACCATAACAATTAAATTAAAATAGTGGCTGCGTAATTTATTATGTATGACTATTGTCTACGTATACAACTAAAAGTGATTGATCAACATTTAAATTTGTTAGACCCTCCAACCGCGTTAAAAAGGAAACCCTATAAGTAAGAAATCATTTCTGATGCAGCCAACGACGCGAGGAGCGCGGGACCGGTCGATGTGGCGGTGCTCGGGGGAGGCCTATGTCCAACGAAGCGAGGAGCGCGGGACCGGTCGATGTGGCGGTGCTCGGGGGAGGCCTAGGTCCAACGACGCGAGGAGCGCGGGACCGGTCGATGTGGCGGTGCTCGGGGGAGGCCTATGTCCAACGAAGCGAGGAGCGCGGGACCGGTCGATGTGGCGGTGCTCGGGGGAGGCCTAGGTCCAACGACGCGAGGAGCGCGGGACCGGTCGATGTGGCGGAGCCCGGGGGAGGCCTATGTCCAACGACGCGAGGAGCGCGGGACCGGTCGATGTGGTGGAGCCCGGGGGAGGCCTATGTCCAACGAAGCGAGGAGCGCGGGACCGGTCGATGTGGCGGAGCCCGGGGGAGGCCTATGTCCAACGAAGCGAGGAGCGCCGGACCAGTCGATGTGGCGGTGCTCGGGGGAGGCCTATGTCCAACGAAGCGAGGAGCGCGGGACCGGTCGATGTGGCGGAGCGCGGGACCGTTCGATGTGGCGGAGCCCGGGGGAGGCCTATGTCCGACGAAGCGAGGAGCGCGGGACCGGTCGAAGTGGCGGTGCTCGGGGGAGGCCTATGTCCGACGAAGAGAGGAGCGCGGGACCGGTCGAAGTGGCGGTGCTCGGGGGAGGCCTATGTCCAACGACGCGAGGAGCGCGGGACCGGTCGATGTGGCGGAGCCCAGGGGAGGCCTATGTCCGACGAAGCGAGGAGCGCGGGACCGGTCGAAGTGGTGGTGCTCGGGGGAGGCCTATGTCCAACGACGCGAGGAGCGCGGGACCGGTCGAAGTGGCGGTGCTCGGGGGAGGCCTATATCCAACGACGCGAGGAGCGCGGGACCGGTCGAAGTGGCGGTGCTCGGGGGAGGCCTATGTCCAACGACGCGAGGAGCGTGGGACCGGTCGATGTGGCGGTGCTCGTGGGAGGCCTATGTCCAACGACGCGAGGAGCGCGGGACCGATCGTAGTGGCGGAGCCCAGGGGAGGCCTATGTCCGACGAAGCGAGGAGTGCGGGACCGGTCGAAGTGGCGGTGCTCGGGGGAGGCCTATGTCCAACGACGCGAGGAGCGCGGGACCGATCGATGTGACGGTGCTCGGGGGAGGCTTATGTCCAACGACGCGAGGAGCGCGGGACCGGTCGAAGTGGCGGTGCTCGGGGGAGGCCTATGTCCAACGACGCGAGGAGCGTGGGACCGGTCGATGTGGCGGTGCTCGTGGGAGGCCTATGTCCAACGACGCGAGGAGCGCGGGACCGATCGATGTGGCGGAGCCCAGGGGAGGCCTATGTCCGACGAAGCGAGGAGCGCGGGACCGGTCGAAGTGGCGGTGCTCGGGGGAGGCCTATGTCCTACGACGCGAGGAGCGCGGGACCGGTCGAAGTGGCGGTGCTCGGGGGAGGCCTATGTCCTACGACGCGAGGAGCGCGGGACCAGTCGAAGTGGCGGTGCTCGGGGGAGGCCTATGTCCAACGACGCGAGGAGCGCGGGACCGGTCGATGTGACGGTGCTCGGGGGAGGCCTATGTCCAACGACGCGAGGAGCGCGGGACCGGTCGATGTGGCGGACCCCAGGGGAGGCCTATGTCCGACGAAGCGAGGAGCGCGGGACCGGTCGATGTGGCGGAGCCCAGGGGAGGCCTATGTCCGACGAAGCGAGGAGCGCGGGACCGGTCGAAGTGGCGGTGCTCGGGGGAGGCCTATGTCCTACGACGCGAGGAGCGCGGGACCGGTCGAAGTGGCGGTGCTCGGGGGAGGCCTATGTCCAACGACGCGAGGAGCGCGGGACCGGTCAAAGTGGCGGTGCTCGGGGGAGGCCTATGTCCAACGACGCGAGGAGCGCGGGACCGGTCGATGTGGCGGAGCTCGGGGGAGGCCTATGTCCAACGACGCGAGGAGCGCGGGACCGGTCGATGTGGCGGTGCTCGGGGGAGGCATATGTCCAACATCTCTCTACAATGATGCCAACTGCTTAACAAAACTTTCATTTGAAACACATCATCATCGTCACAATAATGTTCCTGCCCTTATCCGAATGTATTTGAGGTCCGCACAACATGTCTTTTCCTTCCATACCTACTCCTCTATCAGTCGTCGTCGCGGTAGTCACCCCCTTTCTAGCCATATCATATTTCACACAGTCATTCCATTCATCGTTTCTTTCAAAACACATCAACACATTTAGATTCAGCAACACTCATTCCTTTCCAGTCACAACTTGAAACACAAGCTGACCTTATCTCCCAGCAGACAGCGCAGACACGTAGATATTATGTTAATACACGGAACCAGTTCCTCTCATAATAGATACAAGCTAACGCTCGTCGATAATGTTTCATTAATTAATTACTCGGACTTGTCACAACATGCCGTATAATCAGACCAACAGGGGCCGATCACTCGAGGCAAAAAATTATCATCGTAGTTTTTGTTATTCCTTTTGGTGTTGGTATTACACTATCTGACGTATGAATAGTATGGTGGCGGATATAATTATACATATAGTCAGAAGTTAACAGTAAAAAAATTATTAAAATGGTATAACATAAAAACAGAAAGAAAACTTATAGTAAATATAACATAACATTACGCCTGTATTCCCTGAAGGGTAAGGCAGAGGTGTACCTACCTAGGTATTGTATATAGAACACCTACATTTCGCCAGGTATGTTTAAGTCCCATGTAACTTCTTGCTGTTACTGGAAAATCCCTAATTGAAAAAAACCAACATCACTTTACTAGACCGAAAAAGTAGTAAAGAAAAGAAAGAAAGAAAATACATTTATTTGCGGCAAACATAACGCATAAAAAGAACAAACGCACAAAAAAAAATAACAAGTTGGGGGTAGTCGTACTTTTTATTCGTTATTCGTTACTACTCTGATTATGTGCTGGAAAACTTTTCAACGAACACTCCTTGGAATGTTTCGACACCACATAATCAATGAGATGGATATATATTTATACTTCTGTTTTTTAAAGGTTTTGCACGAGAACAACATTATATGTAGGTATGTAAGTTTATACAGAGTTGATATGACAGAGGGGCATTAAATTACACTACGTATACTATACGTGTTTAGTATTAAAGTCGATACGGTATAAAAATAAAAGGCGCCAAAAATGAGAAAATATTTTTTTCAAACAAACTAAATAGCTTACAAATCAGAATAAAACGCAACCAGCCTTTGTATATAAATTTGACTGACCTTAGATACATAGGTCACAATTAAAGTGGCAACGTCTTTATCGTTGTAAGGTGCATGACTTACGCTTAGACATAATCAGCTGTTAAGAAAGATACATCGTATTCCAACGGCGTAAAAGCTTAAAAAATCATTTGCGACTAAACTACTGCTCCTATTAAATTGATTTTTGGTACAGAGCTTGAAAATTGTACCTAGTATAGGCAGTTTATAGGAAAGCCCCTCTGTCGTATCAACTTTGTATAAAATTGTATATATTTAGCAATATACCTTACTCTACAGCATTATTTACCTATAGAAAAAAACCGCCAAGTGCGAGTTGGACTCGCTCAAAAAATGTTTGTGCCTCCTGACGTAAGCGACGTAGGAGCAGCATGTAACGAATGTTCCCTCAACGTCGGGGAAAGCGATAGTTAAAGAATGTATGGAAATATAGAAAACTGGTGATTTGTAACTTTTCCGGTACAGGCTACCTTTTAGTCAAACGATTTAGATTACATAGGTAAGTTCGGTCATTTCCTGCTTTCTTTTTGTTGATTAGTGATCGTGAGCACGTGGCATCTGCCGCTCTATTCTGTAAAAATGTAACCGTGAACATGTAGGTGAAGTGAGCTTGAAGTGAACTATCATCCCACCAGACGCTAAGGATTTACAGCTGACGACAACATGCCGCTCGTGTATTTGAGCACCGTACACGAGCGACACGGTGTCGACGCGGGTCGTTCGTGTGTATGCACACTTAGTTTTCACGGTGAGATTTTTACAGAATATCACTACTGGTTTTTATTGGCACAATCTTAGAACTATGGACACAAAAAAACAACAAACAAAAATACCAGAAAATACAATAAAGAGGTGGACAGCATTTTGGCAACTTGAACATGAGCCATGCTCTTAATTTTATTACTAGTCGTAAAATATTTAACATAACTTCGGCAATAAAAAGTCAACTTTAAAGCTAGTTCTGAATCACTCCCACCGTCAATTAAAACTACATAAACATCGAATGGACGGTTGTATAAACATTACATAAATATAAAAATAACATGTACATACATTCGCCAAACTTCCAGATCAATTAACAACTACATACTCTACGCTGTTTACTCTATAATTTATTCTATGAATTAACTGAAATATAGAACCACTATGTTAGGGCGACGTCACACTGCGTGCTCGTATGCGGCACGACCAGAAGAGATATACTTAATACAAAAATCTTAAATTCATTCACTCACTGACAGACAACCAGCCTTATATCCGCTTGGTCTAGAATCACGAAATATTGCTCAAGAACTCCCTAAACAAACAAAAGAGGGCTGTAAGGAAGGATTTTTGAAAATTCTTCCCCTAATAGGGTTTATATGGAAAAATGAAAGTTTATATGGAAGTTCTAGTTCTGAAGTTAGAAAAGTAGAAGTTGGTACTTAGACTTTTTTTTATAAGTAAAAGTTAGTTGCATGAACATATAAGGGGGTTGAATAGGGGATTCAAGTTTGTGCGGAAGTTCGTAATTCTTGCCGATGGAAAATCCCATCGGGCGTATGGCTTGATGTAATAATAATTACAAACTATTATTGATTTGCTTGTCGGGGTTGTTAATGTCTGTCGCTTTCAACGGTCGCTCATAGTCACCGAGTTGAACGCAGTTTGTTATTACTGGCATAAAGGTTAACGCTTCCGCTCAATGCTTTTGGCTTAAACTAAATGCACCTGTGGTGACGGGAGGCATTACTGAGCCAGGAACCACCACACGGAAATATTAAAATGTAGTAGGTTCCATTAGACTTTAGAGTAAACCATCAATCTAGCATTCGTTTACTCTGGTCATTTTGATTAGGATAAATCTAAATATACAGTAGTTTTGCGTCATTCTGGCAATATAAAGTATATTGCCACTGTTTGTGTCACTGTTTGTTTTCCCAAATAAATAAAATAAAAAAAATTGCTAGAATGACGCAAAACTACTGTACTAAGCGGGCATCAATTCCACCAAGATGAAATGATGCCGAGAGAAAGTCACCTTAACTAAAAAATAAAAACAATCTGTCTAGCCTTTTCCCCAAATATGTTGGGGAGAAGGCTAGGCAGTCTTCCAGTCTAACCAGATGCAGCCGAATACCAGTATTGTAACAGTTACTGGGTGACACGATACCCCTGGTAAGACTGGTTGTCAGACTTTTGGGCTTCTGACTACCCGTACCGATTATAAAAAATCTACGAATGACGGCCGGGACCAACGACTTAGCGTGCTTTCTGTGGTACGGAGGGGTCTCGATATGTAATGGATGGTCACCCATCCACAAACCAACCGTGACTTAAACTTTGATCGTTCCGTGCTGCTGTTTTCATTTAGCCACGAGCTCCTATATTGGTCACCGAACTTAATATCCAAGTCGGCCACGCCGCGCGCCGTCACCGGTGCACTTGATGATCTTATGACTGCGTCAGAGAGGGAGTTCGCGCAGCTGAATTTTGGGCCAAACATATTTAAACTTTTTGCCATCGTTACGCTAAGAAGACCGTACTTAATGTAGTATGATTTTTTATACCGATAGAAAGAAAGAAGAAAAAAAATGTATTTAAGGCGACTCGTACAGGAAGATCACAAATTAAACTAGACACAGTCTAAAATATAAAATTAAATTGCGTATATAAAAAAAAATAACAAAAAGAAAAAGTAAACAGAAAATCCTATATATCCCAGCATGATGCTGCGACATTTTAAAAAAAAAGTCATAGTGCTGGTATTCTGATAGGGCCCGCTGTGATGATAGCAAGTAGTGACGCACACATCTTGAAACATGTAGCCACCAAACTTGAACTCATAGCGCTATCTGTGTCACCAAGCTTTATCCGAGCAACGCCCGAACAGCGCCAACTCACTGTGTTCCATTATCAATTAGTGCGAACTGACACAAACTGAAGTAAAGGCTTAACCTTTAGACAGCGAGTAATACGCGCGACGAGGTATGTCTGGGCCGGCTTTATTTACTCACGGACAGGACACGTTTGTACCATTCATATAAATTGTAGAATATTATTGGCGATTGTTGAATTATTTAGTAGGTGCGACTAATGTGGGCACTGCGGCTTTATGGAGACAGATACTGTGTTGGTATTACAGACTTTATTGAATTAACTTTAGCCTCCGACATCAATCATAAAGCCGGGAGTGTATAATAATATTATTGGCTATGGCGTTAATTTATTTTTCGTTGGACTTGTTTTGTAACCTGAGCAAAAGGGAGAGACACTCCAGATGTAGGTAGTGGTCGCCCAGTGGTAACGGCCCCGACTTCCGAGTTGTAGGTCGCGGGTTCGAACTCAGGCAGGCGCTTTGCTTTGTGTAAATAATCTCATCACCACTACTCTCAAAACAGTGAAGGAAAACATCGTGTTGCACACAGAACATTTGTACTTTTGTTTTTTTCTCCATATGGCGCCTAAGGTACCTCCTGTAGGTAGATAAGAACGGCCAAAAGACATGGCATATAATGTTTTTTTTATTTAAGTTATCCTACGCTGTCCCACTCCTAGGCAAAGGCCTCCCTTCAATGATTATTCACACATAAATATCAAATGATTTTATTTCAAAGCAAACCTTACCAAACTCATGTCGTGTCGCGTCCAACCTGTCGCCGGACGCGCAGGCGTCGTCGGGTCAATACCAAAAGTCACTGCATCTATTGAGGTACGATTCACAAGTGACCACGTTCACAGAGCTCCCGGTAAGGAGGCGGTGACTAACAACATTGAACTACTATCGATTTCTATGATCATCCATACTGTCAGTTTGTGTGTTACCTTTCACGCCTAAACGGCTGACCGGCAAACCATGATCTGGCTTATAAATGATAAATGATAAATGATAAATGATTTTATTTTGTAAGTAGGTTTGTACAAACACTTTTACACGTCAATCATATTTTAAAACTAGATGAGGTCGGCGTTTCCTATCTGACTACTCTGAGAAGAAAGGCCGAAACAAACTCAGAGGTCACAGTCTCTTTTAAAGTCCAGACATAATCTTGGTCAGATCATATGAAGACCATGCAGGTCGATGTCTGAGATGGTCTTTTGAGGAAAGAACCACACAGATTGAGAGGACCTGTCCAGTCAGTGCACGCATTTGTCAGAAATCAGTGCAGCTCAACTCAAAACTTAAGGAGCTCGACGATTCGACGAACAATACCAAAGAAAGGACATTTGGGTAGGCCGCATTAATTACTCAAACTGCCAGACCATGACAAAACTAAGAGAACAGAGAGAAAAATAAAATATAATAAAAATAAAGTGACCCACATAGTATTCACATTCACAATAATTAAAATAATAGAATACTTTACAAAGTAAGCAAATGTCACAGTACTTATATATAGAATTCATTGATGTCAAAGTGTATATAAAAATGAAAAACAACAACAAAACAGAAAAATAAGAACACTACATAGGTAAAAAATTGGAAGCATCTCAATCCCAAGCCTTTTTGTCCTCGATATAATCCTTAACGGTATAAAAGGCTTTCTGGCACAACTTACGTTTAATGAATGATTTGAATTTATTAAGGCTTAGATCTTGAACGGGGCTTGGAACTTTATTGTAAAAGCGTATACATTGGCATCTGAACGAGCCACCTATTTTCTTGAGCCTTGTTATAGGTACAACAAATTTGTGTTTGTTCCTAGTATTTATATCATGGATATCACTGTATTTTTTAAACAATTTTATGTTTCTATGGGCATATAAAAGATTTTCATAAATATATTGAGAAGGCACAGTCATAACATTAATCTCTTTAAATTTGTCTCTGAGCGAGTGTCTCGGACTTAATTTATAAATTGATCGAACAGCTCGCTTCTGCAAAACAAAGATAGTCTGAATATCGGCGGCATTTCCCCACAATAGAATACCGTACGACATTACACTATGAAAATAGCTAAAGTACACTAAGCGGGCTGTCTCTATATCAGTTAAATTACGAATTTTTCTAACAGCGTATGCTGCGGAACTTAGCTTTTTTGACAATTTATCTATATGTGGACCCCACTGAAGCTTAGCATCCAAAGTTATGCCCAAGAATACTGTGCTGTCTTCAGGATTCAATTCTTCGCCCTTTATCAACACATTCGTTTTCACCTGCCTAACGTGAGGTAGCGTAAACTTAATGCATTTAGTTTTTTTCTCGTTTAAAAGTAAATTATTAACATTGAACCAGTGGACTACTTTAGAGATCGCGCTATTTACATCGTCAGTAACCAGCTGCTGACGTTTAAGTTTAAATAAAAGTGAAGTGTCATCGGCAAACAACACTATATCATGATTATCCTTTATGAGGTACGGCAAGTCATTTATATAAATAAGAAACAAGAAAGGACCAAGAATTGAGCCCTGTGGGACTCCCATTGTTACTATAGATCCGGGAGATCTTTTTCCTTTAACGACAACGCTCTGAATCCTGTTACTCAAGTATGAAGTAAGAAGATTCAGAGCATTGTTCCGAATTCCGTAGTGGCGGAGTTTCCTGATTAACGTTTCGTGAAGAACGCAATCGAATGCCTTGGACAAATCACAAAAGATGCCCAAGGCATCGCATTTATTTTCCCATGCATTATAAATATGTCCTAAAAGTTCAACACCGGCATCAGTAGTTGAACGACCCCTTGTAAAACCGAACTGTTTGCCATGTAATAATTTGTGTTTATTAAAAAATCTTTGCATTTGTTCTAAAATTAATTTCTCAAAAATTTTACTAAAGGTAGGTAGTACAGAAATAGGTCTATAATTTGTGGGGTCTGATGTACTACCCGATTTAAACAAAGGTATTATTTTACTATTTTTCATGAGATCAGGAAACTCCCCACTGTCTATACAACTATTAAAGATAACAGCTAGAGCAGGTGCCACAATGTCAATAATAGACTTAGCAACTTCTACAGAATTACCCCAGAAATCTGCAGTCTTTTTAACATTTAAAGTGTGAAAGGTTTTAATTATATCTCTACAGGTAATATGTTCAAAATGAAATTCCGAATCGCAACCATTAACATTTTCCTTAAGCAAAGACTCAGCAACAGAAGGTGATGAGTTTAGGGATTTAGTAGTTGAAACGGGAATATCCGAAAAGAAATTTTCAAATGCCTTGGCGACTTGTGAGTCAGATTTTATTATGTTGTCATTAATAGACAGGCTGTAGTCAGTATCTCGATTGCTAGATCTCCCCGCTTCACTATTAATAATAGTCCAGGTCGTTTTAATTACATTACTGCTGTTTTTAATCTTTGAACCCAAATAACGTGACTTGGCCATATAACAAACTTTTTTAAATAATTTTGAATAATTTCTTACATACAAATTAAATTCATCAGTGTTAACATAAGACGTTTCATTGTACAGTTCATAAAGCCGTGTTCTACTTTTATGAATACCAATGGTAGCCCAATCACTGAAAGATGCGTTACTATTAACCGAGATAGTCTTGGGTATGAAGGTGGAATCAAATTGTTTACAGTATATATTAAAAAAAATATCATAAAGATTATTAGGATCAGCATGAGTTGACAAAACTGGTAATTTATCAATGAGTTTAACTTTAAAAGCCTCCAAGCGACTCGCAGTTTTGGGGTTAACAGTGATATCCTTTTTAGCCACTTTTTTGTTTTGGTTTTGAATAGTAATCCTTTGCCCGCAATGATCAGAATCTAGTAAATTTATAATTTCTTTGTGGCTTGGTATAATATCTGTATAAATATTATCTAGGCATGTGGCACTAGTAGGTGTTATTCTTGTGGGCTCCAAAAATAGGTTTACAAGATTGTAGGACTGAAACAGGCTTAAAATTTTACTACAAGAACCTGAGTTTTCTAACAAATTGACATTAAAATCACCACAAATGATAACGGACTTGCTTGAATTACAAATCCTGTGTAACACTTCATCCATTACCTTTTCAAAGCAGTCATACAATCCTGAAGGGGGTCTGTACACACTTAATACAACCAAGTGCTCCAATTCTATACAGGCAATTTCAACTGTACGCTCAACAGATAGGCTCACAATATCGTTACGATCTTTAAATTTGAGCTGGTTACTTACTAAAATTAAAGAGCCACCATGTATAGCATTTATTCTGCTGAACGAACTACCAACCTGGTGATTACTAAAATTGAACAAGAACTGGTGACTTTTCAGCCAATGTTCTGTTAAACAAAGAATATCAATACTATTAAAATTCATAAATAATTCTACTTCTAAATCTTTGTTCATAAATCCTTGAATATTTTGATGCACCAGGTTGATACTATTTACTGATTCTAAACTTTTTATTGAGTTGTTTTTGCAATTCTGAACATTATAGCTAGAGATTGCCTCTATTGTCTTAATTTCTAATTTAAATTAGGACTTAGTATACGTATTATCTGGGTAGTAGTACGTTCCCGTGGGATTGTTTGGAAGCAGCGGGCAAAAGCAACTCTCATTTATGCTAACGTAGGGGATATCATAGCTAAAAGGAGCTCCTAAATCACACAAATAAATAACCGAAAAATGGTAAGATTTGTATTCCACAAATATCTTAAAACATAGAATTTTTTTAACATTTTGGTAAAATTAGTGAAACATTTTGCCACAAACAGACAGAGAAACACGACGCTAAGTCAACTATGAGATTAAATCAAGATATCGGTCACACCCTTAACAAATAAATATCACTAAACAATAGAAGTCTCTCTCACTAATTTATATTGAAGCTAGTTGTCACTAATACCCGCGTCTAACAACTCGACAACAGCCGCTGAGCCGCCCCACGATACATGACCATCTAAATAAATCTTAACGTTGTGTTAAATCAGGACAAACCGCAGGAAACCTCAAAAGGTCCACTCCGTAAGCCAAGGTGAACGCTGAATGGTAAATATGAATTTCTTATAATCAGTGGCCAATCTCAATGGCAATAAGCGCGGGAGATATTATAGTGCACAATTAGTGTGTGCACTAACACAGGTTCACTCTATGTTCCTTTACTCTCATAGCCCAATGGTAAGGCAATTTGACATGACCAGAGAAAAATCAAGCGCAGGACCCACCCACGGCTTTAATTGCTTTTCAAGGCACATCACCAACTTTCAAACCCCAGACTGCTACTGAGAAAATCTTAATGGAAAACTCAATAAGTAACCCTTTTTTTTCTGTTGTAATCAACAACAAATTCTGTCTAATTTGTAGTTAATATCGTCTCGACATAACTGAGTAATTGTCGTCACTACAATGATAGTCTAGAAATTGAAAAGAATTGTGCAATTTATTTTATATTTATTTATTTAATTAAAACGGCTTAAAACCAAATTTAACAGTCAAAAGATACAATTTTTATATACTCGAACACAAGATAAAATAAAAGATAAAAGTACTCAAAATATAAAATCATCAAGTAAAACAACATTTTCATAAATCCCTCTCACAGTACTTCTGACATGCCGACAAAAACTTCGTCCATTCGTCCGCAAACAGATCGTTTGTTGGATTAGAGTCCAAGCCAGAGTAGGTGCTATGGGGGACTTAGCACGCGCAAGTGTGCGTCATGGAGGCACAGCAAACAGCCTGTGCTTTCTGTCGCGGCAGTAGTTGTCTGGCACAAAGAAGCAAGCCAGCACTGCATGTAGATCAGGCGCGTCTATAGTGCCACGGAGCGTCTTACGGGATAAGGTGTGCTGTCAATGCATGTCAGGCAATGAATTTTAGTTGTCATAAACAAAGTTGTAAATAAAAAAGGCGAATACGACATGCTTTAGAAAGAGACTGTCAGACACAACTCTTTTTTTGAGGCAAAGCACTTTTGCCAAGACTACAAACATACATAATTAAACTCACGACTTCTCCCCGTGGGGGCAGGCAGCAACTACAGAACGCCACCTGCTACCAAAGCAGGCTGCAGGGTGTGTTTTCCAAAATTTGATGTGCCATAATTATTTCCGGCCGATCACTATTCAATATTGAATGACACAACACAATGACACGGCTCTGTTGTTCGAGGGCGATACATGGCATGAGGTTTACCGTTACATATGCTCAGCGGGGCTTTGATTTGGTCCAGGCATGGTTAGCTTACAATAAATTAACACTAAATGTTGATAAAACGAAATATATCTCATTCTCCATTAAAACTTCCTTCCCAGTAATATTATAACGGCCCACTCTTCTAATTGTTCTTTTATACATTCCTCTACTTGCTTGTGTCCCACCCTGCTTAAGACCGATATAATTAGGTACCTAGGAGTTACAATAGACAGCGCGCTTAGCTTCCATCCACACATTGATCTCCTTGTCTCAAGAACTCGAAAATGAATTTTCGTATTTAAAAACCTTCGCCATGTCGCAAACCCTAAAATTATAAAAATGGTATATCGCGCACTGTGTGAATCATTGCTCTCTTACTGTATTACCATATGGGGTGGAGTTAGTAAAACATCCATGCTGAAAATTAAGCGTGCTCAGGGGGCAGTCCTGAAAGTTGGCAACTTCTTACCATACTTGCATCCAACTAAGGACCTATATGAACTCACTGGTGTGCTGACGGTTCGTCAATTATTCATCCTTAATGCAACCCTCCGTAAACATTCCCAGCTTCAATATAATCCCACACTTTTTGGAAATAAACGACGTAAACACATAGTATGTCCGACAATGAAATTCCATACAAATTTCTCACATCGACATTTTATGTTTCTCGGCAGTTACCTTTATATCAAATTAAACGAAATCTTGTCGATCTACCCCCTCACTAAACAGCGCTGTAAAAAAACGGTATTTAATTGGTTGAAAAAGCTGGATTACGATGGCACTGAGCAAATATTATTCATTCCTTCCTAATCGTCTACTTCAACTGCGATGGATCCAGTGCACGCACGCATACTCACTACACACAACATACACATCTTTTCTCGCATATTATCATGAACTTACTCCCGAAGTCCCGACTACCCACAAAGCTGAGACCTTACACTCACACACTTCTCACGACACGCACAACACACCACACACGTACACGCACCTCAATACAGATGAACAAACCTATTTGCATGATATTAATATTTAAAATTTACTTTAACCTATTTTTCTTTACTTCTCTTCCATAGAACTTACAAAATATTTGTTAATTGTCCTAAAACTTGTGTAATGTGGGTACCTACAGCCCCTAAACACTGCGGTGGGCCTGGAGATCTGTAACACAGGGTTTCCCTAGCACGGACTCCAGTCTCTCGCAAAGGAGCTTTTGTCTGTTACTTATTGTTTAGTCCTAAGGTGTTATTTATAAGCTAACCTTTGTGGAGAGAGAAATAAACTACTATTTTTATTATGACGCGCAGCCTATCCTATTTCTGCTATGTGCTCGTGATTATTGAAAAAATAAAAATAAAAAATTGCGTTGACTTGTATTTCTTTAACTATTCTGTACAATAACCCTGCGACAAAGTGCACTGATAAAGAGCGTCGGATAAACTTGTACAGTAATCTCCGAGAGTCCAGCTCTACAGGACACAACCCAGTGATTGAGGTGCCCTGATACTGCACCGTAGTTATGGACGAGATTTGAGCAGCTCCGTACTAATGACCCTATCCGTTGTGCTAATAACGATATTTTAAGAGTGGGAGGACGATAGAGGGCTGATTCAGCAAAGTGGGAGTCATGGAATTGTCAAATTCATTTTAATAACATAAATTATCATGTCTTTTATGTTTATGTGGAGGCTAAAATATATATAGAGGATGAAATTAGGTAGGAGGTACCGACATACTCGTACATACTCGTAGCTTGCAGGGTAAGCAAACTGAAGCGACAGTAGGCCAGCCACGATTCTCGAAGTACCGATGGCCGGTGGAGCAGACCAGTCCTGTAGTGGAGAGCTCGTATCGGCAAGCGTAGTGTGGGACGTGACCTTAATAACTTGGCTGGGACAGATTGTTTTGTTTATGTCCTGTTAGCTTTTGCGGGATGAAAGGGATCCTCTAAAAGGTCATGGTTTATCCGTGTGCTAAACATCCAAATCCGTTCAGTCGTTAAGGCGCGCAAAGGTATCAGACAGTCCGACACAGTTCCTTTCGCATTTATAATAGTTTTGTTAGGATGTAATAAGGGACGAGCCCACTGCCATCAACTAGACACAAATCCAGAGTTCAGGCTACTAGAAAACTAATGTATGAACCAAATGACAATTAGACCTGTGAGGAGCCATCCTATCAACCAGGTCCCCGAAGCACAGCAGTCGGGACGGCCACTAGACGAAAGAGGCAGACAAAATTCAAAACTTCAATTCAAATTCAAAATATTTTATTTCACATAAACCTACATGGGCACTTATGAAACGTCAGAAGCTAGGTGCACGGTTCCAATTGGGCGTTTCCTATGGAGAAGAGCCGGCAAGAAACTCTACAGTGACTCTTTTAAAAATAATTGGCTTTTACAATGTTTTCAAATTACACTGTTAACAGGTATGGATGGGAGCACAGTGTGGGCCTGTCAAAAAGTACTAGGTATGAAGTTGGTAAAACAGCGTCGTAACAGTGACATTAAGTTTGTATACTTTCTCTCGAAAATAATGAATGTTTGTACTATTTTCCCATAAATGAACACATTTATCATTAGAAGCAGTTCCTGAGCCACTAATCGTTGCCCTAACAATCTCAACGATAACGCCCCCAAGCTTACTTACAATTAGCGACCCAGCGTGATACCAATATCGAGACCGTAAATCTGATACCGATACCAACTTTCTAGCCGACATGATAATCAAGCGATACGATATATAATAATCTGTGGTGTATTTACTGCGGCGACAGATGGAAACGTTTCAATTTGTGTAAATCTCGGCTTGACTGCGAGTCAGGACACAAAGTGCTGCGATAAGTAGGGCTCATCCGATACCGGAAACATCGATAAGTACTTTGAACTTGACATCGATTCGGAGTATCGATACCTAAGAAATGGCTGTCGGGCCTTTGCTCTTAGAAATTAATCTCTGTCTGAATCGGATTCGAACTCGATACTTCTTAATTTCTTACAACATACTTCTCTCTAATAACTTACAAATTATGTCTATCCATGGAGTGCTTATAAAATAATAGGATATATTAAGTCTATAGCATAGTTACCAGCCTATTATTAACCCACTGCAGGGCATGGCAAGGCTCTCATACAGAGAAGCCACGAGCATTGATCATCTCGCTGGCTCAAGACGGTTTAAAGATTTCAGCCTTATGGTTTCCTCACGTCGTTTTGCCTTCAGTAATGTCCTAGATCAACTCAGAAAGTACATTTGAATTGAAAAGTCACATCGGTACTTGCCCGTTCGGCAAGCCGATGTGAAACCACAACTAGCCTGTCACGCGAGGAGAGGCGAGGCATTAACCACTGGGTAGTTGGGCAGGACACGACATAACATAACAACATAAAAATAACTGAAGTAATAATTTCTTCAGTCTACTAAATTCATAGGTACACACGACGACACATCAAGCTATTCATTTCCAGTTCTAGCTGACCTCGCATAGGTACACACAACGACACATGAAGCTATTCATTTCCAGTTCTAGCTGACCTCGCATTGGTACACACGACGACACATCAAGCTATTCATTTCCAGTTCTAGCTGACCTCGCATAGGTACACACAACGACACATGAAGCTATTCATTTCCAGTTCTAGCTGACCTCGCATTGGTACACACGACGATACATCAAGCTATTCATTTCCAGTTCTAGCTGACCTCGCATAGGTACACACAACGACACATGAAGCTATTCATTTCCAGTTCTAGCTGACCTCGCATTGGTACACACGACGATACATCAAGCTATTCATTTCCAGTTCTAGCTGACCTCGCATAGGTACACACAACGACACATGAAGCTATTCATTTCCAGTTCTAGCTGACCTCGCATTGGTACACACGACGATACATCAAGCTATTCATTTCCAGTTCTAGCTGACCTCGCATAGGTACACACAACGACACATGAAGCTATTCATTTCCAGTTCTAGCTGACCTCGCATTGGTACACACGACGACACATCAAGCTATTCATTTCCAGTTCTAGCTGACCTCGCATTGGTTCTAGCTGACCTCGCATTGGTTCTAGCTGTCCTCGCATTGGTTCTAGCTGACCTCGCATTGGTTCTAGCTGACCTCGCATTGGTTCTAGCTGACCTCGCATTCGTTCTAGCTGACCTCGCATTGGTTCTAGCTGACCTCGCATTGGTTCTAGCTGACCTCGCATTGGTTCTAGCTGACCTCGCATTGGTTCTAGCTGATCTCGCATTGGTTCTAGCTGACCTCGCATTGGTTCTAGCTGACCTCGCATTGGTTCTAGCTGACCTCGCATTGGTTCTAGCTGACCTCGCATTGGTTCTAGCTGACCTCGCATTGGTTCTAGCTGACCTCGCATTGGTTCTAGCTGACCTCGCGTTGGCTTTTCGTATAATGACAAGTCAGTCAGTCAGTCAGTCTTGATATGTCGTCGTGCGTACCTATGGTCACAACATTACTGAAAACTATCGAGTACTCGCTTGTCCAGTGTAAGATCAGCCCTAGTGATAATCATTGTGTAGTACCTACATAAAGCGAGTACATCTAATCTAGTTGATAGCGGAGCCCGTTCGTTAGCTCGCTGTCACCACAGAGAGGGGTCGATAGATCTCTTACCGGTTCCACTAAGAATAGAACTATAGTCCTTTACTATCAACCTAACTATTGTCAAACCGAAGAAACCACTTTACAGAGCTATAACATTAAGGGGTTTATTTATAAGCAATGATTTAAGTTAAGTGACGTTTAAACTTCAAAAATGTATGGTTAAACCGTCGGCAACCGTATCTACTACTAGCATAATATCACGCCTGTATTCCCCGAAGGGTTGGGCAGAGGTGTACCTATTGTACACCCACATTTCTAATAGGGGCGAGCCTATTGCCATCAACTCAGACTCCAGGCATGACCCCACGACCCCCCCCCCCCCCTCAGACCGCGCCTGCCTGGAAATCCCTGAATGCTATAGGTTCCATGGTCTTCTGCTTAACAGTACCACTAGACGAACGATATGGGCATGACTATTAAAAGGGGTAGATGTTCAATCAGAATGCAAAAGTAACTTCAGTACATCAGGCACATGAGGCATGTCGTTCAATGGGTAATTTTATTGGGCTAGTTAATATCAAAACTTAATTTATATAGGTTAGCAGGGTCAGCGACGCGCCACCTGTCACTCTCTGTGGATTCAGTAAGTGATTCTGACTTTTTTCGTTGGTTATCACCGTATATTTCATGTATTCAATTTTTTTTCAATACGGCTGGGCAAAACCTTTTTCCTTCCAAACCTCCCCTCTTGTGTGATCTCTGGCCATGTTGGCCCTGCATACATTATCAGATCGTCACACCACCTTCGCCGCGGAGACTATCTACCTCGACGGCGACTGGCTCAGGCATCCAGTGAGTGACGATTTTTGCCTATATCTCCCCATGCATTCGTGTGACATGGCCAGCCCACTCCCACTTCCTGGCTCTTTTTTCTCCAAAAACTCTTGAAGCTGACCTTCATTCTCTCAAGATTAAAAGGGACCTAAATTGTGAGCGATTTATTGACACGATGACACGAGCTTGAACTTTAACTTACCGCTGATGTTATACATAATTTCACGCCCTCTGCGCAGGACTGATTCGATAGCATGCCGTCAATCAACGACTGAATTATATCAGCTATACCTAGCTCGTACATTTTTAGTAGAAATAAGTCATGGACTATTAGCTAATTAATTGACTAAATGATTATCACTTCACGGTTGGCTCAAACTATATTATACAAACATAGTCATAATTAATATAATCCATAGTAATAATAAACAGAAAAGTATGTTTGTTTGAACCCGCTTATTTCTGGAACTGCCGGCCGGGCTGATGGAAAACTATTGAGGAAGGCTATAGGCTATTAAACAGCCAAGCAAAAAGAAAAAGGCCAGAAAGATCGCTAAGCGAAAACAAAGTGACAGCGCGGGCAGGTGATGCGATGCGACGCGGTGGGGCGGGAAGAAATTTCACGCGGGCGAAGTCTCGGGCAGAAGCTAGTATTTACATACAATATAACTTTCCTTAGTTTCCACACACTAGAAATAATATTTAATTTATTTCGACGTTTATAGGTAGTTAATATATTGCTGAGAAAACAAGCATGTCTTGTCTTTGACTGAATGAACTAAATTACAACAACACTAGGTATTTTGATGGAAGTCATAACTTTTCACACGAAGTAGGTTGTGCGTGATTGTGACGCTAGCTCCCCCCAATTTGTTCTTATTGTGCTTGGGTGCTATATTTTATTATTCTGTATGCGTCACGTTTAGTGCAAACAAATGTATTTCCTTTCTTTTATTTTTTCTTTGTAGAATGCCACTGGTAGGTGAGCCTCTCCATTTATATCCTCTCGAAATTCTGCTAAAAGATATTATACGTGCTATAAAGTGAACCTGAATACTCCCCACACACAGCGAGTGCCTAGATCCGATGTATTTATTGATATATAGCACTTCTGTGAAACTATCAATATATTAGAGTGCGGCGATTGTTTGCGGAAGCCGCGCCCGCGCTGCGCCAATATGTCGGCGGGTAATAGATGACAGAAATATATGTAATATTGAGCCTCTCCAGACGATCCGTGAGTCACTGCGCACAGAGCAGTATGTGGCGCATGTTACAGTATACCGAGATGAAACGCATTGGTTAAAGATTACCTTTTTAGCTTTACAAAATATAAGACTAATATCCAGTTTCAGAAAAAAATAGTTTCATTACATCACGCCTGTGTTCTGCGATGGGTTAGGCAAAGGTGTACCTATTATAGCACACACCTACATTTCACCAGTAATGTTTAAGTCGCACGTAAAAGGATCCGCGCCTATTGCCATCAGCCGGGCACACATCTACACTCCGGGCTGCTACCGAAAAATTCCAGATGAAAAAAACCCATTAACATTTTGCCCGACAGGAATCGAACCCAGGACCTCATGCACAGCAGTAGCACCTGCGACTAGACGAACGAGGCCGCTGCTGTGTGTCGTTGACCAATCAAAACTTAACATTAGGTTTTCAGAAACAGTAGGTGAATATCGAAATTAATAGTAACTGTGAATTAATTATTCTTTTACAAGTTTTTTCCGTAATTTCTTATAAATATAGATTCGTAGTTATTTGAACAGGCACATTCCAAGTCTGGTTAATTAGATATTTTTTTTTCCAAAAAATAACCTGTTGGAACTACCTGCTTTGTAGGAATTTGCCATAAATCATAAAATATTTCTAGATCTTGAGCATGAAAATTATGCGTGTTATTTACTTAATTAAGTATTTTAATTAGCTCATTCGCGTTTATTAATTAAATGATTAATCGGTTACGGTAAAGCTAGGCATGATATTGATACCGCTACGATCCTTCCTCGACCTTAGGTATTGTCTGAGTCGGCCCTCACGCATGTATTACACGAATGATTTGTCAGACTACATTAATTCACCATTATTGGATCCTTGATCTCTGATCAAACACAATAATCAGGGATCAAGCATTTTGTCACGAGATCAAAATATGAATAATATCAAACCAGTGACCACCTACTACTGACAGTTTTTAGATTTACCTGGAACCAAAAATCTATTGTTTTATAGCACATTCTATCCAAATAACATTGTTTATACTACTCTTAAAAACTCAGTGATTTTACCAGCTAAGTGATTAATAAAACTTAGAAAATGAAATATTAGATAAACGTAAACTTCATAAAGAGTATTCTACTCTATTCTAATCTTTAACATACAGAACCACACCTCATCATAATTCAACCGCTATTCACAATAACGGAATCTTGGAATCTCAAAATTATGACAGAATTAAACAAAAATAATAATTATTATTAAAGACACTGATATCTTCATCCAAAAGCGGAAACGGGAAATTTATTGCAACCGTAATTGATTAATAATTTATTAATCAAAAGGTCACGTCCGTTACGTTACGTTATGGTCTACGAACAGCTCCAAGATGGCGGACCACCCGTTGTTAACGACACTGTGGGACGAACGTTATTTTATATTAATTAAAATATGACTTTATTAATAAGCTATTTAAATGACAAGCTAACTGTGTAACAATGACAGAGAGGCTATTTATAGTTTTTGGGTAATCTTAAATCCGATGCTGCAAGAAAGCTGTATTTCTGCGGAATGTGGCTCTACTAAGGATAAGTTATTTTTCTTAAACCCCTTCTAAGTTAAAATCAAACTTGTTACTTATTCAACTAGGCTCATAATCAGCACTTTTTGAACGTCAATATTACAGACGACAATTCCCAAACGCCCGCGCTTCCCCGCGGTTACGTGACGTTCTTCCCAGAAGATATGGCGCAAAAAAACTCGCCCAGCAGCACAGCTGTCTGATAAGTTAGAAGAACTTGATTCTAACACAAAACCTTAAACTAAATTATTTGCCATATGTCAGCTAACACACGCCAACAAAAACATTGAACTCTCTTCAGCCGACTGGTCGACACTTCACGTGACCAGAGGGGTGGCTCGTTCAGCATTGCCATTCTACGTTTCACCGCTGCCAACCTTCTGGGCACGTTTCCGGATGACAGCGATGCGGACAAGTACTTCGACGCCTAAGTGTCTCTTTTGCCTAAGTGGAATTTTGAGCTCATATCTCCGTAACCAGAAGGTTCCCAGGTATTGTCCAGTACAAACAAATGATCACCATGACGGGGAGTACAAGTGACTCTCGGCTTCGTTAAGAGTATTTATGCACCCGTTATTTTCCGTAGCTACTAAACGCTCGTAATAATTATTTCCAATGTTTCATTATGTTGGTATACTGTAGGTATTTCTCTTCTCGGTGTCAACCGAAGTATCTTCTAATTGGCCGTATAACAGCGCCAATTTGGAACCGTGTCCGAAGTCACTGAATAAAGAGTGGCTGCACTGTGGACTGTGGACGACAGCGGCGCTTTCAATTAATTGTATCATCATTAACTTTACGAGCAGCCGACACACTTGATTGGCTTTTAATGAAAGCTTCGGAGGTGTGTGGGTGTATGTGAACATGATAATTATATGTAGGTATTACAGAGAGATGAGAGGGGCTCGTGGCTAAATAATGACAGCCGCTGCGACTGCTGCGCTCGGCTCGTGGAGCACCCATCGACCATGTCTTACATATTATATGTAGGTATTACAGAGAGATGAGAGGGGCTCGTGGCTAAATAATGACAGCCGCTGCGACTGCTGCGCTCGGCTCGTGGAGCACCCATCGACCATGTCTTACATATTATATGTAGGTATTACAGAGAGATGAGAGGGGCTCGTGGCTACATAATGACAGCCGCTGCGACTGCTGCGGTCGGCTCGTGGAGCACCCATCGACCATGTCTTACATATTATATGTAGGTATTACAGAGAGATGAGAGGGGCTCGTGGCTACATAATGACAGCCGCTGCGACTGCTGCGGTCGGCTCGTGGAGCACCCATCGACCATGTCTTACATATTCAGACCCCTACGACTTTCGGAAAGCACGTCAAGCCGTTGGTCCCGGCGGTCATTCGTAAATCTTTGCCTGTCGTTACGGGTATTTTTCCGAATCAGAAGCCAAAAAGTCGGAGAATCTGTCTTACCAAGGGGAGTTACCGTAAGTGGGTTGTGGAGGACATATCGTAACGTCTCCATTTAAAATACTGTAAGTCAGCTGCATCTGGTTAGACTGGACGCCAACCCTAACATAGTTGGGAAAAGGCTCGGCAGATTGATTCTTTTGTGTGCTAATTGGTTAGTACACAATACACACATTATGACAATAGTATCCAATAGAACCAATAGCAGTCCCTCCACGTGGCGTGGGCTCCGCGTCCCACCTCTCTGCCTACCTCCTAATACGCCGATATGATGGATGCTAATGTATCGGCGATGGCGCCCACTTCGCCATAAACATGACGACGTGCCTGTTACGGTGATGTTAATTAATTTACATTTAAATTATATCAATATGGACTGAACGGAATTGGGTTACAAGTTTATGATAGATGGTGAAGAATGCCAATTAGGAAAGCGAGCTAATGTCGAGAATATTTTGTGATATTTGGAATATGAAGGTTATATTTATTACTAGCCAGTCAAAGCCAATTTCGTTCTTAGTTATACCATTCAAAGGAATGTCCACCCCTCTCGTGTCGTGCGTGTCACATGGAGGCATGGAGGATACTGCCACACATCTACTTTACGAACATAGTTTGTTAGTAGGTAACCTTTTACGATATTCGTAGAAAATATAGGGATGTCCAAAATATTGGTAAACTTAACCATCGAGTTACTTGGTTTATAGCATAGAAATGTAAAAATATTGGTAAACTTAACCATCGAGTTACTTGGTTTATAGCATAGAAATGTAAAAATATTGGTAAACTTAACCATCGAGTTACTTGGTTTATAGCATAGAAATGTAAAAATATTGGTAAACTTAACCATCGAGTTACTTGGTTTATAGCATAGAAATGTAAAAATATTGGTAAACTTAACCATCGAGTTACTTGGTTTATAGCATAGAAATGTAAAAATATTGGTAAACTTAACCATCGAGTTACTTGGTTTATAGCATAGAAATGTAAAAATATTGGTAAACTTAACCATCGAGTTACTTGGTTTATAGCATAGAAATGTAAAAATATTGGGAAACTTAACCATCGAGTTACTTGGTTTATAGCATAGAAATGTAAAAATATTGGTAAACTTAACCATCGAGTTACTTGGTTTATAGCATAGAAATGTAAAAATATTGGTAAACTTAACCATCGAGTTACTTGGTTTATAGCATAGAAATGTAAAAATATTGGTAAACTTAACCATCGAGTTACTTGGTTTATAGCATAGAAATGTAAAAATATTGGGAAACTTAACCATCGAGTTACTTGGTTTATAGCATAGAAATGTAAAAATATTGGTAAACTTAACCATCGAGTTACTTGGTTTATAGCATAGAAATGTAAAAATATTGGTAAACTTAACCATCGAGTTACTTGGTTTATAGCATAGAAATGTAAAAATATTGGTAAACTTAACCATCGAGTTACTTGGTTTATAGCATAGAAATGTAAAAATATTGGGAAACTTAACCATCGAGTTACTTGGTTTATAGCATAGAAATGTAAAAATATTGGGAAACTTAACCATCGAGTTACTTGGTTTATAGCATAGAAATGTAAAAATATTGGTAAACTTAACCATCGAGTTACTTGGTTTATAGCATAGAAATGTAAAAATATTGGTAAACTTAACCATCGAGTTACTTGGTTTATAGCATAGAAATGTAAAAATATTGGGAAACTTAACCATCGAGTTACTTGGTTTATAGCATAGAAATGTAAAAATATTGGTAAACTTAACCATCGAGTTACTTGGTTTATAGCATAGAAATGTAAAAATATTGGTAAACTTAACCATCGAGTTACTTGGTTTATAGCATAGAAATGTAAAAATATTGGTAAACTTAACCATCGAGTTACTTGGTTTATAGCATAGAAATGTAAAAATATTGGTAAACTTAACCATCGAGTTACTTGGTTTATAGCATAGAAATGTAAAAATATTGGGAAACTTAACCATCGAGTTACTTGGTTTATAGCATAGAAATGTAAAAATATTGGTAAACTTAACCATCGAGTTACTTGGTTTATAGCATAGAAATGTAAAAATATTGGTAAACTTAACCATCGAGTTACTTGGTTTATAGCATAGAAATGTAAAAATATTGGGAAACTTAACCATCGAGTTACTTGGTTTATAGCATAGAAATGTAAAAATATTGGTAAACTTAACCATCGAGTTACTTGGTTTATAGCATAGAAATGTAAAAATATTGGTAAACTTAACCATCGAGTTACTTGGTTTATAGCATAGAAATGTAAAAATATTGGTAAACTTAACCATCGAGTTACTTGGTTTATAGCATAGAAATGTAAAAATATTGGTAAACTTAACCATCGAGTTACTTGGTTTATAGCATAGAAATGTAAAAATATTGGTAAACTTAACCATCGAGTTACTTGGTTTATAGCATAGAAATGTAAAAATATTGGGAAACTTAACCATCGAGTTACTTGGTTTATAGCATAGAAATGTAAAAATATTGGTAAACTTAACCATCGAGTTACTTGGTTTATAGCATAGAAATGTAAAAATATTGGTAAACTTAACCATCGAGTTACTTGGTTTATAGCATAGAAATGTAAAAATATTGGTAAACTTAACCATCGAGTTACTTGGTTTATAGCATAGAAATGTAAAAATATTGGTAAACTTAACCATCGAGTTACTTGGTTTATAGCATAGAAATGTAAAAATATTGGGAAACTTAACCATCGAGTTACTTGGTTTATAGCATAGAAATGTAAAAATATTGGTAAACTTAACCATCGAGTTACTTGATTTATAGCATAGAAATGTAAAAAACAAACAACACTTCTTTCTTATAACTATGGTTTAAACAAACAAAAAAAGGAAGCTCCGACTGAAAATTAGCTACTTACGAAGCTTGCGTACACTAAAAGTTTCATTTTTCGCTTTTTAGTTAACTGTTTTGTTTAAAAGTTTATTTCCAATGGCTTGTTGCCATACGAACATGTAACTGTAAATTACCACAGTATAATAAATACTTTAAAATATTTTTTTATTAGGTTATTTTGGTCAACGTATAATTGCACCTGGTCAGACTGGTAGATGACCTCCACATGTCCGAAATCCTAGAATAACGACAAAGATGTAATAAAACTAAAAATGCCAACAATAATATGATTAAAGTCTTGCACTATAAAATGATGCGTATCTTAATGTGCAGGTTGTGCCGGCATGCGGCGTGCGGCGTGCGGCATGCTGTCGGTAATGAGCGCCTCAAACTTTAGTAAGACGTGATTGTTATTCTGTGCTCATCTCCAAATTGCGACATTTTGGGTTCACAGTTTGTTTTAGGATAAAGCCGGAATGTGACTTCTCTGGTTTAGTTGTTATTGCTTATCTTGAAGTATTAACTCTTCATCTGTTTTGAGAAAAATATAAAATATGTATGTGAGTTATTTGGCGTTCCCAGAAATTTTTACTAATTATTATATACAAAAGAGGTATTCAACTTTTTGATCAGATTTCCCTTGGGCTAGGAAAATTGATTCTGCAAAATTACCCTTGAAAAGACTCAAAGTCAAAGCATAATTACAGACACTTTTGAATTCCCAGGGAGTCGGTCCGGCAGGAAGATGAAACTGGTTGCTCATTCCAAAGCGTAGTAGGTTTGTATGGGGAAAAACGGTCATGAAACTCAAAACCATGAACAACCAAGCGTGAACTATTAAGTGATCCGACTTAAGTCAGTGAATCAATCGATGATCTCCCGATATGCCCCGATATGGCAGTGAGCATGTAATCCGCATGACCAGAGGCGCGGCTCAGCGGTGTAAGCGGATTATTGTAATGTCATGATAGCGTGGCGGATAATCTCCACTCATTGCCAAATACTCGATGCGGTGAGCGAGCTTTAACATCATTGTATCATTAATTATTATTCGTAACATCATTCATATTTTTTTAAGATGAATCACAAAAAAACAGATATTATTAAATCAAACTCAAAGCAAAATATAATAATTATTATATTTAATTATTGTTTTGCTTATTTAGTTTGTAGTGTAATATGTATAGGTAGGTACTAACATAGTTTTAAGACCTTTGTAACTAACAATTATTATGAATGTTATATGTTGAATGTACTAACACTAGTGTTTAAGTTGTGTATGTAGGTATATACTAACAAATTGGATTTTATAATCTGAAATAAATGAATTGAGTGAGTGAGAGTGAGTGAAAGCATTTATTTTACCAATTACAGGTACTTTTGAACTACAAGAGGTCAGTCAGTCAGAAATATGAAGCTAGTTGCCCATTTCAAAGCGCAGTAGGTTCCTATGAGGAATAACGGGCAAGAAACTCCATGGAAACTCTTTTAAAGATCCATTCTGTTTTTGATAGTCAATGCTGTTTTGTTTTCTTTTGCCGTAGTCCGCTTATTCGCCTTAAATTCCCACGGGTGTGGAGAAACAGGCCCAATCTTTTACATCTTTTAGATAGGTAGGTACCTAATACAATCTTAAGCAGTAATTAGCACCTGCTGATCAGTTTCGTAGCCACATTAAAGGGTCACGCGCCATTTCACAGCCGGCTCATTAACATGATACTACGCTCAGATTACGATACACACGCACCGCGTGAGTTCCGCGCTATCTCACGCACTCAGCTGAAAGGTCTCGGAGAGGCAACGAGTAGGTAGACAACAGAGACCGAACTATGCTATGGCGCACGCCGTGGCTATGTGCATCAGCGATTCCATTTTCATACAAGACTGCAAATAGACAAACGGGTTACACCTTAAAAAAACTAAACAATAATTAAAAAATAATATCACGCTTACACTTACTGAAGGGTAGCCAGAGTTGCAAAGCACGTACAATCTACATACTTTGAAACTGTGAGTGTATTTGTAGTTTGTATAGAAATTGTTCTAATAGAGTCGCGTCGCACTGTCGCTTCGCGTCCGTCTGCGGGAGCCTTAAATCAGGCACAAATCCACCCGGCCTGCTACTTGGAAATTCCTAGCGGAAAAACCCAATTATACTTTGCGCGGCTAGAGGCCTAACCCAGAACCATAGTTCGCGCTGTCGACCTCTAGACTAACGTAACAACCAATGAGCGGACAATGAAAGCTCGTTTTCTGTGTCATATCTACTCTGTGACGCGAGCAGCTGAGCTTATATGGCACATAAATAGTAACTCTAGTACTATCAATGTACAAGTGCGCACACAAGGTCAATGTCCCAGTTTCAGCAAATTAATTATTACGCTAGATAATGCGGTATTATTGCCTTAGAGCCAAAAGCTATCTGAGTTATTGCTGGCCGAATAAACTTGGTATCTCTGCCTAATCTTTTCCCAACTATGTTGGGGTTGGCTTCCAGTCTAACTGGATAAAGCTGATACCAGTATTTTACATGGAGCGACTGCCTATCTGACTTCTACAACCCAGTTCCTGGGTAACATGATACCCCTTGGTAAGACTTGTTGTCTTTTGGGCTCCTGCCTACCCGTCCCGTAATGACCGTCAAAGATCTACAAATGACAGCCGGGACCAACAGTTTAACGTGCTTTCTGAGGCACGGAGTCTCGATATGTAATGGATGGCCAGCCATCCACGAACCGACCGCAGCAAGCGTAGCTTAGCGTGCGGCTGTTATTGTTTAGCCACGAGCCCCTATCTATTGAAGATATTTAAACCAGTGCAAATGTAACAAGGGTCTGATTTAATGGCCCCACTTTCACCTCATGGACACCTACTGTTGATGTGATAGTGAATGAAGTGCGTGACGGGTGCTATTAACTGAACGTAACTTGACTGGAGTCAAGTAATAAATCAAGTGCCTTTTACAACTTGTACTTACTAATCACTGGTCTAGTGCTCGAGAGCACAGCTACTGAGCATGGGGTGCTGGGTTTGATCCTTAGGTCAGGCAGTGTTTATATTCCCACATTATTTCTAAAATGTATACTTTATTTTACCAATTTTTATGTTTGAATAAACATTAATTATTTTTTAAGTTTTTCCATTAGGAATAGATCGTGGCTAAATGATAATAGCCGCACGGATCTATCGAAAGTTAAGCTACGCTTGCCGCAGTCGGTTCATGGATGGGTGACCATGCATTACATATCGAGACCCTTCTGAGCCTCGGAAGGCACGTTAAGCCGTTTGTCACAGCTGTTATTCGTAGATCTTTGACAGCCGTTACGGGTAGAAGCCCAAAAGTCTGACAACCAGTCTTACCGAGGAAGCCAACCCCAACATAGCTAGGAAAAGTCTGACAACCAGTCTTACCGAGGAAGCCAACCCCAACATAGCTAGGAAAAGGCAGATTGACTTTATTAGAAACGCGCGTTCAGCCGCATACGTCTTGGATTCCGTTGGAATATCGGTACAAAGTATCCTATGTCCTAATCCAGGCTGAATTTCATTCAAATCCGTTCAGCCGTTTGGGCGTTAAAGCGTAACAAACAAGTATGCAAACAATCCAATCTTTTCTCTTAATAATATCTGTTCAGATAAGATGAGATAGTAGATAGGTGGTGGTGGTGGTGGTGATGGTGGTGGTGGTAGATAGTTTAGATGTCTCAGTAGCAGCCTGAATTTGGTCGTTCGATGAAAATAGACCTCTCGCACCTGTTACAGGGAATATAAACATAACTGATAGACAGTCCAAATGTGGGATTAGGGTCTCATAAAATTAAAATAGCTACAAAAAGATATATTGCACTAAAACCAACGACGCGGCGACGTTCCGCTCAGAAGTCGTTATGATCGGCGATGGCTTCGGATACGAGTTTCATATTTAATGGCTGCCATAAATGTTATTTTTTGTAATGAAGTGAGCGGCGCGGGCGCAGCCGTAAATAATATCGAACTGCGTCGTAAACAAATCATCGACGCGATACTCTGTCATAATCCAATCACATTCTGTAGGCTGGCGACACACTCATGACTGGCTGGCGACACACTCACGACACGACTAGGCTCGCACGGACTCTAGTAGAACAATTTCTATGAAAACTTCATGGAAATGGTTCAACCAGAATCGCGTCGCACCGTGGTGGTCGCGTCGTGTTTTCCAACGTTTGTAATGTTTTCACGTTTAAATCATCATTCTCCTACCCTTATCGCACGCTTAAGTCACAGATTTTAAATAAAAGCTGTATAGAAGTTTGAAGCCTGGATATAGCTATAGATTTCTTTATAACCATAGCCAAACCGTACTCTTCATAGATCTATCTCCATTGGTATTCTTTAAACAAACCGTTTTGTTCTTTAAAATTGAGCAGTGAGCTTATGGATTCTTTCAGCGTTTGTCTCTATGGCCTTTATGTTAGTACTTATCCAAAAGGGCAGTCCGGGGCAGTGGTCCAACTGCTCTGTCCAACTAGTTGGACCATGGGTCTTTACTAGGGGCAGTTGTCCAACTTTAAAAATAGTTGGACCACAGTACCTTTTGAGAGTTCCGTAGTCCAATTCATTTAAAAAATAACTTGCCAACTCTAAAAACCTCAACTGCATCTTTGTGTGTATGGTACCTACTGGTTTACGGTTATATTGAACCTCTTTGCAGTAAAATAACGAAATTAAATTCTGTTGACTAATTTTTAAACTTCATTTTTTTACAATGTTTTACAACATTCCACGTTTTTCTAAAGCATGACCTACAGTAATATCACCTGAAATCAGTAGTAGCTGAATTTCTCGTATATAATCATCATTCTCAATTTGGACCTTACGTCTTTTGTGTGCGATTTCGCTTGATAAAGTTGGAAAATTCATCAAAATTTCCTTTAATCCAATCGTAATGATTTTTCTCAGCTTATAAGCGTATTTAGCCAGACGCATTGGACTAATAACATTTCAGAAAGCTCACATGCAAAACTAAGTTAATGCAAAAAAATGTTACAACGGTACGTCTATTAAATGTTTTAGAAAATTTTACAACTTTTTCAAGCGAAATCGCACACAAAAGACGTAAGGTCCAAATTGAGAATGATGACCCTGAAATCGCGAAAAATCAGCTGCTCCCTACATTCTGACGAGTTATGCGAACGTAAATGTAGGGAGCAGCTGATTTTTGTTCGCGATTTCAGCTTTGGTCCCATAGTAAAAGTTGATCATAATGATGAGTACAATGACCACTTATGAGGTTGCTGGTGTTTTACAAATAACCCTGTATAATCAACATTCTCAATTACAATTTTTAAATACTGTAGGTCTTGCTTTAGACAAACGTTGAATGTTGTAAAACATTGTAAAAAAATAAAGTTTAAAAATTAGTCAACCGAATTTAATTTCGTTATTTTACTGCAAAGAAGTTCAATATAACCGTAAACCAGTAGGTACCATACACACAAAGATGCAGTTGAGGTTTTTAGAGTTGGCAAGTTATGTTTTAAATGAATTGGACTACGGAACTCTCAAAAGGTGCTGTGGTCCAACTATTTTTAAAGTTGGACAACTGCCCCTAGTAAAGACCCATGGTCCAACTAGTTGGACATAGCAGTTGGACCACTGCCCCGGACTGCAAAAGGGCTAGAAAAAAAAATCATACGTGTACAGAGCCGTATCTCTTGTATGTTATATTAATAGTAAGTACAATATGTTGTGCTATCTCGGAACACGAATCTAGCCGAGCACCACACGGACGGACTACTTATTTGTAATGACTAGAAGCGATTGCAACTAGAAGTATTAGTCGCGTCGTGTAACGTTTAGCGATGTGACGATAATCCCAGCAGTGATGGAGGACGGAGCTGATGCTAATAAATGAGACGCACTTATCATATCGAGTAGCTTCTGCTCTGAAATTAACTAGAGCTAACTGTGCTCTAGATAAGATAGATAATTAGCAACAGAACTAGGCAAAGCAAAAGTAATAGCTTGCACTATATGTTGTTGTTGAACATCACGCCGGTCATCCCCAACGGGTTAGGCAGAGGTGTACCTATAGTACATCCATACAGGGTGGCAGGGAAACGCTTCCGAAAACGAAGACAGGTGATAGGGCTACTGATTCTCGATACGATACCATCAAAAAATTAGAAAAAAAAATGAACAATTTTACCTATTTTTTTTAGCATTTTTCGTACACTATGCTGTGAGAACAGTTAAATTAAACCATTATTTGCTATTAAACACATTTTTTTTCTTTACAACTCTAACAAGCAATGTATTCGTAAATAAATATCATCTGACGCTTGCGCGTGACCTCAAGTTCAAAGTGCGCGCGCGCTCGCCGACAGCTGTGCGGCTGACGACCCCAAGTCCACGTGACGCGCGATGCGACGCGCCGCCAAAATAAAAAGGAAGAAACATTACAGAGGCGTCAACAGTTTTAAATTGAAGCAATGTGTCGTGTATTTAATAAGTTTTGTATGTAAGTCGATAATCGATAGTGAATGAAATAAAGTAAAAGATCGCGTGTACAGTTTGAAGCAACTAGCGCGCGTGATTCAATTGAATTTGAACTTTATGTCAATGCAATTAGAGTGACACGACACGCGCTCATTTATTACAATAACTGTATCCTTCATTTAGTAAGTAAACCCAATCAATTTAAAGTGGATAATCAAATTAATTTAATCTAATAAACCCGTTAAATCTTATTTTAAAGTTAGAAAATGAAAACAGTTTGTATGTACCTAATAAAGCATAAGTATCTACAATTTCCTAACAATTAAAATTAATTGTTTTCTGATTTCATAATTATTCTTTTAACATTTTCTCCTCTGTAATTTGTTGTTGATCTTTGCACATCAAAAGACACCGCTATCTGACTCGTCGTCGCCGCGCCGACGGCAGCGCGCGGCGGTACCTTTTGTCGGCCGGCATCGCATGCAGGCGGCATGTTTGATCTTCATAGTACTTCTTCAGTATTCTAGTTACTTAGTTAGTTCCTTTCCGACTCGGTTCGTGAGCGAACGTGCGTTAATCGATCGATAGCCATTGAATCGTATTATTACTTACTGTTTTGTTAGTTTTGTGTTTAGTTATTATTGTTACGTTTTTAGTGCTGTTTTATTGTTTTTTAGTAATATTTTTTTGTTGTTTTTAACAATGCCTGAGACATACGTGTACAGTGCTCGTGAATACGGCAACATGTTGATGTGTTTAGGAGAAGCCCGTGGCGCGCGTCTCACTGAGCTTTTTGATGACTGCTGGATCGGAAAGCTAGGGCCGCACGCCTGGCCAGCTCGTTCACCCGACTTAACACATTTGGACTTCTTTTTGTGGGGGTATGTGAAAGAAAGAGCGTTTGATCGGGAATGTGACAGTGCTGATGGAATGCGGGGCAGAATAGTGAGCGTGTTTAATAAACTACGTGCAGAAGTGTTGAGGATCCTACACTAATGCCTCGTGTTCACGGCTCGACACAGGGACGGGCCTAGCTACCTATGTATTGAAATGTATGGACCGCAGTTGGAGCCAAACCTCATAAGATCGCAAAAACAGGTACGTAAAATGCCTCTGTCAACTTTAATGTTTAAAAGTGGGCTACGAATGCGATTAAAATTCAAAATTTTGTGAAGTGTTGTAGGTGTAGGGATTTTGAAAGTGGTGTTTGTAAATTTCGTATAAATCCCGTGACGGCCGTACGGAGCGCTCGGCGCACGCGACGCGAGCAGCGCGGTGCGTGTCAGTGACCTCACGTTTTGTACGGTTTCCATTGCGTGTTTGCGAAATATGAAGTCTTGAAAATAATCAATTTCAGGCGAAAGGTTAGTGGTATCCGTTTGCATAAAGGTTGTATATAATCTACGTTCTGGCTTCGGAAGCGTTCTCCTAACACCCTGTATTTTGCCAGTTACGTTTAAGTCCCATGTAATAGGGGACGAGCCTATTGCCATCAACCGGCACCAATCCAGACCTCGAGCTGCTACTCAGTAATTCCTGAAACAAAATCCCGATCCAGGCCATCATTCTAGCAGTAGCGCTTACGACCACTAGTCCAACAAGGCAGTCTTAATAATATATACAAAAAAAAAGTGTGTGTGTGTCAGCTACGACGCACGATTGGAGTTTACTCCTTACGAACGATAATTATGATATATATCGAATAGAAAAAAAGGGTAAATGAACGCATCTGCTAAAATGATAAGAGAAACAAACATATATCTGTAATTATTCGGATTATTTATATTACTTCTAAATCTTAGACGTACATAAAAAATATTAGTACCTGTAGTAAGCTTATCTAATACTTCAATCTAGTTGTAAAAATCGTGGCAGTGGAATCAAACACTGTACTAAAATAAGGTTTCAAGTTATAAAAAAAGTATATTAGGTACTGGCATTTATTTTCAAAAAAGGTTTTATTTTGATAAAAAGTAAACAGAGAGGAGACCCCGAGAATGAGATACGCTGTGTAATGTATTCCATCTCATTCTTTTACACGTTCAATCCTACGGATATATATGTTTGTCTCTTTCTACGTAACGCCTCAACTTTTCGTGTTACACTTGATTTTACTCCTCATAAAATTTCCGTACCGGGCCTTATAACTCAAATCGTTTCTTAAGGAGTAAACTTCAAAAAAATAAGATATCCAAACAACACATTTAACAAAAGGATGCGTCCAATTGCACTTGCGCTTACAAGTCGCCAGTATGTAGCCAGCCTAACAGATCAACAGTAACACCGATACAATCAATACGAATCGAAGCGGTTTTTGTGTTAACGGTAACACAAGCACACGTATCGTATTAACAAAAAATACATATATTTGTACAAAAACATGCCACGAGTGATGTGACATACATATGGAATGTGACATGTTAATAAATAAATAAATGTGAACATCGAATGTTGACATTTGGTAATTGAAGTGTGCGATGACAAATGTCAAACAAAATACTAACGATTTGTCAATCACGGCTAGTTGGTTCAAGTTGGCAGGTTTATTAGAGAGTTCTCACGGTAGCTAGAGCGACGTTGAAGGAACCAACGCGGTAAAGCGTTAGCTACTAGAGGAATCAGCAGAGATGTATGAAGCCCATCCACATTTTGCCAGTTATGTTCAAGTCCCATGTAAAAGAAGTTAAATGCCCTATATTTATTAACATAACACGCCATCACGCCTATATTCTCCTCTTATAATACACCCACATTTCGCCAGTTATGTTTAAGTTTCATCTAAGCGCCGAGCCCTTTCCCCTTTAGGCCTCTGCCTCGAATTTTGCGGGCAGCGGGGCGGCGGCGGCGGCGGCGGCGGCGCGGCAGCGGGGCGGGCAACGCATACCTTTCTCTCGTTCTCCCAAACTAGCGGGCAGATCGCGCGGCACTATATCGGCGTAGTGCTGTGTTCGTGGTTGTGTCGTCGAGATATTTGGTTTTATTCGCGAAGTGAATGTCTGAACGACGGCGACAACGTCTTTTTCATTCAAATTTATTCCTAACGCTCGATTTATTGTGGGCACAAGACTGCAATGCAGACGCGCGGGCGGTCACCGCTTGACTGGGGTGCACCGCTCGTTGCCCGCGCCCGCGCCGCTACCGCGCCGCTGTATTCGAGGGCCGGTCCATTTGATTATACGCGTAAGATCCTGCCGCTCCCGCGCCGCCGCCGCCGCCGCCCCGCTGCCCGCGAGATTCAAAATCAAAAATCAAAATCAAAAGTCATTTATTCAAATTAGGCTGAGAATCAGCACTTTTTGAACGTCAAAATTACAAAAGACAGTCCCCCAAAAACGCCCGCCCTTCACCACTTCCTAGTGCTATCGCTGGGAAGAAGAAGTGGCGCAACAAACTCCCCAGCAGCACGGCTGTCTGTTCAATTTAAAAAAATACGAATGTATACAATACTAGGTACTTATGTTCGGTAATTAACATTACAAAACCAGAACATAAAATTTAATTATTTGCCATAATACGTCAGCTAGCCACGCCAATATACCAACAAATATAATAAAAACTATACGTACTCAAGCTAAAAAATAATTAATTAAAATGTAAATAAAAAAAAAAAAACTTACTACCCAAATAAAAGCCTCCAGGCATAAAGGGCGTGACAGCTTACACATTTATGCATTGCTGGGTTCTAAGACCTGGCAGTAAGCTAATTCTGGAGAAGGAACATAAACATTGTCTTGCGTTAAACTAGGGTGACCAACTATTCTTATCGTCTAAGTAGTCGTTGATGGAATAGTATGCCTTTGAACAAAGGTTGGATTTTAGTTGAGCTTTAAACGCATTAAAAGGCAAGTCTAGAAAAGAAGAGGGTATCTTGTTATAAAAGGTTATACCAAGCCCAACAAATGAGTTATGAACCTTATGAAGCCGGTGAAAGGGGGCACGTAGTTTGTCCTTATTTCTAGTGTTAACACTGTGAATATCACTATTTTTAGTGTACAAGTGTAAATTTTGCCTAATATATAAAATGTTGGCAAGGATGAATTGTGATGCAACCGTGAGAATACCAATATCTTTAAAGAAATCTCTTATAGAGATTCGAGGCAGAAGCCTTATTCATAAACGTTGCTTAAAGTTAAGCAGTGATTAGCGACTGTTTAACCATACATTTTTGACGTTTAAGCGTTACTTAACTTTAGTCATCGTTTATGAATAAACCCCATTGCTATCAACGTGGCACGAATTAAAGCTCCGGGATGCTACTGAGAAATCCCAGATTGGTAAAACAAAATAAATAGCGGTAAGGCCGCCCATTGTATATTTATGTACTTTTGTGTTGTACAATAAAGTATAAATAAATGACATTACCCAACCTGGGAATCGAATCAAAGACCTTATGCTCAGCAGTAGCCCTTGGGACCAGTAGACCAACGAAGCAGTCTATATCTTGAGTAAGTATCTACACATATACCACAGAAATCAGTTCCTATATTCTCGTTACAACCTTGAATTTCCTCCCATTAACATTACGACCTATTAGAAACCGATAAAATGTTGGAACTCCTCAAGTTGGCGCCAACTTCATACATGATACATAACCTTCAGGAGTTTATTAGCCCAAAGGTAAAATTAATAGCCTCTGTCGAAGTGCCAACCTGTCTTTAAAGCTATTCAAATTAAATTAATCTAATTTCACCAAAGAAATACCTCCGTGGAGCAGTGCTGACCAGTGATGTCGGCCCCGACTTACGAGTCTGAACTCTGAGGTCGAGGGTTCTACTTCGTTCGTTCTACTCTTTGTAAATAGTTTCAACACGACTGCTCTCAAAAGCAGAGAAATATCGTGAGGAAACCGGTATATCCTAGAACCAAAAAGTCGCAAACATGTGTCATCCCCAACTCGCACTGGGCACGCGTGGTAAATTACAGCCCACACTGTCTCACAAAGAGGAGGCTTGTGACCCAGCAGTGGGAACATTATAGGCTGATTATGATAATACCTTGCTTTTGTGGATTAATATTGCTTGTTATAATTCAGATTTCTGCAACTACAAGCCGTGTGAGCCCATGGGTTTTCCCATCAGCAATAATTATCTGCTTTCATACAAACTTATACCTATTGCATACACATATTTACTTATACATACCTATTTGCTTATACATATATTTAACGACTTTAGGGGATGAATTTTCAAAAATCCTTCCTTAGCTCACCTTTGTTACATAAGGACATAAGGATCTTGTCCAGAATTTTATTCTTCTTGACCCAGCTGTTTAGGCTGTACGTTGTCTTAAGGCGAATGCTCGATGGGATTTCCCAGCGGGAAAAAATAACGAACTTCCATACAAACTTTAATCCCTTATTTAACCCCAAAAGGGGATGAATTTTCAGAAATCCTTCCTTTTGTAAATGTGTTTTTTTTTTTATTAAATAGAAGATGTACCTATACCCTCTATGAAGAAATGTCAAGAGTACATAAATAAATACACAGTGTCATTATTTATGATTAAATCATATATATGTCGGAGTTGGTTGTCGATTACAATTATTGTGTGGGTAGTCAACAGAATTTGGTATGATTTGTGTTTATTATTAATTTAGGTGATTTTTACTATCAATTATTGTCTAATAAATCGAAGCATAATTTATTCAGTACTCGATGTACGCCCTAATTGATTTTTAGCAACTTATTTCGATAAATTGTTCCCGTTGGTTTTATTTAAAACAACGGATGACATGTTAGTTTGTTTTTAAAATGATTTACTTTGTGAAATCACCATTGTTTATTTATGACAATTATTCTTGTATTATTTGATCACTTTATAGTGTAAGTCTTATTAGATTTAGCATATTTTAGTGTTTTGTATCAAGTAAACGCGTGACGTGCGTCATCGGACAGAGTTGTCATTCATCCTATAAAAGAGGGTGCACTTGTTTTGCTAGTCAGTCGGTCTTCGGATTCGACTCAATACAGAGCACCTGCTCCCGACAAAACTGTCGGTTTACCTGGTACAGCGCTGCTGTATATTTACATAGCTGTGTTGGCTTGCTAAATAGCGAGTAGATACACTTTGTGTTGGGTGGCTTGGCCGCTATACGAACTGTGACCCTGAAGGGTTTGTTCGATTAACTGTTTTTAATATTTACCCATTATTGTGTCTTATGTATAGTGTATTTTTTTGTAACTGTTTATACCATCCTGCTTATCCCAATAACATGGGAAGTCCAAGCCCTGACGATATATACCGCTCGGCACTCCTGATCCTACATATATATATATTATGAATTCCGTGCACAAATAGACTCCCTCAGCAACCTGTAATGACAGTATGGCACAAGTTCTCGCACATACATTATTATTTATTAGTTTTTACGATGGATCATTTTATATTAGTCGTTGTAGCCTGTGCCTGCTCGCTACTCGTCCATCTAACTTATATTTATTTAATAACTAACTAATTTGAACACCTGACAGATCCATAAAGTCTGTACCTATATTTTTTTCTAGGAACCATAGAGACGTAATTACTATCTTTTATTTGAATTCATCGAATGTGCTTCGAGTTCTGACAACTTTATTAGAGCCTTCGCTTGCGGTTGAGCAATGGAGTTGTAATTTATTTTATATCGCAGAAGAGTTATTATCCATTAGTAAAAGTTAATAACTTATATTGAATTTGTTAAGTAGATTCTTCTAACAGTCAGAAACGCACGTGTCTAGTTCAAGACGAATCCTTCTATAGCAATGTCTTACTTAACGAAATCAAAAGTAGTATGTAAGAATCGTAACAGATGGCGTTCTGTAGTTTCTGCCAACCCCCAGGGGAAGAAGGCGTGAGTTGATGTATGTTATTTCCTGACCCACCCGCACCTGACTATGTTTTTTCTCTTAAAGTCTCGGGATGACTATCTGCTGCATCGTAGGTTATTCGAATTTTGTAATGTGCTGCACCCTAATTTTGTAACACACTACTATAAAGTTGTACTTTTGTAATCGCAATTGCAATCATTTTGGTGGATATTGCTAATCCATTGATTCATATGTTCGAAAAATGTGTCTGCTCAACAGCGTAAATAACGCAATGAATGTTGTTGAACTGTCAAAATTCAAGGCATTCCTACTGTCAGTGTGTTACGCAATTACCCTTCGGGTAGATACCTGCGGGATCGAAGCATTCTACCATTACAGGGATTTCTCTATAGGAACACATATTTGTTATGAGTACAACTTTATAGAGCAAAATATTATCATAAACATTATAGCACAATATTCCTTAAAATGTTGACGTCCCTTTATCAATTAAATACTAAGACTATATTCTTAGAGTCATGCTCAGTCGTGAATATCAATTTAAAACTAGATTCCAGTTCAGATTAGCGTGAAATCTATGAGATATAAATAGAAATTCATAACTGAGCTTCGTTATGTACATACACTAGTGCATGGAATATTATTACGACTCTATAATCGCCCATTTCATAAGCAATTTTGATAAACATACAAATAACAGCATAATCAGCCTATAATGTTCCCACTGCTGGGACACACGCCTCCGCTCCGTGAGATGGAGTGGGCCATGGTCCACCACGCAGGTGGTTGGCGGATGTCATAAATGTATTTGAAGTTTTGGTTCTGGGACATGCCGGTTTCCTCGCGATGTTTTCCTTGACTGTTTTGAGAGCAGCGGCGATGCAATAACGTTACTTAAATCTTTAAGAACCAGAAAATTTAAACACTAAGGTCGAGTTTTTTAGAGAATTTATACAGGTTTCCGCTCTTTTTAATCGTACTGTTTAATGGGTCGTAAGATTCCATTCTTTTATATTAGTTTTCATGGCACAACACAGTGGTTAGAAAAACTTAAGGACCAAGAACACTGATTGTTTCCTGATCAACAGCTGACGCGTGTTATCGTTAGTACGAGTAAGATGTGCAAAAAGTGGACAGACATCGAACATCGGGTGTTCTTGAGTGAGTGCAATCACCTGCGAGAGAGGAGGTCAAGGTTCGTGCTCGAGTCAAACAAGTCTATTGGAGTAAAGTTATTGATTTAACAGTGAAAGATTAGTTTGTTTTTTTTTTTCTAACTGTTTATCTGCTGTTTGTCTAACCGTCTGTATGTGTAACAAACCTACAGATTGCCTTTATTATACCTATACAATCTTACCTATGTTACAACAGACCTCACGTTACAATCGACCCCATCCTTCCACAAATTGAAATTTTATAATTTCTTGTTTTATATCTGTAATTCATATAGCGTAATAGATAGACAAGAGAGAATCAAAAATCTTTTAGGGACTTCCTAATAAAATATCTACTGTACTACATAATTATAATGTAGAAATACGCATGTGTGAACTATGCCTTATACCTAGGCCTATTGCAAAATAAATATTACCTACATAGAAAGATGTGGTCGATGTATGAGTCTCATTGAAATAACGGCTGTAATAAACAGTGTTAATATAAGGTTAATTAGCGGCGCTACGGGAGTGATATAATAATAAATTAGCGGCGAGATAATATCTTAAACGTTGTAATTAGCTTGTAGTACACCGGCACGGCATGCTGATTGTATCTGCTCGGTGATCGTCTCTTGTTTATCTACTCATCGCAGTACTACAGCAATTAGGTAAACGAATGTCCCAGTTTACAAATTGATATAATTTCGTAAGACTGGCGGTTCTGATCGCGATCTCATCCCATGATTTCTGTATCTAATAACAGCTTTGATTGACTCAAAAACTATTCGAGGATGGCCGAATGTTGGTTGCGCATAAACTTAGTGTGCTAGTTGAACAGTCTTAAATTACATTATAATTATACGTGTGTAATGTCTATCTTTATATCTATTAATTATTATTATTAATAAATCTATAGAGTTTGTTTGTTTGAACGCGCTAATCTCTGAAATTACCAGTCGGATTTGAAAAAAATATTTTTTCATTTGAAGGAGCTAAGCAAAAAGAACGCTAAGCGAAAATAAGTAAAAGCGCGGGAGGGTGGTACGGGGGCGCCAGTTTCACGCGGATAAAGTCGCGAGCAGAAGCTAGGACCATATATTTGGTATGATTCCGAATACTAATATTATGGCGTGAAAAGGTACAATGATGCTAAACTAAAATAAATACCTATTAAACTATTCTATTTTTTGCCCCGCGAGTGTATATGACTGTATCATGCATATTACATACTCTCGATATACCACATTTCATGCTTTTCTTCGAACCGCAATGGAACTGAAATAAATCATAGAAACTGTCGCGTATCATGCACTACACTTTGTATATAGAACTGGTATCTGTGTGCACGGCAGTGGAGGGCCAAGTTCGCGAATGACTTACTGTAATAGCATTACATCGCACCTGTATGCCTGGGAGAATAAGTCAGTGTTGTATAATAATAGCACCTATATAAAAAAACCTTCATTTTGTCAGTTATGTTTAGGGCCCAAACAATGGGAGGCGAGCACAATCTATACTGACTCCGGACTACTACGGACAAATTCTTAATGGAAACACCATTTTAAACTTTGCCAGACTGCAATCGTGCCCAGGAACCTAAATTTAACAGCCACGCTTGCAATAAAGAACACACTGATATCACTGATTTTTATTTTCTTATGAGGTGGTGAAACAACCAAAACGCTTATCATGAGGGCTGGTTTGAGCTGGCGTCGTTAGAGTTCCTGGAAGGACTTGAGAGAGGCCTTTGCCCAGCAGTGGGACAGTATAGACTAGGAAAAAAAACTAATCTCTGTTTTTCTAAGAACTTGGCCCTTCTCACTAATATTTTCAGCAGGACGGTCGCGTCCAGTCTTAGTTTTTGCGGCATTTAATAACTGCATGCGACAGTCGTTATTAATAGAGATATCTTTATAAGGCTCGCGGCTGTTTGCTGACCATTACTACAGGAGATGCTGCATACATTCAGAGTTAATGTCTTGTAGTCTAAAGCTGAGTATTCACTGAACGATTATAATAAAATGGCTTGAGTCTTAACTTGTACTTGTATGTAACTAAAACAAAACACTAACGTCTGCAGACATTGTACGTTAAAGTTAATGTATGGAATGACTCCCCCAAAACAGTTGACTATCGGAACAATAATTGTAGTGTGAAGTGGTAGGTAGGACTATTTATTGCAATGTTACTTATTATAAACTGAAGCAGTGTATTTGTGGAAGCCACGTTGCTCTACATAATCCTCTTCTTACACTTCTTAAGGCGAGAGCGAGGTAGCGATTTTTTTACGTTTTCGTGTAATCATCAAAACAACTCTCTAAGTTCAAATTATCCTATTAAATTAAATAATTAAATAAATTGTTTGTGTAAAAACAAAGTGAAGCCCCTGACTCCTGCGCTAGGTAACAACACCTGTGTTACAGGAATAACTATATGTATTTTCATGAAATCGTAACATTTTCGGTTAGTTCTAATATCCGCTCATCCTGCACGCGGACTTATTGTCGTCCCATTCACTGCGCGACATATTTATATTATTTATCCCTCAAGTTAATTCGCGCTTAATTACAGCGTTGTACGGCACATACAAAGTTAGCAGACATCTAGCGTTATGTATTCGACAACCAGCCACTAACCGCAGAGTTATGGACCAAATAAATGATAACATTCGCCTGTAAACTCTAATACATACACTAATAAAATGTTCTATGTAAATAATGTGCGATAATCATAAATAGTTCGAGCGGTAACTCAGGCGACGTTATTAGCATGCCGAACAAATAATAATAAATTATGTAATTATAAAATAGCGTTATTATAATAGAAACATGCTTTCGAAACATATACCTAGTCAATGCAATTAGCTTATGAGTTTTGCATTAGGGGTTGGGCCACAAAAACACGGTGTGGCCACAAAAACAGCGATCTGAGCGGATCAGCTGAATGTTGCTGTCAGTTTTTATTTGATTTATGTTGGTGTTTGATATTGGATGTAATCAGACTTAATTTAGTTGCAGTGCAAGGCAGAAGCATTTGGACAACATGGTGATATTCGTTTGTCTTTGAATACAAGTATCAAGACAAGTAAATTTTTGTTTTCATTTATTGAAAAAAGAAATAACCAGTGCGCAAACTTTGACCAGCGTTAACGTAGCGCTAGCGCTCTATTAAAGCTTTAAGTGTAACGCTAGCGTGTTACACTTAAATGCCAACTATTTTTCAGCTTTAACTTTCTGACTAACTAAAGGACTTCAAAAATATCTGTGAATGCTTCAATCTACCTAATAAAAATCATCAATTCATTCATCAATTCACTGACAAACCATGCGCAGCCAAAACCACTGGAAGGATTTTTGAAAATTCCCCCTTAAGAAATGAATTAGGGGATGAAAGTTGGTAAGGAAGTTCGTAATTTTTGCCGCACAGATTGTATTGCTTTGAGTTTGAAGGTTCTGTAAATAAGAAGGAACTCCCCGCTCTCCGCTCTTCAGTTGCACCCCACCGGGCTCTGTGATTACAGCGCACATAATTACACGCCGGCTGTGATTCAGACATCTCGCGTTACACTACCGAAGCGCCGCCGGCGACACCGACCTAATCATATAGGAAACTGAACCAGTCTAGACTTTCGGTATATCTAGACACGCAGGTGTACCTACCTGGGAGCTAGACATAAATCAATTGATGATTGTTGTGAAGCCAAATTTTGAAAGGTTAATGTTGAAATATGGGTGCTGCTAGCTGCAGGTGAAGAACGATACGAAATGTCTTAAAAAAAACGTATTTAAAGAATCCATGAACAAAATCGTGCAGTAGTTTTTGGGACAATACAAAAGTTTATAATTTACTAGTCCCACGTAAATAATCATAACTGAACAACAACGGCTGGGGAGTTTGTTGCGCCACTTCTTTTCCCAACTAAAGTCAGGGGTGGTTTGTCGGCTATCTTGTGATTATATTGACCTTAAAAATGGATTGATTCTCATTGTAACGATTTCAAGTTTGAATACTTATCTATTTTATTTTGTTCTCTCAATTTGATTTAGCTATAGCTACCTAATCAAAAGTAGTTTTGAGTCACACGCGATGAATTTCATCCGACCAACATGTACATGCACACGCGAAGATAACACCATGTTCTAGAAGCAGCCAGAGACACAAAAACTACAATAATCATAGGTCTGTGTGTCTGACTGGAAGGTTGATCTCATCGGACACGCCTGTTGAGTCGACAATTATTACATTACACGGATCAGACCGAGTCGTGGGCAGCCGTGACTGTATTGTTCTAGACTTGTTTTAAATTATTAATATGGCTCATTTCAAATTCTTGGACCTCAGTGACTATGTGGTGAAGGAATAGATCGTGAGGAAACCTGCGCCTCTATTGCGTAACACACTCAGAATGACACAGATCTTCATTTTGACTATTCAATAATATCGGATGGATCTTGTTGTATTATCAAATGGAACGACGACGAGGCTCCCGCAGACGATAACAATTTTAATGAAAACTTCATGGACATTTTTCTACTAGAGTCGCGTCGCGCCTGTCTGCGAGAGCCTCCGTTCTTAGTGAGTACTTAATACGCGGATCAGTAATCACAGAGCACGTCTCTGTCAGACAAATTGGTAGCAACAATTTTACACTAATTTGGTTGCACACCGTACGATAAATAGGTAGCTTTAAAGCCCTCATATTCACTTCGCATGTATGCAAGCTTTAATATTCAAAGACGTGGACAAGCAAATCACAACCTGCTTGTGAGTTTCACACCAAACATCTAGATAGTTTATGTGGTCCTAACCTAATACTTCCATATGTTTGGACGCGTGTGGAACAAATAAACTTAGTTTTACTACTCCTCAGTAATTCGACTTCGAGGGACTTTACAACGCACTATCCTTAGATTTATGTGAGCCTGGTACTTTCGTCTCGTCTCAGAATACAGTTCTGTCGCGATCCGATCGGCAATTTAGCGTTCAGTGTTGTTGTAGTTACTGGAGGGATTATCTGTGATAGGTGTCGTGACTGTCACGGAGGTGTCTGCTAATCAGGGTGACAGTGGAAGTGAGGAGCTGTAGACTAAGCGGGGGGACACTTCGCCAGTCGAGGAACTTCGACGACCGTGGACATTGCTATGGGCCAATCGACCAACGTCATGCCCTATAATAGTTAGTAAAAAGTTTTAGTTAATTAGGGATACAATTTTATTATTTTAGTGTTAGCTTGTAAATTGTACTCGTAATTAGGGTACCAATTACGAGTACAATTTACAAACTAAAATAAATGAGTACAGAATATTAATGGTAAAAGGTCGACGACAATGGCAAGCAATTAATTTAGTCAGGACTTTCAATTACCAGTCCTCGTTTAATGTTATAAGTTTGTCAGAAAACTCTATCTTCTCAGATTAAATAATCCAAAAAATCCCTTAATCATCACACAATATCAGTTAGGCATTCGAAAAACCTACATATTCTGGCCTATTTCGGTCTCTAAATCGGACAACTGCAACTGAATATACGGTCAGTTCGCAGTAAACTCATTAGGTCAGTAGTCACGCACTAGCAGCGTTCATTTCAGGAGTAGCTAGTAGGAACCTATTATATCTACAGCTGTATAAGACATGGCGCATACCATGCGGCCGACAATTTTCATTGTATTTTGTTCATAGCTCCGCACACGTGGTGTCGAGTTGCAGAGTCGCAACGACAGGCTAAGAGAGTCGCACGCTCTGGCTTATTGTCGCAGCGACAAGACGCAGATGCAAACGACAACTATGGGTCTTGTTGCAGCGACTGACGCAGCGACAAGACGCGATAAATTATGAAGATGTGATAAATATAGACCACGTGGTGCAAGCTAATATGAGCTTTGTAGTGTTTAGTGATTACCGTGAAAATATGCATATGTGCGATAGCGGGACGTCCAGCGCTAGAAGAATCTTTTGGTGCTAGAATGGCATCGACAGAAGGCGATATATGTTGGTAAACATTTGTGAAATTATTTCGTGAAATTGAAGAAATTTCAATTTCGGAAGATTCTTGCACAGCTACACATGAAATAAAGGTTACGCTTCAGTAAAGGACTGGCATGTATGAGTATACGATACAGATAACAGAGACGGCAGTCTGCAAACTCGAACTGTTTACTGAATGCGCTACATTTTTCAATAGAGGGGTGGGTACACCTCTCTATCTGAAATCATAAAAATAGGTCCACCTTTTTTAAACAAATACAAGGACGTACCAACAGACTGCACACAATAATAACATGGACGAATGGACATACCTCAACGTCTAAAAGCAGGGTAATCGTAAAACACTGGAAACTTGAGCACTCTGAACCACATCCGTATTATATTCGACGGCCGTGTTCATGAAACTGTTCCTATGGTAATGTCCTGTTTGTTCCAACTTTCCCCTCTGTAACGGCCCGGACACGGGAACTGAGCGGGTGCTAATATGCTCCGTTGTAAGGTATGGTAATTGGAGGCAAACTTTCAGGCTGTTCTTTAGACGTAGTGGGTTCTGGCATATTAATAGATTGAGTGGAGGTAAATAGTAAGGAGTAAGATGCTCTCTGTTTTTATGACATTGGTGAATATATGGAATATTGTAAAAATCCAAGATGACATGTACCTACTTAATTTCGACATTGATTTTAAATTAACCACTAACTAATTATAATAATTCATATTGGACATATTTTTAATCATTAAATCTTATAATTAATTGTACTTCATTATATAAAATGACATTTTAATATTTGTACACCTGCTATGGTAGAAAGTATAGAACTTAAAAAAAAAAAATTTTACACCATACGATGTAAAACTACATTCTTACAAATAAATAAATTCTATTCTATTCTATTATATGTGGTAAATGTCAAAAAAAATATCTTCTACTTAATAAAAATATTAAATTAATTAATTGACTGACAGACAAAGCAAGACTAAACAGCTGGGTCTAGATGGCAGGAAATGCTGCACAAGTTTCTAAGTTGTCATTTGCGCACATTGCTTCAACTGTATATTTAAGGTAATCAATTGTGCACGAATAAATAAACGTTATCAAGCTTGTGGCTAAAATGTGCGTAGTTAGCGAAAAGTCACTATGGCCAGCTTAGGACACCAAATTCTTTTTTTTTCTCTGGCAGAACACCTTTTAGAATGTGTAACGCTGTCAATAAATAGAGCAAAATTTCAAAATTCTTGTTTTTTGTATGTCTTTATTAAAATCTTATACTTTATGTATTTTAGCATGTTCCAAGATTCGTCTTTGTTCAAATTAAATACAGCGCATGCAAAACTCCGCTTCCATAGTTATAAACAATAGACAAACTATGGCACGTGTCCGTTCCCAGTTTACAATTTGTATATCACCTATTGAATGTCACGGTGAATGACGAAGCGACACCCGAGTACTCGAGACGCGATTGAGCTGATTGATTGACGTCACGATAGCGATCGCTTCCCCGGCGGTAACACCCAACAACCGGCAGTAAACTGTAACAACCGGCGGTTAAACGCGCGGTAACGAACGAGCGGGAATTTACAATACCGCACACCTGAGGGCTTAGGACGAACACACAGGGGCAGTTGCGGCTGAAATGTGGCAAATAATTTAATTTCATAAAATCAAAGAAAATAAAATCAAAAATCAAAAGTCATTTATTCAAATTAGGCTGAGAATCAGCACTTTTTGAACGTCAAAATTACAAAAGACAGTCCCCCAAAAACGCCCGCCCTTCACCACTTCCTAGTGCTATCGCTGGGAAGAAGAAGTGGCGCAACAAACTCCCCAGCAGCACAGCTGTCTGTTCAATTTAAAAAAAAATACTTGCTTCTATACAATACTAGGTGCTTATGTTCGGTAATTAACATTACAAAGCCAGAACATAAAATTTAATTATTTGCCATAATATGTCAGCTAGCCACGCCAATATACCAACAAATATAATAAAAACTATACGTACTCAAGCTAAAAAATAATTAATTAAAATGTAAATAAAAAAACTTACTAGCCAAATAAAAGCCTCCAGGCATAAAGGGCGTGACAGCTTACACATTTATGCATATTCTGTGTTTCTTTGTTTTAGAATGTTAATCACTTTGCAGTGTATAGAATTCAAAAGTCATCCAACTGAACAGACAGCTGTTCTGCTGGAGAGTTTGTTGCACCACTTCTTCTTCCGAGTGAAAGCACTAGAAAGAGTAGGAAGTGATCAAGGGCGGGAGCTTTTGGGGGACTGTCTCATGTAATTGGCTTTAACCAATGGGCTACTCCCGGTATTTATAAAAGTAGAGCGAGACTATACGAGTTATATGGTTTGAAAAAATACAGGTTTGATACTCCCTTCCTAGAGTATGTCAAAACTTATTCAAAATTATTCAAAAAGATTAGTGCTTTTGCTAAATCAAAATTTTTAGGCGATACGATAAAAAATTCTACTAATAAAGTAAAAACCACTTGGAAAATTATGAATAATGAAACGGGAAAATCGGTTAAACAAGAAAAACTACTTGAGATTATGGTCGACAACAAATTAGTTAACAAAGCAGCTGACGTAGCTGAGGCATTTAATGAGTTTTTTGCCAACATACCGATAACTACGACTCGCTCCTTAAATTCGTCCTCGTCTAAAGCTGAAAACCTTTTGCACAGTAGTGTACCTAAATGTAGTCCCTTATTTAGTTTCGAACATGTAACCCCGCGTGATGTAGTTAATGTTTTTAATACACTTAAGTCTAAAAACACCGGTGATTATTGGGGCATCTCCACTAAACTTATAAGTAATATAATAGACATCGTAGCCCCCTATCTAGCTGTTACTTTTAATAAATGTGTTGATTTAGGAACTTTTCCTGACCTCATGAAGAGTAGTAAAGTCATACCATTATTTAAATCAGGTAATAAGAATGACGTTGGCAATTTCAGGCCTATTTCTATCTTACCTGCATTTAGCAAAATATTTGAAAAGTTAATACTCAAGCAGCTGCTAAGACATTTTAATTTAAATAGCCTCCTCCATAATGAGCAATATGGCTTTACAAAAGGTCGTTCAACTACAGATGCGGGTGTTGCTCTGTTGAGACACATATTTGACGCATGGGAGAAATCACAGAATGCTATTGGAGTTTTCTGTGATCTCTCCAAAGCCTTTGATTGCGTGCACCATGACACGCTTTTGCGTAAATTACGTCATTACGGTGTCCAAAACGAAGCTCTCAACGTAATTATTTCGTATTTACATAATAGGGTCCAATGTGTAGATGTTAATGGTGTGAAATCATCCGGGCTACCAGTTCAGTTAGGTGTTCCGCAAGGCTCAATACTGGGTCCATTCTTGTTCTTAGTTTACATTAATGATTTACCATTCCATTTGACGGGCATCTGTGATGTTGTACTGTTTGCAGATGATACCTCTCTTATTTTTAAAGTAGACAGGAATAGACAAGATTTTGACGACGTAAACAGTGCACTCTCAATAGTTACAGATTGGTTTACGTCAAATAACTTAGTTCTCAATGCCAAGAAAACCAAATGTGTAAAGTTCGCCTTACCGAATGTTAGAAACCTAGGACCCAACATCGTCTTAGATAAAGAGGTGCTTGAAACTGTAGGCTCGGCAATTTTTCTAGGACTAACAGTAGATGCCAAACTTCAGTGGGGACCTCATATATCAAGTCTAGCAGGAAGGCTCAGTTCGGCTGCCTACGCCGTCAGGAAAGTAAGACAATATACTGACGTTGATACAGCTCGTTTAGTCTATTTTAGTTATTTTCACAGCGTTATGTCCTACGGTATTCTGCTGTGGGGCAAAGCCGCTGATATACAAAATATATTTGTCCTTCAAAAGCGAGCTGTTCGAGCAATTTACCAGCTAGGTGCCAGAGTTTCTCTAAGAGATTTCTTTAAAGATATTGGTATTCTCACGGTTGCATCACAATTCATCCTTGCCAACATTTTATATATTAGGCAAAATTTACACTTGTACACTAAAAATAGTGATATTCACAGTGTTAACACTAGAAATAAGGACAAACTACGTGCCCCCTTTCACCGGCTTCATAAGGTTCATAACTCATTTGTTGGGCTTGGTATAACCTTTTATAACAAGATACCCTCTTCTTTTCTAGACTTGCCTTTTAATGCGTTTAAAGCTCAACTAAAATCCAACCTTTGTTCAAAGGCATACTATTCTATCAACGACTACTTAGACGATAAGAATAGTTGGTCACCCTAGTTTAACGCAAGACAATGTTTATGTTCCTTCTCCAGAATTCGCTTACTGCAGAACCCAGCAATGCATAAATGTGTAAGCTGTCACGCCCTTTATGCCTGGAGGCTTTTATTTGGGTAGTAAGTTTTTTATTTACATTTTAATTAATTATGTTTTAGCTTGAGTACGTATAGTTATTATTATATTTGTTGGTATATTGGCGTGGCTAGCTGACATATTATGGCAAATAATTAAATTTTATGTTCTGGTTTTGTAATGTTAATTACCGAACATTGTATATATTATTGTACCTAGTATTGTATACATTCAAGTATTTTTTTAAATTGAACAGACAGCTGTGCTGCTGGGGAGTTTGTTGCGCCACTTCTTCTTCCCAGCAATAGCACTAGGAAGTGGTGAAGGGCGGGCGTTTTTGGGGGACTGTCTTTTGTAATTTTGACGTTCAAAAAGTGCTGATTCTCAGCCTAATTTGAATAAATGACTTTTGATTTTGATTTTGATTTTGAATGTTGATTTTCTTATTCTCAGCTTATTTAAATGAATGACTTTTGATTTAGGTTGGTTCTGGTTTAAATACGATAAAAAGGCGGCAATTCATTTTGTACGTAGGTATGCCAATATCACCATATTCATTTTATTAAACTTAACATTGGGGATAAATACGTCAAGATGTATCGCAATTATTTAGTTTCAACGCTTATCTTCTTCTTCTATAAATCTTACCCGTTATCTCAGTGGTCACACCTTCATTCTAACCACTATCATCTTTCACACAATATACATATACATAATATCAAATCCCCACTCCATCCACATGCATACTCAAAATTTTTCTTATGACTCAAGAAAAATTGTTGATAATTAAAGAATTTAGTCGAGTGCTTCTTTTCCACAAAGTGTACAATCTTATTAAACGTCAACAAAATACCTTAACCCAAGTATCGGCCTAAAAGTCATCAGTGTACCACAGTTCTTACAGTCAGTTATAAAGTCTAACGAGCCGCACATCTCACAGTACACGGCAGTAAGTCAACGTGTCAGGTATAAATTGATCGCCCACTACACATCAACTGCGACTCTATACTGTTATAGTGTAGCTACTGCCACTAAAGTACCGCTGGTGTGGGCTAGCGGTTGACGACTACATTATAGTGGGGCCGATAATTGAGATAACAAATGACTGGCTAATAATGACATTACAGGTAAATTAAGTTCTGCTACGCGTTAATCCATCGAAAGGTTGACTTCAAAAGATCGCTTGTAGCGATAAGACCGTCTATTGCTGTCGCCTCTGTAAAACTACATGTATATCTTAATTCATATTACTGTACTTAGGTACTATTCTATTCCCGTTTGTTCATCTGCTCGCGTATCATTGATACCTATATAAATATTACGTAGAATTTCTTTTCTCTTTGCTACCGCTTCTAATAATCCTCCTCACAATTTTAATCACTCTTTTAATTTTGAATCAGTACTTTTTGAACGTCAAATTACATGAGACATTCCCCAAAATGCCCGCACTGCACTACTTCCTAGTGTTTTAGCTGGAACGAAGAAGAATGGAGGGCAATTGTGCAGAAATAAACATGAATTGGTAGTTTGGCCCGCGCTGGGCCCGCGTGGTGGATTATGGCCCAGTCCCTCTCACAGAGAGGAGACCTGTATCCCAGCAGCGGGAACACTATAGGCTGATGATTATGCTATACATGAATTTATAAGTTTGACGCCCAAGTACAATTTAAGTTTCACCTGGATAACTAGCAGGTTTACCAGCACATGACATACCTAATCCTTATCCCACTGGCACTTGCTCATTCCAATGACATCTGATTTTAACTCTAATCTCTAACTCTGTACAAATTATCGCGCTGTGGTCACGTCTCCGCTTCAATAGCAAACAACTGGTTGTGATTCGTCAAGCGCCTCTGTCACAGTTCAGCGCGGGAGCGAGCAGTTCGATCGAGTTCAATAGTCCGACACTGACCACAATCGAACTGGGAAACTAGATTAAGGCTACGGATTTACTTACATACGTTGTTACAACGGATGTTTAAAAAATTGAGAAAATTATCTGTCATTTTGATTGCCACGTTGGTTAAGGAGTGAGCAGGGTGTCATGGGTTAAATCCCCAGGTCTAACAATGTTAATATCTGTTTTGACAGTGTTGTTAGTGTTATCAGGTCAACAGATTTTTTCGCCGTAGCAGCCCGAGTTCCAGATTTGTGGCCGGTTGATTGCAATAGGCTCATCGCCTAATAGGTGTATGGGGGAGTTAAACATTACTTGTGAAATGTCGGCGGACCATACACCTTAGCCGATCCCTTCGGGGTAATAGGTACGAGCGTGTTGTTATATACAAAACAAACAATGCAACAAACTAATACTTTTTCTACAAGTAAATAGTTAGTTTCATGGAACTATTGTAGAGGCATCAGTTCAAAGAGAGGTCAACGTGCGATGAGTCAGCGATTCTGATCGGAAACTAATTCGTCTCGCTTGTACTTGCTTCACCAATCCGTCTGCCAAGACTTGCAATAGTAAAGTTCATATTCATATTTTTATTCGCGTTCCAAAATGCTATATCTAACAATGGCTTAAAGCTGGATAGCTAGCTTGGCTTAATAAGCATACACACTTAATCATCTTCTTGATAAAGTGCCTTTTACAAATATATGGATGAGATGGTCAGAACATGATGAGATGATGCAGAGATAATAAATTCCAATCATTTAATCTTCCTGTCAATGACTAGCCTGTCCCATGTCGCTCCACAACACCCGGTTACTGTCAATGACTAGCCTGTCCCATGTCGCTCCACAACACCCGGTTACTCAATACTCAATAATTTATTTTCATTCCACAATGCTTGCCTGTTCTCTGCCGCATCCATTTTCTCCCAACCACCTGTTTACCTTTTTTGGGAGGCCCCGAACTACGCTGGACGACCCGCAGTCTCTAGTAAGAGACTCGTATGGTCCAACGGCCAACGGTCCTTCGACGAACATTGTCAGCCTCTCTTACCTCTTCAGGTTGCTAACTCTGACGGCAACATCAATATTGTATGTATATTTTCAATGAATTCGACCACTTGCCACGGCCCGCGTATCTGGCAGACAATCTACCATTCATTCATCAGCTGAATGGGAGCAGACGGAAGAAGCCATTAATTGGTGGAAGCTAACGCCAGCTCAATGTGAGCCAGTTATAGCCACAATTGAGCCGCGGCTAATGCGCTAAGTGGTTAATCTCCTTGAGCGGTGAGCGCCGCAATTGTTCTGTGGATGAACAATCGGAGTTGCCAATGTTAGGGCCTGTTCACACTGGGACACAAAGCATTCGCAGCATACAATCTATACTGATATTATAAAGAGGTAGTTAGTTTGTATGCAGGGGCTAATCTTCGGAACCTATGATCTCATTCCGAAAATTCTTTTACTAATGGGAAGCTACAATATTGCAGAGTGTAGTAGGATTTTTTTAATATTAATACAAGAAATTTCACCAGGACGAAGTCGTGGGCAGAAGTTAGCATTTTTAACCGACTTCTAAAAAAGGAGGAGGTTCTCAATTCGGATGTTTGTATTTTTTTTTATGTTTGTTCGCGAATAACTTTTTTTGTTGGATAGGGTATACTTCCCAAATGGTCCCATGAAAATTTTATCGAAATTGGACAAGCGGTTTTTGAAAAATCAACAAAGGTCAAAAAAATGATCACAACAAAAAAGTGAAAAATAAAAACTTTTTTACAAAAAAAAAAACAACCGACTTCCATAAAAACACCACAAAGTGAAAAATAACTTTAATTTCGGAAGTCGGTGGCGAAAAAAAAAAGGTTTTTTTTTGTAAAAAGTTTTTGTAAAGTTTTATTTTGTTCAAGGAATGGTGAAACGTGTGTGACCAAGAGAGTGATGCATATAAATGTCGATGGATGGATAAATGGTGGATTGAGAAAGATGTCGTGAAAAGAGAGTAAATGATGTACAAACTTTATAAAATTGCTAACTTATGCCCACGATTTTATCCGGGTGAAATTTCTTGTTTTAACATAAAATATCCTGTTAAACTCGGCAATTACTCTCGGAAACATTTTACACCAACCAAGTGACATGGGAGGGTAAATACCAGCGCTTTGTGCTTATAAACTCATCCTTAGGTACAATAGGTACACACATAATTTTACAAATGAGCAAAACCGTCAATACAGTCAGTCACGTTGGTACCAATTCTAATCTGTACAAAAATAAGGTCTTGTTACGTAAAAATAAAACGTTCTTTTCATTTGTAATCCCTTTTCAGCAAAGTTTTTGTTTTCATAGTTATAATAGTTGTGTGCATAGTCCCTTAACATTAGCAGTTTGAGACATCATTGTGAGTGGTGTCATGTGTGGATAAAGATGTTATGAATGAGTGAATAATAGCGGCATGATTCAGACGTTCATATTCCCTATTTAGATCTAGGATGCACAATCATCAAGTATGCTCGTACTGTGGACATGACTGACACTTTCAGCAAACAAGGAGACACAAAGTTCTTTCTATACAAGTTGACATCTCTTCTGCCCGAGCTCGGGGCGAGTCGTAGTGGGGCGAGTCGTAGACTCGCGTTTCTATGAAGACAAACACATATTTATTCCTTCCATAGCAACGGGGAGCAAATTTTAAAATCAATATAGATGCTTGTCTTAGTCCAGTGTTATGTAGACTATGTGACACTCGTTGAACAGAAATGTTTCTACTCCCAAGTGTCAAACGTAGAGAAAAATTGGTCGTCATGCTTGACTTGTAGACTTTGGTCACTGAAGAATAGAAACATTTTTTTCTCTTCCTCGCCATGCTTAAGACGGTAGAAGTCTTTCTACAATCTGTCATTTTGTCTATTCTTCCGTCAACGAAATCCGTTTCTATGGTGGTCATGCTACACGGGCTGGTCTATACTATACTTAAGCAGGTACTGAAAGCATTTTCAAATTCAGATTAACCAACTACATGAAGCATGCTTGGTTAATCTGAATGGATCCAGTTTGTACCCCAGAGTGTTCGCACTCGACCTTCATTGTTATGCAAATACTATCACAAATCACTTTCACAAGAATTATATACATACAGAATGTTTGCATCTCAGTAGATATGACGCAAACAAAGCGTTCCCTAAGTCTGGGCCTGACCCTTTTTACCTTTAAAGACAATTACATAATAATGGACTGAAAATTATAGAACTTAGAATAGAATTATAGAGCAGTGGTGGCCCAGTAATAACGGGCGCGACTTAGGAATTCTAGGTCATGGGTTCGAACCAGACACTTTAATTTGTGTAAATAATTTCATCACCACTGCTCTCAAAACGGTGACGGCTAAACATCGTGAGGAAACCGGTATGTCCTAGAACCAAAAATTCGAAGACAAGTGACTTCCGCCAAACCGCAGTGGGCCTGCGTGGTGGATTATGGGCCACTGCCTCTCATGGAGAGGAGGTCTGTGTCCCAGCAGTGGGAACAGTATAGGCTGATTATGTTATGCTAGACTGAAAATTCAAATGATGGCGATAGATTCCACGCATCAGTAGTGTTAATAAGTAATACGGGCTGGTATCCGCAACGACCGCAACTCCACGTCAATGCGCGTATTTTGTGTACAGATGGAAAAATCGATTATTCGATCCACCCCAGCTCCTCAAGGAAGACCAGCAACGCCTTGATGCTACTGACTATCTCACGGAGGGTACCTGGGTTACCGAAGTACTTTGCCCTGTACGTAAAGACCACCGGCCAGTTTAAAAACACATTACCTGCTGTTTCGTCTTCCTCCGCAGGCCCTGCACAGCATCAGTAGTGTTAAAGAATGGACGGTAATTTCAATAAGGTGTTTAGTGCACCACCTGGGTGGGGAGCTAACAGATGGGCTGACTTATTTGGTACACGTATTTTCTCGAACAATTAGTTAATGCTTGCTGGGAAATACAAATGTAATCAAGGTACATTGTTAGAAATTAGTTATACTAAACCGAAACTTATAAACATTGTAATTCATTAGAAGAGAGAGCGTGAAGGATTGAAGGCTAATCTGAACATAATGAGTCGTAAAGAGCAATCAGAACCCGCACAACCAACACTCGTGGAGTGCGGTGTGTGGCGGATCAGCCGGCCACCAGCGCGCACAGCGAGGAGGTTTCATTATCATTACACACTCGTGTGTAGGGCTGCCACGCCTGCCACTAGCTTATCCATCGTAAATATACTAGGACAAGTGTTCGAACGATCATCACAAGCATGAGGCTAGACTAAGGTTTAATATACTAAACACCAACATCTTTATTAATAAACGCGTAGTGAAGTTATACCAAACTTAAACATAAAAAAAAAATATGGTAAATGTGCAGTGTATGCATGTCACTTTACTCCGCCTTTATTAATAAGGCGCACAATAAAAAAGAAAAAAAAAAAAGACTTGTGTAGTCGTCGTGGTCATAAAACGCGCAAGAAGGACAAGACAGTTAATATTTTGCTAAAGAAAAAAAAGGCAGTTTTTTTTTATTCTGCTCAAATAAGACGAACAAACAAATAAACATAAAATAATCTAAGTAGCTTTGTGGCTACGTATCATTGTCGAAACGAGGCTGCATGTAGAGTGCTTCGTTTGCTACAGGCATGCCTACTCAGTCTCGTGCCATCATCTCTCTCCCCGCTTTTTAATACCGAGGCTGCCATTCTAGAAAATGAATCTGACTTAGACACATTTTTAAGTCCGTTTCTTACATATTGACAGCGGAAATCTGTAAAATCTGGTCTCATGAGCGCCCTGAGCATCGCCTCAGACGCAGCCGATTGGAATGAGTCGGTCGCCCGTTCAACAAATATTTTTGTATGTAACGTGAGAGAGTGTTCACTGATTATGAGAACTATGTGACTCGTATAATTACTGAGAGCCTGTTTGTTTGTATTTGTACTATTTTGTAGAATACGTTAAGAAGAAGTTGGTTCGTCATGGGAATTGTGCAATACAATTCCCATGACCAACCAACTTCCGTTTATTTATAATATGTTTGATTTCCCTTACAATTTTTTTTTAATATTTACTTACTTGCTGGTATTTTTATATTTAAATATTGAAATTCAATGCAATCATAGAAGACTTTAGTGCGTAAGCCATTAAATAGCTTAGGTACATACATTTAAAAAGTATCAGCATAACATATATATTAATAATTAAGTACTATCTAGTTTAGCTGTTACAATATACAACATACTTTTCGAACTCCACCAAATAACTTAGCATCCATAGTTAGTGCGTGATTCAGCAGCGCTATCATAATCTGTACCTACCACCAGCACTTAATACTGAGCTCAGCTCACTATACTGCGCGCAGTGACACGCCGAGCTGGAGTTACGAGTGATTGTGGACAGCTCCACCCGGACCTGACGACCTGCCATACGACAGGATTTGGTTTACTTTCATTCCTGTATCTATACCTTCTCCCACTACTTTCACATTCAATCCAATAATCTGTAACAAATGTTGTGCACCAATGATAATGACAGTTCTTGAGTAAAAGTGAAAAAGACTCGGTTAAAGGTGTGCGTTGTCTGTCAGTGAATGAATGATTTATAAAGTAGATATAGTGAGTTGCTTTTTGTAGATGATCAAATAATTATTCATAGAACATTTTTAGCCAATCTCCTTTATAGTGAGTTTCCATAATTTGAACGAGGGTGTTTTGTTTAATTTGAACGCTTCTTATGATGATAAACTAACTTCGCCTTAGCGCACTTCACTACGATTCCCGCGGTCACCGGAATACCTATGTTATATTTAGTTGGTCGCCGCCCGCGCTCCGCCCACCTCGAATTATAATCATCTCACTGACATCTATGCACCAAACACTAGTATTCATAATACAATTAATTTAAAATTTCTTATTAAGTTGATGTATGTTTTTTCACACAGCTTCTATTAAAAAGCACAATACTAGAAAGGTACCTTAAAACTCGTGCAATATCTCCCTAAAATCAGATTTCTAAACACACACAGAGATACATACATAAACTTATGCCATATAGTTCACATGGGGGTAGGCAGAAACTACAGAACTCATCCTACTACAACGTTACAGATTCCGACCCATTTGACTGATATTCGCCTGATAGCCAGCCCATACAGACTAACATAATATTTAGTTTAGTAATGTGAACGAAGTTTAGTGTTAGGGCTACCGCACACATACAATTTTTAGTTGAACACACACAAACTATTTTCTTGTGTTTCATAAGTTTATAGGAATGTACTGCGATCATAGAACTTGCGCAAACTGTCAACATGATAGTGGTTCGACAAAAAAATCTAAAAGCCCAATCGATTTGCTTTTGATTAAAAAGTTGGACAAATAGCGATCAAACGCTTGATTTGTATTACAGTGTATTAATGTGCGCATAACATCGACTAAATAGTCGATCCGCGACTGTCAGTCTCACATTAGCCTAACTCTCTTCACCCGTTCTATAATATTTGAAATACTTATCTAGGTGCTCTTATAGCTTAGAATGTAACGTATGAAATATTCCGCCGGATAATGTGTCACTGAGTACTTATGTACACAGTATCTCCTTTTCTTATCTCTTTTAAAATTTCTATAAAGCAAAGCACAAACTAGAACTGTCTTGTTAATGGACATTGTATGTAGCACCTTGTCTTGAACGTTGCCGAAAGAAGACTGGTCGATTAGTTTAGGAGATAAAAAAAATCGACTAGTCAATTGTATGCGCACCTCCAGAGACTAAATAGTTTAGCTGTGTGGAACTCACGAGAAGAACACAACTCGACTAAACAGTTTAGTCGATGTAGAAGTTGTATGTATGCGCTAGACCTTACTCGAATGGATAGCATAACAACTGAGTATAAAAAGAAAGTCTAAAAGTGGCATCGGAGACTGAAAAGTTGTGTAGAAATGTTGTGTGGTCAACTGGTCATGTGTGATGCGGAGGAATGACGAAAACGACGTGAAGAAAGTTTTGAGTGTGAATGTGGATGGCTATAGGAGTAGAGAAAGACCGAAGAAACGGTGAATGGACGGTGTTAAAGATGATATGGCTAGAAAGGATTCACCTTTCTAGCCATATCAACTGATCCTGAGATGACGACTAATAGAGATTTATGGAAGAAGACCACATGTTGTGCCGACCCCAAATAAATTGGGATAAGAGCAAGATAATGATTATGACTTTAGTAATGTGAACCGTTTTATCAAGAGAATGATTATGACTTTAGTAATGTGAACCGTTTTATCCTACCAAATCACCGAAAAGAATCTTGAAAAAATAATAGTTATCAATGAATATTTTATTCGATGCCTCGGGACTCATAAACACCTCATATTCACCATCGATTTAATTTCCATCGTTACCGACGAGTCCACACATTCTTGTAGTTTTAACTATACCTACATCGCGTAGTCACCGACGGTCCCTGCCTACCGTGGCCCGCGGCGATGTCCGTACTTTCATAATTAAACATGGCTTGATTCATGATTATGGCCCGCAGTGGAATATGTTTGAGAATTCTTATGGTATGTTTGTTAATTTTTCTGAAATAACTTTTAGTTGAAACTATGTTTTATTTGACATCAAATTGTTTCGATGCCCTTGGGCTTGTGTTATGTATTTTAGGGCAAATAAATATTATTAGTATGTAATAGGTATTGAGCGAGTGGTCGCTGGTATTGTACGTAGGTATGTGACCGAAAACAAAATATAAATGTAATGTAATATAAATGTGTTTCATATTTCTTATTTAATAAAAATATCAGCATAAACCGCTGGCTCTAGAATCATGAAATTTTGCAAAAGAGTTATAACAAACTTATATAACGAAGGTGAGCACTACAGAAAGGTTATTGAAAACTCATCCTCTTAAGGTTTTAATTCGTAATTTGTGCCCATAGGAGGTACCACCGGGCGCATGGCTTGTACTATAATCAGTAATATCTATCAAACTCAAAGCATTTATTTTATCCATTTACAGTCACTTTGCATCGAAGAGTCGGCCAGCTAGTCAGAAAGTTAAATCTAGTTGCCCGTTCAGAAGCGTAGTGTAAAGGTGTTTGAAGCACCTATAAAATATCTTTCAAGACGAAAGTAATACAGGTTATCTGATTGATGGCTTACAAAGCCGTCATGGCGCGAATAATCCTCGAATAGATGGCCCATCTCTTCATAATAATGCTAATCAAGCCTCCCATCTCACCGCACCTCACTGACTTACTGGCCATATCTTAGAGAGGTCAGCTGATAATCTTCACTCACACCTCTTTCTGATTAAATTATAAAGCAAGGTCTTTATAAGTAAATGAAGTAACAAATTAAATAAGTTGTTAATATACGTGACAGCTCGTGATAGTGTTGGGTGCTGCCACATAAAGTATCGATACTTTTGTGATGTTAACTAAAATAGTGTTGAATATAAATGTTGATAGATGGAGAGGGAGAGAAAGACCAAAGAAAAGGTTGGTGTGCGGAATGATATGAAAGAAAAGCAAATGAATGATAGCATGGAGGTTCACAAGGAAGGATGGAAAAAGAAAACGTATTGCTGACCCCAAGTAACATGGGACAAGGGCAGGAAGATAATGATGACTTTTGCGATGTTAATGAAGATTTGTGGTAATATCGATGAGTACTGTCTTTATTTTCATACTCAATTGAGTTGTGTAATACTTTTGAGTTGAGAGTTTTGATGCAATATTGATATAAACTATTGTATTGACCTGATATTTAATAATATCGCATCTTCTCTGTCACAATAGAAGCTGACGACGCAGTTTCTCTTAGTACACTGCTTCATTCATACTAGTAATCAGTGGAATTACACAATTGGATTCGAGACAATCAAGTCATCAATAATATCGATATTGTAACACTGATGCTTCGATAAACGTGGTGACAGTACAGTTATTTACACAGCTGGGACCAAGCAATCCGAAAAAGTAGAAGAAGGTATGTTGATACGAAAAAATAAAGTTAGACAAAGACAAGATCATTTAATCTTATTTTCTCAAAACTGTCGACTGCTGTGCAACACTAATCGAGAACGAAGTAGGTAGCGGAGAGGTTTGAAAGTGCAGTAAATATTGTATATGTGGTGGTTAATTGAAATCTCTGTCGGACAGATCCGCAAATATACGACAGGAGGCTTCATGCGATATTGTGAACGTGCGGATACTCGTAACGCATATTTATGGACGTAAAAGCGTTTCTTATTAACACGAGTGCTTCCGAGAAGCGAAGGGCGGTCATCCATCGAAAGGTTTTATTATTATTTTGATTGCCTCGTTGGTCTCGTAGAGCGCAACTGCTGAGGTTCTGGATTCGATTCCCAGGTCGGGCAAAGTGTTATTAGGTTTATCTTTCTGGAATTTATCTGGATTGTGCCCGGTTCATGGCAAGGCTCGCCTCCTATTATGTGGGACTCAAACATAATTGGCGGAATGAGTGAGTTAATAGCATAATAAAAGGAAGAAGACATCATACAACGTAAACCCAGGTGCCGACGTTCAACAGTCTGTGAGCACTAGACCGAGACTGCTGGATACCGCCGCGTCACTTCATTACCCAGGGCTGTCACTTCCGCACTCGATTGAGTCGACTCGTAAAACGACGAGTTTTCACTCGGCAACTAAAACTTGTTCGATTACTGCTTCACTATTAAATTAACGAGAAACATTTATGGGGAAGACTTCATCAACGTCCAATTGGTGTAAATCACTTGCTTCTGTTGCCACCTTTATACGAGCTGCTGTTGGCTTCGCACTTCATTTATAAACAGTTACTGCCCATGGTTCAGATTCTCAGGTATTTTATTTGGTCTTGATGTTATTATCCCTATCATTCGTTCTCCTGTCCTTATCCCAATTCGTTTGGGATGGGCACAACATGTCTTTTTCTTCCAAACTTCTCTAATAGTCATCTCGGTACTTTTTCATTCCATTCATCGCTTCTTTGGCTTTCCCTTACTTTTATAGCCATCATTCATACTCAAAACCAACAGTTTTGAGTTATTCCTATTATTATCTTTTAAGTTTAAAATGACTTACTATGTACAAAAATATAGTTGTATCGTCGGACCATCGACAGTTGTTTGCTGTGACCTTCCACAACGGAGGTATTATTACAATAACATCACGGCAGACATGATACTAGGATTTTATAAAAGTATAGCAGACAAACTTTACGCATATAATTTACATACCCAGTACCTGTACGTAATCGCACGGTTGACATAAACTCGGCTTTCTTAATAGCATTCCCGTGTCGGGCGCGAGTAATGAGTAATAACGAATGCTGCAGTACCAGTGTACCAGGGGCGCGGGGCTCGCGGGAGTTGGTCGCTTTATGAAGGCAGGGTAGGTGGTCGCTCATAAATGAGGAATATCATTGGTTGTTGAATCACTCCGCATTGTTTGGGAGCCGTGTGTGGTCTGTAGATAAGGTTTAACTAGGCTTTTACCAGTGTTTAGTACTCATACTTTGTTTTGAAGTTAGGTTAGGTAGGGACATAACTTTGTGCTCACTGTTTACAAAATAATAAACGTTTTGGCAAGTTTGCATTGTCACCCAAAAATTTTAAAGGAAACGCAATATGGAACTGTTATTGACTGAAAGCAGAATCCTAAAGTGCTCCTGCTCTTCGGGCCGTATTACGCCGTATTAATGCCATCATGCTTCCAGTGCGAAAAAGGGATAGCAATCTCATGTTGCTTCACCGACGAAAAAAAGATGCGTTATCTAGTTACCTTTCTAGGTTTCTTACAGCTAAACCCGGCTATCTTGTGAGGATCTCCAATGTATATGAGACGTAGTGAGAACAATAAACGAACAACGAGACGTTTAACGTGTCGTAGTTGTCGAGCACGAGACACAGATAACAAGCACAGCGGACACACCTCCCAGGCTCACAGGCTCACAGGCTCACAGGCTCACAGGCTCACAGGCTCACATCTGTAGGTAGTGTGTATGGTTTACGACGAAATGGCTCGAACATCAATTATTTGCTAACACGAAATACTACTCTATGAGTATGTTCAGTAAAAATAACAAAGCGAGGTAAAGAAAGCACAAACCTATTTTTTTTTTGCAGTATTGGCAGCCTGACTGACAAAACTAACTTTTGATTCATGAATCTGTAAGAATGGAAAGTGGCGGAGCTCTAACTTTTGACGTTCGACTCTAAATATAGCCAGATGAAATTTTAACAATTGGCTACGAAGGCTGAAATCGACTATCATCATCATTCTCCTGCCCTAATCCCAATTTATTTGGGCTCGACGTAACGTGTCCTTATCTCCCATGCTCCTCTAAAAATCTACCAAGGAGTCACTAACAAGTGTAAGAAGACTAGGTATATTATCGTCTTATTCGTCACTAACCTGTTTGTCCAGTGCACGGCTTCTAGTTCTAACACTTTTTCATGAAAACCCTTCAACTGTGAATGTTTTGTTTCATCAACAAAAATCTTAGCAATCATACAGACACTCGCCCTAGACCACAGGTTCTCAACGGTTCTCATGGGCGATAGCGCCCCTCGTGAGCGTTTGAGACTTTCAGGAAGGCAGTTAAGTAGAAGACCCAAAATTTAAATCTTGTTTTCCTGAAACTTTGTCACTTCCACGGCGTTGTCGGTGGCAGCGCAGAGGTAACTTTGACTGCAAAAAAATTAAAATATAGTCGTGCCAGCGACATTCATTTATTTATTTATAGAAAAAAAAAATAGTGGCACAATATGAAACATTCATAATAGGTTAAATATTACATTTTAAGGCAATTATGCTACTCACTACGTTCTCCACAGATTACAATTTAAAGTATTTAGGCATGTACTTTAAATTGTAATCTGTGCAAGTATTTAAGTGACAATAAAGAAGAAGAAGTAGAACACCCACAGAAATGACATATCTTATCTTACGACGATATAATATTACACGTTTAAATATATTATAATCGTGGCAATAGCTGTTTCAGATTCGCGACAGATGGTAAGTAAAAAAAATTGGGGGCTCTAGCAAACAAATATTATCAAAGAGGGCGGTGGGCAAAGTAAGGTTGAGAACTTATGCCCAAGACCAACCACTTACAATGCTGCTTTAGCGCAAAAATATAGTATTTTTTCAAACACACAGTTTAATATTCATAAATTTCTCATAATTTGACCGTCAACGGCCTCACTGGCCTTAAACAATGCGATTAAACTAAACTAAACACGAGCACAGACACTATGAAACGAGCCTTTAACATTTACCACACATCTGATGAGTCTCAGGAAAAAAACTAAAAATGAAGAAAATAATTATAACAAACATAATTGTCTCGTTGGTCTACAGGTCGCAAACGCTACTGCTGAGTGTAGGGGAATACAGGCGTGATGTTATGTTCTGATAAAAATTATAGGCGAACCTCAACAAAGATGATTTGTTCCGAAATCTCAATATCTTTACGATCGGACATGGCACATCTCCACTTTTCCTGTCTTAAGTGGTATTTTTAAAGATTTTTCTTATGATATTTTCCTCATAAATAAGTCTACTATCTATCAATATAAATATCTATATCCTTAGCTAAGCTACGCTATAACTTAGCTTAACCTCGTACTAAAGCGTCTACTTTATGCGTGATATCACGAGTCACTCACGCCGAACTCGTGTCGTTCAGCAGCCATGTCGGATATTGTGTAATAAACACTTATTAATGAGGAATTATACGAAATTAATGATCTGAGACCATGCACACGCAATGCGAAAAATAAATGTGTAAAGGTTTTATAATATTTACGATAATATTCAATTCATTATTCAAATATTAACCATTAATAATTATGTATCCTGCATGATTGATGCAACATGTCCACTGTATATCGTAATGCTGCTACTGTTTTACATAAATATAATATGTCAAATGTGGTAATTACTTCTAATATTAATGATACTGCAGAACTTGTGAACACATTGTCAAAATCACCTTCACACTTATGCTGCAGAACGAAACTAAACCCTACTACATTCTAATGAGATTGAACTTATAATGACAATGAATTGGCACGAATGCAATTTAACAAATGTCGAAAAGTAACGTAATGAGAGAATGATTGACGATCACAAGATCGTATCGACTTGTCATCGCACCATTTGTTACGAACTAATCGACGTCAGATAGATAGATGTCCTGTCAGAGGAGCACGTCGTGCGGTGCAGGCCGTGCAGGGCCGTACGCTCGACAACCAGGCAAACAATAATAATGATTCGATAGCTAACACAGAACTGATGAAGGAAACAATCATATGACTGCGATTAATACTAACAGTGCAAAGTATGATTGTGATCAAAAAGCAAAAGGTGTAGCCGAGCGATCTTGATAAACATAACTTACTTTTGACTTTGCAGTGTCAAAACTACAGAAGTGAGTTTCTAAAAAATAATATTTGGTAGAACTTACTACTTCACTAAAAGCTAACCCTTTAGTCAGCTAACAGTAGCCCGTTATACAATACAATACCTAACTTTTAGTCGTTCGTAAAACTTTCATAATACACATTAGAGTGACTGAGAGTGCCTCGTGGCTAAATAATAACAGCCGCGAGGTTAAGGCTACGCTTGCCGCGGTCGGTACTTGGATGGATACATTACATATCGTACCCCTCCGTGCCTCGGATAGCACGTTAAGCCGTTGGTCCCGGCTGTCATTCGTAGATCTTTGGCAGTCGTTACTGTAAAGTCGTAGCGCAAGCCCAATAGTCTGACAACCAGTCTTGGACAGTGTTATCTGAACTGGGAAAAGCTAGGCAGATTGAAAGTCACTGAGACTACATTAGACTAAATGCAACTTAAAATTGAGGTGGAAAACCCTTCTTACCTACCTACGTACTGCCAATAGTATTCAATGTATATGACAATTTATTGTACACAGTCATTGTCAGGCACAAGTAAAGCATAATAAATTACACATTAACGACTGCGAACATTATGTATTTGTAGGTAATACTAATGATTGTGATTTATGTGTAAGACAAGTGATAACTTAGCACTAATGTTATGTATCTGTAGTGATCAGCATGTCGTGCCCTTGCGCAGGTGTGTGGGCGGGAGAGGCGGCGGTAATTGAAAATATTGTGATGTTTATTGTGAGAATACTAGGCTTTAGGCTCAGGTCAATCAGTTGTTTACTACATAACTAGCGGGCCGCCTCAGTCTCGCAAGGCTGTAACGACTTGACAAAACATAGATATTTATTTATTACATTTCAGTTTAATACTAAAACATACAAACCTTCAGGAATAAATTCACTAAATGTTGGTGAAAACCGCATCAAAATCCGTTGCGGAGTTTAGAAGAACAACGCGGTCACACAGACAGACACGAGAAGCGTTTCAGACGGATCACACACATCGATCACTAATATTTTAGTGATCGATGATCACACACTACAACGCACCACGCAACGGGGTGCGGGAAACGGAGGTCAATTCCCCAAATTTTTGTTGAATTTGTATGTAAAAAATCACGCGCGGGGGCGCGTTATCTGCGCCCTGTCGCGTGGCGCGTTGTAGTGTGTGATCCGCCTAATTTATAATATGTAAAGATACACATAATAATTATAAATATACATAGATATAGAAGTTTCATGTACTTTAGAAACCTGCACTCACAGAAACTTTATTTGTGCGTACAGGTAAGGAATAGAACTCCTTGCCGGAGTCTGTTTTCTGATAGCTGTAACCTGGAACTCTTCAAATCGCAAGTGAAATGGTTACTTCTAGGCCAGCATGCACCACACATGCATGCATCTAGACCACGTCCTCATTTATCATTAATATGAGTCTATTTCTATTCCACTATGCGAAAAAGATGGACATCCTTGGTGCGCAGAATTCGAGCTTTTACCAGCGGCATCCTGAGGGCATCCGCGCAAAGGTTCGATCGTCAGTACCTGAAACATTGCATGGTTTACATACTACGCAATCGAAGTTTGTAATATGTTTATGGGAAGTCTTCTGAATTGTATGTTTTTAATTGTGCAAACTATGATCCTCTGTTGGTCGACTTTAACGTTTGTAATTATTATTATTAGACCTGCTAACAACTAACGAACTCCATTGCCTGGCAATGGAATGTTGCAAACTAACAATAACAGCTACTGAAATAATAATGGCTACTAAAATCGCCTTATGTCCTAAAAGCGTCCAGTTCCATGCGCGCATCTGGCTCGCATGTCTGCCTCTCATCCGCGAGTGACATACAACTGCGGCGGTCGGGATAGTCGCAGTCGAAGCATCGCGCGACTGGACGCTAACGCGGCTAGTCGTAAACTGATGTGACGCTCTCGAGTTGGACCGTAAAATATTAAGATAGGCACTATCAGTTGGTGGAGACTAAAATCTTTTCCGATTATAGTCTTCTGTCTAGAATAAGAGAGGAGATCGAAGAGGTCTGCAAGAATATGGCTAAGAAAGGGATGACTAAGTTCTGTAATGACGGCAAATATAGGTGTAGGGAAGACAAAGACAGCTGCGCCAACAACTAATAAAAGGGCATAAGAGCACGACGATAGTGCCATGGCATAAGTCCGCCCTGTACATGTATGTGCTTGAAGTATTAAATAAATAAATATTGAATTATCCAAAATTAGTCCAGAAGTAAACATAATGAACCCAAAAATTCTTAGGAACTATTTTTTAATGGACCAACTACCATCCAGGTACATACAACGGTAGTATTCAATCGGGACGTCCTGCAGAATCCCAACGTATGGTGGCACAGAACACAAATTATCTCCGGTACGGAGCGAATGTAACGCGCTCGGCGACGCTCCACATACTCCACAATACGTGAATATCGTTGTAACTCACTGTATGTAGCCACTGAAGGTAGCTGTCGATGCCGGCACAATATAGTGAAGAGATACAGTAGGACAACTCCTGAGAAATCCATGCGAAGATGACAATTAATACGGACCCGTAGAGTTACATCACATGAAGTCTTAAAGTGACGCTGGTGAACGCGTTGTGAGGAAATTGATTGCTATAGGTGACCATGTGATACGGGGAAATCAGGGAGACGTCGTGAGGAAAGTTTATGAATGGGAATACCAAAGAAACGATGGATGGATTTTATGTAAGAATTTGATAAAATTAGAAAGGGAGTAAATACTACGATGACGGCAAACCACAGCATGACTGTGTGCAAGATGAAGACGTACCCACAAATAAATTGGGATATTGTCATAGCATTGGACGATGATGATGCTGCTTATGAAGTGGGGATTCTGTCCCTTCTCCATGCTATCCGCGGCACGCGACTCAACATAGAATGCAACATCGATACTTCGCCGTGTGAACACGAGCCGCTCGTATGTCCGCGGTTACAGTAAAACGACTGACCTATATTATTTGCATTATTCAGAGCGGTCATCGGCTCATAAACAAATTATCGTTAAATCCATGTTATGCGGAATTCGCGAAATTTAATTTATTGCTGAATTCAAAGAGTTTTCTGTAGTGGTATTGTCATGTATCGTAAACGTCGGGTTTAATATTTAAATTCTGGTTTGCAAGTTTTAAAGTATTGTATATAATTATTCTGTGTCTAAATGGCGCGATTTCTGCCAACTAGATTGCTAAATTTTAATTGCAGTAGTCGTCCACATCGAGCCCTCTCGCCAGAGTCGTAGGATCTTCTACTTAATATTTTTTTAAATTCATTCAAATAGGTAACGCACAGCCTAAACCACTGGGTATAAAATGCCATTTAGCACCAGATTTAATTATACATACACTCGAGAGCAATGAATCCGGGTCACTTGAAGAATCCTAAAAATCTCGGAAACTAAAAATGCTAGGTTAATGCAATAAATTGTATTTAATAGACAATGTAATACTCCTTAAATGAAGTTATTAAAACTTCTTAGTTATTGTAAAGTTATATCATAAAAAAATCAAATTTGAAAAAGGGCCACTTTCGAAGATGGAACTACGGAATTACAGCATTTGGTTTTGCTTTCGTTTGTAATCTGTCATTTATGTGGGTACATAAACCATGTTGATAGTGCTCTATATTCATTATTCAAGCTGAAATTATGTCGCTTACGCCTGAAGAATGCACCAGAATACTTACAATGCTGGAAACCGGCCGGAGTCAGCGCGATACAGCCAGGACTGTCGGTGTGTCGCGGTCAACAGTACAAAGAGTTCTCCGACGTTACGAAGAAACTGGTTCTAACCTACGCAGACCAGGAACGGGCAGAACCAGGTGTACCACAGCACGAGAAAACCGATACTTGGTGAACACCATGCTTCGAAATCGCTTTCTCACAGGAACTGAACTCACAAATCAGTTTCGACGCCTCGGAGGAAGTAACCCAAGTGCATGGACAGTAAACTGGAGCGTGGGCATCGTATTTCAAGACTAAGATATGCCCAGAGCCACGTAAATTGGAGTATTGAAGATTGGTCAAAAGTTATGTTCTCCGACGAATCAAAATTTATGCTCTACAAGCACGATGGAAGACACAGAGTGTATCGAAGACCAGGGGAAAGATTCAAGCAAGCATGCATCGAAGAAAAAGTAGCCTACGGTGGTGGGTCTGTACTTGTGTGGGCCGGAATTTCTTCTGAAAGTCGCACAGAGCTGGTGATCATAGAAAACGGCTCTTTAACTAGCGTAAGATATGTGGAAGAAATCCTCAATGATCACGTTGGTCCATTTATGGTCAATTTAGGTGAGGATGCTATATTTATGCATGACAATGCCCGACCTCATACAGGCAGGATTGTGAATGACTAGATACTTTCAAGAGATGAACATTACTCGTATGGAGTGGCCAGCGCGCAGCCCGGATATCAACCCGATCGAGCATGCTTGGGACGAGCTAGGCAGATGCGTAAAACAACGAAACCCTCCCCCAATCACGCTTCGTGAGCTCAAAATTGCTCTCACAGAGGAATGGGAGAATATTCCCCAAAATCGTATAAGGAACTTGGTGTACAGCATGCCAAACCGCGTAAACGCAGTAATGGAAGCACGAGGAGGCAATACGAAGTATTAAAATTCAAGAAAATCGTAATAAAGTTCAAAAATTTCATGTTTCCTATTTTTGTTTTAAGGAGAGATCAGCAGTTTTTTTCTTTATGTAATTTTGTGTTAATAAAATGTATGGTGGCCCGGTTCAGTGTTAAGTGACCCGGATTCATTGCTCTCGAGTGTATAATGAAGGAAGGGAGGACTTTCATAAATTCCTCCCTAAAACCCCTTTAAGAAAGTTTGTATGAAAGTTCGTTAATTATACCGTTGGGTTAATCTCATCAGACGCTTGTATTGCTATAATTAAGGATCTGAACAACCATCACCCACACTTATAACCATGTATTCTGTGAACGCAGGTTTGACACCATTTGTCTCGTTAATTCCTCTGAAACAGTCGATTCAGTGAAATCATTGACAACGAGAGTTCCGCAAGCGCCGGCGCCGTGCTAAGTGGAGTGCAAACTAAGCTCAGGCAGCCTGGCGATACACTCACGACTTACCCACACAGCTGATGCACTGACATTGAACACTGCAGTCGACGTTAGGTTCTTACAACACAAATAGTTCCGAAGACACATACAAACTAATACAAAAAAAAAAAATTAGTTGTCATCGAGGCTGTTATCCTTCCTTTTGTTGACATTGCTCACAGAGGCGCTGGTGTGCCCACTTCTCTGTATACTCACAGAGGCGCTGGTGTGCCCACTTCTCTGTATACTCACAGAGGCGCTGGTGTGCCCACTTCTCTGTATACTCACAGAGGCGCTGGTGTGCCCACTTCTCTGTATACTCACAGAGGCGCTGGTGTGCCCACTTCTCTGTATACTCACAGAGGCGCTGGTGTGCCCACTTCTCTGTATACTCACAGAGGCGCTGGTGTGCCCACTTCTCTGTATACTCACAGAGGCGCTGGTGTGCCCACTTCTCTGTATTCTCACAGAAGCGCTGGTGTGCCCACTTCTCTGTATACTCACAGAGGCGCTGGTGTGCCCACTTCTCTGTATACTCACAGAGGCGCTGGTGTGCCCACTTCTCTGTATACTCACAGAGGCGCTGGTGTGCCCACTTCTCCGTATACTCACAGGGGCGCTGGTGTGCCCACTTCTCCGTATACTCACAGAGGCGCTGGTGTGCCCACTTCTCTGTATACTCACAGAGGCGCTGGTGTGCCCACTTCTCTGTATACTCACAGAGGCGCTGGTGTGCCCACTTCTCTGTATACTCACAGAGGCGCTGGTGTGCCCACTTCTCTGTATACTCACAGAGGCGCTGGTGTGCCCACTTCTCTGTATTCTCACAGAAGCGCTGGTGTGCCCACTTCTCTGTATACTCACAGAGGCGCTGGTGTGCCCACTTCTCTGTATACTCACAGAGGCGCTGGTGTGCCCACTTCTCTGTATACTCACAGAGGCGCTGGTGTGCCCACTTCTCCGTATACTCACAGAGGCGCTGGTGTGCCCACTTCTCCGTATACTCACAGAGGCGCTGGTGTGCCCACTTCTCCGTATACTCACAGAGGCGCTGGTGTGCCCACTTCTCCGTATACTCACAGAGGCGCTGGTGTGCCCACTTCTCCGTATACTCACAGAGGCGCTGGTGTGCCCACTTCTCCGTATACTCACAGAGGCGCTGGTGTGCCCACTTCTCCGTATACTCACAGAGGCGCTGGTGTGCCCACTTCTCTGTATACTCACAGAGGCGCTGGTGTGCCCACTTCTCCGTATACTCACAGAGGCGCTGGTGTGCCCACTTCTCCGTATACTCACAGAGGCGCTGGTGTGCCCACTTCTCTGTATACTCACAGAGGCGCTGGTGTGCCCACTTCTCCGTATACTCACAGAGGCGCTGGTGTGCCGACTTCTCTGTATAGCTGGGTAATTGCGTACACACACTAACTGTAGCAATGGCTTCCATTTTGACAGTTCAACAACATTAATTGCGTTATTTACATTGCTGAGCAGACAAATTTTTCGAACTTAAGAAGCAATGGATTAGCAATATCCTTCAAAATGATTCAGATTGAGAAACAAAACCGGTAGGTATAAGCTGGCGGCTTATGCTATTGGAACTCCGCACTACGCTAGGCCAGCTCGAGGTCAAAGTGATGCCACCTTCGGCGTCGTGCGGTCGACTGTACATACAATCACTTCTTGTAGATCTAAGTTCTGCTTAAGGTAAGGCTTTATCTTGCTATTTGCCTCAAGAAGTCATTTCGGTTGGTCATGTTTAATAATATTTCACAATATTACAGAGGGAATTTTTAAGGCTGTGTATTTTTAATTCTCATAAAGAATTTATCCTGTAAGCGATCTTTGTTTTTTATTATACATAGCGAGCTAGATGGGTTAGATAAAACAAAAGTCGTACCACTTGAGAGATCGGTGCGTGTACGTTCATCCCGTGATCCCAGTCCTCCCTGTTATGTGCCCAGGTCGGCCACTGGTTTTGGGAGTACCTAATACCATTTCCACGATCGCCTTGAAGACTCATGAGGCTGCGATCTGTTGACTATTTTCTATTTTGTTAGGTACTTGGTGCTTGTTGACAGGCCCGCACTGCCCTCCCATACCTATTAAGAGTGTAATTTGAAAACGAATCGTAAAAGCCAATTATCGAAACGAATCGTGCACCTAGCTTCTGACGTTTCATAAGCTCCCATTGTATAATAAAATGCTTGTAGATTTTTAGCAGTAAACTGTATTTCCAAAAATAGATAACTTTAGACAAGAGCAAAATTACATGGCGCCGAGGAGTCCTTTTTCAACTTACTTAATGTTACCAGTGTACATAAACTAGTGCTAAACAAATAAATGTTGCTAATACAAATAAAATAATTTATGTTTGGATTATTCTCAAACACCCATGTTTACGTAAAAAAAAATATTCTAATTTACCCTTTACCGTGCTGAAACAGCACATTTTTGGCCTCATACAGGAATTTCTGGTTTATTTTATATTTTAGTTTTTTATGTTTGTAAGATTGTGTTTAGTTTGTGATCTTCCTGTGCGACTCCCAATAAATACTTTGCTTTCTTCATTTGAAAAATATCTGCACCCACGTGCAGCACCACTGTGAACGTGCAGCACCACTGTGAACGTGCAGCACCACTGTGAACGTGCAGCACCACTGTGAACGAGCCTCTAGTTTGTTGTATCTGTGTATCTTCGGTCATCTGCTTGTTATGCAAGCCGTGTCGCTCATATTGAGATATGTAGGGAAACGACCGCCTCTAATGATACAGGCACTTGACGGCCTGACCTATGACGAAATATACGTTCAGAGGTTTCGTGCTAACGAACAATTCTCCAATAGAGATGGTATGCAATGCATTCTTGCAAAAAATTACATAAATGAAAAATAAATAAGTTACCAAAATAATAAATATGATGCAAATTGACACGTTTAACGTTATACCACTGTCGAGTTACTTCACATACCTACATACAAAATCGATTTGTTTGATGAACCAATTACCGTGCCAAAATGTTGAACTTTTTCATTTCATTGACCCCGTTTCATTTCAATATAAAAAAATAGTGACATTAACAAAATCGTCGTGTTTATCTGTGTGTTCTTTCATTAAAACCACTTTTATTTTTTCCAGTTAAAATTGTGAAACCGGACGCTGACTGCACATTGCGCAAAATTCACAAATCAAAACAATGTAGAGTCGAAACAAAATTACTCAAAATAACAATGTGCCATTAAGTGTGGAGCCCAGTGGTCGTAAACAAGGCGGGCCTGGACGAAACAAGTGACAGTGAAAATGTGTTTAAAAAGATAAAAATGGCACAAATAATTAGGATGTGAAACATGTTGGCATGCGTGCGCGGCGCGAGCACGGTGGTACGCGCGCCGGCCGAACGTGGACTGACCTTGCTGAGACAAAACACTGCGCGGCGAGTTGTTCTACTGCTCGGATTGCTGCACTGTGCGAGGTGAGCTTAGATAGTAGCTACAATACCTACAGTTCCTATCGTAGGCTCGCTGGAAGAGCTTTCTTTACAAATTAGCACTACCTTTGTGCATATTTTTTTGTACTTTTGCTCTTGTCTGTTTATATGTGTGTACATAAAATTGTTTGGATACTTTTTAGTACACTCCGCGACTTCAAAGAGAGTTATGGTTTTTCACGCGTATTTAATGTGGGATTCTTTATACCCTCAAAGCATGCGGCTGCATAACTTTTAAAACTTAATGTGTCTATCGACTCGTCTAGGTCATTCGATGGTTATAGGCTAGGTTTTGTTTATAGAACATCAAACTCAAGTGACGGATTGTAGACGTCAAAAAATAATGGCGCCGATTCTATTGTTCACAAACTAAACTAAATTTCAGTTCAGTGCATCCTTTTCTTCCTATTTCATTAGGAAAAGGACAGAAGATAAATACTTATTTGTTTAGTCCTGTCAAATTATGATACTCCATAGCAAGTTTAGACGTGATTAAAAACATGGCTACTAAAAATACGTCAATTCACGTCAGGCGCTGACTAATTTGACAGGACTAAACAAATATTTATCTTCTGCCCTTTTCTTAATGAAATAGAAAGAAAAAGATGCACTGAACTTAAATTTAGTTTAGTTTGTGAACAAGGGAATCGGCGCCAATGTCTTGAAAAACAAAGTTTTGTACCATGGCCATGTGAGGTATTCAAATAAAGGGCTTGGGGAGACGATTCCAAAATAGAAGACAGTAGAAAAGTGAAAAAAAAAAACCTAACTGCAACTAAAAAGTTCAAATCAAGCTCATTTTTCAAGCAGCTCCAAAATGTGAGATTGAACTAAAATAACTGCCACATCAGACTGTTTGACAAGTGAGCTTGTATTGGAATTTTAGTTGTAGTCGGGTATTTAACTTTTTTCTTGTTCTTGTGTTGTTAAAAGATTCAGTAAATTTACTAAAACATGATCCTTACGCAATTTGCATGGCAAATTACTAACGAAAACTTTTAGTAAATTATTATTAATTTTATCGGCGTACGAGTTTGTTTATTGACGCTGTGCACTTCTAAAAATAGCCAAACATTCAGGTTATAACGTTAATTAAAAAATATTTTCTGCGAACTGTGGGAAATATGGCACCGAAACTATCAGTATTACTATTATATCGCTACACATTGCAGCAAAGAGGAAATGCCGCGCATGCCGTCTGCCGCTCGTTAAACGCACTATATTCCTAGCTTGAGTGTTTACTACTGAACTGAACTGTTTCAACGCATTTAGTTCAGTCATAGAATTACCTAAAGTGCACTCAAGCGCATGTGCATAACGTGTGTGAACAGTATATATTCTCGTAAGGCTGTCCAAAATCAATGTGTCTTTTATTAAAACTATTGCGTAACATACCTACTATCAATAGCAATGGCTTTTATTTTGACAGTTCAACAACATTCATTGCGTTATTTACGTTGTTGAGCAGGCACATTTTGCGAACATATGAAGCAATGGATTAGCAATATCCCTCTCCTAAGGGTGCAGTAGGTAAATACCTACTGCACCCTAATTGCGTAAAATACTATCAATCAAACGTATCGTCAAAACACCTTCTGTATTACACGCAATTCAAATGAATTGCGTGTAATACAGAGGGTGTTTTGACGCATTAATGTCAACATTAATGTGTCAAAACACGCTCTGTATTTGGACAGTCGCTATTGTGTGACATTAGATTAAGAACAGTTCTGAAGAACCTGCGGAACGTAAACATTGCTGTTGATGATGACAATTATCAATAATTAAACAATCTTCATTCACTATTGAAAAAAAAATAACAACCAATACTCCGAAATCATCCAAATAACGGCACATGCCCTAATTTCAGATTCTTTCCCTATTAAGTCTTAGTGTTACTCAGTCCGACCGGTTCCAAGCAAATAAAATCCGATGTCCTCCAGTGGCACTCTGTGGAACGGTTTCTTCAGTAAAGCGCAGTTTTAACGCGGACTTGTTCAGTTGGTTCGTAAGTTATGAGTATGACAGTACCTACACCACACTTATTGCGAATGTTATTAGCACCTTCGAGAGCTAAAAGGTTAAATTGTGAGTTTTATTAAACATTTCAATGTTTTCGTACAAAAATCGTTGTTACGCCAGATAATGTCAGATATGTAATATGTATTATATAATACTCGTACATATTAACACTACAGTAGTCGCGCGTTCTACCATTGTAGAACGTGTGTACATTTTGTTGAATTTTGTCGCAAGTTGAAGGTCACTCACGCACACATTCTCAGTATTCCTCTATTACTAGGCAATAAACAATTGCAGTGCCCTTGCAGCGACGGACGCGGCCGCATGTCTGTGAAATTTGGCGCCAAAAGTGAATTTCTACGATTGTAGAGCGCGCGACCACTCGCGTCATATTTTTCTCGTAAGTTGCCGTTCATGTTTTTTGTTGTAATAATGTTTATTACCTTTTTATTTATTGTTATGTTTATTTATTTTTATTGTTATGACATGTACAACTTATTGTAAGGTTAGTAGTAACAAGAGTGGCCCTTTTTTTCAGAGAAATGGCTTCCCGGAGTGAAGAAGAGAGAATTAGTAGATGGCTGGAGGGAGAAGACACTGATCCTAGTGATATAGCGGAGAGTGACCCTGAAGATCGTATATTAAAAGAGGACTGGTTGGAAGAATCCCAGCATGATACGGACACGGAACAGGAAGGAAATAGCACAGAGCCCGACCTGGAACGAGGTATGATTAGCACCCATGAATCCGATATAGATTCCGATGATGATATACACCAGGAAGCTTTGTTATATATGTAACAAGTGGATTTGTCCCGACCATCAGGTTCTTCTTTGTCCCGACTGTGCCAAAAACGAAGAAATGGAGGTGGAAGACATGACTGATCAAGAAATATGAGACTTAAAATGTTAAGAGCAAAAATTTTGCGTTTTTTTTGTTATTTTCAAAAAGGCTGTTTTTTAGTTCCTATTATGTTTAAATATGATTATGTTTTGTTTCTTTTAGCTTTATAATAATAAAGTTTATCTCAATATTATACAAACACTTTTTATTTATGAAGCTTTGCTTTAAAACTCCATCACTAAATATGTTCTACAAATGTAGAGCGCGCGACTACTAACGTCCCAAATAGAGGCGCGCCTACTGTAGTGTTAAAAAGATAGGTACTCAACGCTCATTTTTCCCGAACAAAAAGAAAATTCTTTTCGTATTTATTTAAAAAATCACAAAATTCTTTTTTTCTGTTACTTAATTAGATACCTACATTTTCATCTTACCTGTAGAACTTGTCTTAAAAGCTTTTGCAGTTACAGTGTCTGTTACACAGTAGGTAATTGCGCGGAATCAAATTATCAAAATAAACATATTAATCATTCAAATCGTATGCTAATGTAGGCGGGCACTTATCAAAGTTATCAAAACAGTAGTTACAGCAAATTGCCGCTAATCTCACAACTACCGAACTGACGGATAAAACGCTACCAAATTACTTCGCTCACTGTTAAATAAACCCCAAATTACTTAAACCATACATCATGTTTTAATAAGCCATCGACAAGAGATTGATTGAAAAAACACAAAAGGATTCGACTCAACAAAAGGAAGTACCAACAATACCTCCGAACCCCGTAATTACAGATAATAAATCCGCAAATTGTGATCGAACCAATTTCAAGTTCACAAAAACTGACAAAAAAACAAACATGATCAAATCTTTTTGAACATCAAACTTATCAAGTCAACATTGACGTGAATAGTAATGTATTTGTCAACATAAGGTTTTTTTTACTAAATTAACGTGAACGTGTGCGTTGGCCCAAAATTGTGGGTTGAATCGAGAGCCGGGAGCGGCCAATTATGATGTTTTTGTTGCCTGTAATGGGTGCTTGTTAAAAGTTTTTCGTGCTTGTACCTGCTGGCAGGGTTCCACTGCATTGTTATACGTATGATTCATCGATCTCTACCTAATTTCCATATTTTAATGTTAACTACCCTTCGGAAATTATATTCTTTGCCCACATCCTCCTAATTGCACACACTGCGATACTATCTTAAGAATTTGCATGTCTGGAAAATTGCAGCACAGCTCGCCCAACAATTATGTCGAAAAAGCTCAGATCTCAGGCATTCGCGTTTTATGAGCCATTACGAGACATTTGTTCAATTTGTTCTCTTCACAGAGAATGCTCGGAGAACTTTGAGAGCTCCACAAAAGATCATTCTTGTGATGTAACTCGACGCTGGCGTCGAAACCCATCATTACTGCCAATCCTTTTAACTAAACCACATAAGGCCAGTATGAAATCACCTTTAATTCAGAAGTAAATAAAACTAGACCCTACCCCGTTGGACTAGAATTTAAAATTAATTGTTGATAGACGTGATTATGACAGTCGATCATTTCCGATTTCAAATTTAACAGCCCCGCCCATTCGCCCACGAGTCCGTATACGCCTTTTCGTTTAGCGGTCGAGTTAACGTTCAGCTGTGTAGGCTTTAGTTGGGGCGTGTTAACGCAAACGTGCTGTGGTAGATGAGGGCGACACAGAACTGCATCATAAAAAATATATCTAGATAGTAAATGCCACAGTGAATATAATATTGTAATTCTCTTAGATTCCATTGTTAGAAATAATGGAGCTTCTGGATGTTTTTATCCTGTGGGTACACAGTGGGCTGACACCGGTCAGTCCCTGTATACAGTCTTGCGCGGACGTCGAACAGAACCTCAGAGGTGTGTTACGCAACCTTGTTAGCGCGTATCACTACAATACATTCACTGTAATAGACTTTTTATAGCAACAACGGTAAATTATCTAAATCGGATTTAAATTAGATGATGGCGCCGAGCGATTAGCTGCATTCCAACGCGAACAGTTCTCAGTAATATTTGAGTGAACAAATATTTTCCTCTATAATTTGTCTGGATCATCAATAGCTGTTATTTGCTATGATTCAGAGAAATGCTCATGGAGACGAGGACAGACCGAGTTCTGTAGAAATCTATAAATGGAGTAGATAGGTATTACTTTATCATCATCAGCATTCTCCTGCCCTTATTCCAATTTGTTTGGGGTCGGCGCATCATGTATTTTTGTTCTAAACTTGTCCGTTAGTCGTCACCTCAGTAGACACCACCTTTTTAACCTTAACATCTTTCACACAGTCCATCCATCCCTTTTTTGGCCTTCCCCTATATAGCCATTACTTACGAAAATAAAAAGCGATGGAAAGCTATTTAAATTATTCATAAGATATATTCAAAATTCCCCAGAACGAACGTAGTAACAGGATAAAATAAAAAAGTCTCAGCCAATTTCTATGAACAACAAAAAACTCGGCGTCGTGGTCGGTCAAATGGCCAGAGATAACAACGCTATTAGCTCACTGTGGACGGCTATAAATCTCCGCCCTTCTGAGAACACGACACTAAATCTAATAGCCTTCGATTTTAACAAATTGCTAACTCGACATAAATTATCGGAAAAATATTTTTGCCTGCAATTTTATAAACATTTACTCATCATCGTTCTTCTGCCCTTATCCCAATTTATTTGAGGTCGGCGAAACTTATCTTTTTCTTCCATTCCTTCCACTTCTCTATTAGCCGTCAGTCAGTCTAGCCCTATTATCATCTTTCACACCGTCCATCGATCATTTGTTTGGTCTTCCCCTACTCTTATAGCAATAGCCATCCACATTCATACTCAAAACTTACGTCACCTCATTTTTCTTATCCTTGTTGCTGTTTATAAATATTATCTACTGTACAATCATTTAACTTTATGCAAATTATTTGGTTGTATGTTTTCTACTTTTTAAAATATACGAGCAGTAAAAATAAAGATGCAATAAAAACACGTTGCATCCGTGGTGACCACTCCTTTGTCCACATTGTGGCCACCGCGCGCCACCGTGTGAACTGTTAAGATGCTATCACCACTTGAACACTAAACGGAGTTTATTGTTATATTAAATGGATATATTTTTACCCATTATCGAGAGTGTATAGAATACAAAGACTAATTATCGACAGAGATACGATTAGGTACCTGCTGAGCTACCAATACAAAGGTATTAAATTGATAATGGAACAAGACGTGTTTGTAGTTGTTTCTTGTTAATAATAAGGTATTATAATAGAAGATGCCTACAGCAATAAACAACGGTTTAAATACAAGGTGTAATTAAATTATCTGGAAACCTGAAAAGAGGTCGTTGTACTCATCCTTATAAACTTTATTATGGCCAATCATGAAATCGCGAAAATAAAAATAAATCTACTACTCCATACATTTGTGTTCACGTAACTCGATAAAATGACGGGAACACATGATACTTTTCGCGATTTCATTTGAAAAACCCCGTTTCAAGTTCAGTTATTTCAATAAAATATCAACCTTTGATTAGAGGATCGGAGTGATTTGAGGGAACACTGATATTGTTGTCTGTTATGTAACAGAAGGAAGAAGGTTTTGATAAGCCTTCTCTTCCTCGCGTGTTGGTCGAAACTCCTCGCTATCAAACCATTTACTTTTATCGTTATTGGATACCGAGACTGAACTGAAACCCATTTAAATTCGACTGTGTCTAAGAAATCCACCATTAAACAACATCACTGTAGAATACTGTGAAACACAATAATAGCGTTGAGTCACAGGTCACAGCTACTTCATTTATACTTTATTCTCTTGTGGAAATATATAGTTTTAGTTACGGAACAATTGTAGTCATTGTGTGGGGGAAATTGTAGTCTGAGGGAACTGGTGTTCAATACTCAAAAACGCTGTATAAAGGCTATGTGCAATTTAATAGTAACAGATAGCTGCGTACCTGTATTTAAGTCCCTAAAATTATTGACATTCCCATCAGTTTATATTTTTGAGGTGGCTGTTTTTGTTAAGTCAAATATGCATCTTTTTAATAAAGTGTCCGAAAATAGAAACCGGCCAATCAGGAGACGGTATAAAAATTTGCTAATTGTTAGTGGTTCCGATACATTAAATTTATGGGCCTGATCATGTTTAACAAAATACCTGATGTAATAAGAAATTAGACATTTCCACTTTTCAAAAAGAAATTGACACATCTGTTAATTAATAAATATTATTACTTAATTGGCCAATTTCTGACCGACAAGAATTTAAATTGATAGTTATGACATCTCTGTATTCCTGACTTGTACTAAATCATTTATATTATTCAATTTAACTGTATTGACCCTGAACTTGATCAATTTATTTATTTTATTAAACTTGACATTATGTATTGGGTTGCCTATTTCAAATTATGTACTGAATTTCATCTTGACATGGTAAACTTATATTTTTATTTAATTGAATGTGTTAATAATATATATTAATTAGTCTTTATTATTATAGCTAAAACTTTTTAGTATAGTGGAGTTTCTTGCCCGTTCTTCTCCATAGAGATCTACGTTTTTGGAATGGGCGACTAGCTTCAACTTTCTGACTAACTGACCGACTATTTAATTTTGACAATTCAAAAGTGCCTGTAAATGGTTTAATTGAAATAAATGATTTGAGTTTGAGTTTATAAGGATCATTTTAACTTAACATCTGTAACTTGTACCTAATTTCTGTGTAAATAAAGATCTATTCTATTCTATTATATTCTACGATGAAAATATCATCGTATTTGCTACTGCCACCATGCAACAATTCTCATGATATCCATACTATTGTTTATGCAACACTGTACACACACTTAAGACTATGGCTAAGCTAAACATGAGTACATGACTCTGTTGGGGTGCAGCCAGTAGTAACATTTCACTTATACGCAGGCTTAACTTATCATTAAATATTGTTTACTAGATAACATCACACAACATAATGTACATTCGTATGATTTAGGAACCATCACACCCGTGTTCCTTGAAGCTTGAGGCAGAGGGTACCTATAGTACACCCACAAGCTTCGCTTTCAGTGCTGCGTAGTCCTAAGACGGTGTTAAATGTTAACGGAGCAGCGTGTAATGTAGTAATTTATTAAAGTTTAACGTTGTAATGTCGGTAATAATGTTCTAACAGTGTCGGTCACAGAACTCACAGAGCCGGAGATCATTCACTGGCGCCTTGTTAGCGCTAGTCGGTTATCGTGAACACGGCTGTGATGTGTGGCCGCCGTCAGCTGGGATTATGTCTTCACTCAGACTACTCACATTTAAGTGACATAACGACCAATTTATTAAATGAGTATTAATTTAAACCAGCCTCTGATGTAAACATAATATGTATGTTAAATAATGTTTAAACTTTTAATGTTCATCATCTTCCTGCCCTTGCTCCGCGTTACATGTGGTCGGCGCCACACGTTTTCTTCTTCCATTCTCCCCTCATCTCCTGACAACTGTCACGCTATCATTCACTCCCTTCTCTTGCATATCATTCCTCACACAATCCGTCCATCTTTGCTTTGGCCTTCAACTCCCTCACCATCCATCAAAATTGATATACATGACTCTTTTACTCACATCCGTTTCCTCCCTCCTGACAAAATAAATGTCACTTTGGACTGGTTCACCAAAGATATACGTTATCCGTGAAATAAAATTGACGTCTGACTGTTTTTTCAAAGTCAAAATTTATTCTCAGAATAAGACTTAACGTCACGTAAAGTTTACAGCTAGGTGGACCGACGCACAACCTAAAGAAGGTGGCTGGGAGGCTGGGACCGACTGGATGCGGAAGGCGGAGGACAGGGCGTTGTGGCGCAGCCTGGGAGAGGCTTGTGTCCAACAGTGGACTGCGATTAGCTGAGTTGATAGGTATAAAAGTATGGCGAAATTCACCCTTAAACTTTTAAATCTATCAATAAAATATTTACAAATCACTGATCAGTAAGATGCTCTTTTGTAAAGAGCTGTGTCTACTCCTGAGATTGGTTGCCAACATAACACACATCCGAAACTTGACATGAAATTGAATTAATGAGACAACTAGGTAGCTAACTAAACACTAAAATAAGCTTTTCATAATCATCAGCCTACTTACAGCAGTCCGTTACTGACCGAAGGCCTTTCCTATTGCACGCCATTCAGCTCGAGTCTCGGCAACTCTCATCCAGCTGCTACCAGCCACCTCGCGAAGATCGTCGCTCCACCTAGCCTGAGGGTGTGCTACCTTACGTTTGCCGATTCACGGTCTCCACTCAAGAACATGTCTACCCAAGAGGTCACTTCGTGCCGAATTGGATCCCTTAAGTAAATAAAATGCCTCAATTTCATGTAGGTATTTCAATAAAGGTGGCTTGTTGGAATAACTTAGTAGTTAAACAAATAAAAATAATGAAGCGCATTATCTAAACCATACTACACACAAGTACATATGACAGAGTATATTGGCTCCTCCTAACTACTTACTACAGTAATGACGCACTTATCTAATTGATAGTTTGCTCAGTGCCGTGTTACAGGGGCTAGTTATGATAACACGCTCTGTAACGACTGCGATGCGATATCAACGCGATATCGATGAGATATTGACGCGATAAGTGAGACCATCTCACTGCCTCACATTACATTTATAATGTAATGTAATAAAAGTATTAGGATCGTTATACATTATGGCGTACTTAATGCGAAGGAATATTATTGTGATTTCGCTGTTTGGGATTGAACAAAAGTTATGTCTTTCAGTTCACAATCTAGGCCACAGTTACAGACATAACATAACATCACGCCTTGTTTCCCCGAAGGATTAGGCAGACAACCACATTAAAATAAATAATAATCATTTTTAGTTTTTAATATTTTGACATTTTTATAACATTTTACGATTTAATATTTGACATTTTATTTTTAAATTATTCTGTCATTTTATAATGTTTTGACAATTTTACTTAATTTTTTTTTTTTTAAGTTTTGATGAATATTTTAATTTAACTAGTCACTATTTTATTTTTAGTTTTTATCTGTTTAGAATTTTAAATATTTTATAAGTAATTTAAATGTATGAGTTAAAACTATGAACTAGAGTTATGTCTGAAATAAATAAATTATTATTATTATTTACCTACACCCACATTTCGCCAGTTATATTTGAAAGTCCCACGTAATAGGAGGCGAGCCTATTGCCATCAGCCGGGCACTAATCTAGACTCCGGGCTGCTACTGAGGAATTCCAGATGGAAAAACCCAATAACACTTTGCCTGACCTGGGAATCGAACAGGACCTCATGCTCAGCAGTAGCGCCTGCGACCACTAGACCAGCTTTTCAATTATATTTATTGTTACAAGCGAAACCCCTTTTACACCGCAGTGCACAGCCACGCTAACTCCAGTACGCGTCGGTGTATAGCTGTCATGACGGCGTATGAAGTCATTCATTATGAGATGATAACGCGTTGCTCATCGTTAGGGCTGCCACTGGCTACTTACTACAGGCTCATGGCGTTTTTATGAGTTTTCTGTTGCGTGTTCTTCTATGCTGTAATTTAAAGAGTTATTCGTGTATGATTGTGAGTCTTTGTCGGGGACTTGAGGGATCTAATGGTTTACTAATTATGTTATTTAATAGTTATCTTCTACAAGAAAATCAAAATTCCATTCCAGCTGTACCTACTTTCTAGCGGTGAATACATACCCCTTTATTCATAAACGTTGCTTAAAGTTAAGTAGTGATTAGTGACTGTTTAACCATACATTTTTGACGTTTAAACCTCACTTAACTTTAATCATTGTTTATAAATAAACCCCATAATGTTTATTTGGCATTCACCTTAAACAACGAAATGACGGTTAGATTGTGTGAATCATGCTAGCAAGGGGTAAATACTGAGATGTCCGAATGAATAGAGATGTACAGAACGCCGCCATAAATAAAACGATGAGTTGATAACTCGACCCATCGCAGTACTATTCTATATTCTGAGGCGCCACCACCACACACATCTGCCAAGAATATGTCGTGCCACCCCTAATTAACTCAATATTGATAGTCCACTTAAGAGAATGAAGTGTAACGCGTACGCTGTGTGCCAGACGAAGTGGCTCGGCGACAGGTGGACGTGACGTATGTGATACTCTGGCGAGCAGGCACCTCGTTGATATTACACTGGCGAGCAATTCATTTGTAGTGTTCGGTCGCTTCCGAGTGGTCTGGATCGGTGGGATGCTTGACGCTTACAAGTAGGACGATGGGCTGCTGTGAACCTGTTTGTCTGATATCAATAATAAATACTCCACAGGAAATATGCCTCGTTGGTGTAGTGGTCGCAAGTGTTATTGGGTGCTTCGGCAGGAACTTCTCAGGAGCCGCCTGGAGTCTGGACATGAGCCCGGTTGATGACAACAGGCTCGCCTTCGTCTATTACATGGGACTTAAATAAAACTGATGAAATGTGAGGTTATCGCTCGGTTGTAGAGGTTCTGTAGAACCTCTCTCAAAACTCAAGCATTTCTTAGAAGTAGTTTAAAGCCATTTGATTGGTTTGATTAGTTTTCATTAATGCTTAAGCCTTCTGTAATACGATCCTTAGAGACCAAGGCAGAGGCACATTTCACCAGTTATTTTGAAGTCCCATGTAATATACATATAGGGCGAGCCTTTAGCCATTAACCGGACAGAAATTGTAATTAGCAGGGTACTACAGACTGCTCAAGGAAACTTGCCCCGTCCTGGAGATGGAACCTAAGCCTCACAGAGTCGCAGCAACTCCTCGTTGGCAAGCAATGAGTCTAGTTTTCTCTGCCTACTTGTGTGGTCGCATACCCGACTCTCATTACATACTACGAATGTTCTACCCAATTACGTTTAATTCGCTTCAGAGGAATCAAGAGGAATCAAAGAGGTCATACTAATCTCCGCCCTCCGCCTTAGCCTCCGCGTCGCCTATGTAACAACACTGCTGACACGCCCGCCTGCCCTCCGCCTTAGCCTCCGCGTCGCCTATGTAACAACACTGCTGACACGCCCGCCTGCCCTCCGCCTTAGCCTCCGCGTCGCCTATGTAACAACACTGCTGACACGCCCGCCTGCCCTCCGCCTTAGCCTCCGCGTCGCCTATGTAACAACACTGCTGACACGCCCGCCTGCCCTCCGCCTTAGCCTCCGCGTCGCCTATGTAACAACACTGCTGACACACCCGCCTGCCCTCCGCCTTAACCTCCGCGTCGCCTATGTAACAACACTGCTGACACGCCCGCCTGCCCTCCGCCTTAGCCTCCGCGTCGCCTATGTACCAACACTGCTGACACGCCCGCCTGCCCTCCGCCTTAGCCTCCGCGTCGCCTATGTAACAACACTGCTGACACGCCCGCCTGCCCTCCGCCTTAGCCTCCGCGTCGCCTATGTACCAACACTGCTGACACGCCCGCCTGCCCTCCGCCTTAGCCTCCGCGTCGCCTATGTAACAACACTGCTGACACGCCCGCCTGCCCTCCGCCTTAGCCTCCGCGTCGCCTATGTAAAGCGACGCCAGTACAATAATGTAGAGCTAATGGCGGTCGGTTCGTAAAGCTGTCATTATCATTATGTGTTTAATGCGATTATTGCATTAGCGCGCTCTATTGACGGGTAGCGGCCACGCGGCGGGCGGACGCGGAAGCAGACGTATACCAATACCCAGCGAGTCATAAATACGTTGACCGGGGTGTTTATATGGCTCATCGAGCTTTAGAAAGATACTGTTAGCTATTATGTATAACAAGAAGGCACTACTGTTGAGCATGGGTTCTTTCTTTCTTTTTTTCTATTTTTATAAAAGGTATGGTTCGATTCCAGGGTCGGGCAAAGTGTGGTTGGATTTTTCCATCTGAAATATTTCAGTAGCAGCCCGGAGTCTGGTTTTGTTCCCGGATCCCAGGCCGGTCTATTCTGTAAAAAATCTCACTGTAAAAACAGAACGGACCGGCTGATGTTACTCGCAGTTACGATGAACGCTAGCTCCGCCACTGTGTCCGCTCCCCACACTACATTGTCACCATTATAAACGCGCTTTATGCCCCCGACATTGATTCACCATAACTTACCTCAGCTGCAGCCATCAGCTCGTATTAACATCAGCATCAGTTACCGCGACATGGAACCTCTTTAATAGTAAGTGATAAGGTATCCGCTCGTCGCCGCTGACGATTATATTATTATAATGACGCGCAGGCGCATGTCGCCGAGATAATGGCGGAGATAAATAATAGTGTTTATTATAGATTCGTGGTCTATGAATATTTATCGACTGTGCTGATTCACAAGGTGTCACATTAGTGCTCGTGGAAGGTGTCTGCGCCCAGCTGGGTAACGGTCGGTTTATTTGACAGTTTATTGCAGATAGTTTGTGTGGTCCTCGTCTAGGATCGGCGGTCGTGTTGTGTATAAGGAAGCTACTGCTCATCCTCTTGACAGAAGCCCTTAGAAGGCCATTTTGCGACTTTAATTTTGCAATGTGTTTAGAACAGATTTCGCGCTAAGACCAACTTTAATTTTATATTTTTTTTAGTATGGTATCTCCCTAGCCTTTTGTCAACTATATTAAGGTTGGTTTCCAGTCCAACTTACAAGCAGCCGAATACCAGTATTTTACAGGGAGCGACTGCCTATCTGACCTTCACAACGGTAAGACTGGTTGTCAGACTTTTGGGCTTCTGACTACCCGTAACAACCATCAAAGATCTACGAATGGTAGCCGGGACCAACGGCTACACGTGCCTTCCGAGGCACAGAGGGGTGATTCATTCTGATATGTGATGCATGGTCACCCATCCACAAACCGACCACAGCGAGAGTAGCTTAACCTTCGATCGACCCGTGCGGCTGTTATCAGTTAACCACGAGCCGCCACGAGGTACAGGCGCCAGCACATCAAGCTACTACAATCTGTATTTATTTATTAGATTTTCAACTTTATCACATAGCATTAGGTTCAAGGTTGATTGGGAAAATTTTACAGTTTCGGGTAGCTTGACCTGCTGGAGTCTGTACATTACTTTAGGAAGCAATATCATGCGTTGCATCTCTAGCATTTCGAACCATGCTGACTTGCAAATGTGCACACCATGATATGAGTTTATATTGTAGGTACCTACTACTACTACTCGTGCCGAACTGACATGAGACAAGAACAATACCCACGTTATTATATTGAACAAAACCTACAAAGACTTTTTCAACGACATTCATTTCAATCTAATAGCTTTGTACAATGATATCAGTCTGCGGTCAGCGGCCGGGCATGGTCCACCAAGTGTCATGACAATGATGACATTATGCCGACCACGCGACCACACGGCCCGGCCGGCGCGACCGGCGCGACCGGCGGCACGGTCGCTGAGCGCACCCAATGCGACCAAGAGGTGCGTCCCATTAATAAGACCATTGTTTTCTTTGCAATTTGATTGAATTGTAAGTGCGTTATGAATGGGTTATGTCAGTGTGACCTCAATGGCTGTGATCTTTATGACTAACACATATTGGAACTGACGGTCGATTAGCAGAATGTATCGATAATCATCTCTGAAATGAAAATACGGCTTTGTCACAGTGCCTGCCTAGAGCCTAGTGACTTGGAAACGAGATTCACATCTCGTAGAATTATGTCAATTCTGAAATCACTTTAACACTCAAGTGACATTTTATCACTGTGCAGACAAGACACAATTGGCGATAGATAAATATTGGGTAGATATTTTGTAAACATTATTTATTTATTTAAACTTTTCGCACAAAAAAGGTACAAAGGCGGACTTAATGCCTTAGGCATTCTCTACCAGTCAACCAAGGGTGGTGAAGAGATTAGATGGCAGGTGCTTTGGTTGAGAGGGACAATGATAAAAAACTATACTACTACCATTACCATTACCTACTACTATTATTCAAATAAAGCAATAAACACTTAAACAGTAAGTATTCTAAATGAGCCCCACGACCACGAGAGAGAGAACTTGTGTGAGAGTCTGGACTTGTGCCCCTCAACTGGGCACAAGTCCAGACTCTCAGATCAATAGGCTCGCCTGTGACATGGGCCTTAAACAATAGGCTCGCCTGTGACATGGGCCTTAAACAATAGGCTCGCCTGTGAAATGGGCCTTAAACAATAGGCTCGCCTGTGACATGGGCCTTAAACATAACTGGCGACATGTGGGAGTACCACATAGCTGCACCTCTACCTTACCCTTTGGAGAATACAGGCATGATGTGATGGTATCTTATACCTACTCATGACTATATAAAAACGAGAGTAGCTTAATACGGTGTGGTAGACTAACGTTACACTCATTATATGAGCTAACTAAATAATAACATAACATGTATAGGTACAATAGTAAAGTTTTAGGATAAAAAGTGTAATTTTGTCCTCTCAGTGCGCATCACAAGCTCATTCATAGCATTCACAATGAGCCACGGTCTGCGACACACTGTTACTGTATTCTGTTGTCTGACAATGTCATTACGATATTTTGATGACTCACTGATGCTACCAATTACGAACCTACGGTTTGTGATGAAACTGTGTCTAAAATGGCTATTTTGTCATTATGCGCCATTGTTCCAGATTTCAGTGGCTATTGCAAATCTATGCATAGATAATTTTAGCGAAGCATTTTTTTAAAGCTTGCATGGAGGCTCAATTTCGTAAATGGTTTAGAATCGTGACGGTAGAGCACAGTAATTAGTAGTAACCTAATAAATAACTCCATCTATGCAATCGTTTACTAAGTAATGTAAAGCGAAATCCTACACCTGCCCAGCAAGCAGCTCGCAGCGTGCAGAGGGAGAAAGTTCTAATGAAACCATTCATTATATTAAACCTAAATGATTGTAAGTTCCAGAAAATTAAAGTAATGCTCGTAAATAATACTTTACTGGTACCGCGGTGCTTACACAATAACCACTGGCTTAAGACTTCCGCAGACAGGCGCGGCGCGACTCTGGTAGAATAATTTTCATGTAGTTTTCATAGAAATTGTTCTACCAAAGTCGGGTCGCGCATGTCTGTGGGAGCCTTTACATCGGGTCGCCACGGTAACCGCGACAAGCCGCGGCCATTACTGAGTGACCACAGATTATAGACAACAGTCGTAATGTCAACATAATGATGCAAAGGCGGCTGTAATCACAATAACATCGTTTAAGTTACACACAACCTAAACAATGTTATTACGTGTTATACACGCTCATAATGCTGAAGAGATGTGATGCATTGAGCAAAGCTCTGGCCACACTGAGGTGAATCACGCGCGGTTAGTGGTAAAATAAAATTTTGCAAAAAACAATTATTTTGGGTACCTCCCCTACTTGTAAAGTGGGGATGATCATTTTTTTTTGTTTTCGTCCTTCCCATAGTGTGGGATATCGTTGGATAGGTCTTTCAAAAAGGGGAATTATAAAACGAGCGATTAAAAAAAAGCTTTGCGAACTGATGATGACATACTGTATTAATAACTTGAGCGGTATGAATTTGAGTAAGCGAAAAATTAACTAAACTAACGACGAATATTGATTAATAATTAAATCCAGAACAAGCTTACAAAAAGTGGATTGTGATAAATCCATTTCATATATTATCCGAGCGACTACATTACTAAGTGAGCGACTGGATATACAGTTTGTGTCGTGATATTCCATCTTTAGCCGGCTAATGTGCACATTAACCGAAAAGAAACGGCTAAAAATGAAATCGAAAAAGCTAGGTTAGGTTAGGTTAGAACTGTGACCACATAACGCCAGAAACATTTTGCTAAACAAATATTAAGTCGCTCAAATATTATGAAGCTGCTCATTTTGTATTTTAAGTAACTCAAATTAATGTTTGTAAGATATTATTCTGTTGATTTTTCGTCACTTACAGTCAGGCGCTCACTTAGTAATTATATAACCCAAATTAATTAATTTTGACACTTAAAATTGTAATTTACAGTCACTCGTTTTATTGCTACCCTTTCAAAAATATTAGGGGTTTGGGAAGACCTTTTTTTGATTAAGTTTTTTTTATTTTTATTAAACCGTTCTTGACTTATCAAGCTTTAAAGTACCAATTTTCGTTAGAGTCAAGTGTCCCCCCCCTCTACCAACTAAACGGTTGTAGTTAGGAATTCAAATGTCACGGCAGTATCGTGCCGGACGGCGCGTTGTGTTCCACGCGCGCCTCAAAGAGATGTCAGCAGAGGACGGGGCCCGATAGGGCCGAAGCCTGCCAGGGCGGCGGGATCGTCCGAAAGGGTTACCGCTGCCCTGGAACAGAAAGGGCTAAGGAAGGAACACGGGTGGGTTTTAGTCAGTAAGAGTCTGATACTCCCTTCCGCTCCACCCAGAGCGGGAAATGACCCCCTTAGAGCATCGTACGAAACTATCAGTCAGCGAATAAAACCCGCACTTGGCTGTTACAAAAACTACGGAACCCTACACTGCGCGTGGCCCGACACGCACTTGACCGGTTTTTTATTATCGTTTATAATTATAAAAGCGCACATTGGCGCCAATTTCAATACCTACTAAAAAGTTAGGACACAAAATATGCACGAGCTATTTTCTAGCCAGAGCTTTGAGCGTAAGCGACTACCACGCCGCGCGTCATTTGTTTCAGTGGTAAAGCATTTGACGCGGGTGTGCCTCGTCATTCTGACGTGACGTGTGAACCAACCGTTAAAAATACATACATTTGTTTGAACAACTTGATCGCGTCATCTAGTTAATAAAAATCTTTAATTATTCAGTGACAGTCATCGCACAGCCTAAGCTAGAGGTCTAGAAGCATGTAATGGTGACCAAGATTTCCTTATATAGCAAAAATGAGCAGTCAGACGGATTTCTGAAAATGAGCCTCTTAAAGGAGGTTAAATGGGGGATGAAAGTTTGTATGGAAATTCTTAATTTTAACCGACGGGAAGTCCCATCGGGCGCACGGCATTTAATGAAACGCCTGAAATTATACAGCTATTATGCTGTGAAATTCGACATTCAGTCTACAATATGCTAAGATGCTTTTTAAAAGTGACAGCTTCAACCATTTGCATCACAAACAAACCATTAATTTAGATAAAGAATCCCCATAAATCGTCCCATGTAAAGAGCTCTCCCGGTATCTGTTACACGGCACGAGACGGGTGCGACCCGACCGCACGACGCGCGTAAATCACTCGCGGCATGTTAATGAGCCGATTATTGTAGATATATCGTCCTAATGATAATATATCGAGCGCCCGCCCCGCGTCTACCGCAGAGAACCTTACGTAACGATTTAATAAGAATCTCGAGAAAATGGTAAAATTAGCGCCAAGCTCTAGCAGGTTTTAGAAGATGTCCATACTGTAGGCGGCGAAACGTAACACGTTCTTCTGCACTTTGCGCTCTTTCTGAACAGTGCACGAAACTGAACCGTCACGCTCAGGTCGGTGACGCGAATCGGGTATACTCGACTCCAGTCGTAAGTTTTCAGTTCTATCGTGAGCTCGTAAGCACCCTTTTTTTACTGTTTGTTTCAGCCAAACAAAATACCGATTCAAAAGCATTAGCATAAACCCTTTGAGACCCTTTGACTGATCCCAGACTTTAGGGAATCAATCAAAACTTTCTGTTTCAGTCTTACGAAGGTCTCGTATCAGAAGTAACGGGTACCGGACCGGTAACTTTTAATGACAGAACTTTTTCCTACTCTGCCGTGCATCTGTCCCGTCCCGGAATCGTCCGGATTCCAGGGTGGGCTACATTAAGTGGGACAGCGGGATTAACATTCCAATAACTCGTACGTTACAGGATGGCATTATTATTACATCGATGTGGTAATAACTATGATCGGAATGATGATATCCTACCGCTGATGGTTAGACCAGACGAAACCGACCAAACATTTTTGGGGTTCAGTACCCAAAGAGTGCCAACGGAACCCTATTACTAAGCCTTTCACTCTCCGTCCGTCCGTCTGATTGTCAGCGGACTGCTCATAAATCAAAATAGGTTGACTGTTGAAATTTTTACAAAGTGTGTTTTCTTTGCAGCTATAAAAATCCTACTAAATTTACAAACGCGAAAGTTTGTATGGATGGATGGATGGACGTTTGTTACTCTTTCACGCAAAAACTACTAAGCGGATTTGGATGTTTGGCACACTGATGGTTTATAACCAGGATTAAAACATAGGATCCTTTTTATCCCGAAATTCTTACGGGATCGAAACTTATGCGGGTGAAACCGCGGGGCGCAGCTAGTAAATAATAAAAATAAAATAAAATAAAGTTAGTAAAAGTTTATGGGAGACCCACTTTAATTTTTACAAGCTTTTATTTACATATTTAGTTTCACCTGTCCCGACGTTTGTCTGTAATCAAATCTTGCAAGTTAAATTTCATCCACTTCCCGGTTACCGATTGAGCTGAAATTTTGCATGCATGTGTAAATCGGACGACAATGCAAAATTATTATAACATAGAGCTGATCTGATGATGGAACTGGAAGGTGGCCATAGGAACTCGGTAGTTAAACGACATAAAAATCATAAAACATAAAACCCATCGAGTTTGGGCTCGTTTGATTCGTCTTGACGAGTACTTTGGTGCCAGATGGTAACCAGGGTCTGATGATGTACAGGTAGCTTAAGAGCAGTAAACGCATATAACGGAACAACACTGCTACGCGCTACGAACTAGGCCGTAGTCAATCTTGCATCAAACATATTAAAAGTTAAAAATTAAATAAAAGAAAAAAAAAACGGTTTTCGCAATTTTTCCTTTATATGTGCTATAGACGTTGCTTCGTACCAAATTTCAAGATTCTGAGTTCACGGGAAGTACCCTGTAGGTTTTGATTCCCTTGCGAGTGTCGAAAATTGGCGGAGCGACATAAACAGCTGTATCTTTTGATTGCGTTGGCTTACAAGTTTGATTTTTTCACAGTTCCAAGGGTGTGAGTGTTTGATATAAATTCCAGCTTGATACCTCCACACGTTCCTGAGAAAAAGGGTCTTGACAGACAGACGGACGGACGGACGGACAACAAAGTGATCCTATAAGGGTTCCATTTTTTTCTTTCGAGGTACGGAACCCTAAAAATGTAAAGTAGAAATAATTAAGTAAAAGCGACATTTTGATGGAACATTAAAGAATATTTAGCATAATTATTACACCTTCATTATTTTTCTTTTGCACTCACAATGCAACACGCTTTTATTTATTTCTTATCAGGTTTAAAATATTTTTAACCTTTTAGTTCTTTTTTAATAACAAGTAATAAAAGTTTTTTTTATTTTTACTAACTTTATTTTATTTTACCATACAAGAAACTTGATTTTTCGGCGTTTTATGCCTTGTGGTACGGAACGCTACCTGTCCGACTCGCACTTGGCCGGTTTTATTCATTTGACTGAATTGCAATCAAACCGACATGATGTCCCATCTAAGTCACCTCCGCCTCTGGACATTAGTGGACATCTGCAATATCCAAGGTCCTGAAGAATGCCCGTTGTTACATCTGAATGCTCACTGTTCAAACGATTTAGAAATTGGTATAGAGGTAGTACTTTCCTAGAAGAGCCCTTCAAAAGCTCTACTTCTTCTTCGTCGTCGTGTCGACGGCTCGTATGTACTCGTATGTGTGCAGTGAATTCAATTGAGTTAGACTTCCACTACCACGGCGTCGTCGTTGCTATGGCTGCATTTTTTGGGGCACAGAGGGCAGGATAGGAGATAGCCTGCTTCCGTACCTCTATACGACTACTTGTTGGACATGCACTTGTCATGTACTAAATGTAGATACATAATGTCATTACGAGTAATTTAGATGTTGTACCAGGGACACAGAGCACCGAAGTGGTGCCACCAATAACCAGTTGGAACGTAATATCTAATGTAATATGATATCCGAATCTGTGTTACGCGCTACTGTTCACTGTGACATTATTATCTGCGGCTGTGGCTCGGTGTTGAGTTACTGACATGTTCTAGTTGTAGCGAAGGGAGGCTGTGACGTTACAATGTTACTAAAGTACTTTACTTACACTACTTTTGATTTCGTGTAGAGTAGACATGGAAAAATCTGAACCTTAACCTAGTGGTCGTCAGCTGACGGTTGAGCATGGACTCCTGGGTTCGGTCCCTAGGTCGAGCATAGTGTTATTGGGTCTTTCCAATAAGATTTTCTTAGATAACAGACCCATTGTGCCCCATTCAGATATTTGAACAAATATTTGTATGACCTACATGTATTTGTTCCGAGTCTGGGTGTTTTTCTATCTATAATATGTATGTATTTACAAAAAAAAAATTGTATATAAGTAGTTTATCAGCCATCTTGTTACCATAACACAAGCATTAGGTTGCTTAGCTTGGGACAAATGGTGCTGTGTGAAATGTCCAGGGATATTATTATTATTATATTATTATTATTATTCAGTCATTTGTGCCAGGTTGGTGACATTAGGCTCGCTACCCCACTGTACTGAAACTTGACACGTTACTGGCCAAATGGGGATTCTAAACAGTTCTGCATTATCTTCCGGAAAATACAGGCGTTATAGGTACACACCTGTGCTTATAGATGTGTATAACGCCTGTCTCCGAAGAAAACAAGTGTGATGTTTTGCCTATCAATGGTGACGTTGTATACAACATTCTATCTATTTCTATTTGTCTAAAGTAAAATCTTCTTTTATGGGGTACTGTGTAAAATGTTATAATAAAATACCACTCGATATTCTTCAACTAAATGAGAAGAAATTTAAAACATGTATTAAACGCACACTATGTAGACAAGCATATTATAAGTTGGATGAGTATATACTAGATAAAAATGCTTGGCTTAATGCTGGTCCTGCTCCACAGGCACTTGGGCTCACTAGTTGATCACAATTTCTATATTTTGGAGGAGATGCTTCCCCTTTTTATTTTTGTGTTTCTGACATTATGAATTTAATGTTTATTTTATTCAATCAAGATTAATTTTGAATACTTCACTATTAAATACCTCTTCCAGATTGGTAGTTACTTTTTATATATTATATTTTTTTTCTTATCTTATATTTTTAGTTAGAAAGTTGCAAACTATAGTTTTGTATAATTTAGAAGCATTTTTAAAATTTTGTAAATGTAAGAACCATGGATCCGTTTTTTATGATATTTTGATGTTGACTTGAAAGAGCATGGCAGTTGAGAAAATGTCATGCTCACTTAAATGTCTCACTGATGGTGGCGCGTGTGTTGGATCATTCGGTTCCCTACAAAATGGTTGAGCTGGGTGGTGCTGATCCACGCGTCATGTTCGTGAACGGGCGCCGTTGGTTGAGACTGGTCATCTCTTAACTGCCAGGGCTTATTTTTAATGTTATAAATTGTTTCTTTTTTTTTACATTGTTCTCACATATAGAAGCAATAAGAATAATGTACCCAGGATTTTGTAATAATATCTTGATTTAAAAGAGTGTCCGTGGAGTTTCTTGCCCGTTCTTCTCCATAGAGATCTACGTTTTTGGAATGGGCGACAGCTTCAACTTTCTGACTAACTGACCGACTATTTAATTTTGACAATTCAAAAGTGCCTGTAAATGGTTTAATTGAAATAAATGATTTGAGTTTGAGTTTGAGTTTGAGTTCTCTACGTTTGTCCAAAAACTTAATTTTGTTTGACAATGTTTTATTTCCTCCTTTCCTGTTGTCGGCACTTCTCTGCCATGAACCCACTCCACATAGCTCCACATAGTAGTTCCATTTCCGTGTGTATATGAACCGCACACGCTATGTAAAGTATGTCTGTTCGTTTGATCACTTCCGATATTTATTGCTACCCTGCTGGTATTTATCAGTTGGTTGCGCATATTTTAACAATTACACATAATATTATGTTTATGATAGACATTAATATTAATATGGCCGCTCCGGTGGGTGTGGTCTTTTGTCTTCTCATAGATCACCTTTGTAGCTTTTAAATAGAAAATGAAATGAATAACACACGGTTCTTAAAAATGTATCATTTTAAATACCGTCACCAATCTATTGTATTGCCCCGTTTTGTCTCAAAATAATGATTTATTGTCAAACTGAGCGCAGTGGTGGCCCAGAGGTAACGGTCCTGACATTCGAGTTGTCGTGGGAACCACGGAGCATTTTGTGCTCCGTGGTTCAAACCCAGGCGGGCGCTTTACTTTGTGACATTTGTTTCATTACTCTGCACTCAAAACGGTGAAGGAAAACATCAATCGTAAGGTACCTAACCGGAATGTCCTAGAACCAAAAGTTCGAAGACATGTGACATCTACCAACCCGCACTAGGCCCGCGTGGTGTATTACACTCCCTCTCAAAAAGAGAGGAGGCCTGTGTCCCAGCAGTGGGAACATTATAGGCTGATTATGTATTGTTAAACTTCTTCCCTCTTCAAACTTTAATAAAGAAAGTCTATTAAATATGAATCAATCTAATAAAGTTACTCAATTTACCATTTCGTTTTACTACGCGAGCCTTCATCAAATTATGTAAATGTGATAACATCATTACATGCCCTTAACTGGACGGACAGAGCCGACTACACCCGAGCTTACACGAAGCGACATTCTTCCACCGCACTGCCACGCTAGCTCGGAACTAATCACACGATAATGTTAGCGTTTTTATGGAGAACAAATTATTGGATAAACATTAGTAAAAGTTAAGGCTCAGGTGAGCACAGAAGGGCCAGTCCTAACGAGAAGGGAAAGAAAATCACAGAGAAGAGTTGATAAAGCAGAAGTGAGCAGAGCATGAGTAACAGCTTCTCCATACGTCGTAGAAAACCGCGATAATTGATTCACGTTAAAGTAAAATTCTTCTGTATGTGTTACATACATGTTGGTTACACTTTTGGACAGTGATTGCTGAAGGCAATAAAGAATGGCGCAGTCTGCAAATTTGCAAATTCGGTAATAAGGATCCAATTTCAGTACATTTTATAAATAGTCCGATATTAGTATATAATACTATGCATAGGTAGCAGGGACATTGACCTAAAAATGGTAGACATTTTTAGTCAGTAAACATAAAAAAATGCTGTTTCATAGAAAAGTGCAATTACCTACGCGGTCAAAATGTATGGAACACGAACTGATGTACTGAATCCATGGTAGCAGGTTGCGCGTCATTGTCCCTGCCACCCTGTATATCTACTGAAGGTACTTGTAAAGCGTTGGTTTTCGAAGACAGCGGTGAACGGTCACACAATAACGACTGTCCAAGTACAGAAACAGATTTTCATGACGGCCGTTATAATATGACGAAACCGCTTTCCTAGGAAACCCAAGCTAAAATAGTTCTTTGTGTGTTCCTTCTGTGTGTGTTACATGGTGACGATGTCGTAGTATGTCGGCGACACAAAGCGACACGCATGCCGCCGGTTTTTATTGGACACATTCACTTGCGGACACACTGCCGCAAAGGATATGCAGCTGGTTCCCAACCCTATCTAGCTAGGTGTTCATTTACACTGGGAATATTGTTAACAAGCGATGTTTAGAAAACTTGACCACAGTGTTGGTTGAACTTTCATAATCATCGTCAGCCTAAATAGCAGTCCACTGCTGTACAGCGTCATCATCATCTTTGACAGCCTTGTTCCACCCACTGCTGAGTATGGGCCTCCTACCTTTTGTGCCATGCTTTCCTGATCTGTGCGAGTCTCAGCCTAGACATAGGTTTCCCCAGTGGCACACGTTTTAGCTAGGTACTTCATCTAGATGCTACCAGCCACCCTGCCAACATCTTCACTCAACCTAGCCTAAAGGCGTTGAATCTTTAATAGGGATGAATCAATAGCTAAAGTTTTCATCTGTATGTCACAGGCACACAGTTGGATTTACAACAAATTAACAACTATCTCTTGATAGTGACACAACTGGTCCCCGATACACCTGGCCATGCTGTACGTGTAGAGGCACCTACATCACATACCCACGTATTTACTACTGTAAGAACTTTTATAACCTGAATGTGCCTTGTCACATACATTCCCGAATCCTGAACTACTCTTTAATAAAAAAATAATTAATTAGTTTAATTTTCAAAGGTTGTTCCATTTTTACTTCCAAATTAAGATATCACAACAAATAGATACAAAAATCCTTTGGTACTGCCAGATTAATCAACCCCCAATGCGCATTACCTCATCAGCCTAATTCCCATGGGGGCAGGTGGAAACTAGGTATACATATAGACACCAAATCTTGGCAATCACGCCACAACTCCAAAGGCCAATCCGCAATACAGAATCCGTCATTATCTCCAGTGTGGTGGCGCCGCCTATCGCGCGATGTAAACGACTGAGCTACAACTGGTACCGTTGTACAAGTTGTACTACTAGCGCTGGTGGTGACAAACGAGGCACGAGTGCAGTGCAGAGCTCACTGTCCGCAGAGTTACGTGGGAACTGGGCTGCGAGGCGATAGCTATTCTATACAACTTGAGTGGGTGTCGGGCACATGAAACAAATCATTAAGTCACTTATTTCAGGACAATAAGTTCAGTTCCGACCGATAATAATGTCACATTGAAGCCCCATTCACGCGGCGTTGATGAGAACGATATTTTATTGTATAATTTTGAGATATATAACAGGGCTTAAAACATTATTTTTTCAGTGGAATGTTGACGTGTGATCTCAACTTTTCACCCACAGAAAAGCGCTATGTGACCGACTTGGGATTTTAGAATATTTTCAGTTTTGCAGAACATCGTCATTGCTTTTACTTATACTTGTGTGATCTTCTCTTTCAAAAGCTCGATGTGGAGTGTGATACGTGACTTAGAAAAGTGTAACACCGAATATCACGTCCCCGTAAGTTTACGAATACGAAACACTTAACAACGAATGCACGCTACCACGAAAAACTTAACGCCGTATCAATGCGATCTCGAATAATCGAGTGCCATATGCACGGCCTGGCTGGGTACTGAACTAAATGGTACAAACGGTGCGACGTTGACATGATCAGCGGGATAATTGCGTAAATAGCCACCTACATTACGTTAATTACGTTGTTGACGATACCAATTTTCAAATCTATGAAGCCATGGGTTTGTGATTGAAAGTGTGTTACGCAATTAGGGAGCAGGTATCTAGATACTAAATGATTAAAGTACATACGGAAATGGATTGCTACTAGGTACTGTTGGCACAATCTGAATAGGTACCATTAATTCCAATGTCGATATTTGTTATCAATGCTCTCTCTTTCAATACCCGTAAACCAACGCTTGTGTAGTTTTTCCCCTTGTTCATAGTTTCATAGGAAACGCTATAATTTATGAGCTGTCCGCGTCATGTCCGCGCGGTTGGCGGGTCATTATAAAGTGAAAACTAACAAAGGCGTGCGCTAACGAGCGCCGTGTACTGCACAGTACCTACCCAGGTACACAACACATAAGTACATAGTATACAAGTACACAACACACAAGTACACAGTACACCGGTACGCAACACACAAGTACATAGTACACAGGTGTGCAGCCATTCGATAATTGGCGAGCTTATGATCTAGTGGACAGTGAAGTAGGCGACGAGTCCGACACTAAAATTCTACAATGATGTTCAATTAACTAAAGGTCCCGAGCCCCTCAGGCTGAGCGATGATGTTCGCAACGCAATGGATGGATGACGGTGATCGACGATTGAACTAGTTTTATGTTGGATTTATGTCCAGTAGTCAGTAGTAGACTGGTGCCTACTACTTTTAGGATATGGTATCGTGTATCTAATGGTGCCTATAAAGAAATTAAAATTTTAGTATACAGCCCTGTATAGAACACCTGTTATGAAACTTGGTTGTTATCGATAACGTATCGATGCAACTCGCTAGCTCTTGCACTAAGTGATCCCCAGCGAGTGCACAGCGGTGCGCCGCGGCGCCGCGGAGCGAGTATGAATGGATAAAGCACCAATTAATTGTGCCCGCCGTGTGTGGGACGCACGGACTGATACTGTTTCTATACACTTTGGTCATTCAGCGTTTTATGTATGATACCTATGTGTAGTAGTTGGGTAGCAAGCCATAATTCGATTTTATTTGCACACATTAAATCAATTTCAATTAATGAGATCGGCTACAATCTACCTTGCGGCGTGCAAATTATTACATAAATTAAAATATTAGTAGAAACAAAAATAATGTCAACAAAACAAAACAGAAATTACAGTGAAGTCAATTAATAATATTATAGTCAGGTACATACATAAGTCTTACATGGTCAAAGCAATTAATTATAACAATCATAATCAGGATAAAATATCATTCTGAAAGTCTTTTACTGAGTAATAACATTTGTCTAAAAGTAGTGCAGTTATCTTAGATTTGAAAATGTTTATGGAATAATCCTTAAAACCATGAGGTATTTTATTATAAATGACAGGTCCCATTGTCATAATACTTTTCCTTAAAAGTGCTGTTTTGTAATAACCCGAATGTAACAAGTTCTTGTATTGGGATCTCAAGGGGCCATTGCGTGTCCTTATATTGGTTAGTGACGAAAATAAGCGTAGATTGGTTTTTAGAAAAATTGCCACCTCCAATATGTACAAACATGGAAAAGTCAGTATCCTCAGAGGCCGAAACGCAGGTTCACAGCAATCTGCGCTTTTAAGGTTTGACATAGATCTAATACACAGTTTCTGGGCCCTAAAAATCTCCTCCATATCACTACAGTTTCCCCAAAATATGATTCCAAATCTTTACACTGACGCAACCAACCTATGATAAGCTAGTCGAAGTGTATCATTGCTAAGTTTGTGTGATAGGTTATACAGCATGCGGTTTCCAAGTCAAATTGTTGTCAATCAGGATGCTTAGAAATTTCGCTACAAGTTGTATCCACTTTTTGACCATTATAACTAACCTTAATTATATCCTCAGCGCGTATCCTTTGGTAGAAGTGCATCACTTTTGTCTTTTTTAGATTTATTATTAAGTTATTTGTATCAAGTCAATGTGTAATTGATTCTAATGTGTTATTGATTTCCCTTTCGTAATTTTCTTTATTGGTACACTTAACCATCACTGTACTATCGTCTGCAAATAATACCATGGGTTGTCGTGTCTGTCGTGACAAGTCATATATACATATATATAGGAGAGATCCCAAGACATTCCCCTGCGGTACACCGTTGTTGTTGATGTTGCGTTCGTCCAGTAAGATAGGAGCCTATTAAGTCTAGGACATTTCTCCTTATACCGTAACTATATAGTTTTTCCTTAAGGACGTCATGCTTTACGTAGTCGAAAGCCTTGGTATATATAGCACATACAGGAGTTTTATTATCTACACTTGGCAGTATATTATCTTATCTTATCTTATTGCCATATTAATATTTCTATTTTTCCTAAAACCCATTGATTTCGACCATAAACTAGGAGACGGTTAGTTGATAATGCATCACTCATGACTATGACCACTTATATCTCTTGTCAACGAAGAATAGACACATCCCGTTTTATACAAAGTGAGCAAACTTTTGTTCATTTTTGGCAATTGTAGAAATCTTTGTACAATTTATCATTTTATCTCTCGTTTGTTCTATTTATACGGAGGTCATGCTACACGCGCTGGGCTAGAGGCTTTATCAAATCAGACTGCCTCCCACTAGTTGCGGTATGTTATTCCGTCGTCATCTTCTTATAGACCAGGGTCGATAATTTTTAAAACCAAAAAAAATAATACTAGGATGAAACCCATTAGAAAAAGAGGGGAATATTATAAAAATGAAAGGAAAAATAATTTTGGCTGATCTGAGGTCGGGAAGGGGATGGGGGTGAATTTTTAAGGGATTTTTGGCATTTTCTGAGAAGATTTACTATGGTAACATATTTTTTTTTTCACCATCGGAAAGTAGAGATTTCAACGAACAGAAAAAATACCAACTTTTTGAAAAAAGCTGATATTTTGACGGGTGAATTTTCGATTGAAAATTAGGGTGCTTTTTCGATATTAATTCAAAATAAGGTGAAAAAATACATATTTTTAATCAAATAAATTACAGCGTATTTGGGACATAAAAAGGTAAGTTTTCACCAAATTTCGTTAAAAAAAAAAATTGTAAAAGATAAAAATAAAAAACCGAAAACTTGTTTTTTTGAATTTTTCACATAAATTTTGAGGTTATGTGAAAAAAGTGTAAGTACAAAAGTTTTAGATCTTTTTATTCCCTACAACTTTGCCATTTGACTTTTTTCGATAGGACTTTTAGTTTTGCCGGAAATCGAGAAAAACCGTTTTTTACCCTTAAAAACTCACCCCCATCCCCTTCCCGACCTCAGATCGCCCGTAAATTATTTTTCCTTTCATTTTTATAATACCTACTCCCCTCCATTTCTAATGGGTTGCATCCTACTATTATTTTTTTTCACTTTTTATTATTTTTAAAGGCTTCTACCCTGGTCTATTACCTTTATTCAAATTATAGAAAATTGTTCTTCTGCGTTCACCGCCATCTCTATTACCGGTCATCTAAGTGTTCTCTTGCTTCCTCGTTCGTGTTGAATCATTTTTAGTGAATTTGTCTTCAATTTCTGTACAGCTGCTTGAGTGAGGTTCCAAGTGAACTTCACAGTACACCACTTCAGCTATGTTTTTAGGAACATCGCCTTGTTCACCGAGAACCTTTACTGAAAATTATTTGATTTGTTTTACATACATAACATCACGCCTGTATTCCTCAAAAGGTTAGGCAGAAGTGCATTTTGTAGCGAAAATAAAACAAATAAAATCTTCGCTTTATCACGTTTTAATTTTTGTAGGTAAGTAAAATAATATACCTACCTAGTAATAAAAACTTAGATGTGCAATTCATTTATTTTCGGGAACACTGCCTATTACAAAGAAAAGAATGGAATAAAATTTAGGAAACGATAAGAACTTTTGAATAATCAATAGGAAAGCAAACATACCCTTGGATCTAATGGATGACCGCACAGAACTCGGCCGTTCAATCCGCTATAATTAAGTGTTAATATTAAGCGAATTATTTCTTTGCGAAAGAACCAATATTCAATTGTAGGTTCTTTCCGAATGCTGGCTACGGTCAGCCAAGGATATACCCATCCATGACAATTATTACCATGTATCAACCACTAACACAAAACGAAGGAGTCGTTATTTTTTACAAAAAACAACTGAAAGTGTCATTTGAAGAACCAGTAATTAGTGACGCAAACTTAAATGTCTTTACTTAAATTAAATTCAGATACATGTATTCTTGGAATCTACCGTCCTCCTGGCCAACATAACACTAGCAATTTTACTAACGTCCTCGATCACTCCTCCTCACTTCCTTAAGCAACTACAAAAACATAATACTTTGCGGTGATATAAACATAGATATCGCGATGAATAGCCCAGATAAGCGCTCTCAAATCTACAAATGACGCGGTACATGAATTGGTTACCTCGGTCATAACAAGCTTGGATAAGAAGAGGAATTGCTTGGTTGTTTCTGGTGTGTCTGGACTTGGCAAAAGCCTTCGACACAGTTTCTGTCCCACACTTATTGCGCAAAATGGAAAATATGGGAGTACGGGATCTTCAACTAAAATTATTCCAGGACTAGCTAACCGGAAACAGCAAGTAAGAATTGATGGTATGGTGAGTAACGAAGAGCCGGTGACTGTGTATGTGACTGGTGTTGGTCAACCTACCAGCCTTACTTGTGTCCTTCTCTTCAAAGGGCAGATAACATTAAATACCTTGGAGTTACATGGGATCAATTCCTCAGCTTCAAACCATATATAGACGTCCTGGTAACGAGATTGCGCAAACTCATTTACCTAATTAAGAGTCTAAAACATGTAGCCGACCTTCGAACCATCAAGATGGTCTACTATGCCTTGTGTCAGTCGCTTACTGACTACTGCATCATCTCCTGGGGAGGTGCGGCCAAAACGCATTTGATAGAGGCGGAAAGAGCTCAACGTGCCATACTTAAGGTTGCTGCGGGTCTTCCCTTCCGATTACCTACAGTCAACTTATACAAAAAATAGGATGTACTGTCTATAAGGCAAACTTTCGTTCTGCACACAGTCCTCAAAAAGCACTCGCAATTAGCCTATGACCCGGGTCTATTGAAAGATAAACGAAGAAAGGGTACAGTGTGCAGTTCAAAATTTTTCCGGTTACGTCAGTCCCACAAGTTTTTCTGTTACCTAGGGGATTATCTGTATAATATTATCAACAAGGGTCAAAATATTGATTTATTCACTGCACAAGCTCGGTTGTAAGCAAAAAGTAACTGAATTCTTGAAAACCCAATCCTATGAGGACACAGAGAAATTGCTCCACTCAATCAAATAACACTTGTATTCAGATAATTACCTACACATCCACCACCATTCACATACTCACCCGCCACCATTCACCCTCACAGTAACCACCATTCTCCTATACATTCATCTCCATTCAACCTACACATTCACCACCACTCACCTACACACTCACACTCTTTGACTGCTTTTGTTGTCTTATTTAATTATTTTCTTTTTTTTTCTTTCTCCTCATTTATTTATTTTTTGTTTTAAATGTTTAGTAGAAATACATGTTTCCTAACTGTTTATTTGTATGATGACACAAGTGGGGCCTGGTGACCTGTAATACAGGTTTTTTTCTAAAACCTACTTCAGGCACCAGCTCTCACAAAGTGAATTTTAAGATCTTCATAACTGTTAAGTAATACAAACCATTGTGAGAGAAAATAAATAAACTTATTATTTCATTGTGAAAGCAGAAAATAATAATATATTAGACTTCCGTCCTGTGTCCAAAAATAACCTTCAAATGAAAAATAGAGAAAAGACATGACACTTTTAGGTTCAAAATTCAAAACCAATATGAAGAAAAATACCTTTCTAGTAACGACCTTCTTTTATAACAAATCCAACCTTATAAAAAGAAGGTCGTTCGTGATAAAATTATAATGTAGCATTTGCCAATGATGCAATCTGTAATACACCCACATTTCGCTAGTTATGTTTAAGTGTCACGTACCAGGAGGCGAGCCTATTGCCATCAACTGGCCACAAATCTAGACTGTGGGCTGCTACTGAAAACCTTCAGATGAAAAATCCCAGATGATGAACCCAGGCCCTCAGGCTCATCAGTAGCACTTGCAACCACTAAACCATCGAGTAGTTGTTCTGTTGCAATACCAAACCAGAACATTATGAATAGTAACATGACTACTGTCCGAGTGCCCGACCTGGGTTACATTCGACGCCTGCTCGTTTTCAATTTATGCCCAATACCAGTGGCCATCAATTAGCAGGCTCGGCGCTAATTACGAAGCTCATAGATAACTGTTATCAGTGCGTGGGAGAACCGCAACTATGGCCGGAACACATTCCTGGCCACTCGACAGGGCATGTAGAAGGATCAGGGACAATGGGAGAAAAGGGTCAAACTTTCATATTATAATTTAAGACAACAGGCAATACAGAACTGACTGCTATAAGGATTTAAAATAACAGTCTAGACTCTTAAGCAGCCAGACACTGAACATTGTTCGAGAATTAATGTGGATGGCTATAAGATTAGGGAAAAACCAAAGAGACGATTGATAGACTGACTACGTGAAAGATTATAATTATGGGTATCAAGGGGGTGACTACCGAGATGACGACTAATAGAGAAGTATGGAAGAAGAAGACATGTTGCGCCGACCACGAATAAATAGAGATAAGGGCAGGAGAATGATGAGTGTGCAATCTTATATAGCCAGCGCCTACCGTGGCCTTCAATTCCTTAAAAATCATGCCGTGAAAACATAGGTGAAGTGAGCTATCATTCTACCGAGTACTAGGGATTGACACCATTGACAGCTCACTTCATCTAAGTTTTCACGGTGAGATTTTACGGAATAGGTCGGCTGCTCTTGGTGTAGAGTGATCCTTCTATCGCTCATGCTACATGCACCACGTACTACCTCAGGCTCGCGGAGCAGGCGCCTGCCGCACGTCAGACACCAAGCCCACCTGAGTTACAGCAACCGCGGTGCAAGCACCAACGTTCATTACCATACAACTGGAAACTATGGATTTATGAGCATGAGTAACACCACGTGATGTGTAATGTCGAGTCTGCCAGTGGGCAATGTGGGACAGTCATTACGTATGGAAGTGTTTTCAGCGCCATGCGCCTCGACATAGCATCACATCACGCCTGTGTTCCCCGAAGGGGTTGGCATATAGAACACCCACATTCTGTCCGTTACGTTTAAGATCTATGAAAAAGGTGGTGAGCCTATTGCCATCAACTGGGCACGAAGCCTCGGATTAATTTTGAATACTTCAATATTAAATACCTCTTCCTGATTGGTAGGTAGTAACTTTTTATATATTTTTTTCTTATCTCTTAAGAAAATTGCAAACTATAGTTTTGTATAAATTGGAAGTATAGCATATAGAATATATATTTTTTCACAGAAATTCTTGATACTCGAAAACCGTCGTGAATATCTGAGGGAAGTATAACGAGTTGCATAACCAGGGTGCCTATCACAGATATAGGTGGCGCCATCCCATCATTTTTTTTATTTTTCTTTCTATTTACTGTACGTAGAACTTCTATACTTTTTTCCAGGTACTTACCTAATTTAGATACCTAAAAATCCTAGCGACACACTTGAGGCGCGTGGCAGCGTGGGTAACACCGGTGTCGCGATTAATCGCGCGATTGTCGCGAGTTATGTCCCCTGTCCATTTGTCGAGCGATTTTTGTGTCGATACCGAACTAGAGTCGTAGCTACAACTGGAGTCGTTTATCTTCATATCAATATGTCAGAAGCTGACTAATGTAGTTACAAGAGCCGGCTTGTTACAAACCTGAACATTACGAAACACTGCACTATAGCTCAGCTCTGTGAGGTAAAGGATCATAAATATGAGAATTTAAACGAAAAATGTAATAGTTACCAAGTTTAGCATTCAAAGTCATTAACATTCCCAATCTGAGCGACCGTTTTGTTCCCTTTTGGATAAAATCAGCATCAGTGAAATTGAGTAACACAATAACAGTAGCAATGGCTTTTATTTTGACAGTTCATCAACATTCATTGCGTTATTTACGCTGTTGAGCAGACAAATTTTTCGAACATAAGAAGCGATGGATTAGCAATTAGGGTGCATGAGGATAATGAAGATGATCATGATTAGGAAACATTCTTAAACTACAATATTGCATCTTGTTGATTTCAGGCAGAGGCGTGCTGTTTAACATAACTTGTCGTCATATTTACACCCAATCCATTAGAATAGGCGCCATCAGCTACTGTGATCTACCAGCAACTATTTTATTTCCGGTGTACTGATAGAGTAACCGAATCAATCAGCCCTGATATCGAGCTCAGAGCCCTAACTAGGGAAGTGCCTGCGGCCGATGGAGTGGACTAAGCAGTTTAATCGTATAATTATGTGCATCATAAATAACATAATCCACTGAATACTTATTTATAGCAGGAATGAGATTAGAAAGTATTCCCGTGTCGGTGGCGTACCGGTATCGATATAATTATGATATACGCGGTCAGACGCGCCGGTAAACAAAACATTACTCACTGACAGGGCTGTGCCGTAGCTTTGTAGTGTTTGAAGTTAGGGTTGGCAGGGAGAGTGTCAAATCAGTATAAGGTGTAGCACTAAAGATTGTCAATAGTTGTAGGTATCTTGGTCACATTGTCACGAGCGACCTAATTTGTATGTATCTTGGTCACATTGTCACGAGCGACCTAAGGGATGACAAATAGAGAGGGAGCGCAGGGCGTTGTCTGTGAGGAGCAATATGCTTGTCTGCAGGTTCGCTCGTTGTACTACAGACGTCAAAGTTACCCTTTTTAAGGCGTTCTGTCAATCGTTTTACACGAGTGGGCTGTGGGTGTCATACACGCGCCGAGCATATAACTTCCTGCGTGTTCAATTTAATAATGCTTTTAGGATGCTGTTGGGACTGCCATGGCGTTGTAGTGATTCGGGAATATTCGCAAAGGCTCGCACAGATAGTTTCCATGCCATTTTATGCGAAAGAAAGCGGCATCCAGCAGCAGCAGTGGCAGCGGCCATTGTTACTATCATGCAGGCGCTGTAATTAACAACAGCATTCAAAAAACGATCGCTGCCAGAGCGGACTATCCCTTAATAATAATCACTATTTGAAAACTAACAATACTAACCTATTTACACAAGCTTTATTGTTACTAACACCAAAATACTAACCAAATTATGGACCTAGTCTGAAACAAAGTTTTATTTAGTTCATTTTTAATTTATTCATATAAAGGCTGAGAATCAGCACAATTTAAACGTCAATATTACATAAGACAGTCCCCCAAAACGCCCGCCTGGGAAGATGAAGTGGCGCAACAAACTCCCCAGCAGCACAAGAACTTGATTCTACATATACATGTCGAATGAGTTGATTGGTTGTTGGCTGTTATTTATGGCAGGCCGTCATCATTGTCCTGCGACAAAGATAGAAGGATGCTGATAACTCTTGAAGAACCGGGTTGCTATGCAATTCTGTTGGTACAAAATGAAGCGTTATTATTTTTATTTATTTCTTCACAAACAATTTACATTGTGTTTGAAATCGTTCCATATGATAAAAAAAATGATTTAAAGCAAACAACATTCAAAATACAAGTACTTAAGACATAAGAAAAAATAATAATAACAATATAACTCAACTAAAATTACCTACAATAACATTTTCAATGTCAACTCATTATGAATTTAAGGATTTAAGATTAGAAATAATTTAACATGATACAAGTATCACATTTAAAAATTAACAACATAACTCAACTAAAAATTACAAACTACAAGAAAAATTTCAATATCAACTCATTAAGAATTTAAGATTAGAAACAGAAAACATTCAAAAATTACAATAAAAATAAATACACTCGAGAGCAATGAATCCGGGTCACTTAAAGAATGTTAAAAATCTCGGAAACTAAAAATGATAGGTTAATGCAATAAATTGTATTTAATAGACAATGTAATACTCCTTAAATAAAAGTAAAAAAAATATGAGTCACCATACATTTTATTAACACAAAATTACATAAAGAAAAAAAACTGCTGATCTCTCCTTAAAACAAAAATAGGAAACATGAAATTTTTGAACTTTATTACGATTTTCTTGAATTTTAATACTTCGTATTGCCTCCTCGTGCTTCCATTACTGCGTTTACGCGGTTTGGCATGCTGTACACCAAGTTCCTTATACGATTTTGGGGAATATTCTCCCATTCCTCTGTGAGAGCAATTTTGAGCTCACGAAGCGTGATTGGGGGAGGGTTTCGTTGTTTTACGCATCTGCCTAGCTCGTCCCAAGCATGCTCGATCGGGTTGATATCCGGGCTGCGCGCTGGCCACTCCATACGAGTAATGTTCATCTCTTGAAGGTAGTCATTCACAATCCTGCCTGTATGAGGTCGGGCATTGTCATCCATAAATATAGCATCCTCACCTAAATTGACCATAAATGGACCAACGTGATCATTGAGGATTTCTTCCACATATCTTACGCTAATTAAAGAGCCGTTTTCTATGATCACCAGCTCTGTGCGACTTTCAGAAGAAATTCCGGCCCACACAAGTACAGACCCACCACCGTAGGCTACTTTTTCTTCGATGCATGCTTGCTTGAATCTTTCCCCTGGTCTTCGATACACTCTGTGTCTTCCATCGTGCTTGTGGAGCATAAATTTTGATTCGTCGAAGAACATAACTTTTGACCAATCTTCAATACTCCAATTTACGTGGCTCTGGGCATATCTTAGTCTTGAAATACGATGCCCACGCTCCAGTTTAGGGCCGTTTGCAGGTCTAAGGGGTTTTAAGTTAGATTCAGCAAGCCGACGTCTTACTGTCCATGCACTTGGGTTACTTCCTCCGAGGCGTCGAAACTGATTTGTGAGTTCAGTTCCTGTGAGAAAGCGATTTCGAAGCATGGTGTTCACCAAGTATCGGTCTTCTCGTGCTGTGGTACACCTGGTTCTGCCCGTTCCTGGTCTGCGTAGGTTAGAACCAGTTTCTTCGTAACGTCGGAGAACTCTTTGTACTGTTGACAGCGACACACCGACAGTCCTGGCTGTATCGCGCTGACTCCGGCCGGTTTCCAGCATTGTAAGTATTCTGGTGCATTCTTCAGGCGTAAGCGACATAATTTCAGCTTGAATAATGAATATAGAGCACTATCAACATGGTTTATGTACCCACATAAATGACAGATTACAAACAAAAGCAAAACCAAATGCTGTAATTTCGTAGTTCCATCTTCGAAAGTGGCCCTTTTTCAAATTTGATTTTTTTATGATATAACTTTACAATAACTAAGAAGTTTTAATAACTTCATTTAAGGAGTATTACATTGTCTATTAAATACAATTTATTGCATTAACCTAGCATTTTTAGTTTCCGAGATTTTTAGGATTCTTAAAGTGACCCGGATTCATTGCTCTCGAGTGTAGTTCAATATCAACTTAAATTAATAATAGGAATACACTTGTCATTTAAAAATAATTTCCATATAATTCATAAAACAATAATTTCAGTCGGCTCTAGTAACATATAAGTTGACACGAGTAAACGCATGGTCATAATATTACATGTCGTCAACAGAGTAGAGACACTTATCTAGCAGGAATGCTTTAAGCGTTGTCTTAAATGCAGATGTATAGATCAAGCTTTTTAAGTGTAGTGGTAACTTATTGAATAATTGCACTGCTTGATATTGTGAACTGTGCTTCACAATGCTGAAGTGAGGATTAATCTTATTTCTGAATTCCTTCCTACGTGTGGCCTCTCTAACCAGTCTTTCCTCATCCGTCTCATATTCATGTGTACTTTTTAAGATTAGTCAGAAGGACAAGAACGTAGAGACTGGGTACTGTAAGGATGTTTAAATCTAAGAAATGTGGACGACAACTCTGTCTTTGTGGAATACGGACAATAGTACGTATAGCTCTTTTTTGAAGGACAAAAGCTCTTTGGCAGTTATAATTATAACTGTTCCCCCACAATTGTATACTATACCTTAATTTGGACTCAATTAGCGCGAAGTATAGGATTTTTAAATGTTTGTAGCCAATTTCGTCTCGAAGGATTCTCAACGCATAACACGCAGATGATATAGATGCATCAATGGCTGCTAGTTCTTTTTTCCAATTTAGTGAGTCATCTATGTGTATTCCCAAGAATTTAGCTTCTCTCACGAGTTCAATTTTGTTCTCATTTAGTATTATTTCCATGGTGTCTTTATTACAAGCAGTTGTTTTGAAAAACATTATCTTGGTCTTTGTACTATTAATTTTCAACTTATTTACGGTAAACCATGAATAGAGATAACTTAAAGCTGCATTAACTTTTTCCGTAAGTTCTTTTGTGTCATTTGCGCCAATAATGGCATTTGTGTCATCCGCAAAAACAACGAGTTGTATGTCTGGTAGAATTTTGTTTATGTAATTTATTAAGTCATTAGTAAACATAATGAACAATATGGGCCCTAATATCGATCCATTGTTAATACAAAAGACTATAAAACGTGAGTCATAAGGAAGTTCACTCTACTCAAACACGTGTATTGTTCTTTTGACAATTTATTTGACAGAAAATCCCTTAAAGATAATCAGTCTTATTCATAAAACTTTAATCAATTGCTAAGCAACTGATTAGCAAAATTCTTATTCATAATAGCTATTTAACGCTAAGAGGATGCTAAGCAATTGATTAGTAGCTGTCAAAATTAAACACCACCGGACCACTGCTAAGAGGATGCTAAGAGGCAACATGGCGGATTCTATTTGAATCAGCTGATCGGATCATTGCACTTCGAGGTTATTTTGTTCATGGTATCGAGTAGTGCGTAAATATGGATTTCAACAATCTTTTACTGGATTTCCAAAACGATGTAGCAGAGTAAAATAATTTTGAAACGACGGAGGGAAGTAAAAGAAGGAAGACCTACAAAGCTCATACAAAACCGCTACGAGAATGATTACCTATTGCATATTCTTCATTCCAAGTACATATGATGAAAGAATTTATAGGGAAAGCTCAATGAGGTGGCTCAGTAGGTGCTCAGGAGGTTTGAAGAGAATGATTTCGTGAACAAGCTTATCACAGATAGTGATTATTCAATGTGTTATCACATGTGCCCATGTGTTATCTTATGACGCCAGTTCTATGGTACAGAACTAAAAAAAAGCCACGTCGAGGCAGTCACACACAAATAATAAGAGACATTTTGTAGAAATAATTTATTTTGATACGTAATAAAACTACATTTTTGTTCTATATATTCATTGTTTTTGTTTTCCAATACTCTTCCTCCAAAGACATAGGTGCTATTCTTTACTCATGCCACTCTCATTCTTCATATTTTTCACGTAGCATGGTTTCCTCCATCGCCGTCTTTGCGAGGTTGAACAGTATTGGTGCTAGGTATTAATAGTAGTTTTCATAGCAGCAGTCAAACTTGTATCTGTAAACAAGTATAATAATTGTTACTAAACGGCACTGAAACCCTGTTACAAAAACAGTAGAAAGTAATAGTATCATATAGACACAAGTACCCACTTACATTTCTAAAAGAGCAAATTCATGTTAGCAAGCTTATAGGGCATGAAAATACATAGTTATCGGCTACTGCTCTCACATTCATTTGGGCAGTTTTTATTAGTAAGTAGATATAAATTCAATGATAAATACCTTTTCCTGTTTACTCCAATTATTGGAGCTTATTATTTTCATTGCTACCATCGCAAACACAATGATATAACATAATAAATTATTATAATCATATTCAAATTATCCGATGAAAATTTCTGACTTTTATCTGCCAAAGTCACTACAGATAAAAAATCGTAGTTTTGACAAGTTTATTCTAAAAATTCCGTTGTTTAGTCGACTATTTTGATTATAATCTGTGCCGAACGCATAATTTCACCTCTACTTCGTTTCGCAACTAATCACCTGCTAACTAGTCTTTATGAATAAAGAAAAGTTAAGCATTGATTAAGAGCTAAATAAATGGTTAGCTAAACAGTAGCTAATGAGTGATTAGCGAGATTTTTATGAATAAGGCTGAATATAGTTACATTCAACAGTCACAATAAATTACTGACAGTAACCATTTTAATTACATGGTCTCTGTCATGCCGTCGACACGACGAAGAAGAAGCGAATTATGTTGTACGTCACGATCACTTAAAATAACATGTTCGTGGAATACAGGCTGAAGATCCTCCCTCCTCCCTTATAAGAAAACAAAACGTGAACGAGACATTAATATTGTAATGCGAACCACTCCTAATCACAGAGCGCGCTGCACCTCCCACGACTTGTACCTACGTAGCGCGTCGCGCGCCGTGCTCGTCGCGGACACCACTCATTAGACGACTCCAATCCGAGCCATGCTAATGAGTGGCTCGAATTCATATGCAAATGAAACGGTTCGTAATTTTTACTTTATTGATGTAAAAGTCAGTAAAATTCTGATGAAGTATATTACTAATGAGGGAATGAATGATCATCTAACATTCTGTTAATGAATGCGAGTCAAATGTGGCTTTCATTTGTCGATACATTCCGAGTATTACTGTTATCATTGAGATCGTCTGTTTGGTGTACTGCGTTATAACGTAACATAACATAATTCCCCGAAGGGTTAGGCAGAGGTGCACCATGTGCACACCCACATTACGGCACATTATGTAGCCATGTGACCATGGCCATGGGCATGGGCATGGTGTGTTGTGGACTTGTGGCCATGTAGGTCACAGTAGGGGCCGAGCCTATTTCCATCAACCGGATACAAATCCAGACTCTGCTAATGAGCAGTTCCAGATGGAGAAACCCAATAACACTTTGACTGACCCGGGAATCGAACCCAGGACCTCGTGCTCAGCAATAGCGCTTGCGACTACTAGACCAACGAGACAGGTTGTGTTATACCGACGTTGTATAACTGGATATGTCAATGAATTGCTAATAATAAACAGTGTTAGAAAATTCTTTAAGCCTTTGAAAAGCATTAGTAATCGACAGCCGCTGCCATGCGAAGTAACACAGCAGTCTATTCGCACGCCGATATTAACGTCCATCAAATCGATTACAAAAACGAACTCTGCTCAATCTTTGTGCGCTAATTAAAATAGTTTCCTCCAGACATAAGTTCTAATTAGACCTAATAAGGAAAGCTAACCACAGTCAGTCAGAACCGTAATTATACCGAACATACGTGGACAACCGCACGACCACAGAGTAAATATTTCATGCAGCGGTTCATTTCCGCAGTGTGAAGGTCCATTTCCCATTTACAGAATCGCAAATTCTAAACAATGTAATTGATCTTATCTTAGTGTTATACAACCACTTAATTCAATATTCATGTACAGACGCCAGCAGGTCAAGCTACCCGAAACTGTCAAATTTTCCCAATCAACCTTGAACCTTAATCCTTTAGCGATAAAGTTGAAAATCTATTAAAGAAATTTGACAGATTGTAGTAGCTTGATGTGCTGGCGTCTGTACTTATTTGTTTTTCATTAGCTCCTCCCATTTCGATGTCACGCCCACGCTGCTCGACTGCATAAAGTTAGGCTGTGGCAGCACGACGCGGTGACGTTTCATTAGCAATCATTTATTTATTCTCGATTTCACTCACTGTCTGCCAATCAATGTTACTTTCCCACACCGACGGACGTCTCTCAGGTCGTACGCCACGTCTCCACCCCACATTGCTGATACAGTAATGAAGCACACACCCACACTATTAAAACCTCTATTTTTATGCAATAGTGGTGCATTTCCCGTGTGTTTCTCGTGTGGTTGTGTGGCAGGTCGTCTGTTTCATTAATACGTTGTCGGTAATACGCGGTGACAATTATCGCGTTGGCTCGACACCTGGTGCTAATTCCCGCGGCGCCCACGCGGTCTGCGACGCCACGCCGCCGCCGCGCCGCACCAGTCAGTCCGTACAATGCCTTATTAATCACGCGCTCAAATACACTGCGCTGTGGTAATTTGTGATGGCAATACTCGAGTGTAGACGAACAGTTTGTTAGAAAACTTGTTAATTCCTGTGATTGCTTTAAAAGTGAAATGTTACGGGTGACGGCGACGGGAATTACGTCGAGTAGCTGTATTAATTATAATGATTAACGGCTACATGTGAATATTAATCGTAGTGAATGCCATATGTGTATGGCGCTAATTTGAAACACTATTCCGAGCTCGGGACGTATTTTGAGCTGGAAAATGTACTGAAATAACAGCGAATGCAGCAACTGTTTCGCTTCAATTACCTCTTTCTACAAGTCGAGTAAACGTAGATAATGTCAAGTCGCAGTAGTCTCTTTGGAACTTTACTGCCATCATCATTACCACACTACCGAAAGTCGCCCTCTGGACATAATATATCACTACCATAAGTAGTCATGCATCCAAGGCCTCCCGCATCCAAGCAGTTCCCGCGTCTGTCACCAGTGCTGTCGATCCACCATATCCTTACCGACATATGTACATAGAGAATTAATGGTTTTAATACGAACCGTTATAAGTCCTTCAAAATAAAAAATAAAAGCATCAAACCCATCATCATCACAACGATGCATACTTATGAGTGCTCGCAGTATATTGTGTCGCTAATGTCTCACTTACATTAACATTCCCTGTGTTTGATGGACAGGAAGCGTATTTGTTTGTTCGCATTGCTGTGTAATTGCGGCGTCTGTGCGGAACCACGCTCCGGCGCCCGCGCGGCTACTGTGTCAGTGCGGCCTATTATAGTCCTCTCCGAAAGTATCTGATGAAAATATAAACAAATGGATCAGAAAACGTACCTGTGGGTGCCAATTTGTAGTGAACTTACACATTGAGTGCTTTGATTTGATTATTTGAATACTTAAACCCAATAGGAATTTAGGTTAATTTTTAAGCCTCATTGTGCGCCGATGATTTTTCAATTATAATTTAATAATATTATTAAAACAATGATGTTGGAAAAAGTGGTGAGATATAAAGTTGCAACCTTCTAATTCAGATTAACGTGTTCCCATTAATGAGAGATCACGTAAGAATATAACGTAAGCCGGTGTGTTTACACTTTCATCAGATAGTTTTGGAACAGAACATACAGTGACATTGTGTGATGGACAATGCACACAACTTGTTTGGAGAGGTTAATGTGCAGCGAATTAGTGAGGACAGTCATGAGAGACAACCCTGCTTATGTATTGTACACATTGCGGATATTACGGTTTAATGATTTCTATTTTAACAAAAGAATGGAATGATAAGCGAAATTGATAAACAAATAAACAGTGTATTGATTCAATAACCTCAAATTACACACAATACCAAAACAAATTACACATAGTAAAAAAGGTATGATCGTGGCTTGTGTACAAAATTGTTATATTTTTTAAATTGTGAGTAATTATGGTTGACTCCCGAACTTGGCAAGGAATGCTTGTATCCTGTGTCTTGGGAGCTTTGTATCATTAAGTAGGTTGTTACTGGATGGAGCTTCAATTTTTACATAATTTATAAATCTACGGCAAACTTACGTTGATATCATTATAGGATAACTTTTGCCATCCAGCTTGCTACTGATAATATCGTGATGTAACCCCCAAAGGCCCCTGGCCCGAAGCTCAGCAGCTGCGCTTGCGACTACTACAAGACCAACGACTCCATAATACATATAACCTGTACCTCCTTCTCTATTCCAGACTAGCGGTGTGCGGCGGGTCGCTGGGCGCGGCACTGGTGTGTGCGCGCGCGCCGGGTCTGACGGAGCGCCAGCGCGCCATGTGCCGCCAGTCGCCCGCCGCCGTCGCCGCCATCGGGGACGGACTCAGGTAACCCCCAACTCTCCAGAATCCTACACATATAACTGAAATAAGGTGAAGTACACACGGCTACACATCAAGCTATACATTTCCAGTTTTAGCTGACCTTGCATTGTATAGGTTTTTCATACAATCAGAAGTCAGCTTATACTGGTTATGTATAGCTTGAAGTATAGCCGTGTGTACAGTAAGTTAAGTGTACCAGGCCATATTAAAAACAATGTAAATGAATTATATGAGAGGTTATTTTCGGTAGTACGCACCGAGTTCAATAATACTTTAAAAAAAGAAAACTAAAACTATATGCCCAAGTTTTTTGTTCAGTGACTGGGCGACTAAGGGTATTAGGAAAAGTAGGGAAAACTTGTTTGAGCTGTATGGCCTTAAGCCCTAATTAACTCTGAAACTTTTTATTAATACGCTGCTTTTAAAAATATCTGCAAGTTAGCTAAAGCCTTGTATATTAGCAATTAGATCAAATCAGCCGTTAATAAAATAAAGACGTTTTGGAAAATTATCGATGACGAAACTAACCGGAATAAAAGAAATAATAATGATTTCACAATACAATAGAGACTTCGCGTGGTCTCATTAGCACTAACAAAGAAGTTGCTCAAGAATTTGCTTTCTTTACCAATATCCCACATACAACGACTGAAATCTTAAATTCCTCGCCCGTGCGTTCTATTGATTTATTAAGAGCAAACGTCTCATCCTGCCAGATTGAATTTATACCCCAATATAGTAATAAAATCTTTCAAGCAAATCAAGATCAAACTAACCGAAGATCTATGAGGAATGTCTATCAAAGTTTGTACCTCCATTATTGAGACTATTGCGCCGTACTTAGCCTTAATATTTAATTTGTGTGTGGATCAAGGAGTCTTCCCGGATCTAATGAAATACAGCAAGGTGATACCACTTTTCAAATCGGGGGACAGTAAAGTTATCAATAATTATAGACCCGTATCCGTGTTACCGGTTTACAGCAAGGTGTTTAAAAAGGTTTTTGATCCTGAACCAAATGATCAATCATTTTAACACCAATAAAATATTTCACGACCAAGAGTATGGTTTCACCAAGGGACGTTGTACGACTGATGCCAGTGTCACCTTATCAAAACTCATTTTTACGGCGTGGGAAGAGTCCCGAAACGCCATAGGATTTTTTTGTGACCTCTCCAAGGCTTTTGATTGCGTCGACCACGACACCTTACTTTTAAAACTTGAGGATTACGGACTTGGAAAACTTGCGCTCAGTTTAGTAAAATCTTATTTAAATGATAGACAAGAGCAAGTTCAAATAAATGGTGTCAATTCACTCGGTTTAAAAGTAAAAATGGATGTACCACAAGGCTCGATAATAGGTCCTTTCCTCTTTTTAGTATATATTAATGATCTACTCCATTTGTTAAAAACCCAACCAAAGATGGTGTTATTTGCTGACGATACTTCCTTGATTTTTTAAATTAATAGACGTGCATCAAATCTTGACGACGTAAATAACGCCCTACTGCAGATCCAAAATTGGTTCACTGCTAATAATTTAGTATTAAATGGGAAAAAAACGAAGTGCATAAGATTTTCTTTAACAAATGTCAAAAGTAGTCACTGTAAGATAGAATTAATGGAAAATAATAAAGCTTCCGAAAAACAAATTAACTTCCAGGGATCTGTGGTTGACTGTAATACTAACTAATCTATGTTAAAATGAATTACCGAAAAGTTAGTACAAAATTAACCGACAAAAAAATATTGTATTTAACAAACAAACGTGAAGCTTATTCAAATTATAATTCTACGAAAAATATTCTATACTTTCAAATTATAAACTAAATTTCCAAAAAAATACTAAGTTTCCGAAAAGTTATAGTTTAGTGAAATTTGCAACGGAACACGCATAGAGCTAGTTTAGGTTAGGTTAGAACTGTGACCACATAACCAGAAACATATTTTTGAATTTAAAACCAAACCACACAATCACAGCGCCACAGTTATAAAATGTGTAAGATTGATTCTAAATTTATAATATAAAATAGGTAAGTTACGATAAAAATGATGACCTGTAGATTTCGGTAAAACGCAATTTAAGCTGGTGGAAAAATATAACGTCAGCTTTCTAATGTAATCCTATGATTTTAATTACTTATGTAGTTTTACATATTAATGTTTATCGTGTTCACAGGATGGCGTACGCGGAGTGTCGACTACAGCTAGCGGAGCGGCGCTGGAACTGCTCCGGCGTCGGCGATGGACTTCACTTCGGACACGTCATGCCCATCGGTAAGATCATCATTATCATTTAGCTGGTAGATGACCTCTGCACATGGGCCTCCTGAAAGCTTTGAAATCGAGTCCTCAAAACATCTGGCAAAATTGGAATACAAAAATGCTTGTATGTGTGCATCTGACGATCAAGAAGAGATTAGTAATGCGAGACCACCCAAATACTTCCGTTAGTTTGGGAGGTTTACGATTATGTATTTGAAAGCAGACAATAAAGCAAGGATCGAATCTAGGACAAACCAGTTCTGTTTATAGTAATAAGTAAATCGAACAGAAACAAAAGCTCGCGGTGATGTCATCGCGGCTATTCATCTCATTTGGAAGCATCCGAACACAAAGCCGATTAACTTCGGAGCTTAGCGGAACTAAGTATTATTAGAGATCGTATACATCGATGATTGTTCAACAGATCATATTTTATTAATAATCGATAGAGAGGATATAGGAAAGTGATATGGACTACGTTAAACCATTCAAATTCATTGTATCTAGTCCAAAGACATTAACCATAATATTGAACGACAAAATAGAATTTCAACATCAATATAGAATCTATTATCGGATTACAAAATCATAGACAAATTTATCGTCAACATCATACAAATCTGTGGGCACCAGAGACAATAGATAACTTTAATCTTTGACCTATCGCGAGTATCCACTGTATCTGCTACAACATTGTTACTGTCGTGCTATATCGTGTAGCGAGACAAATTAATGATCTGTTGGAGACGGTAATATTATTAAACTATTAGATTAATGATCGCCGATCGACGCACGATTACATATTATTATACAAGCGTATTATCCTATAATCTTAACGAGGACTTATTAGCTACAGCTTGATTAATAGTTTCCTGTGAACTCACGTGAATAAATAAAGCTTCTTATAGTAAATGTGATGATACAGATGCTGAGTTGCGTGGGTGATATGCTGTTGTAACTATTAGTTTTATTCTTTTCGGTGATTTAGCTCTACAACAGAAGCCGGATTATTTATTGTTGAATTTGAAATCAGGGTTGAATTGAAAGTCATATAAAGTATACTTTAGCGCAGACAAAATCACGTATCCAGCTCTTAATTCATACCAGATATCAATAGCTGACTTTTGCAAGTCATCTGGATATCTGGTAAAAACCATTATTAAACGAATTGTAAGCTTTATATGCAAAATATTTATTTTTATGTTAGATCTGTAATACATGTTAAAAAACAAACACACTTTTCGTGTCTGGCTGTGTGACCGCTTCTTAGATCTTCTAAACTCCACACTGGTTTTTGATGTGGTTTTATCCATCCTTTAGAGTGGAAGATTTTTCCGGAAGGCTTATAATGTGCATTAATATATGACGTAATGATGTAGCTCAGAAATATCGATGTTTTGATACGTCACCATTACACCCGTGCGAAGCAGGGGCGGGCCGCTAGTTTTGCCAAATATATTGCTTTTTAGCAAGCACAAGGCTCATAGTAAATTAAATGTAGGAAGAACAAGCTAGCATGTATCTTCAGCCTCGTGGCGTCGCGCGTCGTGCGGGCCGCCTCCCACCTCCAGTGCATGCACATCCTATCGACCATGATTTATTTGCAACTGTTCGCGACACTGCATGCCTACTTTGTGCGATGGGCAATTGATGTAACATGCTTACCTACACAACAATTATATCGATCAAAACTAGAAAAAAATATTTTGTTAAAATCAATCTGCCTAGCCTTTTCCCAACTATATTGGGGTTGTATTTTACATGAAGCGGCTGCCTATCCGACCTCCACAACCCAGTTACTTGGTAATACGATACCCCTTGGAAAGACTGGTTGTTACACTGTTGGGCTTCTGACTACCCGTAACGACTGTCAAAGTTACTCGTATAGCCGGGACCAACGGCCTTACGTGCTTTCCGAGGCACGGGCAGTCTTGGTATGTAAAAAACGGTCAAGTGCGTGTCGGGCCACGCGCAGTGTAGGGTTTTTATAACATCCAAGTGCGGGTCGTATGCGCTGACTGATAGTTTCGTACCATGCTCTAACTACAACACAACGACGACAACACAACTACGACACAACTACTCGACTAATACTAATAACTAATGGTCGACTACGATACAACTGACGCTTAGCGCCATCTATCGATATTTCTATGGAGTTGTTCGAAATTTTCGAGTCAAATACGATTAGTCGACTATTACTCGTAAACTTGTAAAGCCCACGTAAGTGTGATAGTTTTCCTTTAAACTTCGTTATAATATATATAGGTACTACTGCCGTAACATTTGAACAAACCACGATATCCCACACTATGGGAAGGATGAAAAAAAAAATTATCATCCCCACTTTACATGTAGGGGAGGTACCCTAAATAATTGTATTTTTCAACATTTTATTTTATTACTTTTTCGGCGTCATTAACGTGTATACTCACTAATTACAACTTTCTAGTACCGATAGTTTTTGAGCTAAACCGCGGACAGACAGACAGACTGACGGACATGGCGAAACTATAAGGGTTCCTTGTTGACTACGGAACCCTAAAAATGATCACCCGTCTACGGACCGACTGCAGCAAGTGTAGCTCGACCCGTGCGGCTGTACCGACATAGCCAACAGTGTAGCTCGACCCGTGCGGCTGTACCGACATAGCCAACAGTGTAGCTCGACCCGTGCGGCTGTACCGACATAGCCAACAGTGTAGCTCGACCCGTGCGGCTGTACCGACATAGCCAACAGTGTAGCTCGACCCGTGCGGCTGTACCGACATAGCCAACAGCCACACTTTTTACTTTGAAAATACTTACATGTGAAAAGGTTGACAGTCATCGAATTGGATGTTGTATGAACATACGCTTTTCAAAAAGAGTTGCTTTGTTAAGGGTTTATGGTCAATTTGATTGTCATATTGCTTTTGGGTTTTTTGAACATATCAAAGACCAAGTTGATGACGACCAGCGTGCATCACAGGATCACCGTGGCGGGTGGGGAGATTGAATAGGTCGATGAGTATCTCTATCTTGGCCAAATAGTCTCTTTCCAGGCAAGACAAAACAAAGAAGTTTCAAGACGCACAGAAAATTCCTGGAAGAGCTATTGGGCCATGAAAGACCTAATGAAGGGCGATCTTCCGCTATCCCTCAAGAGAAGACTCATCGACATGTGTATTCTTCCCATCCTCACGTATGATTCTCAACATGGTCTTTGACAATTCAGCAGAGGTCCACCCTCGAGGTTTGCCAGAGAGCTATGGAACGGAGTATTCTGGGTATTAAACTTGTGGACTAGGTTAAGAACACAACAATCCGTTCCATCATTAAAATAACTGATGTCACTCGGAAAGCCGCCACGCTTAAATGCAATTGGGCTGGACACATCTGTCGCATGTCAGACGATCAATGGGTCCCGCTTAGTGGCAAACGACATCGCGGCAGGCCGCGGGGCGGGATGAGCTGGACTCCTTTCCTAAGGATTGGTCCTTGGCAGCTCTGGACAGAGAGAGGTGGAAAGAGAGTAGAGAGGCCTTTGCCCAGCAGTGGGACATTAGCGGCTAATAAATAAACTCTCTGTCAGCATCTTCATCGGTTACTTCCATGGATTACATACATCGGAATTCTGAATTCGGCATAATGTTATAGTATATTCTTCTACCAGCTCTTTAGGCAATACTCGGGACATTACATGGTTTCGCGCGAAATGTTTTCTTCGTCCGTCAGGGAGGACCCTGTCAGCCATTACGATATCATTTACTCCCTTTTCATTCATAGATATATTATCATTCCTCACACAATATTAATTTTGCTCTTCCTCTTTTAGTCACTCATGGGCATAATGTATGATCATAATGTATGATCATAATGTATGATCATAATGTATGATCCTAATAGCCCATATAACTACAAAGTTTGCTGAGTGACTGATCGAAATTAAATTGTGTGGCGACTGTGACCTCATATATATTTGAGTGGTCACAAAGGTACACTCACGATCAGTAAATCCAGTACAAAATCAAGAAAGCATGAGCATTAAGAACCAAACTACTTTTTGTCATTTACAAATCTTTTAATGGCTGGGTTTTTGTCTGCGCCTCGTCTGGCTGACTCTGGCTGCGAAGTCCGAGGGGAATGGCCGCCACATGAATATTAATGAGTAATTGGCCGCCACCAAACAATCATATTTATATCGAAAACGCTCGCGATCGATATCTTGAAATATTGCCATTTAAGTGTCCAAACGTGAGATAAGCAATAAATAGATTTAGATCGAACTATGCTAATGTCCAGACTGCGGCCGAGGAATTAATTGATTTTATTACTTTACAATGTGCGGATTGTAAACTTTAACTACCGAAACATTTAAAATAAACAGACAGACGATTCATTCATGTTTTTTATTTCGGCAACAAGGATTAATTTGTAATACTCGTTATATAAATTTCAATACGTTAATTGGATATAGTAAATTAGTTTGAAACATAACGCATAAACATCGATGATATTCTTGAGTTGTTTACGATGGACGCGCCCAAATAATTGTATATTAATATCATGTTTAATATTAAAATATTAATAAAATGCGAATGTTTCACTAATCAATCAGTGGAGGACAAGACAAGAATAAACTGCCTTTCACTGCAGCCACAGAACATATTGATTCATTCATTGAAATAACATCAAACACTATTCGTACATGAAGGTACCTTTATAATCTTTCAAAGCTGATGTCGGACATCGTGGTGGATGAAAATAAAAGAATAGGAGCTCGTAATAGACAAGCTGCACCTGGCTCAAAAATTTAAAGATTATTCTAACTTTGGGAAAAGTAAAGAGACAATCAAATAACTAGACACGATGGCATCAAAACTTTATAGAAGAGCGAACGACACTAACGGCACTATATTCCATAGTGCCGTCAGTGTATAGATAATATTACCGTGTCAGTGTCGTTCATAAATAAAGTGTCCCCACAGTCATAGAAAAGATATAGAGTCGTATTAAACGTCTACAGTATTAACATTTCAATTACCTAACGGGTAAAATGAAACAGTTATGTACATTATTTATACGATCATTCCGCGTTTCGCAATAATTGAAAGAAAAAAAACGTATTTTCTCCAACCTGAGGATGAAAACTAATATTACAAAAGTGTATTTTCTCTGCCACTAGACCAAACGGAAACCAATCTCTGGCAATAAAGGTGTAAGAAAATTACCGAAAGTCAAATAAAACTATCAATTCCCACTCGGCCGCTCGGCCGGTACACGGGCCGGTACACGGGCCGGTACGCGGGCCGGTACACGGGCCGGTACGCGGGCCGGTGTCACACCCACAGCGGCGCGAGATTTATGCCCCACGCGTAATTGGGCGACGCTCCACTGCATAATGAGAGCCCGTTCACACCCCACGGGACGGCGTTCACACACACATCCCTCATGACATATCATGTAAGAATCATCAGTGATGAATAGTGCTTCAAGGATATTTTTGCGCCGGAATGAAATTTACACTTTGACAGGGGGACGTTGTTGGTCAACATTTGTGTTGCGCACACAGAAAGGCGCTAGTTCCAATTATGACACGCGCCAAAACATCCTCTTAGCATTGTGTATGCCAACATTTTATAAGCCTGCCGACATTTTTGTCACGATTCATGAGCATGCGCATAGGAGTACGATCTTTTGGGGGTAAGGCACTACTAAAATAACGATCAAAGTTGGAGACAGTCGCTGTCGTGACGTTTCGTGCACTCGTCGTGCTAGGCCCGACGCGACACGTGGCTTCCCTGTCTTACAGTTTGGCACCAATTAGGAAGATTTTAATAGCATCGTCGATTCGATCGATTTCAACTACCTACAGCTAAATTGATGAAGTTTATTGTGACACTGGGAAACACTGGGTTGGCTGGCTGGGTTTGTTTCACTGTGTGAAACTTGGGTTCTAGGATGGTTTCAAATGTAGAGAAAAGCATAAACTCTTAGAATTAATGGTGGTGTTTTGAGAATTCATTGTGTTTATATTGCCCATGGTTTCGAGAAATTGTTAGCAGAACTATCATTTAAGGCTATGAATGTGTCAGGGTTGAGCTAATTCCCACCAATAAAACACCCATTAAGATTTAGGTGCACTAATCTACCCTAACACATCGCTTACGTTTGACACAAAATAAGCAGTTACTTTAACCTCTTGATTAAGTTCAACCACTATTGTCTTCCTTGGTTACTACTGTAACCTATCAGATCGTATCGTGACGTGTAAACGTCAGTATCTAGCATCGTCGTCGCGCGTCAATTAAACGGCGCTTGTTTACTTTTTGTATCACCCGGTAATTGTGCTGAGCTGGTTCGACAAGTCAGTTGTAGCAACCTGTGGACCTGAGACCTAGCAATATTAACAGCAATAAGCTCAACTTTTGTCAGAAATATGATTGTAATCTGCATCTGTGAGGAGCACTTTGATTTGAAAACACCGGTCAGTGGGTCGTCTCACCACGTAATTTTTACGTTAAATACTCGACTGAGGTGAGTGCAATTAGATAAAGACGTTTTAATTACGGTCAACTAAAATTCTCGAAATTAGTAGTTATATCTTGCCCCAAATGTGGTAAAAGCCTCAGTCCAGAAATTATAAAAGCATCATAAGTATTCACCTGTAATCCCTTGCGCTGTGGTCTCTGTGGCTCGGTGGCTCTCGGTGGCTCTGGCACTGTGGTCACAGTTATTAAATGTTGATGACACAGCTGCAGTGGCCATGACAGTTCGAGCACAGATAATAACAATTGCGGTCACCAAGCTCCTCGAGCGTTAAGAGCTGCTATACTTTCTTCTCCCTCGACACGGACAACCTCTTCACACGTTCCGTCTTCAGCCTCTCGTACTTGTCTGAAGCTGCAGGAGCCGTGATTATGTCCTCGACTTCCGATGCGTATATTGGGTCAAGACTCCCAATTGCGTGGTGAAATTTCGTGGCGTCAACAGTGATGTTTGCCAGCGCGAACTGGCTCTCCAGCTGCGCAAACCACAAAGCGGGTTTTTTGGGGTAAAATGGCGGTACCCCCACACCAACACGGAATACGTCATAGCTCAGTGCATCATGAAATGCTGATTTTTCATTGCTTCCTTGTGGCTGACTCATAGTGTTCTTCCGGGGTCACCAATGAAGTGGGAAAGTATGGGACACAAATGATAGATGATTTAAGGTTTTATATTTCTAGTATAATGCAGTCCACATATATAAGAATCACGATACCTATAAAAATATGGAAAGTGAATGTCTGTACAAGGAATATGAATTGCATCGATAAATTAATTAAGGAATGGAGAAGAGAAAAGCCACTGACGTTTAGTAACATGTCAAATCACCAACTACTCTATGGTGACTCACCAAAGAGTACCAACGCTACATGTGAACGAAAATATTTTGATTTTGATGATTATTTTAATGCTGGAATTGTATTCAGAAGAAATGTGGAGTAATTTGTTTACGTTGTTCTGACCATGGACGGCGGTTGTCAAAGATTTAAATGCGGTGGTAGGTTAAAAGCTTCCTTCTACTTATGTCAACTAATTAAATTTAGATATATAATCACTGAGCACTTTTTTACTTTGTGCTATTAAGGAGGATGCGATAAGGTAACCCTTGAAATTCAATTTCCTTACTTTGTTTCCAATTTGCAGATTAGTGTCAGGCAAAGAGATTTAAGATATTAAGTAAATAATTTAATGCCTTTGGTGTCAGGTTGTATGTTGATCAACATGATTGATTGAAGATTCGTGACCGTAATAAAGTATTTACAGAATTATAATCATTCAAATCATCAATACAACTCTCTGACTGCAGCCGGGAAACCGTGAGGAAATATCAAGACTCATAGAAAATGACAAGTAATTGTACCCAAGAAAACTAAATATCCATTATGCGCAATTAAGAGGAAACCATACCTTTAATTCTAATACAACCAACACTTAGAGAACGTTAAATACTCCGTCATTTCCCCGTTCTGTCTCCGTTTAAACATCACATCTACTAACTGTGAACCTGAACATGTCTGGCGCCTGCTGAGCATGTAAACTTGCGTCCACGCTTGTGACATATCGCCGGGCTCGACACCGTGACAGAATAAAACGCACGACAAAAACCACCCAAACTCATAGCCCGATGTGTTTTGTTTCCATGTTCTGCAACAGTCCTGCACCAACCGGGGGTTTTCTTTGCATACTGAATATAGGGATAATGTTCGGTGGGTGCCTCATTCCATTTCAGATTGCCTAAACGGCCTCTGCGAATTGGCGTCGGCCCCTCGTACGCCTATAGGGGCCTCGAGATTTAAATGTAAACAAATAATTATTATTTTTCTTTATTTATTCAACAGACAACTTTATCCAATTACAAATATACTTACAGTTCAAGATGTTAGTAAACAATTTAACTTATGTATATTATGCTATGTTAGTACGTTAATTGTTGTGTTGTTGTGTACTTAAGTACTAATACTAGTGTCACTCAATGATGTATTACAAGGCCTCCTGAGATCGACCCTCCATATTTAGCGTTGCTCGCTTCCAGTACCGTGCGAGACGTTGTCACGGAGTGTTGTCCGTTGAAATGTCACAAATGTGGACACAGGCTTAGTAAGCGTTGCCCGACAATCAGACACCGCACTCGATGTTAGTCCGATTGCTGCGTGCGCAGCTGAACATTAATAGCCGGCGTCTTAATATTGAGCCTGTTTGTTAAGCTATGGTTTCCTAGAAGAGCGGTGGCCGCCACATATAATTTTTGCAATGTACCGGCGAATGACGTCACTAAAACGTTATTTTTTAACCTAAACCCCGCGGCGATCATTTGCATGACAGCCTGCTGCAATGCGAGGGGAAAGGATCCCTAGGAAATAATTGTTGAATGATAGATAGATAAATCATTTATTGGTTGCAACACGGAGTTAGAAAACCAAAAGCACAATAAATGATAAACACCAAGTAAGCACATTAATAAACAATTAAAAGACATTCACAATTGTACGAGCAACAGCAATGGTATGGCATAGCAATTATGCGACATCGCCCACGACACCTACCGACATCTACTGTGTACACACTTTTAATTACGAAGTTTATTATGTTTTAACGAAATGTCCTCAGTCTACACTTTCTTGTTAACTTTCTATATGACTGGCGCCAACAACTAATAAACCCGATGTTGCTGGTCATGCTGTCGCACTTGATTATAGTTTTACACATTCGAAACATGATATAAGTAGGACCTCTTCCTATATTCGATTAATACGCGTTATCTAACACGTATTCCTACTAATTGACCGCTAGGCGCGTCGTGAGCTGTTGTCAGTAGATACAGCGTGATGCCGAAGCGTGTTGCGCGTGTAAGACGCTGATAACCGGTGATAAACGTCGCGCTAAGGACGACATGCTCCAACGTGTTGCTGCGATAGCGAGGAACGATTTATATGTTGAGAAAATATAGACGTTAGTGTGAGAAACATTGTGTGAACACGGAAAGCTGATAAACAAAACTTCCAAATAATTCATGTAATAGTTGAGTCATACTTGGGAACTTCCATCGACAGAATAAGGATCCGGGAAGAATGTCAACATTTTGATCCTTCAAGTTGAAATCGATCAAGCACTAAAATGCCTTTAGCAATTAGTTGTTATTTCAAAACACAGACAGTTGGAATGATTATTTGTTTGTGTCAGTGAATGAAACGGGTTCACTCAGCCAGTTCCGACAGAGTAATTATCTCCCACGGTAACACCGAGGCGAAGCCCACGTGTCTTATGTAGCCGTGTCTTCTAGTAGTCTTTATGAGGTTATCAAGAGCCGACTTTCTTATGCACTCCTAGTACTTCTTTAATTATTGCACGCTCAACAAAATAATTATCATCATCTCAGATGGCTGAACTATCGTTGTTACCACGGAAATTACTGTAATATCCGCAGTTCATTTTTTTATGAATAATTAATTCTCATTTCCACGTTGCAATCAGATCACGTCATTACCACGACACTAATTCCTTCTTCTGTATCCCCAGTAAGTACCTAGTTTCTTCGCCCAGATGAAATACTCTAAATATGGATTTATCTAGTTTCCACGTTGCTCTCATTTGCAATGTCGTCACCTTATCAAGTAGCTAATTTCTTCTTATGGTCTCCTAGTACTCTTCTAGTTGCTTCATCCCTAATAGTTTTTGCTCTCAATATGGGATAATTTCTAATTTCTCTTTTTCCATCAGCAATGAACGCGCCTGTTGTAATTGGTTGTGCCAAAACATTCGATCAGCATGCAGTAGTTATCAGTCCATTTGCAGCGTGTCACACTTCAGAATAAGTTACCGGCTGACGAACAGACACCTTCGTTTACTGACCGACAGGCTTGATGGCCGGGAATGACGGGCTTGATAGCTTGACATTTTGACAATACTACTCGACAGAAAGCTTTCGGTGAATGACTTCAGTTGACTTATATTAAGTCAAAGTACCTATAAATTTATTACTGTACCAAACGAACTAAACCTATGACTGTACCACGATTTCGTTCGGGTAAACTGTTAAAACTAGTCGAAAAACATAATACATATTATTTCACGTTAATTGTCTTGAGTTCTAAGTGCACTCACGGACAGGCAGTGTTTTAAAATATGGAAGTATTATGATCGGTTTTCGTAATCCTACACTCAAATGAAGGAATAGGCATCTGCTGATTTGACCAATAATCCACGAATATCGCTCCCAACCAATATTTATCAGACGTCTAAGAACTCACACATTAAATAATTTCAACTTCAAATCAAACACTATTTTTGCAAACGCTCAGTGGTTCCTGACCCTCCACTAAATCCCGTCGGCGTCACACGATCGTGCCGCTACACTCGTCGCTAATGTCATGCATGCATGCAGCGCAGCAGCGTGCAGCGGTGGTAACATTTGAGGGTCGATATGGTCATATCGTAACGCTGTAGCTTAGCACTCGACACATTTGCTCAAACATTCGATAGAGGCGCAATTGATGGCCGAGAGGGAATATATTTTGTTGAGTGTCACATGCCAGGGCCGCACTCGACGTTTACATGTTGCATTAATATTTTATGTTGTTATTTTAGTCTGATGATGGTTTTGTTAGAAAATGGATTAAAAAAAACTGATATTATATGCATTTTTTGACGTTAAACGACATTGACATCAACACGCTTCACACATTTTCCATGCTAATAACGTGACGTGCCGTGCTACGGTAAATTATAAAAGCGCCCATTGCCTTGGCCATGCTCAGGTCTCTTTCTTTTAACATTAATTATCTAGGACACATTCACAAAGTCCATCCATCGTCTTCCCCTACTCTTACAGCCATCCACATTCACACTCAAAATTTTCTTCACAATATTTTCCTCATTCCTCCGCATCACATTCTCATACCATGACAACTGCTTTCCACACAACTTTTCAGTCACCAGTGCCACTTTCAGACTTCCTCCTCTCTATACTCTGCTCCTTCTCTTATACAGGATGGAAACTTTCAGCGGGGCAGTAAGGGGAAGTACCTTATCCGTTGCAGCTACACGAAAATGGTCTTAGGCCTTAGGCAATCGATCCTGTTTCTAATACTGATCAAAAACTTTTAATGGACCAACCATCGTTGGAGTACTCAAAAAGTCACAAATTGCAAAAAAACTTTTCCCTTACATTTTGTAAAGAATTTGTGTAACTGAAATACAAAAAATAAAATAAAAGACAAATGATCACGTAGAATTTTACACATATCAAAAAGAAGGCGTATTAATTTTCTTTTTTTATTAACTAAAATAACTTGATGATGTTATTCTTATTTAAAATCTTGCTGTTTCTTGCCCTACGATATCAAGTGCTCGAAGTGACCGCCATTTTGGCGAATACATAAATTGATTCGTTTCTGTACCCACGTAGTGGCTGCTGACAATTTATTTGTATGAATTCCATACAAAATTGTGGTTAATGAGTCTTTAAGTTCTTGAACACTATCGTATTGCTTTTTGTAAACCTCAGTTTTCAGGTAGCCCCACAAAAAGAAATCTAGAGGTGTCAGATCTGGACTACGCGCTGGCCAAGAAATAGGACCATGTGTTCCTATCCATTGATCATTCCATACAAAATTGTGTAAAATGGCTATTTTCTTGCTAACTGTAATTTTTTTTGAAAATCTGTGAATGGGGATCAAAATTCCATAAAAAATTATGGATAGTCTCCTAAGACCATTTTCGCGTAGCTGCAACGGATAAGGTACTTCCCCTTACTGCCCCGCTGAAAGTTTCCATCCTGTATACACGAATTAATTAGTTATACTTGTCGCATCACTGGGTGGCCGAGATTCGAAACATCGGGTCTTCTTCACGATCCGACATAGTTTAGATAGGTGTGGGCACTGCGGTGGGTACTCGAACGTAAAGATAATTTGAATTGAAAGTAACTTTAATAAACTAGCGATTAACAACCGAAACACACACGTGAGTCGGAAACAAACACGTGCGTTGGTACTGACCGTTTGCCAAGACTGTCCAAGCTCGACTGTTGACTGTAGACTGTCGCCGACAGTCTTGTTCAGACAGTTTTCGTAGATCGTTTGCCAAGACTGTCCGAGCTCGAGCTCGGACAGTCTTGGCAAACGATCAGTCGCAACACTCGGGTCTTTCCGCCAGTCCTCGCTGCATCCGCTCCACAGACGATCGTGTCGAATCGGTAGGGCTCGCTTGCGTTTCCGACCACATGATTATTCTTTTACCAATCAAATTGTTAGACGGCGCTAGTGCTCCGGAGCGTACTGCCTACACTAGCGGTTAACACTGCTTTACTAGTGTACTTAGCACTGTCCGCTGTACTGTGGCGCCATCCATCCACGACATAATCAGATTAACGTTTGTTTTTGCTTCAGCGACGAAGGAGGCGGCGTTCACATACGCGATCACGTCAGCCGGCGTGACGCATGCGCTGAGCGCGGCGTGCGCGCGCGGCGACCTGCCGGCCTGTCAGTGCACCACCAACCGGTATGTTCTGTGTTAAGTTAAAGCGAAAACGCCAGGGTACCCCGCGAATTTCTAATTGTCTTAATTCAATCAAATATGTATATTCAGAATAATAATAATTAAAATGAAAATTTGAATAGCGCATCCCCCATACAATGCGACATGGATCTTCATTTAAGTAACATGGATTTAGACAGCTTCCCTAATGAGTGCCTGAGATTATGTAACCATGGAGTTTCTTGACCATTCTTCTCCGACACGTGACAACTTACTTCTTCTTATAAATTAAAAATTTGTGATGTAATTGGACTACTAGTGCGCGAGATTCCTTAGAAATTACCAATCGATAACTGTGGCCCAGAAAATCAGTTGTATCTAATCCCAGCATAACCCATTCTCAGCCGCCGCGCCACGTCGACAGCCGACCAGTTCGAGTGGGGCGGGTGCGGCGAGGGCGCGTACGGCGCGCGGTTGGCGCGGCGCTTCCTCGACGCGCGCGAGCTGGAGCGCGACGCGCGCGCGCTCATGAACCTGCACAACAACCGCGTGGGCCGGAAGGTGAGCGAGGTACTCACCCTTGTACCGCCAGCTTCAGCTGCCACTGGCGAGCACCGTACAATAGCCGGGAGTTAACATGACACATTGAGCTTGCGGCCGTCCGCGACGGATCATCCGCGTGCAGTTTGCATGCGGATCGTCCGACATTTCTGTATTGAAAGAGCGCACCTGACGGCCTTAAAAAGAGACCATCACACAGAATGAGTGAAAAGATGACACTACAAAGTCGAACTTTTTTGAAAACTCGATGTGTCATATTTATGGCCGTAACCGAATGCTATGCTATGCATGTGCTTTTCTGCTTGCAGTAGAATTTTAGAACATGTGTCATAATTGTTGTTTCTTTTTTTTTATTTGAATCAAAAGGGTATTATGTGTATTCAGAGTAAGGAGACCTCTCATTCTCGAATTCCATTAATTGATATTTTTACAGTTAGCTTCAATTGCAGGTTTTAGTCCGGTTCGTATATATTGACGACGTTGTAATCTTCGCATAGTACCTAATAGTGCAAAAGTTTAAGTTTTATCTAAAAAACTTTTAACAATAAAAACAACAACCGACTATAAAAAAAAACGACCAAAGAGTGAAAAATAATGTTAGTTTCGGAAGTGGCTGGCAAATTGGTGATATACAAAAAAAAACAAACAATACGAAAGACAACTATTTTCGAAACTAGATTTATTGTTCACCTCGCTTCGTTGCTTGTTTGTTCTTTTTATGTAAAACGTTTTCTGTGTATAACTTAAACTTGTGCAACTTGACGTCTTGCCAACTTACACTCTTTATACTACTCGTTACCTTATGTTATGACGAGTTGTCATTCAGCAATTTTAGCAGATATTTTATAATCATAATCATATAATAATTTTCGAATATGGGTACATAAGAAAAGGTCTCATACAAACAATAGTGTCCATTAGCCATATCCTACCATAAGGCATGCAAATACAAAGGAATCTACAAAACTAGAATTTAACAATAAAATACATTATTTAAAATATCGTATGGAGAGAGAACATTATATAAGTGTATCCTGTAAATATTCAGTGACAAAGTAATATGCTTTTTTTAGTAACAGTGTTTTTATATTGTTTTTAAATATATTTATGTCACCTATCTCCAGAAGTGAAATTGGTAAATGGTTATATATGCGTGGAGCCATACAGAATATGCTTTTATTTAATAACGCTGTTTTCTTGCTTGGTAGACATATATTGAATTTGTATCTTTTACTCTTTAATTTACTAAAGTACTTTGTATTTTTCCTAACGAACATTATAATCTCTAATATAATATATATACATGGTAACGTAAGAATATTTAATTTAAAAAATAATGGTCTGCAGCTGTCAGTTACTTTTATACTAGTTATAGCTGGTATACATTTCTTTTGGGCTTTAAACACCGCTTCCTTATCAGTAGAATTACCCCAAAAAATAACACAATACTTTAGAATAGGTGCAACATAGCCGTTGTAGGCTGTAAGGACTGTAGAAGTACTGACCGTTTGTTTAAGTTTAAACAATTCATAAGAGAAGGTATTCAATTTAGTGCATAATGTATGGATATGTTCTTAAAAATTCAAATTATTATCCATCTTCATACCCAGAAATCTCGTAACGTCAACTTCTTGGATCTTATTATTTCGGTAGTTTATGTTCATGTTTGCTATTTTACTTACTCTACTTCTGAATCTCATGAAGTTTGTTTTGTCGAGATTAATGTGTAAATTGTTTGATGCCAACCAGTTTATAATGCTATCTAAAGTGCTATTTATCTCAGGTTCCATGTATGACTTATTATCTCCTGTGAACACTACTGTACTATCATCAGCAAATAGGATTGTGTTGTATTTTGTCGCTTTTGGAAGGTCATTGATGTATATTATAAAAAGAAGCGGACCCAATACACTTCCTTGTGGAACGCCAGATGCAACTTGTCTACATGAGGATGAATAAGTTATCATTTTTTTCACATAGGGACAAATCCTTGTTATTTGTGTTATTTGCGTTCTATTACTTAAGTAAGATTTAATTAGGTCATAAATGTTTCCTCTGACACCATAGGCATATAATTTATTTAACAGTATTTTGTGGTCTACATAATCGAAAGCCTTTTTGAGGTCCATAAATAGTGCACACGTTTGTTTACCTCTATCCATGTGGGTTAATATGTCGTGGAGAAAATTATATACTGCTATATTAATTGATTTATTTTTACGAATGCCAATCTGTTCTTTACAAAGTAATTTTTTTCTTTCAAAATAAGTATAAATACCATCATGGATCACTTTCTCGAATATCTTCGATATGACTGGTACAAGCGCTATAGGACGATAGCAGCTCATGTCATTTTTATTATGTTTTTTAAATAAAGGTTTAATTAGAGCTAATTTTAACTTTTCTGGGTAGACTCCATTTGCTATACTTAAATTTACTATATGGCCAAGTATAGATGATAACTTAATGGATACGTGTTTTAAAACTTTTGTTGATAATTTGTCATATCCGGTACTATTTGTGTTTTTTAGGGCTTTAATTATTTTGTATATATCTTCTGGTATAGTTGGACGCATAAATATTGAGTTTGGTTCGAACGGGATTCGGCATTTTGAATGCCTTTATAATGTTCCCTTGCACGTCGCTCCATGTAGAATACTGGTATTCAGCTGCATTCGGTTAGAATGGAAGACAACCCCAACATGGTTGGGAAAAGGCAGGGCAGATTGATTGTTCCCTAGCATGTCAAATAGACCAACTAACATAGAACAGTACATAGCTATGTAGATAATAACGGAGCTGCACGTAACAGTTACAATATTAGGTTTCTGTGAGTGCGGCAGGCGCGAGCCAGGGCCGGACTAATGACGTCGTTAACTAACAAGCTGCCAGGAATGTGAAAGTGCACGTCACTATAAACACAATAATGATTGCAAGCGATCGCGCGGCCACTCCTGCGCAACTGTGAAAAATTCAGCAGGCCCCGAGCGCCGCCCACCGCCTGTACTGACATTAACTTGAGTACTTAAGAATAGGGGACACGTTTCTTATTTAGTATAGGTAGTATTTAGACGTGGCTTAACTTTGTGCACGCTTGTAGGTATGTCTGAAATTAAAAGCAAAAACATATTTTAACTTAGTAAGTACACACGAAACATGCCGTATAACCTTCAAACTTAGAGTACGAGCACAGTCGTAGATAAACGTGCGTGTAAGATGTAGCAGAACATGGATACCGGTGAGCTGAGCCGGCTAATATCTAGTATCGAATGCAAGCTCATATTATTACAAGCAAAACAGTCAGTGTAGCTGTCCATCTAATGATCAGCAAAAGAAGAAATCGTTCCGGTTCGGACGCCGGCGGCGATGGGCACGACACCGGTCATTAGAGTATCTGTAGATCGGCCGGCTAATACACGAGTGTGCACAATTACGTATTGTGCGAAATGGCCGGGTGCCGCGCACTTTACTCAAGGCGCCGCCGCCGGCCGCACAGCACGCCCGGCGCACGCACTCATTTACGTTTAAACTGTGAATTTGCAACTGTTGCATAAATTACTAGTACTTACCGTAAATGCTTTTCTATTTCTGAACTCCATTGGTCGTTTTTGCAAAACATGAATATTTTGTTGCCAGTAGTGATTGTTTTAAAAGGGTACTTATTTCTTTTTATTTTGACGTTTTAATCAAAATTAAAAATGTCGCATCAGTGGGTGGCCGAGATGCGAAACATCGGGTCTTCTTCACGATCCGACATAGTTTACGTATGTGTGGGCACTGTAGCGGGTACTCGAACGAAAAGATAATTTGAATTTAAAGTAACTTTAATAAACTAGCGATTATCAACCGAAACGCACACTTGCTTCGGAAACAAACACGTGCGTACGGTACTGAGCGTTTTCCAAGACTGTCTGAGCTCGACTGTTCACTGTAGACTGTCGCAACACTCAGTCTCTCCACCAGTCGTCGCTGCATCCCCTCCACCGACGATCGTGTCCAAGCGGTAGGGCGCGCTTGCGTTTCCGATCACATGATTATTCGTTTACCCATCAAATTGTTAGATGGCGCTGTCCGCTGTACTGCGGCGGCATCTATCCACGACAAGTATAATTGTACCCAACAACAAAGAAATAAAAGTAAACGCACAGCGCATGAGCGCACTGCTCAGCCATTCAGTTACGCTGATGACTCATGTCAGTAATGTGCGAGTTATTTCAAAACGTGCAAATCATCCCTATAACTGATATTATTTTAATGCGTTTCGCTGATTGCGCCCATTTATCCTACCAGTTAAAACATAATGACACACATAACAATACCTTCCAGGCGCCCGGCGAGCCTTCCCACAGAACTTATAATTGTATCTTATGAAAGTTCTGACCACGTCTCATTACGAGCCGTACAATCACACAACTATTACCATGTTTACGAGCAACTGTGCGGAATCACCGGCGAGCGTGTTTTGTTTCTCTTTTGGTAAAACCTGACGCGGGCCGAGAGTAATCTCAATAACGTGCACCCGCCGCCGCCATCCGCAGGCGCTATTACTATAATGCGTGTTCTCTGTTTATGATTATTGATTTCGTGTAAATTACTTTGCTAATCTGCAAGTACCGCGTCGAGTAAATCATAAAAGTAAACTGTGGGAAACGTTTTGACAAGTCTGACTAAAACCCACCCGTGTTCCTTCAGTTGCCTGTGCCAGGGGCCACGGTATCGGCCCTAGCGGACCCCGTCAGTTCGTGCTGACATCTCTTTGAGGCGCGCGTGGAACACAAGGCGCCGTCGACCCGGGCCTGGTCCTTACCGGGCAGCGAGCTGCCCATTGCTCGCCGCCCGCAAGCCCGTGCCCACCTGTGGTCTATTTTTTTATGTATTCCTCTTTAGCATGGTCTGATCAATATTTGTTCAGTCTCCTCGTACGTTTATGTTTTTAACCAGTCAGTTATGATCTTCTTGCACTTATGTTGAGACTCCGGATGGAATTTTAATTTTGAATTTATTTTATTGTAGACAAAGGCAGATTGAGCAACATATTGACGCTCAGCAAAAGCCGTACGAACCCGCGATGAGTGCGCCACCAGCCTCTCCCTCACGCGCTCCGTCCCCTCCTTTGCGAGCATTACTGCTTCGCAGAAGGAGGTGACTGCCTCCCATGCACTCTCGCTCCGTACCATGGCCTGGACCAGGGCCGGACGCGAGAGATCGCCGCCGCCGATCGCCGCCACGAGGACGCGGCGGTGCTACGCCCAAGCCGGGCAGACCTCCACCGTATGCTCCACCGTGTCCTCCGGGCGATCCACACAGTGGTGACACCCTGGCGTTTCCTCCCGCTTTATCCTGAACAGGAACCTCCCGAAACAACCGTGTCCGGTGAGGACCTGTATCAGGCGGAAGGTGAGGGTGCCGTGGCGCCTCTCTAGCCACTCCTCAAAGAGGGGACTTATCGCCGCAGTTGTGTCGTGCCCAGCACTGGGTGGCGACAATCGCACTCTCCATGCCGCTATGAGATCCCGCTGTACTGTGATTTCTCGCGGCAGCGGAGTTACGCCCCGGCGTTTTGCCTCCTCTCGCCACTCCCATATGTGGGCGAGGACTTTGGCCTCCAGATCCCATAGCGGCAATCCGGCAAGGTATCGGTCGGTGCGCAGCACCCAGTCGTACACGATATCCCACAGATGCGGCCCTAGGACCGATCCCTGCGGGACACCGCACGATATTTCTCGCCGGTTCCACTCTCCCCGGTGACCGGTGACGACCCACCCTTAGGGCAGTTTATGTGAATTTTCTCTCTTACTGTCAACGTGAATAATGTCCCTTGTGATTTAATTACTTTCCTGTCGACGATTAGGTGCTGATAGCGTCTGAATGGTCTTGTGCTTCTAGTAATTCAAACGCATTCATTCGTTTAGATTATAATAAAACGCTGTTGTATATGTCAACATCCTATCCTACTTTAATATTATAAACGTGAAAGTTTGTGAGTGTGTGTGTGTGTTTGTTACTTCTTCATGAAAAAACTACTTAACGGATTTGGATTAAATTTGGCACACAGATGGTTTATAACCAGGATTAACATATAGGATAATTTTTATCCCGATATTCCTACGGGATCGAAACTTATGCGGGTGAAACCATGGGGCTAGTAAGCTATAATTTGTGTAAAGTGAGTTTTGTGAGATTTCCCTTTGCGATGTATTCGATATTCGATAATAATCACAAATAAAACATTAGTGTGACATCGCCATCACATGTTTATTGTCACACATATCTTGTTCGAGGCGTCGTAAACTGTGTAATATATCGTCCGTCAAGCTTCGTAAACTATGTAAAGTAATACGTGAGATATTATCAGGAAGCTCGTTAACCTGAGATGTCGCTTTTATCGAACGTTTTGGCACAAATTACGTAACAACACAATACAAGGTACAGCGAGGCGAGTCCGGCCCTGTACTCTCGTTTAGAGTAGGTATCGGTATATGTTGAGGAAAATGCCAATGCCCACTATTGCAAATTATTTTATAATAATATGTTTTGAAATTATTATTATTGAAAAATAAAAATTGCAACGTATGCCAAGTTGTTCTCTGAACTGCCGAAGCGCCATTTAAGGCTCGGTTCAGATGTCGCGACATACACTTAACCTCACGTCGACTGTGTAATATTTTCATGTATTTGATTATGTGGTCATTCGTGTGTGACAGATTATAAGTTCAAACAGACGTCAATACTTGAATGATCATTAAGTAATCAGTGTTCGATCATTGATCCTTCCATTGTTTTTAAAGTTACATTACCATGATCACCATCATCTGCCTAGCCTTTTCCCAACTATGTTGGGGTCGGCCACGATATGATTATAATTAGGTGTTATTTTATGTCTTAAATGAACAGACAGATGTGCTGCTGGGGAGATTGTTGCACTAATTCGTCTTCCCAGCTAAAGCACTAGGAAGTGGTGAATGGCAGGCGTTTTGGAGGACTGTCATAAGTAATTTGGACGTTCAAAAAGTGCTAATTTGCTCAGCCTAATTTGATTTCTGATGTTTTGCCACATACGATGGCAAGCAAAAATAAAAGTAGTAGACTATTGTTGAAATGTTTTCACTGTTATAGACAGTGAAGGACCTGGTCCGGCGCGAGTGCAAGTGCCACGGCGTGTCGGGGTCGTGCGCGGTGCGCACGTGCTGGCGCGCGCTGCCGCCCTTCCGCGCCGCCGCCGCCGCGCTGCGCGACCGCTACGACCGCGCCAAGCTGGTGGCGCCGCACCCGCAGCGCCACGCGCGGGACCGGGCGCTGCGCCAGACGCATCTTGTGCTCGTACGGAGGTAAGGAACTAAATACATTCTTGTCTTTGTGTTCCCTAAGGCCCCGTCCACGTCATCGAGTGATACGACTTGCATCAAGTGACATACGCTCGCGTCACCTTTGCTCCACATGTCGCGTCACAGTGACTCGTGGCATGCTCTAAACAACTTCGTTTATTTGTTCCGCAGTCGCCGTCGCAAGACCCGTGTCGCTTGAGCGTGTAGCTCGTGGCCACGAGGTGACGCTACGTTCATGTTTATGACATTTCAACAGACTGGACAGCGTGCCGTGACAAATACACGTGGCAAAATACGAATATCACAGCGCGATCGAAAATGTCATTGTGAGAGTTCAAGCGGCCTGATGATACGCAGACAATGTCGCGATTGCCGAACACACTAAGCGTAGCCAGCAATGTAGCATTGTCACGGAGTATTGTTCGTTAAAATGTCACAAATTTTGTCAATATATGAAAACTACATATTTACCACTCATTAAGATACAGACTTCATCCTAAGAGAAACTTGCCTAGTGACTGATTACCATCAGTAACGTTTTCTCTATTATGTACAGACAAAAGCAGAACCCGAGCGTGGTGCGAGTGCCGCGCAAGTCGGACCTGGTGTTCCTGGAGCCTTCACCGTCCTACTGCGAGCGCGACGACGCTGCTGGCTCGTTCGGCACGCATGGGCGGACCTGCAACAGGACTTCCAGAGGTAATGTAGTTTCCCATGACGGGTCCCTCGGCAGTACTTACTCCACTCCGTACCGTCTAGTTGGCATAACTTTGAGGTTTTTATGCCAGCACCCACTGGAAGTGGCGAAAAGACATTTCCGCAAATGGAGTTTTACGCGAACGAACACTTGCGTGAAAGACACCAGCGCGAAAAGAAATTTCCACAAATGGGCTGTTGCGCGAAGGAACAATTGCGCGTTTGCCTGTTATTGATACGAGTTGTAACGGAAAGTTATGTGAAAGCCATACCCCGTGTGACATTTTCGTGTATATTATTGTTTTTGTTGCTATATTGGCCATGTTCGTTGTCCAGGCGAGGACGGCTGCTCGTCGCTGTGCTGCGGGCGGGGGTACAGCACGGAGCGGCGCGCGCTGGAGAGGCAGTGCCGCTGTCGCTTCCACTGGTGCTGCCGCGTGACCTGCGACACATGCGTCGCGCGCACCGAGACGCACGTCTGCAACTGACCGCACATGGAGCCAGTGATGAGGTCTTCTGCAATGAATGTCTGTCCAGGCTGTTACGCGATTATCGTAATATAAACACCCTCATCATGACATTGTGATTGATTTCGATAGGTAGCTGTAGCTGCACTAGTGGTTACCATTCTTGAACCGTATGAGCAGTGTAACCGCTAAACTGTCAGGACTCAAGTAATATACTCGCAAGATCAGGAATTTGATTATTACGCACGTGTGTATCTTGCTGTATTTTACGACGTACTATTTGTGAATGGACTTGAAAATAGTGTTAATAATAAATTAAGTAATTTATAGAACAGTGACGAGATTGTGAATATTTGTGATAACAGCATAATAATCATCCAAGTGTGAATGAAGTATGTCGTCGAGACAGAGGAATTGTTTCGCAGTTTCTAACATGTTTGGAAAGTGTATTTTATCGTCACTTGCCTTTGTACTTCATAATGTTAATAAAAATAAACTATTTATTATATTTATATGTATGCATCAGATCATTAAATATTTCATGTAACTTGTTATTTATAACCACCGATACATTCTCACATTCCTATCACATAACTACTATCTAACTGAAAAAAATAGTGTACATAAAAAGAATTTCAAACAGCTGTACGGTTAACTGCACGTCAGTAGTAACACATGAACGACCTTATGAGGGTGAAATGGGGGGATTTCTTTTGTATGAAAAATCTTATTCCTTGAGTTAATACACTTGAAACTAAGCGGGAACACTTATCTAAATAAATTATGAAGATTGCCAGTTTTTTTTTTTTGTAAACTACCTCCTAACAAGAGATTGGGGGGTTTCAAAGTTTGTGTGGATGAATTTTACCGCGCGATCCGATTTAATCAAAACTCAGTATTTATACCTAAGAATGAAAGTAAAGAATAATATGTATCAGGGTTTCTGGGAAAATCTGCCCCTGACGGGCTGAATAAGGGTAGTAAATTTTACAGGGGAAGATTTTACATCGTGGCTTTATTAACTCGAAAATTGGTATAAATAATTTTTTGAACACATCCCAAACTATTTTTCAAAATTCCACCCCTGTTGGGGTGAAAAGTGGGGATACAGTTTATATGAAAAATCTTATTCTATAGGTTAATAAACTTGAAAATTTGGCAAGAATACTTGCCTACGTAAATAATAAAGTTTACCATTATGAGTTGAGTTTGGCGGCACGGTTGGCGCAGTGGTTAAGCGATTGACTGCTGCGCTGCGTGTCGCGGGTTCGATTCCCGCACGGAACAAATATTTGTATGACCTACATGTATTTGTTCCGAGTCTGGGTGTTTTTCTATCTATAATATGTATGTATTTACAAAAAAAAATTTGTATATAAGTAGTTTATCAGCCATCTTGTTACCATAACACAAGCATTAGGTTGCTTAGCTTGGGACAAATGGTGCTGTGTGAAATGTCCAGGGATATTATTATTATTATTATAAGTTTTTCAAAACTACCCCTCAAAGGGGGATATAAGGGTGTTAAAGTTCGTGTGGAAGAATTTGAACGCACGGTCCGATTAACTCGAAACTCAGTGTTTATACTTAAGACCAAAAATAAAGAATAACACGTATCAGGGTTTTTCGAAAATCTACCCCGAGAGGATATAATGCGTGGCTTGAAACTCGAAAATTGGTAGAACTAATATTTGGGTTAAGTTATGAATACACCCATAGAAAAACGAGTTTTCAAAATTCCACCCTTGTCAAATCAAATCAAATCGTTTATTGCAATCCATAATGTACAATTACAGGTGGTAAATAAAAGAAAATAATAGGAACAATTATGGACCCTGTCGGGCACAGCAAATTTTTAAATAGGTAGAGAGAGGAAGAGCGCTTTACCTATTACTTTTGTTATCAAGTTAGAATTATTTTATATCCTATTAATTATTTTATACCTACGAGTATGTATTTATTGTGGGAGAATGAAAAGTGGGGTTACAATTTATATGAAAAATCTTTTTCCTTTGGTTAATAAACTGGATACTTGGCAATATTTGCCTCAGTAATTAATAGAGATGGTGACTTTTGGTTAAAAAAAAACTTCTCACAGAGGATTTAGGGGGTAAAAAAGTTAATAGGTAAGAAAAAAAATTAAGCCGCTCGGACGGATTAACTCGAAACTCGGTACTAATACTTAAAACAAAAAATTAAAAGTATGTGTTTTAAGGGTTTTTCATAAATTGTCGCTTACCGGGGTGGAAAAGGGTAATAAAGTTTAAGGGGTGGATTTTACTGCTTGCTTCCATTAACTCGAAAATGGGTATAAACAATCTTTAAATCATACAATGGAAACGGACCAAACGCTTTTTTTTTAAACAAAGCCTGTCGTGGTAAATGGGGACAAGGTTTATTTCAAAAATCTAATTATTTTTTTTTTCTTAACTACCCCCTAAAAGGGATTGTGGGGTTTCAAAGTTGGTATGGAAGAATTTTAGCGCGCGGTCCAATTTACTCGAAACTCAGTACCTATTTATATCTACGATCGAAAGTAAACAATAATGTGTACTTATCAGGGTTTTTTGAAAATCAACTCCTGGCGGTGTGGAAAGGGTTCGGGCCAGATTTCACTGTGAATGGGTTTAAATAATAGAAACGTACCAAACGATTTTTAAAAACAGTGAAAAGTGAGGATAGGAGGTAGTTTATTACATATATTTATGAACAATCTTATTCCTTTAATTTATAAACTTGAAGCTTTTCGAATAAATTATACTACCTTTTGAAGGGCGGACGGGGGTCTTAAAAAATTTAGAAGAAAGTACGAATACGGCGAAGTGCTATAAAAAATAGAATAGGACAGAATACCTCTGCCTAGCCTTTTCCCAACTATGTTGGGGTCGGTTTCCAGTTCAACCGGATGCAAATTTTTAAATAGGTACCCTATCTATCAAATAAATAAAATGTAAGGGTCTGTTTGTAATATCAAAATAACAGATTTTACAAAATGCGTATCAAAATATATACGCTACCTACTTATAATATTTTTTTTATTTTTGACTGTCTGTTTGTTCCGGCTAATCTTCGAAACAGCTGGGCCGGTTTTGATGGGACTGTCACTACTCATTAGCTTATGTTATGGAGTAACATATTTAATTATTTCTTATAACTTTTCGCACACAAAAAGGGTACAAAGGCTGCTTTTTGGGCTTTAAAGGCTACTTTTTGTCTCGGTAGCATGTTCTCGTGAGATAATTTCCGACATTCATGCGGGCGAAGCCGCGGGCAGAAGCTAGTACGATCTAGAAGCGTAGTCGACGTCAAACTGTTGCCATAGACGTGCGGTTGATTGTACCTGCAGAACAAATTATTTTGGTAAGAAAACAAAATCTTCGATCCCAAAACCGCTGCAGCGAGTACACTTGAAAAGGCAAAAGAGATAAGTAACCAGGGCATCGGATATAGTTGAAGTTTAGTAAGAAACCGGTGGATATTATTTAATGAAATTTAATTTGATAAATAAACTATTTGTTTTCTATTAATGAAATTAAATTTCTAATTAAATAAAACATCCATCAGTTTCTTGCCAAACATCAACTATATCCGACGGCCCTGGTTACTTATCTCCTTTGGTGACCGTACTTACCGAATACTAACTCCAGTCGCTTTAATACTGCATTGTAAAAATATTAATATCAAGTGAATGTACTTACTACCTATGTATAATAGAATAAATCACTAGAATTTCCCAAAAGGTAAAGCTATACTATTGCAATAATATTGTCATCAATGCGCCATTGGTTTGGCATGTGATTACGGACAAACTCATATTAACATTATATTATTATGTTGCGTCCAAGTTGAATTGTGGCATTTCGACGGCCATGATAAATACGCGTGGCAAAACTAAAGTGGCGGCGAACACCTGTAGTACTAGGTACTTCACACATTCGATTCGTCTCTCTACTACTAGGTAGTTTAGTTTCAATAATGCTATTATTATTATTATTACTTTCTATTTGTTTTCTTTATTATTTGCTATCTGATGTACCTATGTATCTGATGTATTGTGTGTCTTTTAGTCTGTGCTAAATAAATGTATTTTCTTTCTTTCTTTCTTTCTCTCGTACTTTTCGGCCTGTATTAACTGCACAACTGAATAAGGAACGCTCAGTGCATTCTCTATATCTATGAGCGTATCTGTTGCCATCGCTTTGTACGGAGTATTGTTCGTTGAAATGTCACAAATGTGTACGCAGCCTTACAGTTTTTATATTTGTGAAATTCTAATGATTGTCGTAATGTATGGTTGTCAGCGCGAGGGTTGATGTGCATTTATTGTAAGTACCGACGGCTTTAATACGTGTTAGCTGTAAGTATGTTTGTGTAGACGTAAGAGAGAACATTCCGATAGACGTAAGTTAACTTATTCACGCACCGGCGACTCGGCGAATAAACGTTTTACCACCACACATGGCTATCATTGTATCACTGAGATAACTGACCTACGTGACCTACCTACAATATACCAAAACACATGAAGGAAGGGAGGTCCCTTCTTTAATGTGTTTTGGTATACATATAGACGAATTGTTGATAGCATTACATTTCTACTGGAAAATACTCAAGAAAAAGGAATTTTATTTTCTCTCGCCTCTCATGCAAGTGGTTGTGGGTTCAAACCCGGGTACCAATGTTATATACATACATAAAGTACATCATCAGCCTATAAAGTTCCCACTGCTGGGACACAGGCATCCCCTATAGAAGTGAGCCGTAATCCACCACACGAGCCCAGTGCGGGTTGGTAGATGTCACATGTCTTAGAATTTTTGGTTTTAGGATATGCCGGTTTTGTCACGATGTTTTCCTTCACCGTTTTGAAATCAGTGGTGATGAAATAAATTAGGTACACAAAGTAAAGCGCTTGTCTGGGTTTGAACCTACACCCACTACGTAAGTCCGGGCCACTCGCACTGGGCCATCACTGTTCCAGTACCAATGTGACTTTTTTCAATTCATATGTACTTTCCGAGTTTATCTTGGACATTACCGACATCGGTGAAGGAAAACAACAAGAAACCAGGGGGTCTACTCCGAAGTGCAAAGTGCTAATGTTCGGATCGGACTGACACATGGCCGAACCTAATATTATTGATAAATGCGAAAAAAGTTCGGATCGGCTCAGTTGGGTCAGGACCATAGTCAATATTCGAAAGAGTGTAGGATCGGGACTGGCCGAACCCAATAGTAACTTCGTAGCAGGAAATGGCCGAACATTCGGCCGATACTACTTCGGAGTAGACCCCCTGGACTTATAGTTAATATCAAGTCTGAAATCGCCAGCCCGTCTTGAGCAAGCGTCGTGATCAATGCTCTTGTCTTCACTGCATGAGAAGAAGCCTCTGCCCTCCAATGGGATAGTTATAGGCTGGTATTATTATTATTTTCTTTTATTTGCGGCTATCGATGTGATAGCTGTACATAAAATAGACCTTTAAATGGCAAGGCAAGTAAGTAAGTAGGAGCTGTCGGTGCTGCGGTGGTCAGGCGAGCGTAGGACACGACGACGGTACGAGAAACTGGTGTTCCTATAACAATAAAGTACTAATGGAACGAACGTTTTTTTTTTTTTGCAAGAAATAGCTATTATCTATAAACACATGATTATCGTATCCTCTCACTGGAGGTTTCGTTGGTCTAGTCACAGAATAGATAAAATCTGTTCTGTGGGTCTAGTGTAGTAGACGAAAGCGTGACTGACTGTTGTGCGTGGGGTCCTATGTTCAACCCCAGGGTCAATCAATTCAGCATACCGCAGTACACTGCCTCTCCCAAGCTGCACCACAACAACCTGTCCTCCGCCTTCCGCATCCAGCCTGTCCCAGCCACCTTTTTGAGGTCGTCTGGCCATCTAGTTTGAGGGTGTCCCCAGGATAGGACAGAGTAATGTGTATGGGTTATTTCCATCTGGAATTTTTCTTTCTCTTATTAGATACATGGAATCTATTTAATTCATTCATTCACTGAGAGACAACGCACATCCTGAATCAATCATTTCATGCAAAAACCATGACATTTTGCAGGAGTTCCTTATAGGTAGGTATAGCAAAAATTAGCACTAGGAAAGGATTTTTAAAAATTCATCCCTTAAAGGGGTTAAATAGGGGATGGAAGTTCGTTCTTTATATGATATGATATATGATACACCATCCGACACAAGGCTTCTTTAACATAACTGGCGAAATGTACGTAAACTATAAACCTCTGCTCACCCCTTTGTTTTGTTCCGCCGTGATGTTAGGGTTAGGTTATTATAATCCTCCCGCAGGGATGTTCACAACACGTATGCAAATACAATAGATAGGTATGCAGCTAAGTTTCGAAGTACGCTCGTTAAAAGTTGTTGACGAGTTGTCAATGTCCACAGTTGTGGCGTCCGCGGTGTCGGGACACTCGGGACACTCGGGACACCGCCGCGCCGACTGTCCAGTAGCGCAGTGTCAGAGTATTGTTGAAACTTATAATTGAGACAAGCTCTACGAACTTTCGAGTATTGGGGATATACTTACGTGAAAATTCTATGAGCTTAGTTAAGTCCGCCTTTGTAGGTAGTACTTTTTTGTGCAAAAAGTTTAAATAAATAATACATCCTTAATTCCATACTCCATCCAAACATTTTATTTAAATGCAAAAGTGTTCAATAACATTCTGGTTCTGGATGCTGTTAATTAGTGTCTGCTGAGTATAATATTAGAACTTGGTAGAGTAGAGTAAAGGCCATCGCAACAATGAGCCACTTTGTAAGCTCTCTCAGTTTGTGAATACATTACAGGCGCACTTGCAGACAAGTAAATCACTGAAAATGCGTATTTCGTACAAAAGCTGTGCAAACACTTTGTTTCTACTGAATTCAGCAACTCTCGTCGTGGCTATGAATTCACGTGACACATTGCAAACACTGCCGGTTGGCGACGTGTCGTGGGCGTGCCGCGAGCGTGCTGTGTGCGTACCGTGTGCGTGCCGAGTCTGTGGAGCCGCCAGATAGCGCGCATAACTCATGTCACGCGCCTCATGCAAAGTACTCATATCATTATATTACACTACACAGGAGACACAGAAGGATACACTCAAAATGATTCAGGATTTTTCAAAAAGTTTGATAGTCGACGGGTTTTCGTGGAAGACGTTTAAAAGGCCCTTTTTCTGGAAATAAGATAGATTCATAGACTTTACAATCTGTGACTTGGTTACGCACAATTGATAGAGCCTCTACGGTTGACACCTCACTGCATAGGTAGGTCATACGTACAGAACAAAACATTTGCAGGAAACAAAGACTAGGCTGCGCAGCAGTCGCAAGCGCTACTGCTAAAAATAAATAGAGAAAAAATTAAAAGGGGGCCTAAAAAGGCCACTTTGGCAGAATCATAATAGGATAACAATATGAATCATATTAAAAATCGTAAAATGGTCACAAACTCTATGATCTGTGTGCAATAATTTATATCACGCAATTCACCTGTTTGACAGTTTTGTATGGAAATTCGTAAAATGATCCACCAATGTTTACACCAAAAATATTTTACTTATTTATTTATTTTGATAGGTACATCAACGACCTATTCACTAGAAACATTAACATAATAAATAACATAAGCAATGAGTGATGGTGAATTAGTCATTTACAGGCGTACACAGCACTTACATAAAAAATAGCTTCATAAATATTACGTTTTAACAAGATTTTTAGTCGTAGTGAAGATAGAAAAATTAATTAGAAACAAAAAACAAAACATTAAGTAAGATACAAAATCATAATCGAAATTAGAATCAAAAATTAAAACCAATGCTATCGTTAGAATCAAAATTAAAACAATAAGATTAAAATTTAAATTAAAAAATAAACAGTTCGATATTGATATTTAAAATTCAATACGGTAGAACGAGATAACGAGTGCAATAAAAGAACATTCCAAAATTTTATTTATAAAGTGGCAGGTAATGTGGCAAAAACCAAAAAAATAAATACATAGTAAGCAACAAAAAGTAGATTAGGAAATTATGATTCGTCGCTAATAGTTATAAGTTTTCTGCGAAATTGGGAAAATGAGTCTGTAAATACATCAATATTGTTGCAGATATCTATTTTATTATAATTAGCCATTAATCGATTCAAGGGGGCATTGAGACCAAGGTTGGTTCGTGATGAGGATGGTGCAAAGGTATTTATTTCGCGCAGAGATCTAGTTACGGTACGTCTAGGTACTGTTATATTAATTTCTGATAATAAGTCAGGTACATCCGCCAGATTATGGATGATTTTGTAAAACAAGAGCTGATCAGAAGTGCTTCTACGTTGTTCAAGTGACAACATATTGAAGTGATTAAGCCTTTAGGAATAATTAGCGTCATGAGGGCATTTAGGGTATCTAAAGCGTATGTACCTGGTGAAGGCCTTCTGAATACGTTCTATTATGTTAATATGGACACTATATATGGGATTCCAGACTGAAGATGCGTAGTCCAGTATGCTTCTGACAAGGGTATAGTAAAGCACTTTTAGTGTCGATGTGGACCGGAAATCCGAACAAGTTCTCCTCACAAAACCCGAAATTTTTGACGCTTTGGCTACAATCGCGTCAATATGATTGATAAAAGTTAGCTTGCTGTCGAGCTGGACACCCGTATCGTCGACTTCTCCCTTCTTAAAAATGGGCAAATGGGTAACTTTCCATTGCGAGGGGAACGTAGATGATTTAATTGACTTGTTAAAAATCAACTTAAGTGGAGGAGACAGGTTAGCCGCACATTTCTTGATAAACAACGGGGGCAGGCCATCAGGTCCCGGACCCTTACAAGCATCAAGTTTCTTTAACTCCTTAAACACGTCTCTCTCAGTAAAAGTCATTGCACATAAAGCTGACTGAAAATAATTATGCAAGCTAGTACTGGGAGCATTGGGGCTAACGGAAGGTGTGAAGGTTGAAGAAAAGTGTGTGGCCAATTGTTTGCTTATTTCTTCACCAGATGTTGCAATTCTGTCCCAAATGCATAGTGGAAGGAATGTCGCTAGACCTAGATTTTTTGGCTTTCACAAAGGACCAAAAGAGTTTCGGGTTTTGTGCGATATTCTTCTCCGTGTTCATTACGTATGTCTTATAGCAGTCCTTGATCATTGTTCTTGCGCGGTTACCTAGGATTTTATATTCGTAATTATCTCTAGGATTTTTATAGCGAGATCTAACTTTCCTTCCTTTTCGTTCAGTAATGTAATAAGAGACCTAGAAAACCAAAATGGAAATTTGCCATTAGGTACTGTAGAGGTTGTCTGCCGAAGGCGACTTCATATAATGCAGGCCGGCTATATTTATGCGCGGGTTCCATTCGAACGTTCAAGCTAGTTTCAAAGATTCTTATTAGGATTTTTGTTTAGTTCTGTCAGTGGTGATATAGGGTCAGTTCACACCGAGACGCAACGCGACGCGACGCTCCGCTCACACTTTAAAAGAGTGACTCAAAATATACTTTATTTTCTACACGAAAAGGTACACATTGCATTGTGAGAGTTCAGAATACGTTGCGCCGTGCAGCTCTCTCTTTTAAAATGTGCGCGCAGCGTCGCGTCGCGTCGCGTCTCGGTGTGAACTGACCCTTAGTGAACAATATTTAAAGACGTTCGCCCAATACCTATATTATATTTTAGAAGGAGTCTTAAGTCGTTTGATTCCTCCTGGTACGTAGAGGGCTCTTCCAGGTCTCTATAGTACTTTGGAGAGAGGAACATACTGATTTATAATACAACGAATATGTTCGTACAGCACCTGCACCATGGCGTCGATCTCAGGCAGTTGACGATGACGTTCAGAAATTAGTTTTATCCGATCAATATCTCTTAGTTTCACATTAATCAACGCATAGTTAGCACGTTTGAAATTCGGTTTTGAGATTCTTTTGTTTATTATAGGAGCTGGTGAAATATTGCTGACAGTGATCATAATGGGTGGTATGTTTAAATGTAAATATAATTGATACGAAATGAATTGTAGGTGATTAAACTATTATGTGTAACCATTTAACGAAAATTAGAGGAATTGCTAATGATCTGCTGGGAATTCAGGAAATGAATAGCTTTTAGACGTATTGCTTAAAGTGGCATTTTTAGGCCCCCAGGACTCGCACAGGAAGATCACAAACGTTAAAGAAACCAAAAGAAATAAAAAACAAAAGTACGAAGTGCGAAGTAAACGCCTCGTCGTTCCATTACCGTTTCTGCGCCGTGCAAAGAGTTGCTGGGTTTCCCATCAGGAATTTTATTTCACAGTGTCCCGTAGATAATTTTTATTTTATTTTATTTGGGAAGAAAAAGATATTACATTACATTTAACACTTATCAGTAAGGTATATAAAACAAAATCAATGTAATAACAACAACATTTTCCACATATTAACAAAGAGGTATGCTATGATGAGGACTAATTGCTAAACTAGTTATTATTATTCAAGGAAACATTTCATATTGTTACAAAGCAACAAACTAGTCAGTTACCACAAGATATATCCAAGGTGGTCAGTACATTAATAACTTTACTTCGAAAAGCATTTTTATTTAGCATAAATATATCAATATCTATGAAATGTTTATTGTATATTTGCATGAGTCACGGAAGGGGTGCACGCTTACCTGCGTTTTTCCGGTATGATGCCTGATTAAACAATCGGTAAACGCGCACTCTACGATGATGAATTAATCTAGGAACTACAAGTTTAATATCATTACTAAGGTCTATACAATTTAACTTATTATGATAAAGGTCGTGCAGTGTCATTACTTGCAGAAGCATTCGTCTCTTCTCGAGTGAGAGTAAATTATACTTTGCTACAAGGTCTTTGTAAGATAAGCGTGGAAGTTGGCATCTGAATTGCATAGCTCGTAAGAACTTTCGTTGTACTTTTTCAATGGCTATTTTATATTTATTATATAATGGATCCCATATATATGCTATATGCTGTGCTTAAAGTTATGTTAAGGAAACCCTACAGATACCCTACAGCGCAACTTTACGCTGATTGCAAAGTGCTGACGGTTCGGCAGCTCTACATTCACCAATCTGTCTTGAGGATACATGCCAGCTTACCCGCATCTGATCCAAGTAAGCGTACATATGTTCCCCCGGGTGTACAGTACAAAACCACATTTGCAAGACGACAATACTATCTATTTCTTAAGTCATCATGTTTTTAAAAGAATACAGAAAGAATTAGACATAATAGACCTAAACAAATTCAATGTCAAATCAAAAACTTCTGACTGGCTCATACAGCAGGACTATAATAAAACTGAGTCTATACTACTATCACACATCGCTTGACACATCGCTTGACATAATTAACAACTTCAAAACACCCACAAGATCTCATACTCACACACACATACACACTCACACACATGCATCGGTACACTCTCCTTCTCCCTTCTCACAACACATGCATGTACATTCACCTCAACACTCACATATTTGAATAACACTAATATTAATATGCATTAATAGTAATGGTAGATCGAGACACTCGTAAGTCCTACTAAATTTAAATTTTGGCCGATCGCTGTCTCTTAAGATACAGGTTTCTACCTAGTTTAAGAGACAGGGTTCATTAATTTTTGTGTGCATAGACCTTTTTTTCTTTTTCTTATGCTTTTTTTCTTGTTCTTGTATTGTATTGTTTTGCTCTGAACTGTGTCTGTGTGTTTTTATTTTGGATAAATAAACAATTATTATTATTATTATATATCAGACAGGCATATTCAAGCTGAGAACGAGTAAATGAACGATACAAATGTAAAAATGTACAAGGGCGCCTAAAGTCGGTAGCTGTTCTGATAAAAAAGCCGTATAATTTAAATGCTCTGGTTATGATGTTTTCTACTATATGTAGATCCAAGTGCAATTTACTGTCAAATGGTATTTCTAGGTCTCTAAGGTTCGTCACTCGGTTTAGTATAGTACTACATAAGGTATAATCATATTTAAAATAAATAAATAAATCATTTATTTGCCTGAAATATTTTATTATAGTTTTGTTTTTAGTAAAGCTGATGAAATGGCATTTGGGTATATTTAAATTTAACTTATTAATTGTACAATATTCAGAGAGTCGGTTAAGATCGCTCTGAAGTTCTGCGCAGTCATTAATATTTTTTATGGTTTTATATAATTTTAAATCGTCAGCATATAAACTGTGTGAATGATGATATGGTTAGAAAGGGGGTGACTGTCGAGATGGCGGCTAATAGAGGAGTTTGGAAGAAAAAGACATGTTGCGCCGACCCCAAATAATTTGGGATAAGGGCAGGAGAATGATGAGCATATAAAAGAAAATTTGTGTATTTAAATGAAAGCATGTATAATATGTCGTTTATGAATATAACAAAAAGAAGAGGACCTAATATAGAACCCTGAGGAATACCGGTCGACATTCTAACACTTCCCGACTTGTACCCATTAATCACGACTATCAGGCTGCGGTTAGTAATATACGAGCAAAACCACTGCAAAAGATTGCCCCTAATTCCATTGAACGCTATTTTATTGAGAAGGATTTCATGATCCACTATATCAAATGCCTTCTGAAAATCTGTATATACAGCGTCCACCTGAATTCCCTTGTCGATAATATGGAAGAGGAAATTAGAGTAGATTGCTAAGTTCGTCATAGTGGATTTTTGTTTTACAATACCGTGTTGTTCAGGTATGATATAGTTATGGATGAAGGGATAGATGGCATTATGAACAAGCTTCTCGAATATTTTTGATGTTGCACTGATAATAGATATTGGGCGGTAATTTGTGACGTCATGTTTTGAACGAGATAAGGGCATGTGATGCGGAGTAATAAGGATATTGTCGTAAGGTAAGTTTTGGGACTTACTGCTATTGCCCTGTCACTGTCAAATTGTTACCATAGACAAGCTGTTGAATTGTACCTTACGTGTACCTAATATTAACAATGTTATGAAGATTAGTCTCATCAGTCTAGTAGTGCTTTAGTAAATTCCCAGCAGATTGTGTGTGAGCTGACTCTTTGAGAAGAGTAAACCTTCTGCAGCATCTAGATATCGTACTGTGCCCGCCCTGGTCAACGATCAGCCACAATCTGTCGCACCACACGATTTATTAGCTAGCTTCCGGAATACTAAACAGATCCAATGACCCATTAGCAGCACAAGCGGCAAACAAACATTATGGCACCCCTGGCACACTCATCATTTTATCCGGGGTTTAATCATTTATCTATAGGTGAATATCCTGACCTACTTGAACGTTTCATGAAAATACCCGTCCAAAGTAAAAATGTGATAATTTAATTTTCAAGTCTATACTCGTAAACGCTCACTTTTTCATTTTATTTTTTTCTTGGTCGTCTATTTATTAAACAAAACTAAAGGAAAACACCGGCCAAGTGCGTGTCAGACCACCCACAATGAAGGGTTTCATAGTTGGAATGAATGAATCCCAAGAACAAACTCGTAAACTTGTAAAGCCTACTTAGCTGGAATACCTACTTGAGTGCGAAAGCCGTATCATCGAATTATACTTCTTCGAAAACCTTTCAACGACATCTCTATACTGCGTCGCCTTTTTAAATCGACGTCTTGTTACTGCGATATTTCGTTACATCGAAAATCTGTACTGCGAACGATTTTACTGCGTAAATATCATACTGCGAAGCCTTGTTCAATCGATGTCTCGTTACTGTGATGTTACTTAGGAAAACTTACTTCGGACGACCTTACGGCGATAACCAAGTAGGTACATCGATTTTCTTTTCGAAAACAATACCTACATTTTTAACATTCTTTAAAAGCAGAGAGAGTTGCCTGTGCAACAAGAGTCTGTGATAGTTTTCCTTTTAACTTCGTTATATGTATACTACTACCGTGAATTTTTTCACACATCCAAAAAAAACCATTTAGCTGGCAAGGGGAGGGGACATTAGACTCTAACAAAAATTAGCACTATAAAGCTTAATATTTCACAAACGGATCCCCGAATCGAAAAATTGTTTTTACAAACTAACAATACTTTTGAAAGAAAAACCTATCCGATGATACCCCACGCCATGGTATAGACGAGAAAAAGAAACATCCCCAGTTTACGAGTAAAGGAGGTAGATACCGCAAAAAAAAAAATCGTGGCTTTTTTTTCGGCGTGATATATGCCAAATTATAGCGTTCTAGTACTAAGAGTATCTGTGCTAAGCTGCGGACATATAAGGGTTCCTTGTTGACTATGGAACCCTAAAAACGAGGCAAAAGGAGTATGTACTGTACCATTGTCAATAAAAAAAATGTACTAAAAGACCTCCAGACCGTATATCGGCCACGACGGCCAATCCTAACGGAGAGTAGCCTTCGGCGCGGGAGATATTATGCTGCACAAGTGTGCGCGCCGACACAGGTGCATTCCCTCTTCCCTCAGTCTCATAGTCCGATGGGACGGCAATCCGAGACGACCGGAGAGAGATCAGGCGCAGGACCAACGGCTTAACGTACTATCCGAGGCGCGGGGGTGTCACACCGCCAACTTCCGAACTCCGGGCTGTTACTAAGAAATTCCTAATGGAAAAACACAATAACACTTTGTCCGATCCGGGAATCGAACCCAGGACCACGCTTAGAAGTCGCGCTTGCGACTACGAGACCAACGGGTCAGTTTCAGTATGTACTATTTAAGGATCGTAGCAGATGACTTCTGTAGTTCTTGCCTAAACTCAAACTCAAAGTATTTATTTCAATTAAACCAATTACAGGTACCTACTTTTGAATTGTCAAGGGGTCGCTCAGTCAGAAAAATGAAGCTAGTTGCCCATTCCAAAGCGTAGTAGGTACCTATGGAGAAGAACGGGCAAGAAACTCCATGGACATTCTTTTAAATCAGAATAATATGGTTACAAAGTATTAGTTACATCATTCATGTTAGAATTTATGCATGTGAGAACGATGCAGAACAATAAAAGCGTCCGTAATGAACAGATAAAAAAAAACAATTCAAATATAAAATTAAATCAAAAATAAGCCATGGCAGCAAAGAGTTGACCAGTCCCTACTGACGGCGCCCGTTCACGAACATGACGCATAGATTAGCACCATTCAGCTCAACCATTTTGAAGGGAGCTAAATGATCCAACACACGCGCCACCATCAGCGAGACATTAGAGTGAGCATGACATACTCTCAGCCGCCAAGCCACATTCAAGTCAATGAAAGACGTACCCAGTAAATGGTAGCTTTATAGTATGTACATAGTACTCACATTTATGTGCTATGCAATTATACAATACTAGGAGATTGAATTTATATAATGCAAAAATAGTATTTTAAAATCTTCATCAGCTCCAACAGTATGTAGGTAGGGTAGGCGTGTGTGAAGTATTTCCAAATGCTAATCAATTTATTTATGCGTCCTGTGGAGCAGGACCAGCGTTTAACCAAGCATTTTGGTCAGCGATGTAATCCCCCAACCTATAATAAGTATGCTTGGCTACATAGTGTGCGTTTTATGTAAGATTTGAATTTCGTTTCATTGAGTTGGAGTATGTGGGGAGGTATTTTATTGTAACATTTTAAACAGTCCCCATGAAGGAAGAGTCTACTTTAGCCAGTCTGAAACCTGGTTGAACTAATTGGTCCCTATTTCTAGTTCTATATGTGTGTCTGTCACCTCTTTTACTGAAAAGATTTAAATTTTTCCTTACGTACATGATGTTTTCATAGATATATTGACAAGGTACCGTCATGATATTAGTATCTTTAAACAGGTCCCATAAAGAATCGCGCCTGCAGAGGCCATATATTGCTCTGATGGCTCTTTTCTGCAGAATAAAAATAGACTCGATATCTGCAGCCCGTCCCCATAGTAAAATACCGTAAGACATGATACTATGAAAGTAACTGAAATAGACTACCTACCCTTATGGGAAGAAGCCGTGCGTTTATGTATGTATGAAAGAAAAAATATCCCTATAGCGCCATCTCACGACATATTTGTAAATTTTTTACTACTGCTACTCGATAACAGATGGCACTAGCGACAAAGTACATTCAGATTTAAAATATATTGACATAGAAACACTTAAATGTTTTGTAAATAATCAAAATTCAAACATTTAAACAATTTAATTACCAACCTTTCAATTAATAACTTTACAAAAATAACTAACTTTTGATACACGTATTCTGTGTAAAACGCAGCTGTCACTTGCTGTCAATCTGTCAATGTCACGTTAGCGTCACACATTGTGTTTCTGTTTGTGTTTTTGTTTCAGGTGGTATGATTGTAAATTTATTAAAAACAACTTATTGCTTGCTGTCCAAACAGCACAATGCCGAAACCGACATGTGTGCAATGTAGCAGCAACGACTCTTTACTGTGGCGCACTGCCGAAAACGGACAGATTTGCAACGAATGTCATCTTTCAAACGCAGCCAGTAAAGAGGCTAAAAGTGACGCCAACATTAAAGCAGACCCTGACGACAAGAAAGATGATAAGGACGACACAGACAGCAAGAACGGGAGGAGTGAGGGAGAAACTACACCCGCTAAAGCGACGGGGAAGGGCACGAGGAAGAGTACCCGTTCAACTAGATATAAAGCAAAAACGCCTGCTCCCGCGCCATCGAAGGGCCCAGCGGCGCGCGGTCGCGGCCGGCGCAGTATATTCAAACGCCAGCCGCTGAAGGCGCCGACAGCTACAGCGACGGTGGTGACGAGCGACTCCATCTTCTACAAAGGCAACTACATGCAGGTGGGCGACATCGTGTCGATGACGGACATCGACGGCGGCACGTTCTACGCGCAGATCCGCGGCTTCATGACCGACCAGTACTGTGAGAAGAGTGCCGTGCTCACCTGGCTGCTACCCACCAAGGCCAGTCCGCCGCCGGAGCAGTGTTTTGATCCTGCTACTTACATCATAGGTAATCTTTGCATCATTACTAAAGGTTAGATTTTGCAGCTAACATTTTAGGTACAAAATCAAACCTTTAGTTGTGCTAAACCTTGATTTCATGGCACCAACATGAAATCAAACTTTATCAGTTGAAGGAATATTATGGTAGTTGTAGTGTTACCTAAGTACTGTGACTTTTAATAAGTATGTTTTTGAGATGATGACGTACTTATAACAAATATTAATTAATTTACAGAATATTGAATTATATTCCAGGTCCTGAAGAAGAGCTGCCTCGGAAACTGGATGTGATGGAGTTTGTGATGCATGCACCGTCCGACTACTACAAAGCTAGCAACAGTCCGTACCCCCTCACAGACAACGAGCTCAATAACTACAGTGGATACATCTGGACCAGTCTTGAGCCCAAGGAGAAGACATAGACTTGCAAGGTGTTAGTGTGTATTGTTTAGTAATAAAGATATTTTTAAGTGTGTATTTCTTGTTGGATTTATTGAGTATCTCATTAGTAGCATAGCATATTCATCCTTGACTCCTGTATTTTGTCTGTGAGAGCACTGGTCATTAGAGGTTTCATTAATAGTATATTCTTATTCCATGGGTTTCATAAACTCGAACAAGCTCATATTTTATAATACTAATACATATTACTAGAATTGCTTTTCAGAACCATGGCTATCATAGTTTTTTCGTCTAAGCCCGTTTAGTTTCTCTGGGAAAGTAACTAACAAAAGTATACACGATGAAAGGGACGTCGAAAGATCTACTTTACCAATAGTATGAATATATAGCGGAGAATAATAATCTTAATGTAATTTTTATTTAATGTCTAATTAAATAAAAATTACATAATACTTTTTTGGCGATACAATCCCTTATAAAAACTAAACGAACTACTGTTTAAAAAACTAACCGTGACAGCTAGTGATGCGTCGTTGAAGGTTTTTCCGTCAACGAAACGTTAACGTTGAACTGCGTTTGTCTAGTTAATTTCGTTAACGTGTTACGAACGTCAACTTGCATGAACGATAAACGCCTAAACGCTTTTAACGTTTCATTCCGCGCACGAATGTGATAATTTTAAGAATTAATAATGTCATCCTATAGGCGCATCACACACCACAATGCGACGCGGGAAACGGAGGCCAATTCCCCGCGCGAAAGCGCGTTTTTCTTGAAATTGTGTGTAAAAAATCACGCGCGGGGGTGCGTTATCTGCGTCCCGTCGCGTGGCGCATTGTAGTGTGTGATGCACCTTACTTTCTTTTAAAAATAATGACATTGATCAAATTACTAAATACTTAAATATCAAATCTTGTATTCGTTATTTAGAGTTCAAATTATTGTCATGACTATCGCGTCGTACCGGGAGTTTTATTGTTATAGAAATACAATTTACGTACATACGTTGAAAATAACAAAACGTTGGATTCAGTTTCTCGTTTCGTCAAATGAACGAGTTGAATTCATAAACGCCGTTGTCTCGTAACTCGTTGACGAAGTCAACGATTTGATTTGTACACGGTCAACGTTAATCCCGTTGAAGAGACATCAACGTTGATTCAATGCCATCACTAGTGACAGTTGTCATCAAGGTCTTTCATTCAATGTTGTGGGCAGGGTGTCGGTGATTTGATTACACTACTCGACTCGTTGTCAATATCAATTCAAATATTTTCCACATAATCTATCATCACAATGAGTCGTAAAGAAGCCCTATCGTCGTTTATCCAGCAGATCCATGGGCGCCCCGTCGTCGTCAAACTGAATAGCGGCGTCGACTACAGAGGTTAATATACAATCATTTGTTTATTTATGTCAATACTTTACCTTGAGCTCCCGCGCTCCTAAACAAGACATCAAATACACGCAGTTACCTTTATTGGTCGTCCACAGACATAAGGAAGCTGTATGGAATGAGATAATCGTGAAAACAATGTTTGTTTGTGAGACAATGTTTTATAGGTTAGGTTTAGTTTTATTGACGATGATGCAAACACTTGTGGGCTGTGGCATGTAGCGTCTTATAAATATTTGTTTAACTAAAAAGAATATGTCACCATTTGAATTTATAAATATTTTTATGCCAAAATATTTGTTAAGGCGTTGTTTGTTTCGTGGTTCCAGGTGTATTGGCGTGCCTAGACGGTTACATGAACATAGCTCTCGAACAGACTGAAGAGTATGTGAATGGACAGCTTAAGAACAAATATGGAGATGCGTTCATCCGAGGGAACAATGTGCTCTACATCAGTACACAAAAGAGACGGATATAGGTAACTCAATAACTATTGCAATAAGTTAGGGTTAAGAATGGAATAAATATTTTGAAATCTATAAAATTATAATATTTTATTTCCGAACATTTTATACTAAGTTTAAGACTTTAGTCATTCTAAAAGATAAATAATAAATATGTATTGACTCATAAAACATCATTGAGACAATTTTGTAGAGCAGCTATACTCTAAGTGTGTTCCGCGGAACCCTAGGGTTCCGCGATACCTCTGTAGGGGTTCCTCAAGAATTTAGAAAAAAAATCAAAACACCTCTCTCTGGTCGAACGTTTTGACACCGCGGCCGCGCGTATGTATATTTATTTATTTATTTGTATTTGTATAAACATGTGTTACAATAACTGGTACAATATCTCATAACTTTGGTATCAACATGTATACTTGTAGGTATACTTGTGAGCGCGCAGTCCCTTTGATAAAAGCCGCCTCTGTATTAGACGCTATAGTTGTCAACAAGCGACTTTCGACTCTAACTTAAAAAAATAAAGTCGAGATTGTTTACAACGTAATTTTTATATTTCTCTTTTTATTTTTGCTTTTTGTTTATCAAAGGCGCCGACTCGAGTATTTTCGAGAATATTCGAGATCGAGTCTAGGACTAAGTATAAAAGCGGCGATCGCGTGTCGCGCCTCGTCAGTCAGTTGACAATTAGCGTTCGGAGCGATAAGTTCCTGCCTACCTACTTATAAGCTTGCTAGCGAGAAACTAGTGTTCATTGTTCTACTGCCTGCTGTATTCGTTGTCTCAGTTTTATACATTTCTTCATTGTACTAAACTTAGTCTCTTATACGCAGTAACGATTGTGCATTATTTAGACCCCACTATCCTGACGTATAACATTATAAATAAAGAAGAATGGAACGTTGGCTTAAAGGTGTTAAACGTGTTGCAACAACATCTTCTAATGACGCTGAATGTTCAAAAGCAGTACGCACGGAGAATATAGCAATCACCGATCCAGACGATGATGCCGCGACGTCAAGCTCGACGGTTTCAAAGACGAAAAAAAGGAAGTATGATGAATCATATATCAGTTTCGGATTTGTTGATTCCAACGGCTCACCTCTCTGCATGCTATGTAGTAAACTGCTTCCTAATAGTTCCATGGCACCTGCCAAATTGCGCCGACATTTAGAAACTGTGCACCCCGAGTCTAAAGACAAGAATAAAGAATTTTTTGTTCGTAAAAAAGATCAGTTATTGGAAAGTCAAAAAAATATGATGCATGTAACACAAACTATCAACGAAAAGGCCACGGAGGCATCATATTTAGTTAGCTATCGCATTGCACAAGCAGGTGAAGCGCACACTATCGCTGAGAATTTAATAAAGCCATGTGTATTAGACATAACAAAATGTATGCTCGATGAAAAATCTGCAAAGCATCTTTCTACTGTGCCGCTATCAAACGATACTGTTTCACGGCGAATCCATGATCTGGCAAGCTACGTCAAACAAGAACTAGTTACACGTCTACAAAAAACACGATTCGCCTTGCAAATGGACGAGTCAACTGATGTCGCTGGTTTGGCTATCTTGCTGGTTATCGTGAGATATCCATATGAAAGTTCTTTTAAAGAAGACATGCTTATGTGTTCACCGCTGCTCACAAACACTACCGGGGAAGAAATTTTTAATAAAATAAATATATTTTTTGAAGAAAATAATATCAGTTGGAACAATTGCATTGACATTTGTACAGATGGGGCCAAGGCGATGACAGGTAAAACAGCAGGAGCAGTGTCACGAATAAAAAATAAAGCGCCTAATTGTAGTTCCAGCCATTGTATTCTGCATAGACAAGCACTTGCGATGAAGCAAATGCCGTCAAATCTAAAATTAGTTATGGATGAAGCGGTAAAAATAATTAATTTTATCAAATCACGACCACTACAATCCCGATTGTTCTCATTATTGTGTGAAGATTATGGCAGCAAACATAAAACACTGCTGCTCCATACAGAAGTGCGATGGCTGTCTCGAGGTAAAACTTTAACAAGGCTATTTGAACTTAGAGCCGAGTTACAAATGTTTCTTTCAGCAGATACTTCTTTTAATTTGAAGGACCGTTTGTATGATAAAACTTGGTTGTTCCGATTGTCTTTTATGGCGGATATCTTTCAAAAACTGAACGAATTGAATTTATCATTGCAAGGTAAACAGACAACAGTGTTTCAGGCCTATAACAAAATAACTGCCTTCAAAAGAAAATTAGATTTTTGGATTATTTGCGTTGGTAAGAAAGAAATAGAAAGCTTTACGTCACTCAGTGAGTTTGTTAGCGATAACGACTCAGAAATGTTTCAAAATGATGTGTTTGGAGAATTGGTCCAATATCTCAGATCGATGCGCGCATCTTTTGAAAAGTATTTTCCCGAAGAACAGAATACAAAAATGAAACTGAATTCATGGATTCATAATCCTTTTTTACCTAACTTGGAAAAGCCCGAAAGTATGTCAAACGAGATATATGAATCTCTTTTAGAAATGTCATCAGACACAAGTATGGAGTCACTGTTCAAAACGACGCCTCTCAACGATTTTTGGTGCAGAATCCGTGATGAATATCCAATGCTTGGCAAAATGGCTCTGAATATTCTTCTCCCGTTCCCAACAACATATTTGTGCGAAACAGGATTCTCAACCTATGCAGCCACGAAAACAAAATATCGCAATAGACTGGACGCCGAACCTGATATGAGACTTCAACTGTCTTCTATCAAACCTGATATCAACCAATTGATGAAAAATAAAAAACAGTTTCATACCTCCCATTAGTTAGATTTTTTTCTTTTTTAATATCTTCTATTATTGTACTTGCCATGTGGTAAAGTAAGTAATAATTAGTAACTGTTACATTGTAATTTTATTATGCTTATTAATAAAGAATACACTTTTAAAAACTATTGTTTTATTGTAGGGTTCCATCAAGTATTTTGCTTCCCAAAAGGGTTCCGTCACCAAAAAAGTTTGAGAACCACTGTTGTAGAGTAAACAATAAGGTATGGACTGCTGCAAGTGGACTTCTTACGTATAGTAAAACTTCACATCTCCATACATCTGAGGAAACAAAAACAAAATCAATGCAATTTTTAACTACTAATCAAAATGTATATTAACTTCTCATTCATTAAAACCAGGCTTTAGACAACTGCATAATAGTTTCTAGTTTTATTTTTATAAGATTATGTTAAATCAGTTAAATGCAATCGAAATCCGGACATATGCTTGCATGAAGTGGACGCGAAACAACCTGCCCTTAGTCATACAACACAGTATGAATGTTTCATTGTTTTAACAATGAAATGTTCATTCTGTGTTGCTTAGCTAGTAGGTATCTGCTAATAGCTTACCTGGACATCTCTAGGCACATCTGCTGGACCTTTTCCATTTCCCAGATCCGCAATAAGCCTCTCTCCTCTGTACCCATAGTCTTTAACATATTGTTCACGTCCACTCTTGGCATGTTCCGGATGAAAGGTAGCGTCTAAGCGATAGTTGAGTATGCGTCTGTCAAACAGCGGTGCCCAGAAACTTGAGTAGATAGTCACACTGTCACAACACAAGAATAGTGCTAGCAGTGTCAGCAGAACTGTCAACTGTGTGGCATGCATGTTTAGTGAGCCGCTTTACGTAATACACTGAATGGAACTCATAAACCTAGCCCTGTAGTGTACACGGTAGAATATACTTAGTATGTGCATGCAAACATTAGTGTTTGATGAGCTAACACGCTCAAGGATGTTCGAGTTGAGAATTATGTTTACTGTTATGGAGACTATAATGTATATTGTGTCTGACACTTATACTCGAAAAGGGAAATAATATCCATGGCACTCAATACCTGTCTCATGGCAGTCGCGCTTCCTATCAATTACACTGGGCGTCACAAACATAGACATAATATGTACGACTATAAGTTATCATTGGAAAGGCAATTTATTTATTTCAGAATAAATCAGTAGGGAATAAAAAAGCAAGCTAATGCAAATGATTAAAAAGTAAAATTTTATTTTATCATCAAAAATTACAACAAAGTCCTTAAAAACAACTTAAAACCTAGTGTTACCCCCTAGCCCTGATGACTGCTTCCATGCGTTCTCTCATGGACCTAATTAATGTGACAACAGTCTCTTGAGGAATGTTGTCCCATTCTGCAACGACGGCATCTTGGAGGTCTTGGAGAGTGGTAGGGGCAGGATCACATGCCCGTACTTGCTGTTTCAGTTCATCCCAAAAGTGCTCAATAGGGTTCAGGCCGGCCAGCGCATAACAGGGATCCCAACTTCTTGCAGGTAGTCTCTTACAATTAATGCGGTGTGACAGCGGGCGTTATCTTGCATTAACCCTCAATTTGGGCGCGCCTAAAAAGTTGCATAAGCGGTCGCGAGGGGTGTTTGGCACCCCAGATTTAGGAAATAAAATAAAATACGAAATATGTACATGCAAAATCAGACTTTTATTAATTAGAACATTTGAACTTACATATTAATCAACTATTAAACGTATTTTTAACATAATTAACTTTTTTTAAATATGAAAAATATTTTTTTACTAATCCTAGTTTTTATCGTCACAATTTTGACAGACTATATTCATATGGTCATTGCACACAATACATGTTTTTGGCATTTCGAACATTCAGTCTTTGTTTTCCTGTCCTTACTCCTTGGACATACATGGCACCTTTTGTATGATTGCGATCACAATGTTTTAAAACGGATATAATGAAATTAACAATCATCCACTACCTCGGAATTTAGACCACACAAACAGTCACCTGGGGTGTCGTGCACCCCAAACACGCCTCTCCGAGCCCAACCGTCCACAACAGAGCGTCGCTCGCAAGTCGCAACTGAATCGTATACGTTTTACGTGTTTACGAAGCTACCTAGAAGGCCAACGCGCTAAATAAAAATTTTAAAAAGTTGTGAGCCTGGAAACCTGCTCTGGGGTGCATGAGACCCCGAGACGCGCCCAATTGCAACAAAACCCGCATAAGGGACAACTTGCTCCTCTAAGATCTCTGTTATGTATGTACCTACCGAGGAGTAGTCAGCGACCCTTGCCCGCGAGCACTTCCAGTCCGAGAAACACACACAAGGTTCGTTTTGTCGTCGATTGACATGCCGCCCCAGAACATGCACGAGCCACCCCCGTATTCCACTGTCTCTTGAATACAGGCTTGTGCAAATCGTTCCCCTTGCCTCCTGTACACTCTTCTATGCCTGTCGTTGCAGAAAAGACACCCTCGTCTCATCCGAGACGAGCACAGCCCTCCATTGGTCTATTGTCCAATCCACATGGTCACGGGCAAATTGCAACCGGTCTCTCCTATGCTGTGCAGTCAATTTTGGCCCTGTAGCAGCTCTGTGCTGCAATTTTCTTATCCCGCATTCTTCTTCTAATCGTGGAGACGCTCACAGAAGTTCTGCGAGCTGATCGCAGTTGTTGTTGCAGCTCAACAGCATTGGAGAACCGATTACGTAGACGTCGAAATAATATCGTATCGTATAGGTTTAACGTTTGTGGTTTTTTTTATTTGACAATTTAGTACCACTGCATGGACATACTTTCAATTGATACCAATATTAATTGGGCTTAATCACAGATATAGATAGACTATATCTGTGGGCTTAATGTATTCGTTGATGGCGGGACATGCTTGACATGCTTATTTTCGGAGAGGTGCGATTTTTGTGACGCCGAGTGTATATTAGTATATAGGTATGATATAATAACTTTAATTTTGAAAATTTTTGGGTGTGTGTCCTTACCCAAACTGGGCCATAACGCTTAGGTCATTTAAAACAGTCTTGTTTATTTATTTTGCATTGTTATTAAACTATTGTCCTCTGTCTAGTAGGTATCTTCTAATTGTTTTGCAGATGTGGTTTAGCTAGCACCTTATTTACAGTGATTCATAAATCACCAAGGTTAACCTTTTGAACGCCATTGTCACTTAGACAAACGAAATCTTACCCTGAACGCCAACGTCACAAATATATGACAAAATACACGTCGCACCATATATGAAATAAACAATTTAAATCATTACTGGAATACCTATTTTTAACCCCCGACGCAAAAACGACGGGGTGTTATAAGTTTGACGTGTCTGTGTGTGTGTGTGTGTATGTCTGTCTGTGGCATCGTAGCTCCCGAACGGATGAACCGATTTTGATTTTGTTTTTTTTGTTTGAAAGGTGAATCTAATTATTAGCATAACGTTCTGTTAAAGTTTAAAATAGCAGCGGTCCCCCGACGGGACAACATTTGATCAAAAAATTTCATACGTACTTACGTAGGGTCATAATTTCAAGGTTATTTTTTTCTTTTATAGGGTTTCTCGTTTATAACTTTTTTGTTCTATTTGTGGCTATTTTTGCAATCGTTATTTTTTAATTGTTTTAGGCTTTTTAAATTCATACTATTTTTCTTTATGAAGGACATTTGACAGAAAAAGTGGCCTGGCGTCAGGGGTACGGCGGTACGTTTATACTCTGGCGTTCAAAAGGAGCACATACAATAAAATACAAGTTTCATGTCTTAACTATTTTATATTACAAATATTTAATAGCATCTAATTAGTACAACGAATATAATATAATTATGTACATTTCAGACAGCCACCCTGTATGTAGGTATCATTAAGGATATACCTACAAACAGTGTTGCTGTAGAACTGATATTGTTGGTAGCGCGTAGGCTAGTAGATGCCCTCGAGCGGCGAGTAGGACTTGTACTGGTAGAGCTCGGGCCCGCCGTAGCCGTACAGCAGCTTGCCCTTGCCGTTCTCGTCGTAGAACGGGTAGCGGTAGTTCGGCCTGCAACATAGAACGAACTCTGTTAGAGTATGCGTGTGTTAACTTGAGAGATACCTGGATTGGGTGTAACGAAATAAATTTTTTCACATGAATTTCTCAGGCAGCATCCTGTTGGTACTTGAACTTAGCTGACGACAAGTGGGTGTATATTACACACCATGTCCCTATTCGGACTACGTCGTGCACACATAGTTCCTGAAGGTTAAAGAAAGATGTCTCTACATGACCCATGAGGCGTGATCTAAAATACCTCATTTGCGTAACGACACTAAGCGTGAAGATGTTATAACAATACGTTTTTCATATATGTATACTTACACTTAAGCATAAAATCAATTGAAGGTGTATTAAATTTATTACCTCTCGAAGTACTGGAAGTTGGGTGCTCGTGGCTGCGGGATGGTACCGTGCGCGGCCATCAGCGTGGACAGCACCAGCGCTACCTGGAAACATTTAAATATTCATAAGTTCTCCTGTTGCCCTACAGTTCCTCTTTATTGTGTGTTTTTCCATTGATACATTATGATTATTATGACGTTCAATTAATTCAATTCTTCTATAGAGGTACTAATATTATAAATAAATAGAAAATTATTTGATGTTTTGTAAGTACCTATGTTTGTTTGTAACGCTTTCACGGTAAAACGGTTGAACGGATTTAGATAGAATTTGGCACATGGGTAGACCATGACCTGGAGAGGAATTAATCCTGGATCGCACATGACGTCGCGGGCAACAGCTAGTATATTATACGTATGAACTTATCGTAAAGGTAGCCCGCGAAATTCAATAGCGATCGCGTTATTTTGCAAAATGCAGCGCTGTTTGAAGTGTTCAGTGAACATTCCATGTAGTGCAATCTCAGGCGAGCGCCATACAGTGGGCAAGAGGTGCTAGTTTCACCACCAGACAAGGACAATTTCGCAAGTAAGTACCTCCTCACTGGGTACATTTACTATTCATTCTATTACCCTAGGTCCTTCGGGTATCCCCCCCGGAGGGTTCCCACATTGTCGAGGCGGGGGGGCTCAGTAGCTGTGGCTTGGTCACCCACGGTGAAGCCAAGAGGAACCCGAGGAGAGGCCGCTCGTCAGGGCTTTGCCAGTAAGCCGACGACGTAGCGACCAACAAGTACCTAGGTTGCGGTGCCGCTTGGGCGACATCGCAACTGAGGCGCGCGGGCTGCGATGTCGTATGGGAGGCATCACGGCTGAGGGTTGGAGGCCGTTGCGGGAGAGGAGTGCCGGTATTGCGGTGCGCCTCTCTCCCTACCTTCCGCGGCCTTGACGGGGTCGCCGGGGTCGGGGTCGGATGGCGGATGAGGTGGGGCCGCAGGGGAGGAGGAGTGTATGTATGACGTTGGCCGCTCTCCCTATCCTCTGCGGCCGAAAATTGGCAGGCGGCGGGGCCAATGACCTGACCCATCGCAGGGGGACCAAGGGTGCCCAGACACGGGGTCGTCTGGCGCCCTTGTGCTTGTTTGGTCCCTAGGGTGGTCACGGCGTGCTATGTGTTCTGGTGCGCCGGTGATGGGGAGTACTCCTCAGAGGAGGGTCCGGTGACGGACAGCCGCGGCGGGTTCACGGATGAGTACGCCGTAAGCGGCAGAGGAGGACACCGTCGAGTTTTAGTGGGCTATCTCCCCGTAGTAGTGCAGAATGCATGAGTATCTCTCCACGATAAAAAAAAGTCCTTCGGGTATGATGTAGAGAAATGAAAAATAAATAAGTAGATACCTAAAGGCTGTAAGGATTCTGATTCGAGAACGGATTTGTAAACGACTAGCTTTTGCCCGCGTAGAATTCGAGAAATATCCCACCGGAACGTAGGTACTACCCAGAAAAAAAAGTTCAATGCACACCTAGTCACCTACCTATAATATACCCAGGTCATGGTCTACCTGTGTGCCAAATATCATCGAAATCCGTTCAAAGGGTAACAGACAGACACACAGAGTTACTTTCGTATAAAATTATAAATTATAATACACTCCCGGACTCCCAAGTTTGGCCACCTTCCATAACATAACATCAAAATAATGATGATTCAAATTAAGAAAAAGTTTTCAAGCAGGTTTGAGGCCCAAGTACCTACTGGCCATTATTTTGGTGTCATGATTGTTCCGATTGAATTCACGCCCATTATGAAATGTTTAAACAAAAAATGCAGGGTGGATACATTCCCATCATCAATAATATTATTATCATCGAAGTCCAAACACTCCCGCCATCTAGTGAGCGGTAGTTGTAACTAACATGTGCATGGAGAGGAAAAGTAAAACAATGTCAATGACCCACACAGTCACAGACACGAAACTACAGATTGAGGTGAGCGGGTCAAGTCACCGTCGCCCCGATCCCTACCTATGAGCTGTTTAAATTGTTGTCATATCAGATTCATCTCATTTGACAATATCTTATATTTCACCTCATTAGGTAAGTACCTAATAATATAACAAAGTGTATCGCAGTCCACAGTAACAATTAACTTTGACAGCAACCAGTAGGTACAGGATGTTTTCTTAGTTCAAGTGTTACTATTGCTGGCTAGGAATCTACTGGGGTGCAGTTGACCATACAATAAAATTATACATCATTGTAAAACCCAGCATAATTATAATTATGGCACCAACACTTTACTAACGATCGTCCTTGTGTCATGGACTCATGGGTTACATGTTACGTGGGCACATTACACACACAGTTTCACAACACACAAACTTACACAACACATATTCTATCAGATATTACTGAAGTACTAACCATCGCCAGAATATACTTGAAGCACTGCATGTTTTCGCGACACTTTGGTCAGCACACTATAAAGTTCGTCTTGCCGCCGGGACGCGAACTATTTTCGAAAAGGTTTCGGATTGCGTTGTGTACGTGCGGCGTCTGCTGTCTATATTACAACACTGATGTCTGGTGGAACGGCCGGTCGTGGAGTGGAAGGGAAAGCACGACTTGAATGTTAATGATGACCGCTCCCCGCCACCTCTGCCTCCGTGCCGGTAACCACTTATCGAAATGATTAGTGGGTCGCAGATCGTGTGGAACCTTTAAAAGGAGGTATTTCGTTTGTGGGGTAATTTATGAGTCTTTCCATTCATATGCCCTAAAAGTCTCAATATCATTCATATTACGAGTGTCTTCCTGTAGTACACAAAGCAACGGCCGCGGCGTCACAAGTGAAAGTGCTAGTACCGCTACCACCGTTACTTCGATGCGTGCTTCCGAACCGTCTCGAACTTCAAGTTATTCGTCACACAATAGACTATGACAAAAGGTTGGCTCAATACGATAACAGACGAACGTACACGGACGCTCGGCGTACCGTACATCCGGCGCAAGTCCGGCGATTTCAAACGAATGTACGCAGATAGACTATTGGTGGGTACCTACAGGATATTATGTGTAATGAATTCCAGTGCGTGCGTTATCGCTCTCTGTGTTGTCGTGTAGCGACAAGAAAATCCTAACCATAACCTAACCTTTTAAAACTAAACTAAGAAATTAAAAAGAAGGTAAGTTGAAATCAATAAAGGATATATTTTACAAGATAAAGATGGAGATGAACTGGCGGTGGTGTAGAGAATGTGTAGGTGGAGTAAGGGTGAAGTTGCGTGATAGGTGGAGTCGGGGTAACGGAGGGTGGAGGCAAAGACAGTCAGCAAAATTAGTAGGTGAAGAAGAGAGGCAGGTGGATCGACGGATACGTGCAGGGGCCCACGTAGCAGAACCAGGACCACAGCGGCAGACAGGCTACGCTGCCTGGCCGGTCGACAGACACGGCGGGACCTCTGAAGGCACGCTGTTAGTCCGACAGGTGTGGCGGCCCTCAGGTCAAGCGCGCTGATAGTCCGACGAGTGTGGCGGCCTTCGGACGAGGCGCGCTGGTGGCCCGACTCGTACGGGAAGCCTTCAAATGAGGCGCGCTGATGGCCCGACAGGTACGGGAATCCTTTAGATAAGGCGTGCTAATGGCCTGACAGGTACGGGAAGCCTTCAGATAAGGCGCGCTGTACCTTGTTCTCAAGACAGGTGGCCCAGGATAATTAGGCCTATGATAAGTTTTCACTTTAGTGGTGAAACGTGAACTGACCCTAGCTCTGCGTGAATTTATAATGTAAACTCGTAGAATAATATCATGTCGAAAATATGAATTTGAGATACCTAATCATATGTTAGTGGCCATGTGTAATTTTGGGGAAGTATGAACGTATAATCAGCTAAAAAATAACAGGCCATCAATAATTTGAAAGAAAAGTTGTCATGGCAACGTAGTAAACAGCGTTGTCAAAACTGTCATGATATAATATATTTTGATAATACAATGAAATCTAAAGTTATATTGTGTTAAAAAGTGTAGTGGCTAGACGAAAAAGTGATATCAACCAATGTGAGTGAAGTTCCCAGCCCTGTGATATCATGTCGTCGTAATTAAAGTTGAGGGCTGTGTCTGTGTACTGGATGTGGATAAATAACGTGGCCTGGTGTCGTGAAAGACAATCAGAACAGCGCCTAACGCAGTAACGGAATGCTTGTATGACCTGACCTTCTGTATCTATCTCTTTTGTCACGTCCCTCCCTCCTGGCCCAAAAGTTATGTAACCATTGTTGACTCAAGGATCACTTTGATTTAATGAGGCTTTTACTCGTTAACTAATCAATGCCACTTCTATATAATTAGCAAATTTTTGTAAGTAAGCTTGTACGGGAATGCAAAGGACAATGACCAAAAGTCGTACCAAAAAGTCTCATACATCAAGATCAAAATAGTACCTATAGTAATTACTTTCATAATTTTTTACATTACGTGTCGGGGATTTGATTTTTGAACAGGGAATTTAATTTAGAGTAAAAAAGTGTTGATATTGTTGTATTCCCTATAGATGACGTTCCGTCTCAAATGATATGATTAATGGGTGACTGGTAACTCGACGTGTTCCTTCCAGGGCGTGATAGTATGACCCATTTGCAACAATTAAAAGCACCCCATAAAGCCTAGCCGAAAATTCGTGGAATCCGAGAAAAACCAATTTTCATGTTTTTTTTTTAAATTTCCCAGAATGCGTCTCTAAATATCACTTGTCTCTAAATTCTCTAATTGAGGCAATTGCGATTGGCGATTGGTATTTGATTGCTGGATAGTGAGGAGGTACACGGATAACATAAACCAGTTAATTCGATTATCACATCATTTTTAAATACTTTGCCAACATTATCGACTGTTTCATCGGCACCTTTAAACATTTATGAAACATTAATTGTACCTCGTTGCATAGCTGATTAAATGAAGATGTCTTCCCCGTAAATTGTACGCTTTGTGTTATAGTAAAATTTTGACATAACTAGTGTCAAAGTTCGTGAACGTAGATGATTTTTGAAAATAGTTAATAAACTTCTTACTTTAACTTTTTGATATTTTCGAAAATTTGGTTACCTACATCAGTAGGTGTGATGTTATACCTACTGATGTAACCAAATTTTCTGAAATATCAAACAATAAACACCCTGTGATGGTTTTTATCTCGTTTAGCTACAAATATTTCCTTTTTTTTCGATTTTTTTTTGTCTAATCTTGAGTAAGTAGTGCCTGTGTAACCTGTTGTTTTAAATTCTTAGCTTGGGATTCTTGAAGAAAAAATATTTTTTTTTTCAGTAATCTAAGAAATAATGTAGCAAGTGCTAGACCATTTTAGAATCCTTATTAAATGCGTCAACTTTTAAGGTTACTTGCCAAACTGGCGTAGTACATTTTTTTTTCAGTACAATCAATTAAAGTTGGGCGAAGTATTAATTTTTCATTCTTGTTTGGAGCAATAGCTAAGAATTTCATTTCATTTCGTTTTTCGAAAACAAAGAAATGACTAATTTTAAAAATAAATGACTAAGATTTTTTTTTAAATATTTTTCTGGTACCTAACTAATAAGATTTGTCCTATCACCCGATTCTGGCTTGACGTTGACTTCTGGGACACCCTGTATCACCTTGAATTTTGAAAGTGTCACTATTACGTCTTTCAAAAAACATGTAAAAAAATTATACTTTGCCGATTCTACATTAATTAAAAAAAAAAAAAAACTAGAATAAAATATAATAGAATTTTTATTTAAACGATTGTTATTTTTTTGGAGCAATAATGGCCGTTCGTGTATGATATGTCAAACAAAATAAAGTACCTAGTTTTCAAACTAGATACTTTATTTTGTTTAAACACACACATTCGACAATTCGATTTTTTTGTAAATCTCCGAAACCCGGGTTTTGTTTACAAAAAGAACTTTTGTAGGAGTTCATTTGATAAGAGTAGTCTATAAAAAAAACAAGATTTGACTTTCATGCAGCATGGTACGGGATTCCATACATCCATGAGCATTGTCCTTTATGCATCCAATCTAAACACATCGATAAGGGTTTTTGATACGAGCTTTTTGCGTCTCATAATTACGTATCACATTTACGTATTACGTATATACGTATATGTACAAGTAATAGGAAGTTTTGAGAACAGTGTCAAACAGTAAGACCATATATTGCTTAGAATTGAATTCATTTATTCATCACATTCGCTGAACAACAAAAATTGTAAAATGTTTCACTAACTAGTGACTACTGACTTGTGACGTCACTGCACATTAAAGCAACCTGAAGCCCAATTCCCTTAAATAAAACCGTTTAAAATCTAGTCATAATCTCACCTCAGCGACAATCAATGTAAAAAACTTGTCAAAAATGTACGAAACTTGGAGGCATTTTAGACTGATTGCGGTTGACATTACAATGTAAACGTTCTTAAAATTACGGGAATCGCTCCTTTGTTCACAGGCCTGCACCGCGGCACCGGGACGCTCAGCACCCAAATTGCGTAGCACACTATCAACCACAATCTGCATCATTTTGAAGGATATTGCTAAACCATTGCTTCATATGTTTAAAATTTTACAAACTTTAATAACGCAATGAATTTTATGGAACTGTCAAAATGAAAGCCATTGCTACTGTTAGTGTGTTACGCAATTACCGCGCAGGTCTGCAGACTGCATCGTACGACAGTACGACTAACAACGTCGCAGCGACATATCGAGCATCTACTGATCACAATAATAGCAGCCGATGTGCAGCTGAGACAAGCAGCTCGGCGAGACTCAGTCGACACGACATGTAACTAATGACTAGATTGCACCTATAACACGTGTACAGTGAACTTGACCTTGCCTCCTTGTTTGTCTTAGTAAACCAACAAACATGGAATCGTTGATTCATAAACTGTCAACAATCCGAATCTCATCAAACGCCACGCGTTGAGTACACAACCGAAGACAAGTGCACTTTACACGTGACTGTACTACTTTACGCTTCATATGCTCGCTACAGCGGCAGCGGCAGCGTGATGCTTAACAATACAATATTTTACATACTTTTAACATTATTTATAATTATAAAATGCAATGAACATAACAGTAATTAAACTTTACAATGTCGTTTACAAAACAATTACCTATTTAAAGCACAATAATTGTCTTGTATTTATACAAAGACGATAAAAATCGTGATAAGGTACTTATAGGAATATCATCGTTGCGATGCTAGTCTACCTAGGAAGAGTATAATATATGTACAAGTCTACTAACTAAATAATATCTACAGAGCGAGGCTTGGCCTTCACCGTTCGATGCCGACACGGCACTATATTCTTTTAGAACAAAGCTTCTGTAGCGGTATCTACAACGCCACATGCGAACAACGCGTCATACTGACGTCACGCAAATCCTGCATCTCGCAAGCAGACTTTACCGTGCAATTGGCATAGATACAATTTCCCAACATCAATCGTTGGGCAATTGCCCGCCAGATACAACACCCGTCTGGTCGGAGGATCCTCCCTTTTCAATGGAGGATTAGTGAACTTTACACCCTGTTCCTCATACCTCCAAACTTCCTATATCCAGCTCGAAAACACTTTAAGGATTAATTTATCGGAAAGTTCGTCTTTTTTCTTGAAAAATAATCATCAAAAATGTATGCAATAGTCTTTTACCGAGAAAAGGTGTAGCATCGTTATTTATCACTTTCCGACCGATAAGTCACCTCGACGAAGTGATTTCGTATTGAACACATTATGTGTCGCCGTCCACTAAATATTTATTTAACAGCAATACATTTGTATTTTCTTTCTTTCTTCCACTAGCTAATATTGCTGGTATCACTATAACGTCAGTACAGCCGGGACTCGTGGTCGCGGGCCGCGTGTCAGTTGTCGACGACGCCGGCCAGCGTGGCGCGACGCGCGGCGTAGTCCGCGAGCCGCTGCACCGCGCCGCGCGGCCGCGTCAGCATGGCGGCCGCCTGCTCGAACTTGTGCTGGTTGCGTCTGGGGGGGGGGGACACGCGTTACTATGTGAAACCGGTGTCGTTTCCATGGTTTTCGAGGGTTAGGGCAAAATGAAAATCCAAGATGGCGACGGCGAATAATTTTTTTTTTCATTGGGTGTCATTTTCATGGTTTTCTTTTATGCCTAGTTATAAATTATAAAGTCGGCCAGTGTAGTGTCAGAGTATAAACTGTCAGCAGTACATACCGGATGTACGCGTGCGTGTCGACGACGAGGTTGTCGAGCTTGTCGGTGTTGATCTCGTCCATGGCACACTCCTCCATGAGCGGCGGGTTGAAGCGGTAGTAGTGGCCGGCCGGCAGCAGGTCGTTCATTACCAAGTGCACACCTGTTACATTATACTCATGTTTTTATTTGTACAACATACGTATTAAAAAAAACTTTTTACTTATAACTTTATTTTTTGGTCAAAAAGTTTTTTCCAATAACAAAGAATTGTCGAAGTCGGTTAACTCTGTATGCGTGGTTATTTATACATACAATAAATATACGCGTCGACTTGAAAATTTCCTCCTTTTATTGTCGGTTTAAAACTTAGTAAAAAACACAGCGCTAAGGCTAACTTCGTAATTTAGAGCTGCTATCGAAACATGATAAAACAAAATGTGTGTGCACAATAAAGCAAACAAAAAACTGATTTTCACTGCATAGGCGCACTCTGCAGTGAGTCGGTACATACCTTCAGTGTCGGTGGCAGAGTCGAGGATCTTGTTGAACTTGTCCTTCCAGCTCGTGGACTGCGGCGAGCCGCCGGCCTGCATGGCGCGCGACATGACGCGGTAGTCCGTGTGCGCGGCCAGCGCGCGGCCCGTGCCCAGCGACACGACCGTACATACCTTCAGTGTCGGTGGCAGAGTCGAGGATCTTGTTGAACTTGTCCTTCCAGCTCGTGGACTGCGGCGAGCCGCCGGCCTGCATGGCGCGCGACATGACGCGGTAGTCCGTGTGCGCGGCCAGCGCGCGGCCCGTGCCCAGCGACACGACCGTACATACCTTCAGTGTCGGTGGCAGAGTCGAGGATCTTGTTGAACTTGTCCTTCCAGCTCGTGGACTGCGGCGAGCCGCCGGCCTGCATGGCGCGCGACATGACGCGGTAGTCCGTGTGCGCGGCCAGCGCGCGGCCCGTGCCCAGCGACACGACCGTACATACCTTCAGTGTCGGTGGCAGAGTCGAGGATCTTGTTGAACTTGTCCTTCCAGCTCGTGGACTGCGGCGAGCCGCCGGCCTGCATGGCGCGCGACATGACGCGGTAGTCCGTGTGCGCGGCCAGCGCGCGGCCCGTGCCCAGCGACACGACCGTACATACCTTCAGTGTCGGTGGCAGAGTCGAGGATCTTGTTGAACTTGTCCTTCCAGCTCGTGGACTGCGGCGAGCCGCCGGCCTGCATGGCGCGCGACATGACGCGGTAGTCCGTGTGCGCGGCCAGCGCGCGGCCCGTGCCCAGCGACACGACCGTACATACCTTCAGTGTCGGTGGCAGAGTCGAGGATCTTGTTGAACTTGTCCTTCCAGCTCGTGGACTGCGGCGAGCCGCCGGCCTGCATGGCGCGCGACATGACGCGGTAGTCCGTGTGCGCGGCCAGCGCGCGGCCCGTGCCCAGCGACACGACCGTACATACCTTCAGTGTCGGTGGCAGAGTCGAGGATCTTGTTGAACTTGTCCTTCCAGCTCGTGGACTGCGGCGAGCCGCCGGCCTGCATGGCGCGCGACATGACGCGGTAGTCCGTGTGCGCGGCCAGCGCGCGGCCCGTGCCCAGCGACACGACCGTACATACCTTCAGTGTCGGTGGCAGAGTCGAGGATCTTGTTGAACTTGTCCTTCCAGCTCGTGGACTGCGGCGAGCCGCCGGCCTGCATGGCGCGCGACATGACGCGGTAGTCCGTGTGCGCGGCCAGCGCGCGGCCCGTGCCCAGCGACACGACCGTACATACCTTCAGTGTCGGTGGCAGAGTCGAGGATCTTGTTGAACTTGTCCTTCCAGCTCGTGGACTGCGGCGAGCCGCCGGCCTGCATGGCGCGCGACATGACGCGGTAGTCCGTGTGCGCGGCCAGCGCGCGGCCCGTGCCCAGCGACACGACCGTACATACCTTCAGTGTCGGTGGCAGAGTCGAGGATCTTGTTGAACTTGTCCTTCCAGCTCGTGGACTGCGGCGAGCCGCCGGCCTGCATGGCGCGCGACATGACGCGGTAGTCCGTGTGCGCGGCCAGCGCGCGGCCCGTGCCCAGCGACACGACCGTGCCGCGCTGCACGCCGCGCGACCCGAACAGCAGTCGCGCCTCGTGCAGGCCCACGCCGCACGGGTTGTTCACCATGATGCCGCCGTCCTGAGGGCGGACGGAATTTGTTTTACGCTTTGCTGGTGCACTTTTATTAACGAGTTTGACTCTAAAACGAAGTAACACTTTTCGTCTGAGTCTGACAGAGAGAGAGGTGTTCACGACTAAAAGAAAACTTGAACATATCTGAATGAGAATAGATGTAGACCGAAAACGTAATTGAACGAAAAAACTAACCACAACGCATTGTGACATTTTCAAAACAGCCACGACGCGTTTCGAGTCTTTTTAATGCAACCACGACACGACGGACAGGTTGTATGGAACTTCATACTGCTTTGACGTGACGTGTGACCGGATTTAGTCGAAGGCTGGAATTTCATATCATCCCTGTCTTCAGCAGGGATGATATGAAAATCTAAAATAGAAGCTACGAAAATGTTAAATTTTTTTATCTTCATCGCTGCCGTTTTCATGGTTTTTGAGGGCGCTGATGCCGATAATGAGGTTAAAATGAAAATCAAAGATATTGGTTAGGCATAAATATTTTACAATTTCTTCTCATTGGTGTAGTTTTCATTGTTTTCGAGGGCGCTAAAATTTAAGCTAAGACTATTTTTTTTTTTTAAGGAATTCGCTTTTAGTTTGCCAGAACGCGTTTTAGTCGTTTTTATAAGGGCCACAGCGCGAATTTTATTCACGTCGGTTTGTCACTTAATTAGCGTTTTCGGTCTTTGAGCCCATATATTGGCAAGGACTGTTGAACAGATTGACCAAGACCTCGATAGTGAATCAAGTATGTGTACATACCTGATGCAGCAGTCCGTCGAGCCGGAACTCGTCGAAGTAGGTGGGCGCGGCGGCCGAGGCGCGCACGGCGTGCCACAGGCGCGCGCGCGACGTGCCCGGGAACACGGAGCGCGTGCGCCAGCCCACCGAGTAGCTACGGAACAGGAACGGCGTCAGCCGCGCGCCCGAGTTCACCACGCACGACACCACCGCCATCTGTGGGGACATAGTGAGCTCCATGGAACTATTACACTAATAATAAACGCTCCTCAATGTAAGATTGAGGAGCGCTTTGGACGACGCTTTCCGTGAGTACCGATCTATTCCGCCTGGACTCGGACCACGTTTACCCATGCACAAGAAAAACAAGGCGCTGGTGTGTGCTCTAGACTAGCAGCTGTCGAATTGCTTTAACGACAGCAAAGACCTGACCGATACCCATTCAATCTTGAGCTGTTGCGGCATGTCGTGTGGCTCATGTCAAATTCCCGACCAGTGACAGAGCCACACGACCAAAACCAGCTGTACCAGCTTGGCAGTGCAGGGGGTCTACTCCGAAGTGCAAAGTGCGAATGTTCGGAAAGGACCGACACATCGCCGAACCGAATATTATTGAAAAATGCGTAAAAAGTTCGGATCGACTCAGCTGGGTCGGGACCATAGTCAACATTCGAAAGAGTGTAGGAGTGTAGGATCGGAACCGACCGAAACTAATAGTAACTTCGTAGCAGGAAACGGCCGAACATTCGGCCGATATTACTTCATGGTAGACCCCCAGGATCGAACGTCGTATCTGGGAGGCTAGAGCACTCATCGGCAAGCTTATCTGCTTCAGGGAGGGCAATACTCGCCCTAGAGTGATGCCCTTTGTGAGGTGGGCGTTCTCGGGGACTGATATTAGTTCTCGAGATTATTTGTCCCGCGTCCTTAGAGCCCTCTCCGCAACCGAAACCTATAAGTATTTGGGTATGTCGGAAGCGTTGGGCATCAATGCTACTGACATGAAGCAATCGTTGAAGGAGCGCTTCTTTGGCCGCCTGAAAAAAGTATTTAATAGTCTTTTATCAGGCGGAAACAAGGTGTGCGCCTTCAATTGTTGGGTCATGCCGGTTTTGATGTACTCTTTCGGCATACTCAAATGGACTCGGACCGAAATCGACGCCCTGGATAGGAGGGTCCGTACGCTGCTAACTGCAAATCGAATGGATCACCCACGGTCATCGGTAATGAGGCTGTATATCCTGCGAAAGTGTGGAGGTCGAGGCTTTTTAAACGCTAAGAACCTCCACAATCGCGAGATATGCAGTCTCAGGGAATATTTCCTAGAAACCGACGTGGGGATGCATCGAGATGTACTCGCGGTGGATAAGGGCCTCACACCGCTCTCCTTGGGTAGAGAGAACTGGCGCAAGCCAGTAGTGCTTGACACTATCATTAGTGTCAAGCACTACTGGCTTGCGCCAGTTCCTCCTCCTCCTCGACGCTTCTTCCGGGCCCCACATGGGCCCGATGTAGATCTACTAGCGTCCGTAGCCTGGCTGCGTTTCGGTGACCTATTTGGAGAAACCAAAGGTTTTGTCTGTGCAATTATGGACGAAGTTATGAAGTTAAATGACGAACAATTAGCGGAGATTTATTGTGAAAGACGGCACGGTTGAATCTGTCGGGCATGCCACCGGCCGGGGGAATCAATCAGGCATATTATCTCCGGGTGTTCTCGTCTAGCTAACGGAGAGTACTTGCATAGACACAACCTTGTAACTAGGATAATCTATCAACTTGCTCTGAAATACAATCTTGTGGAATCGGAGGTGCAGTATAATGACCGGCACGAGTCGTGAGCACAGATGGGCAGTAGTGGGGGCAAGCTCGCGCAGGTACACTTTCGGCCAAATTTATTTAATACCTCTTTTGCTCAAATTATTGATAGCTACTTACGCAAACTATAATTAAAATATTATTGGTACTTGAAATTTTATTTTGATACAGTAATGTTGTAGGCCTTTGTGACTTACGGCCAGTTTCTTCATCAACACAATCAGTCAAAGTATTAACTTATACTTGACCTTTACTGATACTACGGCAAATGTTTTCTTCGTTGAAGTAACTGCTAAAATAGTGAAAAATTTAACCGTTACTTTGACTTAACAAATACGAATTAACAAAAATAAACTATTTCAAAATTAAAAACGTGTGTCACTAAAATTGCACGAAAGTGTACAGTAGCCGAATGACACGTGAGAGTCCAATAGACGACGAGCATCGACAGACGAACCAATCGCGTGCAGCCTCGGTGCCCCCCGCCTTCTTAATTCCGCCAAAGAGACCGAAAAATGAACTACTGCGCAGATGTCAGTTTGTGCTCACGACTCATGCCGGTTACTATACTACAGGTATGAGCCCGACCCAGTTCTCGAAAATGGTAATATCACATTATACTGGGATCGATCCATCATCACTGACAGAACTATTGTTGCCAATAAGCCTGATATAGTGGTGATGGATCGATTAGAGCGGCGCGCAATGATTGTTGACATAACCGTCCCGCATGATGACAACCTCGTGAAAGCCGAGAAAGATAAACAAATCAAGTATCTTGACTTGGCTCGCGAGGTTGTCGACATGTGGGATGTGGACTCAGCGATCATTGTGCCGATAGTCGTGACAGCCAATGGCTAATTAGTAGCCAAGAGCCTCGACCAACACCTGAGGAGGCTCTCGTTGGGCAGCTGGATCAAGGGCTTGATTCAGAAAGCGGTACTTCTGGACACGGCTCGCATCGTCAGGAGGTCCCTCTCTCTGGAGCCCTGACCACCGGTAGCTTGGACCCTGTTCCCGATACCGATGGGCTACTATTTTTAAATGTTTTTATACTTTTTATATTCTAATATTTAAAAATATAATTTATATGTTTATATTCAAATAAAGGAGATAATAAAAATAAGACACTACTACCACGACTACGTACTACGCGATACGCGCGCGCGCGCTACTTAGTACTATGTGATATTCAGAGACTTTCCCTAAATCGGGTTGGTGCAATAAGAGAAAGGGAGGAAAGGTCCCTATTAAAAAAACCCATCACCTAAATATCGGACCCTAAATATCGTAATTTTTTATCGTATCGTGTTTTTGTACTGTGGCACAGACCTGTACCCCATACAAGTGTGAATGATAGGTGACGACGCACTCTATCACAGGTTCTACGAACGAAACCGTACTTTTGCTAACACTAACACTCGATGCGCCGTATTAATAATGTTCGTTATACAAAATTGGTCAATATAAAGTCAACAAAGACTTTTTGGAACGAGGACTAACTTGGGAGATATTGCCACGTAACAAAAAAACGTTATGCCCTCCATGATAGTTTTTATAACATATAATAGAGAGAGTCAGAGAGAGAGAGAGAGAGAGAGAAAGTTTTCATGGTTTTCGAGGGTGTTGAAGCTGAAAGTGAGGTCAAAATGAAAATCCAAGATGGTGGCTGCAAAAATGTTCAACGTTTTCGTCATGGGTATCGTTTTCATGGTTTTCTAGGATGGTGAAGCCGATAGTGAGGTCAAAATGAAAATCCAAGATGGTGGCTGCAACAATGTTCAACGTTTTCGTTATGGGTATCATGATTTTCTAGGATGGTGAAGTCGATAGTGAGGTCAAAATGAAAATCCAAGATGGCGGATGCAAAAAAATCTAATTTTTCGTCATGGGTATCGTTTTCTGGGTTTTCGAGGGTGCTGAAGCCGATAGTGAGGTCAAAATAAAAAACTAAGATGGCGGCTGCAAAAATTTCCAAATTTTTCTTCATGGGTGTCGTTTTTATGGCTTTCGAGGGAGCTAAAGCCGTTAGTGAGGCCAAAATGAAAACCCAAGGTGGCGGCTACAAATATTTTCAATTTTCGCAGCCGCCATATTAGATTTTCAGATTGAACTTCGTTCCTGCCGGGGGCCCCCGATCCCTAAAAGTTTTTTTTAATTAGATTGTAAGAACGATAACATTATGGCCATCTATCAAATAGTACCAGGCGTGCAAAGATTGCAGCGGGCCTCACCTTGGGCGCGTTGTTTCTGTTGCACTGCGTGAGCGTGCAGTCGCGCAGGTTGTCCTGCAGCATCTTCTCCCACGCGTTCGTGTCGTAGTACGAGTGCGTCCACATCAGGCGCGCGCCGCCCCCTGCACACACACCACAATGTTAAAGGTTTTAAAGAATGCTGGTATTGTATGTACCCATACTTCATTTTGAAGCAAGGCTTGAAAAACAAAATAATCTACTTAATCAAAATCTTAAATTCATTCATTTACTGACAGAGAACGCCCCGCCTTAACCCTGCGTTTATAAGCATTACATTTTGCACAAGAGTACTTTATGTAATGAAAATGAGCACTAAGGAAGGAATTTTGAAAATTCATCCAAGGGACGAAAGTTTGCAGACGTCAAGGGGAAAGAGAGGCTCTGTCTAGCAGCGGGGCATTATTCATGAATTACCTAGCAGCGAGGTGTTGCCGAACATCTCGCGCGACAGCGTGTAGTACATGTGGCGCGCCGTGTCCAGCGTGCCCACGCCGGAGCCGATGACGGCGGCGATGATTGCACCCGTGCTCACGCCCACGATGTAGTCGAACAGCTGGTCCACGCGCCGCCCCGTGAGGCGCTCCAGGTGGCGCAGCACCTCGATGGCGATGATGCCGCGGATGCCGCCGCCGTCGATGGACAGGATGTTGGCGCCCGGCCCGCGCGGCGGCCCGCACCAGCCCACCAGCGCCAGCGCCTCCTTCACCACGCCGTCCGTCTGGCGCGCCAGCGGCGAGGCCGCGTCCAGCGCGCTCTGCACCCGCAGCAGCGCGCGCACCGCGCCCTCCTGCGACATGCCCACCGGAACGTTCAATCTCCGTTCTGTCTCACCCGTCCTTTCCCCGCGATGGCACGAACCGGTCTCTCTTAACACCCACCCCAAACGCCTCTTTAAGTCGCCGTGGAAAATTTAACAAACTGTCTTGCCATCGACACCAAGAAAAAGAAAAATATGAGCCAAAGGTTTCGCCTCCAAAAACGATATTAAGCATCTAACTACGGAAGCAGCTGTTGGCTTTAGTTTTTTAAACGACTGTGTTGCGTAACGGTGACGCCCGTCCGTCACAAGCTTGGGGCATGACTACTGACATCATAAAACCCGACTGAGTTCTGAAAAATCACTCTCTAAAAAGTATGAATCAAGAAAATATTCTCATCTGAAATTGTTATGTACTAACTAGGTATTCAATATTTATCGTCTATATTTTAATGTATTTAATACATATTCATATAGGTTGTACATTATAGTGTAAAATAAAATATAGTGATGATCCGCTCAGAGGATCCGCGGTGCTAAGTTATGGTTTCCAATCATACCTTACGTATTATTACGAACAATAAGTTGATAATCAATAAGTTAAGCTGTCATTTCCCCGACTTGACAAAAGTGACGTCTGACGTCGATGTGGTATGAATGGAGCACGGTGCCGCACATGACTGTCCGACCTCACCCATCAGTCAACAATACTTGTTGATGCGAACATAACAATAATGTAATTAGTTATGTCAAGCGCGACTTGAAGTATTATATTACGCAACTTTACCGCCTATAATATTACTTCATCACTAAACAAGATGTACAGAAGGATCTCTTCACGCAAAAACGTGATACAAAAAGTCTGCCGTGGGACGGCAGTTTATTATTAAGTATGCGTTTTTGACGTGCGATTGTCTGAAAGTGGCGTGAAGGTCATCACATCTAAGTACCTAGTATACATGCTTGTGTCGACCACATGCGTGCTTACAGTCGGTGTTTGTTCTCAAATAATAAGATAAAACTTGGACGCAAAACGCTAACTAAATCTGACGTGTATTACAACTATTACAAGTAAGTATTTACAAGCTATCAGATGGAGTTATCTCGTTGTGTTATTTAATTACACTTAATGACTCAGAACCGATCACGGTATTCATGATCTTGGCAGTGTTATTAGTGTACCGATCTATGTACACTAATATACTGAGAATTGTATTGAATATCGCTCCAGTATTGTTCACTAAGACGACGGTCCAACATAAATAATCTGATGTTTTTGTGAGAGTCTGGCTTTCTGTTTCCATTCAACCGCTATGATAGCTGTTGATTTATCGCTCAATAAACATGTTCCTATGAAACAATTAAACACATGAGTTCGCAAAGAATCATCAACCTCCACATCAGTACCTAAACTCTTGTACTTACGGGTGAAGACGACGGGCAATTCGGGGGTCTGTATTTTATAACTTTTTACCCAACTACGGCCAAGCCAAAGACCGCAGTCACACGTCATTATTACCTAAATATGTCGTGTAATTAGAGGATAAATCGTACAGATTACTTGTGACTCCGGTTATACGAAAGTCGATGTCATTTTTTTGTCTGATGTCTTGTTTATACCTTTTTAGTTATCGCCTTTGTTGTATTTGGGATTTAGTTTCTAACTTTCTTTTTTAACATTTGGCGTTCAAGAACTGGTGATTCTCAGCCTTATTGGAGAAATGAATGATGTTTGATGTAGTAGTGGCTGTACCTTGATAGCGTAGTCCCTGGCCTCGGGGTAGCAGTGCAGGTGCTCCACGAGGCTCTCGGCGCGCGCCAGCACGCTCTCCGCGCTCTCGGCCGCGACCACCGCGCTGATCACGTACGCCGTGCGCGAGTGGATCGACGACTGCACAAACAACATAACTCAAAGCATTTATTTCAAATAAACCAATTACAGGCACTTTTGAATTGCCAAGGGGTCGGTCAGTCAGAAAGATGAAGCTACGAGGGGCGTTCAATGTATTCTCGGTATCGCATGAAAAAAAGACGACTTTGAATTTTTTAGGGGGCGCAGTTTCCTTCTTGTGCCACTGCAGGACTCTTGCTTACTTTCAGGGTCACAATGATGTACCCACGTTTCATCTCCAGTAACAATTCGATCGAAAATACTAGATGGAACTTCACCACAGAGCTCTAAAAACTCTCTATCATTTTGATCTTCATTCGGACATCCTTCAGTATAAGCTTCTCAACTTTTGTCACGTTTTCTTCCGTAAGGGCAGTAACCGGGCCGCCCGGGCCGCCGCGGGCGAGCGAGTGTCGTCTTCAATACTCTCTGCCCCTTTTAAATTAACTTGACCACTTTTGTACCGTAGATAACGAAGGTGCAGAACCTTGGTAAACAACCACCATCCTTCTTGAATAGTTTTTTGACGTTTTCCTTGTTTGGTAAGGAATTTAATAACAGCGCGGTGCTCGATTTTCTTCAACATTGTCACGTTAGCCATTCCAGTTGTCGTTGACTAAGGATAACTAGCAAACTAATGATCACAACTATATGAAATTTTACGTATACCCTTAGATAATGTCTTTAATAGATTAATTAGTCAAATTACCAGCATCATTAGTAAATCACCCTGATACCACGAATACATTGAACGCCCCTCGCAGTTGCCCATTCCAAAGCATAGTAGCTGTGCCTATGGAGTATGGAGAATAACGGGCAAGAACCTCCAACAACAACAACAACAACACAAACAGAACCTATCCGCAAAGCTCATCAGCATCGCTTTTCAATTCAATTCAATATTTATTGCATCCATAATGTACACATTGTGATAATAATGTGATCGTTTGTATGATCCATTCCCACAGACAAACTGTGAAAACGATTTTGTGGGGCATCGTTTTACGTATGAGACTTGAACAAATATCTTTATGAATAAATAACTACTGTCAGCAGCATAAACTTTGAAAGACGAAAGTCCCCTGATATGTCTCAAAAGACGTCGCGCGAAAACGAGTGTGAACATACCTATCTCGCCACGTCGCAGTTGCCTCGACCCTGTGCTTGTAATCAGCTTTGTCTCTAGTGACTAATCCCGAATAATCTAAATAGGCTCGAGTCTTAACATTCGTGTGAAAGAAAATCAAATGAAAACTATTTAGTTCAAGCTACTAGGTTTTTCGCACTCGCTCATCAATAATAGCTTAATTTAAGTGAGTGAGAGAGTAACAAACAAACAAGGTGGCTTGCCAGACACGTTATGTAATCATATATGTACTAGAGGGTACTAGAAACTTAGCGTACACTTAGATCGTGTCCAAAACAATGCATGTATGTAATGGCAAGTTGCCAACAATGCCAGCCACCGCATCGCCGCCGCCGCCGCGCCGCGCCGCTGCGCGTCGCCTGCTAGAGTGCTAGCGAGCGCGCGCGACACATTCATCATTTCTATAGTTTATCAAGCGCTTATTACACTATCCAACTTACTAGGAAATCGGCAGATGTAATCGCAGTTAGAACAGATTGGATCGCACTACCTACTTCCTAAAATGTGTACAATCGTTCTTCACGAATGCGTCTGCATGCGCCGTCTGACAGATTTAGAATCCAATTTAGTGTACTTAGTGTAATCACTAGCTTCCGATCTCCTAGTTAGCATTCCTTAAATTGGATAGTGTAATAAGCGCTTCAACTAAGCTTTACTCTCTAATCTGAAAATGTACCGTACCTCGATCATTTTCCAATAAACATTTAATCACGCAGGTATTATATATCACCGAAGAGTTAGGTAGAGGTGTACCTAATAGTGCACCCACATTAAAAGTGGCGAAGCGAGAAATAGGGGGCGAGGCGAGATACATTTGTAGCTACAAGGCCACGTATTCCAACATTTTTCTTAACACCCAAGATGAATATTTGTATAATACTTACAGGTGACAAAAATATGGTACGTCGTAAAAGTAATTTTGAAAAACATTTCCGGAGTGTTCACAATCGTACGATATGCACAACAACCTCAAGGCCGTTTAGTAAGTGCGTCGTATGTTTTGTCACACTTTATCTCGATTGTAATTTCCCAAACTGATACTAAAATGATAGACGTGTCCCCCACGACGCACATCTAGCTCGCATTGTAGATCAAGCGAGAACACTGCACATCACCATCAGTCACTTACTGCAGCGCAAAAATACTGCGTAGGTACTTTCTTGCATAACATTTCAATTGAATGTAGTACGCTCTGGCAGCAGTGGTAGGTGCAAAAACATGTTATGTTCTCCGTTTCCTTCTCACACACGTGCTGATTTAATCAATGTGCGTACCATTTTTACAACATTTTCATTTAAACTATTCGTGTGGTTCAAAACATCGCTCGAATTCGGTTCGGACCGGATTCGGAATTCGGTTTTTGAACAGTTACGACTGTTACGAGAAGTTGAAATAATTTGGCAGTTCTTGCAAGCTGGACATCTTTGCTTTGCTCATGCACGCAGCCAACTTTCGTGTGATTGTTTTAACGAAAGCAATGCTTATGTAAAAGCGCTGTTCCAATCATCTAATGTCACCCGGCTAGTAGTAGAGATAGCGGCCGCCGCCCCTCTTCGCCGGTCATGACGTGAGCGACCCATTTCTCTCATTTATTTATAACTCCGAGAGTTAGATAAGCTCGGTCCAGGCTTATCACTTGTATTCATTCATGCACCTGTACGATATTGTAATGCTCACAAGTACGCCCCTGTACACTGTACCTACCCTAGCTAAGATCACTTGGCGAATTTCGTGAGTGATTAGATAACAGTTGACACAGTTTACTGCGATACACAGCAGATGCGTACAGCACTACAGAAGGGTCACGCGTCACCAGCCACCGATACCTATCAATGCTCTACATTCACCTGTGATATGTACTGATGTACCTACTAGTCTGGGACACGAATTGTTTACCGACTAAAACTATCCGTCCGTAATATTCAAATCACAAAGTTGTGATTTGAATATTACGGACGAATGGCAGTTCTGCCATTGGCGATCTGTCATAATTGTTATCCTACAACACAGCAAAACACACAGGTAGAGTGTCAATCTGCTAAGCAATACATTTCCCTGACTGTACGAGTTGAGCTTGGAGTTGTCCCTCGCAACACGTACTATGTATGTTGCCCACATGGTGTTAGTTTCTCGCGCGGCGCGCGGCACACAACACAAAACAACATGCTACATCAACACTGATAACAACAAATCGAATGCACAAATAACTGTGGCAGAGCTTAGTGTTTATGAACTATGTTGTTGTTCAGTTGTTCTGTGTCAGTTTCTGTTTACAATAACATGATTGCTAATTCCTCTATTTTTAGTGTCTAGGCACCCGTTTGAAGAGAAACCCGAAAACAATGTATCAGCTGATATTCTGCAGACCTATTGACTGTTTTTGTAAAGTGCATTATGAATATTATTATGACAGAGCTCGGGCTGCAACTTGTACTGAACGCAATGCATTATTTTAATGATGCTATCAAAGATTGTATAAGAAACAACATCTTTATGTAGTACTATACTATAACTTATTGAACACTCATAATAGTGCAATCATTATAGCGGTCCAATCAATCAGTGGAATATCAAGTTTCAAACATAATCTACAGTATAATTATTGTACACTCTGACATAGCTAATAGAACAGCTATTTTTTACTAACATAATGGATCTTGTTGTCTGAAATATAAATAAATAAAAATAATATTAGGTCACAATCTTGAACAAAGAATATGAGCTTCAGTAGACAGTACAGTCAACAAAAGGGTTGTGTATACAGGCTACAATATTCATGTTTGCTACCACAAATATCCATTATTTTGGTGTGCATAAGGAGAGTTGAGTGATTTTAAACATTTGATTTCTCAGTACCTCCTTGACAATTGAAAAACGCCTGCAATCATCCTTGTAATAAATGCTTTCAGTTTGAATACAGTCTTTAGTAGTTGAGTGACAAGTTAAGCTGCATACTATTGATCTTTTTGCTCGAGTGTAGAAGGTGTTGTACAAACCTTGGACACGGTGTGTTTCTGTTCCTTCCATGTGGGCTCAGAGATCTTGCCGAGCTGGATGTCCTTCTTGAGGCGCAGTCCATGCCACAGACTCTCTATGCTAAGCTCCTTCATCTCAGAGCCCACGCCAGGCGCCACTACTTCCTTTGGCTTGCTCTCTGTCAGCTCTTTGGTGACTGCCTTAGTGTTTGTTTCGTCAACAGCTGTAGAGTTCAGTTTGTTGTGGGCTGTTGCTGTCTTGTGCACTTGTGTGGCGGGGGACAGACGCAGTGCCGCCAACTTCTCAAACCTCCGTATTAAATCTATAACAACAGACATGGTGTGTTTATTGAAATGTAATCTAATAAGTGTGAGTAAACACTAAGAAAAGCCAAATTAAAATTTGTGTAACAATGTATTATTAAGATACTTAATACTGATAGTTTTATTGCTGAGATTACTGCATTTGCCATGGTTTCTTTTAAACAAAATATCTTACAGTGGAAATAATTTGTACGTGTTTTTGTTTAATACTGTTTTTAATGTAGTCATTTGTTGTTTTTTTTAATGTAGTCACTTTGATACTATAATAATAAAATATAATTAATTCATGAGGAACAAATAAAACAGCTGAACAATGTTTCAGTCTGTGTCTGAATCTTGTCAGTGTGTCAACGGTCTCACGTGAACTCTGCACAGTGCACAGTGCAGACAAGGAACTCTACCGTAAACAATCACTATAGTTAGACAGAGCCGAATACAACAGGTAAGTAATTGGAAAGGGATGTCGTATGTATGAAGTTGGTGTAGCGGTACGTACTCTCCCACTGCTCGGGAGACGCGGGCTTGATCTTCTGCACCAGCTTGTCCACCTCAGCGTTCAGGTTGCTGAGGGACAGGTAGTGGCGAATCACGCGCCACTGCCCTCCCAGCGACGACATCTTCACGACTCGCAAGCACGAGTACAACGATACCAGCGCCTTCTAGAACTATCGCACGTTCTATACACTCACACTTTATAAATATGTTCAACACCAATGTTTGTCACAGCAATTTGTTAACAGTTTATCACTTATTATTTTGCTGTCTCACACAAAAGATTTCGACTCACTTTTGAACGTAAACTTTTATTCAGCAATGTGCCGTCTGCTCCCACGACGCTACTGTAAGATAATGTGTGATTTTTTCACAAAACCTAGGCTCCGCGAGTTAAAATTCGCAAATATAAATAAATCAATGACAGGTTTTCGTGACGTCAAATCGGACTTTGTGCAGTGATACCAACATGAGCAAATCAAAACAAATCTAAAAACGTTACGTTTCGCAATAAAATTGTACTTCGAAATATTTATTTAACTTCTTTATTTTAGTTGAAACCACAGATGGGCTTAACACAATTATTTAAATGGCATTGTTCAATCTATTTTAAAATAATTGTCTTCCTAGTTAAACCACAATTATATTCGTTAAAATAAATGTTCATAAAACAAATAGCAAATTGTTACTCAAAATGAAACGTAAAAATAGGGATAACGAACAACGAACAACTCGTTCACTAATCACCGTCACCGCTGATGATCACAAGGATGAAGGTTCCTTTTAAGTTACTATACTCTATGGAAGGTTCACAATAATCATCACTCACTTCCTGGTTCCAGTTCTATAAAAAGATTGTAAACTTCTACTAAAGTTTTTTTTTACAAACAAAGAAGTCACTCTTTGCGGGACGGTTGTGACCGAGTAATAATCAAATGTACACTGAACTATCGTAAACAACGCTTGCGAATTATATAGCAGTATTTTGTCAAAACATGTTTTGACAATATCTAGATTACGACGATCGCAGCTAGGTGTCGAGGCCGTGACGACGTTGGCGCGGGCGCGCCGCGGGCGGCGCGCCTGCTGCGTGCTGACTCGCCACAGTCGCCACACCTCTCACGCGACCCACTCACCGACGAGACACGATTTGTAAACAAATATCGTATGATCGCGTTTTGTAACCGGGCCAAGAAATTCTGTGTCAAAACAATGAGTGTACGTGGCGATAATTCACAATAATTTCATGAAAAATCGTGATTATTATTTTATTTATTTTGACATATCTCGGGGCCATACGGTCCCGGTCCTTTGGAAGGCGTACGAGGGTTCGAAGCCAACTCGCAGAGGCCCTTTAGGAGACTTTATTAAAATGGGGCACCAACCTAGGATTATCCCTGTATGCACTATGCAAGTGCACCCAAGGATAACCCCCGGTTGGTGTAGGACTATTGCAGGATATGGAAAAATACAAATTTGGACTATGGGTTTGGGTGGTTCAATATATTAATCAGGCAGGGGGTGGTTCTTCCATAGTTATTGGTAACCAGTCCAATAATTGCCAAGTAGTCCAATTTTACCGAGAGGGGGCCTCTCCTAGCGGGCTGACAGCGTCCCCGCCGTCAGCCCGCTAGGAGAGGCAGCCCTCGGATGAGGTGCGGCCCGATAGGTTCAGGAGGGTCTTCAAGAGTCCTCCGGCGAGGCGCGCCGTCCCTCTCTCTCCTGCTGATCAGGGCTTGATCAGCAGGAGAGAGATTGCCTGATCAATGTTTTATATATATACACGAATAAAATGGCAGGGGGTGACTTGCACACTCAATAATGGGCCCCCGAAAACTATCGCTAGCACGTAGTGACGTAGCAACAAGGGGGCAACATGTCCTGAGGTGCTTGTGAGGAGTGGAGAGGTATTCCACGGCTTTCGGAACAATCCCAGAGCCCGGAAGATGGTCAAGATCCCTGTGAGCACTTACTGGAATACTTTCTTCCCCCGAGCACGTTTGCTCTTGTGAATGTCCACTCAAGCCGGCCAGTAAAGGCAAGAATGAGGCGGGAGCTCTGTTCCTCGTCAGTGTTCACTCCAGCCGGCCAATAAAAGCAAGCCAGAGGTAAGGAACAAGAATACTCCCGGGAGATAGGGTCCGCGGGGTCGCTACTGCCCAACAGCTCGGCACATGCTGCCCTGCGGGTTTTTTGTATATCTCTTGGTCTGGCTCCTCATCCTAGACCTGTTTCGGTAAATTAAACTCTACCGGCACAAGCCCAGCGTTCGGAGCGCGCAAGCCCCACCACGACGTCAACGTAGAGATACGGCGGTGGGGAGATTATTATTGTGATTATGATATTATTATCTACATTTAAAAAATTACGTGCATAATTAAATGACAATTTTGCTCACACACTTGTCACGCATTCACGCATGTGTTGTCAAAGAAGAGTCGGCAGATAATAATGATTGCCAGTCCAAACGGAATGCTACTATAACGTGAAGCTCTGTCCTAAAGTGACACACACAGTGGCGTAACTAATATGGTCCATAGTGGTGCGGGGTACCAGAGCCTGCGGCGTTTGGCCCCACTCATTTTCTGGGTCGAACCAACGAAGCAACCGGCATACCGCCTCAGAGGGTAATAGAAGAAAGTGCTCTATGAATATCATAATCCAAAAAGCATGTCATGTGGTTCTAGCTCGCTTCGCTCGCTCTAGCAGCCAAAGTTATCTTAGTAAGTTTACTGGCCTGGGTTCAAGTTTAAGCCTGGTCGCCACGCTAGCGACCAAAAAGGGGGCACAAACAGTAGCGGCGGCGGCACTGTGTTAATTTATTAATCATAAAAAACCGGCCAAGTGCGAGTAGATCTCGTTCAAACCAATTTTCGGTGGAAGTTTACATGGTCATGTACATACTTACATTATATATTTGTTTAGTTATAGCATTCTCTTAATTTAGAAGTTACAGGGGCGGGGGGGGGGGGGGAGGACAAATTTTACCTTTTTGGATGTGTCTCGCGCAAAATATTCAGTTTAGAAAAAAAATTATATCAGAAACCTCAATATCATTTTTGAAGACCTATCCATAGATATCCCACAAGTATGGGTTTCATGAAAAAAAATTTTTAGTTTCAGTTCTAAGTTTGGGGAACCCCCAAAATTTATTGTTTTTTTTCTATTTTTGTGTGAAAATCTTAATGCGGTTAACAGAATACATCTACTTACCAAGTTTCAACAGTATACTTCTTATAGTTTCGGAAAAAAGTGGCTGTGACATACGGACAGACAGACAGACAGACATGACATGACGAATCCTTAGGGGTTCTGTTTTAGCCATTTGGCTACGGAACCCTAAAAAGTGCCATACATAGTACATAATTATTGTCAGAAAAAATCAAACAACTCTATAATGGTCTAAGAGAGAACCTATGCGAGTTTGAAATAAAACACATCAAGGAGATGGGTGATGGTGGCCCATGTAATGGGGGGCCTGGAGTTCTAAAATACAAGCCTAGGCTTAGTTTAGACTCCAAATCTCCCACAAATTACAAAATTTTGTCGAAATACCAATCAACTTAATATGTGTCTTGTAATGTAATTTGTGGAGATAATTAAACATAATTTTACTATTTATTTTTATAACGACGACTGATTTCCGAAATTAAAGTAAGTAAAGATTAGGGAAAACTTTACTTGGTCAAATCAAATCATTTATTTGCATAACACAGCTTCAGAGGATGTTACAAAAGGTTGCGCTACTTTCTTGTAACTTCTGTGACTCTGGAGCGTTATGAAATGTCGTCATATAACACGAGAAGAGATGCTGAAGGCTGTGAGTATGCTGGAAGCAGACTAAAGTCAACATGAAACTCCCGACTTGCTGCACGGTTGAAGAAGTTGATGTGAAGGTCACCGAGGAAGATACGTAACCCTGTATCTTCCTCGGTGACCTTCAGAGACAATACCACTATTACCACTTTCTGCAAAATGCTGTGAGGAGTCAGCCTCAAATTCATTCATTATCAATTTTTATTCAATGAATTTTAATTTTATGTCAATTATTATTTATAATTTACCAATTCACTAATACACTATAATTTTAATTTTATTGTATCTACTTACCAATGTTGTCATTGCCAAAAATTCATCAATTTAATTGTTATCGATTTTGTCATAATTCTGTGTTTCACTATTTCCAATTTTATTTTTATTTAATTTAATATTTGCGCTTAGTACTTAGTAAGTTAGCTAATTTTCTGAATTTATTGATTTGTGCATGTGGTGTTTACCTATAAGTAATTGTTGCGCTGTAAATTAATTATTTTAAGAATGAATTGTGTTGCTGTAGGTATCCAGTGTGAACAATTGTTGGCAGACCTAATAAAAATAAATAAATCAATAAAAAATTCAGCTGGTAGAAAGACTCCAGTCTCAGCACCAAGTGGTCATCAGTGACCAAACTGCCAGGAGAAGGTTGCATGAAGTTTATCTTCATGCTCGCAGACAGTGGCGTAGCGTAGGTATCGGCTGCCCGGGGCGGAAGACAATTTTTTAGACCCTCTTAATTAGGTATATCAATTTAATGTATACTAGACATTCTATACATTAATTCTAGAGAACTTTTCGGCAAGAACAGTCATCATTATTTTGCATTACGCAGTGTTACAAATTAAAATTTGTGGCCTCTTATGACAAGCTCACATAAACCCAAAGGACAGGTGGTTTGGTAACAATTTATAAGGAAACAACAAACTACCTCAAACACCATATATTTATAAAATATACATGAAAGGCAATAAAAGGTGAACCTTAAAAAAAACTAATTAACCTTATAATTATCAAATTAGGTAGGTGACTAGCTGTCTTAATATTGCCAGCCAGCTAAAATTTCAGTAGAAAGAGCTAGGTCGTGGGGAGTTGGAAATAAACCCAATACTGTTTCGCTTTAAAAGATTAAATTAAATAATCTAAATTTCAAATTTAAGATATAGCCTTCCAGTTATTTGTAGGTTATTACTTAGTAAATGGGTGCCAGGGACTCGGAGAAACTCGGATCCCGGAGCCGACGAAGGTGTTCAATATACTTCCAGATGAACGTAGAAGGTCGAACCCAAGATCCTCATTGAAGACCGGTTTCCAATATAGAAAACCGGACGAAGGTAACCAACGGGTTCATAGAGAAACCGTATTAAAATTAATAGAAATATTTTAAGGGATAATAATAATAAAAAAAAACCGTCCCGTCTGCGCTATCGTTAGACGGACTCCGACAGCTGCACAGTCGTCTCCGCAAGAGGCTTCGAGCAGACTCGAGGAACGGGTCTCACGTGCAAGCTCCAGACTCTCTTCCAGATCCTGGCGGCGAGACGAATCTCTCGAGGTGCCTCTCCTGGAATTGACAATACGGAGACCTAAATATATAAGGGGAATCTAATTTACTTTCCTTGAGGTGACCGAGCTCTCAAATCTAGAAGGCATTAGCCGGTTAACATGGCCTTCAAATAGGAATAAGGATTACCCACGTGGCGTTCATCAACTTCACAACAAGGGCTAGCTGCCCTGAACAACAATCTAATACCGAGGTTCACGCGGAGGAATCCATGAAACTAGTTAAGCGGGCGCAATACTCACAATTTGTTTACGGAGAAAACACGTTGACCGCAAGATCCTCGACTGGCTGGAAAGCTCGCTCGCGGGTGGCGGAGGCGCCACCCGGTGGCAACTGGGTATTTTTGATTCCCGATTGCCACCTGGTGGAAATCTATGTGGGGGCGACTGGGAATATACCCAAGTGACAGCATGACACGCATATCTGTTAAGCTTTATTGTATTCTTAAAGCTTATAATTGTTTGGTTGCCGTAGATGCAGAAATAAACGTTTTAATAAAACTTTGTTTTATTAAGTAGAAAGAATATTTTGTAATAAGTGACAAGACAAATAATTTGTATACCAAAAATTGCTAAGCAACCAACCATCGATAGTTTAAAAAGGTTGTATATCTTCACAATATCCACACTTATGTAGGGACGGATACGATACAAGACCTTGAGTCGGTAGAAGCAGTTGCTCACGGCTTCCAATATAGTATATGTGTGCTTCAAAATGCAGCTGACCGTCAAATACTACCCCTACATTATGAGCTTCCAGAACTCTCTCCACGCCACAACCATCAATCCTGAGGTCTAGGTGCTAAGCAAGCATTTCGTTCAGGAAATGTCTAGATCCTATCACAATATTCTTGAACTTATTAGGATTCAGGACCAGGGAGTTTCTTGTGGACCAAGCCGAGATCCTTTCCAAATCATCATTCACTCTGTTCACAGGTTCAGCTAGGTATATCCTGGGACCGAAAGGAAAGGTACAACTGAAGATCGTCAGCATAAAGGTGATGATCAGACAGTCGGTACGCCGGGAGGGCTATGGAAGTAAAGGCTGTGCCTATTCCCGTGGCCCTTCCATCACGACGATGAGGGAACACCGCTGAGTTTTAGTGGGTATACTGTCATTCTGACATGAAGTCCCACATACCCCGTCTCTTCCCCCGCGAGGCGGGCATGCATAAAGCATTTCTCAGCGACAAAAAAAAAAAAAAAAAATGGATGAAGAGAAGCGGGCCCAGGATCGATCCCTGAGGTTCTCCCCTGTCCACGCGCATCAGACTAGAGGACATGGAATCTCCGCTGTCACTAGTCCCCTGGACAAACTGATCAATTGTTGAGGTAACTCTCAAACCATTTAACGGTTTCGATTTCACACCCACAGAGAGAGCTTGGAGAGTAGATAAATGGTAAATGAAGCACTATCCAGTATTAATTATAGATATTGATAATCCAACCAATAAATCACTTGGCTAATACGACAATAGCGCCGATTCCCTTGTTCACAAACTAAACAAGGTCGGAACATCTTTTTCTAAAAAAAAAAAGTGGCAACACTGCCCAAGTGACATGTCAAAATTTTGTTCCGTATTTTGAAATTAGTTTTATTTAATTTTTAAGTGTATTTTAGTGGTAATAGTATATATAAATGTAAAATAACTGCATAAATACTCTGGAGTATTGTTTTCCTGCAAGTTTTACAAAGTTAAACACAGTATTTGGTTGCCCACCGTTAACGGTGACCTCTCACGAACAGCTGATGTTCGACCTGCGGATATAAACGGGGAGTATTGTTTACATAAAATTATCACACAATCGTCATTTAGACTCTGTAACACATTCATTGATCCCAATTTTTGCTTGATTTGTCACCCTGCACTGGGTCTAAGTCACTTTGCTTACGTAAATCTTAACAACACTTATTATTGTGAAATATTAAAATATTGAAATTCTGTTATTGTTATATTGTACATCTACATAACAACAATAACGTTAACTATCGTTATTTTCAATACTTGTAATCATATTGATATACTTACTAGATTTTTCTGTCTGGGCATCCTACCCACATAAAGAAAAAAGTAAAATCCAAAGTCAATAGAATCAATGTAACTGTGTAGGTACTTTATATAATCATAACAGTTGCATTTCAATTAGAGTAAGCCAACCTCATTTAACCTATAAATCTACACTAACTTCTCCAACTTTTCCATTCATTTCTAGCTTCCGTTTTCTGTTTGGCTGTTTTACTGGTTCTTACCGTTTCTTTAATTCCACTTCCAGTACTTATTCCTGAAACTATGCCTGTGATGACCCGTAAGGCTACTGCTCAGGAGTTGGAGCTTAAATTGAAAACAACCACTCAAGATCTTAAGGCTTCAACCAGTAAATGTGATCAGCTGTTACAGGAAGTCGAGAAGGTTGTTTACAAAAATACAAGCTTAAAACAGGACCTAGTAGACCTTCATCAAAGATATCTGGTTGTTGTTGATGAACAGGACAAACTGCGGTTAGTCACGGATGGTTTCAATAACTGCAGTAACTTATATTATGAGGAGGCTTTGTGTAAGGTAAGGGACCTAGAAGAGGAATTAATTCATGCAAATGTACTAAGTTACAGAAACTCAAAGAATGTACTCAGGCTAAGGAAACTGATAACTTGTATTACTGAATTAGCTAATACTAATTGTAACTCTCACTCCTTAATAACAACAGACCTAACTGAAGATTCTATATTGAAATATAATAATAGCAGTTATAAAGTAAGTCAAAATAAAATAAAAAATATGCATAACTAAATAAAATCATAAATAGTTATAAATAAATTTAGGAAACAACAAAAACACAATTCCAATAATATTAAACTAAGGAAAGGACATGTTTTTCTAATAAATAAATTTAAAAACTATGAAATTAAATTAGAAGATAGTAAGAACATTTATCACATTGACACTCAGCGATTACAGTCTCAAGTTGAGGTACTTGAAGAGTCACTACGGCCCGTATTAATAAACGTTACTCAGCCCAAGAGACCGCACTTGATATGAATATTGAGATCCTTAACGTATTAATAAACGCAATTGTTTATGTTCTCAAGTTGCGGATTAGGTTTACGTCATCAACTGAGTGATGGACTGATTAATAAACGAAACTCGACCCTTAAGTATACATCGGGCGCGGGTTATTGAGATGCTATATCGTGAGTGCAGACAGTCCGTGACTTGAGGTGCGATTAGCGTGGCGCGAAACATGGAGTTTGAAAATATTTTGAGTGAAATTAATTATTACGATGAAATAGATTACTATGACGATATTTTGTGGCCTTTGCGATTTCGTTTACCAAAAGTTTATATAAGGGATGCTTCAAATCCTTTTGAATTACCTACTGAAAATTTTAAAAGACGATTCAGATTTGTTCAAGAATCAGTGTTGTATATAGTAACATTAATCAAAAACTCATTCGTAAAATATAATAACAGAGGTCTTCCAATTTCCCCGGAAATAGCCGTCCTTTTAACTTTAAGGTTTTATGCAACAGCATCATTTCAGGTTAGTATGTAATATTGTAATGTAATTAACTACCTACATAATACGAACGAAAATCCATTATTTCATATGATAATGTACCTTACGTACTTAATTAATTTATATTTCAGCTTGTTTGTGGTGACCTAATACATTTATCACAACCTACAGCTTCAAATATCATAACCAGAGTATCAAAACTATTAGCCCTTTTGCACACAAAATACATCAAAATACCTCGAGGAGATAATTTCTAAAAAATACTTTTTCTCGGTTGGAGTAAAAATATGCTTCCTATTTTCCATTTTAAGCAATTTTATAAAATATGCGAGATGACGAGCTGGTAAACAAACAGATGTTTATGTTTGGCGTCCCTTTTTTTTGACTCTGACGCTACATTGCGTTATGTTGTTATCTATGCTTACTGAGTTAAGTAAACAATTATATCGTATTGGGAAATAAATACACAACCTTTTTAACAATTTAACGCTTTCTTGGGTAACAACCAGCTATAAAACGTGTATTAGCGCTATTCATTAAAGATTTAATGAAATAAAAGTATTTCAATCAAAAGTTTTACATCTTTTGACTTAGCAATAACGAAATGCGACAAGTCTCATTCAAAACTTCGCTCAATGTGACGTCATCGTTCACGAGATCAAGTCCTCAAGTACAGATAGGTGAGGAGCTGATCTTGGTTACTGAGATAGTGTACTTATGTGTCTATTAATTAGCAACAATCTTGAGATGCTGATGACGTCATAATGGCGAATCAAATGATAACGCACTTGAGTACGGTGTTGAGGCATGTTTATTAATACGGGCCTACATTTACATTATATTAAGTATGTGAGCTCTTAAAAACAAATAAAGGAACACGTCCTTGCTGCAAACGAGTTGGTGGAAATGCGTAGTGGTGAGGCAGGTAGAGTGGACCCGATGACTCTGAGCACCACTCAATGTTCTTGTCAAAGGGAATCCAACTTTGAGGCTATCCAACCTGAGGCAACAGAGGACCCGTCCCAGTCTGCAGGAGCTCGGGACTGTATCCCCGATCAAGATACACCATGTTACACAAGGTTCATCTCTAGTAGCACAGACAGAGACTTATGCTGTCATTTCTTCTAGTAAAGTTTGTTGTTGTTCTGTTTTCAGGTAGTTTAGGGAGAGGGTACGGTAAATTATTGAGTATGCGGTTCATGTACTACATGAAAAATGATGTAAACGCCGCAGGTGGTGGTTTGTGTATGATTCCATATTTTATTTATATCGAAAGAATTTTATTAAAGAAATCTGCGGAAATTTGTTGATTGATTCTGTTCGTGTATTCATTTCTTAAGTCCATTTTTTTTTTTTTTTTTTTTTTTTTTTTCCCCCCCGGTGGGTTCCCGCATTGTCGAGGCGGGGTTCAAGTTCAAGTTCAAGTTATTTATTTCATAACAAAAATACATTTGTGTCGAAATATTTGCACAGTAAGTACACAAAAGAAGCAACATAAAAAATAAAAAATAAGAATTATAAGTAACCTCGTTCCTCGTTCGTGGGGGCCCCACTTCCATCCCGTTACGAACTAGTGGTAGGTCTTCTTGTCTTTTTGCCGTGTTTTTGACGTGGTTAGGTTAGGTTAGGTTAGGTTAGGTTAGGTTTCCCCCCCGGTGGGTTCCCGCATTGTCGAGGCGGGGGGGCTCAGTAGCCGTGGTGGATTGGGCCACGGTGAAGCTAAGAGGAACCCGAGGAGCGGCCGCTCGTCTAGGCTGTGCGGAAAAGCCGACGACGTAGCGGCCGGCGGGTAGGTTGCGGTGCCGTTTGGCCGACATCGCAGCCTACCTGAGGCGGGCCGCGATGTCCCCCGTGAGGGAGACATCGCGGCTGAGGATTGGGGGCCGCGGCGGGGGGGGAGTGTCGGTGATACGTTGCCGCTCTCCCCACCTTCCGCGGCCTCGACGGGGCCGCCACCGTTCGATGGCGGACGCGGTGGGGCCGCAGGGGAAGAGGAGTGTCGGTGTGTCGTTGCCGCTCTCCCTATCCTCTGCGGCCGTAGCCCCCCATCCTGGGGGGCATGCGGGGCCTGCCAATTAGGCGGGCGTGGGGGCCAGCGGGCAGCGGGTGCGGGGGCACCGTTGCCTGCATTGCACAGGCCTCCACCAGTGTTGGACGGGAATGGCTAGGTGGTCCCGGCCATTCCCGTAGCCCCCCAATGTGGGGGGCATGCGGGGCCCGCCATATCATCTAGGCGGGCATGCGCCGGGAGGGCTATGGAGGTAAAGGCTATGCCTATTCCCGTGGCCCTCCCATCACGGCGAATGAGGGAACACCGCTGAGTTTTAGTGGGTATACTGTCATTCCGACAGGGAGTCCCACATACCCCGTCTCGTCCCCCGTGAGGCGGGCATGCATAAAGCATTTCTCAGCGACAAAAAAAAAAAAAAAAAAAAAAGGTTAGGTTAGGTTAGGTTAGGTTTTTTTTTTTTTTTTTTTTTTTTTGTTTTGGCAGGAGTGGGAAATCCTCATGGACGCCCAGACTGTCTCACTTATGAGCCAGTCTGGGCAGTGCCGGACTCTTACCGGCTAAAACCCACTCCTGCCCTGCTTGGTGTCCTCTGACATCATGAGAGCCCTTGGTTCTGCGAATTTATAATAATTTAATAAGAGAAAAAGAAATTTAATGCAACAGTTTGAAACCAAATAACAAAGAGAGGTGTGTCTCTGGCGTGACCAACAAAGAACTCACAGCAGCAATCACTAAAACTAACATACATAAATCTATACTATATTATAATTTCTATATCTATGCTACGAGTATCTATTATTACCTTACTTCTAAGTGGACCTTATAATTTTAACTTATCTAGACTGTACCGTTTACTTATGGCTAACCTATTGTAATTTTAAGCTATCTTAACTATTATGATACTTAACTATATACTTATTATATATTTAGTATCAAAATTTTCTTACGCTATCTTATTTCTTCTAAATACTATTTTTGCTACCTCTGTACAATATTCTAAAAACGCCTTCCTTTGTCTTCCCTTTATCAGGCCAGGTAGGTTCTGGGGGTCCAACGAGACGGCGAGATGCTGCTCTATATCATACCGCATTTTCGCGGTGATTGGACACTCCAGCAATACGTGCAAGACGGTCTCCTCCACGCCGGGCTCACAGGCGCACGATGGGTTCTCCTTACACTTGAAGCGTTTCAAGTATGCAGAGAACCCACCGTGCCCCGTCAGAATTTGCGTAGTTATGCTTGTGGGAGCCATCTTGCGCACCACACTGTATGCTTCCACCGCGTCAGGGAAGAAAAGTTTGGTGCCCGAAGCCGTGTCACCCGACCCATACCTCCCGTTCCATTCCACAAGCGTGTCCGACCGGATTTGTCGCTTGACGAATGACACGGGACACAGGTCGTAGTCCGGCCTCTTCTTCGACCCCAGGGCGGCCTCCTTTGCGAGCTGGTCGGCTCTCTCGTTTCCCTCCAACCCTGCGTGGGCCTTGATCCAGAACAAGGAGACACTCTTGTTCTGGAGCTTACAGCGCCGTAAGGTGTCTCTTGTATCCACGGCCAAGGGGTGGGGGGAACTTAGATTGATAACCGACTGAAGAGCCGCCATAGAGTCGCTGAAGATGCCGAACGAGGTTTCACGTGACTTGAGCACCTCCCCGGCAGCTCTTTGCAAGGCCAGGAGTTCAGCCTGGTAGACGGTGCAGTAAGACGGCAAAGCAAGCTTGAGGGCCTTTGTTTCGGTAGTGTTATTCCACAAGGATAGCGCCGCTCCGACTTTGCCCTCAATCTTGCTGCCGTCAGTGAAAATCCGTACAGCGAAATTGCTGTGGTTGTGGTATTGATCCTCGTCTACCAGGCTTCCAAACTCCAGACTCATTTGTTCCGCGGGGTGTGGGGCCTCCAGCGCTGGAGCCATCCGTTCCACCTCCCGGTCTCCTAGTGCGGGCTGGGGCTCTCCCCTCTTAGCTCCGTAGAGCGCAGCCGCTTCCCGGATACGGAGATCGAGCGGGAGTATCCCAGCCAGAACCAGTGCCGAGTTTAGGGAGACTGTACGGTAGGCTCTGCACAGCTTCTGAGCAAACCCTCTCTGGACGACGTTGAGCTGCTTCCTGATCCCCAGCTTGTTGGCAGCTGGTGCCCATGCACTTGCGGCGTACAGCACGATAGGTTCCACAGCTGCAGTGTAGATGGCCCTTATTACCTCCGGGTGCAGACCCCAACTGACCCGGGCTGCTCTGGCCAGCTGCTTGTATATAGCTATCGCCTTTTTACAGACGACAGCTATATGTTTGTTGAAGGTCAGCTTGGCGTCTATGACCAGCCCTAATATTTTAACATCTTGGGACATTCCAATGTCGATCCCTCCCATGCTCAAGCGTGGCGTGTCATACTTGAGCTTCCGCGTTAGCACCATCGCACAGGTTTTGTGCGGCGCGAATTTCAACCGATTTCTGACACCCCACGCTCGAACATGTTCGAGAGCGGCATTGGCTTGTCCCTCGATTTTTTGAGCTGTGTCCCCGTCAAACACCAACACCACATCGTCGGCAAATGCCTGGCAGTACTCACCCCTACTCTCCAGCTGTTTCAGGAGCGGGTCAAGCAGCAAGTTCCAGAGAATGGGCCCCCCTATAGACCCCTGGACGCAACCTTTGCTGGTTTGCCTTCTGCTCTCCTCCCCAGCGTACCTCACGGTGACCACCCTGTCACTGAGGTAACTACTGACTACCCGTCTCAGATTCACAGGACACTTTTCCTCAGCCAATCGCACCTTAATAGCCGGCCACCACGCACTGTCGAAAGCTCCCTCGATATCAAGTGACACGAGCGTGACGATCTTTTTCTGTGCCAGCTTTCCTCGGATGTGCTGCACGAGAGTAACGAGGGAGTCTTCAGTGCTTTTTTGGGGCATAAAGCCGTATTGGCGAGTACTAATCCTGGGTAACAGGTAGAATCTGAGACGAGCAACCAGCATCTTTTCGTACACTTTCCCAAGGACAGGCAAAAGCCCAATCGGCCTGTACGACTTTGGTACGGTGTACGAGTCTTTGCCCGGCTTTCTGAGCACAACCACCGTAGCTTCCTTCCAGGTCTTCGGGAAGTGGTGGTGTGCCAGGCATTTATTAAGCAGTGCCAGGAAGTATTCGGGGTCACATTTTATGGCCTGAGAGCAGATGTCAGCCGTGAAGCCGTCGGCTCCCGGGGCCTTTTTTGGGTTGAACGACACCATGGACCGGCCAAGCTCGCTATGGGTGAACGGTGGGTCATGTCGTTCATCATGGCTCCACGCGTTTACCGTCTCTGCCAGTTGTCGGGTTTGGCGATGGTCCATGTTGTCGTCTTCCTCTCGGTCCTCGGGATAGAAAGTCTCGGCCAACAGCCTCACAGAGCCCTTCGCGTCCAGGGTCTCTCCATCCATCTGGAGCGGTAGGTCTTCCTCTCTCTTCGATATCCTACCCATTACCCTGTATATCCCTTCCCAAACCCCTTCTCTGTCCTGCCTCCCGCAAAACTCCTTCCAACTATCTGCTTGAGCCTTTGTCACCGCTTCCTTGTACTCCTCTCTCGCCTCCAGGTACAGGCTAACAACCATCGCCCTTCGGACCGGCGCTGCGTTCCTGACTCTGGCTTTCCTGGTGGCGACCTGCCTCTTCATCTTCGCGAGTTCCTCGGACCACCACGGCATGGTGAGTGTTTCTGTGTTGTGTTTGTGTGGTATTGTGTCTCTGCATGTGTCAGTTATGGCTTGTGTGTATGTGTTAATTGTTGCGTCTAGTTGGTCAATGGTGTGTATGTTTGACAAGTCCACTAGGGTTAACTTTTGATCCAGCATAACCTGGGACAGTTTCACATGAAACTGCCTCCAGTTAGCCTTCTTGGTGTTGTATACCCTAGTGGTCCGTTCGATTGCCATACCCTTTGACTTGTGTAAATGCATGCAGAAGGCTATGCCGTTGTGGTCGGAACTCGTGAGACCCTCCTCGATCCGCCAGCCGTCTACCAGGTCGAGCATGTCGGCCGAACAGGCCGTCACGTCCACGTGGCTGCTGAACCTCACCCCACCTCTTACGGTGTCGAAGGTTGGGATGTCTCCCATGTTGAGGATCTGTAACCCCGATTCCCCCAGTGCTCCACACATCTGCTCCCCTCTCAGGTCTTCGTTGCTGCTACCCCACCAAGTACTTTTCGCGTTTGCGTCTCCTCCAATAACCAACCTGCTGGTGCCTATCTCTTGCTCTATCCGCTTTAGATGCTCCAGGTATGGCTCCATGGGTTTGTCCGGCTCGAAGTAGAAGGATACCAGCGTGATCGTCCAGGCTCTGGTTCGGATTCCCACCACGACGATGTTGTTTGTGGTGAGTTGCGGGTACTGTAAGACGTCCAGATCTTTGTCAAAGACGGCTATTGCCGCCTTTACAGTCCCTTCTCCTACCTCAGAGCTCTGGAAGACCCTTACGCCCCGGTAACTCTTCATCCTTCTCACTCCACCCACGTAGGGCTCCTGGAGCAAAGCTACGGCGACTTTGCGCTTATCAGCTTCGAGCAAGAGCTCGTTTGTTGCAAGCTGGCTCCGTTGCAGGTTGGCCTGGATCATTTTGTACTCAGTGGTGGTCGTAGGCACAACTTTAGCAATATGCTACTGACGCTCGGGCTAATGCGTCCCACTTCCTTCGCATCGGGCATTCGCTGCTAAATGCATTGTGTTCGTGGTTGGGGATCTTGGCTCTGGTGCAGTTGACGCACACCGCTGCCTCGCCGATCCTTGTGTCTGGGCAGTCCGCCCTGAGGTGCGGGCCGCCACAGTGGCTGCACAAGTCGGCTGGCTCCTTGCAGAAGCGCTTGCCGTGACCGTACGCCAAGCAGCGGGTACACTGCACCAGTGGTGTTTGGTCCTCAACGCGCGCTCTTTGGAGGTCGATATGAACGCGACCCGCCAAAGTCAGCCTCTGCCACACTGCTGGGGACACCTGCAGGACGATGTGGCACAAGTGGGGGTTCCTCGTCTTACGACGGTATTTCACCCCCAACCTCACATCATCCGCAGGTATGTCCCCGAGCAGGTGGGTGTTCTGTCTTTTCAGGGCCTGCGTTACCTCATCATCCGTGTGCACGGAGAGGACGTCCCTAACTATGATGAGCGGGTCCTTATTTTTTACTTCTTCCACCACTAGGTTTCCCGCTTTTCGGATCCTTTCAGTGACCCTGTTCAGCTCTTCCTTTGTTCTGAAGCCGACCACAACCTTTTGGTCCCTCGCCTTCCGCAGCCGTTCCACTCTAGTGCCCTCATTTCGGGCATCGACCGCCGTCCTGAGCTTCTCAATAACCTCTTCACCGGTGTCCTGATCATTCACAGATGATACGACTACCGAGTGAAGAGGCTCTTGGATATTCTGCTTCGGGCCGGCGGCCATTTCCGCGAAGGTCGGGCCTTGGCCTGGGACGTAGCGAGGGGCCTGCTTGATTTGCTCCGACAGAGCCTGGGTGTGTTGTTGGCATTCCTCTAACGCCTTCCTGTGCTCCTTGAGGCCTGCCACAAGGGTCTGCATCAGCTCTGTCGGATCTGTGGGCGGCTTAAGTGGCGCGGCCACCGGTGAGACCGCAGGTTCGAGTGCGAGAACAGGTACACCGGGATCCCTGCTTCGCTCCGACTCCTTAACTATTTCATAGAGCCGGTTTATAGCTTCAGTAACCCCAGTCTTTATCTCCGCTTTGAGGTTGCGAGAGTTACCTAAATGCAGCTTTGCCTTATTCAAGCAAGCTCTCGCCTCCGCTGTGAGACTGGGGTACCTCGACACCGGTCTCGTTGCTGGCCTCGTGTTATCTCCAGATGCTCGGTGCGTCTCTAGAGTGCTAGGAGCAGGTGGTGTGGTGACGGGCTTTGGGTTGGTCAGGGACTTGGCTGGAGGCTCAGTTTTCCCAGCCTCCCATTCCCCGATGCTGCGCCTCACATTTGGAAGCGAGGGTCCAGCCTTCTCAATCGAGCGCGGTGAGGACCTGGAGCCCGGCGAGCTTGCGTCTCTTTTAGCCGGTGTGCGGAACATGTCGGTGGTGTGTGTGAAGGTGGTGTTCATACAAGCTAGGTCAGAGGACACCGACGATATTTCTATGTCCCTGTAAAGAGGGGATCAGCAAAGTAATATTAATATTATAGAAACGAGCCCTGTAACAGAGGACTCGGTCGGATAATATAAAAAATATTAAAAATATATCAATAAAACTCCCCTGAGGGCGCCAACTACCTTAAAAAACAAATTTTTTACGAGCTAGGCGCACGTGCGAGGTGTCAAAAGACGCGTCTCCGCGCGGGCTAGCAAACAATTTTGTTTCTGGAATAATCCCGAAGAAAAATCGGGAATTATCCTGGAAAAACTGATTTTATGACCAAAAAGTATGTAAAAACACCGAATAACACCACCGAAACGGGACTCGACTTCGCGGAACGCGCACGGGAGTACAGGTAAGGCAGGTAAGTATCGGATTAAATTATTAAAAACCAGGAATAGACTGAAAATTTTGAATAAAATTTAAAATAGTGCTTTCTAAAGGGAGTTTTTTGAAAATTTTTACAAGTCAATAAACGAAAAAGTGTTTTTCGCGAAATTGTCAATTATCCCTAGTGGGAACGTTACAGGGAGTCTAGTTAAGATTTAAAATGCTGAAAACAGCTTGATATTGCGTCACCGGGATGCAGAGATATGAAGTTTTGATCAAAAACGTGTATCCCTTAGGTAGATTTCGTCTATATATCAGTACTATTGACTGTAAAGAGTTTCTGGAATATCAGAAGTACTATGCGAGCTAGGCGCACGGGCGAGGTGTCAAAAGACGCGTCTCCGCGCGGGCTAGCAAACAATTTTGTTTCTGGAATAATCCCGAAGAAAAATCGAGAATTATCCTGGAAAAACTGATTTTATGACCAAAAAGTATGTAAAAACACCGAATAACACCACCGAAACGGGACTCGACTTCGCGGAACGCGCACGGTTAGGTTAGGTTAGGTTAGGTTAGGTTAGGTTAGGTTTCCCCCCCGGTGGGTTCCCGCATTGTCGAGGCGGGGGGGCTCAGTAGCCGTGGTGGATTGGGCCACGGTGAAGCTAAGAGGAACCCGAGGAGCGGCCGCTCGTCTAGGCTGTGCGGAAAAGCCGACGACGTAGCGGCCGGCGGGTAGGTTGCGGTGCCGTTTGGCCGACATCGCAGCCTACCTGAGGCGGGCCGCGATGTCCCCCGTGAGGGAGACATCGCGGCTGAGGATTGGGGGCCGCGGCGGGGGGGGAGTGTCGGTGATACGTTGCCGCTCTCCCCACCTTCCGCGGCCTCGACGGGGCCGCCACCGTTCGATGGCGGACGCGGTGGGGCCGCAGGGGAAGAGGAGTGTCGGTGTGTCGTTGCCGCTCTCCCTATCCTCTGCGGCCGTAGCCCCCCATCCTGGGGGGCATGCGGGGCCTGCAAATTAGGCGGGCGTGGGGGCCAGCGGGCAGCGGGTGCGGGGGCACCGTTGCCTGCATTGCACAGGCCTCCACCAGTGTTGGACGGGAATGGCTAGGTGGTCCCGGCCATTCCCGTAGCCCCCCAATGTGGGGGGCATGCGGGGCCCGCCATATCATCTAGGCGGGCATGCGCCGGGAGGGCTATGGAGGTAAAGGCTATGCCTATTCCCGTGGCCCTCCCATCACGGCGAATGAGGGAACACCGCTGAGTTTTAGTGGGTATACTGTCATTCTGACAGGGAGTCCCACATACCCCGTCTCGTCCCCCACGAGGCGGGCATGCATAAAGCATTTCTCAGCGACAAAAAAAAAAAAAAAAAAAAAAAAAAAAAAAAAAAAAAAAAAAAAAAAAAAAAAAAAAAAAAAAAAAGGTTAGGTTAGGTTAGGTTCCCCCCCGGTGGGTTCCCGCATTGTCGAGGCGGGGGGGCTCAGTAGCCGTGGTGGATTGGGCCACGGTGAAGCTAAGAGGAACCCGAGGAGCGGCCGCTCGTCTAGGCTGTGCGGAAAAGCCGACAACGTAGCGGCCGGCGGGTAGGTTGCGGTGCCGCTTGGGCGACATCGCAGCCTACCTGAGGCGGGCCGCGATGTCCCCCGTGTGGGAGACATTGCGGCTGAGGATTAGAGGCCGCGGCGGGAGAGGAGTGTCGGTGTTACGTTGCCGCTCTCCCTACCTTCCGCGGCCTTGACGGGGCCGCCACCGTTCGATGGCGGACGCGGTGGGGCCGCAGGGGAAGAGGAGTGTCGGTGTGTCGTTGCCGCTCTCCCTATCCTCTGCGGCCGTAGCCCCCCATCCTGGGGGGCATGCGGGGCCTGCCAATTAGGTGGGCGTGGGGGCCAGCAGGCAGCGGGTGCGGGGGCACCGTTGCCTGCATTGCACAGGCCTCCACCAGTGTCGGACGGGAATGGCTAGGTGCTCCCGGCCATTCCCGTAGCCCCCCAATGTGGGGGGCATGCGGGGCCCGCCATATCATCTAGGCGGGCATGCGCCGGGAGGGCTATGGAGGTAAAGGCTATGCCTATTCCCGTGGCCCTCCCATCACGGCGAATGAGGGAACACCGCTGAGTTTTAGTGGGTATACTGTCATTCCGACAGGGAGTCCCACATACCCCGTCTCGTCCCCCGCGAGGCGGGCATGCATAAAGCATTTCTCAGCGACAAAAAAAAAAAAAAAAAAAAAAGGTTAGGTTAGGTTAGGTTAGGTTAGGTTAGGTTAGGTTCCCCCCCCCCCCCCCGGTGGGTTCCCGCATTGTCGAGGCGGGGGGGCTCAGTAGCCGTGGTGGATTGGGCCACGGTGAAGCTAAGAGGAACCCGAGGAGCGGCCGCTCGTCTAGGCTGTGCGGATAAGCCGACGACGTAGCGGCCGGCGGGTAGGTGGCGGTGCCGCTTGTGCGACATCGCAATCTACCCGAGGCGGGCCGCGATGTCCCCCGTGAGGGAGACGTCGCGGCTGAGGATTGGGGGCCGCGGCGGGGGGGGAGTGTCGGTGATACGTTGCCGCTCTCCCCACCTTCCGCGGCCTCGACGGGGCCGCCACCGTTCGATGGCGGACGCGGTGGGGCCGCAGGGGAAGAGGAGTGTCGGTGTGTCGTTGCCGCTCTCCCTATCCTCTGCGGCCGTAGCTCCCCATCTTGGGGGGCATGCGGGGCCCGCCAGTCAGGCGGGCGTGGGGGCCAGCAGGCAACGGGTGCGGGGGCACCGTTGCCTGCATTGCACAGGCCTCCACCAGTGTTGGACGGGAATGGCTAGGTGCTCCCGGCCATTCTCGTAGCCCCCCTATGTGGGGGGCATGCGGGGCCCGCCATAACATCTAGGCGGGCATGCGCCGGGAGGGCTATGGAGGTAAAGGCTATGCCTATTCCCGTGGCCCTCCCATCACGGCGAATGAGGGAACACCGCTGAGTTTTAGTGGGTATACTGTCATTCCGACAGGGAGTCCCACATACCCCGTCTCGTCCCCCGCGAGGCGGGCATGCATAAAGCATTTCTCAGCGACAAAAAAAAAAAAAAAAAAAAAAGGTTAGGTTCCCCCCCGGTGGGTTCCCGCATTGTCGAGGCGGGGGGGCTCAGTAGCCGTGGTGGATTGGGCCACGGTGAAGCTAAGAGGAACCCGAGGAGCGGCCGCTCGTCTAGGCTGTGCGGAAAAGCCGACGACGTAGCGGCCGGCGGGTAGGTTGCGGTGCCGCTTGGGCGACATCGCAGCCTACCTGAGGCGGGCCGCGATGTCCCCCGTGTGGGAGACATTGCGGCTGAGGATTAGAGGCCGCGGCGGGAGAGGAGTGTCGGTGTTACGTTGCCGCTCTCCCTACCTTCCGCGGCCTTGACGGGGCCGCCACCGTTTGATGGCGGACGCGGTGGGGCCGCAGGGGAAGAGGAGTGTCGGTGTGTCGTTGCCGCTCTCCCTATCCTCTGCGGCCGACGCCCCCCATCCTGGGGGGCATGCGGGGCCCGCCATTCAGGCGGGCGTGGGGGCCAGCGGGCAACGGGTGCGGGGGCACCGTTGCCTGCATTGCACAGGCCTCCACCAGTGTTGGACGGGAATGGCTAGGTGGTCCCGGCCATTCCCGTAGCCCCCCAATGTGGGGGGCATGCTGGGCCCGCCGTACTAACTAGGCGGGCATGCGCCGGGAGGGCTATGGAGGTAAAGGCTATGCCTATTCCCGTGGCCCTCCCATCACGGCGAATGAGGGAACACCGCTGAGTTTTAGTGGGTATACTGTCATTCCGACAGGGAGTCCCACATACCCCGTCTCGTCCCCCGTGAGGCGGGCATGCATAAAGCATTTCTCAGCGACAAAAAAAAAAAAAAAAAAAAAAAAAGGTTAGGTTAGGTTAGGTTAGGTTTTTTTTTTTTTTTTTTTTTTCCTGTCCGGGCGCCAAGGCCCGGCCCGCGAGCTACCTCTAACATAATTAGAGTTCTTTCTTAACTTATAGGTTGGGATGTCTCTACAGGTTGTTCTTTATTTTAATATAACGAGTGGCACTACTATTTTATTGATGTAACTTATTCGTACTACTATTATTTTATTATTTCTATTACACGCTACTTATTTTTATTATATACTACTTATTATCATTATACATTACTTATTATTATTATTTACTACTTATTATTATTATACACTACTTATTATTATTATACACTACTTATTTTTACTATATTACATTCTAGGTCGTTACACATTAGGTGGGGTTACAGAGGATAGTTGCTTTATCTTATTTTTTTATGGTATTCAGTACATTTCTATAATTATCTGGTTATATCTATTTTTACACATTTGTTTTTTATTCACTTATTCTATACCTTAGTTTTCTAACATCTTATTTTATTACTTATATGCTAGTCGTATATATTTGAACTAATATATCTATAGCATATCTTTGTTATTCTATTTGTTTCTATTAATAACAGTCTCTGCAATATCAGTGAAATAAGTTTTAAAAGTTTCCCTATATTTCCTACTGGACATAAGCACTGGGAAGTTTTCGACTGTCATTTGGCATTCCATCTTGTTCTCGGCCTCGAGTCTCTTTAGGGCATGAACCGGGCAGTCGGTCAAGATATGTTCGACCGTTTCGGGTGTTCCAGGCTGACAGATGCACGATGAGTTCTCCTTGCACCCGAATCGATTCAGGTACTCAGAGAACCCACCGTGCCCCGTCAGTACTTGCGTTGTGATACTGGTTGGGGTCATTTGACGAACTATCTTATAGGAGGTGGAGACGTCGGGAAAGAAAAGTTTTGTGACTTTGGCCCTGCCACTCTGTCTGTACCTTTGGCTCCATTCATCAATCGACCCCTTTCGGATCAGTCGTTTGATGAATGAAACCGGGCATAAGTCGTAGTCGGGTTTTCTTTTTAAGTTGAGCGCTGCGTCCTTTGCCAGTTCGTCCGCCCTCTCGTTTCCCGCTAGACCCGCGTGTGCCTTGATCCAGAACAAAGACACAGTTTTGTTCTGGTTTTCAATCGACCTAAGGTTTTTGCGGGTGTCTACTGCCAAGGGGTGAGTTGTATTGAGGTTGGTTATGGTCTCTAAAGCTGATCTGGAGTCGCTGTAGATGCCATAACTCACCTCGCCTCTCCGCAGTATCACCTCAGTGGCTCTACACACTGCGAGGAGTTCCGCCTGGTATACCGTACAGTATGAGGCTAGCTTGAGTTTGTAAGTTGTCACCTCTGCTGAACTGTCCCATAGAGTCAGCGCTGCTCCAACTTTCCCCTCAATCCGGCTGCCATCCGTGAATATCCGAATAGCCTGGTTATTGTGGATATCTAGTTCTTCCCGGTCAACCAGGCTCACGAACTCTATCGCAGTGTGTCTCCCCGGGTGTGGTGTACCGGAGAATTGAACTCTCCGCTCGACCTCTCTATCCGCTAGTTCTGGCCGGGGCACCCCTCTCCTCGCTTCGTACAGGGCGGCTGCCTCTTGTATGCGAAGATCGAGTGGTAATATTCCAGCCAGTACCAGCGCAGAGTGAAGAGAGGTCGTGCGGTACGCCTTGCATAGTTTTTGGGCGAAGCCCCTCTGGACCGCGTTTAAGTGGCGTTGGACTCCCAACTTTTTTGATGCTGAGGACCAGGCGCCAGCCGCGTACGTGATGATGGGCTCTACCGTAGCGGTATAAATAATGCGGATTATTTCCGGGTGGAGGCCCCAACTGACCTTAGCAGCTCTCGAAAGCTGGTGGTAGACACCAAGTGCCTTTTTGCACACGTTGGCCGTGTGGCTATTAAAGGTCAGCTTGGAGTCGATGGTCAGTCCCAAGATCTTCATCTCCGAGGACATTCCAATGTCGATCCCTCCCATAGTCAGATGTGGCGTGTCATATCTAAGCTTATTGGTTACTACCATGGCGCAAGTTTTGTGCGGCGCAAACCTGAGCTTGTTCATGACACCCCACCTCCGAGTATGTTCGAGAGCGGCATTGGCCTGTCCCTGGACTTCTAGAGCTGTCTCCCCCGAAAACACGAGCACCACATCATCCGCAAAGGCCTGACAGTAGTCGCCTCTCTTCGAAAGGCTCTCCAGCAATGGGTTAAGCAGGAGATTCCATAAGATGGGACCGCCTATTGATCCCTGAACACACCCTTTGTTTGTGCTTTTCGCGTACTCATGGCCAGCATACCTTACCCGGACCTTGCGGTCGCTAAGGTAGCTGGCTATCATCCTCCTGAGGTTCGCTGGGCACTCCTCTTCCGCCAGTCTGACCTTAATAGCAGGCCACCACGCGCTGTCGAAGGCTCCCTCTATATCCAGCGAGACCATCGTGATGAGCTTCCTCTCTCGGAGTTTGCCTCTCACGTGGGCCAACAGGTCATAGAGGGAGTCTTCCGTGCTTCGCTGTGGCATGAAGCCATACTGTCGGGGACTTATCCGGGGTGCCAGGTGCCAAACCAGCCTTCTCACCATCATTTTCTCCAGCATTTTCCCCATCACTGGTAGCAGTCCGATTGGTCTGTAGGACTTGGCGCTGGTGTAACTGTCCTTTCCCGGCTTCCTCAGCACCACTACCGTCGCCTCTTTCCACGCCGTGGGGAAGTGTGTCAACTGCCAACACTTATTGAAAATCGCCAGGTGCAGCCCCATGTCCTGCGATATTACCCGTCGGCAGATATCTGCGGTGAAGCCGTCCACTCCGGGTGCCTTTTTGGGGTTGAAGCTCTCCATTGAGAACCTGAGCTCCTCCGTTGTAAACGTCGGGTCATGAGTCTCACCATGGCTCCAGTCGTTTACTCGGTCAGCAAGTGCTCTGATTCGTCTATGGTCTGGGCTATCTTCCTCCTCTGCATCCTCCGGGTAAAATGTCTCGGCCAAGACCCTCGCGGATCCTTCCTGACCCACTTCCATCCCGTTCCGAACTAGTGGTAGGTCTTCTTGTCTTTTTGCCGTGTTTTTGATGACTCTGTAGATCCCCTCCCAGACCCCTTCCCTGTCCTGCTTCTGGCAAAACTCCTTCCAACTCTCTGTAGAACGTTTTCTGACTTCCGTCTCATACCTTTCTTTTTCCCTCAGGTACAACGCGACCACACCCTCTCTACGCGACGGCGCAGCGCATCGGATTCTTCTCTTCCTGGTGGCGACGTCATGCTTCATTGCTTCGAGTTCTTCGGACCACCACGGCATGGTGAGTGTTTGATTTTCTTTTATTTTAGGTATTGTTTCGTTACAAGCTTCTGTTATTGCTACTGTGTATTTTCCGATGATATCTTCTAAATGCTCTTTACTATTTATTTGCTGTATCTGTTCTGTGTTAATTCTATTTTCTATTTTTAATTGGTCCATTTTTTCATTAAAACGTTCCCAATTAGCTTTTTTAGTGTTATATTTCCTGGTGGTTCTTTTGATGTTGAAGCCTTTCCCTTTGTTTAGTTTTATTTTTATTAATATGCCGTTGTGGTCCGAGCTCGTTAAGTCTTCAGCGACTGTCCATTCCTCTATCAGGTCGAGAAGGTCCTCTGTACATAGCGTCACGTCAACATAGCTTGTCAGTCTACGTTCTCCCCTGACAGTATCGAAGGTGGGTTTGTTCCCGCAATTTAGTACCTGGAGATCCAGCTCTCCTATCATTCCCACCAGCTCGTCACCTCTATCGTCGATGGTAGTGCTTCCCCACCACACGCTTTTCGCATTAGCGTCCCCTCCAATGATGGCTTTCCTGGGCTTTAGCTCTTTCATCGCAGCTGTTAAGTGGTCCAGGTATGGCCTAATGGGTTGGTCAGGCTCAAAGTAGTACGAGACGGCGAGCATCTCCCACGCGCTCGTTCGCAACTTCACCACCACGATGTTGTTGGTGGTGAATCTGGGGCACTGTATGACGTCGATGTCATGATTGAACACGACTATCGCCGCCTTAACAGTGCCACCACTGCCGTTCGAGTTCTGGTAGACCCTGGCCCCCCCGTACGACTTCATCGCCTTTATGCTACCCACGTACGGCTCCTGGAGCAGTGCGATGGCTATTTTGCGTTTTTTAGCCTCGAGCATGAGCTCGTTGGTTGCCAGTTGTTTGCGTTGGAGGTTAGCTTGCGCTGCGATGTATATCTGGGTAGCTGCCGTTCGTGTAACCCCCGGAACCACCTTAGCAATATGCTACCGCGGATCGCGCCAGTACATCCCATTTCCTGCGCACCGGGCAGTCACGGCTGTAGACCACGTGTCCTGTGTCGTCGTGCCTCTCTCTAACACAGTTCTTACACGTTGGTCTGTCACCCGCTGCCAGCCCGGTACATTCGGCCTTGAGATGTGGCCCCCCGCAGTAGTTGCACAGTTCCTCCGGCTCCGTACACAACTTTCGGCCGTGTCCATATGCCAAGCATTTGGTGCACTGTATCAGAGGCGTTTGGTCTTGGACTCTAACGCACTGCAGGTCGATGAAGACTCTGCCGGCCGCAGTGAGCTTCTGCCACAGCTTCGGTGTCACCTCTAGGATGACATGGCTCTCTAGCGTGTTCCGTGCCCTCCTCCGGTATTTCACGGTAGCAGTCGCCTCCTCAGCCGTCAGATCCTCCAGCAGGCGGGCGTTTTGGGCCTTAAGCGCAGCGAGTATGTCCTCGTCGCTATTGTAGGACAAGAGGTCCTTAAGTATGATGAGTGGGTTCCGGTTTTTGGCCTCTTCCACTTTCAGGTGATGGTCTTTTCTGAGTTGGGCTGTGGTTTTTGCCATCTCTTCTTTATTGCTGAAGCTCAGAATAACCCTCTTGTCCTTGACTTTTCGGACTCTCTCGATCTGCAGGCCATTGTTTTTTGCGTCCAATGCCTCCTTTACTCTTCCCACCACCTCTGTGCTTGTGTCCATTGTGACATCGGAAGACACAATGACGGAGTGCTTTGGCTTTTGACCCTAGGTGTTTTGGGGTGCGGTCAGGACCTCCGCATATGTAGGAGCTCTCTCCTTGATCTCAGAAATCATTTTGCCCATTTCCTTTGTTGTTTCTTCAAGGGTTCTTATCTCCATCAAGACATCTCCGTCACTGTGCCTCTCTCTATCACGCGTTTCTTGTGCCTCTTTCTGCTCTCTCAAGGCCACTTGAAGCTGCTTTATCATCTGGTTGCCCTCCTTGACTATTAGAGCTTGCTCCTCTAGTGCGGAGCGCAACCAGGTGATACTCGCTGGATCCTCTTTAGTTTCCTCGGTTGCCCGATCTTCCCTTGTCTTCTGTTGGCCACTTTTGCCCTTGTCCGCCTCTTTCACCAACTGGTACAGTCGGTCTATTGCCGCTGTAACCTCTTTTTTAATCTCCGCCTTGAGGTTGCGGGAGTTGTTGAGGTGGAGTTTTGCCTTATTGAGGCAGGCTCTTGCTTCCGCCGTTACGTTGGGTAGCCGAGCTCGAGTCTTTTTGGCGGAGTTGTTGCAGTTGCAGTTGCCAGGGCGCGGCGCGTCTCAATAACGCTGGTGTTTTGTGAAGAGGTGGAGGTGCCCGGGGCGGGGTCTTGCCCTGGGTTTACTGTTCGCTTAGGCTGGGACTCCACCCCCGCAGCCTCCCATTCCCCGATGCTTCGCCTCACGCAGGGAAGCGAAGGTCCAGCCCTCACCGTTGAGTGCGTTGAGTCATTTGAGCCCGGAGAGCTCACGTCCTTTTTGGCCGGTGTACGATACATGGCGGTAGCGTGAGTGAACGTGAGGTTCATACGCTGTCAGTCTGGGGCACTGGTGATACTTCTGTATCCCTGTAGAGGGGGGATAGGCGCAGAAGTATCTCAGGGGTCAAAACAACAGATAATCCCAACCTGGAGCCGCAGGTCCGTAATTAAAGGTTAATAAAATTGTTAATAATTGTAAATAAATTACTCTGTCCGTTTAGCTCAATAAAGCTAGGATGTCTCAGAGCTATTATATTAGTATATATTAATATTAGTCAATTAAAACTACAGGGTCCCAGACCCCTGGTCTAGATATTGTCTTAATATAGGATAAAATATATTTTTTTTTTTTGTCAGGTATTATGTCACGCCACTAAGTGTGGCTTTCTAAGGGCGCCGTTGAGGGGTTGCCTACGCCACGTAACCAGCATACGCTGCAGCACCAGAGTGGTAAGTGTAGATATATATTTTAGTTTCAATCGAAAAAAGTGGGGTGGTATTCCGGGATTTTGTTGCAGCCAAGCGAAAGGTCTTTTTCTCCCGATTCCGGAGAGCCCAAACTTGGTGGGTCTGTGACCTTTGGCTACGAAGTTACAACCCGGGGGGGTGAGGTGGTCCTGAAGGGGCACAAGAGGGGGGGGGGGGGGGGCGAGAGGGGTCACTGGGGTCGCGATAGGGTTCCCAGGTTCCAGGTTAATTAATAATTAAAATTATAATTAGTATTTGGGGTCAAAAAATTTGGGGGTCAAAAAGGGGGTCTAGGGGGCTTATCTTAATATAGGTTCCAGGCGGGAGGGGGGGTACTAGGGGGGGGGGAAAATTCACTTAGTTTTTTGATATTCCCAGCCGTTTCCGAGATATTTTGATTTTAAGGGCGGGAATTTTTCGGGATGAATTTGGATGATATAAATATTAGAGTAGCTGTAAATAAAAATAATTAATAATATGGTGTAAACAAATATAAGTTAATGTAAATTCAGTAAATGTGGATAAATGTAGATTAATGTAAATAAATGTAAATAAATGTAAGTAAATGTAAGTAAATGTGAGTAAATGTAAGGTAATGATAATATATATGATCACAATGATAACGGTGATTGTGTGTCTGGTGCGAGTAGAAATAAGGTTTGAAGCAATTACAGGGGGGGAGGGGGGATTTGTCTTGAGTGCGGCGGGTGACGTGCGCACACTAGTACCACGATCCACAGCGAAGTCTATGGAGGGGGTAGCAGTTGAATTATTTTATTTCTAAATTATTTAAAAGAGGGGGGGGGGGGTCGAAGGGGGTGACCAGGAAAAGTGCCGCAGCATATACTATACTTCGTATAGGATATGCAGGGTGGCGTTAAAAACGGGCTAAGTGGCTCCGTTCCCGAGTTATGAGCGTTTTAAGGGTTTTCAATGTCCCGGGTTCGATTCCCGGTTGGTGAGCAGCAGTTTTTCGATGTTATCTTCGGTTCTATACGTGCTAGGCGCACGGGCGAGGTATCAAACGACTCGTCTCCGCGCGGGCTAGGTTTTTACAGAATTTGCTCAGGGCAGAAACTGAGGGTTTTTTAGCCTGAAAACCTGGAACATCAGCAACGAAACGGGACTCGAGCCCGAGGAACACGCGCCCGACTATAGTTGAGTAAAAATTTAAGGTAATTATAGATAATAAACACACTCCGAGGAATGCGATACGAGATGTGCTCTTTTGTTTTACCCAGAGGGGGTATAAGTTAATTTTTTGAAAATATTTGCATCTGTATATTGCAGAGATTGATTTTTGACAAAAGTTAGTTTTAAAAACAATTTGAATACACGGTATTATACAAGGAACCACTTACTTATAGCTACAGATTAAAATATGCGTTGATTTAAAATAACATAACAATATAATTAATAATGGGAGAAACAGTGGGAAAAACCGTGGGGAGAATTATTGTGGGGAGAATCTCGTAACTTTACCCCGAGCTTTTTTCAGAGACGTCACAGAGGGATGGGGTAAATTGTGTGGGTTACCCGTCTTTGAGAAACTGTGTATTATTCAATAATTTTCCCCCTAGGACGTCCCGTTTCGGAGCTATAGCCGTTCCTGTACAACATGTAAACAAGTAGGAATCGGGGAGAAATCCGCGACCTAGAAACAGCTAATAACTCAGAAACTAGTAGATGAATTTTCCTGAAAATTTATTTACAGTATCTTAGTTGGGCACAGAGTGGTTAAAGCTGGATTTTATCCCGAAATTTAGGGGTTGAGACAGACCAACCCCCAGTTTCAATTTTTAAACTTTAAAACTTAATAATTAGTTAACTGTAAGTCCGATTCAAACCAAATTTAAATTGGGTATAAAGGAATGTATGGTGAATTTTTAGAGTCCAGAAAAAGGATATGTCACAGATCTTGATTCCCGGGAAATAAATAATGAAGTTTGATAAAATTTTGACCTTAACTTTTACAGGTGTTCCAGGAAGATTTTCATTGATGTCTAATGGCGTCCCGGCTCCTCGTCTGTGTCGCTTTCGGGAATAGCTCAGTACTCCAGTTGAATCCCTCGGGATCTCTGTCCATGTGCCACGCGGTTTTGTGTTTTTGTTCTATATCTCCGGAACCGCAGCTCGGAAAATTCCAAAATTGGTGTCAAACGATAGGTCCTTGCACGGCGCACCCGGCTACAGTCGCCGATTTTTGAGTCTTCACTCAAAATCGAGCAGCGTTGAGCTGTAAAGGCTCAACGGAACGGTTTTTCACTGATAACTTTCACAGATTTTCACTTTTCACAAATTTTCTTTCACATTTGCGTGCGTCTCGGCAGCGCGCTTCTAACGATATATCGCACTTGTTACTTTTCGCGAAAAAACCGATTTTTGGGATTTTTTATGCGCGGAGCGACTTAAAACTGATCTGCTCGCGGCGGGGGGTGCCGGCGGACTGGTTAGGTTAGGTTAGGTTAGGTTTTTTTTTTTTTTTTTTTTTTTTTTTTCTTTTTTTTTTAATAACTAGCTCCTCCAACAACCGTCGGAGACCTTATCTATCTAGTACTCTTTCACTCCAGTTCTCGCAATTATTCCTCTCGCACTTTCATGCCACATACTGGTTCTTTCTCACAGCCATCCACATTTATTCAATGGGTGGGATTCCCATTTTTTACTTTTCTGTACTACTCTACTCTATATATTCTTTATATCTATTTCTATTATATCTACTAATTACTGGGAAAATAAATCAAGACAGTACTCTTTATAATATTGATCTTCAACCTATGTACAGCTGGTTTCGTTAATACTTCTTGTTACTATTTATTTCTTGTGAAAATAAATCAAGGCAGTACTTTAATTAACTTTTTAACTTAACCTATGTACAAATTGTTTTCTTATTTTACATGCGTATCTTATATATACTATTCTTATTTCTACTTATTCCGAATTACAAACTACTTTTTAATCTTAATTTTCTATGCTTACATTAATATATATAATAATATATTTGAAACATAGTTTATTATACATCTACTTTATTTTTATTTCTCTCTATTACTCTACTACAGATTTTAATACAGTAGTTTAAGAATTCTTGTCTCTCCTTTCCCGATATTATTTCCCTAATGCTACCTCTGTCGAGTTTTTTATCCATTTTGCTTTCCAATTCGTACCTCTCCGTCGCGTACACCGGGCAGTCCAGGAGTAGGTGTGGGACAGTTTCGTCTTGTCCAGGGTCACAGATGCACGATGGGTTCCCCTTACACTTGAAACGATGCAAGTATTCGGAGAACCCACCGTGCCCCGTCATGATCTGTGTTAGGATCAGGTTCATTTCGATCTTTTTGACCGTTCTGTACGCCGCCACTGCGTCCGGGAAAAACATTTTTGTAACAGAGGCCGTGTGACCCGCCGTATATCTTTGGTTCCATTCGTCAAGCGTCGCCATACGAATGTGACGCTTGACGAAAGAAACCGGACACAGGTCGTAGTCAGGCTTCCTCTTACTATTCATGGCGGCCTCCTTTGCCAGCTGATCCGCTCTTTCGTTGCCCTCAAACCCTGCATGGGCCTTTATCCAATACAAGTTAACCACCTTGCTTTGGTGGGATATTTTTGCTAAATTATCCCTGGCTTCCACTGCCAGGGGATGAAGGCAGCTGTGGTTTTTCACTGTCTGGAGGGCCGCCATGGAGTCGCTGTATACTCCGAAGCTGGATGACGAATGCTTCTGGATTTCCCTGGTTGCCCGGCATATCGCCAAGAGTTCCGCCTGGTAGACCGTGCAGTAGTCCGGCAGCGCCAGTTTGATAGCACGCGCCTCGGCGTCGCCCTTCCAAATGGAGAGTGCGGCCCCGACGCGCCCGTCTATCTTACTTCCGTCCGTAAAAATTTTGACTTCCAAGTTTGCGCTGGCGTCGACTTGCTCACGATCCGCCAGGCTCATGAATTCCAGGTCGATACGCCTAGCTGGATGTGGGGATTCCATAGCGGATGCCACCCGCTCCACCTCCCTGCCCACTAGCACTGCCTGGGGTAATCCTCTCCTAGTCTCGTAGAGTGAGGCCGCCTCGCGGACCCGAAGGTCTAGGGGGAGCATCCCAGCCAGAAGCAGTGCCGAGTTCAGGGAGACAGTGCGGTAGGCTTTGCACATTTTCTGTGCAATCCCGCGCTGCACGACACCCAGCTGCTTTATGATTCCCAGCTTACTTGCTGCTGGGGCCCATACACTGGCGGCGTACAGGATGATCGGCTCTACGGTTGCAGTATATATGATCCTGATCACCTCTGGATTTAGTCCCCAGCTCACCCTTGCCGCTCTACACAGCTGCTTGTGAACACCTATGGCCCTGCGGCACACATTGGACACATGCGTATTGAATGTCAGCTTGTCGTCGATGGTGACACCCAGAATCTTGACTTCTTTTGACACATTTATGTCAATCCCGGCCATGCTCAGGCGTGGGGTATCGTACTTTAACTTCTTGGTTATAACCATCGCGTTGGTTTTTTGTGGTGCGAATTTAAGTTTGTTTTTAACACCCCACGCCCGAACATGGTCGAGGGCGGCGTTGGCTTTCCGCTCGATTTCCATTGCTGTGTCACCATCGAAGACAAGAACAACATCGTCCGCGAATGCCTGGGAATAGTCCCCTCTCCTCTGCAGAGACCTCAGAAGTGGATCCAGGAGCAAATTCCAGAAAAGGGGGCCTCCGATGGAGCCCTGTACACAGCCTTTACTTGTGGCTTTAGCGTACTCCTCTCCACCATACCGGACTCTGACCTTTCTGTCTTTCAAGTAGCTGTCGATGACCCTCCTCAGGTTCACCGGACACTCTTCCTCAGCCAGTCGGACTCTGATAGCCGGCCACCAGGCGCTGTCGAATGCTCCCTCTATGTCCAGAGATACAAGTACTACTATTTTTCTTTCGTGTATCTTATTGCGGATGTGCTGCATAAGGTCATAGAGGGAGTCCTCGGTGCTCCTTTGTGGCATGAATCCGTACTGGCGAGTACTCATCCTAGGTAGAATGTGATACCTGAGGCGGGCCACCAGCATCTTCTCGAATATTTTTCCGAGAACGGGTAACAAGCCGATTGGTCTGTACGCTTTCGGGTTAGTGTAATCCCCCTTTCCCGGTTTTCTCAGAACCACAACCGTAGCCTCCTTCCAAGGTTGTGGGAAATATCCCCGTTCCAGGCATTGGTTCAGCAGTGCCAGGAATGTCTCCGGTGCAATGCCAATGGCGCGGCTACAGATGTCGGCTGTGAGGCCGTCCATTCCCGGAGCCTTCCTGGGGTTGAAGGAATCCTTAGCTGTTATTAGTTCTGCCATGGTGAAGGGCGGATCGTGGCCATCCCTGTTCTCCTCTGCATTGACTTGGTCTGCTTTCAGTCGGATGTGGCAATGGTAATCATCGTCAGCATTGGCCAAGTCATCCGGGTAGAAGGTTTCCGTGATATATTTCACGGAGCCCTTTGCATCTAATACCTTTCCGTCCTTCACCATAGGCAAATCCTCTTCTCTACTCGTAGTCCTTCCTATTACTCTGTAGATCCCCTCCCAGACACCCTCTCTATCCTGCTTACAGCAAAACTCTTTCCAGCTCTCGGTTGCGGCTTTTGCCTCCTCTAATTCGTACTCTTCTTTCTGTTTCAGGTACTCTCCAACGACTTTCGACCTTCGGACAGGAGCAGCGCACTGGATTCTTCGCTTCTTGGTGGCGACCTGTTTCTTTAGCCCTTCGAGTTTTTCCGACCACCACGGCAAGGTAAAGTTTTCTTTTTTGGTTTTTATTGGCATGGATGAGTTACATGCTTCTTTAATTAATTTAGTTAATTTGTTTGTTATTATGTCTATTTGTTCAGTGTTGTTAACCTTATTTATTTCTAATTTTGTGACTTTATATTCTGTTGCCAATTGGTTGAATTTCGCAAGAAATTCGTCCCAATTGGCTTTTTTGGTGTTGTAAATTCGTGTCGTTCTTTCTATTCTAATTCCTTTGGATTTACGTAATCTAATATTAAAAGTTATGCCGTTGTGGTCGGAACTCGTTAGACCCTCATCTACTCTCCAGTTATCCACCAGACCAAGAATGTTCGTCGAGCAGGCTGTGATGTCGACATAGCTCATGAGTCTCTGTCCTCCTCTGATAGTGTCGAAAGTCGGGATTTCCCCTACGTTGAGTACGTGGAGCCCTAGCTCTCCGAGAGTTCCACACACGTCTTCGCCTCTATTATCGATGACAGGGCTTCCCCACCATGTGCTCTTCGCGTTGACGTCTCCTCCAACGATCAGAGGCTTGGAGCCGTTGGCAGCCTCAATTTTCTTTAGATGTTCTAAATATGCCTCTATCGGCTTGTCTGGCTCAAAATAGAGTGAAACGAGTGTGATCTCCCAAGCACTGGTCTGGATTCCCACCACAGAGATGTTATTTGTGGTGAGTTCCGGGTATTGTATAACGTTGATGTCGTTATCAAAGACGGCAACTGCCGCCTTAACAATCCCTTCTCCTACATCAGTGCTTTGGAAGACCCTCACTCCTCTTTGGCTCTTCACAGTCTTGAGGCTGCCAACGTAGGGCTCTTGGATAAGCGCAACCGCTATTCCGCGTTTTCCTGCCTCCAAGAACATCTCGCTTGTCGCAAGCCTCTTTCGCTGGAGGTTAGCCTGTGCGAATTTGTATGCATGATGTTCCCCCTGGGTGCCCTTAGCAATACGCCACCGTTGCTCGCGCTAAGTCATCCCATTTCTGGCGCTGCGGACACCCGGCGCTAAAGGCGTTGTGCTCTGTCTGGGTACTGTTCACCTTCTTGCAGTTTCTGCATGCTGCCGGTATTCCTGCCATCAGGTCCGCGCATTCGGCCCTCAGGTGGGGGCCGCCGCAATGGCTGCACATGTCCACCGACTCACTGCAGAATTTCTTGCTGTGCCCAAAACCCAGACAGCGCGTGCACTGCATCAATGGGGTCTGGTCTTCGGCCCTGATGCGTTGGAGGTCTACGTGCACATATCCCTTTGCAGTCACCCTTTTCCAAATAACTGGCGAAACACTGAGCACAATGTGGCCGGTGAGCGGATTCCTGGCCCTTTTCCTATATTTTATTTCCACCCTGTCCGTCCCACCGCTGAGGCCATGGAAAACATCCTGGTTCTGGTTTCTGAATGCCTTAAGGACGTCCTCATCGGTATTAACCAATAGGACGCCCCTGAGGATCAGCAGCGGATCTCTGTTTTTCATCTCCTCAACGGTGAGATTGGCTCCATTCTTCCTCAATCTTTCCTTCACCTTGTCTCTTTCTTCCGTCGTCTCAAAACCCATAATCACCTTTCTATCCTTCGCCTTTCTTACCTTCTCCACCTTTATCCATCCCTCTTTTGCATCTATTGCCTTTCTCACCCTATCAAGAACTTCTTCTCCCGAGTGCTCCTCATTGCTGGAGGTGACCACGATTGAGTGCAGCGTTCGCTTTCCCAGCGCGCCGCCACTCCCACCCGCGGTCACTCCCGCGTATGTAGGAGTCTCCACACTATCCATTCTTTCCTTCTGAGCCTCTATTATGGCCTTGAGCTCCTCCATCTGCTTGTTGCTTTCCAGCAACAACTTGGAGTGCTCCTCAATTCTCTCCATTAGTCGGTTTGAGGGGTGTGAGTTTTGCTCTGCATTGATTGAGAAGGTGTCATCAATAGCGGCAGCTTTAGGCTCTAGGTTTTCCTTAAGCCCTCCCGCGGTTTCCGCTTTGGCTTCCCTTTCAGCCTCTTTGACCAGCTGAAACAGGCGATCCAGCACTTCGCTGATGACGTTTTTGATTTCGCTCTTCAGGTTTCTCGAGCTGCTTAGATGGAGTTTAGCTTTTTTCAAGCAGGCCCTGGCTTCTGCTGACCGATCCGCGTACTGTAACATTGGCGGCATATGGACCTCTACCAACTTTGCGTGCTTTGGTAGCGTTCTACTCTCCTGCAGCTCAAGAGGTTCTTTCTCTGCGGATCGCGGGGGACTTTTGGCCAACGCTTTTCCGTCAACGTTTTCGTGCCGTCTCGATGTCCCGAGCTTTGCCTCTTGCGAGAGTGTCGTCACTGATTTTGGTTTTGGAAGGGGATATGTTAGACAGATAGTCTTTTTCGGGGGCGAGGGTGTTTTGAGAGGTGGGACCGTTTTGAGTCTCTCGGTCTCCAGCTTGTCAATGCTGCGCCTCACCGACGGGCCAGCCCGATCCTCTTGGTTCCTTCCCAGGTCAGGACTCTTCGTGGGGTTTGCCTTTTTGGCTGGTGTGCGTATCCCCAACATTTTGTCAGAGTTCTGTTAAGGAGCTAGTTAAACGTCAAAACTTGCCGGGTATTGTAAAGGGATACCTCGGTCAATTTAGAAGTAGCGTGTATATATATAAAAAGTATAGGTAATAATAATAACAATGTCAGTTAATTAACTGAGTTTTGTCGGTCTATTTGCTAATTTCCCGCTTCCTTTTCAGTTGGTGTACGTGACTTGGAGGTCAACGGCGCGCTTTGGCAGTTCAGCGCAATGCGAACGATGGTATAAAGACGGGAAAAGAAAGCAAGAAAAGAAAACACACACAAAAAGAGCAATAAAGTTACATAAACTTTGGTCAGGAAAAACACTTACAAAAAGTTGTATCACGTCTCTACAAATACTACCCTGACTCAAAATTTGTTAGGGCAGTGGTCAAGAGCTCTAATTATAGGCCCAGGTTAATTAATTTCGTCAAAAAACACTATTTTTGACTTTTCACAAAAGTGACTCTATGTAGAGTCAGTCTAATGGGACCACTGGGTAGAGCCCACCGAGCCCGTTCTAACGACCCCAAACTCGAGGCACCTAGCTCAAAGGGTGTCGGAGCAATCGAAATCCAAAGATTTGGTTTTTTACCCAAGATGGCGACCAGAAGATGGTTAAAGCTGGTTAACTCCGCAACCGTCCGACCGATTTCCGCCGTGCTTGGGTTCCCTTTACTGAGCTCGATGAGATCTAAACAGTGATGTGGTTTTCAGGCTGAAAAATTTTTCAGTCCTGTAAATGCCTGAAAGCCAGTTCGCCCAAGGGAGGGTTGCTAGCCGATTCTATCAAAGCAAACCCCGTCGCTCTACGACCCTCCGTTGCGGAGATATAGGTGTTCCAATTTTTACCAAGATGGCGGCACAGCTGTCAAAGTGACTTTGACAGGCGATTTCTCCACTTCGGACAGCCGCAGAACCCCCGAGTTTGTGCTCTTCTGGCTTGCCCCGATCCCGTCTCTCGCGCAAAGTGACTTTCAGGCGACTGAAAATTTTCAGCCTGAAAACGCCTGAAACCTATTCTACCCGACAGAGTTTGTCCCCCCGATCAACAATTCAAAAACCGCAACTCTCCACGACCACCGGTTCCGGAGCTGCGCTGGGTCGAAAATTTCCAAAATGGCCGCCCAGCTGTCAAACGTTGACTTAAAATGGTTATAACTCCGCAACCGCCTATCGGAGAGAGATGCGGTTTCGAATGTGAAGAATGCTCCGGTCTCCCCTATATGCTGAAAGTGGTTTCAGCGCTGAAAAAATTTTCAGCCTGAAACGGACTGAAAACGCAACAAACTTAAAGCTAACACTACACTGCTGACCGGGGTGAAAATCCGGTACAAAACAGACCGGAGGTTCCCGAGATACAACGATTTAAAAATTTAAACCAAAAAACCAAGATGGCGCAAAAAAGCCAAAAAAGCCAAATTAAAAGATAAAGGGCCCCTGTTTGGGCTTATGTGGGTCGCAATGGGTGTATTGGACCTAGTCCCGGTGTCAATTATACCTATTTCCTATTAAATTTTAAATAAAAGCCAAAAAACAGTAAAAAATCGATATCTCAGGTGTCACCGATCGAAAAATTTCGAATAAAATATCAAAATAAAGGTAAAATACAGCTCTACAGTATACAATTAACAAATTTAATAAAAACTAAAAAGAAGGTTAAAAATTTTTTGAAAATATGATTTTCCTATAAAATATGATATAATTTAAAAACTACTTAATTTAAAAATCTAAGACTTAGGGTTTCTATTGTGCTGGTTAGCGCGCCACGGCTTGCAGTTGAAAATTTCGAAAATCTCGATTGGGACCGAAGATATGGAAGTCTGAACTTTTCAACTTCTAAGTCCTTTTAAAAATCGAGGGTTGCAGGTAGGTGAAAAATCTTTATGGTTACCTTCTAAGCTGTGCAGGAGGATGTCAGCTGCAAAGTTCCATGCGTCTGGCTCTGCGTTTTCCGTTTTTTCAGTCCACGTGGCTTTTCGTTTTTTCAGAATAACAGCTGAAGTTCCAGGTTTTTGGTGCTTCTTGGTGATCAGGAAGGTGCGTAGTGGTGGTCCCACCCTTTTCCTTCAATAAAAAGGGGGGGTCGTAGCGCTTGTTCTCGCAGCGTTTTCAATTTAAGGTTTTCCTTCTGAGTTTAACCTCAAAATTTTGAGGTTTTTCACTTTTTCACGAAGGTGCACTGTAGCCCGGCTACTAATTTTCACCAGAGCGTATAGCTTGCGATTTCCCACACACACCGACACTTGATTTATCGAAATCCGAGCACTTTTAACCGTTTTTTCGAATTTTTAAGCGTGGAGCTGCTTAAAAAACGATCCGACCGCCACGACGGCTGGGGGGGAACTGGGTTTTTTTTTTTTTTTTTTTTTTTTTTTTTTTTTGTTTTTTTTTTTTTTTTGTTTTGGCAGGAGAGGGAAATCCTCATGGACGCCCAGACTGTCTCACTTATGAGTCAGTCTGGGCAGTGCCGGACTCTTACCGGCTAAAACCCACTCCTGCCCCACCAGTGTCCCTCTGACATGGGAATCAGAGTCCTTAGATGCAATTTTTTGTGTCTTTTTGGTGACTTTTATGTTGGAGGCCGAAGAGACCACGCTCGATTTTGCGATTAATTTTGACTATGATTATTGTGTTTTGTTAATACTGGAATAGCTTGAATAAATGTTATTATGTTCTGTGCTTACTACTTTTACTAAAATGCTCTAATTAAATGTATATGTCCGTTTGTGTTGCTTTTAATTTAATTGTTAATGCTTTTAAAATTTATTTTCAAGATTTTACTGTTATTTTAATTCTAAGTATTATTTTATGCCCAATATTTAATGCTGTCACTTGGTTGCTTTTGCATTGATAGGACATGAGTTTTTTGCTATGATATCCTTACTATATAGTACTCATTATATAGGTGTATATCACAGTTTTTTAAGAAACAAATGTCTGTGACATAGATTTTTAACCAGCTTGACACCGCTTGTCGGTCCCACTAGAGTTGGCTCACGGTCCAGTATAACTACAGCCACTTTCTTACGAAAGTGGCTCCAATTACCATCCTCCATTGAGCCAACCCCAGTGGTTCGCTCAATGCGTCTGCAATCTGGCAGTGTCAAACTGGTCATCTCGCTGTAATACCCGGAAGTGGGGGCATCGACAACTTTAGCAATAAGCTATCGATGCTCTTGCGAATGCGTCCCACTTCCTTCGTATCGGGCACAAATCGCTGAACGCATTGTGCGAGTGTTCCCCCAGCTTGGCTCTAGTGCAGTTTACGCACACCGCTGCTTCGCCGATCTGTTCGGGTGGGCAGTCCGCCTTTAGGTGTGGACCCCCGCAGTGGCTACACAGATCGGCTGGCTCCGTGCACAGACGTTTTCCGTGACCGTATGCCAAGCAGCGGGTACACTGCACTAGAGGCGTCTGGTCTTCGACGCGCACTCTCTGGAGGTCAATTCGAAGCTTGCCCCCTTCGAGTGCCCTCTTCCAGATTGCTGGGGTAACACTCAGCACAATGCTGTTCGTGTGCGGGTTTCGACTCTTTTTCCGAAACTTAACGGACATTTTGAGTTCCTCGTCCCCGAGGCCGTGAAAGATCTCCCGGTTCTGGTTCCTAAGGGCTCTCAATACCTCCTCGTCACTGTGCACTGACAGCACATCCTTAAGAACCAGGAGCGGGTCCCGATTTTTCACCGCCTCGACGACGAGGTTCTCTCCGGCCGATTCTAATCGCTTCTTCAGTTTTTCTCTCTCCTCCTTTGTTGCGCACCCCATGATGACCTTTTGGTCTTTGGCCTTTCGGACCCTCTCTACTCGCACCCAGCCCTCCTTCGCGTCCACCGCCTTCCTGACTCTTTCGAATATTTCGGCCCCCGTATCCATCTCCTGCGTTGAGGAGACCACTACGGAGTGCAGCGTCGTTCGCTCCGGGGCTTGTGCCCTAGTGTGGCTCTTATTCCCAGACGCTACACCCGCGTAAGTGTTCTCCACAACACATTTCCTGCCAGCCAGACTGTCTCGCAGCTTGATCAATTCGTCGGAGTTCTCCTTTATTAAGGAGATGTGCTCCTTCATTGTCGTGACGAGCTCAGTCTGGCTAACAAGACTCTCGGGAATGGACCGGGGACAGAGGTCAGCAATGGGCGCGGATTCCGGCACAGCGATGGGTGCGGCAGGGGCCTTTGCTCGTTCCGACTCCTTGACCAGCTCATAAAGCCTGTTTATGGCTTCCAGCACCGCAGTCTTTATCTCGGCCTTGAGGTTGCGGGAGTTGCCTAAATTAAGCTTGGCCTTATTCAGGCAAGCTCTCGCCTCCTCAGTGCGACTGCGGTGCCGCGCCTCAGGATTTTTGAGCGGTCTCGAGGCATCGGTAGCAGCTCGGCGCGTCCCCGGGGTGGCAGGACCCCCCTGTGACGCAGAAGGAGGAGTCTCGTCTCCGAAGGAGATTCTCCTCTTCGCATCAGGTAAAGGCCCCGCCTTCTCCGACGATCGCGGCGAGCCGCTAGAGCCTTTGGCCCACATAATGTTGGATGGGGTGCGGAACATATTAAAATTTTTGTCTGATAATTTCAGAACCGACTCCTGTAAGGAGGGAGTCAGAACAGAAATTTTTCGCGTAATTGTCAGTTTTCCCTAGTGGGAACGTTTCAGGGAGTCTAGTTTAAAGTCAATTTGCTGAAAACAGCTTGATATTGCGTCACCGGGATGCAAAGATATGACGTTTTGACCAAAAACGTGTATCCCTTAGGTAGATTTCGTCTATGTATCAGTACTATTGACTGTAAAGAGTTTCTGAAATATCAGAAGTACTATGCGAGCTAGGCGCACGTGCGAGGTGTCAAAAGACGCGTCTCCGCGCGGGCCAGCGAGATATTGTGTTCCTGGAATAACCCCGAGGAAAAATCGGGAATTATCCTGAAAAAACTGATTTTATGACCAAAAAGTATGTAAAAACACCGAATAACACCACCGAAACGGGACTCGACTTCGCGGAACGCGCACGGGAGTACAGGTAAGGCAGGTAAGTATCGGATTAAATGATTAAAAACCAGGAATAGACTGAAAATTTTGAATAAAATTTAAAATAGTGCTTTCTAAAGGGAGTTTTTTGAAAATTTTTACAAGTCAATAAACGAAAAAGTGTTTTTCGCGAAATTGTCAATTATCCCTAGTGGGAACGTTACAGGGAGTCTAGTTAAGATTTAAAATGCTGAAAACAGCTTGATATTGCGTCACCGGGATGCAAAGATATGAGGTTTTTATTAAAAACGTGTATCCCTTAGGTAGATTTCGTCTATGTATCAGTACTATTGACTGTAAAGAGTTTCTGGAATAACAGAAGTACTATGCGAGCTAGGCGCACGTGCGAGGTGTCAAAAGACGCGTCTCCGCGCGGGCCAGCGAGATATTGTGTTCCTGGAATAATCCCGAAGAAAAATCGGGAATTATCCTGAAAAAACTGATTTTATGACCAAAAAGTATGTAAAAACACCGAATAACACCACCGAAACGGGACTCGACTTCGCGGAACGCGCACGGGAGTACAGGTAAGGCAGGTAAGTATCGGATTAAATTATTAAAAACCAGGAATAGACTGAAAATTTTGAATAAAATTTAAAATAGTGCTTTCTAAAGGGAGTTTTTTGAAAATTTTTACAAGTCAATAAACGAAAAAGTGTTTTTCGCGAAATTGTCAATTATCCCTAGTGGGAACGTTACAGGGAGTCTAGTTAGGATTTAAAATGCTGAAAACAGCTTGATATTGCGTCACCGGGATGCAAAGATATGAGGTTTTTATTAAAAACGTGTATCCCTTAGGTAGATTTCGTCTATGTATCAGTACTATTGACTGTAAAGAGTTTCTGGAATATCAGAAGTACTATGCGAGCTAGGCGCACGGGCGAGGTGTCAAAAGACGCGTCTCCGCGCGGGCTAGTCAACTATTTGTGTTCCTGGAATAATCCCGAAGAAAAATCGGGAATTATCCTGAAAAAACTGATTTTATGACCAAAAAGTATGTAAAAACACCGAATAACACCACCGAAACGGGACTCGACTTCGCGGAACGCGCACGGGAGTACAGGTAAGGCAGGTAAGTATCGGATTAAATTATTAAAAACCAGGAATAGACTGAAAATTTTGAATAAAATTTAAAATAGTGCTTTCTAAAGGGAGTTTTTTGAAAATTTTTACAAGTCAATAAACGAAAAAGTGTTTTTCGCGAAATTGTCAATTATCCCTAGTGGGAACGTTACAGGGAGTCTAGTTAGGATTTAAAATGCTGAAAACAGCTTGATATTGCGTCACCGGGATGCAAAGATATGAGGTTTTTATTAAAAACGTGTATCCCTTAGGTAGATTTCGTCTATGTATCAGTACTATTGGGGGGAACTGGGTTAGGTTAGGTTAGGTTAGGTTTTTTTTTTTTTTTTTTTTTTTTTTTTTTTTTTTTTTTTTTTTTTTTTTTTTTTTTTATACTACTACCTCCGACATAATCGGAGCCTATGTTAGGCTTATCATTCATACTAGTTCTCGCAATTATTCTTCTCGCACTTTCATTCCTCATACTGTATCTTTCTTTCATTCCTTCCACTTTCTGTCAATAAGGGTAGGACGCCCTTCTACTTTCCCTACTTCTGTACTCTATCCCTTTTTCTTTTTCAATTTTATTTCAAGGTATAAGTCGACACAGGTATTTTTATTGTTCTTTTACAATGTTTCTTATTCTATTTCTTAGTACTATTTTGTCTTATTTACTACTCTTACTTCTACTTACATGTTCTGTATTCTATTCTTCATTTAATCTAAGCTTATGTCTATTTACATTTATATTTTTGTTTCTTATCTATTCCTATTAATACTAGTTTACAGTTCCTTATTTCACAACTTGTCTGAGAGGCAGGGAAGCAGTTCTCATTGGCACTCTCGACTTATATTTTAAAACTTATTCTAGGCTTATTTCTAATTATACATATTGCATTTGTTTCCTATTTTATCCTAAGATGCTTAACAGCTTTTTCATACTATGCTAGTCTCTAATATAATACACTATACTATGACAGCATATTTACTTATGCGGTTTTGTTTCTATCAATTACTCTTTTTGCAATGTATTTACAGTAATCTATGAATATTTCAGCTTTTTTACTATTTATTACGTCCTTTACGTTGTTAGGTGCTATCTTCATGCCTAGTGTGTTTTCGACGTTAAAGCGGTGTTTTTCAAATTGAGGACATTCGAATACTATATGCGGGACCGTTTCGCTTGCATCCGGGTCGCAGATGCACGAGGGGCTCTCCTTGCACTTGAAGCGGTACAAGTATTCAGAGAATCCGCCGTGCCCCGTCATTATTTGCGTATTCAGGCTACTTGTTCCCATCTTGCGAATGACTCTATAAGCTACTCGCACATCCGGGAAGAATAACTTGGTCACAGATGCGGTGTCACTGGTTTCGTACCTTCGATTCCACTCATCAAGCGTTTCCATACGTAGGCTTCGCCTGATGAATGAGATCGGACACCGATCGTAATCAGGTTTTCGTTTGGAGTTCTCAGCGGCCTCTTTTGCTAGTTGGTCAGCTCTTTCATTCCCCAATAGTCCTACATGAGCTTTAATCCAAAACAAGTTGACTACCTTGTTTTGGAGGGATGCAGATCTAATGTTATCCCTAGCTTCAACAGCAAGAGGGTGGTGAGATCCTGGGTTCGTGATTGTCTGGAGAGCTGCCATTGAGTCGCTGAAAACTCCAAAAGAAGATTTCTTGAGCCTGACTATCTCCCTAGTTGCCCTTGTTATTGCTAGGAGTTCAGCCTGGTAGACCGTGCAGTAGTTTGATAGAGCAAGTTTGAGGGCTCTGGTCTCAGCCTCACCATTCCATATGGACAGTGAGGCACCAACCCCTCCTCCGATCTTGCTCCCGTCCGTAAAGATGCGGACGTCGAGATTGCAGCTGTTGTCCAATTGCTCTTGATCTACCAGACTGCTGAATTGCAAGATGTCACGTGCCGCCGGATGGGGATCCTCGATTGCAGCAGCCATTCGCTCAACCTCCCTATCCCCCAGTGATGCCCGGGGCACCCCCTTCTTGGCTTCGTACAGTGATGCCGCCTCACGAACTCGGAGGTCAAGTGGGAGCATTCCGGACAGCACCAGTGCTGAGTTCAGGGAGACCGTGCGATATGCCCTGCACATTTTCTGAGCAATTCCACGTTGGACGGTCCCTAGCTGCTTTATTATGCCCAACTTTTTTGCAGCCGGTGCCCAGACGCTAGAAGCGTAAAGTATTATGGGCTCTATGGTCGCCACATATATCACCCGAATAACCTCTGGGTGAAGTCCCCAACTGACCTTTGCGGCTCTACACAGCTGCTTATAGATCGCGATGGCTTTCCTGCAAACGTGTGATACGTGGGTGTTGAAGGTCAGCTTATGGTCAAAGGTCACCCCCAAAAGCTTTATCTCCCTTGACATCCCAATGTCGATCCCCCCCATGCTCAGGCGTGGTGTGTCGTATTTTAATTTTTTGGTTATAACCATCGCAGTGGTTTTATGCGGGGCAAATTTCAACTTATTCTCGACACCCCACGCCAGAACATGATTGAGAGCGACATTGGCTCGTTCCTCAATCTCGAGTGCGGTCTTCCCGTCAAAAACTAAAAGGACATCGTCCGCGAACGCCTGGACGTAGTCTCCTCTGCTCTCTGCCGCTTTAAGGAGGGGGTCTAGGACCAAATTCCACAGGATCGGGCCACCAATTGAGCCCTGGACACAGCCCTTGCCTGTACCCTTGCTATATACTTCCCCACCATACCTGACTGAGACTTTACGGTCCCTGAGGTAGCTATCGATGACCCGCCGAAGATTTATCGGACAGTTTTCCTCCGCCAGACGGGTCCTTATCGCTGGCCACCAGGCACTGTCGAACGCTCCCTCTATGTCTAAGGATACAAGCGTGACAATCCTTTTTAGTGCTAATTGTTTATTAATATGCTGCATAAGAGCATAGAGGGAGTCTTCGGTGCTCCTTTGCGGCATGAATCCGTACTGACGGGTACTCATCCTTGGTAAAAGATGGTGTTTTAGGCGGGCCACCAACATCTTCTCGTAAATCTTCCCCAATATAGGCAAGAGCCCAATCGGCCTATATGATTTGGGAGTAAGATAATTTTCTTTCCCCGGCTTCCTCAGTATGACTACCGTTGCCTCTTTCCAGGGGGTGGGGAAGTGGTGGTGTTCTAAGCACTTGTTCAAGAACCTTAGGAACAAGTCCGGGTCGTTGTTCACGGCGTTGCAACATATGTCGGCGGTGAGACCATCAGAACCTGGTGCCTTCTTTGGGTTGAAGGAATCCATCGCATTTTTAAGCTCTGCCTTCGTAAATGGCGGATCGCAAGATACATCTTGTTCTCCGCAGTTCACGTTTTCGGCCTTTGCTCGGATGGATCGGTGATGGGCATTGTCGCTTTCAGGAAGATCCTCCGGATAAAAGGTTTCGGCTAGAAGTTTCACGGAGCCCTTCGCGTCCAGCACATCACCGCACCTTTCCAATGGCAGGTCCTCCTCTCTACGCTGCGTCCTGCCAATCACCCTGTAGATTCCCTCCCAAACCCCCTCCCTATCCTGCTTACCGCAGAACTCCTTCCAACTCTCGGTCTGAGCTTTGGCCGCTTCTAACTCATACTCTTCCTTCTGTTTCAGGTACTCTTCTACGACCTTCGACCTCCGGATTTGGGCGGCACAGCGGATCCTGCGCTTCCTGGTTGCGACGGCCTTCTTCATCTCAGCGAGTCTCTCGGACCACCACGGCAAGGTAAGTTCCTCTTGGACTTTTTTGGTAGGTATTGTTAGCTTGCATGTTTCTTCTATAGCTTTTGTGAGGATGTCTGTCATGGTGTCAATTTGCTGACTGTCTTTAATGCTGTCTATTTTGGCTGCTGTGAATTTATAATCTGTTTTAAATTGGCCAAACTTCTCATGAAATTTGGCCCAATTCGCTTTATTGGTTTTAAATTTCCTAGTCGTTCTCTCGATTTTAACGCCTCTAGATTTCTTCAAGAGGATCCCAAACATAATGCCGTTGTGATCCGAGCTCGTGAGACCTTCGTCAACCCTCCAGTGGTCTATCAAGTCCAATATGTCATTGGAACAGGCTGTAATATCCACATGGCTGCTGTACCGTTTCCCTCCGCGGATAGTGTCGAAGGTCGGAATTTCCCCTCGGTTTAGTATGTTCAGGTTAAGCTCACCGAGAGTTCCAGCCATCTCATCGCCCCTAAGGTCGACCGTCGGGCTACCCCACCATATACTCTTTGCATTGGCGTCCCCTCCAACGATAAGTCTCTTGGAGCCGACTGCAAGCCCTATTCGTCTGAGGTGTTCTAAGTAGGGCTCGATTGGCTGGTCTGGCTCAAAGTAGAAGGAGACAAGCGTGATCTCCCAGGCACTGGTCTGGATTCCCACCACTGAGATGTTATTCGTGGTGAGTTTTGGGTACTGCCTGACTGTAAAGTCACTGTTAAAGACGGCTATTGCCGCTTTGACAGTCCCATCCCCGGTGCCTGTGTTCTGGAAGATTCTAACGCCCCTGTGACTCCTCATTACTTTTGCTCCTGCCACGTACGGTTCCTGCAGAAGCGCTACCGCTGTTCCGCGCTTCGAAGCCTCTATCAGAAGCTCGTTGGTGGCTAGCTTCTTGCGTTGGAGGTTAGCCTGCAATACTCCATAGGGGGTATTTTGCGTTGGGGTGCCCTTAGCAATATGCTACAGTCGATCTGGCCACGTCATCCCATTTCCTCCGTACAGGGCAATCGTGGCTGAACGCGTTGTGTTGGGTGCCGTGCTCTACCTTCGACTTCGTGCAATTTCGGCAAGCGGGTGGTGAGCCTGAGAGCCAATCTGGGCACTCCGGTCTCATATGAGGACCGCCGCAGTGGCTGCATAAGTCCGCGGACTCTTTACAGAACCGCTTACCGTGCCCGAAGCCTAGGCAGCGGGTGCATTGGACCAACGGGGACTGATCCTCGACCCTAACGCGTTGGAGGTCGACATGTACGGTCCCGATCTCTATAGCCCGTCGCCAGATGGTGGGCGAGACGCTGATGATGACGTGGCCTATATGGGGGTTACGTGTCTTCCTTCGGTATTTTACTTCCAACCGGTTTTCCCCACTGTCGAGGCCGTCAAAAACACCCTTGTTCTGATTCCTCAGTGCTTTTATAACGTCCTCGTCGGTATTCACGACTAGTACGTTCTTTAGGATCAGAAGCGGGTCTTTGTTTTTGACTTCCTCAACAGTGAGGTCAACTCCTTCTTTTTGAAGTCGGGACTTAATTTTCATTCTTTCTTCTTCGGTTTCCAGGCCTATTATTACTTTTCTGTCTTTCGCTTTCCTCACCTTTTCCACCCTTATCCACCCATCTTTGGCATTTATAGCTTTCCTTATTCTGGTAAGGACTTCGTCGCCTGTTTCGGTGTCGTTTTTGGACGTGACCACGACGGAATGTAAGGTACTGCGTCTTGGCAGTGAATTTACGGGCTGAGTTGCAGCCACTCTCGCATAGGTACCCTTCTCCAGAACTTCATTTTGGTAGTCTACCTTCTCCTTTAGCTCCTCTAATTTCTTATTGTTATCCACTAGGAGCTTTGTGTGTTGTTGTATTGTAAGCAGGATCTTACTGGTGTCTGCTTCTTCAGGAGAAGTTGATTCTGCGGCTGGTGCATTTGGGTCCGTCACTACCGGCCCTGCCTTTGTCATTCGTAGCTTTGCCGCTTTAAGCTCCGTTTCAGCTTCCTTTACCAATTGGTAGAGTCGTTCTGTGGCTTCGGAGATACCGGTTTTTATCTCCGTCTTGGTGTTCCTGGTGCTGCTTAGGTGAAGCTTTGCCTTTGTTAGGCAGGCTTTGGCCTCCGCGGTTCGGTCTGCATATTTGACCTTTGGTGGTGAGCAAGCTTCGACTGACTTCCTCATCGTAGTCACGGTCGCCTGCGTCAAAGCGGGCTTAGTTATGGTTTTCGCAGGGCCGGCCTGCGACGTCTTGTTCGTTGTTGAAGGAGTTGGGCTGGTATTTGTGGCTTCCCACTCCCCTATGCTGCGTCTAACGTTAGGGGGGGCAACTGCCCCAGGCCTTGACGGAGACTTTTCGTCATTGGTCGCCTTGGAAGGTGTTCTAAAGCCGAACATGTCAGGAGGTATGCGTCAATATATAATTAAAAACGTCAATAGGGACGAAAATAAAATAAAATAAAATGTAAAGTGTAAAAGTAAACAAAACCGCACAAGAATCTTAAAGCTATGGTATTGTCACAACAAAAACAAATCAGCAAAGAAAAGAGAAAATTTCTTAAAGCGTCTCTACTAGGACTCTACCTAGGGTCGCGAGGTTTCGGGCAGTTATATAGGGCTCCACTTAGGCCTTATTTTCAGTTTCGGCCGTCAAAACCGGTTTTTAAAATTTTTTGGTAGAGGGGCTCTATGTAGAGTCCACTCGATACCGTCAATAGATAGAGCTCGCCAAGCCCAACTCAACAACACCAAACACGGGGTACCTAGCACAAAGGGTTCCGGAGCAATCAAAGTTCAAAAATTCTGGTTACCATCCAAGATGGCGGCCAGAAAGTGGTTAAAACCCGAAAGCTCCGCAACCAGCAGACCGAATTTCCCCGTGCTTGGGCTTATTTTACCGAGCTCAACGAGATCCACGCAATGAAGAGCTTTTCAGGCTGAAAAAATTTTTTCTCCTGAAAACGCCTGAAAGCCAGTCCACCCCAAAAACAAGCGTTAGCCAATCCCAGCAAAGTCAATCCCGTCGCTCTACGACCCTCCGTTGCGGAGATATGGGTGTTTAAAGTTTCGCCAAGATGGCGGCACAGCTGTCAAAGTTAATCTTTGACAGGTGATATCTCCGCTTTGGCTGGCCGCAGAACACCCGAGTTTGGACTCTTTCGGTCCGGCCCGACCCGCTCTCTCATGCAAAGTGGCCTCCAGTCCCCCGAAAATTTTCAGCCTGAAAACGCCTGAAACCTATTGGACACGATAGATTGTGCCTTCCTGAACCAACAATGTTTGAACGGCAACTCTCTACGACCAACGAGTCCGGAGCTACGTTGAGTCAAAATTTTCCAATATGGCCGCCCAACTGTCAAATGCCAACTTTAAGTGGCTCTAACTCCGCGACCGTTGGTCGGAGAGACCTGCGGTTTCGAATCTGGGTATTGCCCTGACCTTGCGCATATGTCAAATATATTTTCAGCGCTGAAAATTTTCAGCCCTGAAAAACGCCTGAAAACAATTTTAAAATGTTCCTACCACTGTCCCGCTCAAGATTGCGGAAATCCGGGTTCTCTACGCCCAATAACTTTTGAGTTATTTACAGTTTAAATATTAACCACTAAAACCAAGATGGCTGAAAAAAGCTGTTTCCGTGGGTTTTAAAGTTATTGGGCGCGACTTTGGGCTTAAACTAGTCACAATAGGCATATATAAGATGATTCTGGCATCAAACTTGAATTATTTCTATTTATTTCTATTTAATATCAAAAAATAACTAAAAATTAGATAACTTTGGAACCGCTTATTCGAAATTTTGAAAAAAATGTCTAAATATTCTACAAATAATACGCTATACAATTCTAATATATAATTTTGGAATTTCAGAATTTTTCATGTCAAAATTTATTTTTATGTAATTTTTACGGTTTTTTAATTACTGCGTCAAAACTAAAATAGCTAAAAATCTGGATTTTTCAAGACGTCTTCTTCTAATGAGCGCGCGAAAGATAGCAGTTGAAGATTTTTGAATTTTCTGCTATTTCAGGAGTTATAGGTGTCCGAAGTTTCAACTTTCTAACTATTATAGAGCTGAGGGTACATAAGATAAAATTCATGTACTTGCAAATATTGTCCTCTCCCAGGGGCCTCTTGCGTACTGCAAAGTTTCAAGCAGCTGACGTGTCTCCTTGAGGTTTTTCAGAACACGTGCTTTTTTGTTTTTCCTGAATATCTCGAGAAGTTCTGAATCCAGGTGTTTTCTGAGTAGGCAGGAACCCAGGTAGAGCTGCTCCGCTATGTTTTCCAGAAGAAAAACATGGGGTCATAGATCTTGTTCCGTGGTAAATGCGTCAAGTAGTCCAATTTAATAAAACTTAACCTCTAAAAAGAGGGTTTTTCAGTTTTTGCACTGCACAGCACTGCGATCCGGTTTTTTATTTAACTTAGGGGTGTGGAGGCAACTTCCCTCTACACACCGACACTTGATTTTTTAAAATCCGAGCACTTTTTACCACTTTTTTGATTTTTTAAGCGCGGAGCGACTCTAAAACGATCCGACCACCGCGAGGGCTGGGGGGGTACTGGGTTAGGTTAGGTTAGGTTAGGTTAGGTTAGGTTAGGTTAGGTTTTTTTTTTTTTTTTTGTTTTGGCAGGAGTGGGAAATCCTCATGGACGCCCAGACTGCCTCACTAATGAGGCAGTCTGGGCAGTGCCGGACTCTTACCGGCTAAAACCCACTCCTGCCTTTGCTCAGTGTCCCTCTGACATAATCAGAGCCCTTTTCAGACATTGGTCCTGCTTTTTCCTGCTCGTGTTTTATTCAAAGCGGTCCTATTGCAGGAAGTGGACAGATCCTGGAAGTATTCACCTCACTTCATGCTACGTATCGTCATAGTAAAATCCTAAACAGCTTACTCCTAACAAACAATAACTATAATAAAAACATGTAAAATACCTAGTAAGTAATAACTGCTATACGAATAAAATACTTAGTAGATAATTATAAGTAACTAATTTCTACGTATTATTTTTGAGTTTTTCTTTCTTTTTGTGTTTCTAAATTCTATCCAAGCTAATTATAATAATATTTCTATCTGTGACTTATTTAAACTATATTAATTCTATGGCTATTCTAATATATCTACAATATATTATTTAGTCATATTTTCTTATACCTACTACTTTATTTCTTATCCTATAATTTATTACTACAATTTGCTTAAATTTATTGCCTATCCTACTTATATTTACTATTAATTCCATAAAGAAAATTCTGACTGTAACGAGCTTGCTGGACCACAACGGTAAAGTAAGTTTATTTTTAGAATCAGCTTGTAGTTGGGCCAATTTCTCATGAAGTTGGCTCCAATTTGCTTCCCATAAACTGTGAACTTTGTAATTATTACCGCTGTGGTTCCCACTTCCAGGTAGCTTCGACTCCACCTCAGCAGTACGCCACCGACAGGCGCGCCAATGCGTCCCACTTGCTGCGCACCGGGCACCCACCGTCGAAGGCGTTGTGGTCGGTTTTGTCCATCTTGGCTGACAGGCAGTTGTGGCAGCGCGGTGCCTCCGCTGCCATGCGTGATGGACAGTCAGCCCGGAGGTGAGGGTCACCGCAGTGGATGCAGAGGTCAGCGGGCTGCGTGCACAGTTTTCGGCTGTGGCCGAAACACAGACAGCGAGTGCACTGCACCAGTGGTGACTGATCTTGCACTCGCACTCGCTGCAGGTCGATGTGCACGCGACCCGCCGTCGTTAGCCTCTGCCACACAGCAGGGGACACCTGCAGGATGACGTGGCACATGTGGGGGTTCCTCGTCCTTCGACGGTACTTCACCCCCATCCTCACATCATCCGCAGGCATGTCCCCGACTAGGTGGGTGTTTTGCCGCTGCAGGGACTGGAGGATCTCTGTATCTGTGTGGCAGGAGAGGACGTCCCTGATGATGACAAGTGGGTCCTTGTTCTTGACCTCCTCTACCACCAGATTGCCCGTCCTTCGAATCCTCTCAGTCACCCTCGACAACTCCTCCCTGGTCTTAAAACCGACCACTACCTTCTGGTCCCTCGCTTTGCGCAGCCGCTCCACCCTAGTGCCCTCATTTCTGGCATCGACCGCCGTCCTGAGCTTCTCAAGAACCTCTTCACTGGTGTCCTGATCATTCACAGATGATACAATAACCGAGTGAAGAGGTTCCTGGATGTTTTGCTTCGGACCGGCGGCGATCTCCGCGAACGTTGGGCCTTGGCCTGCGACAAAGCGAGGGGCCAGCTGGAGTTGCTCCGACAGAGCTTGGGTGTGCTGTTTGCACTCCTGCAACGCAAGTTTGTGCTGTTGAAGGCCATCTATAAGGCTCTTCATCAGCTCTGTCGGTTGCTCCATGGACGGGTTTAGTGGCGCGGGCACTGGCGCGACTGCAGGCACGACTGCAGGTGCGACTGCAGGTATAACAGCGGACACCGGTACGGCGGAGATCTTGCTCCGCTCCGCCTCCTTCACGAGCTCATAGAGCCGGTTTATAGCGTCAGTAACCCCAGTCTTTATCTCAGTCTTGAGATTGCGAGAGTTGCCTAGATGCAGCTTTGCCTTATTCAGGCAAGCTCTCGCCTCCGCTGTAAGACTGGGGTACCTCGACTCCGGTCTCATTGCTGGCCTCGTGGTATCTCCAGGTGTTCGGTACGTCTCCAGAGTGCTAGGGGCAGGTGGTGTGGTGACGGGCTTTGGGTTGGTCAGGGACTTGGCTTGTGGCTCGGTTTTCCCGGCCTCCCATTCCCCGATGCTGCGCCTCACACTTGGACGCGATGGTCCAGCCTTCTCAACCGAGCGCGGTGAGCACCTGGAGCCTGGCGAGCTCGCGTCTTTTTTGGCCGGTGTGCGGAACATATTGAAGGTTTGTGTGTAGGTGGTGTTCATATACCTCACAACTCAGAGAGCACTGGCAGTGTTTCTGTATCCCTGTAAAGGGGGGATAAACAGAAAACGGAGAACAAGACAAACACAAAGCTATCCTAAATACAACTAATTTAATCCTACGGTCGCAGGACCGTAAGGTCAAAACTTGCTCTTAATACTACAGAGCTCCGTCTAACACGCGAAAAACAGGCTTTTTTAGACCTAATCTAGGCTTGGAGTAATAAGATATCGCTAGAAGAGCTTTAAAATAATTTTGAATTTTTCGCCAAGTAAAAAAAAAAAAAAGTTTACCTGGCCAGTGACAAACGGGAGAGTGGGAGGGCAATTTTTGCCGTTCTATATGGGCTAGGCGCACGGGCGAGGTGTCAAAAGACGCGTCTCCGCGCGGGCTAGCCAACAATTATGTTCCTGGAATAATCCCGAAGAAAAATCGGGAATTATCCTGAAAAAACTGATTTTATGACCAAAAAGTATGTAAAAACACCGAATAACACCACCGAAACGGGACTCGACTTCGCGGAACGCGCACGGGAGTACAGGTAAGGCAGGTAAGTATCGGATTAAATTGTTAAAAATCAGGAATAGACTGAAAATTTTGAATAAAATTTAAAATAGTGCTTTCTAAAGGGAGTTTTTTGAAAATTTTTACAAGTCAATAAACGAAAAAGTGTTTTTCGCGAAATTGTCAATTATCCCTAGTGGGAACGTTACAGGGAGTCTAGTTAAGATTTAAAATGCTGAAAACAGCTTGATATTGCGTCACCGGGATGCAAAGATATGAGGTTTTTATTAAAAACGTGTATCCCTTAGGTAGGGTTAGGTTAGGTTAGGTTAGGTTAGGTTAGGTTAGGTTAGGTTTTTTTTTTTTTTTTTTTTTTTTTTTTTTTTTGTTTTGGCAGGAGAGGGAAATCCTCATGGACGCCCAGACTGCCTCACTCATGAGCCAGTCTGGGCAGTGCCGGACTCTTACCGGCTAAAACCCACTCCTGCCTTTGCTCAGTGTCCCTCTGACATGATCAGAGACCTGTTTAGTCTTTGGTCCTGCTTGTGCCTGGTCGCTTTAATTCAGGGCTATCCTGTTTTAGGAAGTTGACAGTTCTTGGAGACTGTCACCTCACTTCGTACATCAGTAAAGTGGAAAAGCTTACTACCTAATAAATATTTAAAAAAGGAAATTTGTTCATATTATTTTTGAGTTTTTTATATTTTTTGTCCTAGAGTCTACCTATGCTAATTAGTTGCTAGTAATATTCTTATCCGTACATTAATCTAGACTACACTTATGCTATGACTATCCTAATATATTTTCAATATACTAAATAGACATATTTTCTTATACCTACTAATTTGTTTCCTATCCTATAATTGTTTATTACTAGCTTAATATAATACTTTCGTCCTGTACTCTTTCTAAGTCCGGACAAGTTCAGAGCTGCTGGTTTTCGTAACACTGGTATTACTATAACAGATATTCGGACCTGCGTCTTACTGGAGTATTTTCGGCTCTCAACCTGTGCTTCTGCTTGTTTCAGGTGCTGTTTTACTGGTGCAGCGCCTCGGATGCGGCGTCTCGTACCGCTTTTCTCCCTTTTTGGATCAGCGAGCTCATTTGACCACCTCGATGTCAAATGCTTGTCCCTTATTATTATTTGCTTATTTGTTGAAATGTTGGTGCTTTCTATTTGTACTAAGTAAGTTTTAACGGCAAAAGAATATATAGAGGTGCCTGCTTTTAATTGAGCCAATTTCTTATGAAATTGGCTCCAATTTGCTTCTATCATGTTGTAAATTCTTTTGCTCGTTTTGGCTATTGTCATTTTAGCTTTATACAAAGTAATTTTGAAGAGGTGGTCTGAGCTCGCGATTTCTTCCGCATTCTGTCCGTGAATTGCGTGGGTGTTTGTGTCTTTTCGGGACTTATTGCACTGGCTCCTACTTCCGTGCGTTGCTAATTGCACTTTAGCAATACGCCACGGACAGGCGTGCCAGCGCGTCCCATTTCACGCGGATCGGGCACCCGCTATCGAAAGCACTGTGGTCAGCTTTGTCCAGTTTCGCTGACAGGCAATTATGGCACCTCGGAGCCTCCGCTGCTAGCCGCGACGGACAATCAGCTTGCATGTGGGGCTCACCACAGTGGATGCAGAGGTCGGCGGGCTGCGTGCACAGTTTTCGGCTGTGGCCGAAGCACAAGCAGCGAGTGCACTGCACCAGTGGAGACTGGTCCAGCACTCGCACTCGCTGCAGGTCAATGTGCACGCGACCCGCCATCGTCAGCCTCTGCCATATCGTGGGAGACACCTGCAGAATGACGTGGCACATGTGGGGGTTCCTCGTCCTTCGACGGTACTTCACCCCCAACCTCACATCATCTGCAGGTATATCCCCGATCAGGTGGGTATTCTGCCGTTGCAGGGCCTGGATTAGCTCCACATCCGTGTGGCACGAGAGGACGTCCTTGACAATGACGAGCGGGTCTTTATTTCTCACCTCTTCCACAACAAGGTTTCCCGCCTTCCGGATTCTTTCGGCGACCCTGTTCAGTTCCTCTTTTGTTTTGAAGCCGACCACAACCTTTTGGTCCCTCGCTTTCCGCAGTCGTTCCACTCTTGTGCCCTCATTTCGGGCATCGACCGCCGTCCTGAGCTTCTCAATAACCTCTTCACCGGTGTCCTGTTCATTGACGGATGAAACGACCACCGAGTGAAGAGGCTCTTGGATGGGCTGCTTCGGGCCGGCGGCCATTTCCGCGAAGGTTGGGCTCTGGCCTGCGACATAGCGAGGGGCCTGTTGCAGACGCTCCGACAGAGCCCGTGTGTGCTGTTTGCATTCCTCCAACGCCTGGTTGTGCTGTTGGAGGTTTGCCATCAGCTGCTTCATGAGCTCTGTCGGTTCGTCTGTGATCGGCCTCAGTGGTGCCGCCACGGGTGCGACTGCAGGTATAACAGGGGGCACTGGTACGGTGGGAACCTTGCTCCGCTCCGCCTCCTTCACGAGCTCATAGAGCCGGTTTATGGCGTCAGTAACCCCAGTCTTTATCTCAGTTTTGAGATTGCGAGAGTTGCCTAAATGCAGCTTTGCTTTGTTCAGGCAAGCTCTCGCCTCCGCTGTAAGACTGGGGTACCTCGACTCCGGTCTCGTTGCTGGCCTCGTGGTGAAGTCTCCAGATGCTCGCCGCGTCTCCAGAGTGCTAGGGGCAGGTGGTGTGGTGACGGGGTTTGGGGTGTTCAGGGACTTGGCTTGTAGCTCAGTTTTCCCGGCCTCCCATTCCCCGATGCTGCGCCTCACACTTGGACGCGATGGTCCCGCCTTCTCAATTGAGCACGGCGAGCGCCTGGAGCCTGGCGAACTCGCGTCTTTTTTGGCCGGTGTGCGGAACATGTTGGAGGTTCGTGTGTAGGTGGTGTTCATATAACCACTCAGAGGGAACTGGCAATGTTTCTGTATCCCTGTAAAGGGGGGATAAGCAGAAAAAGGAGAACAAAACAAACACAGAGCTATCCTAAAGTAAAACTAATTAAATCCTACGGTCGCAGGACCATAAGGTCAAAACGTGCTCCGTCTAATAGATGCTAAAAACGCGAAAAACTCCCTTAAAAGGTTTATACGTTGCTGGAAGAGCTAAATTTACGTTAAAAAATTTTTTGCCCAAAACCCAACGTCTACCTTCCTATAGACCAGAGGGCGGGTGGGTGGGCAAATTTTTTCCGAGCTAGGCGCACGTGCGAGGTGTCAAAAGACGCGTCTCCGCGCGGGCTAGTCAACTATTTGTGTTCCTGGAATAATCCCGAAGAAAAATCGGGAATTATCCTGAAAAAACTGATTTTATGACCAAAAAGTATGTAAAAACACCGAATAACACCACCGAAACGGGACTCGACTTCGCGGAACGCGCACGGGAGTACAGGTAAGGCAGGTAAGTATCGGATTAAATTATTAAAAACCAGGAATAGACTGAAAATTTTGAATAAAATTTAAAATAGTGCTTTCTAAAGGGAGTTTTTTGAAAATTTTTACAAGTCAATAAACGAAAAAGTGTTTTTCGCGAAATTGTCAATTATCCCTAGTGGGAACGTTACAGGGAGTCTAGTTAAGGTTCAAAATGCTGAAAACAGCTTGATATTGCGTCACCGGGATGCAAAGATATGAGGTTTTTATTAAAAACGTGTATCCCTTAGGTAGATTTCGTCTATGTATCAGTACTATTGACTGTAAAGAGTTTCTGGAATATCAGAAGTACTATGCGAGCTAGGCGCACGGGCGAGGTGTCAAAAGACGCGTCTCCGCGCGGGCTAGTCAACTATTTGTGTTCCTGGAATAATCCCGAAGAAAAATCGGGAATTATCCTGAAAAAACTGATTTTATGACCAAAAAGTATGTAAAAACACCGAATAACACCACCGAAACGGGACTCGACTTCGCGGAACGCGCACGGGAGTACAGGTAAGGCAGGTAAGTATCGGATTAAATTATTAAAAACCAGGAATAGACTGAAAATTTTGAATAAAATTTAAAATAGTGCTTTCTAAAGGGAGTTTTTTGAAAATTTTTACAAGTCAATAAACGAAAAAGTGTTTTTCGCGAAATTGTCAATTATCCCTAGTGGGAACGTTACAGGGAGTCTAGTTAAGGTTCAAAATGCTGAAAACAGCTTGATATTGCGTCACCGGGATGCAAAGATATGAGGTTTTTATTAAAAGGGTTAGGTTAGGTTAGGTTAGGTTAGGTTAGGTTAGGTTAGGTTAGGTTAGGTTAGGTTAGGTTAGGTTAGGTTAGGTTAGGTTAGGTTAGGTTAGGTTAGGTTAGGTTAGGTTAGGTTAGGTTAGGTTAGGTTTTTTTTTTTTTTTTTTTTTTTTTTTTTTTTGTGCTTTTCCCCGTTCATAGGAACAACGGGATCTTTTTATTCTATTTTACTCATTTTTCCCAGTTATAACATTCATTCCTCTTGCACTTTCATGCTTCATACTGTATCTCTTTCATTCTTCCTTACATTCTCAGCCGGGTGAGACTCCCGCTATTGCATCTACTCCGACTTTTATATATTTTTACTTAGGGGTATTTACGTACACGTCTTTCTTTTACTACATTGGCATAGGTGCCTACATACTTATTTCTTTATGTTTTTCTTAACTATGTTTCTAAATGCTTACTTTTAATTAACAATACTTATTTTAAAACTAGTCTTTCGTATCTTGTTTGTAGACGTTTTTCTTATTTCTATTATATTTGTACATAAACTTACTTATTCTAATGCTTCTTACTTATTACTTATTCTAGCTACTAAAACTATCTAGCATACACGATGTAAGTCTCAGTTCTCTGTACTAACTATTTACGACAGGGTTTGGACCAACTTAATTAGCAACTTTTGTTCACTCCTTTAAAATTACTGAAGTACCCAAAATTATGTATATTCGTGTTACGTTTATGTGTGTGTGTGTGTGTTTTACTAAATTTATTTAAGCTACAAGGTGATTTTCGCCAATAATATATATATATACTTAGATATAACATATTTATTGTCATTTCTTGATCTAGGCATTTTTCTATCTTAATTGTTTGAGGGTTTGTGTACGGTTCGTGTTTGGTGATGTGCGTGTGTTTTAGATATTTTCGTATATGTTTATTATATACTTTGTATATCTGTGTTTGTGTATGTTTTCTGGTTTCCATGTGTGTGTTTATCTTATAGCTCTTATCCACTTTTTTCACGTACTGCCAGTTTGTGTAGCTGTTTTGGTGTGTTCTTGTGTGTGTTCCTGTGTGTGTTCTTGTGTGTGTTCCTGTGTGTGTTGCGTGTGTTACGTACACCCTACATTCAGGCGTATGCCGTTGTCGTCCGAGCCAGGTAGTCCCATTTCTTGCGGACCGGGCACTCCACGCTGAAGGCGTTGTGATCGGTCCTCTGAAGCTTCGAGTGCGAGCAGTTGCAGCACTGCGGTTCGTTACCCGCAACGAATTCCAGGCACTTCTCGCGCAGATGCGGTCCTCCGCAGTGACTACACCTGTCCGCACTCTCAGTACAAAATTTCCGGCCATGCCCAAATGCTAAGCATCTTGTGCATTGGATGAGCGGCGACTGATCCTCCACCCTGACCCTTTGCAGGTCGAGGTAAAGGGCCCCAGCCTTCGTCATCCTCTGCCATACCTTGGGTCTGACTTGGACGACAACGTGCGCGGTTTTGGGGTTTCTGGTCCTCTTTTTAAATTTTATGGCCATTTCCAGTTCCTCCTGTTCCAAGTCCCTAAATAAGTGTTCGTTCTGGGAGTAGAGCGCCTTTATTGTTTCGTCGTCCTCGCTGTCCAAAAAGACATCTTTCAGGACGACGAGCGGGTTTTTATTTTTCATGGGCGCTACTATTAGCCCTTTACCTCGGCTCTCAATCCTGTCTTTTACTCTTTTGAGTTCGGCCTCTGTGTCACACCCCAGTATCACAGTTTGATTTTTTGCCTTACGGACTTTATTGATTTTTAGGCCAGTTCCCCTGGCATCGACCGCCTCCTTCACCCTAGCGAGCACCTCGTCAGCAGTCTCGAGGCTGCCTTCAAAGGTGACCGCCATCGAGTGAAGTGCCGGCCGATGCCCGGGTTTGGCTGCCGTAACGTCGGCGTATGACTGTGAGTCAGTTTTCTGTCCGCAAGCCACTTCCCTTACGACCTCCTTTATCGTCTCGGTTCTGGCGGCGACCTCACCGACAACGTCACTGATTTGATCTCCGAGGGCAGCCGTGGCATGGCGAACGACCTTCACCCCCTCCATCGTGTGGCCTATGTCCGCCCGCACTATGTCGACCTTGTCGCTGACCTCGTCAATCTTGTCAATGACCTTGTCGATGATGTCGGAGCCGCCTTCGTCGTAGTTCTCGGTCATGACTTGGAAGCCCTTTAACATCCTTCCCTCGAGATCGTTGAGCCGCGTGTGTAAGTTTGTCTCCACCTTTTCCAACCTTTCTAGGAGTTCCTCCGGTGATTCGGGTGATTTAGGCGTGGTGTTGGTCCTTGTGGGTGGAGCTGTTTTGGGCGCCGTTTCCAGGTCCTTCATCCGTTTGCTCAATTCGAACAAGATCCGTAGGCTTTTGTCCGACTGAGTCTCCAGGAAGATCTTTATATCTCTCCTCATCTGAGGGTAGTCTTTCACTCTAGTTGGGATGTCCTCAAATGTCTTCATGACATCCTGGAGAAGTCTGTCGTTGGACAATGCAGCGTAGGTGTCAGTCTGCTGTTGGTATACCTCCATGTTGTCTACGGATCTTCTCTTACGTTCTGGTCTCCGGATAAAGGTCCTGGCGGCGTCCAACGCCCGTCCAGGCGGGCCTGCGGGGCTGGGAGTGGTGGTTCGGGCGACAGCACCAGAGCCCCCCGCCGACGACGACAATGGCGTTTCGGCTGTGTCCGCTAGGGCCCCTCGAACAGCGTCTTTTCTGCCGAACGTCAGGGACAACCCCTTCGGCGCTTCAGGCACTCCCGAGGGACCCCCGTTTCCCGGGTGGACAGGCGACGTGGACTCTTGTGGTCTGGCGCCGGCTACTGGCCCTCTCCCTTTTACTGGGGTGCGAATTCCGAGAACCATTTCCACTGTTTGGGTTCCGTCTGTGTGTAAAGGGCACAGCGAACGGGGAAAGTTGTCTATTAAAATGGTAAAATAATAAAGATAATAATACTATTATCGTCCGTAACCAAACGGTTTGTCAGGATCTGTCCCTGTATATGGGGGTGATCTGTCCCTGCGTAACTGAATCGTCACCAAAACTCCCTTTAAAGGTTTAGGCGTTGCTGGATGAGCTAAATTGATGATAAAAAATTTTGCCCAAAACCCAACGTCTACCTTCCTATAGACCAGAGGGCGGGTGGGTGTTTTTTTTTTTGAATTTTTTCCGAGCTAGGCGCACGTGCGAGGTGTCAAAAGACGCGTCTCCGCGCGGGCTAGTCAACTATTTGTGTTCCTGGAATAATCCCGAAGAAAAATCGGGAATTATCCTGAAAAAACTGATTTTATGACCAAAAAGTATGTAAAAACACCGAATAACACCACCGAAACGGGACTCGACTTCGCGGAACGCGCACGGGAGTACAGGTAAGGCAGGTAAGTATCGGATTAAATTGTTAAAAACCAGGAAGAGACTGAAAATTTTGAATAAAAAATGAAATAGTGTTTTTTAAAAGGAGTTTCTATGAAAATTTTTACAAGTCAATAACGAAAAAGTGTTTTTCGCGAAATTGTCAATTATCCCTAGTGGGAACGCTTCAGGGAGTCTAATTAATATTTAAAATGCTGAAAACAGCTTGATATTGCGTCACCGGGATGCAAAGATATGAAGTTTTGATCAAAAACGTGTATCCCTTAGGTAGATTTCGTCTATATATCAGTACTATTGACTGTAAAGAGTTTCTGGAATATCAGAAGTACTATGCGAGCTAGGCGCACGGGCGAGGTGTCAAAAGACGCGTCTCCGCGCGGGCTAGTCAACTATTTGTGTTCCTGGAATAATCCCGAAGAAAAATCGGGAATTATCCTGAAAAAACTGATTTTATGACCAAAAAGTATGTAAAAACACCGAATAACACCACCGAAACGGGACTCGACTTCGCGGAACGCGCACGGGAGTACAGGTAAGGCAGGTAAGTATCGGATTAAATTATTAAAAACCAGGAATAGACTGAAAATTTTGAATAAAATTTAAAATAGTGCTTTCTAAAGGGAGTTTTTTGAAAATTTTTACAAGTCAATAAACGAAAAAGTGTTTTTCGCGAAATTGTCAATTATCCCTAGTGGGAACGTTACAGGGAGTCTAGTTAAGGTTCAAAATGCTGAAAACAGCTTGATATTGCGTCACCGGGATGCAAAGATATGAGGTTTTTATTAAAAACGTGTATCCCTTAGGTAGATTTCGTCTATGTATCAGTACTATTGACTGTAAAGAGTTTCTGGAATATCAGAAGTACTATGCGAGCTAGGCGCACGGGCGAGGTGTCAAAAGACGCGTCTCCGCGCGGGCTAGTCAACTATTTGTGTTCCTGGAATAATCCCGAAGAAAAATCGGGAATTATCCTGAAAAAACTGATTTTATGACCAAAAAGTATGTAAAAACACCGAATAACACCACCGAAACGGGACTCGACTTCGCGGAACGCGCACGGGAGTACAGGTAAGGCAGGTAAGTATCGGATTAAATTATTAAAAACCAGGAATAGACTGAAAATTTTGAATAAAATTTAAAATAGTGCTTTCTAAAGGGAGTTTTTTGAAAATTTTTACAAGTCAATAAACGAAAAAGTGTTTTTCGCGAAATTGTCAATTATCCCTAGTGGGAACGTTACAGGGAGTCTAGTTAAGGTTCAAAATGCTGAAAACAGCTTGATATTGCGTCACCGGGATGCAAAGATATGAGGTTTTTATTAAAAGGGTTAGGTTAGGTTAGGTTAGGTTAGGTTAGGTTAGGTTAGGTTAGGTTAGGTTAGGTTAGGTTAGGTTAGGTTAGGTTAGGTTAGGTTAGGTTAGGTTAGGTTAGGTTAGGTTAGGTTAGGTTAGGTTAGGTTTTTTTTTTTTTTTTTTTTTTTTTTTTTTTTTGTGCTTTTCCCCGTTCATAGGAACAACGGGATCTTTTTATTCTATTTTACTCATTTTTCCCAGTTATAACATTCATTCCTCTTGCACTTTCATGCTTCATACTGTATCTCTTTCATTCTTCCTTACATTCTCAGCCGGGTGAGACTCCCGCTATTGCATCTACTCCGACTTTTATATATTTTTACTTAGGGGTATTTACGTACACGTCTTTCTTTTACTACATTGGCATAGGTGCCTACATACTTATTTCTTTATGTTTTTCTTAACTATGTTTCTAAATGCTTACTTTTAATTAACAATACTTATTTTAAAACTAGTCTTTCGTATCTTGTTTGTAGACGTTTTTCTTATTTCTATTATATTTGTACATAAACTTACTTATTCTAATGCTTCTTACTTATTACTTATTCTAGCTACTAAAACTATCTAGCATACACGATGTAAGTCTCAGTTCTCTGTACTAACTATTTACGACAGGGTTTGGACCAACTTAATTAGCAACTTTTGTTCACTCCTTTAAAATTACTGAAGTACCCAAAATTATGTATATTCGTGTTACGTTTATGTGTGTGTGTGTGTGTTTTACTAAATTTATTTAAGCTACAAGGTGATTTTCGCCAATAATATATATATATACTTAGATATAACATATTTATTGTCATTTCTTGATCTAGGCATTTTTCTATCTTAATTGTTTGAGGGTTTGTGTACGGTTCGTGTTTGGTGATGTGCGTGTGTTTTAGATATTTTCGTATATGTTTATTATATACTTTGTATATCTGTGTTTGTGTATGTTTTCTGGTTTCCATGTGTGTGTTTATCTTATAGCTCTTATCCACTTTTTTCACGTACTGCCAGTTTGTGTAGCTGTTTTGGTGTGTTCTTGTGTGTGTTCCTGTGTGTGTTCTTGTGTGTGTTCCTGTGTGTGTTGCGTGTGTTACGTACACCCTACATTCAGGCGTATGCCGTTGTCGTCCGAGCCAGGTAGTCCCATTTCTTGCGGACCGGGCACTCCACGCTGAAGGCGTTGTGATCGGTCCTCTGAAGCTTCGAGTGCGAGCAGTTGCAGCACTGCGGTTCGTTACCCGCAACGAATTCCAGGCACTTCTCGCGCAGATGCGGTCCTCCGCAGTGACTACACCTGTCCGCACTCTCAGTACAAAATTTCCGGCCATGCCCAAATGCTAAGCATCTTGTGCATTGGATGAGCGGCGACTGATCCTCCACCCTGACCCTTTGCAGGTCGAGGTAAAGGGCCCCAGCCTTCGTCATCCTCTGCCATACCTTGGGTCTGACTTGGACGACAACGTGCGCGGTTTTGGGGTTTCTGGTCCTCTTTTTAAATTTTATGGCCATTTCCAGTTCCTCCTGTTCCAAGTCCCTAAATAAGTGTTCGTTCTGGGAGTAGAGCGCCTTTATTGTTTCGTCGTCCTCGCTGTCCAAAAAGACATCTTTCAGGACGACGAGCGGGTTTTTATTTTTCATGGGCGCTACTATTAGCCCTTTACCTCGGCTCTCAATCCTGTCTTTTACTCTTTTGAGTTCGGCCTCTGTGTCACACCCCAGTATCACAGTTTGATTTTTTGCCTTACGGACTTTATTGATTTTTAGGCCAGTTCCCCTGGCATCGACCGCCTCCTTCACCCTAGCGAGCACCTCGTCAGCAGTCTCGAGGCTGCCTTCAAAGGTGACCGCCATCGAGTGAAGTGCCGGCCGATGCCCGGGTTTGGCTGCCGTAACGTCGGCGTATGACTGTGAGTCAGTTTTCTGTCCGCAAGCCACTTCCCTTACGACCTCCTTTATCGTCTCGGTTCTGGCGGCGACCTCACCGACAACGTCACTGATTTGATCTCCGAGGGCAGCCGTGGCATGGCGAACGACCTTCACCCCCTCCATCGTGTGGCCTATGTCCGCCCGCACTATGTCGACCTTGTCGCTGACCTCGTCAATCTTGTCAATGACCTTGTCGATGATGTCGGAGCCGCCTTCGTCGTAGTTCTCGGTCATGACTTGGAAGCCCTTTAACATCCTTCCCTCGAGATCGTTGAGCCGCGTGTGTAAGTTTGTCTCCACCTTTTCCAACCTTTCTAGGAGTTCCTCCGGTGATTCGGGTGATTTAGGCGTGGTGTTGGTCCTTGTGGGTGGAGCTGTTTTGGGCGCCGTTTCCAGGTCCTTCATCCGTTTGCTCAATTCGAACAAGATCCGTAGGCTTTTGTCCGACTGAGTCTCCAGGAAGATCTTTATATCTCTCCTCATCTGAGGGTAGTCTTTCACTCTAGTTGGGATGTCCTCAAATGTCTTCATGACATCCTGGAGAAGTCTGTCGTTGGACAATGCAGCGTAGGTGTCAGTCTGCTGTTGGTATACCTCCATGTTGTCTACGGATCTTCTCTTACGTTCTGGTCTCCGGATAAAGGTCCTGGCGGCGTCCAACGCCCGTCCAGGCGGGCCTGCGGGGCTGGGAGTGGTGGTTCGGGCGACAGCACCAGAGCCCCCCGCCGACGACGACAATGGCGTTTCGGCTGTGTCCGCTAGGGCCCCTCGAACAGCGTCTTTTCTGCCGAACGTCAGGGACAACCCCTTCGGCGCTTCAGGCACTCCCGAGGGACCCCCGTTTCCCGGGTGGACAGGCGACGTGGACTCTTGTGGTCTGGCGCCGGCTACTGGCCCTCTCCCTTTTACTGGGGTGCGAATTCCGAGAACCATTTCCACTGTTTGGGTTCCGTCTGTGTGTAAAGGGCACAGCGAACGGGGAAAGTTGTCTATTAAAATGGTAAAATAATAAAGATAATAATACTATTATCGTCCGTAACCAAACGGTTTGTCAGGATCTGTCCCTGTATATGGGGGTGATCTGTCCCTGCGTAACTGAATCGTCACCAAAACTCCCTTTAAAGGTTTAGGCGTTGCTGGATGAGCTAAATTGATGATAAAAAATTTTGCCCAAAACCCAACGTCTACCTTCCTATAGACCAGAGGGCGGGTGGGTGTTTTTTTTTTTGAATTTTTTCCGAGCTAGGCGCACGTGCGAGGTGTCAAAAGACGCGTCTCCGCGCGGGCTAGTCAACTATTTGTGTTCCTGGAATAATCCCGAAGAAAAATCGGGAATTATCCTGAAAAAACTGATTTTATGACCAAAAAGTATGTAAAAACACCGAATAACACCACCGAAACGGGACTCGACTTCGCGGAACGCGCACGGGAGTACAGGTAAGGCAGGTAAGTATCGGATTAAATTGTTAAAAACCAGGAAGAGACTGAAAATTTTGAATAAAAAATGAAATAGTGTTTTTTAAAAGGAGTTTCTATGAAAATTTTTACAAGTCAATAACGAAAAAGTGTTTTTCGCGAAATTGTCAATTATCCCTAGTGGGAACGCTTCAGGGAGTCTAATTAATATTTAAAATGCTGAAAACAGCTTGATATTGCGTCACCGGGATGCAAAGATATGAAGTTTTGATCAAAAACGTGTATCCCTTAGGTAGATTTCGTCTATATATCAGTACTATTGACTGTAAAGAGTTTCTGGAATATCAGAAGTACTATGCGAGCTAGGCGCACGGGCGAGGTGTCAAAAGACGCGTCTCCGCGCGGGCTAGTCAACTATTTGTGTTCCTGGAATAATCCCGAAGAAAAATCGGGAATTATCCTGAAAAAACTGATTTTATGACCAAAAAGTATGTAAAAACACCGAATAACACCACCGAAACGGGACTCGACTTCGCGGAACGCGCACGGGAGTACAGGTAAGGCAGGTAAGTATCGGATTAAATTGTTAAAAACCAGGAAGAGACTGAAAATTTTGAATAAAAAATGAAATAGTGTTTTTTAAAAGGAGTTTCTATGAAAATTTTTACAAGTCAATAACGAAAAAGTGTTTTTCGCGAAATTGTCAATTATCCCTAGTGGGAACGCTTCAGGGAGTCTAATTAATATTTAAAATGCTGAAAACAGCTTGATATTGCGTCACCGGGATGCAAAGATATGAAGTTTTGATCAAAAACGTGTATCCCTTAGGTAGATTTCGTCTATATATCAGTACTATTGACTGTAAAGAGTTTCTGGAATATCAGAAGTACTATGCGAGCTAGGCGCACGGGCGAGGTGTCAAAAGACGCGTCTCCGCGCGGGCTAGTCAACTATTTGTGTTCCTGGAATAATCCCGAAGAAAAATCGGGAATTATCCTGAAAAAACTGATTTTATGACCAAAAAGTATGTAAAAACACCGAATAACACCACCGAAACGGGACTCGACTTCGCGGAACGCGCACGGGAGTACAGGTAAGGCAGGTAAGTATCGGATTAAATTGTTAAAAACCAGGAAGAGACTGAAAATTTTGAATAAAAAATGAAATAGTGTTTTTTAAAAGGAGTTTCTATGAAAATTTTTACAAGTCAATAACGAAAAAGTGTTTTTCGCGAAATTGTCAATTATCCCTAGTGGGAACGCTTCAGGGAGTCTAATTAATATTTAAAATGCTGAAAACAGCTTGATATTGCGTCACCGGGATGCAAAGATATGAAGTTTTGATCAAAAACGTGTATCCCTTAGGTAGATTTCGTCTATATATCAGTACTATTGACTGTAAAGAGTTTCTGGAATATCAGAAGTACTATGCGAGCTAGGCGCACGGGCGAGGTGTCAAAAGACGCGTCTCCGCGCGGGCTAGTCAACTATTTGTGTTCCTGGAATAATCCCGAAGAAAAATCGGGAATTATCCTGAAAAAACTGATTTTATGACCAAAAAGTATGTAAAAACACCGAATAACACCACCGAAACGGGACTCGACTTCGCGGAACGCGCACGGGAGTACAGGTAAGGCAGGTAAGTATCGGATTAAATTGTTAAAAACCAGGAAGAGACTGAAAATTTTGAATAAAAAATGAAATAGTGTTTTTTAAAAGGAGTTTCTATGAAAATTTTTACAAGTCAATAACGAAAAAGTGTTTTTCGCGAAATTGTCAATTATCCCTAGTGGGAACGCTTCAGGGAGTCTAATTAATATTTAAAATGCTGAAAACAGCTTGATATTGCGTCACCGGGATGCAAAGATATGGGTTAGGTTAGGTTAGGTTAGGTTAGGTTAGGTTAGGTTAGGTTAGGTTAGGTTAGGTTAGGTTAGGTTAGGTTAGGTTAGGTTAGGTTAGGTTAGGTTAGGTTAGGTTAGGTTAGGTTTTTTTTTTTTTTTTTTTTTTTTGTTTTGGCAGGAGTGGGAAATCCTCATGGACGCCCAGACTGCCTCACTTATGAGGCAGTCTGGGCAGTGCCGGACTCTTACCGGCTAAAACCCACTCCTGCCTTTGCTCAGTGTCCCTCTGACATAATCAGAGCCCTTTTCAGACATTGGTCCTGCTTTTTCCTGTTCGAGTTTTATTCAAAGCGGCCCTATTGCAGGAAGTGGACAGATCCTGGAAGTATTCACCTCACTTCATGCTACGCATCGTCATAGTAAAATCCTAAACAGCTTACTCCTAACAAACAATAACTAGGTTAGGTTAGGTTAGGTTAGGTTAGGTTAGGTTAGGTTAGGTTAGGTTAGGTTAGGTTAGGTTAGGTTAGGTTAGGTTAGGTTAGGTTAGGTTAGGTTAGGTTAGGTTAGGTTAGGTTAGGTTAGGTTAGGTTAGGTTAGGTTAGGTTAGGTTAGGTTAGGTTAGGTTAGGTTAGGTTAGGTTAGGTTAGGTTAGGTTAGGTTAGGTTAGGTTAGGTTAGGTTAGGTTTTTTTTTTTTTTTTTTTTTTTTTTTTTTTTTTTTTTTTTTTTTTTTTTTATAATACTTCTACCTCCAACATGATTGGAGCCTATACCTGTCTGTTTTACGTTTCATACCAGTTCTCGCTTTTATGCCTCTCGTACTTTTATGCCACATACTTTTTCTTTCTTTCATTCGTCATCATTCGTTCCTTTCATGGGTGGGATACCCAGCTATCAGCTTGTTTCTGAGTGTAACTATCTACTTTATTTTATTTATTATTCTTTATTTCGGTGTTGGGTGCAACACAAAATAACAGAGACACGGTTTTTTATTTGTAGTTTACATTTTACAATAAATTTAGACTTATTCTACGGCTTATACATAGTTCTTGTGGTTAACTTATAGAGACAGTAGGAGCCTTTTCTTTAACATTTAATTTGCACTTACACTAAGCTTAATTTATTTATAATTATATATTTAAGTTCTAGTCTTTTATTTGTTTTACATAATTTTTATTCTACTTATTGCTACTAAAGGGTAATATTTTACAGTTTCTTATCACACTAGGTATTGTCTAACAGAGATGGGATAACAGTTTTTGTTAATCTAATTTTACATTATTTTGTACTTATTCTAGACTTATTTCTATTTTTTTTTTTTTTTTTTTTTTTTACATATTGTATTTTCCTATTATTAATAACAATTGATTAGCTTTATGATATTATGCTAGTCTATAATATATCATATTATATCATGATAGCATATTTACTTAATCTGTCTTGTTTCTTTTTATTACTTGGGATGCTATGACGCTACAATAATTGAGAAATAAGTCCCGTTTCTTTCCAGTCATCAATTCTGGTGCATTTTCAGCAACTAATTCGATGTTGAGTTGCTGCTCCGTCTCGTATCGAGTTTTCGCGTTGATAGGGCACTCAAACAGAATGTGCGGAACTGACTCCTCGACACCAGGTTCACAGGCACACGATGGGTTTTCTTTACACTTGAAACGTTTCAAGTATGCTGAAAACCCGCCGTGCCCCGTCAAAATTTGTGTGGTTATACTCGTGTGAGTCATCTTCCGCACCACACCGTACGCTATTTCCGCATCCGGGAAGAAAATTTTGGTGCCCGAGGCCGTGTCACCCGACCGATATCTACCGTTCCATTCCCCGAGCGTTTCCGACCGGATTTGTCGCTTGACGAATGAGACGGGACACAGATCGTAGTCCGGCCTCTTCTTCGAACCCAGGGCAGCCTCCTTCGCGAGCTGGTCGGCTCTCTCGTTTCCCTCCAACCCTACGTGGGCCTTTATCCAAAACAAAGAGACACTCTTGTTCTGGAGCTTGCTGCGTCGTAGAGTGTCTCTAGTGTCCACTGCCAAGGGATGAAGGGAACTCGTGTTGGTCACCGACTGGAGGGCCGCCATGGAGTCGCTGAAGATGCCGAACGAGGTTTCCCGAGACCTGAGCACTTCCCCTGCCGCTCTTTGCAGGGCCAGTAGTTCAGCCTGGTAGACGGTGCAGTAAGACGGCAAAGCAAGCTTGAGGGCCTTTGTCTCGGCGGTGCCATTCCACAGGGATAGCGCCGCTCCGACTCTGCCCTCAATCTTGCTGCCGTCTGTGAAGATTCTCACAGCAAGATTTCTGTGGTACTGGTATTGTTCTTCGTCTACCAGGCTTGCGAACTCCAGGCTCATTTGCTCCGCAGGGTGTGGGGCCTCCAGCGCTGGGGCCACTCGTTCCACTTCCCGGTCTCCTAGTGCGGGCTGGGGCTCCCCCCTCTTGGCTCTGTAGAGCGCTGCCGCCTCCCGGATACGGAGGTCGAGTGGGAGTATCCCAGCCAGCACCAGCGCCGAGTTCAGGGAGACTGTGCGGTATGCTCTGCACATTTTTTGGGTGACTCCACGCTGGACTGTCCCAAGCTGCTTGATTATGCCCAACTTTTTCGCGGCCGGTGCCCAGACGCTAGCGGCGTAAAGAATAATGGGCTCTATGCACGCAACATAAATTAACCGAATGACTTCTGGGTGCAACCCCCAACTGACCTTTGCGGCTCTACACAGTTGCTTGTAGATGCCGATCGCCTTTCTACAAGCCAGTGAGACGTGGGTGTTGAATGTCAGCTTGTAGTCGAGGGTTACCCCCAGAAGCTTCATCTCCTTTGACATGCCAATGTCGATCCCCCCCATGCTCAGGCGTGGTGTGTCGTATTTTAGTTTTTTAGTGATAACCATCGCGGTGGTTTTGTGCGGGGCAAATTTCAACTTATTCTCGACACCCCACGCCAGAACATGATTGAGAGCGACATTGGCGCGTTCCTCAACCTCTAGTGCAGTCTCTCCGTCAAAAACCAGGAGGACATCGTCCGCAAACGCCTGGACGTAGTCTCCTCTGCTCTCTGCTGCTTTGAGGAGGGGGTCTAGGACCAGATTCCACAGGATTGGGCCACCAATTGAGCCTTGGACACAGCCCTTGCTTGTATCACTGCTATACACCTCCCCACCGTACCTGATTGAGACTTTTCGGTCCCTGAGATAGCTGTCGATGACCCGCCGAAGATTTACCGGACAGTTTTCGTCCGCCAGACGGACTCTTATCGCTGGCCACCAGGCGCTGTCGAACGCTCCCTCTATGTCTAAGGATACGAGCGTAACAATCCTTTTTAGTGCTAGTTTTTTGTTGATGTACTGCATAAGAGCATAGAGGGAGTCCTCGGTGCTCCTTTGCGGCATGAATCCGTACTGATGGGTGCTCATCCTTGGTAAAAGATGGTATTTTAGGCGGGCCACTAACATCTTTTCGTATATCTTCCCCAGAATAGGCAAGAGCCCAATCGGCCTATATGATTTGGGGGTGAGATAGTTTACTTTCCCTGGCTTTCTCAGTATAACTACCGTTGCCTCTTTCCAGGGGGTGGGGAAGTGGTGGTGTTCTAGGCACTTATTCAGAAACCTTAGGAATAAGTCCAGGTCATTGAACGCGGCGTGACAGCAGATGTCAGCGGTGAGACCATCAGAACCCGGCGCCTTCTTTGGATTGAAGGATTCCATCGCCTTCTTTAGTTCTACTCTCGTAAAGGGTGGATCGCAAGAAGCATCTTGTTCTCCGCTGTTTACGCTTTCGGCCTTTGCTCGGATGGATCGGTGATGGGCATTGTCGCTTTCAGGGGGGTCCTCCGGATAGAAGGTTTCCGCCAGCAGTTTAACGGAGCCCCTCGCGTCCAGCACATCGCCGCACCTTTCCAATGGCAGGTCCTCCTCCCTACGCTGCGTCCTGCCAATCACCCTGTAGATCCCCTCCCAAACCCCCTCCCTATCCTGCTTCCCGCAGAACTCCTTCCAACTCTCGGTCTGAGCTTTGGCCGCTTCTAACTCATATTCTTCCTTCTGTTTCAGGTACTCTTCTACGACCTTTGACCTTCGGACTTGGGCAGCACAGCGGATCCTGCGCTTTTTGGTGGCGACGGTCTTTTTCATCTCAGCGAGTCTCTCGGACCACCACGGCAAGGTAAGTTCCTCTTGGTCTTTTTTGTTTGGTATTGACAGCTTGCATGCTTTGGTTATTGCTGTTGTAAGATTTGTTGTGAGTGTGTCGATTTGCTCTGTTCCTTTGATTTTTTCGATTTCCGCTACAGTGAATTTATGTTCTATTTTCAATTGGCCAAACTTCTCATGAAATTTGGCCCAATTGGCTTTTTTGGTATTAAATTTCCTGGTGGTTCTTTGAATTTTGATACCTTTAGATTTCTGCAAGAGGATCCTAAATGTGATGCCGTTGTGGTCCGAGCTCGTGAGGCCTTCGTCTACCCTCCAGTCGTCGATGAGGTCCAGGATGTCGTTGGAACAAGCGGTGACGTCTACGTAACTGCTGTAGCGTTTCCCTCCTCGGATGGTGTCAAAGGTCGGAATTTCCCCTCGGTTAAGAATATTCAAGTTTAGCTCGCCGAGAGTTCCCGCCATCTCTTCCCCCCTGCAGTCAACCGCCGGGCTTCCCCACCATATGCTCTTTGCATTAGCGTCCCCTCCAACGATCAATTTTTTGGAACCGACTGTGAGCCTTACTTGTTTAAGGTGTTCTAAGTAAGGCTCAATAGGCTGGTCTGGCTCAAAGTAATAGGAGACAAGCGTGATCTCCCAGGCACTGGTCTGGATTCCCACCACTGAAATGTTGTTTGTGGTGAGTTTCGGGTACTGTTTGACTGTGAGGTCGCCGTTAAAGACGGCTATTGCCGCTTTTACAGTCCCTTCTCCTATGCCAGTGTTCTGGAAGATCCTAACGCCCCTGTGACTCCTCATTACTCTCGCTCCAGCCACGTACGGTTCTTGAAGAAGCGCCACCGCTATTCCGCGCTTTGTGGCCTCTATTAACAGCTCATTGGTGGCAAGCTTCTTGCGTTGGAGGTTGGCCTGTAGTACTCCATAGTGGGTATTTTCAGTTGGGGTGCCCTTAGCAGTACGCGACAGTTGACCTGGCCACGTCATCCCATTTTCTGCGTACAGGACAGTCGTGACTGAAGGCATTATGCGGCGTTCCGTATTCTATTTTTGCTTTTGTGCAGTTTCTACAGGCGGGTGGTAAGCTTGCGAGCCAGTCCGGACACGCTGCTCTCAAATGTGGTCCGCCACAGTGGCTGCACAGGTCCGCGGGCTCCTTACAGAACCGCTTGCCATGTCCGAAGCCCAGACAGCGGGTGCACTGGACCAGCGGGGTCTGATCTTCGACCCTAACACGCTGGAGATCAATGTGCACCGTCCCGATGTCTATTGCTCGTCGCCAGATGGCCGGCGAGACGCATACAATGACGTGGCCAATATGGGGATTTCGTGTCCTTCTTCTATATTTAACTTCCATTCTGTTTTCCCCACTGTCGAGGCTGTTAAAGATGCCCTGGTTCTGATTTCTCAGCGCTTTTAGAACGTCTTCGTCAGTATTTACTACTAAGACGTTCCTAAGCATAAGAAGTGGGTCCTTATTTTTAACCTCCTCGACAGTGAGGTCAATTCCTTCTTTCTGGAGTCGGTCTTTAATCTTCGCCCTTTCCTGCTCAGATTCGAGTCCTATTATTATTTTTCGGTCCTTGGCTTTCCTGACTTTTTCGACTCTTATCCAACCGTCCTTAGCGTTGACCGCTTTCCTCACCTTATCTAGGACCTCGTCACCGGTCTCTGTCTCGTCCTTCGACGTGATCACAACCGAGTGCAGGGTACTGCGCTTCGGCATTGACCCCACGCCCCCGGCTGCAGTCACGCTGGCGTAGGTGTTCCCCCTCTCCAGGAGATCCTTCTGGTGGTCGATGGTTTCCTTGAGCTCCTCCATTTTCTTGTTGCTTTGTTCTAGGAGCTTTGTATGCTTTTCGATGGTCTCTATGATCTTGCATGTATCTATGTTGGGAGAGGGGGCAAGGGAGGTTGGTTTTTCAGCCACTGATAGTTGTGCGGGCCCTTCCCTAGTTATCTCTTGTTTCAACCCTTTCAGCTCCGTTTCGACTTCCTTAACCAGTTGGTAGAGTCGCTGCGTAGCTTCAGTAATAGCAGTCTTTATTTCGGTTTTGGTGTTCCGGGAGCTGTTAAGGTGTAGTTTCGCCTTGGTTAAGCAAGCTTTGGCCTCCGCGGTTCGGTCTGCATATTTGGGTTTTGTCGGTGAGTCGAGAGACTTTCTTATTGCTACCCCAGTTTTGCTCTCCTGCGTCAAGGCAGGCATTGGTTTGGTATTTGCAGGGCCAGCCTGAGTCGTCTTTTCGTTTGTCGAAGGGGTGGGGCTGCTTCCTGCAGCTTCCCACTCCCCTATACTGCGTCTAACGTTTGAGGGGGCAGCTGCACCCAGTTTCGGTGGAGACTTTTCACCATCGGCTGCCTTTAATGGAGTCCTAAACCCGAACATGTTGTGGTATGCGTCAAAGTTGTAGAGAAGAAGGTCAAGGAATAATAGAGTAAAGAAGAAAAGTCGTCAATAGGGACGATAGAGTCAAGAGGGAAAGTCGTCAATAGGGACGATAGAGTCAAGAGGAAAAGTCGTCAATAGGGACGATAGAGTCTATATAACTGCGTGTAATTGAAACAAGACAGAATAATAATAACAAGTAGTTATACTAAAATAAGTCAACAACGAAATCTTCGATCCTATGTCTAATTCGGTTTCTGTCAGTTACTACGGAGACTCTACATAGGCCTTCGGTGTTCTAGAAAGTAATTTCGGCTCTGTATTTACAGGGGCATCAATTTTGGTTATCAAAAACCAATTTTTTGCCTTTTTTCGATAATGGCTCTATGTAGAGTCTATCTGTCTGTTTAAGTAGATAGAGCTCGCCGAGCCCGATCCAACGACCCCAAACACGGGGCACCTGGCCCTAAGCGTTTTGGAGTAAACACGGTTTGAAAATTCTGGTTGCCGTCCAAGATGGCGGCCAAAATGTGGTTAAAGCGCAACTGCCTCGCAACCGCTAGACCGAATTGCACCGTGCTTGGGCTCGTTCGGTTGCGCCCGACGAGATCCACACACCGGTACACTTTTCAGGCTGAAAATTTTTTCAGTGCTGAAAAAGCCTGAAAACCTGCCCAGTCGAAAGACAAGCAAGGATCTATCAGCCCCAAAAAAGTCTCGTCGCTCTACGACCCTCCGTTGCGGAGATATGGGTGTTTGAATTTTTGCCAAGATGGCGGCACAACTGTCAAAGTCAACCTTTGACAGGTGATATCTCCGGTTTGGCTGGTCGCAGGGCACTCGAGTTTGGGTTCCCCAGGCTTGCCCCGACTAGCTCCTTCGTGAGAGGCGAATCCCAGGATACTGAAAATTTTCAGCCTGAAAACCGCTGAAACCTACCCCGCACGATAGGTTTTGTCCCCACGAGCAAGAATATTGAAACGGCGTCCCTCTACGATCACCGGGTCCGGAGCTACGATTGATTGAAAATTTCCAAGATGGCTGCCGTAATGTCAAAGGTCGACTTTAAACAGCTGTAACTCCGTACCCGTTTACCGGAGCGAGACGCGGTTTTGGATGCGGTGCTCGACCGAACCTCCCCTATCCGGCGAGGCGGGCTTCAGGACCAAAAAGTTTCAGGCCTGAAAAACGCCTGAAATTCACAGTAAATGTTCCCGGTGTTATCCTCAGTAGATCTATGAAAATCCGAAAGTTCTGCGCCCTATAACTCCGGAGATAATCCCTGTTTAAGTGGTGAACCATAAAAACCAATATGGCTGAAAAAGTCTATTTTCTCCGTTCTTGGAGCTATAGGGGTCAACTTTGGGCTTATACTAGTCGGAATAAGTGTTCCGAACACAATTCTGTGGTCAAAATATTTTTAAGACTAATTGTTTTCATTAAATTTGAAAAAATAACTAAAAATACAATATCTTTGCAGCCCTTGGCCATAAAAATTTGGAAAAAATATGTAAATTCTTGGTAAATAGAGTTCTATAGGATCATAGCATAAAAAATATAATTTTTATGATTTTAAGAGCTAAATTTTTGAAAAAACTGAAAAATTTACAAAAACGTTATTATTAACTAAAATAAGCACAGTAAAAATTTTAAAATTAGTCTTGGCCTCTTCTTCCAACGAGCGCGCAGCAGGAATCACCAGAAAAAATAGGGGTCCCGCCTGAAAATTTCTCAGGGCAGGGGTCCAAAGTCTGAACTTTTAAAATAGGATTTCTTAGTACCTGATGTTTGTAAAAATCCAAACAGCGTGTCGTTGGTCTTGTTGGTGTACCCCCTTTTCTCTCCCAAAAAATCAGCAACCAGCAAGGCCCCGTTCAGCAACCACGTGTACCAATTTTGAGGTTAGGATCGCAGTTTTCAGCCGTTTTCTCGGGATCGCGCAGTCGGATTTTTCTCAGCTTTGATTCCCTGGATGCCTCGTCTTGTGCCTCACAATATGGGCAAGTCAAAATGTAGGGTTGCAGATCGTTCTTCGGAGTTAAAGGGCTCCGAAGATATTCCAAGTTTGCACTTTTTAAGTTTTTCACTTGTCACTTTTTTCCCGGGGTTTTCCGGATCACGGGGTTTTCACAAGCACTTGCACGGCACTGAGACGCTTCTTTTGGTATACTTCGCGACCTTGTAGCGTTAAAAAATACCATTAAAATGAATTTTTATGCGTGGAGTGGCTCTAAAAACGATCCGACCGCCACGAGAGCTGGGGGGGTACTGGGTTAGGTTAGGTTAGGTTAGGTTAGGTTAGGTTAGGTTAGGTTAGGTTAGGTTAGGTTAGGTTAGGTTAGGTTAGGTTAGGTTAGGTTAGGTTAGGTTAGGTTAGGTTAGGTTAGGTTAGGTTAGGTTAGGTTAGGTTAGGTTAGGTTAGGTTAGGTTAGGTTAGGTTAGGTTAGGTTAGGTTAGGTTAGGTTAGGTTAGGTTAGGTTAGGTTAGGTTAGGTTAGGTTAGGTTAGGTTAGGTTAGGTTAGGTTAGGTTAGGTTAGGTTAGGTTAGGTTAGGTTAGGTTAGGTTAGGTTAGGTTAGGTTAGGTTAGGTTAGGTTAGGTTAGGTTAGGTTAGGTTAGGTTAGGTTAGGTTAGGTTAGGTTAGGTTAGGTTAGGTTAGGTTAGGTTAGGTTAGGTTAGGTTAGGTTAGGTTAGGTTAGGTTAGGTTAGGTTAGGTTAGGTTAGGTTAGGTTAGGTTAGGTTAGGTTAGGTTAGGTTAGGTTAGGTTAGGTTAGGTTAGGTTAGGTTAGGTTAGGTTAGGTTAGGTTAGGTTAGGTTAGGTTAGGTTAGGTTAGGTTAGGTTAGGTTAGGTTAGGTTAGGTTAGGTTAGGTTAGGTTAGGTTAGGTTAGGTTAGGTTAGGTTAGGTTAGGTTAGGTTAGGTTAGGTTAGGTTAGGTTAGGTTAGGTTAGGTTAGGTTAGGTTAGGTTAGGTTAGGTTAGGTTAGGTTAGGTTAGGTTAGGTTAGGTTAGGTTAGGTTAGGTTAGGTTAGGTTAGGTTAGGTTAGGTTAGGTTAGGTTAGGTTAGGTTAGGTTAGGTTAGGTTAGGTTAGGTTAGGTTAGGTTAGGTTAGGTTAGGTTAGGTTAGGTTAGGTTAGGTTAGGTTAGGTTAGGTTAGGTTAGGTTAGGTTAGGTTAGGTTAGGTTAGGTTAGGTTAGGTTAGGTTAGGTTAGGTTAGGTTAGGTTAGGTTAGGTTAGGTTAGGTTAGGTTAGGTTAGGTTAGGTTAGGTTAGGTTAGGTTAGGTTAGGTTAGGTTAGGTTAGGTTAGGTTAGGTTAGGTTAGGTTAGGTTAGGTTAGGTTAGGTTAGGTTAGGTTAGGTTAGGTTAGGTTAGGTTAGGTTAGGTTAGGTTAGGTTAGGTTAGGTTAGGTTAGGTTAGGTTAGGTTAGGTTAGGTTAGGTTAGGTTAGGTTAGGTTAGGTTAGGTTAGGTTAGGTTAGGTTAGGTTAGGTTAGGTTAGGTTAGGTTAGGTTAGGTTAGGTTAGGTTAGGTTAGGTTAGGTTAGGTTAGGTTAGGTTAGGTTAGGTTAGGTTAGGTTAGGTTAGGTTAGGTTAGGTTAGGTTAGGTTAGGTTAGGTTAGGTTAGGTTAGGTTAGGTTAGGTTAGGTTAGGTTAGGTTAGGTTAGGTTAGGTTAGGTTAGGTTAGGTTAGGTTAGGTTAGGTTAGGTTAGGTTAGGTTAGGTTAGGTTAGGTTAGGTTAGGTTAGGTTAGGTTAGGTTAGGTTAGGTTAGGTTAGGTTAGGTTAGGTTAGGTTAGGTTAGGTTAGGTTAGGTTAGGTTAGGTTAGGTTAGGTTAGGTTAGGTTAGGTTAGGTTAGGTTAGGTTAGGTTAGGTTAGGTTAGGTTAGGTTAGGTTAGGTTAGGTTAGGTTAGGTTAGGTTAGGTTAGGTTAGGTTAGGTTAGGTTAGGTTAGGTTAGGTTAGGTTAGGTTAGGTTAGGTTAGGTTAGGTTAGGTTAGGTTAGGTTAGGTTAGGTTAGGTTAGGTTAGGTTAGGTTAGGTTAGGTTAGGTTAGGTTAGGTTAGGTTAGGTTAGGTTAGGTTAGGTTAGGTTAGGTTAGGTTAGGTTAGGTTAGGTTAGGTTAGGTTAGGTTAGGTTAGGTTAGGTTAGGTTAGGTTAGGTTAGGTTAGGTTAGGTTAGGTTAGGTTAGGTTAGGTTAGGTTAGGTTAGGTTAGGTTAGGTTAGGTTAGGTTAGGTTAGGTTAGGTTAGGTTAGGTTAGGTTAGGTTAGGTTAGGTTAGGTTAGGTTAGGTTAGGTTAGGTTAGGTTAGGTTAGGTTAGGTTAGGTTAGGTTAGGTTAGGTTAGGTTAGGTTAGGTTAGGTTAGGTTAGGTTAGGTTAGGTTAGGTTAGGTTAGGTTAGGTTAGGTTAGGTTAGGTTAGGTTAGGTTAGGTTAGGTTAGGTTAGGTTAGGTTAGGTTAGGTTAGGTTAGGTTAGGTTAGGTTAGGTTAGGTTAGGTTAGGTTAGGTTAGGTTAGGTTAGGTTAGGTTAGGTTAGGTTAGGTTAGGTTAGGTTAGGTTAGGTTAGGTTAGGTTAGGTTAGGTTAGGTTAGGTTAGGTTAGGTTAGGTTAGGTTAGGTTAGGTTAGGTTAGGTTAGGTTAGGTTAGGTTAGGTTAGGTTAGGTTAGGTTAGGTTAGGTTAGGTTAGGTTAGGTTAGGTTAGGTTAGGTTAGGTTAGGTTAGGTTAGGTTAGGTTAGGTTAGGTTAGGTTAGGTTAGGTTAGGTTAGGTTAGGTTAGGTTAGGTTAGGTTAGGTTAGGTTAGGTTAGGTTAGGTTAGGTTAGGTTAGGTTAGGTTAGGTTAGGTTAGGTTAGGTTAGGTTAGGTTAGGTTAGGTTAGGTTAGGTTAGGTTAGGTTAGGTTAGGTTAGGTTAGGTTAGGTTAGGTTAGGTTAGGTTAGGTTAGGTTAGGTTAGGTTAGGTTAGGTTAGGTTAGGTTAGGTTAGGTTAGGTTAGGTTAGGTTAGGTTAGGTTAGGTTAGGTTAGGTTAGGTTAGGTTAGGTTAGGTTAGGTTAGGTTAGGTTAGGTTAGGTTAGGTTAGGTTAGGTTAGGTTAGGTTAGGTTAGGTTAGGTTAGGTTAGGTTAGGTTAGGTTAGGTTAGGTTAGGTTAGGTTAGGTTAGGTTAGGTTAGGTTAGGTTAGGTTAGGTTAGGTTAGGTTAGGTTAGGTTAGGTTAGGTTAGGTTAGGTTAGGTTAGGTTAGGTTAGGTTAGGTTAGGTTAGGTTAGGTTAGGTTAGGTTAGGTTAGGTTAGGTTAGGTTAGGTTAGGTTAGGTTAGGTTAGGTTAGGTTAGGTTAGGTTAGGTTAGGTTAGGTTAGGTTAGGTTAGGTTAGGTTAGGTTAGGTTAGGTTAGGTTAGGTTAGGTTAGGTTAGGTTAGGTTAGGTTAGGTTAGGTTAGGTTAGGTTAGGTTAGGTTAGGTTAGGTTAGGTTAGGTTAGGTTAGGTTAGGTTAGGTTAGGTTAGGTTAGGTTAGGTTAGGTTAGGTTAGGTTAGGTTAGGTTAGGTTAGGTTAGGTTAGGTTAGGTTAGGTTAGGTTAGGTTAGGTTAGGTTAGGTTAGGTTAGGTTAGGTTAGGTTAGGTTAGGTTAGGTTAGGTTAGGTTAGGTTAGGTTAGGTTAGGTTAGGTTAGGTTAGGTTAGGTTAGGTTAGGTTAGGTTAGGTTAGGTTAGGTTAGGTTAGGTTAGGTTAGGTTAGGTTAGGTTAGGTTAGGTTAGGTTAGGTTAGGTTAGGTTAGGTTAGGTTAGGTTAGGTTAGGTTAGGTTAGGTTAGGTTAGGTTAGGTTAGGTTAGGTTAGGTTAGGTTAGGTTAGGTTAGGTTAGGTTAGGTTAGGTTAGGTTAGGTTAGGTTAGGTTAGGTTAGGTTAGGTTAGGTTAGGTTAGGTTAGGTTAGGTTAGGTTAGGTTAGGTTAGGTTAGGTTAGGTTAGGTTAGGTTAGGTTAGGTTAGGTTAGGTTAGGTTAGGTTAGGTTAGGTTAGGTTAGGTTAGGTTAGGTTAGGTTAGGTTAGGTTAGGTTAGGTTAGGTTAGGTTAGGTTAGGTTAGGTTAGGTTAGGTTAGGTTAGGTTAGGTTAGGTTAGGTTAGGTTAGGTTAGGTTAGGTTAGGTTAGGTTAGGTTAGGTTAGGTTAGGTTAGGTTAGGTTAGGTTAGGTTAGGTTAGGTTAGGTTAGGTTAGGTTAGGTTAGGTTAGGTTAGGTTAGGTTAGGTTAGGTTAGGTTAGGTTAGGTTAGGTTAGGTTAGGTTAGGTTAGGTTAGGTTAGGTTAGGTTAGGTTAGGTTAGGTTAGGTTAGGTTAGGTTAGGTTAGGTTAGGTTAGGTTAGGTTAGGTTAGGTTAGGTTAGGTTAGGTTAGGTTAGGTTAGGTTAGGTTAGGTTAGGTTAGGTTAGGTTAGGTTAGGTTAGGTTAGGTTAGGTTAGGTTAGGTTAGGTTAGGTTAGGTTAGGTTAGGTTAGGTTAGGTTAGGTTAGGTTAGGTTAGGTTAGGTTAGGTTAGGTTAGGTTAGGTTAGGTTAGGTTAGGTTAGGTTAGGTTAGGTTAGGTTAGGTTAGGTTAGGTTAGGTTAGGTTAGGTTAGGTTAGGTTAGGTTAGGTTAGGTTAGGTTAGGTTAGGTTAGGTTAGGTTAGGTTAGGTTAGGTTAGGTTAGGTTAGGTTAGGTTAGGTTAGGTTAGGTTAGGTTAGGTTAGGTTAGGTTAGGTTAGGTTAGGTTAGGTTAGGTTAGGTTAGGTTAGGTTAGGTTAGGTTAGGTTAGGTTAGGTTAGGTTAGGTTAGGTTAGGTTAGGTTAGGTTAGGTTAGGTTAGGTTAGGTTAGGTTAGGTTAGGTTAGGTTAGGTTAGGTTAGGTTAGGTTAGGTTAGGTTAGGTTAGGTTAGGTTAGGTTAGGTTAGGTTAGGTTAGGTTAGGTTAGGTTAGGTTAGGTTAGGTTAGGTTAGGTTAGGTTAGGTTAGGTTAGGTTAGGTTAGGTTAGGTTAGGTTAGGTTAGGTTAGGTTAGGTTAGGTTAGGTTAGGTTAGGTTAGGTTAGGTTAGGTTAGGTTAGGTTAGGTTAGGTTAGGTTAGGTTAGGTTAGGTTAGGTTAGGTTAGGTTAGGTTAGGTTAGGTTAGGTTAGGTTAGGTTAGGTTAGGTTAGGTTAGGTTAGGTTAGGTTAGGTTAGGTTAGGTTAGGTTAGGTTAGGTTAGGTTAGGTTAGGTTAGGTTAGGTTAGGTTAGGTTAGGTTAGGTAGGTTAGGTTAGGTTAGGTTAGGTTAGGTTAGGTTAGGTTAGGTTAGGTTAGGTTAGGTTAGGTTAGGTTAGGTTAGGTTAGGTTAGGTTAGGTTAGGTTAGGTTAGG